>OX421323.1:23862081-25352547 GCA_949125395.1 Diaphora mendica | reverse complement strand
TTATCACTCTCGTTCCTTGTGTGTTAGGTTAGAATTTCTGTTTATTGTTATTGTGTAACACTCAGATTACTAAAGAAAGCACAACTTTTGTTAGTTCAAAATTTTAATGATTCGTAATATAAAAACGTAAGTAAGAACAAGAATTTGAAATTGAAATTTGGAATTCGATTAGCTATTTCGACCGGTGAAAAGGCAACTTATTTCAAAGAGGTTAATATAATACCACGAAGCAAATACAAAGAGGAGATGGCATAAGCGCATAGGTCCCGTGACAAAATACAGGTCCCGACGTCATCGCAGTTATCGCGACTTACAAATTAGACTGTCAACGTCAATGTTCTAGAACTTTATCGAAAAATCGCAATCCTTGAATATTCTCGGATTATTCCTTATAAAAGATGAAGTGTTGTGTTTTATCTTGTACAAATAACTTGGATAGACGTTCTGGTGCCATGAATGGCATAATATTTCATTTGTAAGTAATTTTATAGTTAATTTCTTAAAATAGTTCTAGAAAAATCTCTCAATGTGTTGTTGAAATATAGTTAAATCTATTCGCCACTAGATGGAAAAACTTTGTGTGATGGGAAATAAAGATACAAAGGTTCGTAGAGCTGAGTATTTATAAAGTAAATCATAAAAAAATATTGACATATGTTCTGCATTCTTGCCTAAAGAATTTTTAATCGAAAAAGTATTATTTTTTGTATTTTTTGTAATCATTTTGTGAACACTGACGTCTATCGTCAACTAGGAAAACAAACATCAACAGAACAAAGAGACAGGGTCGTAATTAGAATTTTTTTTTTTATCTATATTCAAATTATATCTATATTAATCTAGAATTTAAAGTACTTGAAAATGAAACAAATTTTACTTATACTGATTATTTGATAGGTTTTCTAACTAACTAAAATTCTATCCCAGGAATCCCAGGAAAATTAAACTTTCTCGGAACCCACAACGAAATTAATCAAACGAAAACTGAAGAATTTGAAAATATAATTAATGAAAAACGAATTTGTAGAAACATTTTTTTTTGTATTATATTCCTACTTGTATGTTATTGTTCTCTTTATTGTATGTGTTTGTTGTTGTACTATATTTCTTTGTTTTTGTTCTCTCTCTTTAATATATATATATATATTACCGTCAGATTGTCAAAACCGTTTGATTGTAATCTATCTCGCGAGATTGTAAAATGGTATCTACGAATCGCAAGTCGCGCGCTGATTGGTTGAACAGCATATGTCCCATATGATGCCAAATGTAAAGTATTTCTGTGATTGTAAATTGATTTCATGTTGAAAATACCTCACAGCTTTAGGATTAGTTATATAAAGTTGCTGTGGCAGAAAAAATAATTGGTGATTAATCAAAGAAGTAATAACCTAAACTATCTCTATGGGCATTGATCGGCCTACTAAAATAATAAAAAAAAACACATTTTTTTTTGAAATCGGACCAGTAGTTCCTGGCGATTAGCGAGAGTGAGATTAGCGCGTTCAAACAAACAAACTCTTACGCTTCATATATTAGTATAGAATATATTAGTATAGATGTTATGTACGATGTTTCTTACTAATAATATTTTTGCGATACATGCATCAAAATGATTTACAAAATTGACTTTAAAAAAATAACTACCTGATAAGAAAATTCTGAGTACGTCCCTGTATGTCCCTTACATCGTACGCTTTGTGTCAAATAGCTAAACTACATAGCAACATCAACATGTAACGATGCAAGTAGTTTTGCTATTGATTGGTAGATGGCAAAGGGCAAAGTAACCCCCCCTCACCCCCGCAAATTGTCACGCATTGTTTCATACAAAAATTTCATTAGGGCATCTCCTCTTTGTATTTGCTTCGTGTATAATACTATGTAATAAAGGCTCAATTAACCTGATTAGTATATACCAAGGATGTGTCAACATAAATAAAAATTTCCTAGAATAAAGTGTATATTTGAAATTATTAGGTTAGTTTTAAAATAAGCTGTTTTAAGAAAAAAACATCTAGAAACATCTGTAAGAAAATATTTAAATATATTAATATCATTAGGATTTCTATTTTTTTAATTTATTTTTTATTCTCTATAGGTAGACCAAAGTTTGTTTTTTATTTATTGGATATGGACAGTAACATTACGCAGGCTTTTAATTTTCCATTAAATTATTTCAAAAAACTTTTCTTTAGCGGCGAAACCAATTCATAAATTTCCAAATACTTATTTTGTCATTTTCTTATTTATTCAGAGACTCCGGAGACGGCAATGAATCATCCTCACTTCGAAATTCTTAAGTTCATTGCATTTCCAAAAAAAAATGCATGAACTACCGATATTTTTTTAAGGTTGATGCCCAAGATCAGCCTGAACACAGGCTTTTTCGCGTTACTATTGCTTCAATCCTGTTACTCTTTCAAAATTTACAGTAGGTAGGTAGGCACTCTGTTACTCAGCTAACGTACCCCTTCGCTGTACCTATCCGTTTTCGACCCTGCGCCGGGAATAAGAAAAAATATGATTTCTTTTGCTTTGTTAAAAATTGAGACAAAATTAGAGGAGAGATGGGTTAGTTGCTGTTGATGATAACTTTTAAATTTTATTTTTGACTAACGACATTTTTATTTATTTTTCTGTATTATTAGTACTGCTATTCTATTTCTAGAATTTCGTAATGTTACTGACTGTCCCAAAATGAATATTTTTCCAACATAATGTATATGTATAAGGTACCTAATTAATTGCGATTGATTTACAGTGTGAGTATTTATGATACAGGTCCTGGTAATAATAGTAACATGTATCTCGAGATGTGAATCGAGATATAATGCCTACACGGTTACCCTTCCTTTTTTCGTACTGTTTCATTGTCAAACATTTGTACAAAGTGTACTGTTCTATTTGATTCTCTGTTACAGATTTGACACTGAATTCGGAAGTAAAGCACACAATTATTTTACAAATACCTACAAATGGCACCTAAAACTATAAATTTGCCTCTCTTGTGCAAATGAGGTTAATTAAATATTTGTGACTTTTATTTCGGAATAAACTGAAGAAATTAATCGCAATTATTATTATTATGAAGGATTATAATGTATACGTATCTGTAAGCATTAAGTTCCCTCTAGCATGATGATACTAGTCTTAATTTTGTAATTATGTTGTGTACAGACGGTATTGTATATAACGCTCTCGTGTTAGGTCAGTTTCAATGTATGTATATTATGTAATAAGGTAGCGATTACTTCTTTATCATTAAATTAATTGTACCTATTTTCATTTGTTGGAGTTTTATTACCTTTTACAAACCTATTTACCCGTCAATTAAAGGTCGCTAAACTTGGTAGACAACTCGTGTCCGTGTGGTTTCAGATTAGGAATACAGTGTCACCCTTATAATAGTAACGCATAGAAAGATAGTCTTCTAGTCTTCATACAAGCGCCCTGTCAAAAATGAAGCACTGAACCGATTCACATAGGTGTGACGATTACGTAGGTACGCGCGGCGATACGCACACATGCAAACGGAATATTGAAACAAAACATTTCTATTTTGACCTAATTATTTACAAAATACTGTGAAATATTAAAAACTTACCTGTGAAAAGTGATGTTATCACACTTCTTTTGTTTTTCAGATGCGTTGTGACACAATTAAATTGAACAAACCGTCATATTTTTTTTTTTCGCGAGATTCTTTTGGCGTACTTTGACCTTGAACACTACGAAGCGGCCCGGCGTTTGGAGCCATATATGGCTCCATTTGAGGTGCTTCAAAACGGACCCGCGGACTCGGTTTCTATGCGTTATTATTCTATTCATATTCATTTCGGCGTGACAACTATGCAGGACAACATCACTGCAAAGACAAGAAAAACTTGAAACAAACCCTATACCAACCCGTCTGACCAGCGTGGTGTAGTACTCCAAAACCTCCTTTCTAAGGTGAGGTATATGTCCTGCAGTGGACTATTAAAGGCTGTTGATGTGACAAACTCCTTTCCTTCCTGTGCCGAGCGGTAAAAACCTGGAACTCACTACCAGCATACGTATTTCCATCCCACTATGATCCCGGGTCTTTTAAGCGGGGCGTGAAAAAGCATCTCACCAGGCCGCCATAGTGTCGGTCACCATGCTGCATTGTCCTCATTCGCAATGAGGATGGTGACCGCCACTCTTAGATTCTGCTCATGCTTACCATCAGGCAAGGTAGAGTCATTTTGGCAGCAGACTATAAAAAAAAAAAACCTCGTCGGGTCTTTTCATCGTCGATCCCACAGTGCCTAAAGACGAAAGTCTTCAATCTGTGCGTCCTACCCGTCATGACATACGGAGCCAAATCGTGGACTCTTACGGCACGGCTGGTCCATACGTTCCAAGTCGCTCAGCGTGCTATGGAGAGTGGCGTTTCTCTGAGGGATCGCATCAGGCATTCCTGATGCGATCCCTCGAGGTGATCCGGCAGAGAACCAATTGGGCTGGCCATATTACTGACAAAATAAACTAAAAATTTATTCCATATTCAATGTACAAGATTTGGGTGTTTTTCTTAAGAGTAGACTTCAAATAAGCAAAATATTAATTCTTAAGTACTTATACGATTAAAACCACGTATTTAATATATCTTACTATGCCCATGCTATTGCTAAAATTAAAATTAACAGGTTGCTTTAAAAATATTTATTCCCTTATCTCCTCGTACTTCTTACAAGGTACTACTAAATTGAGACTTGGGCATCATTCTGTGTCGAAGGCGCTTACGATGGGGTATCCTCAAGGGTCAGTGCTAGGACCATACTTGTGGAACATAGGCTTCGACGATTTTCTGGCAATGCCTGTGCCGTCCGGATGTACCCTGAATGCGTACGCGGACGACGGTTTGTTATTGATAGAGTCGGATACTAGAACGGGGCTTGAGAGGCTGGCCAGTGAATGTTTGGACTTAATATCTCGGTGGGGTGGGCGTAATCGGTTGACGTTTGCACCAAACAAAACCTTCCAACTACTTCTGAAAGGTAACCTGAAATCACCGCCGTGTATTAAATTTGAAAATGTTACTATTAAAAATAAAACCTCGGTTTGTTATTTAGGATTGGTTTTAGAAAGAAATTTTTCATTTATTGAACATATTAGAACAGTTAATGAAAAGTCTAAAAAGAGTTTCTTTGCACTGACGAGGATATCAACTGCGACATGGGGTCTGTCATATAATACACTAAAGATCATATATGGAGCTACTTATTTGGGTTCTATTTGCTATGGTGCTACTGTATGGGCAGATAGGGCGACTGTAGGTGCTGTCCGTCGCAAACTGTTACAAGGCCAACGACCTGCATTGATTTTCTTGTGCAAGGCATATAGGACGGTTAGCACTGAGGCTTTACCGGTGTTGGCAGGTGTTCTTCCGGTTGATCTCGAGGTGCAAAGACGTGCAGCCATGTACTATTCCACACTACAAAACATGGAATGCGATTTTTTGGGCATACGAGACCGCGGTAAAATCATAAGATTGTTTCAACAAAAATCCAATGTCTATAACGACCTCTTGGATGAATGGCAGCAACGATGGGACGAATCATCTAAGGGGCGCCACCTCTACCAGTTCTTTCCATCTGTTCGCGAAAGGTTGTCAAGGACATGGCTCGAGGTAGATCACTGTGTCGCTCAATTTCTTACAGGCCACGGTAACTTTAAGAGCAAACTATACTCATTTAAATTAGTCGATTCACCATTGTGTCAATGCTCAACACCTGATTCTAGCTGTGAACAGTCGGCTCATCATATCATCTGGGAATGTAGTCTTTGGTACAATGAACGTAACATGATGCTAAATAGCTTACAAATGACGTCTGGGGTAGTATATTATGGGGATCTTGTGTCAACTGCGGTGAATTTCCGTGCGTTTAAGCGATTCTGCCATACATACTATAGAAATCAAATATAGCTCACTTAGGACCCATAATATTTTTATCCGTGGTGCTTCCCGGTTTGAAAAAGGCGTCTGCCTATTTTGACTCCATTTTGTCTCCCGCTTTGCTAAGGAGGGAAGTGGACTTATTATATTTCCAACTCCTCCAGTTTTCTTCTGATTAATTTCGTTGCGGGTTCCAAGACAGTTAAATTTTTCCTGGGACTTCCCGAGTGTCATAACTCGGTGTTTTCGTGGGTCACCGCTGTTGATCCTGGTGTACAGGAGTTACAGTGGTGGGCGTGTGGGCGGGATTAGTCCATATCTTACTATCAAATTACAATTCTTAAACTCGATTTAGTTTTCACTCATTAAGTAATGTCAGCATTTCAAATTAGTGATCTGCCTGATCTAGGTAAGATCTGTGTGATAGAACTAATTACCGTTGATATAAATGGATTCTTGAGTGGAGACCGTATATCGGCAAACGTAGTGTAGGACATTCACAGGCCAGATGGAGTGATGATCTGCGCGAGACGGCTGGCAGAAGCTGGATGCGAGAAGCCGAGGATCGAACCAAGTGGCGCGCAATTGGAGAGGCCTATGTCCAGCAGTGGACTGCGATAGGTTGATGATGTGATGAGACAACTACCGTGACGTCCTTCCCTAATCTAGGCGCAGAGTGACACACGGTGTAATTTTACTAGTAGTTGGTTCGATTCCGACTCACCATACACCACCCTATAGCAAATCCCAGTAGGATATCGGCCCGAAGGAGTTTCCCAGATAGAAAACTAGAAAGAAAGACAGCTAGCATTTATAGCGGTCCCTTAGCCAAGTTGCAAGTGCTTTTTTTATGTATGGCCCTGCCAAAAAGACTACTCTGCCTGATGGAAAGCATAAGCAGAATCCAAGAGTGGTGGTCACCATACTCATTGCGAATGCATACAACGCAATAATGCAGCGTGGTGGCCACAGCCACATGGTGACCCACACTAAGGCGGTCTAGTGATGCTTCATCATTGTGCCTCTGGTCTCGCACTCACTAACGAAACACGAATGCTGTCACTTTAGGTTGTTCTTCTATAAGAGGGCAGTACCGCCCCAGTCGGGCCAGCCCGTTCGTACTAAAATCAGCGTGGCTCTACTACCTCATCGGGCAGTGGTTCGACCACCGGCGAGAAAACGACTAACTATCGGCGATTTTCTCGCTCAAGAAACGTACAATAAATATAAAATCCGTGTAAAAAAAGAGATCCAAATAGTAATAGTTGCTCTTCGACTGTTCACACTGCCGGCGACGAATCGCTTTACTAGTTTTGTCGATGAGCGATAAGAGCTTTCAAAGATAAACTCGCTCAGCCATACTCGGTCAGCGATGCTCGCTCGCTTGATCATTTCTATACAGTGCGGCTTTAAAAGTACACGTATGGATTATGACAATGATGTATTTTACGATAGAGATATTGTCGGACACATTCAATAAATAATCACAAATTTTAACAAAAAAAATAACCGACTTCAATCTGGACCAAATTCAAATAGGACCACACGGAAAGCACCAGCTTTGAAATAAAAAAAGAATCATCGAAACCGGGTAGCGTGATATTGAGTTATTCGTCAATTTGTCGCGCACATACTTAATGCAAATTGAAGACTTATATGGTTTTCTTATGGATGACATGTCAGAACTGGACCAAATTGAAATGGGACCACATGAGAAGCACTAGCTTTCAAAAAAAAAAGAATCATCAAAATCGGTTCACCCAGTCGAAAGTTATGAGGTAACAAACATAAAAAAAAACAGTCGAATTGAGAACCTCCTCCTTTTTTGAAGTCGGTTAAAACCCATAGTGTACCGGAATGTGGTGTTGGCGCGAGTAATCGCTCATCGCACAACACTCGCTTATAGCCCAGCGACAAAACTATCGGAACTACACACTCGCTGCCCGCTGATCGCCAACTCCTTTATAGTTTTTAGTTCTACTCGTTTCTCGTTCATCGTCGGCGGTGGGACCACTGCCTCTACAATCGCAAACGCCTCTAATCTCTTGTATTAAGGGCTAGTATTTTGTTTTGACCACGTGACATAGGGTTGAGAGACGTCCCACCAATAATAAGTACACGTATGGATTATGACAATGATGTATTTTACGATAGAGTTATTGTAGTTAAAATTTGTTAGTTTTCTATTAAAGTTTACGTGTATTGAATGCAACGTCGTTTGAGGGCTGGGCAGGACGGTTTTGCTTTGTAGGCAGCTTAGATTATGCTAGAAGAGTCGTGTTGTGTCACGGTCTCCAATCGCCCTGTCTGTTATGACATTGGATACGTTCAATAGGAATTTTCTACCTTAGGTCAAGTTTTTGGTGCTTTTAAAATATAGTAGTTAGTTGCTCTAACTGATAAATACCAGGACCACATACCTAGAACAAATAATTTTACGATGAGCACAATCACTTGCTCTGTATTTAAAAGGATAAGAGAATATTTATACGTAAGCAATTTGACAGTGGTCCACATAAAATCCTCCTTTTGGACTTCTTGCAAGAAATAAAACAAGCCTTTTAGAAATAAGTTATATGTATTTAAGAAATATCACGCTACATCACATTCATAAGGCATACAAGAACCTGTTCATATTGTTAAATCACATTCATATTTTAAACACGAATTTAACACCAGTAATAACACATCGTATCTATTTAGATGAAAAATAATAAAAATATCAAAACTCGTACGGTACACTAACCCCATCTATAATCTAAACACCCGAACTATAGACTAGCAGCGACTTCTATGAAACAGGAATGTCAACATAGTGAATGTTATGGTCATAGTTCTCGCGGATAGATGGCAGCACAAAAATGGCAACAAAAATGCATATTATTTCAATTAGTAAGGGATTGGTAAGTATTTTAAAACTAATATAATATTAATAACGCCTGCAAAGCAAACTAACGCTAGTGTATTGGTATCTTGAACCCGTGACAGTTTCTTGCTTTGGAGAGGTAACTACTCGGTATATAATTTACATTTAATCCTATTTAGAGGTCAAACCATCCAAAATGAAAGTGGTTTACCATAAACATTCTTATTGAGAACTTCCTTTTTAGTCGATTAATAAAAAAAAATGCAATCATTGAAAAAAATGTTAATAAATAACAATTTATCAACAATAATTAGTGATTAAGATTTAAATATATTGCAAATTCAACTTTATTGTCTATAACGTTAATCACAGACTATAAAGTTCTTGATATCATGCTTTGGTATATTATTACACACATATTATATAATGTTTAATGCGGTATTATTTCTAAAAATATTTGTCACCTGTTACCAATATTATTCAAAATTCAATTTAAAATCTGTTTAACAGGTGTTACGAAAATACTCCCTAAAGTGATAGAATAAAATCACAGTTAACTGTGATTAATCACGTGTTTTTTTCCAAATCAGCTACTTATTTTCTTGCTAAAATTTTTGTGCCGCCTGAAAAAAGATTATTGGCAACAACGTGTGAGTAAATACGATCGAAATAATCACTTGATTAATCACAGTTGACTATGATTTTATTAAATCACTACTATTAGAACAAAAGCTATTTATATTTTGGTAGTTTCTTTAATCTCATAAGTGAGATTATTTTCAATCAGTTTCTTGATAATGTTTGTGTTCTTGAACGCAGCTGCTGTAGTCATGACTCCGCCACTGCAAAACATAAACAGAAAGCTTTAGAGGTGGGAGAATCGTGCTTTGGTACGTCATCATCATCAACAGTTGTTATAGGCCTCTCCTTAGAAAGGAGATTTTGGCCTGCTATACCACTCTGCCCAGATGGGTCGTTATAGCATTTTTATCAAGTTTAGTTTCAGTGACATTGTCCTGCATAGTTTGCTCGCTAAATCGTTTCTTGCAATACCCATGGAATGAGCAGGGTGGTGACACACCGTATTTTTATTCTGTCACCACACAAATAACGGCTACATAGAAAACGGGTTCCTTTTGTTATAACACACAAGATCTGGTTAGACGCAGAGAGGATCTGAAAAATCATGGTCCGGGATCGCTCTAGTTCAGGGCTCCTGAGACTAGCCGTCGAGGTGGTTTTTGGTAGAAACTCTATATACTCTTGACTACCAGTATTCTGTCCATATAAGTATCTAGGTACTTAGGTAATAGGTGGTTTGGATTATAGTCACCTGCCACATCTTATACAAGGCCGTCGTGTCTCGAACCCATAAATAAATACCTCGGACATCTAACACACACGACATCTAGTCCCAAACATTTTTTGTAAAGACATACATATTACACATATAAAACACCCTACTCCGAAACAAATGTTTGCAGATCTTACGAACATTTGATCCGACCCGGGAATCGAACCCGAGACTTCAAGCACAGCAGTCGTATACGCTACCACTGCGCCACCGATGCAGTCACCAAGTCACCACCAAACCCACTCCTTAGCTTAGCAGTCTGGATGACTAACCGCTGGGCCAAAAGGCGAGTCAATAGGGAATATGCATATTTTTTTTTATTTATCTCTAACATTTTTTTCTAGATTCTTTATTGTCTTTACAATATACATAAATGGTATTTTTTTTATTTAGTCATAATTTAAACCCAGAAAATATTAAATAAAAGTGAAAATTAAGGGAGGGAAATTCAAACCTGCAAAACGCGTCCTATTGGTCGAAACGAAATGTGACGTCGATTGTTACATTATCGAAATTATCGGCGTCGAAATTTCTACTGTGTTTAGTACTACTTCTATTTCTACTACTGTGAGTAGTGTTTGTGAGAAAAAATAACTTCTTCCATGATTTTTACAGCAATCAAAACTGTAAATAGGTATAAAATAACTGTAACACTCAATAGTAAACAAACACGAAATGACAATGACGTCATATGTTATGTCAATAGCGCGCGAAAAATGGCGGCGTTTGAATAGCTCAAATTTGGTCGGTGTTTTAAATATCACTTTGAAAATTAGTTTGACTATTTGTAAACCTATTTATATTTTTATCTGTTGTGGGGACTTATATGATCAGATTAAGAAATAAAAAAAAGACATGCATATTCCCTATTGCTAGATGACAAATATAGTGGGTACTTACGTGAGAGGCATCTTCTCCCTCTCGGTGAGGACAGTGACGGCGGCAGAAAGCAACGTAACACACGTGGCTCCGTACCCAGGGTTGATGCCGCTTACCTGCACCAATCAAATATTTCAATTTCAATTTAAAAATAAGAAAAAAAACTGACTTCAAGAACTGGACTAAATTGAAAGTCAGAGGTAGTAGAGCCACGCTGATTTCAGCACGAACGGGCCGGCTCGACCGGGGCGGTACTACCCTCGCACAGAAAATCTACGTAAAATGACAGCGTTCATGCTGTCGAGTTTCGTTGGTGAGTGCGAGACCGGGGGCCCAATTAGTCTAGTCAACAAGTTTCATACTTGTTGACTGGACTAAAAGATGCAGTAGCATCACTAGGCCGCCATAGTGTGGGTCGCCATACTGCACTGTCTGCATTCGCAGTGAGTATGGTGACCACCACTCTTGGATTCTGCTTATGTTTTCCATCAGGCAGAGCAGAGTCATTTTGGCGGGCCAAACATAAAAAAAAAAAAAAAAAAAAAAATGGGATCACACGGGAAGCACCAGTTTTCAAAAAATCGGTTATAATGATAAAAATCGGTTCATCCAGTCCAAAGTTCTGAGGCAACAGTAACAAACAAAAAAAAATACAGTCGAATTGAGAACCTCCTCCTTTTTTGAAGGAGGTCAAATAGTCCAATTCTTAATAACAATTATAATAGTGTACGAAAAAAATTAAAAATTATGCTTTTTTAACCGACTTTCAAAAAGAGGAGGTTCTCAATTTCATCGGTATTTTTTTTGTTTTACTTTATTGAAGAGATTTGCCTATTTATTATGTCGCTATTAAGATAGCATAGCGTTTTACAGAGTAAAAATAGCAAATTTATAAATGTGTATTTTTATTTATTTTTATTTATTTATTTATTACAATATCACCTTCACTATCATTACAGGTTGCCCTAATGCGATAGAGAGGCTAACTTACATTTCTAATATTATGTCTATTTCTTTACAAATAAATAAATAAACATATATACAGTAACGAAATATAAACTCAAAAAAAATAACAATCTATCTTAAAATTAAAAATATAAAACAAAGCATTGCAACTTTTATGTCTTGTAACAAATTAAATTTACAAGACATTTTGCGAGTACACTCAATTGACACGAAAAAATATCTAAATCTTTGTGAACTTCGTTAATTAGATGGATAATTCGCGTAAGGGGTGGTTTCTCAAGTAAGTTAGTCCTGGCTACTGGCACAGCCCATAGAGGCACACGTAGCGGTCAGGCACGCACAGGTTCAGGTGGCCCAGTACCCCAGGTAATAATACTAAAGGACAATGGCAGGTTTGTATGGGACTTTTGTCGCCTGGCGTATCTCATGGTAGGGATTGTTTTTGGATTTATTTGGCTGCTAATATCACCGACAATAACAGTTTAAATTCTCAAATTTTCACAACATTGCGTTAAAAAGTTAATTTAGTTTTTAGATTACAACGAAATACATGGATCATTATTGAGTTGTCATTATTGTCAACAAGATGGCGTATTACAATATTTTTGAAATCAAAATCATTCGCGTACGATTTTCTAACCCGTCAATAAAATGTTGCTCTTTTACTAACTTCACCAGTAAGCTCATTCATAAATATCGATTCAAATATTTCATCGTTTTTATGGAATATATATTTTAAAAATAATGTAAAATATTTTTGGCAATTTGACACACGCCACCTAGTTTTCAGACTAAGTAGACTATAAGCATGGCGTGTTCAGAACACGTAAGAATGCGTTTTGTTAATGCAGTTGTAACAACTTTATGAGCAGAATTAAAATTCTTTTAGCACAGTTCTAAAAATATAATTAATACATGAAAATAATGAGAATAATTAACTTAATAAACGGTATAAATCTCATAACCATTCATAAACATATGGCCAGCGGTACAGGATCTGCCATTCTCCTTTCACAAGAGAATACTTTTATCTCAGAAAAAAATAACCATGACCATTAACACTAAAAACATAAAAAAGAATACATACCTTAGCCACAACCCTCTTATTAGGTTTGCCCTCGGCCTCCGTCCCCGCTTCCCATCCCTCGCCGACCAGATCAAAGGTGAAATGAGAATTATTCATAACAATATCAGTAGGACCCTCTTTAGTTATTAACCCCATCGAGAAGAACTTGGGATACTTCAAAAGAAGGTTCCTGGTGAACGAGATCTTGATCATGATGAAAAGGAACATGGCTGCGATGATGGCCAGGATCGTTTGGAAGAAGCTGCCGGCTTTGAAGTAGGCCTTGAATTGTACGGGGCGCTTCTGTTCGGACTGGTACATGTAGCGCTGGGAACGGTACACTACCGACTCGTCTGAACCGAGGAATGGCAGGTAGTAGTCTTCTTGACCTTCCTTCTTGTGAAACAAGCTGTAAAGAAGATATTTAATCGATTATCATTACGTACCAGGCCAGGGCGACCAGCAAACTACGCAGGGAATATTATGGTACACTAGTGTGTGCGACCACAGGTGCACTCTCTGTTCCCTCATTCTCACAATCCGATGGGACGGATATCCTACACGACCGGTGAGTGATCAGGTGCAGGACCGACGGCTTTACTTCCTCTCCGAGGTACGGGGGTTCAGGTCAGTATAACTCAATAGCACTTTTTCCCGACCCGGTAATCGATACAGAGACCTCCTGATGGGCAGTCACATACGCTGACCACTAAACCAACTGTAGAAAACTTGTGTTAAACAATAGGGTATTTGACACCTTAGTCAAATTAGTTATTTTTATCAACTATCAACACGATAACTTTGTATGAAAAATGTACTAGAAACCAACTTGTGACGTCACTGTTTTAGTCTACTCAATTGAGCAATATTAGTTTATATATGTTTATTAATTAAAATTTGTAATAGCAATGAGCAACGAGACGTATCGCCTGATGGTAAGCGATTATCGCCGCCCATGGACACTTGCAACATCAGAGGCGTCACAAGTGCATTGCCGGTCTTTAGGGGATGGGGAGGGATGAGGAGTATGGGAAGTGGTTGGGGCATATTTGCTGAGATGTTTTGTAATATTCGTTTTAATAAAGGAGACACCAGTATTCATTTACGATACAGTTAACTACCCAATTGTAAACGTTACAAATATAAATATAGTTAACTTACACTCTAGACAGCTTCGGTTTGAAGGGAGGCATAGGCTCGGGGTACAGCTGCTTCCGCAGCGGACGGAGCTCATTGCTGTGCTCAACACTGGAACCAAAAAACAGTAATATCAGGTAGATGCTAGGAGGTAGATGCCGACGAAAAGACGAAGCATGCGTACGTCCAATCGCTGCGCTAGCAAACAAATTATGGATTGATTCTCAGCGCGCGCACGTATTTATGTAAGCTTCGAAATGTCCTGATTGGCTAGAATTAAAATGTGAATTTAAGCTCGCTAGAATCATCGCGGGTTGTCTGCCTGATTTGTGTATAATAAGTCTTTACCTATGAAATTGCCGTTTTGTATGCAATAAGTGAAAATACTTATTTTTTCAAACTTTTTTATTTCTGTTATTCGAAGTAATCACCCATGCAATCGACGCATCTTTGCCAACGCATTGGCAGTTTATTGATGCCCTTCTTGTAAAAATCAGCTGGACGGGAGGCAACAAACTCTTCAAAGGCATTTTGTACTGCCTCTCGGGAATTGAATTTTTTACCCACTAAAAAGTTGTCTAAATTTTGGAAAAAGTAATAGTCGGTAGGTGCAAGGTCTGGTGAGTATGGCGGATGAGGGAGAGCTTCCAACCCCAGCTCTTGCAGCTGCTTCACGACAACGCGCGACCCCATACTGCGCAACAGACAGTCTCCAAGCTGCAAGAGCTGGGACTTACTTCGAATAACAGAAATAAAAAAGTTTGAAAAAATAAGTACTTTCACTTATTGCATACAAAACGGCAATTTCATAGGTAAAGACCTATTATTATAAAGTGCATTTTAGCAAATACACACATCAAAAGTGTCTAGGGATCAAAATATGTGTCTAGGGATCAACATATATTTTTGCAATAACTTTTCTCCTGATTGATATTAATTAAAATTTTCTTTAAGGATTCATCGAATAAAGTGTTTTCGTTTGTCACAGTAACGATAAACCAAGTCACCTTTGCATTAATAAAGAAATTTGCCATTTTCCTAATAAAAGGATTTTTGACATTTGAACCACTAACATTAAAGTTCGAAAAAAAGACTGAAATAACAGTTTATTAGGTAACTTAAACAATTAATAATCCGTGTTTCTACCGCGAACACTAACACAAGAACATCGGTTTGGCATACTCAAAATGAGTTCATCCAAATCACGCTGTGGAATGGCCGCCCATGTTCGTTGCAACAACAAAAAAAGGTCTTCTTGCGACTGGATACCCTCCATATTCGGCAGAGCTCTTCTCTGTAGCATATCCCATGCATGCTCAATCGGGTTCAAGTCTGGCGACTGAGCAGGCCAGGGCCAAAGCCACATCTCAATCTCAAGAAATCCGCATAAAAATGCTTGATCCCTAGACACTTTTGATGTGTGTAAATAAGATAAGTCGTAACCTCCTCCGAGTTTCACTACTATCCTAACTACGGTTCGAAAGGCTAACAGCTGGACCGGTTAGAATAGTGAACCACCACCTCTCCCTGGTATTTAGGCTACGGCTCGAAGGCTAAACAGCCGGGCCGGCCAACATACATTCTGTTAATACACTCTTCAGCCAGCTGGTATAGTATAGGGCCAGTTTATACACGCATAAACCCCACGGGTCAGCAAGCAGCTGTCCGAAAAAAAATATTTTGGGGTTTGTTTCGAGTTTTACTTCTCTTTGCAAGATGCACCGTTGGCCTAGTGGTTTAAGCGGGCGCCACGCCGCTTTCTACTGCGCCAAGTAGGTTCAAATTTTTGTTGTTCTGAGTCTGAGTGTTCTTTGTGTCCGTTTCAGGTAGGTCTGTAAAGTCCCCCGCGACACAGGATGTATATTCTTAATGCAGTGGTTGTCTTTTTACAAAATAATACAATTTTTTTTAAAAACCGACTTCAAAAACTGGACTACATTGAAATGGGCCCACACGGAAAAAAAAAGAATCATCAAAATCGTTCGAAAGGTCGAAGTCGAAAGTTCTAATGTAACAAACATAAAAGAAAACAGTCGAATTGAGAACCTCCTCTTTTTTTTCAAGTCGGTTAAAAAAGCAGAAGATGTTAGCCTGCGTAGTTTGGTCTCTTACTCGCCTCTTACGACAACCGCTTGAGGAACTAATATGACTGGTATAATACATAGGTTTTTAATACAAATAAGCTATATACATATAATATGCCTACTTACTGTCTCGTTGGTCTCGCGGTTGGCGTGTACGACTGCTGATCATGAGGTCTCGGATTCGATTCCTGGGTCGGACCAAATGTTTGTATATCTATTTGTTTCGGAGTTTGGGTGTTTTCTATCTATAATATGTATGTATTTACAAAAAATAAGTATATATGTATTTGTATCAGTTGTCTAGTACCCATAACACAAGCTCTGCTTAGCTTGAGACTAGATGGCGTTGTGTGTTAAAATGTCCGAAAATATTTATTTAAAAATATTTATTTATATAACTAATGTATAATTACCCATAAACCAGCGACTCCCAGGTGGCATAGTGGATGAGTCCTCGGCCCTCGGACTTCGCCATCGCCTCTGGTGGTACATATGTGCTGAGGTACGATCGTACCGAGTTCAGTGTTCCTACAACATTTTCTTCATGTTAATCTACTTTAGTTTATAGATAAAACTTTTCAATTCTAAAATCACTCTAAAAGAAGCACACATATACTGTTATGAATGATACATACACAAAGAGGGATAGGCAGAGACAATTGATCTCGACTAACTACGGTCCTGACAAACTACTGTTGCTTTATATACATCAATCGCTGCACGCATGCTCGCACATATGATATTGATATAATGTAAATATATAAAGCAAATTTACTAAAACTTAATTGCAACTGAAACAAATTGGTTCTACTTATTACTGCCTCGGTGGCGCAGTGGTAGCATATACGATTGTTGTGACCGAGGTCTCAGTTCGATGCCCTGGTCGGACCATAATTATGTTTGTATGATCTGCAATCTGCAACTATTTGTTTCGGAGTTTGGGTGTTTTCTATATATAAAACGTGGATTTGCGCATGTCTGCCATCAGATAGAATAGAGTCAACATGGCAGACTTAGACATAATATATGTATTAAAAAAAAACATGTGGCACTCGGGGACTGCCGCGGTAAAGCTATTGCATAGCATTTTTAAGGGATACATTTAAGGGATAGTTGACATAGTCCATATTTACTGAATACGCAAGCAAAGCGCTGGAATAAAAGAGTTACCTGAAAAGTTCTGCTCTAGGAAGACGACCCCCAAGTCGTTGGGGATGCTGTCAAAGCCACACGCGCTGATGACAAACACGCCGGCCTCGCGAGCCGCCTCGTCGTAACGAAGCTGCATCAGCTCCATGAACTATCACCAACAATATTTTTTTAAAGATAACTTCCTGAATACATATACTTTGTCGCGAGCGACTGCCATAGTCAAAAGGATGAATGCCTATTATTGCCCATACTCAAAACATAGTCATGGAATATGAATCCCGGGTCTTTTAAGCGAGGCATCTCCTGTCGTCATACTGCATCGTGTGCAATGATAATAGTGGCCGCCAGATTCTACTTATGCTTTCCAACAGGCAAAGTAGTCAAGTGACTACTTTGCCTGATGGAAAGCCTGCCCAAGTGGGAAGGCTTTAATTTAACAAAAAATCGGGTTTACAATAAAAATCCCATCAACTACACACCAACACACACACAACAACAAGCCTTCCATTATCCACTGTTGAACATAGGCCCCTCCTTAGCCAAGTTTTCGCTACTATATCACGCCGGCCAGACGTTTTTTACCGTGGGAGAGCTACGCTTCGGCATGAATGGGCCGGCTCGACCGGAGTGATACCACGGCCTCACAGAAAACCGGTGTGAAATAGCGCTTGCGATGTGTTTCACCGAGTAAGTGAGGATACCGGAGGCCCATACCCCAATCCCTCCCCAAATCCCTTTCCCCATCTCCAAGGTCGCAACGCACTTGTGACGCCTCTGATGTTGCGGGTGTCCATGGGCGGCGGTAATCGCTTACCATCAGGTGATACGCGTGCTCGTTTGCCACCTATTCCATAAAAGACACGCTACGTGTACACATGACGTACGTCGGCTATTAGGACTCCCATGGGATGAAAAGGGGTGGTGACACTTCGTAATTCTTAATCCTTCACTACACTGAGTTTATTCAATTCTAATACGAGTACTTACAATTTTACAAAAGTCAACGTTCTTAACTGCCATTGAACAGTAACTCGCGGTTATCGTATACTCGTAATTGGAATTCAAAGATTACAAAGCAGAATGTGTTTGCGTTTAATGTGAAACACTACGTGACTTAGAAATACCGATAATGGCCTTGTATTTGCAGTAATCACGAGTATTATCTATACAAATTAAAAAATACATACAGTGGAACATAGAACCTCTTCCTTTTTTGAAGTTTGTTAATAAAATTGAAGTGTCTGTTTGTGATTTCAAATTAATAGCTTTTTACTGAATCCATATGAAAGTATGTTCGGTATTTACATCAAAAATCATTTTTTTGTCTGTGTTTGTTCCGGGTAATCTGTGGAACGGCTGGACCGCTTTTGACAGGACTTTCACTGGCAGATAGGTAATGTTATAAGAAATAACTTTTATTTTAGATTAGATGCACCCGCGGTATTACCAAAAAAAACACCGAGCGAGGCTTCGTCATTCAGATACTTCATTATAATCGGGTCAGTACTTTAGGAGCTACGGTGGAACATACAAAGATTCATAATACTATCAAAACTATTACCCTTTCTTTTGCCGTATTCGGGTAATAAAATAACCATTTTATGTATAACATTTCCTTACCTGTGGTTCTCCGGTGACATCCACATAGTGCGTTTTACTATCAATGGCGGCTTTAACGACTGGCTCTCCGTACAAGCGATAAGGGCCACAGCAGTTGACTATCACCTTCGCCTGGGCGCACATCTCCTTGAGGGATTTCTCATCGCCAACATCGGCTATTATGATTTTCACATGACTTAGGTCTGCATCTGAAATGTAAGGATATATTTTTATATATAACTAGCCGACCCGGCGAACTTCGTACCGCCATATTTACATATCTGTCTCAGCTTCCCACAGGCAGTGTACAGTCGCGGACAAAAAAAAACACTTTTTACGTTATCTTTTATTTATTTTTTTCTAGCAAAAAAAGAATGAATGAAATCGGACTATGTGTTATTGAATTACAACCAAGTACATATTTTGACTTTCATCCCCTCTCTCCAGGATACCGTGCTGAATTTCGGGACAAAAAGTATCCTATGTCCTACCTCGTAGTATGAACTCAAATCATGCCAAGTTTCATTTCAATCCGTTCAGTAGTTTCGACGTGATGCGCGGCCAAGATACAGACAGACAGACAGACGGACAGACAGACAGACAGACAAAAATGAAAAAAAATACTAAAAAAAATTTTCTAAATATCTTTAATGTACAGAATTGGACCTGTTACATTTTTATTATAAGTATAGATGTAAGGGTTACCGTGGTTCCTTACACAGATGTATGATAGAGAATGATAATTAATGATAATAATTGATGGGTATGCTGATTTATGAGTGTCAAAATAAAACCGCTCTGTATGACTGATAAATGAACACTAAATTTATTGGATTGCGTATGTACATATTAGGTAAATCGGCTCGGCGCAGCGTCAGCCGTTTTAGAAATGTAAAATGTGCGGTTCACCGTACATATAAAAAAACGACTTCAAGAACTGGACCAAATTGAAACAGGACCACGCGGAAAGCAGCAGCTTTTAAATAAAAAATATGGGACCGAGTGAGTGAGGATAACTCACTTACTCGGTGAAACACAGCACAAGCGCTGTTTCACACCGGTTTTCTGTGGGGCCGTGGTATCACTTCGGTCGAGCCGGCCCATTCATGCCAAAGCGTGGCTCTCCAACGGCGTATGTAAGGCGGGACTAGTCTAAAAAAAAAAAAAGTGTCCGCTCTCTCACATCTACATGTGCTGTGTCTATTTTCTCCACCTAATAACAAGTCAATTATTGAGGAGTGCAAATAAAATCTTGAGCACTTTAAACGCAAAAATATCGATGAACATTTTTTTTTATGGAATAGGGGGGCAAACGAGCAGTCGTATCACCTGGTGGTAAGCGATTACCGCCGCCCATGGACACCCGCAACACCAGAGGTGTCAGAAGTGCGTTGCCGTCCTTAGGGCCCTTAGGGGAGAGGGATGTGGGGAGGAGTTGGGGTATGGGCCTCCGGTATCCTCACTCACTCGGTGATACACAGCGCAAGCGCTATTTCACACCGGTTTTCTGTGAGGCCGTGGTATCACTCCGGTCGAGCCGGCCCATTCATGCCGAAGCGTCGCTCTCCCACGGTCTATACATAAAAGAAACTGACAAATTGAGAACCTTCTTCTTTTGATAACGTACAAAATATACTAGGCAAAACGTGAGTGAGTAATATTTGCTACACCGATGTGTGTATGTTTATGTACAGGCGTGTTATGTTTTGTCAATGTTAACATTTTGTACATGGCGTAACTAGACTCAAATAGAATGTACACATGGCTGCGTGTGCGCAGCTCTCGTTATGAGTTACTCTCTCTATTTTAGTTTCAGTCAGATTTGTAAGCTAATATAATAACATTTATTGCACTAAAACAAAAAATACAATTTGTTGAACTTAAAACTAGTTTAAGTTACAAATAGAAAGACTGCACGGTTGGCCTAGTGGTTTAGGCGGTCGCCACGCCGTTTGCCAATTCGCCAAGTGTTGTGGGTTCAAATCCTACACGGGACATCACTTTGTGTGATCCACAAATTGTTGTTCTGAGTTTGGGTGTTAATTGTGTCCGTTTCATGTATGTCTGTAAAGTCCCCCGCGACACAGGATGTTTATTCCTAATGCGGGAGTTGTCTTTTAAAAAATGAAAAAAAAGAATAAGATATCCTCCGATGTCAAACTAGGTAGAAACGGCTTACGGCGCGGCGCCATTCCCCACAGGAATTTCAACTTAACTAGTAACTATTGACAGACTACGTTAGTTTAGTTATACAAGTAAAATTTTAACAAAATAAAAACCGACTTCAAGGTTATACTCGATTTCTCTTGGATGCCATTATCAGATCTTAGCGTCCTTATCATGGTACCACCGTGGGGATATCTCCTTTCCATTAAAAAAAGAATCATCACAATCGGTTCATAAACGACAAAGTTATCCGCGAACACACATAAACAAAAAACATACCGTCGAATTTTTAACATAACAAGTAAAATTTTAACAAAATAAAAACCGACTTCAAGGTTTGACTCGATTTCTCTTGGATCATCATCATCAGCCTATCGCAGTCCACTGCTGGACATAGGCCTCTCCAATTGCGCGCCACTTGGTTCGATCCTCGGCTTCTCGCATCCAGCTCGTGCCAGCCGTCTTGCGCAGATCATCACTCCACCTGGCCTGTGGACGTCCTACACTACGTTTGCCGAGACGCGGTCTCCACTCAAGAACCCGTTTACACCAACGGTAATCAGTTCTGCGGCTAATATGGCCAGCCCACTGCCACTTCAGCTTGCTAATCCTTTGGGCTATGTCGATGACCTTGGTTCTCTGCCGGATTACCTCATTCCTGATGCAATCCGTCAGAGAAACGCCGAGCATAGCCCTCTCCATAGCACGCTGAGCGACTTTGAACTTGTAGACCAGCCATGCCGTAAGTGTCCACGTTTCGGCTCCGTATGTCATGACGGGTAGGACGCACTGATTGAAGACTTTCGTCTTAAGGCACTGTGGGATCGACGATGAAAAGACCCGACGAAGTTTCCCAAACGCTGCCCAACCCAGCTGAATTCTCCTGTTCACCTCATCCTCAAAGTTGTTTCTACCTAACTGCAAAGTCTGCCCGAGGTACACATAATTTTGAACAACTTCAAGAACGGCACCTTGTACTGCGATCGGTTCCGGTAGTATATGTTCATTGAACATGACCTTGGTTTTGTCCAAGTTCGTCCGTAGGCCGATGCGCACAGAAGAGTCAGCCAGGTCGTTCAGCATCTGTTGTAGGTCCTGCAGCGTCTCTGCCATAATGACGATGTCGTCCGCAAATCGCAAGTGAGAGATGTATTCGCCATTGATATTTATGCCACGTCCTCTCCAGTGTAGCGTCTTGAACAGATCCTCCATTGCATTTGTGAACAATTTCGTGGAAATAACATCCCCTTGTCTCACTCCTCGATGCAATGGTATGGGCCTTGTTTGCTGATTCTGTACTTGGACGGACATGGTGGCGGCTTCGTAGAGACATCTCAGCACTTGGATGTATCGCCAATCCACTTGGCAACGCTGCAGGGACTCCAGAACAGACCAGATCTCGATCGAGTCAAAGGCCTTCTCATAGTCCACGAATGCTAGACACAGGGGCTGATTATACTCCTCTGTCTTCTGTATAATTTGCCGCACTGTGTGGATGTGGTCTATGGTGCCATATCCGCTCCGAAATCCAGCTTGCTCTGGTGATTGAAATTCGTCGAGTCTTTGCGCAAGACGGTTCGTGATGACTCTTGAGAACAGCTTGTAGACGTGGCTTAAAAGCGAAATGGGTCGATAGTTCTTCAACCTGGTCTTGTCACCTTTCTTGAAGAACAAGATGACCACACTTCTGCTCCACGCCTCTGGAGTTCTCCCTTCGAACAGGACAGCGTTAAAAAGCTTTTGAAGCTCCCTCAGTACGGGCTTACCTTAAGCCTTTAACAGTTCTGTTGTAATGCCGTCCTCTCCAGGGGCTTTTCCATTTTTATGCTGTCCAAGAGCCATCTCGATTTCGTCAATGCTGACTTCTGGCAGATCTTCGGTGTAGTGGCGTGTTAATGTGGCTCTAGAGTCCTCATTTTTGGGATCAGGTCGAGATGCATGCGAAGCGTACAAACCGCCATAGAAACGTTCCACTTCCGAAAGGACGGCCGGCTTGGAAGTAACGACTTCTCCACTTGCTGTAGTCAGCTTCGTCAGGTGGCTTCTTCCGAGAGATTGTACTTCTCTTGGATGCCATCGTCAGATCTTAGTGTCCTTATCATGGTACCACCGTTGGGATATCTCCTTTCCATTAAAAAAAGAATCATCAAAATCGGTTCATAAACGACGAAGTTATCCCCGAACACGCATCAAAAAAAAAATATACGGTCGAATTTAGAAACCTCCTCCTTTTTTAGAAATCGGTAAAAAAAAACGGCCAAGTGCGAATTGGACTCGGCCATGAAGGGTTCCGCAGCACCAAGTAACATAATATAATTTTCATTTTATTTTTATACTTGTGTTGATTGAATGAAAGGTAAATTGCAGTTTACGATTTATGACGTATTAAAAAAAAACTTCTTACTAGATTTCGTTCCAACCAATTTTCGGTGGAAGTTTACATGGTAATGTACATCATATATTTTTTTTAGTTTTATCATTCTCTTATTTTAGAAGTTACAGGGGGGGGGACACATTTTACCACTTTGGAAGTGTCTCTCGCGCAAACTATTCAGTTTAGAAAAAAATTATATTAGAGACCTCAAATGATCTCAATATCATTTTTGAAGACCTATCCATAGATACCCCACACGAGTTTGAAGAAAAAAATTTTTTGAGTTTCAGTTCTATGTATGTTCAACCCCTAAAATTTATTGTTTTTTTTCTATTTTTGTGTGAAAATCTTAATGCGGTTCACAGAATACATCTGCTTACCAACTTTCAACATTATAGTTCTTATAGTTTCGGAAAAAAGGGGCTGTGACATACGGACGGACAGACAGACAGACATGACGAATCTATAAGGGTTCCGTTTTTTACCTTTGGCACGAAACCCTAAAAAAGTAGCGTAGTTCCAAGTAAACACGTGTTAACGCACACACATGCTAAGAAACTGCGGTACTTTTTGTCAGTATCGTACAATTTGTCGATACTTGTACGATACTGACGAAAAGTAGCGTAGTTTATAGCATAGTTAGTGCGTTAACGCGTGTGCTGTCTTGGAACTACGCCACTTTTTTTGCTTCAACAAGAACAAGGTCGTGCGTTATCTATCTTTTTTATTTGATCTGAGGGTATATAGAGATTTTAAATTTAATTATTTTGCGTTAGTGATTAGAGGTGAGGAAACAACTAAATAAGGAAATATAATATATTATGGATAATGCAATTATCCTCCTTGCATGTGCTACAAAACAAAGTATCAAATAGGTACCATTTAGAGACTACAACTTCAAACTTGTTTTCATTATTTTCCTAATAAATTCAGTTCAGAAAGAATTTAACATTTAATTAAGCCAGTGATGAATAAGAAACAAACATAATTAATTACGCAGCGTTGTTACATTCCAAGAAGGTACCTATTCATTTAACACGGTGTAGCACACATTTAGGCTCATTATCTAACACTAGCTGATCCACGCAACTTCTTTAGAGTCTTTTTTGAAATGACTTCAAAAAAGGCGGAGGTTCTCAATTCGACCGTATTTATGTTTTTTTTTATGTGTGTTCGCGGATAACTTCGTCGTTTATGAACCGATTTTGATGTTTTTTTTTTTTAATGGAAAGGAGATGTCCCGACGGTAGTACCATGATAAGGATATTAAGATCTGATGATGGCATCCAAGAGAAATCGAGTCGAAACTTGAGGTCGGTTTTTGTTTTTGTTAAAATTTTACTTGTCAATCATGCTCAACTCCTATTGCTCTAAACGTGATGTTAACTACCGTATCTTGGACTCGCCAGCTACAAATACATTTAAAAACAAAATCGTGAAAATCGGTTCGATAGTTTCGGAGTACATTGTGAGCAACAACGCGACGTGACACGAGAATGGTATAAAATGTCTATTCACTTAGATCTTTTAAATTACTAAATAGATTTAACATAGTTTTTAGCAATAGATAGACATTCAAGAGGAAGGTTTATGCCTATTGTTCGATCCCAAGTACGCTTTTCGCCCGTTAAGCTGCCCCTGTAGTATAATATGTGGTAAAGGGCGAATCGCCTCTAAGTTGAAATCCTTTTACCAGATTGGAATGCCATGGTCTGGCTATAATATGGGCCTATTGACCAGCACAAGATTCCTAAGGGAACGCTGGCACTGGTGAAAGCACTAAACACCTATGATGTGTAAATAACTAGTAGTTGCCCGCGGCTCTGCGCGCGTATATGTAGATATAGAAGTATAGATACATGCATATTTTAGTAGAGGAAATCCGAGAATTACAAATAAGAGAAGCCCGATCGCTAGTTATATACGAGTATAACAGACAGACATTAGACACGATCAACAATTACTACTCTTCATATTGATAGAATAAATCATCTAAATATGACTCTTGAGGCATTGACGTCATTGAACTCAGCAGTACTAATTTAAGCTAATAGATTTCAGAAAAACCTTTAACACTATTGGTAGATATTTTCAGTTCGGAATAACAAGTAAGCACGGCTGGCATATTGGCGTAAGCGGTCGCCACGCGCGCCGCGCCGCTTTCTACTGCACCAAGTGTTGTGGGTTCAAATCCCTCATAGAATAATACTTTGTATGATCGGTATGATCCACAAATTGTTGTTCTGAGTCTAAGTGTTCTTTGTGTCCGTTTCATGTGCATTCGTAACTACAAATTAGCCCAATTAGTCTAGTCAACAAGTTCCATACTTGTTGACTAGACTAAAGGATGCACAAGCATCACTAGGCCGCCATAGTGTGGGTCGCCATACTGCATTGTTGTATTCGCAATGAGTATGGTGGCCACCACTCGTTGATTCTGCTTATGCTTTCCATCAGGCAGAGTAGAGTCATTTTGGCAGGCCAAACATAAAAAAAAAAAAAAAAAAAAACAAATGCACATGAAACGTTGTTAAAATGTTATGGTGCGTTTCTATGTAACGTATGACTACGGCTTTTCAAACTTGTTTTATACTTTTTCAGCGTCGTTTTTTGTCGTAGTTGGGTTTTAGTTTCTACTTTTTTATTATTTAAAATGTTTTGGTGCCGTTATTAATATAATATATACATATATTTGAAATGTACAAGTAACGCCCTTTCTAATGATACCAAATACGGCACATTTAACTCAAATTTATTTTTTAATACAGTACTTTATGTCGGCTAGAGGGCGCCACATTAGATTCAGTGACACGTCATATAGCTTATAACCAGCAGACGATCAAGACGCTTCTAACGATACCTCATTTGTCCAGTTCTAATAAGTAGTTAAGGAGCTATGAGGGAACAAATGAACATACATACATACATAGCCTGTCAAAATCATAACCCTCCTTTGGCTTTGCCGTAGTCGGGTAAAAAGTAAGGAGTGTATTCAGGACTATATTTCTGGACTGGCTTGAGGGTCTAGTCACTAGACTCTACAGAGATAGGACTCGGTCTACAATATTATTAACCTATTCTATTAGTGAATCTGTTTCAGCATGCGTTAGTTTCATACTCGGTACAACTCTTTCAGTATTTTCTTTTTTTGTTTTAAAAGACAACTCCCAATTAGGGGTATATCCTGTATCGCGGCGGAATTTACAAACATACGTGAAACGGACACATTAACAACCCATAATGTCCCACTGCTGGGCTCGGGTCTCCTCTCAGGAGAGAGTTAAGGCCATACGTCCCCACGTTGGCCGAGTGCGGGTTGGGGGCTGGCAAGACAACGTTGTGGCTACGTAAATCTGGCCGTTGGATGTTTTTAAGCCGCCCAAAGGCCTCCAACTAAGCTTCACGACTGTTATCCTACGATAACAACCGGGACCGACTGCTTAACGTGACCTCCGAATCACGAAGACGCTCATGGTATCATGCCACCAGGGGTCACCCATCTAGGTACTGACCGCGCCGTCGATACTTACCCTCGGTGATTGTTTCTAATCACCGAGTGCAACTGGGCTATGAGGGCTACGTGAAACGAACACCCAGAACAATAATTTGTGGATCACAGAAAGTGATGTCCCATGTGGGATTTGAACCCACAACACTTGGCGAAGTAGAAAGCGGCGTGGCGACCGCTTCAACCACACGTACAGTCAATTACATGTATCTTCTCCTTTCTAGCCTTTATTAATCCCAAGATTATTTGGAGTCGGCTACTGGTTTGGTTTTACCTGAATATCAGTTTTTCCATGCGACTGGCATCGAACCTCCGCAACCCTGAGGGCGAACTGAATTCGAAGGTTGAACTCTTCGCAATAAAGATTGTTATTTATGTTTATGACCACCGGGACCAACGTATTCTTTGAGGTACTGGCACGACTGAATGTATGATTTGGTGAGTCATCACATCATCAATAGCTTTTAAATTTACACTCAGTATTCGTAATCCACACGGACAGTATAATTATTTATTTTTGTCCGAGTGTAGTTTATTTTTATCATGTTTGAGATAAGAATGTTTATCAGCTGTCTACTTGCATATATGTACCTACATAGGTGCCTATGGTAAGACTCTGGGTAACTTGCAATGTGCATTTTACACGCTTTTGTTATTTTCAGCTTTACTACTACTAGCTTAGTAACCGACTTTCTTAAGCGTGTTTTTTCAAGGTAGTGGAGCCACACTGTCATTAACTGGCCACTACTTGCCTTATTGGTTCGAAATAAGAAAAATAAAGCAAGCACGCAATCTGTTTTCTTTTGAAATGATACTTTGGTTAATTAGTTTGCATAATAGTATTATGGTTTACCGCTAAAGACAGTAGCTCCAAAATTAGCGGCTATTTTTTGACAATCGGCGTGCAAATCTCGACACCTGAGGTTATTCCATAAGTAAATGTTAAGCGAAAATATTTTGTAGAATTGAAATTTTGTGTCAATACAAACTGTTTCTATGAACTGGTTGTGTTTTTAGAGTTGTTTTTAAGGTGGGTGACGTGAATTTAATACTTTATGTTGTTAAAATCTGTTCAATGCTGTGTTAGAAGGGGTGGCCAATTACTAACTTGTACATTCGCTTTATTCAGTAAATGACCACGATGCCAGTTACTACTAAAAAAATAATTGCAGTCAATCCCTCGTTAAAATCAGTAACTGGCACAGTTTATACAGCGTGATGTTATACAACGTGAACAAATTTGTTCACCATAACAACGATTGCAACAAGTTTCCAAAATAAACCTAAGAAATATATATGGACAAAATAAGTAAAACACAAGTTACAATAGGATTAAACAAACAAGTAGTTTGTGACCATTGTTTGATCCCTATAACGAAATAAATAATACATCATCATCAACAACCTATAACGTCGGGTCTCTTCTCAGAAGGTTAAGGCCGTACGTCCCTACGCTGGCCGAGTGCGGGTTGCTGACTGGCAAGACAACGTTGTGGCTACGTAATCTTGCCGTTGGTTGTTTTCAAGCCGCCCAAAGGCCTCCAACTAAGCTTCACGACTGTTATCCTACGATAACAGCCGGGACCGATTGCTTAACGTGACCTCCGAATCACGAAGACGCTCATGGTATCATGCCACCAGCGGTCACCCATCCAGGTACTGACCACGCCGTCGTTGCTTACCTTCGGTGATTGTTCCTAAGCACCGAGTGTACCATCGAGTCATCGATTGCATATGCCTGAGGATGAGGACAATGATTTATTTTTGTGTCACATTTGCTACCAAGAGAGTAACACTGACTCCTCAGGTTCGAAAACTGATTTCGCATTTGTATATCTTCGAGAAAAATGACCAAAAAAAAAGAACTTTAAATAAAAAAATGAAACAGTATAGGTCTCATTAAATGTACATTTTAAACAAATATATCTTACTAGGTGACTTACGCAACCTCGTTTGCGTCCAAACTACCATCCCCCGTTTTAACCCCAAAAGGGGGTTGATTTCTAAAGATACATTATCAGTAAACCTCAACACCATCTATAGAGCATATATTTTAAATTTCAAGTCTCTTACTTCAAAAACATGGGACTTTCATACAAACTTCCAACCCCCGTTTTACCCCCTTAGGGGTGGAGTTTCGTAAAATCCGTTCTTAGCGGATGTCTACACCCTATAAGGAATCTACCTGCTCAATTTCAAGTTAGTAGGTGTTATAGTTTCTGAGATTTCGTGATTAATAAGTGAGTGGTATTTCGCTTTTATATATATAGATTATTATCCTTTTATATAGATTAAGGCGATAAATATTTGTTTTTTAATGTACCCTCACTATGTTTTTGAAATGGATTGTTGTGATTTTTATTTTCTTTAATTAACGTGAGTTCTTCTTTTCTGTATCACAGTAATTTAAGTGTTATATTTTGTATTTTCTCATGTAAGTGAATTTGTATTTTTATTCTTCATGAGAAATAAATGATCTTTTAAACCTGAAATATTCCTAATAAACCACTTAGTTTAAATGTTTGTCAAGCACTCTTCAGTAGAGTTTATTCCTTGTTGCCAGTTACTAAAAAGATGTATGCCAGTTACTACATTTTGGTGGCCAATTACTGCTAAAAATGCATTTTTTTGTTTAGATCAAAACTAGCTGTGCCCGCGACTTCGTCCGCGTGTAATAGTGACTTTGGGTAGCAGTTTTAATTATTGAGGATAATATTATTTTAAAAATAAGACACACACGTTTCACTGTAAAAAACACATTTAAGTATTTCTATAAGTACATTAAATAAAAAGTGTTTTACATGAGCTTATTTCGACATTTGACATGGCCAAGGCTTTCAACCGGGTCTGGCACCGTTCGCTTCTCTCTAAGCTCTAAGCATTCGGTCTGCCTCCTAGACTCTGTCACTGGATTGACGCTTTTCTTCATCAGCGCCTTCGCATTAGGGTTCTTTGCGACGGCGCGGCCTCTGTTTTTCTGGAGGTAAACGCTAGCGTACCTCAGGGTTCAGTCCTGTCGCCCAAGATGTTTCTTCTGCATGTCAATGACATATTAGCCCTCGGCAATATACATTGCTATGCAGACGATAGCACAGTGCTTGGGCGATATTATGGATACCCTGCAGCCAAGCTGGTAGACATTGAGGAAAATCGACAGGAGCTCGTCGCTGAGCTCGACCGGGTTTTGAACCGCATTTGACAATAGGGTGATGAGATTTTGGTCGAGTTCAACGTTAAGAAAACATAGGTGTGCCCTTTCCTACCAAAAAGTGTCCGTTTTTTCCCCTCCCCACTTTTCAGAGCACTCAACTACCACTACGGGATAAGCTGGTGTCCTGGGCATGGATATTTGCCGAGACCTCAACCCACGGAAGTACATCGAGGGCACCACTAAGGCGGCCTGAACAGGGTGAGACGGTTCTTCGCGCCCGAGCATTTGTGTCTCCTTTATAAGACCCAGGTTCGCTCGTGCGTACTGTTCTCATCTTTGTGATGGATACACGCAGTATTTGCTTGATGTTCTCGATCGGTTGCAGCGGCGAGCAGTCCGCATGATCAACAGTCCTGATACCACCGAGTCCCTTGGGCCTCTGCAGTTGCGGAGTGACATCGCCTCTATGGCAGTCCTCTACCGCTTTACCATGGAGTGTTCTGAAGAGTTCTTCCAACTGATCCCACCTTCTCCCTTTCTCTACGGAACAACACGTGCTGGCCTTGGAAGTCACCGCCTCAGTCTTAGAAATACGCTCTCGAACCTAACGGTTTGGTTCTGCATTGTCTGGGTTCGCAGCGAGTACGGTTGCCTCCACTTGGATTGGAGTTGACACTCCGGTTGGATTCTACTTGAGTTTTCCCTCAGGCTAAGCAGATTCTCATTTTTTTCAATTTTATTAACTACGTTTTTTGATTTAGTTGTGTGTTAGATGTCCGAAATATTTATTTATTTATTTATTTGCCATCTTTTACCAAAATATAGAGACTTAGCGGATTTGATACACGTGATTATGCTGCCCATGGGAAAAACATGTTTTTTTCTAAATGAACTGCAACTTTACGCGTCTGTCTTTGGGCTTTGATAATTGTTATTGCAAATTTTGTTTTCAGTGGAAACTACATTCTTTTAAATTGAAATTGCAAATAAGTTTGAATTATTGGAATACGTGTAATTAAAATATTTTCTCCTTTTGCCATTCCATGCATCATGATTGTAGCTTTTACAATGTTGTACCCCAGACGTGTATTTTGTAGCCGTGTACCATTATATAGCATTGGCGCTCAAGATTTCTCATTAATAGGACTGGAACATTAAATTTCAGTCTCAACTTAGGGTAAGGCGCTCCTGATAATTGTAAAGAGTTGAGAAACTCTATGCATAAGCTATAATATGACTGGTTCAGTGTCCCTTGTATTTCCGGAGAGGTATTCGATAACATCTTCCTCCACGTCTGACATGATATGATCCATTCGTTTATTTGATAACTGTCTCATTAGTCGGCGGATCAGAATAGATATTATTTTTAGATCATCTGTGCCATCATATACCAGAACTCACGTCTCAGTGTAATCATGTCGTTACTGTCAGTTGGATACAATCTTCTCCGATTTTTAGAAGATCATTTGCATATTGACACTGCTCATAAATAATTGTGAAGTTGTACTCGCATAATTGTAATAAGACAAAACTTTTTAACATGTACCCATAGTACATATGTTTCATACAGGCATTTATTTCATCTTGCGGCGTACCCCTTTCCCTTTTTTTGTGCATAAATCCCCCCGGATCCTTTTCTGTCGGATTTTTTCACGAAGAACATTAACTGAATAAACAAAAAATCATGTAAACAAATCTAATCGCAGTGAAAATTAACGAATTTGTAGTGGCAAAATTCAACATCCGCATGCGGCATAATCGTCTGCCCTCACGTGTCTGCCCGTTCGGGCAAGCACACTTAGGCATATTGTGATAACTCAGTAAATGTTACATCAAAATAGCTCTAATATTTTGTCTCCTGTCGCAAACTTATGAAGCATGTATAGATTTTCACAAACTTTGCATATTGCCATACAAACTTTCATCTCCTATTGCTATTTAACCCCCTTGATGGTAATTTTTTTACAAAATTTAAATCACATTTTTATTTATATCTAATCAACAGCCTAAAAAAGAAATTTTAATATTTTCGCTTAAAATGACGATACTTCTGTAGAGAGTTTTTGAATTTTATAAATACTGTTTAGTAATATGGCTTATTTATTTTTACTAATATCATGAACATACATACAAATCGGATTCATGAATGTATGTATTAATTTAAGTCTTCGTTGAAAAAGTGAAATATTTTTAATGAATGTGACAGCCGTGTTTGGTCGTTGCCAAGACGCCCGGCGTAGGTAATGCGCAGGCGTGTGGCAAGTGAACCACCACTCTTCTATACAATCTTTCATCCCCCCTTTCAACCCCTTATTGCCCTTTTTTCGCATTAAAAAGTAACCTATGTCCTTTCTCAGGCTCTAGACTATCTGTATACCAAATTTCATTCAAATCGGTGCAGCCGTTTGGCCGTAAAAGCAAGACAGACAGAGTTACTTTTGCATTTATAATATAAAAAAGTATGTATAGCTGACCCACGCAATGTCGTTTGCGTCTTCTATTGCCCCCATTCTTCATTGGTGCTCCGCTCCTATTGGTCTAAGCGTGATGATATATAGCCTATAGCCTTCCTCGATAAATGGGCTATCTAAGACTGGAAGAATTTTTCAAATTGGACCAGTAGTTCCTGAGATAAGCGCGTTCAAACAAACAAACTCTTCAGCTTTATATATTAGTATAGATGTATTTATTATGCTCTTCTAAGATCTAATACTCATACTCAACAACACATTTATTTGGATAAAGATTAATATTAGGTATTATGTTGATAAAAAATCATTGGCAAATAACTCATTATTAGGTACCAACTCTTAGCGTCTTATACTCGTGATAACTTCTAAACGAAATGTCGGATTGGGATGAAACAAAAAGTATTTTACTTCTACATAAATACCCTTGATAACATAAAGCTTAATTTGGATAAGGATTAATATTAGGATACACATTTAACGTAGTTTCATTCTTCAGACGATTTAATAATTTTTTCGAACACAAAAGCGGTTATTGTGACTAAACCATGATAGTTAGATATATGCTACAAACCCGTAATACATTATTTTGTTCTATTATCAATAGTATTTGCAGCGCACGCAAAAATAGGTTTTCGATTTCACACCTTGGGTTAGAAAATAGCAATTTTCTTACGGATCCCTAATTTTTTGAAAATAAAATATAGCCTATAGCCTTTCTCGATAAATGGACTATCCAACACTGAAAGAATTTTTCAAATCGGACCAGTAGTTCCTGAGATTAGCGCGTTCAAACAAACAAACTCTGCAGCTTTATAATATTAGTATAGATAATATATTGAAAATTGATTTAATTTATTAGACGCCTTTGACCTATATTTAAAATATCCTTTACACAAATCTATCATAACGAACTTAAATATATGAATGTAAAAGTAGAAGCGCATGTTTAAATTGGCCAAAGACCTAAAGTGGCCACTTACTGGTAAGTTTACCCTATGTATATACAAAAATAAAAAATATATAAAAAAGTTTTTTAATTTAAACGGTTTTATCGAAAATAATGCACTAAAAGGTAAAAAATAAAAAAAAATTGTCTGATAAAAAATAAAATCGTTGGGCGTAGCGTAAACTGAGTTGACTTGATGGAAACACGGGCCCAACGATTTTATTTTTTATCAGGCAATTTTTTTTTATTTTTTACCTTTTAGTGCATTATTTTCGATAAAACCGTTTAAATTAAAAAACTTTTTTATATATTTTTTATTTTCAAGTTTTTAGGTTTAATTTTTCATAGTAATAATCAGATACCTAAATTACAGATTCAATTTCTAAATTTAAATCTTATTATTATACGCCATTTGGTGGCTGCGCCCATCTTAAATATTGAGGTTGTATAGTGCACTGTATTCTTCTTGTCAAGCCCTTTTATTTGATACCCATATTGGTGGGATTGATAAAAAATTGTTATCAGCCATTTGGTAGCGGCGGCCATCTTAGATTTCAATTTTGCATAGTAAATTGTATTCTACTTGTTGAGACCTTTCATTTGATACCCATGTTGATGGGATTGATAAAACCTAAGTTATCCGCCATTTTGTAGAGGCCGCCATCTTGGATTTTAATTTTATATAGTACATTGTATTATACTGGTTGAGCACTTTCATTTGATACCCATATTGATGGGATCGATAAAACCTACGTTATCCGCCATTTTGTAGCGGCCGCCATCTTGTATTTCAATTTTTAATAGTATATTGTATTCTGCTTGTTGAGCCCTTTCATTTGATACCCATATTGATGGGATTGATAAAACCTACGTTATCCGCCATTTTGTAGCGGCCGCCATCTTGGATTTCAATTTTTTATAGTATATTGTATTCTGCTTGTTGAGCCCTTTCATTTGATACCCATATTGATGGGATTAATAAAACATAAATTATCCGCCATTTTGTAGCGGCGGCCATCTTGAATTTATAATGATAATGAATAAACATAATTGTATTGTCACCAAAATCCAAAGTGTATACAAAATTTCAGATCAATCGGTTGACAGGAAGAGGGTGAAATTTGAATTACTAAATTTGACCCAAGAATAATAAATAAATAAAACAAACGGGGTGAGCTAAATAAAACCGTTTAAAAAAGGTATATGTGTATTTATATCAGTTGTCTAGTACCCATAACACAAGCTTGGGACTAGATGGCGTTGTGTGTTAAAATGTCCGAAATATTTATATTTATAATAGGCCTGCAAAAAAGGCAGCATTCGTGCTGTCGTGCTTGGTTAGTGAGTAGGGGGTCTCAATGATGCAGAAGCATTACAACAGGTTGCCACAATGCAGCCTACCAGATCGTCGCCTTTGGAGACGTTCTACCGGCAAGAGTGCCTACAGGAGCGTACGAGTCCGATGCTTTGTCAGTGCTTAAATATTTGTAGTTAGGTAAGGGAATCGAACCCACCCTACTTCTAGATTAAATTGTATTTATTAAGGACTTATCGGTTTTATTTCTTTGCGTGATGTGATTACGTACAGACGTAACATGGTCAAATAACCATGACAATGTATAAATGAAGATTTGTTTTTTCATTTAAAAAATTAAAGTGATTATTTCTATACTAGTCATACGTCCGAATATAGCCTTGAACAAAATATACGTATACATATAGTATACTAGCTGACCCGGCGAACTTCGTACCGCCATATTTACATATCTGTCTCGGCTTCCCACATGCAGTGTACAGTCGCGGACGAAAAAAAGACTTTTCCCGTTATCTTTTATTTTTTTCTTTTTAGCAAAACAAGAATGAATAAAATCGGACTATGTGTTATTGAATTACAACTAAGTACATATTTTGACTTTCATCTTCTCTCTCCAGGAAACCGTGCTGAAATTCGGGATAAAAATAAATATAAATAAATAAACGTCTTCGTTCTGGACACACTCCATCATAATATGATACGCATCTTCTAAAATGCCACACTCTGAACAAAGGGGAAGTATGAAATAGTATCAAAGCTATGAAAGTCCAAAAAAATAGTGGCTAGTTGCAGGTTAACTATACACACAAAAGAAAATCAGCCGTTTGTAAAACGTAGGCCAGCCAATAATGATGAAGATTTGTTGTAGGTATGTCACTTCATCTAGATTCTAGATATTTATGATCAAAGGTCGTAAACAAACTAGTTCTTTAAATGATTTACGTTCCTTCTAAAAGAATAAGTATGCAATGTATAGGTAATTGAATAATAATGGCGTCTATCTTCATACTCAATAATTAAAACAGTACCTTTAGAACTTTATAAACAACATGTATACCTACTCTTTAAGTACAGAAACGCATCACACGGACGACCTTGACCATGATGGAATCATTTTAACATTTTTAACTGTACCGTGAGTTAGCACAAATGTTTACTTACCAGTTTTCTGAGAAGCTTCTTTGATGACGTCATTGAGTTTATTTTCCGATCGTCCCGCAATCCCCCACGAGCCAATTTGATACTTCTTCGCAAACTCCACCATATGAATGACGGTCTGTTTTCCCGTGAACCCCGTCGCACCAAATATTACCACATCTAAACGGGACATCTGTGAAACAGATTTCATATTATATAGTAACAACACTCACATACTTAAATTAGTTTACACTAGTGGTTGCCCGCGGCTCCGCCCGCGTATATGTCGGTTACCGCGGCAAATAGTAGCCTATGTGTTATTCTGATGTATAAGCTATTTTACTGTAAAGTTTCATCCAAATACGTTCAATAGTAACAAACATCCATCCATCCATCCATCTATCCATCCATCCATACTTACAAACTTTCGCGTTTATAATACTATAGATATTTGACAACACTAAGTTGATCACATTTGATTTATGCGAGTTTATGCGCGCATTTTTTGACGTTCGATTTATTTTATCTATGGCATGCGTGACAAATGCCTTTATGAATTTAAATTTTTTTTTAGAAAAAAGTAATAATTCGTATAATAGCGATTTAATAATAAAAACAAAGCTATGCAGGATCGATTAAACTTTAAACGATGGGCCTTTAACCATACATGAATTTTCTGGCAAGTTCGTGCGCGCCTCATGTAGGGTTCCGTTGAAAACTATCACAATATTATGTAAACTAAAATATGTATTTCAGCACGCTTGGGCGGGCTCGCCTACCCTCTCATAGAAGACCAACCTAAAATGACAGCATTCGTGCTGTCGTGTGGTGGTGAGTGCTAGATTGGAGGCTCAATGATGCAGAAGTATCTTAATAGGCCGCCACATTGTCTGCATTCACAATGAGTATGGTGGCCACCACTCTTGGATTCTACTCATGGCAGGCCTCTGTCACTCCATGTACTTGCGCGCTATAAGTGCCTACCGCCCAGCCGAGCGGTCTCGGTCCGCCGGCGGATCAAATTCAGTGCGGTTTTCACTAGCGAAGCGCGCGCACGCCGTTCAATTTTAATAGTGCTGTTCGTTCGTACGCGTATTACGATGCCGTGTGGTGCCTTATGTGCTGTAGATGGGTGTAAATGGGCGTAATTACCAGCTGTTAGCACTAACATTAAAAAAAAAACAAATTATTTCTTACGGCTTAGTGCTTTATTTGAAGTCGGTTCTCTTTTTTAAGGCTTTTTTTTCATTTCTAGTGAAGATCTCCGAAGATCATCATCAAACTAAGAAGTATTATACTTATTTTAAAACGTTCTCCTAAATGTAACAAATCCTTTTCTGAAAACCGCATCGATATCGGTTTAGCCAAACGCGAGATTATCGCGCACAAACAGACATACCTACAAACCATACAAGTCAAACATCTCTGTTTGGCCTGTATGTCTGATCACCTCCTTTTTTTTAAGTTGGTTAAATATTTTATAAATGATAAAATTTTTAACTGCCACATAAAAGTCAGAACATATTCACAGTTCTCAATAACATAGATAAAAAGTTATGTTAATTTAATTTTATCGAAGAGGCAGCCCTGCGATTACTGTGGAATCGCGCGGTGCGAAGCAATCACTGCTGTACGCTTGAGCATTTAGGCGCATTTTAGCATACAGTGGTTGTTGACGCGAGGGAGTAGGCAATTATCGTAATAGGTATTGGAAATTTTCTACTGAGTGAAGTATCTGTTACGTAGTAACTATTCAGTAATCTGTGCTCATGGTTTCAATCAGGCAAGTAGCATTATAAATATATTAAAAAAAAACCCGATTGCCTAGTTTATAACAGGCTTCAAAAAAGGAGGAGGTTCTCAATTCGACCATATTTTTTTATGTGTGTAAGCGGATAACTTCATCGTTTATGATCCGATTTTGATGATGCTTTTTAATGGAAATGAAATATCCCAACGGTGGTACCATGATAAGCACACTAAGATCTGATGATGGCATCCAAGAGAAATCGAGTCAAACCTTGAAGTCGGTTTTTGTATTTGTTAAAATTTTACTTTTAACAAAACGACTCACTTCATTCCTATCAAAAAAAAATTAATAATAACTTTTGCAGCGTAGTCAAGGTGTCCGACACTCCTATTAACAGGTAATATATATTTTTTGTCGTGTCAGTTACATAAAACCTCATAATAATAAGTACTCGTGAATTACCGCTAACCCATACGTTTAAACAATTCAGCCTTGGCCTGACAAAGTCAAAAGGTTGTATCTATTATGAAGATAAAAGCGTATTGGTTGATTACTCCTTATTCTTACTATACTTAGTTTGTACAAATCTATACTAATACTAGCTGACCCACGCAACGTCGTTTGCGTCTCCTATTGCCCGTACGTTTTTGAAACATTCTTCATTGGTGCTCCGCTTTTATTGGTCTTAGCGTGATTATATATAGCTCATCGCCTTCCTCGATAAATGGGCTATCTAACACTGAAATAAATTTTCAAATTGGACCAGTAGTTCCTGAGATTAGCGTGATTAAACAAACAAACAAACTCTTCAGCTTTATATATTATTATAGATGTATTTATTATACTCTTCTAAGATCTAATACTCATAATCAACAACACAATTATTTGGATAAAGATTAATATTAGGTATTATGTTGCTAATAACTCTTTGGCAACTAACTAATTATTAGGTACAAACTCTTAGCGTCTTATACTCGTGATAACTTCTAAACGATGTCCGATTGGGATGAAAGTGATGATACAAAGTATTTTACTTCTAGATAAACACCCTTGATAACATAATGCTTAATTTGGATAAGGATTAATATTACGATACACATTTAACGTAGTTTCTTTCTTTACACGATTTAATATTTTTTTTGGACACAAAAGCGGTTATTGTGACTAAACCATAATAGATATGTGGCGACTTCTACATACAGCGCAACAGAAATATACTACAGCGCCATCTACCGAAGTTACACTGAACTACGAAGTAACGAAGGAAACTAAGAAACTACCAATCCTGAATCGCGCAGTGAAAGTTCTCGCGCCGATAATCATATATACAACATCCCAACATCAACCGTTGGGCAGTTGGCCCGCCAGGCATGCTCACCTCGCCTGGTAGGAGGATCCTCCCTTTGTGTTGGTGGGACATGACACTCCTGTCCTCCACAGTGGTGACCTCGAAGTGATTGGAAGCAGCCTTCGAAGCAGCATCAGCACGCCACCATCATGTTCACTCCCACAGCAAGTCTCACAGCCAGCCAGCAACCTCGGGCTCAACAGGGATACACCACACGCAGGAAGCGACCGCTCCAGCCTGGTTACCCCTACGGCCTCATCAGCGTCTAGGCACAGCACACTGCACCTCTCTCTCCCGTCTACGCAGCAGCCAGCCACTACGCAACAACCGCCCCGACTCACTGGGGACCTCGCCGCAGCACCGCGCACCGCACGCCGTCCCGACTCACTGGGATCAGCGGACTTCAGCCCCGACTCACTGGGACTAGCGGCATTCAGTTCCGACTCACTGGAACTTGCGGCACTCAGTTCCGACTCACTGGAACTGCTCACTCCTGGCACTGGCAAGCTCCGCAATAGAGCACAGACAGCTGACTCAACATATATCAACCTCCGGTCTTGGAGGGGAGTGATGTGGCGACTTCTACATACAGCTCAACAGAAATATACTACAGCGCCATCTACCGAAGTTACACTGAACTACGAAGTAACGAAGGAAACTAAGAAACTACCAATCCTGAATCGCGCAGTGAAAGTTCTCGCGCCGATAATCATATATACAACATCCCAACATCAACCGTTGGGCAGTTGGCCCGCCAGGCATGATCACCTCGCCTGGTAGGAGGATCCTCCCTTTGTGTTGGTGGGACATGACACTCCTGTCCTCCACAGATATATGCTCTTGCGGACTTTTTTGTAGATCTTAATGGGTCAATCAAAAATAGGTTTTCGATTTCACACCTTGGGTTACGAAATAGCTATTTTGTTAGGGATCCCTAATGTTTTTGTAAATAAAATATAGCCTATAGCCTTCCTCGATAAATGGACTATCCAACACTGAAATAATTTTTCAAATCGGACCAGTGGTTCCTGAGATAAGCGCGTTCGAACAAACATACAAACAAACAAACAAACTCTGCAGCTTTATAATATTAGTATAGATTCTCGTGTCACAATGTTAGTTACCATACTCCTCTGAAACGGCTGGACCGATTTTTATGAAATTTGGTGTGCATATCGGGTAGGTCTGAGAATCAAGCAATTTTTTTTTTAAGGCAAAACAACGTTTCCCGAATCAGCTAGTAATTAGTATAGATATAGATTTAATGTAATTTTAGTTTCCGTATAATTTTTTACCACACGTATTTTTTATGTTACGCATCGTGGCACAATAAAAGAAAAATTAATGGGCAGAGTAGACATATAAAATACAAAAATAAAAAAAAACTTAATTGTAATTCGAACTCGAACAGACGCTATGTATATTATTAAAAAAACCAGCCTTCAACAATAAAATCATTGAGGATTACATTGCTCTCCAGTTACATTAAAAAAGTTGTTTTTTTCTTTTTTACATCATTACTAGCTTGACATTTTAATTTTTTTTAAGTTGTCAAAAACTTGCGAGTTTTTGTATTTAATAATCATATTTTAATTCTACAAATACGGAAAAATGTGTGAAAAGGTCGTACAGTATTTTTACCCTCTATCCCTCCCTACCCACATTAATCGCGGTAAGATTTCTTTGATATTTTTAAGTGAAAACTTCTATAGACACGTTGAGCACTTTTAATTTTTGATAGGGGGTAATCTTATGAGTGCGTATAACCGCATCACCGACATGCTGATGTCACAAAAATTCTTTGGCCGCGTTGAGCACTTTTTGGTAGGGAAAAATCTTATGAGTACCTACGCGTCACCGCACCGATTGTTTTTTTTTTAGAACAAAATTAAATAATTGAAAGTACAAAAACTGAGTATTGTTGAAATTATTTATTACAATGATGCACACAATTAAAATAATGTTAAAAATCAAGTACTTGATTTTTACTATCCATAAATAATATGAGTGTATATTAATTAAATTGTATTTAAATTTTGTCGTGATCTTGTACGGCCCGTATTATTTTAATTCAAACATTATGACATTTCAAATTTTAATACTAAAGGTATAAAAGTTTTCACTTCTATCGGCAATCCTTATGACTGCCAATTTTTTTTATTTGAAAAATTTACAAGTTACTAAAAGTTTCACAACATTTGCTATATGAAAGTTAAATAAATAGACCAAATACGAGTCGGACACCCGCAAACAGGGTTCCGTACCATTATATCTGGACATTTCAAGCGTCTAGCTGTTGCCGTTATTAATGTCGAGCAAAAAACGACAAGACACGTTTGTTTGATGGCTTTAATATTTTATTTTAGTACCTATCGTTATAACGACAAAAGTAAAACATTGTAAAAATGTTAACTGCCTAGTTATCACGGTTGATGAGACACAGCATGGTGATACACAGTCCCATTTTTACCCTTTGGGTACGGTACCCTAAAAACGTACACACAATAATAAATAATAAACATAAGAAATAATGAAAGGAGAAAAAAACGAGATCAAGAAACTGTCGCTTATCATATAACTAGCGATAGTCTCAATTGATATGACTCCATAGACACAAGTTTGTTACTCTTAGATATGGAACACAAAGCTCTAGTTGTCTACGCCTTGATTTAGATTACTATTGATTGATTAATATTTCCAAGGACGTTGTACTAAAGTGCATTCACTCCAGAAGCATAGGTACAAGTATGTTTAATGAGATATTTACATAAATAACACATTGCATTTTATCGTTACAGCTCTTATCAGAGGACAAAGCGAACAAGAAAAAAGAGAAGGTTCTCAGTTCATGTTTATGATTTGTTTAAAGTCAAGACTTTGTAAAAAAATAGAACCATGTTTATTTCAGATAAGTTACCTACCTATAACTACTAGTCTCCGATCGAAACAGGTTTTTGGGCCAAAACCGAATTTTCGGCTTTGCTCTCAGTGTCGGAGAAAACCGAAACTTAACCCTAAAACAAACGCGAGTCTGGATTTTATTTTATTTCAAAAATTGCCATGCTATCAAAATCAAAAAATAAAAAGCCAGGAGCTAGGTTTCCTGGAGGTTAACTATTACGATTATCCATTCAGAACAAAAAAAAACATGTTAGTGATAAATAGTAACCATTGTTCGTACCGGTTTATTTTTCTTGGTTAAGCACTTGAAATTAACTTGTAGCGACAGATGACCTTCATAAGATGTAAGATGACTTACGAAAGATAGAAAAAACATTTGAAATTATAAATCCATGACTCCGATTACTGTAGCATTGCCATTTCAAGTTGTAGATTGCTTCAATTACAAATTAATAAAGGTGCCTATAATATCATTGGGTGGCTCTGCCTAGATAACCTTTATTTGAATAAGGATTAAACATATTGAAAATTTCTATTGTACACTGAAATCTAGTGTATTATCACACACACATAAATGTACATTCAGGCGGTTAAACGGTGTTGCCTATATATAATGAAAAAGAAAATAAAAAGACAATCATTAGAGTTACAAATAATGTTGTTCATTCATATATACATGTATCCCTGAAAGGACAGACAGACAGAGTTATAGTCCATTCGTTTAAATAGTGTCGCTGCACCTGCACACAATCTTAGTTATTGTTGTTAAATCCGAATAGATTAATTCATACAACGGCGTAAACTGGCAGATCATACTTGCTTGTGGATGTACGCCGCAGGTGGGCCCTTTGATTTGTGGCGGCTTGCCGCTCGTGCGTAGGCGGCGCGATCAAGGTGACCGTATCTAAGCGAATGGACTATACTTTCGAATTTATATTACTAGTATGGATCAAATGAATACGTTATGTTGTAATGTAAATCATTTGTATGCAAAATACATCCACGAAAAAATGTATGAAGGTATTATTGCATATACATATATATGCAATAATACCTACATACATATTTTCATATTGTGCAATAATACCTACATACATAATATTATGTGATGCTTAGTAATCAAATTTCGCGCCTAATTTATAAAAGTGTAGTAAAAACCAATGTGAGGGTCGTGTTCAAAGGTCTTAAGCGATAATACTGATTAAAGATATCGATATCATTACCTAACTCATTAATAACGACAAATTTCGATAGAAGCATGGACACGGCAGATTAATTTATGTATGATCTGTACACAACTCACAACACAATGATGCAGGCAACTGCGGAGTTTTTAATATGAAATCATTATTGTTGGGCCAATAATCACAATCATTTCTAAATAATATCATAAAAGTGAATGTGACTTTGTTTGGTACGCTTTCCCGCCTAATCCGATTTGAAAATTTTTTTCTTCAGTTGAAAGCCACCTGTTGAACGAGTAACATAGGCTATATACCTACTTTTTACCGCGCTAACCGAACGACATGCATTGGTAGATACACGAGGAAAAAACCACGGGTTAAACTTGGTAATTTATAAATTCTATGATCTACCATCACCATCATCATCAGCCTTTCGCAGTACAGGCAGTCGCTGGACATAGGCCTCTCCAATTGCGCGCCACTTGGTTCGATCCTCGGCTTCTATCTTCCCACTTTAGTTAAATTTTTTACTCACACTTTCTAAAAAGTCAGTCAGATCTGAAATTAAATATTTTACAAAGTTTTTGTGTAAATTTAAACACGTTTTAAATGGTTCAAACAAAATGAATACAAAACATCCTACGCCCACGATATTGCTACCCACTATAGAACCAAATGATAAGTTTTCAAATTCGCAATGACATCATCATAGACCCACTATGCAATGTCATAATAAAATTTAAACTAAGTTTTTTTATCATATACAATCTGTTTTATAACTGACGCCAAAAAAGGAGCATGTTCTGTATTTATTAAGCATATAGCAATTTGTCTGCATTTATCATGTTGTTTACGTGTCTCAGAAGTCCGAATATAGAATAGGTATATGGCGAAGCGCGCACTACGATTAAAAATCGCTGCGAAATAATATCGCAAATCTGTGAACAATAGAAAAACACTACAATCCGCGCACTACGAAAATAAATCGTTTGCGATTTAAAATCGCAGATGCGAAATCGTATGTAAATTTTGAACTGTAACTATGAAGTGGTATCAAATCTCGCGCATTGCGGACAAAATCGCAAACGATTTATTTTCGTAGTGCGCGGATTGTAGTGTTTGTTAGACAACCCATTTTTAATATGTTTTCTAATATACTAAATTTATTATAACTAAGTTTTAATCTACTATCAGCTCGGTGAAGGCCAATGTAAGGTCGGATATTAGACCATAACTATATTTTGCCTCCGCTATTCCGCAAGCGAAAATAAATCGTAGTGCGCGTAGGAACTATTGTCGTTTGCGATACTATTTCGCATTTTAAAAATCGCAACGAATAAAAATTGCAGTGCTAGCTTAGCCTTGGAACCAATTTGGAAAATTATTTTTTATTTGAATTCTAAAAGCGGATGATATTTTTTTAAATACAACTCCCGCACTATTACTAAGTATATCCTGGTACGTGTATACAATTCTTACGAAACCTGAAAACTATTTATTTAGCATCAGCAATAGAATCGATGACAATCGTTTTAGAACATGTGTATTTTTTTCCAAAACTACACACATCAAAAGTGTCTAGGGATCAACATATGTGTCTAGGGATCAACATATATTTTCGCAATAACTTTTCTCCTGATTGATATTAATTAAAATTTTCTTTAAGGATTCATCAAATAAAGTGTTTTCGTTTGTCACAGTAACAATAAACCAAGTCACCTTTGCATTAATAAAGAAATTTGCCATTTTCCTAATAAAGGGATTTTTGACATTTGAACCACTAACATTAAAGTTAGAAAAAAAGACTGAAATAACAGTTTTCTTTAAAAATTTATTAGGTAACTTAAACAGTTAATAATCCGTGTTTCTACCGCGAACACTAACAACACAAGAACATCGGTTTGGCATACTCAAAATGAGTTCATCCAAATCACGCTGTGGAATGGCCGCCCATGTTCGTTGCAACAACAAAAAAAAGTCTTCTTGCGACTGGATACCCTCCATATTCGGCAGAGCTCTTCTCTGTAGCATATCCCATGCATGCTCAATCGGGTTCAAGTCTGGCGACTGAGCAGACCAGGGCAGGACATTGATGTTAGCTACGGCGAGAGTCTGTCTTACAACTCTTGCGGTGTGCGGTCGTGCATTATCATGCATTAACTGAAATAAGGGACCGATTTGCACTTGTAGAGGAACGATGACGTCTGATACAATCGTCTCATTCGTCTGATGTGTGTATTTTATGAGTAAAAAACAACAGTAAGCGCCGACGGTGCGCGGTACACCAAGTAAGCGCGACGGTGCGCGGTCCACCACTAAGTTTTCATTTAAATCGTTTTTAGTACCACTGTTGTCTTTTCATTATGTAAATAATGCATGTCGGTAATTTTATTCGTTTGGAAATTCATTAGTAAGTGACCTCGATGACATAATCTACCAACATTACACCTATTGTTTTTAAGTGCCTCTTAAACCTTATGATGAGAGCACAAAGAGTCTTATTTGTGTACTATAATAATGTTCTGAATACATTATCATTGTTTAACTTGCAATTGGGGGAAGTTCTGAGCGTTTCAGGCATATACGGGCTACAAACTTATGCCGGCTACAGACCTTCAGTTTTAACTGCACATTTTTAACTGAACAATCGTACTGTTCAGTTAAAACTGGCGTCCCTAGTGTCTACACACTTTCAGTTAATTCAGTTGTTTACAATTATTGACCATGCATTTTGGAAAAAAGATGACAAAGAAGATATGATGACAAGAATCGCATGATCATTTACTGAAAGAGCTCAGAATTTGGTCAAGATAACTATTTAAGAATGGATGAAAAAACATACTTGCAATTTACTTGCAAAACTAGCTACCCAACACGGTTTCGCACGTCTTCCTCGGATTTCCTCCATCATAATATGAATCACTATCTAGATTTTATGTGCGTACAATAAAAGTAAATCTATGTAAACAAAAGTAAAACATCGAAATGTATGCACGCGCATAACTTCCGATCGACTGCACCGAATTCAATAATTCAATATTTTTTATGTGTATGTTATTGTCAAGGTTTGTTTAGAAAAAAATTAAAGGAACACCGAAAGTATTACATTTTCTGAGTCCGTGACTGTACACTACCGTGGGAAGCTCAGTCGGGCAAAAATAATAAAACAAGTTATCGAAAATTTTAAAAATATACAGAATTAAAATATCGCTACGAAGGTCGCCGGGTCAGCTAGTGAACAAATAAAACTAAGCTGTAATATCCTATAGAATGTTATGGACACCTGCCCCCCCAGTTAAGTTGTAAGCGTTTTTCTTTCAGCAGTCGTGAACGCCTAAATTCTCGTGTGTCATTGACATATACTTTGCCTAAGATTAGCCAATGACCCACGAGAATTTAGGCGTTAACGATTGCAGAAAGGAAACCGCTTGCAACTTGTCTAGGGGGGCTGGTTTTAAAAGTAGGTAGGTACACAGAATAAACAAGCGCACTACGCCTTGTAATATGCAATGCGAGTAAGCATTTGCCATTATACTTTAAATGCGCGTTGCGTATCACAAAGTTGTCTCAGTAGCCTCTCCAATTACAGCATACTTACATAGACCTTGACTCCTATATATATATACAAATATATGACCTTGACTTCTTCAGGCTGCTGCAATCTCCAGGTAAAATAGAAACAACAGAAAGGTGATGACCTTCCATTGGGAGTGATAGGCAAAATTACAGTGTGAATAAGCTAGTTAAAAAATCATTGTTAAAATGCTTCACATCGTGCCATGTGATCATCAATTAATAGAAAGCATGTTAGCCCTTTAGCTTCTATTTACGGAAGAATCTGAGAGTGCGTTCTCTCATCCATACTATGCTTATCCCCAAAAGCGTATACATCGTGCCTCGTGGGGTTAAGGGCCGCACCGTGGATACTATCACACTTCACACTATCACATCATATCACACTAATATATATAAAGGCGAAAGTTTTGTGTATGTTACTTCTTCACGCAAAAACTGCTGAACGGATTTGGATGAAACTTTACAGTAATGTAGCTTATACATCAGAATAACACCTAGGCTACTTGCTAAATGCCGCGATAACCGAGGCTACTAATTGCTGCGATAACCGACATACACGCGGGCGGAGCCGCGGGCAACAGCTAGTAATCTATAATCGCTATCCGTATATTACGATATTTCTCAAAATTAAATTACTACTATAGTATTTAAATTCGAATTTAGATTTGAATGTATTTTGGTATAGAGACAGATTGGAACTTAGAGAAGGACAGGCTACTTTTTTACCGTTAACCGACATGTAGGCGGTAAAAATCTTGCAGAAAATATTCGCAAAGTGCAACAGAAACTCGCGTAACGTAGAGCGCGGAAATCAAAGAATATGATAGGTTTCCAATGGTTTTGACGTTAACCAAGTGCTGTCAAATAGAAAGTACTTTTTCCTATTTTTAAACAGTACTTTATAGGCTTTTTCAAGTCCAATAAGCGAAAATTACGGTTTTACTATTGTTATGCTTACCTAAATGAACTAAAAACAAAAAAGCTATGGAGTAATTTTAGATTTAAAAATCCTGTAGGATCTCCCAAACTTATAAGGTTCATAATAGCCAGATGCTATTTGGTATTTTAGTCGAGTAAGACAAAAATAAGGAATACAGAAAAAAATATTACATATTTTTCTATAGTTTATTATGGCAAATATTTTATATTTTTCATATGAGAGGCATAAAATAAAGTTTCTTATTTACAATATTTTTATTAAAAATTATTTGTAAGTATCAAAGAGAAAAAATAGGGAGTTTGTTTTTAAAACTCCTTAAAATTAGAAAAAAAATCCCTATCTTAATATCATTTCCTATGAATGGTTATAGCATATATATATATATATATATATATATATATATATAAATAGGTTGCTCAAACATGAGCAATAATAAATAAAGTGGTCTCACCACTATATATATGAGCTTAGAAACCATCAATTTTATGCAAGAATGAATCAATCAACCAAAGGCGTACTTAATTTTCAATGCAAGAATAATTCCATAAAATACATACTCATTGGGAAAATTTTAGCTAGCAATGTAAAAAAAACAGATTTCTATTTATTATTGATACCTTTCTATTACATTTTGACTTAGGAAATTTAGGAAGAGGAGAATAGTGAAGTGAAGGGTCAATCGATAGATGAACCAGAAAAGACATTAGCAGTAAATTATAGATCACACCAGACAGAGAATGTTTAAGGTGAGTTTATGTGAGGTAATCATAAAAATAAAGCTATAAATGTTAGCAATTAAGGATAAAATTGGTTAGGTATTGGTGTTCTTAACTTTATTTTTTTTTAAAAGAAGGTAAAAGTAAAAAAATATTATAAGCATGTTAAGTAATAATCAGACTAAAAAGCAATTGATTCCAATATTTAAAACCTTTGAATTTACAAATAGAATTTAATAAAATAATGTTTGAATTAAACTCTAAAAAGTCTATTTTAAAGAATTAAATCTACATTCTGAATTAATTCTTTAAAATATACTTTTTTCTATTATCTCTTCCAATAATTATTGTAAATAACAGAAATATGTATTGAATATAGTAGTAATAATGGTAAATTTATGAAAATTGTTTATCTAGGTATTTTAACTGTGGAAAATATTTCCGAGTTATAAAAATATGTGGGTAGGTCTGGAGTTGTTCACTTCTATATTTTCAGGTATATTCTGATTAGCAAATGGAGGCTTTTCAATCCATCACAAGCGTAGTCTGCAAGATTCAGCTGGTTATCGCAAAGAACAATAAATAACACATTTCAAACCGATAATGTTCTTTACTTCTTATCAAAACAAAACCCGGCGTATTTATAATATTCCCGAGACGGACTTAACACCCTTTCAAATATAAAAAATAACAATATTTTACCTTAACCGTAATTGCTGACGTCGGATATTAAGCACGATCAAATTTTATTATTAATTTAAAACGCAAAATATTTTCTTCCAAAGCCGGCACGATCACGAATTGAGCACGAAACCAACAATCTATCAGTACAACGACTTTTATCTGACTGAATTGACTGACATCACGACATCACGACAGTGTTAGCAATTAGCAACTTGAAGCGAGCTGACTATCGTACCAGGGGTGTAGAATTATCGTACATGGACCGAACTTGGCAGAAATTATCGTACTATCGTATTATTATCATTATTTATTATTATCGTCGATTTTTAATTATTTTTTCGCGAAAGTAAAGAATTATATTGATACGTCTGCTCGTTTGCCCCCTATTCAATAAGAAAAAAAATGCCCATTCAGTCTATTTTGCAAATTTAAATAATTTCGACAGAAAATACGTAGGTAGATTGTGGGACTAAAGTATTAGGTTTGCAGAAAAGACTTAAAATACGTAGATCTACGTAAAAAGACGTAGAGTTGGCAACACTGTATCAAACTTAATCTCTTGTTCGTATTGGTAGATGCTAACCAATGAGAAGGCATGTACGGCAGAATAAAGTTACTGTCCAGGTGAAAGAACCAATAAAAATAGAGAATTTGTATTTCCCGGTATTTCTCCAATAGTCTATTGGACAAAATAATCGAGCGGGAGAAAAATGTAACTTCTGAAAGTGTTAACTATATTATACCTACTTTAAATTACATAAAATAAAATAAATTCTCAAATTTTGCATGACGATGGAAATTATCGTACAATCTGCGTACGATAATAATGTGCTATCGTGTATCGTACGTAGGCATGAAATTATCGTACATGTACGATAATTATCGTACGGTTCCGAACGCTGCATCACGATTATATTCACGATCAGCAGGGCTGTCAATGCTAATTTATCCAATTCCCCAAAAATCCGGATGAAATTGCCCAAATTGGGGGACAAAAATCCGCTGATTCCCCACAAATTCCCCTCAAAAGTTTTATAAGAAATTAAACTCCATTCAATTATTTAGTTAATATTGATTGTTTATTTTTCCATATTTTAACCGACTTCCAAAAAGGAGGAGGTTCTATGTTCCACTGTATGTTTTTTTTTTTATTTTATTTTTTTTATGTATGTTACCCGATTACTCCGTCAGTTGTGGACCGATTTAATTTTTTTTTTTGTATTCGAAAGGGTATGCTTCCGAGGTGGTCCCATTGCCAGCACATCAGGATCTGATGATGGGATCCCAGGGAAATCGAGGGAAACTCTCATTTTTTATAGGCACATACTATGTTTTTCGTATATTTTCTGAAGTTACACCCGTATTTGCGTCTGGTAGTCATCATTTTATGATGATGAGCTGATGATGTAAGGTGCAACTCCTTAACGGTTAGGAGTTGGAGGATAAATCTTTAAATATCGTATGTATATATGTTACCTTTAGTCGTATTCTTAAAAATTATTTAGGTAAGCTGATGATGGAAGGTGGAAGGTACAACTCCTCAACGGTTAGGAGTTGGAGGATAATTCTTTCAATTTCATACGTATCTAAAGACCTTCAGTCGTATACTTTCAAGTTATTTAGGTGAACTGATGATAGAAGGTTAAACTCTTCAACAGTTAGGAATTAGAGGATGATTTCAATATTACACGTACGTTTAGACCTTCATTTGTATTCTTGATGATGAAATTTGATCAAATAGTTCAACTTACTACTTACCTAGGATTGTTTGCACTAAAAACTGAAAAATAAAAACTTTTTATAAAAAAAAAACCGACTTCCAAAAAACATCCAACGAAAACTCTCTGCCAAAAAAACACTTAAAAGCGTAAAATAAACTGGTTCTTCATAAATTGCCTATACCTAATTCTTTATTCATTTAAATAGTAGTATTATAATGTGTGCTAGGTACCTAAAATCTGTTTGAAGTCGGTGCTAAGCCAAAAAGAATACAAACGAACAATTACAAAAGTCTAAGCGATAGTCACGTGGCACCGACTTCAAACAGATTCTAGGTACCTAGCACACATTATAATACTACTATTTAAATGAATAAAGAATTAAGTATAGGCAATTTATGAAGAACCAGTTTATTTTACGCTTTTAAGTGTTTTTTTGGCAGAGAGTTTTCGTTGGATGTTTTTTGGAAGTCGGTATTTTTTTTTTATTTGTCGAAAGCATTTGGTTCGAAAGGTTAAACTTGACAATGCCGCCTAATTTTTTAATCCCTTCCCTTGCAGCCACATAAATGATACAAACAATACAACAGTATCTGTATTTAGTGGATTGCGGTTTTCAGTTTTTAAATTTTTAGGAATATTTTTACGCTCGACCGATGCATTTGAAAAAGGTAGTATCAGCAACAACGAAATAACAATTATTAAACGTTGTGTGACTGATGTCTATTACATGTAGGTCACAAAACGTTTAATAAATAGGAAAAAAAATAGCAATCATAAGGACTAGAAGTGAAAACTTATAAGTTAGAGTGTTATTTGTAAAATGAATGTGTAAAATTCGAAATTTCATTATGTCATATATTAAAATTATCAACATCAAACATTAGCATGTCGGTGACGCAGTGACGCGAACTCATAAGATTTTCCCGTACTAAAAAGTGCTCAACGCGGCTAAAGAAGTTTTCACTTCAAAAAGGGAATCCCTGGTCACAGACAACTGACAAACTAGGGATAATAATTAAAAAAAAAACAGTATCGAAAATAAATGATGATGAATAATAAATATTTACCGATGAGAATAAGATGTCAAAATCCCCGCATTGTCCCCACATAATGCCAATCCCCAATAAATCCCCAATCAACTTGAGATTCCCCGCAGTTTAGGGAATTCCCCACAGATTGGCAGTCCTGTTCACGATTCACGACTCGCGTCACGTCACGTCTGACGGACGGAAATAGATAATAGAGATAACCATAACCACCTATCCAATCGAATAGCTTCAAGTATTATTGATTTAAAAACCATGACTCACGAGAAACGACGTAAGCCAGTATGGCCTGGAAGCTTCTGTTTATTGACTGGTAAACCGCATTGGCCAATCTATAGTTACCTCAAGTGCAATTAAATAATAATTATTTAATGTTACGATAAGTTCAAACCTGTAATTTTGTTTATGTACAAATAAATAAATAAATGGATTTATGGATACAGAGGCGCTCATAGCCCAGTTGCACTTACAGAGGTAAGCAACAATGGCGCGGTCTGTACCTGGATGGGTGACCGCTCGTGGCATAACACCATGAGCGTCTCCGTGATTCGGAGGTTAGGTTAATCAGTCGGTCCCGGTTGTTAAGACAGGATAACAGTCGTGAAGCTTGGAGGCCTTTGGGCGGCTTAAATACATCCAGCGGCAAGATACGAGTACATAGCCACAACGTTGCCAGTCTTGCCAGTCCCCAACCCGCACTTGGCTAACGCGGGAACTTATGGCCTTAACCCTCTTCTAAGAGGAGACCCGAGCCCAGCAGTGGGACATAATGGGTTGTCGATGATGATGATCGATGGATACAATGCACAGTGCATGTAGATCTACTAAAATTAACACATATGGAATAATGGAATGGTTCATTGATTAACGCGCAGGCTACGTCTTATTTTAACTTTACGACTTTCATTTGATTTATGATAATTTGTGATAAAATATGAGTAGCAAATTTTAATCAATCAAAAGGCAATGAGTTTTTAAGTTTAACCTTCTGAAATTGTAAACCGATAAATTCAGCACATTGTGTTTAGTATTTACTTAAAAATGGATGGAATGAAAACAGACTTTTTCAATTTTGATTATTTAATAGTGATAACAGCTATGTACTGGTTATTATATTTACGAAGAAAATAAATTATTATTGCCCGAGGCAGTGTCTAGCATCGTAAACAAGAGGCTTTTTAAATTTTTTACTGGTTGCCGAGTGCGGCGCCAACTAAAAGTCATGTTGCCATTACTATTAAATGGGGTAGGCGTAGGTACTAGAGCAGATACTCTAAAGCCGCGTCCGCACGCATGTCAAACCTCAACAAACTGTAGCAAATTCAAACGTGTGCATAGATTGTTTGCCTTGGTTTGTGTTGGCTTGCAAGCACTTGTAGCTGATCCGATCGAGTGTCGGTTTTTTGTAACAAATGAAAGGGAATTTGCCGCAAGCGCTTAGCGCTTGCAAACCGTCTACACGTTTTCGCGCACTCAGTCTCGTTTGTGTATTGGTGGCGAGCAGATATACATTTGTCTTGTGTAAATAAAATCGGCTAAGTGCGAGTCGGACTCGCGCAGGAAGTATTCCGTATCATTACCTATACATTTCCAGCGTCTACCTGTTGCCGATATTGATAAAATATCGAGCAAAAAAATCACGTTTGTTGTATGGGAGCCCCTTAAATATTTATTTCATTTCGTTTTTTAGTATTTGTTGTTATAGCGCGCGGAAACAGAAATTCATCATCTCTGAAAATTTCAACGGGCTAACTATCACGGGTCATGAGATACAGCCATACAGCCTGGTGACAGACGGACGGCGAAGTCTTAGTAATAGGGTCCCGTTTTACCCTCTGGGTACAGAACCCTAAAAAATTAGTGACTGGTCAAATGAAGACTTCTTGAACTTCATGGAATATTACCAGGCAGAATAATGCATTTGGGACCCGGTAAATACTGATCACAATGATAAAAAAAAGTAGCTCATGCATGGAGCCTCAAACAACTCCACATCTTCGCCTACTGGTAACGTTCCTAAAAGACTGGCAGCATTACCACGTAGAATGGCAATGCTGATTCTCTGTGCTCCGGCCTACTGGTCGCGAGCAGCGTCAATCAGTTGCTTAGCTAGTTGTTTAAACATAGCGCGAGCACTCGGACCCCATGAACCTAGCGTCTCTACCCCAAACGGTTAAAAAATGTAATTACCTATTAAATTTTGGTACTTACGCAGCAGCGCCGGCATAACCAGCTGTATTTGGAAGATGAGATGGCGCGAGGGTGTCAACGCAGGTTGCTTCCCACACCTAAGGCTTACCCATCTTCCATGGTAGTAACGACATACCATCTGGTCTCTTGCCATCGTCCCCCCTTTTGCTTTAAAATACATAACAGCGAGTCCCATTGTCGCTGAGAAAAAGGATTAACAGGTAATGCAGTACTGGGACAAGCTATCTGCCAAGCATCTATAGCAATGGCCTTGCATGATACTTCAGAATCAACCAGTGTGTTTGTAAGAATTTTCCTGGTTAACTCTTCTGTACCATGAACCGAAGACAGAAATGCTGGAAGGCTGACATCTACAATTTTGCGTACTCCAAGACCACCCAAACGAACTGGTAAGGATGCTTGTAGCCAGGCTCAATCGTTTAAAGCCACATTCAAAACTTTGCTAAGGGTGTTTTGTATAATTTTATCAACTTTTTCCAAAACTAATAAATATTTCCAAAGGGGTGACGACCGAAGCGCATGTGTAAAATTAGGTACAAAAAAGACAGTAACGAATAACAGTAAAAGCCGAATGATTATTAATTATAAGTAAACGATCCGATTATTCATAATTTTTTTGACTTTTGTCTTCTATGAATGTCTGAAAACCATCTTCCAAGACCGGAGAACCAAGAAGAGACCTTTTCTGTAAAACTTTAATTTTAGGTGCCAAGGAATTAAATTAATTTTTGTTTTTGCAATGCAATGCAATTTGCATTTCAAACAACTTTTCAAAATGTCAATGTCAAACAAATGACATTTTTCAGCTGAAGTTGAGTGTTGACGTTGACGTCTATGTCTGTCAAGTCCATCCGTGGCTCAGTCTCAGTACATAACCTGAATCTAATTTGAAATTATTAATTTAAAATAAAATGGAACTGAACGAAAGAATTTTACATTACCTAGACAAATGTGGTCAAGTCGACACTTTAAAGTTGTCTACCGAATTTAATGAAGACCACCAAAAGGTGGTAGGGGCAGTCAAAAGCTTGGAGGCTCTTGAAATGGTAGTTTCTGAAGTTGTAAAGAGTACAAAGTGGGAATTGACAGGAGAAGGAGAAGAGGTTGCTGATAAAGGTAGCCACGAAGCTGTTCTGTATAACAGTATTCCTGATAATGGTTTACCTCAGGCTGAAGTGATGAAGGTAGGCAAAGTGAAGTGTAGGCTAAGTCTAAGATAATGCATAGATATTGGTATACATTTTTGTTATAGAGAATATCATACACTTTTTATTAGATAATATAATATAGATACATAGGTATGTATATGGAAATGTTTTAATATTTTAATAATATTATTTGATGAATGAAAAGTTTGAAAATGATAAGAAGTATTCATTTTTAACTTTTATTATATGATAGAGTAAATAGAACTACAGTTAAGGTTTTTGTAAGAACAACAGACACACAGAGCTACTTTTGAATTTATAATATTACCTAGTATGAATTGTTCTGAGTTTTTCTATGATCATAATCTGTATTATTCATCAATTTGTCGTGCACATACTTAATGCTAATTGAATTGACTTATATGGTTTTCTCATGGATGACACTGTCAGAACTGGACAAAATTAAAATGGGACCACACGGGAAGTACCAGCTTTCAAATAAAAAAAAGAATCGGTAAAATCGGTTCACCCAGTCAAAAGTTCTGAGGTAACAAATATAAAATAAAAAATATACAGTCAAATTGATAATCTCCTCCTTTTTTTTAAGTCTGTTAAAAATGTGTATTGATGATGGGTCTATTGAACCTACAACAGAGGATTTAATTCTAATTTGTTAAGTTACAAAAAAAAAATAAAAAAAATTATATATAAATTCAGTGCTCAAGCGAACTTAATAAATATGTATTACCTAGTTACAAAAATATTAATTTTATCCCCAGCTTGGATAAAAAAAATTGCACCAACAGACTAAAAATATTGCTATTTTCACCCAATATATTAATACTTTTTAACCTTCAAATATTCGGAAAGAATCAAATGAAAATCTCAGTAAATGATAACGAGAATTTTTGTTACAGACTGTTCCAAATGCTAAGGTTGGATTTAGCAAAGCCATGTCCGCTGGTTGGATATCCATTGACAAGTCTGGCGGAGCACCCATTGTAAAACGTAAAGTGAACACCATCACGGACACAGTACAAGAACACTTGCTTGAAATAAAGAAAGGTGTAGACAATTTACCGGACAATGTTAGAAATGACTACAAGAAACGAAAACTTCTTCAGGCTGTCACTTTGACAAGTTTCATGTTATCAAAGGGACCACAGTTTGCGACAACTATCAAGAAACTTGAAACTGATTTGACGAGTGAGATGTTGTTGACTGGTTCATGGAAAACGTTACAGTTCAAGCCGTACAATTTTGATGCTTTAGGTAAGAATCACCTATGGATAAGCCTTCTGGTCCATAATTCTTGCATGCGTCATCATCATTATTATCCTATTGCACTACACTGCTGGAAATAGTCCTCTCCAATTGCACACCACTTGGTTCAATCTTGGTTTCTCGCATACTACTTCTACCAGCCATCTTTAATAAGAAATCATTAGTATGGTGTACATATACCTAATTCAGAAGACCACAACAGGCATTATAAGACAAAATAATATTAGGATCAAAAATTATTATGACATTGATTTAACAAAAAAAAAACCTATTAATTTGACATATTTTTATTTAAAATATAAAAAGCAATACTTGCCGCAAACTTCCTTTGACTTGTGTTCAAAAACCGACACCAGCAGTGCTCATAGAGAAGGTAATGCCTGCGGAACCGAAGCAAACACCCCATTTACCTACTTTCTTATTTATTATTCCCAAGATTATTTGGGGTCATCAAATTACTATTCCTAAAAGACCTCTAATAGTCGACTGCTGTACATATTAGAAAGAAGATTTTGAATTAATGTACCACGCATGCCAGACTTGTGCGTGACAGTGCAGCTGCTGTTGTCTAGCTTAGTATGCTCTCTTACGGCCGTTTTCAATGACCTAACTCCGGTTTTAACTAGACCTCGGTCGGCTCTTACGATATTCTTTTTTTATTTTATAATTGGGCCTTCCAAAATGACTCTACTCTGCGTGATGGAAAGCATGAGCAGAATTCAAGAGTGGAGGTCACCATACTCATTGCGAATGCAGACAAGACATGCCACATGGTGACCCACACTACGGCGGCCTAGTGATGCTTCTGCACCATTGGGCCTCTCGTACTCACTAACGAAACACGACAGCACGATCGCTGTCATTTTACGTTGATCTTCTGATCGAGGGTAGTACCGCCCCAGTCGAGCCGGCCCAACCGTGCTGTAATCAGCTCTAGTACCTTTAAATTAAAATTCATGGTATTAATGGGGGTAGTGACGTCCAAATACTTAATCTGTCACCATACTAACATTTCTTAATCACGTAACTTTAAAGTCACCAAAGAAATATTTTAATTTACAGGCCAACCACCAGAGTGTGGTCATCTTCATCCATTGCTCAAAGTCCGTTCAGAGTTCCGGGAAATTTTCTTAGAAATGGGTTTCACGGAGATGCCAACAAACCAATATATTGAGAGCTCCTTCTGGAATTTCGATGCTCTCTTCCAGCCTCAACAGCATCCAGCTAGAGATGCTCATGACACATTCTTCATGTCATCTCCAGCTCAAACAACTGACTTCCCGATGGAATATTTGGAAAGAGTTAAAAAGGTTCATAGTCAAGGTGGATATGGTTCTCAGGTCAGTAATTTATCATTATAAAAATAAATAAAGATTTTTTTTCACTCTTATTATGTGAAATAGTTGGTTTCAGAGTTCAATAATGAATTTTCGGAATTGAACTTTTTCTGTTTGTAAGACAAATGAATTTGATAATCAGGAATAATCAGGATACAGGACATATTATCTAATCAGGAAACGAAATTGCAAAAACAATAAAAAACACTTCATACTATACTCTTAGCGCTGTAGCATGGTGCATGACAGTTTCAGTAACATTTCGTTTCACTGTTGAAAGTTGCCGCGATTTACAAATTATGACTTAGTATTTCAGCTGTACCACATTCGCAATATATTAAATAAATATAAATAATAAATAAATAATTGCTTTATCTACAATAAACAATTTTTTGTACCAGGGCTACAGATATGAATGGAAGATTGAAGAAGCACAGAAGAATCTTTTGCGGACACATACGACGGCAGTTAGCGCCCGGATGCTGTATAAATTGGCGCAGCAGAAAGAATTCACGCCTCAAAAGTACTTCAGCATTGACAAGGTACGTATAAACTTTCTTTACTGAGAGTTATTTTATTATACTACTAATATCGACAGAATTTACCAAATAAATATTAATTTAAGAGAATTAGTAAATCAATATTTGGTCATCAAATCAAAGTACTTTACTGAAGTTTAGTTTGACGGCGAATTTACGAAAACCGATCAGAGACATTACGCAATCGACTTCACAACCCTTTTTAACATATTAAAGAGTGTCTTTTTGTGAACATATTATTTCATTGTAAAAAACTATTTTGGCCGTGGGAAAGCCACGCTTCGGCATGCATGGGCCGGCTCGACCGGAGTGATACCACGGCCTCACTGAAAACCGGTGTGAAACAGCGCTTGCGATGTGTTTCACCGAGTGAGTGAGGATACCGAAGGCCCATACTCCAACCCCTCCCCACATCCCCTTCCCCATCCCCCAAAGGCCGGCAACGCTTGTGACGTCTCTGGTGTTGCGGTTGTCCATGGGCGGCGGTAACCGCTTACCATCAGGCGATTCCACAAAAAAAAACCATACACATTTAATGTTCAAAATAAGACAGGATTTCCAGACCATAGTCAAAACATTCTGATCATATTTTTCTACTGTATTGTGTATTTCTTATTTGGTTTATCAGGTGTTCCGTAACGAGACATTAGACGCAACCCACTTAGCTGAATTCCACCAAGTGGAGGGCGTCGTGGCGGACCGGGGCTTGGGGCTGGCGGACTTGATCAGTGTGCTGGACGCTTTCTTCAAACGGCTCGGGTTCGACAAGCTGCAGTTCAAACCTGCATACAACCCCTACACTGAACCCAGTATGGAAATCTTTGCCTATCATACTGGTAAGTTTTTTGTTTCTATTTACCGACATCATTATCAACAGTGTTCAATAGCCCTGTTGGTTTTAGCCCTGTCCTTAGAAAGGATGTTATTATTATTATACTAGTGGCCATGAAATTCCTGGAATATAAAAGTAGTATAGCCACCCTGATTTCAGCACGAACGAAATGATAGCATTCATGCTGTCGTGCTTCGTTGGTGAGTCTGAGACCAGAGGCAAAATGATGCAGAAGCATCACTAGGCCGCCATAGTGTGGGTCACCGTGCTGCATGTTTGCGTTTTCTGCATTCGCAATGAGTATGGTGGCCACCACTCTTGGATTCCGCTTATGCTTTCCATCAGGCAGAGTAGAGTCATTGTGGCAGGCCCATACATAAAAAAATAAATTTTCTATATTAAGGCAGTGGTCCCACCGCCGACGATGAACGAGAAACGAGTAGAACTAAAAACTATAAACGAGTTGGCGATCAGCGGGCAGCGAGTGTGTAGTTCCGATAGTTTTGTCGCTGGGCTATAAGCGAGTGTTCTAGTGCGATGAAATTTAAAAGTAGTTTAATTTTAGGTAAGATTTAAACATACCTACTTCATTTAAAAGTTATGTTACCAAATAACGATGTTTTTTAATAAATAGGTAATCATATCTTTAAACAGGTCTCGGCAAATGGATTGAAATCGGTAACTCGGGTGTATTCAGACCAGAGATGTTACTTCCCATGGGACTACCAGAGGACGTGAATGTAATCGCTTGGGGCCTTTCCCTAGAGCGACCAACAATGATCAAATATGGCCTAAACAATATCAGAGACCTTGTTGGTCCCAAAGTCGACCTGCAGATGGTGCAAAGTAACCCGATATGTAGGCTCGATAAGTGAACAATTATTTATTAATGTTTAATATATCTAAAACAAATTGATTGAATCGTTTTATTTTTTACCTACCTTCATTTTCTGAATTGAGTACAACCGAATCATAGGATATAAAAGTTATAGACGCGTCTAGACTTTCATCCCTTGATTTACCCCCTTAGGGGTGTCATTTCCAAAATAACTTTCTTAGTGCTAACTTACGATATATAAAGAACCTACATGCAAAATTTCAGGATTCTAACTTCAGCAGTTTGGGCTGTGCGATGTTCTCTGGATATGTCAGTCACCTTCCTCTTTTTTATATTATATAGTTATGTAATAAATTTGTAACTACTCGATTTTTGTCAGGAAAAACATAAAAGTTAATTCGACCGCTGTTTATCATTGTTTTTACAAACTAAAGGTCTTGAACAAGTCATTTTGGAGTGAAGAGCTGCGAATTGTTTTGGTAAAAAGCCTAGTCTTGTCTCCACTGAACTATACGGATATTGTGTACAGACCTTGACTTTTATCTAGAACTGAACGCCTAATACAAAGACTTCAAAATGCTTGAGCCAGGTTCCTGTCTTTGACGTTCTCGTAAGTCCCAATAACCAATAGTCATAAGCCAATAAGCCAATACTACATATAAAATAGTGAAATATCGCGAAATAAATGGCCCGTAATAATTGTCAGGTATACAACCTTTTTATCAAACGAAGAAAATCGTAATTCAAAGGAATAAAAACGAAATAGTGTTTGTCATCTTTCAGTGCGCAAATTAATATTATACATAAGTACAGTGAAATTAGTCTCGAGAAATTTTTGCATATGTAGTGGTGTGTATATTACTTAGATCTTAGAGCGCGTTTCCACTATATCGTTCTGGCCTATACAAAAATGTTTCGATATCCTAACATTACTATTTAATTTTATACTTATCCCTAGCAACACTCTGATTTTTGTTTTTTTTTCCTTTCATCTAGGTTTTTAAAACTCCGGGGCGTCTACGGGGGGGTCAAAATTTTTGTTATTTTTGGCCTAGGAGATTTCCGAGATGTTTCAATATAAAGCAAAAAATCGTCACTTGATAGTGGAAAGTGGAAACACGCACAAAACCAGAATAAACCAGTTTACGCTGTCCGCAGGTGCCACGTGCAGTCCGGCGTCAGTCGCTTGGTACTGTTAGAACATAAAGCACACATTTCATTCAAAAATTATAATTATTACGTTAATTGTTAAATTTTGTATTTGTTGATTGTTGTTATTGTTTGTTATTATTGTTATAATATTTGTTGAAGTGTTTAATTTGTGTGTAAGTGTTGTAACTTTATATTGTTAATTCAAAATGGCTCCAGTGTTAAAACATGGTCGAGGCAAGCCTTTGACTTCTCAAACTAAAGAAGTTTTATACTGTTTGTACAAATATTTCGAAAATGAGTGTAATAACAACCCGAGCAGTATTATGACCCCCACTCAATTAGTTGCTAAATCAACAGGAATTTCAATAGCATCCGTCAGAAAGGTAGTATCAGAAAGCAAATGTCGTCCTTCAGATCAGGAAGTAACATTTAAATCTCCTAAAAAGAAACCGAATCGTAATCCTACAATAGTAATCGATAATTTTGATCAGCAAGTTATCAGAAGAACAATTCATGACTTCCACATCACAAATAAAGAAGTTCCCACTTTGAAAACTTTGCACGCAAAATTGAAAGAAGATATCGATTATAAAGGTTGTGTCAGCACGTTACGAAAACACGTCATGTCATTAGGTTTTAATTGGAAGCAAACAAAGGTAACCGGAAACTTCTTATGGAAAAACACGAAATTAGATACTTGCGAATTAATTATTTGATGAAAATTGCTGAATATCGTGAACAACGCTGACCAATTGTTTACACCGACGAAACATATATACATACATCACATACCCTCTCGAAATCTTGGTCAGATGGAAGCACTTCAGGTTTGAAGCAACATATATCGAAAGGCAACCGCTTAATCATTGTTCATGCTGGTGGTATGGATGGCTTTATACCAAATGCATGCATGTTTAAAGCCAACCAAAAAAGTGGAGATTACCACGACAATATGAACTATGACAACTATTCAAGGTGGATTCAAACTCAATTAATACCCAACTTACAACCAAATAGTGTTGTTGTTGTTGACAACGCACCATATCATAACTCAATACAAAATCCTGCACCGAATAGTAATTCTAGAAAACAGCAAATGATTGACTGGCTGACATTGCGAAACATTGAGCATTCATCCACGTTGTTTAAGCCTCAATTATATGAACTGATTCTGCAAAACAAGGCGAGATTTGTAGAGTACAAGATAGACGAAATATTACGACAGCACGGTCATACTGTGCTGCGTTTACCACCATACCATCCGGAGTTTAATCCTATAGAAAATATAGGGGGATAGTGAAAACATATGTCGCAAAAAAGAATGTCGCAATGAATATGAAGGTTATAATGTCATTAGCTAAAGAAAATATGAACGCCATAACTGTAGAGGAATGGAGAAAAGTTTGTCTGCATGCTATTGATGAGGAAAACAAATATCAGGGTAGAGACGCAGCTTTAGACACAATATCAGAACGAATCATAATTAATTTAAATAATTCATCTGATGAAAGCGAGGATGGGGATGATTGTGATATGCCTGGGGTTGACGAATTATTAGAATAAAATATTTATGGCCGGAGAACACCTAATTCATACACGTCTTCACTGAAGTGAAAACCGGCATTCACTGCTTGTAATGTTTGGAACTGGCTTGTCTGCCTCATACAGTTTCATAGATTACAATGCAGTGGATACACATTTTCACGTCCGTATTAGTACGTAGTGCGTATGCGTAACGTGTACGCATTTGGTGTGCTCCAGCCACAAACGTATATTACCTTTAAAAAAATAAAAACAAAAAAACAATGTTGTTTTTTTTTTATTTGCTGACCATACACTACTACAAACGCAAAAATTTCTCCAAGCTAATTTACCTGTACTTGTATAAAATTTTGTTAGAAAAATACAATCATGTTTCCTGCAACTTTAAATATATTGAAATCTAAAACTAAAAAAATAAGCCCTTGGGAGATTATTGTTAGGCATTATGAAATCCCGGAGGAATTTAAGGGTGTTATCGACGACCCAAACCCCATGTTCTTTAATATGGTTCAGTACTTTTATCATAATGCTGTGAGTGTCTGCGAATCTTCGCTGATGGACCATCTCAACAAACATACTCATATGTCGGAGAAGAAGAGAAAGCAGAGACTGGATGGCATTCTAAAGGTAAACATTTAACTTTTTTGACATTCAATGTCATAAAAATGCACATTGCTCGCTTTATTCAAATAATTAAACCTAAGGCCGAGTCTCCACCGAACTAAAGTAGCAACCTTTTTTGTTGTCAAATTTCGGTGGAGACGCGCCTTAAGACTCGCAATCAACATTTTAAACAGATTGAAAAGTACTTGATCATTAGAAAAAAATAAGCATTTCTTTTTTGCTTTTGACCAAGTGAGCGAGATCACCGGAAACCCAACAAGTCCTCAAAGGACAGTAATGCACTTAAACTCTTATGTCACTTAGCACCAGGATATAGGACCTGGAGGTTCTTACTAGTAAAACTTTTTTACAGGTCATGAGTTCCTGCAACAGTTCTCTCCAATTTGAGTTCCCGTTGCAGAGAAAGAATGGCGACTATGAGATAATACGCGCCTACCGATCTCAGCACAGTGTTCATCGACTGCCTTGTAAAGGAGGTATCTTACCATAGTTACCAAAGCTTTCTAATATCCAATTTAATTATATCTATTGTATTAGACTTACCAGTGGGTTTAGCGGTTAGTGGTCCTGGCTGATACATGTTCATCACGTGGTTCATCTTATTGCTAGTTTCGATGGCAAGGATCCCTACTTATATTGCTGGGACGACCAAACTTATCTATACTTTTCTGTCGGCAACAAAAACACATTGTTTTTACGTGTAACATGTTTCCTTTCGCCGCCTTGTATCCATCCATCTTTAGCAATTATTTCATGAAACGGGAGGAAACCTATCTTTCATGTAACAGCTATTAGCATAATTGGACAAGGAGTTCGTGGGTTCCTAGTGTAGCGACTTCTCACACAGCACAATAAAACATATTACAACGCCATCTACCAAAGACACACCCAACTACGGAGTAATTGCTAATTCTGTATCGCAATATATAGAATTCTCGATAGGATTTCTCAACATCTACCATTGTTTCGTGGCCCGCCAAGCAGATCAACTCAGCTGGTTGGAGGATGTTCCCTTTTTTTAACCGACTTCAAAAAAAGGAGGAGGTTCTCAATTCGACTGTATTTTTTTTTATGTTTGTTACCTCATAACTTTCGACTGGGTGAACCGATTTTGAAGATTCTTTTTTATTTGAATGCTGGTGCTTCCCATGTGGTCCAATTTCAATTAGGTCCAGTTCTGACATGTCATCCGTGAGAAAACCATATAAGTCTTCAATTTGCATTAAGTATGTGCGCGACAAATTAACGAATAACTCAATATTCCCGTATGGTCCCATTTAAATTTGGTCCAGATTGAAGTCGGTTTTTTTTTGTTAAAATTTGTGATTATTTTATTCGATCCTCTACTAGAGTTCGCCCTCAGATGGGTATGGTATAGGTGTCATATGTTACACATCATAATAGGACTATGGTAATACTCTCATTTTTATTATTCCTAGATCCATTAAACCCCCATTAATTGCTCAGGTATTCGATTCTCGACCGCTGTTGACCTTCAGGAGGTGAAGGCTCTAGCGTCCTTGATGACTTACAAATGTGCCTGTTCCAATATTCCTTATGGCGGGTCAAAAGGAGGTAAAGTATAAAGTTTATACCCTATATCATTTTCGTAGTAAATTGGTTGACGAACGGGAGGAGTTTTTATGGCGTAGTGTTGAAACCAGCAGACACGTCACTTGATGGTCACTGACGCTGCTCATGGACAACTGCAACTCAAGAATCAATTGTATTGGCACACATTGAGGTCCCACCCATCAGAATAAGGGGAAGTGGAAGGTTTGGACTTCGGTAACCTTACTCACTCAATAAAAAGCAAACGAAATGACTTCCTAACATTGGTTTCTGAGCCCGTGGTATAAGTTTCGTCCATCTGGCCCCTATGTACCGAAGTATCGCCCTTCCACTCAATTATTTTCTTATAATATTGAATACGTCATATAAAATAAGCACACCTCTAAAAAAATGTTTTCAGGTATTTCGATAGATCCCAAGAAGTATAGTGTGGCAGAGCTTCAAAGGATCACGAGGCGATACACTCTGGAGCTGGCGAAGAAAAACTATATTGGTAACGTTATATTAATAGATAGTATTTTTTAATATTCCGTGGAGTTTAAAGACTAAAATTATGAAAAGGCATTGACTGAACTTGACATAAGAAAATAGACAGTAGACTTACTGCTATCTACAAGTTTACAAAATCGAAGTGATAAAAGGTTCTACCCGCATTACACTTTTCGTACAACAGTAACACCGTAGGTTACACCAGAATTAAACGACAATTAATTAATTAACCCCTTTCCTCTTGGTACCACTGTAGTAGAGGATGAAGGCATGATTGAGGTTTTGGATAACCCAATTTATTAATATTGCAATATGTGTATAATATGATATTACGTACGTCATTAAGTTTTTTTATTATTTGCAGGAGCCGGCATTGATGTTCCCGCACCCGACATGGCAACATCGGGCAGGGAGATGTCATGGATAGTCGATACGTATATCAAAACTCTCGGTACGAAAGAAAAATATCCTCAATAATAAATACAGAATAGGGAATGTTATTTTTTCGATAGAGCGAGTGAACGAGCAGAATTACTGCTTGCAGATACACTTTTTGCACACACAGAGGCCCAATTAGTCTAGTCAACAAGTTCCACACTTGTTGACTAGACTAAAAGATGCATAAAGATCTCAAGATGCATCACTAGGCCGCCATAGTGTGGGTCGCCATACTGCATTGTCTGCATTCGCAATGAGTATAATAATCACCATCTCAGTCGAAAGTCGTGCACTGCTAGACATATGCCTACACAACAACCGGTTCTTGGAGCCTGTATACAATGGCTTCCCGAAACCTTCACATGGTTTTCGGATAGTCTGGTAGGAGATATACCCACGTTCGTCTCAATCCAGATGGTCGCCACTCGAGAAATTTTAATCCGTCATCTTTGGTAGCAATGTAGCACACACCCTGCAACCGGAGTTTGGCAAATCTCCGGATAATGTTAGTGAACTAGAATCCTTCTGCGGATCTCTTCATTCTTGTCCTCCTTTGTAAAAGTTTCTACGAGCAAATATATGAAAAAAATAGTTCAGTACGATTTATTGTACACAAACACTTTTGTATTTTGCTGTACTAGACCAAAGTGTACCTATAAGTAGAAAGTATATCTACGAGGAATAATTCAAGGAACAGACGGATAGGAGTCGCAAGCACGTTGTAGGCCTTTGATGAAGTGCTTTTGTATTTTTATAAGTCATCGGTTTGGAAATACGCTTTGGAACTCTAGCCATAGATTCTTAAGACATTGTTTTTTTTTTAATGGACTAAGGGGCAAACGAGCAGACGTATCACCTGATTGTAAGTGATTACCGCCGCCCATGGACACTCGCAACACCAGAGGCGTCACGAGTGCGTTGCCAGCCTTTGGAGGATGGCGAGGGGTTGGGGCCAGTTGGGGGTATGGGCCTCCGGTATCCTCATTCACTCGGTGAAACACAGCGCGAGCGCTATATCAAACCAGTTTTCTGTGAGGCCGTGGCATCATGTCATTGTTATGACATAATTCACCAAAATCTTTTTCTTAACATTAATCAGTTAACTTCATAGGCTACAAGGATCTAAATGCTGCCGCCTGCGTGACGGGAAAACCCATCAACGGAGGAGGCATTCATGGGCGAGTGGAGGCGACTGGCCGCGGCGCTTTCATAGCCCTGGAGAACTTTTGTAACAGGAAGGAGTTTATGGACGTGGTCGGGATGGAGCCTGGTCTAAATGTAATAGCTTACATCGACACTACTAGATATTTTAAAGTTTGCAGAAGCTATCAGATTACTACCTGACCTCATGCAGATAGGGGCACGCTGATTTCACCACGAACCGGCCGAATCGACCGGGCCTACTAAACCGGGCCGGTACTACCCTCGCACAGAAGATCAACGTAAAATGTCAGCGTTCGTGCTGTCGTGTTTCGTTGGTGAGTGCGAGAAGCATCACTAGGCCGCCATGGGTCGCCATGTTGCATTGTCTGCTTTAGTGTATATGTGGAATAGTTTTTTCTACATATGAATTATTTTAACTGCTTTAGTAATATTACAGGCTGTATTATGACTACAAAATTTTCAATGACAAAGAAAGGTGTTTACGTAAAATACGATAACTACTCTGTGCTGTTAGCTAAAATTAAATTAATTCCTTAAATTGAAATATTAAATCCATAGAATTATATTTTAATTCGAATAATAACATGATATACGGAATTTCTTCTTATTTTGTCTACGAATAAGCTTCAAGACAAAAGTTCCTTAAAAAAGTAATATAATTTGTTTTTTTTTCTTGTTAGGGTAAAACTGCAATTATACAAGGCTTTGGCAACGTTGGGTCTTATGCTGGTATCTACCTACAGAGGAAAGGAGTAAAGATCATCGGTGTGTTAGAACATCAAGTTAATTATAAAAATCCTGAGGGAATTCAAGCGCAGGTGAGGGTAGTCATATCATTAAATTTTGTCTGGAAAATTTTGCACCTACATGCATTCTCTGAATTTTCCTGCCTCATTAGTGTATACGACGGCCGATCAAGAGGTCTCGGTCAAAAAGTATTATTGGGTTTTTCTTACAAGAAATTCTTAGTAACAGCACGGAGTATTGAAGTTTGGTGGTGTTACACGCTCTTACCCGAACATTTATTGCAATCGATTGGGAAGTCAGTTCGCTCTCAGGGTTGCGGAGGTCCGATGCCAGTGACTCCGTGGAAAATTTATACTCAGCTAAAACCGGTTGAACTAGAAATTGGCCCCAAATCTTGGTAATAATTAGGGTTAGGAAAATGCAGCCAGGCCAGTGCATAGGCTTCCTGAAATTATTTGGATAAAGGGGTACCGCTACTCGAGAATAGTAAAACGGGATTGTAATTATAGCTCAGAGATTCTGAGGCCGGGTACTGGCCTCCTCCTGTAATTTAAGAGATCTCTGGAATAAGAGAATTAATTGACCATTAAAACTGACGAAAAGCCATATGTTTCAACACAAATGGGCCGGCCGGAGTGTTGCCACGGCCTCACGTAAACCGGTGTTCAAATCCAGGGGGGACTCCCCTGATTCTAGGCACAAATGATTCTTGAATTACAATCTTCCATAGGCAACAGTATTTAGAAGATGTGTCTGCTCGTTTTGTCTCCTTTATATAAATATTTGATTCTTTAGGATCTGTTAAATCACATGAGAAAAAATAAAGGCAGTGCTAAAGGGTTCACTGGTGCGCAAGAATGTGGCCCCGAGTTATTGTTTGAAAAGTGCGACATTTTGATACTCGCTGCATCAGAGAAGACCGTCACCAATGAAATCGCCCCAAAGCTGAACTGTAAGGTAATAATCTTAATCTTTCTAAAGTTTACTGGTTCTTGAATGATTAAATTTGTAGTGTTTTTTAAAAAGCCCGCTCCCGCAATAATAATAATAAACATCCTGTGTCGTATGGGACTTTATAAACATACTTAAGAGGGACACAAAGAACACCCAGACTCAGATCAATAATTTGTGAATTACACAAAGTCTTGTCTCATGTGGGATTTGAACCCACAACACTTGGGGCAGTAGAAAGCGGTGTGACAACCGCTTAAACCGCTAGGCAAGACGTGCAGTCATTATTTTCTTATTCACGTTCGTACTTAGATATGTAGGTACTCGCAATGACACAATATACTAAATAGACCGACCCTCCCCTGGCCCAAACTGTACACCGATAAAAGCTAGAAAAATTCACTTAAATCTAGATGGCGCGCAAAAATAAGGTACTAGAAATAGTTTAACAAACTCTATCACTATTTTATTGATATGCTTCAATTATAGTAATTATTTTATTATTTTTCGAATATAAATGTTTCTTTCTAATGCTTGTTTAAAAAAAATGTTTTTCAATTGCGTAACTACAAGTTATCACCTATTTTTAGGAGATGTCGTTGCAATCGATTTAAATAAACTTGAATATAATGACCTATTTACTACGCTAGATGTCACATTTATAAGTTATTGATATGACATATAGAATATTATATGCTGGATGCGCGATGATAGCGCCACCAAGTGGCTACAATTACGTCGGACTTTGATATGTCAAATGGTTAGTTGTCTTACGTAGAGTAAGTAAACAAACAAATTATTTCAACGAAACATCGTAAAGGGGCGTCCATTAATTACGTGAGGCATTTTTGAGAATTTTTTGACCTCCCCTCGCGCCTTGGTGAGATATCGTAAGATTTTCCTCAACTCCCTCCACCGTCCCCAAATCTCTTTTCTTCAAATTTATGTTTTGGCTGTAAACGTGTTGGATTATTGAACTTGTTCTATTACTTCTATTGAAGACTAGCAAAGCAAAATCGAATGCTACTTCGCTGCTCTGCGGAGTTTGGACGAATACGACAAACACTATTGTGTCAGATTTGGCCATATTTTTTAGGAAATAATTTTTCACGCAATTTTACACAATAATTACGTGATATTTGCCAAGACCCCCCCTAAGTGAGATTTGAAAAGATTTAGCTCAATCCCCCCCCCCTAAAACACCTTACGTAATTAATGGAAGCCCCCTAATTTAAATATATTCTATTCGATGATGTAAATCTATGGTGCAGATAATAATGTTGAGCGATTTTATTTCCTGTCTGATATGGCTTAATCAATACATTTTGGGTCATTGTATGTCATTTTAATATAAAATAAATGATTGAACTGCAAAGTAAAATCTTTATTTTGGAACGAAGTTCCTTATCGCGCGTTGCGAAAGGGGGCTAGACGGAAAAAAATGTAATGACACTTTTCGTGCCAAAAGTTGTAACGACACTTTTAACATTGAATTGACGTCATAGTGCTGGATACTCAACGTTAAATATAACAAACTGATTGCCAACGTCCATACCATGTTGAATACACCGGTTCTCGTCCGATCATCGAAGTTAAGCAACATTCGGTGTAGTTAGTACTTGGACAGGTGACCGCCTGGGAATACCACGTGATGTTGGGTTTTTGCATTTATTTACAGAAAATATATTGTTTTATAGTATATTTTGTAAAGCTTGATTATTTCTAAAATAATTTGAGTATTTTATGCGCATTTTTATTAGTAGTAGCATATATATATAAACCTCGTTCCATCCGGGTGTTCCTTGACACCTCTCAAGTTTTATTATACATATTTTAATTTGTACAACAGGTAATATGAAAATCACATTAAATCAGTCAGGAGATTAACAAATAAATATTATTTCATATACATACACTTTAAACAGTTTTCTAACAATTTTTTTATCCTATTATTTAAATTACGGCAATAACCGCACAGAAAATCAACGTAAAATGACAGCGTTCGTGCTGTCGTGTTTCGTTGGTGAGTGCGAGACCGGAGGCCCAAAGAGTCTAGTCAACAAGTTCCATACTTGTTGACTAGACTAAAAGATGCAGTAGCATCACTAGGCCGCCATGGTGTGGGTCGCCATACTGCATTGCCTGCATTCGCAGTGAGTATGGTGACCGCCACTCTTGGATTCTGCTTATGCTTTCCATCAGGCAGAGTAGAATCATTTTGGCGGGCCATACATAAAAAAAAAAAAAAAAGCAAAATCTGATGACAGCATTTTAAAATCTAAAGAGTTCAGAAGAGGTTTCTACAGAATTGGCATTGATGGAGCTACGAAAATAAAGGTTAAGAATTGGACAGAAGACGAAAATAAATTCAGCTTGTCATTATTTTACAAATCTAAAGTGTATTTTTTTCTAAGGCGGCAAGGTGTAGTACTTGCCGCTTCAACCACAATCCGAAACTCCGAAAGTGTCTAGCAAAATCCGATTGTTTTGCCCTGATCTATTTAAAAAAGAATAACAGAAACATTACTTACAACAGAATTACAACTCTTTTAAAAGCTACTATAAATAAACTATTTGATAATAAGTGGGCTTCTGCTAAACGCTGTGTTTTGCGGTCGGGCTACGAAAAACCAAAATACATGCACGATATCAGGGATATCTAGTAACTTTCCCTTTTTCTTTTGTAACGTTTTGTAAAATTATTTGCGTTTTTTGATGTGCCACATTTAATTAAAAGTATTCAAAATCATTTTTTAAACAATAACTTTCTTAACGGCAATGAGCAAATTTCGTTTCAAGATGTTACCAAACCATACGAAATAGACAAAACTTAAAACTTGAGTCGATCACTTACAAAATTGACAGATCGGCACATTGAACAGTAATAAAAAAAAATGGGATGCCATAGAAACACGCATTGTTTAAAAAAGTAACACATGCATTAAATGCGATAAAGAAGGGCAATTTTTTTTAAAAAATTACACAAAAATTGAATCAGGATGTAATAGAAAATTTGTTTGCGTAATTTCGGCAAAAGGGTGGCTGAAACAAAAATCCATTTAGGAGTAATTTAGTTAATTCCTTAAAGAGTCCCCATAACAAAAAACTGTGAGGATGAAGATGGTGATTTTATCCAGTTAGCCGTTGGAGAAAGCAAATAATTTTCTCCAAAACCATCATTATCATCAAAACACGCAGTAAACAATGAGAAACAACGCACTCATCAACGGCAACTTATTTATTTATTATTTACCGCTGCCCATGGATACCCACAACACCAGAGGTGTCACAAGGCTTTTAAGGAGAAGTATGCTCTTTTCTTGAAGATTGATTGAAGGTCGTATTGGTCCGGGAATACCGCAGTCGACAGTTAATTCCACAGTTTTGTTGTGTAGGGCAGAAATTTTCTCGAAAAGCTCACAGTTGACACCTAAATGATGAGGATGAAACTGCAGTCGCGTAGGATGATGGCGGAAAAAGGAGGCAGGGGTCAATTCAATCAATTGCTCGGAGTACTCCCCATTGTAAATACGATAGCAGATGCGTATTGAAGCCACGTCTCTACACAGCGCGTGCAGCGCCAGAGATTCCAGCCGAATTGAAACTTCTTGACAATTGACGATTCGATTCGATTGTATATTAGTATTTCAATCATAGACGAATTGAATTTTGCGTGAAATAAGAAATAGGTACATTTTGTATACCCAGAACAATAAAATTACTTGAAGAACTTGATGAACTTGTAAGTGTTGGTTTGCAGATGTTTATATTTGTGCAAAAAATAAAGCTGGCAGGTGGCTTAGAAACTTCAGTCAACACATGTAAACAATGAAGGCCTTGCAAATAGTAAGTAAATTTGTAAGTAGTTTGCTCGAAAGCTTTTGCCGAATTTAGGTAAACTGATTGTTGCGACAAGATGGAACGCAGAATTCTCCGGTTAATAACACTTTACGGTACCCGGTGTAGACGGTAGCACTGACCGCCTAGAGTAGGGTGCGTCACAGGCACCCTTAGAGAGTGTTGTTGGTTTGAGCCACACGCGTTTATCACATAATGTCTACGGAGGCAGAATGCGCGTTGGCAGGAATATCCATGTGAGATTTGTTCCGCGTAACGCAGGTTCTTTCCGGTCACAGTTGCTTTGGAAATACCTGCACGCGGTTACTAGAAGTGAGTTGAATCCTGCCTGTCCAGTCTATTGAGCCGATTCCCTGTGCCATTACTTGAGCATCGCAGCGTTGGATATAGAATGCAGTTATGGGAGAATATCTCTCGCTGCCAACCATGTTATGCTCCATAGTAGATAGCAACAGAGTTTTATCTTCTGCGAAGATGACATTGCACAGAAAGAGGTGGCGGAAAGGACCAAGGATGAAAAATTCTACTTGAACCTAATTTGCCGCCAGCCGCTGAAACGGTCGCAGCAGTGCATTCTAGCAACTCATGCCACCTTCAGTGGTAATTAAGAAAATGTTTAGTTAAAATTACTAATTTAAATTGTAATATTTAACTGCTATTGAGATGTCTTATAAACGGATATTTACAAAGATGTATTTTAACAAGCATATAGAATTTCTCAAACAGTACTATTAATACATTATTTCTTCTTGTTAAACTGCCAAGACTTATTTTTAACCGATTTCAAAAAAAGGAGGAGGTTTCTCAATTCGACCGTATATATTTTTTTTTTTATGTGTGTTCGGGGATAACTTCGTCGTTTATGAACCGATTTTGATTATTCTTTTTTTAATGGAAATGAGATATCCCAACGGTGGTACCATGATAAGGACACTAAGATCCTCAGATCATAAAAATAAGGAGATATGGTAAGGAGGCGTGGTCCTTGCGAACGCATCATGCCAAAAATGCGCTTGATGCCTCAAAGTCGCCTCAGTCTTAGTTTGTCAACTGTGCGGAGCGCTACTTCATTAAAAAAAACAAAATGCCGACTTGTTCAGTGGTTGTTTGCAAAAATACTAGCACCAAAGTAAATTATGTGAAGGATAGCATCTCATTTCACATGTAATTATTAAAAAACAAAATTATTTTCAATAAAATTAAATAAAAGATTACTTCGTGGCATCAAACACGAGGTGAAGTACCTAATTCATTATACTTGTTAGCACAAACACTATTGCTCGCTCAGTACTAATCTATCAACTCTGAATGTGTTTCACGGCGCAATGGATGAGTGCTTTATCGATACTTTTGAAAACAAAAAAGTTTCGGGATGCGTCAACTGCTAGCTTCCGTGAAATAGAGATGTTACGTGATTGTATTGTGCTTGTACTTGTTGATATTCTTATACTAGCGACCCGCCCCGGCTGCGCACGTGTGGATTTCAGATGCCCCCGCCGATGACACGATTCGTGCATTTTAAATCGGTAATATCTTCGAATATATTCATTTAAATTAGATACTGTAAAGGGCCATTTTGATCTATATTAAATGCACAATGTATTTAATTTACTTAATTGTATAAGGATTCATTCTGTATTGCTTAAAATCACTTCGTAAATAAGCCATTATTTATCGTAAAAAGAAATCAATAAAAATGGTTGTTGTGGGTTATCCCTAAGATATAGACATATACCGTCGCGGACTTTTTTGTAGTACTTTTTAAAGTGTACAATACTGTAGTACATTATTTTGATCCATCTCGTAGGGTGCAAAAAAATGAGTTTATTTGCTACATCACATCAGAAACCTCGAAAATTAGCAGTGTTTCCATACTATATTATGCATTTATTATACATAAAAACCTTTATCTTGAATCACTCTATCTATTAAATAAACCCGCATCAAAATTCGTTGCGTAGTTTTAAAGATTGAAGCAAACAAAGGGATATAGGGACAGAGAAAGCGACTTTGTTTTATACTATGTAGTGACGATCTATCGCATCCTACTCATAATTATGTATATTGGAAGATTTTATTCCTGGTACATAGAAATATTTTTTAAAAGAAGCAATTTAAAACTCTTAATGTTTGCTTAAATAATGAATAAATACTTAATGGATTTTTACTATTTTTACACGTTTGAATGTGTTTTTTGTGTTTTATTCGATATTTTAAAATTTAATAAATAAATGATTTATAATCATTTATTTATTAAATGTTTGAACAGACAACACACAACGAGAAAAATAAGAATATGATCATGATGCAATGAAAAGTTTTCTGTCCTTGAAGCCCTAACCACCAGTTTCTAGGTCCCTGTACCCGAAGTCAGTGGTCTACTTTTTTTTTTGAATGTGTATTTTGTTTTTCGTTTTATTATATTTAAACATTTAAATAATATCTATACACAATTATAATACGGGGAATAATAATATACTCTTTATTATTATAAATCTATTTCATACTTATTCATAAAACGTATTAAAACACAGTCAGATAATTAAAAGACTTAAAAAGAAAACCAGCCTGTATAAGAAAAAAAAACGATTTATTTCAATCGGTTGATAAATGAAAAACTGTATCAGTTTCAAGAGTTACAACGATGATCGACAAATAGGCGGGCGGAGCCAATTTTTTTATTTTACTTGCCTATGAAATAGCTACTACTAAATATAAGTATTATGAGGAACATGTTATGTATTAAATAATTCATAAATAACCTTTAAAGGAAAGTAAACACATTAGAATATAAGTTTATCGACTTTTTTACATCAATAATTTTCAACCTCTAGTTGCATATGTGTGTCTACGCAGAGACCGTAACTACAAGTGGTGGCACCGCCCTTTGTTTGCATGTGCCCTATTCATTAGAATATTGGTGTGAGTGCAAATTTCTTAGTGTGCGTGAGAAATGTGCGCATGTGGATCGTACTCATAGATATTGTTTTAGTGTTTGTGTGAATTAGTGGGAGAAGTGTGGAGACATCGGAACACGAACAACTTTTCATACTCGCCAAATCTCCCTTGTTTCTATGATCTGTGCTAAGATCTGATGATGGCATCCAAGAGAAATCGAGTCGAACCTTGAAGTCGGTTTTTATTTTTATTTTGTTAAAATTTTTCTCCATTTCTATTACAGTAATGTAGTTTTTTTAAATCGTTTAATTTGCCGCCCCTTAAAAGAAGCCGCCCTAGGCTTCAGCCTACTGAGCTTTCATCACTGAATAATATAACATATATAATATATGGATATTTTTCAACAAATTTTGATTATTATAACACAATTAAGTAGCTAGACCTACATACAGAGTTTTATGTGAAAGTTTAAAAAGTTTCATACAAAAATTAATAAAAAAAATTATTCATGTACCGTATTTACTGAGAAGCATTTATTAAGAAGCTGTTTATTTGAAATTATAAACAGACATTTCAATTTTATTTATTTGTGTATACTCGTAGATGACTCTTGGACGATTTAATAAAATATCACATAAATTACTAATGTAATTATGTGGAAAACGACATCTAGTGGGACATTTTGCACTATAACAAAAAAAAAAAACTTGACAGTTTACTCTCGGATTCGTATCAGAGTAGAAGCTCAGAAAATATCTTTGAAATTTACAATTTGATACACTTAGTGACATCTAGTGAACATTAAGCTTATTATCCATCCGCGTACAACTCTAAGTTCAGGCGGTGTAAGTATATAGTTATATTTCGTCAGTGGTACTCGTAAAACATTTAAAGTATAGTATAAACATTTATAGTATATTTACTCTTTGCGCTGTAGCATGGTGCGTGGCATAGTTCAGTAACATTTCGTTTCACTCTTGAAAGTTGTCGCGATTTACGAATTATGACTTAGTATTTCAACTGTACCACATTCGCAATATATTAAATCATTAATAACTGTAGTAAATTAAATTAAACCATAAACTGTAGTAAATTAAATTAAACCACCACGCACCATGCTACAAGCGCAAAGAGTAAAAGTGCAATTTTTTTAAGTATTATCGACTTAATACATTTTAATGTTTATCGATTAATGAAATTAATTTAAATATTTATTAAATTATCTATTCTTCGTTGGGCAGTTTTGGTATTTTCTCTTCATTTTTTTTTAAGTTCGAATCAAGTTTTAACACTTGCATGACGGTGATAAACTTCATTTTAATTTCTAAGCTTGCAGTTCCTTTCGTTATTGCTTCCTTTGATACCTACCCTTGAAACTTTTAACAGAACCATTACTGTAACAGGTAATAGCAGAAGGAGCTAATGGTCCCACGGTACCGTCCGCTGACAAAACCTTGCAAAAGAAGAAAATATTGGTCATTCCTGACTTGCTGGTGAACTCTGGCGGCGTCACTGTATCTTATTTTGAGTTTCTCAAGAACTTGAACCACGTTAGCTTCGGAAAACTGAGTATCAAGTTTTGGAGGGATTCTAACACTGCGCTTTTAGGTAAACTTTAAAACTGCTTAAAAATGCATAAAGTTTTTGGACAAGTATTATTTTTCTAAGCAGTAGCGACCACGTACCGGAAGGTCTTGGGAAGCCGTTTGATGTGGGCAGTAAAAACTTGTTGTTGTGGGTATACAGTCCAGCATAGACATCAAAAATATATTTCAACACAATGAGGAATGTTTTGCTAACCGTTTAATTTAATTAAGTGCCTCGGTGGCGCAGTGGTAGCGTATGCGGCTGCTGTGATTGAGGTCTCGGGTTCGATTCCCGGGTCGGCCCAAATGTTTGTATGATCTGTAAATATTTGTTTCGGAGTTTGGGTGTTTTCTATGTACTCGTATAATATGTAAGCGTTTAGAAAAAAGTATAAAATGTATTTATATCAGTTGTTCTAGTACCCATAACACTGCTCTGCATAGCTTGGGGCTAGACGGCGTGTAAAAACAGAAAAATCTAAATTTAGTTGTCGAATTTCACAGAAGAAGAAAACAATGTGCTTACAGAAGAAGAATGACCTAAAACGCACATAGAATTTAATTCCGTGTTTCAGTTTATTATGATAACCAAAGCCAAAGACCAATTCAGCAAAGTCCACCAAGATGTCCCTCACGTTTTAGAAACAGTGGAGTAGCTACAGAGCAAAATTTCGATTAACTTCATATAATGAACAAATTCTTTAGATTCCGTGGAACAGTCACTAAAGAAGGCGAAGGTAAACGCCAAGATCGAGGCGTCCCCGGTGTTCCAGACCATGATGTGTGGTGCCAATGAGAAGCTGATAGTCAACTCTGGACTTGAATACTCCATGAATAATGCTTGTCAGGTAGACTTACGATTACTTTATGTAGACGTTGTACTTTCTCACTCGATGTGCAATTAAGCCTGAAAGTTGAGCTTCATAGTCATTTATCGTGGAACCGCATACCTACTTGAGCATAATGAAGTCTGCTAGTGTTTTTTATGGAATAGGGGGCAAACGAGCAGGCGTTTCACCTTATGGTAAGCGATTACCGCCGCCCATAGACACCCGCAACACCAGAGGCATTACAAGGGCGTTGCCGGCCCTTTGGGGGAAGGGGTTGGGGGTATGAACTGGTATCCGGTATCTTCACTCACTCGGTTTTCTATGAGGCCGTGGTATCACTCCGGTCGAGCGGGTGATACACGGTCACGGGCCAGTATTTCGTTGCTTTTCATTTAGTCATTGAGGTAACCGAAGCCCAAACCTCTTCTGAAACCAGATTCTGGGGAAAGGACTTCATTTCAGACTGAAACTTGGAGAAGCAGAAATAGTATGGAGTAACAATTGCAGGAGTCCGTAGTCGATGATAGTCACATAGTACCAGATTACCCGTTTGCTCTATTAAAAATACGCAATTGGATAAAATAATATCAACTATTAATTATTTCAGAACATTGTTGCTGCAAATCAGAGGCATAAACTTGGCTTGGACCTCAGGACGTCCGCGTATGTAACCGCCATTGAGAAGATATTCGTAACGTACGATGAACATGGTTTAGCCATATAACTTCCATATTTGCAGACTATTCTCAGAATTTGATTATTGGGGTTTGGGGTAAAGTGCAGTTCACACTTAGTCACCAAGCCCTGCTACTCGGTGTTCTTAAATGTAACTTACAATCTCAATTCGCACACATTCTTCAGATGCACCAGCTTCGCAATTGTTTATGTCGTGTATTCAACGGACTATAGTGGAAACACTTAATGAATGAAATGCTTTATTGTAATAGAATTATAATTATAGGTACAGAACATTACTATACTCGTAATGATCGCGGAAGACATATTGTGATATCGTATATGACGTAGTTCCCGTGTTGCCAGATTAGGTCCGTTCGGAAATCAGCATTCTATTTTGTATATCCTAACAGTTAACGAACTTAAACATTAAAAATAACATTGTTGCGTAAAGCAATATACACACTTAGCAAATTTCTTACAATTATTTATTATTCCACTGGGCATGCACTTGAGTGCACTCACATGCATGCATAATTCGCTCACTAGGTAAGCCTATTTAGTGTTTCAGTCTTTAAGCTATACCCGGCCTCTAAGGCCTACTTTAGTAACTTATTGCTCTTACTTTGCGAGGACACTATTTTATTTATTATTCGGTGTTTTGTTTTAGCATGTTTTCGAAGTATTTGGAAAGCATGTAAGTCTTAATGTTTATTATAAAAGGTAACTTATGTTAAAAATAAAGTTATGGATAAATATTCATGATACTTTTATTTGCTACACCACTTTACTTATAAAATTTATCACTATATCTGATATCGATTATATCCCTGATTGGGTAAACAGAGGCGTAGGTAGGTAGGTATATACCTAAACACCTATATTTTGCACCATCTATCCATGTACCTATATACAGGGTCAGGTACCCCTAACAACAAAACCCGCGGGTACACAGTCTGAAATTTAATTCTTAATATAACGGTAGGTACTTGTATTAAAAAAAAATGGTAACATGACATCATTAATTATTGGGTATGTCCCTGTTCTTGTTTTTCTGCTATCGTTTTCTCAGTCTAACAAGCCACAATCAACATCTTGTCGAATAGAACTTGCCATTAGCGATCCAAGGCTTGAACGACCAATCTCAATACAAGATTTTAAACATTTTTTAAAAGTAAATGTCACAAAGTACAAGACCGGTTGCTGTAGAGAACCTTGGGGGAGGCCTACGTCCAGCCCCACACGCGTCGTGGTCACCCCCCGGCGCCTCCATCACGGTCAACTCGGTCCTCGTACTGGTTCAGGCCCAGATGAAGTATGAGGGCCTGTGTGCGTGTGAACTGAGGGACCATAGTGATATTTTTGTTTGAAATTTTTATAAGATTTAGTAGTAGGCTCAAAACAATTGTAGAACAAATATGAGAATTTGTAAAAAGATACGTTAAAAACTACAGCCCTTTAAGTGTGGTCCCTCAATCCTCACATACCATCAGCCAGATCTCGGCAAGTATGTAAAAAAATAAGGTATTGTGACTGCAGACATTTAGTAGAGAATTTGTAAAGATATATACTAAATAACTGAGCACAAATCATCAACGATTAAAAAAATACAACGACTATACTGTGGTCCCTCAGTCCACACACGAAAGATATTGTTATACTGAATATTATCACATCAACGGAATAAAATCTTTATTTTCTTATATAATGTTATAGAACAAGTCTTATAGCAATTTGTAAAAAATATTTTTTTTTTAAATATCGACGCACTTTGGAGATATTTATAATTAAAGCTGGTCCCTCAATCCTCACGTTCTCAAACATACTTCCATGTCTAGCTGCTAGACGACTAAAGTATCACAAAGTGTAGTGTATTAAACTTTTTGTAAAAAGTTTCTACAAAATAATAGGTATCTATAATTGTGTGCATCTTACCTCTAAAATGAGATTATAGCATTTCTGTGATGTTATGAACAGATATACGAGTAGTGTAACCACACAATGAAAAAAAATGTAGACTACCAATATAATTTTATTGTAATAGTCGAAACCCAAGGTTGTACGGTTGATTTAGTGTTATGTTACATTACGTATCTTTACAAAGCATGAAATAAAGTAGCTTTTAGACGCTTTTCACCATTTAGGCTATGTTTCAAGGAAGCTTTATGTACTTATAATACCCCAGTATTTTACAAACCATTATGGTAACATAGTGGTATTATTTATACAGCTCAGTTTTATACGTTTTATTAACACATAAAATTGAACATTTTAAAACACAGGATTTTGTAAAATATTTACAAAAAGTCCGCGATAGTACCTATCGCGATCTATATTAATATTATAAATTTGAAAGTGGCTTAGTCTCTTTCTCTATTACGCTTTCACGGCTAAACCAATAACAGTGCCTGCACTTGGTAAGGCATATAACTTATTGTAATACTTTTGTTTAAGTACGTAAAATTTGGTTATAACTTAATGAATGTAAGAAGATTTGTTGGTCCGTAGTGTAACGTCCTGGCAAAAAATGCGAATGACTCTGTTTTGTGAAAAAAAGTTCACACACTTAAACAAACTTAAACAAAAGTATTACAATAAGTTATATGCCTTACCAAGTGCAGGCACTGTTATTGGTTTAGCCGTGAAAGCGTAATAGAGAAACAGACTAAGCCACTTTCAAATTTATAATATTAATATAGATCGCGATAGGTACTATCGCGGACTTTTTATAAATATTTTACAAAATCCTGTGTTTTTAAATGTTTAATTTTATGTGTTAATAAAACGTATAAAACTGAGCTGTATAAATAATACCACTATGTTACCATAATGGTTTGTAAAATACTGGGGTATTATAAGTACATAAAGCTTCCTTGAAACATAGCCTAAACGGTGATAAGCGTCTAAAAGCTACTTTATTTCATGCTTTGTAAAGATACGTAATGTAACATAACACTAAATCAACCGTACAACCTTGGGTTTCGACTATTACAATAAAATTATATTGGTAGTCTACATTTTTTTCATTGTGTGGTCACACTACTCGTATATCTGTTCATAAGATCACTGAAATGCTATAATCTCATTTAAGAGGTAAGATACACACAATTAAAGATACCTATTATTTTGTAGAAACTTTTTACAAAAAGTTTAATACACTACACTTTGTGATACTTTAGTCGTCTAGCAGCTAGACATGCAAGTATGTTTGAGAACGTGAGGATTGAGGGACCAGCTTTAATTATAAATATCTTCAAAGTGCGTCGATATTTTTTTTAAACTTATTTTTTACAAATTGCTATAAGACTTGTTCTAAAACATTATGTAAGAAAATAAAGATTTTATTCCGTTGATGTGATAATATTCAGTATAGCAAAATCTTTCGTGTGTGGACTGAGGGACCACAGTATAGTCGTTGTATTTTTTTAATCGTTGATGATTTGTGCTCAGTTATTTAGTATATATCTTTACAAATTCTCTACTAAATGTCTGCTGTCAGAATACCTTATTTTTTTACATACTTGCCGAGATCTGGCTGATGGTATGTGAGGATTGAGGGACCACACTTAAAGGGCTGTAGTTTTTAACATATCTTTTTACAAATTCTCATATTTGTTCTACAATTGTTTTGAGCCTACTACTAAATCTTATAAAAATTTCAAACAAAAATATCACTATGGTCCCTCAGTTCACACGCACACATATATGTATATAAAGCTGAAGAGTTTCTTTGAAGGCGTTAATCTCAGGAACTACTGGTCCAATTTGAATTAAGAGGAAGGCTATATATCATCACGCTAAGACCAATAGGAGCAGAGCACCAATGAAGAATGTTTCAAAAACGGGGGAAAATAATCACGCTACGGACAATAGGAGACGCAAACGAGGTTGCGTGGATCAGCTAGTATTTGATAAATGTAAATTGAATATTTAATAATTATAAAATGAGTTCCAACAGTTCAGAGAGTGAAATGGAAATTGATTGTACTCCACCAGATTTAAGATTTTCTTTTAGCAATTGCCCCAATATGAATAATGTAACTATTAATATTAATTAAATTAAATGTATAATATAAAATGATGTTTTATTTCCCTGCATTCTTTTGAGAAAAGCACTATATATGCCTCGGCGGAAATGGCAATTGCCTGTCTCGTATTAGTGAAGTTCTCGCCTACGGTTCGGCCTTCAAACTCATAATTAATGCAAGTAACAAAGATGAGTACACCATAAATAATATCCTATGAATTCGCTATATAAAATCCCTTTATGTTTACGACAACCATCCATCCATTACCAGCCATTTTTCTGACGGTCCTAGGGTCTCCTAAACTGCTTTGCCTAATCTTACTCTTTCATGTAAAAAACGGCTGAATAAATTCAGATTAAATTTAGCACAGAGATGGATTATAGTTTGGAATAACATATATAGACTATTTTTTTTTCTTGAAAAATCCTAATATATTTCTATTTTTACTTTTCATAAGTATTTCCATTTAAAACATTTTGTTTGGAAAATTAAATAAAAATGAACCCTTGATGCAGATACACTCAGCTGATAAACATACTTAAATACTTTTACTGCCTCGTTGGTCTCGCGGTTGGCGTGTGCGACTGCTGATCATGAGGTCTTGGGTTCGATTCCCGGGTCGGATCATGTTTGTATGATCTACAAATATTTGTTTCGGAGTTAGGGTGTTTTCTATGTATTTACAAAAAAAAAGTATAAATGTATTTGTATCAGTTGTCTAGTACCCACAATACAAGTTTTTTTTTAATTGAATAAGGGGCAAACGAGCAGACGTATCGCCTGATGGTAAGTGATTACCGCCGCCCATCGACACCTGCAACACCAGAGGCGTCACAAGTGCGTTGCCGGCCTTTTAAGAAGGAGTACGCTCTTTTCTTGAAGGTTTGAAGGTCGTATTGGTCCGGGAATACCGCAGGCGACAGTTCATTCCACAGTTTTGTTGTGCGAGGCAGAAAGTTCCTAGAGAACAGCGCAGTTGTGGACTGCCAGCCATCTAAGTGATGGAGATGAAATTGCTGTCGCGTAGGACGATGGCGGAAAGAGGCGGCAGGAATCAGCCCGAACAATTTCCCGGAGCAATCCCCATAGTAAATGCGGTAGAAGATGTAAAGCGAAGCCACATCTCTACGCAGCGCCAAAGAGACCAGCCGAATTGAAGATTCCTGGCAGTCGATGATTCGAGTCGCTCTCCGTTGAATGCGGTCCAGAAGGAGGAGCTGGTACTGGGGTGCCCCCGCCCAAAGATGAGGACAGTATTCCACATGTGGCCGAACCTATGCCTTATAAAGCAGAAAGCGGTGGGCCAGAGTGAAATACTGTCTCGATCTATTGAGCACGCCAAGCCTCTTCGAGGCCAATTTGGCCTTATCCTCCAAATGGCCACGGAACTGGACCTCGCTCGATATCTCGACACCAAGTATTCCAATGTTGGCTGAGGCAGATAGGGGAGTGTCTTCGAACCGAGGGCATTCGACCCACGGCAGATTTTTAGCGGTGAACGCGCAAATTTGTCTTTGTGGGGTTAAAGTGGACTAAATTGAGTCTACCCCAATCTGAGACCTTTTCTAAAGAGGTCTCAATTTGGGACACAAGTTTGTTTCGACTCTCAATGACGTTTTCCCGAAAAAATATTAGCGCGGCCGGCGTAGAGAGCATCGCCTGTACTGTCATCCGCATAGCAATGAATGCCGCTTGTTTGCAGCATGTCATTGATATGTAGGAGGAACAGAGTAGGCGATAGCACACAGCCTTGCGGGACACCAGCATTCACAGGTATAGAGTCAGAGCATTCACCGTCGACTACGACCTTTATGCTTCTACCTGCTAAAAAGCTGGTGACCCATTCGCATAGTTTCTCGGGAAGCCCATAGGAAGGGAGCTTCAAAAGAAGCGCTTTGTGCCAGACCCGATCGAAGGCCTTCGCAATGTCCAAACTAACTGCCAAGGCTTCCCCCTTAGTCTCAATCGCCTGTGCCCAGCGATGTATCAGGTACGCCAGAAGAGCACCAGCTGATCGACCCTCATGGAAACCGTATTGCTGGTCACTAAACAGATGATGATCCTCTAGGTACCGCAGGAGTTGATGATTGATGATGGACTCCATAATTTTCGAGAAGAGGGAAGTTATGGCTATCGGCCTGTAGTTAGATGGATTTGAGCGGTCGCCTTTTTTAGGGATCGGGTGGACCAATGCTGCTTTCCATGATGTCGAGACTACGCCAGAAGAGAAAAAGACGCGTTAAGACCGTTGCCATCTCAGGAGCGCACATCTTCAACACAATAGGAGGGATTCCATCCGGGCCACTCGACTTATGGATATCAAGGGATAAAAGTGCTAAGCGCACTGAGCGTTGGTGGCTCTGCTTAGCTTGGGACTAGATGGCGTTGTGTGTTAGATGTCCGAAATATTTATTATTTATAACTTCAAAATATACACAAATTTTAAATAAATTACACCTAGGCACTGAACAAATGGTCATACTCATCACACAATTATTTCTTTAATGGGAAGGCTGCAAACAACGCTCTTAATATTCGCCCACACTCTGTATAACACTTAGATAGCTAGTTTTTCTTATATACCTACTAGCTAACCCGCGCAACTTCGTCATGGTCTTTTTACAATCATGCTCGGTTCCTATTAGTCTAAGCGTGATGTTAACTATCTTAGGCAAGGTAGTAAAAGACACATTTTTAAAAGGAAACGTGAAAATAGGTTAGTTCCGGAGTTAAACCTGAGCAACAACGTTGACACGAGAATTAAATGTGTGAACAAATTTATATACCACAGGTAACAAAAATTTTAACAAAAAAAAACGACTTCAAGAACTGCACCAAATTGCAGTAGGACCATACGGGAACCACCAGCTTTCTAATAAAAAACGAATCATCAAAATCGGTTCACCCAGTTGAAAGTTTTGAGGTAACAAACATAAAAAAAATAAAGTCGAATTGAGCACCTTCTCCATTTTTGAAGTCGGTTAATAAAAGAGGTTACAATGAGCCAATCTCAAAAGATGGACATAAAACTGTCGCGGACTTTTTTATAGAACCTTTAAAGGGGAACAATTCTTTAATGCATTGTTTTTGCGAAACTTTAACCGTTTAGGCAGCGCATGTAATGGAAGCTTTCAAAAGTAACATTTTCCTCTCTTTTTAACCGACTTCAAAAAAGGAGGTGGTTATCAGTTCGACTGTTATTTTTTTATGTTTGTTACCTCATAACTTTCGACTGGGTAAAACGATATTGATGATTCTTTTTTTATTTGTGTCCCGTGTGGTCCCATTTCAATTTGGTCCCGATAGAAGTCAGTTTTTTTTTGTTAAAATTTGTAATTATTTGCAACATTTTTCATTGATTGATACTCCGCTATTTTTAGCGTGTTGATACATAGCCTATTGTCTTCCCCTATAGCTGGGCACTGAAAAAAAAAATCTAATCGGAACAGTACTTCCTGAGATTAGCGCGTTCAATCAAAATAAACCAGTGTTGGCAAAAAGTTAATCTAACAATTATTATTTTTACGGGAATTAACACGATCACTTATTTTAAGGTACTACATACCTCTGTTTTGCCTGACGTCAGTCTGTGACCACGGCCGGTGCAACCTGGTCGAAACGTCAGACAAAACAGAGGTATGTAGTACCTTGAAATAAGTGATCGCGTTAATTCCCGTAAAAATAATAATTATTATATCATGGAACGCGAAAGTTTAAAAGTTAGAAAAAGTTAATCTAATTAACGATTAAAAATTACTATTAATAAGTTAATCCTAAATTTTGCGAAAATTAATTAATCCTAATAAATGTTCTGCTGATTACCATTATTAATTGTAATCGTTAATCACGATTAAAAATGTATGATTAAGAAAATTTATTGCCCATCAATAAAAGTACTTTAATCTGCTTAATTAAATTAATGATTAATTTATTAATCACGATTACGGTTAATATTGTAATTGCGATTAATTTAATCACGATTATGTTAAATTCGATTAAACTTAATCAAAGTAAGTAATCGATTGAAAAATTAAGCGATTAATGCCAACAATGAAATAAACCAAATTCTTCAGCATTATAATATTATAGTAAAGATCAATCAATATAATAAAAATCAATGCCACTTTTCATTGTAATTTTATAACTCAAGAACGGGCTCACCTATCCAAACCAAATGTTTAGGCTTTGTTCGGACTATTTAGTAGATGGTTTAAGTGAAGTTTGCACAAAATCAGTCGAGCAGTTCTTCATTTATCACATTTTTTGTAACAAATGAACGGGCAATAGGAGAGGTAAACGACGTTGCGTGGGTCAGCTAGTAGGTTATAAATACATAATACAATGTTCTACGTCCTAGCATGTTCCCTATTCTCCTTAAACCACGCCACGGTGTCATGTATGGCTACTTCAAAAGGTGTAAACTTAAATTCCTTGTATAGACTCCTCAGTTTCTTGTTAGATGCTGTTTTCTTATACTGCCCGTCCGCTTTGGTTGTATCGTAGACAATCTCGCCGGTGAAGCTGTGAGCTTTCTTGATCATCTCTGCCACCGTGCTGATGGTTACTTCGTCTTCCTCATCCACTGTAATAGAAAACATTTGAACTTATGAAAACTTCAACTATGAAAAAAGTCATGTCAAGTTTACAAGATTAAATAATCTTGATACTTGTATGGGGAGTACGAAACGAACTTTCTTGTTAACCGTCTTCAAAAAAGGAGGTGGTTATCAATTCGACAGTTTTTTTTAAAATATTTGTTATATCCTCATAACTTTCTACTGGGTAAACCGATTTTAATGATTCTTTTTTTATTTGAAAGCTGTTGCTTTCCGTGTGGTCCCATTTAAAATGGCCCACATTAAAGTCGGTGTTTTTGTTAAAATTTGTGATTATTTTTAGTAGTGTACTCCTTAAAAAATGATATATCATGCAAACAATCCAAATAATATTACAAATTCGAAAGTGACTCTGTCTGTAAAACTTTCGTGGCTAAAGCGCTGAACCGATATCAATGAAATTTTGCATGGAGATACTTTGATTCTTGAGGATGGACATTTATTTATTTTATTTATTTATTTATTTAAGCACTATGGAAGACTTACAGCTACATAAAACAGTATAATAATATTGTAGTAAGCTGACAGCCAGTTACAAGTCTCCGCTTATAAAATATATATTAGAAAACTAAACTATGAACATCGCACACACTTAAAGTACACATAACTATGTTAAAGAGAAATAATTATAAAATTTGATTTGATTAGTGACTGAGCTAGTTATAAGATATTAATGTCTATACACAACTGGAATCTTCTCAATCCTTACTGCTAAAGAAATCAAGGCTTAGGCGCCTTCTGGCTGAGGACACACTTGTTTGAAAAAGATCAAAGCCATGCTGCTCGCACATCGTGTTAATTTGTTTGCTTGCACGCAGTACATATGAATTCTGCCTATAGTTTACCGACGCATGAGGTACATATAGTGGTGGATTATAACGTAATGATTTACCAGGGACATTAATATAAAATTTAGATAGGATAGCCGGGCTATCTATCTGGTTATTTAAAACTTTCAATAGGTATACACAGTCGGAAATTTCGCGTCGATGAATCAAGGGTAAGATGTGATATCTTTTACAGAGTTCAATGTAATTTTCGGACTTGTACGGTACTTTCTGATGATAGCATAAATATTTAATAAATTTCCTCTGTATACTCTCAAGCCGATCGATATAAATTTGGTAACGTGGATTCCATATTTCGGATGCATACTCCAAGTGGCTTCTAACGAAGGTGCAGTAAAGTATTTTCAATGTTTTAGCTTGAGTGAAGTTTTTAGACAATCGCATTATGAAACCCAATGATTTGGTCGCTTTAGCGACAATTGCATCGATATGCGCCTCAAAAGTAAGTTGAGAATCGTGATGGACATAGGCTACTCTTCACCACGATAAACGAAATAGACGCGGGCGGACCCGCGGGCAAAAGCTGGTACAAAATAAGTTACAGTAAATGTTATTTAAACAGGGCAAGCTAAATAAAACTGTTTAAACTAATGATAATATAATCATAAATTAAAATTTAAAAAAACCCCCTACGCAGCATCAGGTCGAAGTTATCAATTAATTGTCATTTAACGATAATACTGGCACGCGTGAAGCACTTAATCGAGTAATCATACTCCAAAAATGCCTTACTTCATTTCGGAAAAGAGCTGATACTCTTACACTGTTGGACCGATATTAACCAAACATATTTGGAGACCAGCTTTCAAATGAAAAAAAAAGTATCAAAATTGGTCCATCCGTTTTAGAGCTACGATAGACACACAAACACAGTCATACTTAGTTAATACATGCATTATTTGAACAATCACTTCAAATTAAGTTTTTACCTGATAATATAATAGGTTCGATGCTCTCATAGTTCCTGAGCACCCAAATGAACAGTTTGGCCAAGTCCAGCGAGTAGATGAACTGTCGTAGCGGCTTGCCACTGCCCATCACTGTGAATGTTGTGTCACCTGCAATTTATGCTTACATTTTTATTTTATGCTTCTCACATTAACATATCGAGGTAGTAGAGCTACGCTCATTTCAACACGAACGGGCCGGCTCTAGCGGGGCGGTGCGACCCTCGCACAGAAGACCACCGTAAAGTGACAGCAGCAGTTGTTAGTTGTTAGCAGCTTCGTTGGTGAGTGCGAGACCGGAAGCACAATGATGCAGAAACATCTCTAGCCCGCCAGCGTTTTCGTCACTATGATGCATTGTCTGCATTCGCAATTAGTGACCAGTAGTATTTTTAGGATTCCGTACCCAAAGGGTAAAACTATTACTAAGACTTCTTTTTTTTAGAATAGTGGGCAAACGAGCAGACGTATCGCCTGATGGCAAGCGATTACAGCCGCCCATGGACACCCGCAACACCAGAGGCGTCACAAATGCGTTGCCGGCCTTTGAGGGATGGGGATGGGAGGAGGGGTTCGGGGTTTGGGCCTCCGGTGTCCTCACTCACTCGGTGAAACACAACGCAGGCGCTATTTCACACCAGTTTTCTGTGAGACCGTGGTATCACTCCGGTCGAACCGCCCCATTCATGCCGGAGCGTGGCTCTCCCACTTAATTTTTACTCTCACTTCTTACTTTGCTGTCCATTTGTCACCAGGCTATATCTCATGAACCATGATAGTTAGACAGTTAAAATTTTCAGACACGATGTATTTCTGTTGCCGCTATAACAACAAATACTAAAAAACAGAATAAAATAAATATTTAAGGGGGCTCCCATACAACAAACGTGTTTTTTTTCCTCATTTTTGCTCGATATTGATAACGGCAACAGGTAGACGCTTCAAATGTATAGAAAATAGTGTGGCGACTTCCACATACAGCGCAACAGAAATATACTACAGCGCCATCTACCGAAGTTACACTGAACTACGGAGTAACGAAGGAAACTAAGAAACTAAGAGTCGAGATGGCGCTGTTGCCACGGAAAGATTCAGCTCCGTTAGTATAATTATTTTAAATAGTTTAAGTGCTTTAGAAGAACAGGAAATGTCTTGAAATTTCATCTAATGCCCTGAGCAATAAGTGGAAGTGTTTTCCGAGAAATATACTGTGGATTAAAAAAGTTACATGAGTGATAGGATCAGTGACAAACGTTTTTAAATAGCTAAATATCTTGACTATATTAATAAAATAACTGTGATAATAACGGAAAACTTTACACAGCAAGTAATAGAAATGAAAAATCTCCAACATACTCATAGAATTTGTTAATAAAGTGAATTTGCAAATCTTTGAAACCGTTACTTGAAAAAGCTCTAATGACCAGTTTTTGAATTTAGTAAAAACTAACGCCATCTATTATTTACTGATTACCGGTCGATAAAACAGTACCTGAGTAATCAAGATCTTTCGTGGTACTATCACCGGTTCGAAACTTAGCTATTCACAATCCCTTTTTGTGGTTTGATTTAATTTTACCTTACCTTTATCTAACAATGGAAGATAATTTTAATGTTACTCACAGAAAACCAAGGATACATAATTTGAATGTTAGCGAGTCTGAGTTAGGTTTGGATACTTCTTTCGAATCATTAAATTCAGGAATTAGAAGATTTAGCTTGCCAGACTTATCTACAGGGTATGACAGTGACAAAGAAGATCTTAAAAATGGAAATACAATGTCTCAAGCAAAAATTGGAAAGCGCCAATTTAGAAATAGAAAAATTATGTGAAGAAAATATAAATCTGAAAACTGCCTTGCAAAAACAAACAAATAAATCGAAACATCTTCATTTAATATGTTCAGAGCCTAAAAGGGAATCTAACAGTACGACTAAAATAGTAAAAATTAAAAAAAAACAACTAAAATTAGAACTTTCTTTAGACTTGGAAGCGAACACCAGTTGTATTGATCTTGGGCTTAATAATGAGGGTTGCGAGGGAACCATAGATGGCGCTACTAGTTATCTTCCTAGATCGTTTGATGACAACATTAGACATGCTACAGAAAAAATCAAACTACAAGACGTAAATAACAGGAATAACAGCATCGAAATTGGACCACAAGTGACACACACACCAAAATCAAGACCTTCAAAATCAAGACTATGTATTATCAGTAGTAATCAGATAAATAAAATACTGCCGATAGCGCAAACTACGTTCCCATGTCATAATATATGTCACAATATTTTCACAAATTCTGGCGCTAAATACCTAATTAATAGCATAAGTCAAAAAATCTTAGGATACACAAAGAGTGACTATTGTTTAGTATTTATAGGACATAGGGATTTCGTGACATCTATGAATTATTATGAACTAGTCTTAAGTTTATGTGACATTCTCAAAACGTTGAAACACACAAATATAATATTATGCCTACCCACATATAAGTTTAATGGTTATAGTGACTTGTTTAATTCTAGAATTGAGTATTTTGGTAACCTATTGATGCAAAATTTAGATAGTCAGGACAATGTAACAATTTTTGACTCTAATCTGTACCTTGTATATGATGAAACCATGTTTTATAAACGTAAGGGTATATTAAATAATTATGGTATGAAAACAATATTTCAGAATTTAAAGTGCTACTACATTGAAGATCAAATTTGTTTTAGTGAAGGTTTGGATGATAATGCCATTAGTACTACAAAAAATTGTGAAGCACAGGGTAAGTTTTTTCTTACCTAAATTTATCCCACGAATATCCAAAAATAATTCAGTTAAATCTCATATTATTAGAATAATGCATCAAAATATAGCAGGTATCTTGAATAAGCTTTCCTCAATTGAATTTTGGTTAAATGAATTTAGTTGCAATAACAAACAGATTCACATATTATGTTTCACAGAAACATTTGTTAAAGCAAATAATGAAACAAATGTACAGCTTAATGGTTTTGTATTAGCAACATCATTCTCAAGGAAGTCTGAGTATAGAGGTGGGGTTTGCATATTGATAAAGGAATTTCTAGAATATAAAATTATAAATTATTGCCAAGATATCTCAATAGATAAAATATTTGAGTGTTGTGGTGTGGAAATACCATATTATAACTCCATTGTAATAGGTATCTATAGGACACCAGCATCAATTGTTACAACTTTTTTTAGTAAGTTAGATATCCTGCTGCATAAACTTTATAATAGCAAGACAAAAAAGAAAATAATATTGTTGGGGGATCTGAACATAAACACTTTGACTTCAAATGATAATTCTAAGACATTAAAGGAAATACTGACAAGTTATAACCTCTCATTACATATTCATATGCCTACTAGACAATCATCTTGCATAGATCATATTATTAGTAACATAAGCGATGCAGTAGGGGAAACATGTGACTTATACTTATCTGACCATAATACTGCACAAATTTTGACATTTAACACAGAATCAACTTTGAATTGTAACAAGCCCAGAACATCATCTTATTTTATATTTAAAAGAAATTATAATCCTGAATACATAAAAAGTTTAAAAGTTGTTTACTTAATCTCACATGGGGAAATATTTACAATGAAATAGATCCAAATAAAGCATTCTCGGACTTCCATGATATTTTTTGTTTATTCTATAAGTTAAACTTTCCTATGCAAAGAATAAAAATAAAGGAAAAAGCTTCCTCCTTAAAATGGATAACTAAGGGTATACGAAAATCATGTCATACTAAGAGATACTTAAAATCAAAATATCATAAAAATAAGTGTGATGAAAACAAACTAATATATACCAAATATGCAAAGATGCTTAACAGCTGCATTTACGTGTCCAAGAAGCATTCAGCACGTGTGTTCATATCTAGGGCCAAAAATAAATGTAGAGCTACATGGAAAATAATTAAAAGTAGCTCCAAACATACCTCCCAACTTATAAAAACAATCAATTTAAACGGTACTAACGTAAATAATGCCACTCAAATAGCAGAGGCGTTTAATAATCACTTCATCAACTCAACTAATATTAAGTTAAGTACCATAGCTCACACCGTGAAAAACATAAAAACAGTGGAAAATAGTATATTCTTATAACCTTGTACTGACTGCGAAATAAAACAAATTATTGGAAACCTAAATAATACCAAATCTGTTGGTCATGATGAAATCTCTACTGAAGTCATAAAGAACTGTGCGGACATATTGTCACCTGTTATAGCTCACCTTATAAATATAAGCTTTTTTGCTGAAGAATATCCAATAGAACTCAAATATTCTATAGTTAAGCCGATTTATAAAAACAAATCTAAAGAGGATTTGAACAATTATCGACCGATAACACTGGTACCAGTAATTTCAAAAATTTTCGAAAGAGCAATGTATAATCGCATCAATGCATTTTTAATTAAGTATGACATTTTAAGTAAGTTCCAATATGGATTTCAAAGAGGAAAGTCAACCAGTCTTGCTTGTTTTCAACTTATTAAGTCAGTTACTGGAAACATAGATAAAAAAATACCTACCACAGCAGTATTCTTCGATATGAGCAAAGCATTTGATTTTGTTAATCATGATATCTTGCTCAGCAAGTGTGAAGCTTATGGAATTAGGGGTAAAGCACTAAACTGGCTCAAAAGCTATCTTGAAGATAGAAAACAATGTGTTGAAGTCATGGGTATGAACCAGAGTGGTGAGTTAATAGGAAATAGATCTCAATACAAGTTTAATAAGTTTGGTGTGCCACAGGGAAGTATATTGGGGCCACTCTTGTTCTTACTCTATATCAATGATTTGCCTACTGTTACTGGCCATGGCTGTATCTTATTTGCTGACGACATTTCATTAATAATAACTGGAGATAGAAGTGATGAGTCGTACGAGGAGAAAATTAATACAGCTGTAAATTCTGTACTTCAATGGCTTAAAACAAACAACTTAAAGGCAAATATTGAAAAAACTAAATTCATTACATTTTCGAATAGAATAAACTTGATTAAACCTTTAAATATTGCTGGGAATGGTATTAAATTAGACGAAGTTGACCACACAAAGTTCCTGGGTTTCATATTGGATAAAAACTGCAACTGGAAACTTCATATAGAAAACTTGTGTTGTAGACTCAATGGTTTTTCATTCGCTTTACGGAACTTGAGGAGGACGGTTGGTGTAGATGCTGCTTTACTGGCGTATCATGGATATGTTTCCAGTGTCCTAAGGTATGGAATAATTTCCACTGGGGCAACTCAACAACTATAAATAGGGCTTTTATAATTCAGAAAAGGTGTTTACGTTCAGTTTTCGGAATAGGACCATTAGAGTCATGTAGACCACTGTTTGTGAGACATAAACTAATGACATTAGTGTGCATATACGCATTTGAAATGGGTGTGTTTGTAAGGAAACATCCTTACCTATTTGAAAGGGCTTCAGATGCGACTTTTAAAATTGGCAAACTTTCAAGAGACCCCACCAAACTAGCCTTACCTATGTGCAACACAACATACAATAAAAAAAATAGTAGTATAATGGCGGTAAAGATTTTTAATGGAATCCCCAAAGAAATCAGAGAACTACCAATCAATCACTTTCAGAAGGAATTGAGGGTCTCGCTAATCAAAAATTGTTTTTATACCATAAATGAGTTTATGACATATAAAATAAATAAAATATAAAATAATATGATGACATGACATGGTCACATTGAAATGACTATTGCTTTATATTATACGAATATTTATGACATGGCTTAGTATGTGATTTTAAATTCAATCAATTATTACTGACATTATTTTTTGTTTTTTTTTAAATTCTTTTATATTGACATTGTTATTAATCATGATAGTAAAATTATTATTGTATATTTGCATGCCGAATTCAGTAGGCGAAATATGAAGAACTGAAAACTAGCCCTAAGATCTCTAATGTACCTACCATATTTCTAGCAAATAAAGAATCTTATCTTATCTACCAATCCTGAATCGCGCAGTGAAAGTTCGCGCGCCAATTAAGATACATACAACATCCCAACATCAACCGTTGGGCAGTTGGCCCGCCAGGCATGATCACCTCGCCTGGTCGGAGGATCCTCCCTTTGTGTTGGAGGGACATACCACCCGTTCCTCCACAATAGTACGGAACCCTTCCTGCGCGAGTCTGACTCGCACTTGGCCGATATTTTGTATCTTGGCTACGGCCCTGGTTACGCAAATATGATAACATATACACACTCTTAGCATACAGAGAACTTCAGTTTTTAATTACTGTCGGTTTCAAAAAAAAATTACTATAAACTACTGGTACCTTTCTGCATAGCATCGTCCATTCTCCTAATAAGTGCCGGAATGACATGACTGGATTCCAAGTTGTAGTTATCGTATGGTCCGAACACATTGCAAGGGATTACCGAAGTGAACATACACCCGTGCATCTCATGGTACCCTCTGAAAAATTATTATTACATTAATTACATTTGAGTGCCTCTGTGGTAGCGTATGCGACTGCTGTGCTTGAGGTCTCGGGTTCGATTCGATGTCGATTCGGTTCCAACCAAATGTTTGTATGATCTGAAAATATTTATTTCGGAGTTTGGGTATTTTCTATGTATAATATGTATATATTTACAAAAAATACAGTTGTCTAGTACCCATAACACAAACTCTGCTTAACTTGGCACTAGACGGCTTTGTGTATTAGATGTCCGAAATATTTATTAATTTATTACTAATATATTTTCAATAATTTTTACTTTTTCGCATACCAAAACTGTTTGACGATAGAGGAAACAATAAACGAACGATAGATTGAACGAAAGAATTGCTTTACATACTTTTTACTTTACCAGGGGATAATACTCCAGTCAATCCTGTCTATTTGTGCGAAGCTCTATAGCTGCCTCGTTGGTCTCGCGGTTGGCGTGTGCGACTGCTGATCATGAGGTCTCGGGTTCGATTCCCGGGTCGGACTAAGTGTTTATATGATCTACAAATATTTGTTTCGGAGTTTGGGTGTTTTCTATGTATAATATGTATGTATTTACAAAAATAAGTATATATGTATTTGTATCAGTTGTCTAGTACCCATAACACAAGCTCTGCTTAGCTTGGGACTAGACGGCGTTGTGTGTTAGATGTCCGAAATATTTATAAAAAAAAAAAAAAAAGATATGTATATTTCTTTGGCACGCCCTAGAGCCTAAACGGCTTGTCGTATTTTTATGTGAGTGGTGTCAATAGATTCGTCTTAGTCGTGAGAGTGACACTGGGTACATCAAAATTAAAAAAAGATAAAAATAAGGATTTTGGCGCAAAAAAGTAATAAAAATAAAAAAGTTTTCAAAAAAAATCGAGTGTGGTATTAAAATAAAGATTTTTTACGGTGATTAAGAATATATATAAAACTTATATGTTTTTATTGTTAAATGTTAACGCAGTCGGGTTTTATATTTTTAATAATTTGTTTACGTTTAACATCTTTGGAATATGTATTTCTATTTTTTTTTAATCATCATTTGGCCTCACGTCTCGCTCTCACCAACGAAATACGAAGGTACGAATGCTGTCACTTCAGATTGGTCTTCTCTGAGAGGGTAGAATCATATTGGTCAATTCGGCCTGTTAGTGCTGAAATGGGCGTGGCTATATATACTACCTAAAGAATTGATTCATTTCAACATGAAATGCATTTTCTTTGTAAGAACATCAGAATTTAATGTATCGCACATGAATCTGTCTCCTCTGAACCTGTTCTTGACCTTTCCTTAGTCAACTTGGTGCTTTACGACTCTTGCACGATATGTTAGGAGTAGCTTTGCCTTTGATTTTCTTAGTAGCTATGTTTTCTTCATAACACTGCAGTTGACTGTTTTCCTCATTTCCATAGAGGTAACTAAAGTGTCGGACGAGGGAAACTATTTTCGTGGCATATCTAGGTAAAAGTATGTTTTGTCTCACAACTCGCTACACATATTTGGAAGCGCTCGTCACTAACCGACCGAAGGGCGGGGGTAAGCTTACTATTAAACAAATGTTGTTGCAAACAAAAAACGACGAGTCTAGTGTTAATACATGTCGCTACGTGTTAAACGCGGCATCTATCCCACTGAGGCGACCCTCCCACATTTGCCCTATGGATATCAAGCGCTAAATGCACTGAGCGTTAGTGGAATTGAATATCCAGCGTACGGCTCTCGCACCGCGGTATGGTGGGCAGCTCCTGTTCCTCGTCATCCAGGTCGAGTTGGACGCAAAGTGCTTGGCCAAAAGATCGGCTTTCTCCTTTGCGTCGTGAGCCCACGAATCAGTTGCTATGTGTAGAGGTGGAAAGGATGGCTTACAGATATTCCCTTCGATAGCCTTGGCAAGAGACCAGAACGCCCGAGTTCCTGAAGGAAGACGCTCAAGCCTCTCGCCAATCCTAGCAATGTGCTCCGACTTTGCCCTTGCAATGTCTCTTTTGAAGGACCTGGAGGTAAAGTTGTACTCCTTTTTAAACGCGCTGGTATTTTGATCCCATACCGTCACCGCGGCAGCCCAGGCTTGGTAAGCCTCCCGCTTCCTGCGAGAAGCAGATACATTGAATTTGACATAACCAATTGATCAGAAAATGAAACCTACCTATTTACAACATCTATCATCCTCTTGGCATAGCTGTAGCCATAATTGGATGTGTGCGGTGGACCATTGTGTACCTGAAATAATATATTTTTTAAATTCATTTTAGGATTGCATTCTATAAAAGACTAGCTGATTCGACAAAAGCTGTTCTACCTTATTAAAAAACCGGAGGGTAAGTTAGGACGACTTATTCTCATACCTACCAGGTATGAAAAAAATAATTGGTTGTCTGTAAAGTCGGTTTACGGACGATAGTTTAGCGTGACAACGTCATAACAAAACGTTGATGAAATGATGAGAGATCTATCTTTCATAAACATTGATGCAATGAACGTAACGGGACAATGAGCGTAACTGGACAATGAGTCATGCCTTTTTGTGCATGCAGCCGGCGTTCGTGAATTTATTAGACGTTGTCAAACACCATGACACAAGACTGGTTTGTATATTAGACTAGCTTAAGCCCGCGACTTCGCCTACGTGTATGCCGGATATCGCGTTCATCATTTTTTTTCGTATAAATATATATAGTCGATTACACTTACAAATACTGTGGTTTTTTATTGGTGAAATAATTTTCAAAATCGATTCAGTACATTCAGAAATTACAACCTACAAATTCATAAACTTTATTTCTTTGTTACAATAGTATAAATTATGTTACTGTACTGTAATCACACTAAACTTCTTCACGCAAAAACTACTGAACGTATTTGGATGAAACTTTACAGTAATATAGCTTATACATCAGAATAACACAAACTACTATTTGCCGCGATAACCGACATACACGCTAGTACTTACATATTTTCAAATACATAAAATAAAAGTGGTGGAATGAGTATATCTTTTATTACTAGTTGTTGCCCGCGGTTCCGCCCGAAGAAGTAACAAACACACACATTCTTACAAACTTTCTCATTTGTAATATTATATAGTATGATTTATCAGGAGTCTTATTACCACAGGCTCTACCAAGTTTCAATCAATCAGATGGCTGTGTGTAAGATTTTGATATTAAGTTATTATTATGTTTGTGTTGAACACTTACCATTGTCTCGTCAATAGGATATGAAGTTTTATCAGGAAATATACATGTAGACAGGCAGGACACAACTTTCTTCACATTGTGTTTGTAACTGGCGTTCAGGACATAGTCGTTTATTGCCATGTTATCCCTCTGAAATTTTTTTTTTTTTTATTATTGAAGGTCAATTCTCGTCAAGAAAATTCATTGAAATTTCAGTCTGGAGCCAAACTATACTTAATTTAATATATAGTATTTAATAATATTTAATTTAATTTACTACAGTTGATGGTTTAATTTAATTTACTACAGTTGTTAATGATTTTTAACCGACTTCAAAAAAAGGAGGAGATTACTCAATTCGACCGTTTTTTTTTTATATGTGTGTTCGGGGATAACTTCGTCGTTTATGATCTGATTTTGATGATTCTTTTTTTAATGGAAAGTAGATGTCCCGACGGTGGTACCATGATAAGGAAACTAGGATCTGATGATGGCATCCCAGAGAAATCGAGGGTAACCCTCATTGTTTCAGGAACGTACTATGTTTTTCGTATATTTTCTGAAGCTACGCCGGTATTTGCGTCTGGTTGTCATCATTTAATGATGATGAGCTGATGATGAAAGGTAAAACTCCTTAACGGTTAGGAGTTGGAGGATAAATCTTTAAATATCATATGTATATATGTTACCTTTAGTCGTATTCTTTCAAGTTATTTAGGTAAGCTGATGATGGAAGGTACAACTCCTCAACGGTTAGGAGTTGGAGGATAATTCTTTCAATTTCATACGTATCTATAGACCTTTAGTTGTATACTTTTAAGTTATTTAGGTGAGCTGATATCACAGGCGCTATGATGACTAACCCCTTAATGTATTTTGCTTTAAGTAACTCGCCTGCTTCTATTTCATCACGACATTTAAGCTTGGACACGATTCCTATTGCCCCGTAGACCACGTTCTCGGTAACAGAAATCTTGCATCTCAGCATAATTTTGGAAACTGATCATACTCAGTTTTAATACGTGTTCAAACCACTAAAGTTATTCGCATCTGCAGAAATTATATGAAATAGTTCAACTTACTGATAACCTATGATTGTTTGCACTAAAAATGGAAAAATAAAAACGTTTTATAAAAAAAAACCGACTTCCAAAAAACCATTAGACGAAAACTCCCTGCCAAAAAACACTAAAAAGCGTAAAATAAACTGGCTCTTTATAAATTGCTATGTGCCAATTCTTGTCTATACCTAATTCTTTATTCATTTAAATAGTAGTATTATTGTGTATGCTAGGTACCTAAAATCTGTTTGAAGTCGGCGCCAAGCCAAAATGTAATAGGAGGTACCGCACTCGCCGCTGCCGGATAGCTAGCATAAAACAACCCAAGCAAGCAGACACGCGCGGGCTCACGCGACGTCGTTGATGGTCGTCTCGAAATAAAGCGAGTGTGGTAACTACTATTACATTTGGCTTGGCGCCGACTTCAAACAGATTTTAGGTACCTAGCAAACACAATAATACTACTATTTAATTGAATAAAGAATTAGGTATAGACAAGAATTGGCACATAGCAATTTATGAAGAGCCAGTTTATTTTACGCTTTTTAGTGTTTATTGGCAGGGAGTTTTCGTCTAATGGTTTTTTGGAAGTCGGTTTTTTTTTTATAAAAAGTTTTTTATATATTGCGAATGTGGTACAGCTGAAATACTAAGTCATAATTGGTTGGTCTCGCGGTTGGCGTGTGCGACTGCTGATCATGAGGTCTCGGGTTCGATTCCCGGGTCGGATCAAATGTTTGTATGACAAATACACACATCAAAAGTGTCTAGGGATCAACATATATTTTTGCAATAACTTTTCTCCTGATTGATATTAATTAAAATTTTCTTTAAGGATTCATCAAATAAAGTGTTTTCGTTTGTCACAGTAACGATAAACCAAGTCACCTTTGCATTAATAAAGAAATTTGCCATTTTCCTAATAAAGGGATTTTTGACATTTCAACCACTAACATTAAAGTTCGAAAAAAAGACTGAAATAACAGTTTTCTTTAAAATTTTATTAGGTAACTTAAACAATTAATAATCCGTGTTTCTACCGCGAACACTAACAACACAAGAACATCGGTTTGGCATACTCAAAATGAGTTCATCCAAATCACGCTGTGGAATGGCCGCCCATGTTCGTTGCAACAACAAAAAAAAGTCTTCTTGCGACTGGATACCCTCCATATTCGGCAGAGCTCTTCTCTGTAGCATATCCCATGCATGCTCAATCGGGTTCAAGTCTGGCGACTGAGCAGGCCAGGGCAGGACATTGATGTTAGCTACGGCGAGAGTCTGTCTTACAACTCTTGCGGTGTGCGGTCGTGCATTATCATGCATTAACTGAAATAAGGGACCGATTTGCACTTGTAGAGGAACGATGACGTCTGATACAATCGTCTCAGCATAAATTTGAGCGTTGAGGTTGCCTCTGATCCAAATCAACTCAGTTCTTCCGCCGATCCAAATACCCGCCCATACCATGATGGTTCCACCACTATAAGGATGGACTTCCTGGCAGGATTTTAATCGCTGTTGGCGTCCAGGGGTTCTCCAGTGTCGTATACGTCTTGTATCCGGTCTCATACCAAAACGAGACTCATCAGAAAAGCACACGAAACGCCATTGTTCTTCTGCCCAATTTCTGTGTTCAAGAGCCCATTGATATCGAATCCTACGATTGTGCATTGCTATAGGTGGTACCAGTAGCGGTCTTCGGGAATGAAGGTTCACTTCATGCAAGCGGTTTCTGACTGTTTGGTCGCTAATTAAGTTCCCTGAAGAGTGATGAAGCCTCACGGCTAACATCATGGCGGTTATTGTTGGAGCTCTTCGAGTTAAGATTTGAATGTATCGGTCTTGTCTCCGTGTGTTGCAGCGATACCGTCCTCCATGGCGCTCAGCCACGGTACCAGTGCTTCGGTAACGTGTCCAAAGTCGACTGATAACACTCTGACTTGTATTCAGAGCTAAAGCCACAGTACGTTGCCGGGAACCAGCTTCTATCATTCCCACGGCTCTGAGCATTTCTTCCCTGCTTAAATGACGTCGCCGCTCCATAATAACGTTGGTTTTAATCAGTAGTAGGGAAACAGTAGCACTAATAATGTCTTCAATGCGTTGTATGTTTTTATAGGGAAAATATTGACAGCTGATTTTCATCTTTTACTCGAATTTGATTGACAGTTCCTGATTCAAATTATGAAATGCACCAAAAAGGATCCATATAAATTTATAAAATCATAAATTTATTACAAAGCCACATCTCAATCTCAAGAAATCCGCATAAAAATGCTTGATCCCTAGACACTTTTGATGTGTGTATTTGTTTCGGAGTTTGGGTGTTTTCTATGTATATTATGTATGTATTTACAAAAAAAAGTATATATGTATTTGCATCAGTTGTCTAGTACCCATAACACAAGCTCTGCTTAGCTTGGGACTAGATGGCGTTGTGTGTTAGATGTCCGAAATATTTATTATTATCATTATCTTTATTAAATTATTATATACATATTATTTATATTTTTAAATATACATATAAAAAGAAATACATTTAAAAATATAAAAAATAGCAGACCACCGACTTCGGGTACAGGGACCAAGAAACCGGTGGTTAAGGTGCCATGTCAAGGAGGACTGCCTTCTGCATCAGACCCTTGATCCAGCCCTCTAACGTGAGCCTGTTAAGGTGTTGGTCGAGGCTTTTGGCTATCAATCCGTGAGCAGATACGACTATCGGAACAATGATCACCGAATCCACATTCCACATGTCGACAATCTCGTGAGATAAATCCAAATATTTTAATTGTTTTACTTTTTCGACTTTCACAAGATTTTCGTCATGAGGAACGGCGATATCGACAATCATTGCGCGGCGCTCCAATCGATCTATCACCACAATATCAGGTTTATTGGCAACAATAGTCATGTCTGTGATAATAGATCGATCCCAATATAACGTAGCACGACCATTCTCGAGAACTGGGTCGGGCACATACCTGTAGTATGGCACCTCAGAACTCACAAGTTTGTATTTAAGGGCAAGTTGTTGATGTACAATCCTAGCTACTTGGTTGTGCCTGTGCAAATATTCGCCGTTAGCAAGACGAGAACAACCAGAAATAATATGCCTGATAAATTCTCCAAGACGGTGACATGCCCGACAGATGTCGACCGTACCATCCTTCAGGATATACTTACGATAGTTATTCGTCATGATAACTTCGTCCATAATCGCACAGACAAAACCTTCGGTTTCTCCGAAAAGATCACCACACTGTAGCCAGGACGTGGATGCTTTAAAATATATATCAGACCCATGTAGGGCCCGATAAAATCAACCATGAAGTTCTTTGCCCCTCCATATCTCCCTGCGATCATTAGTACTAAGTACTACAGGTTTGCGCCAATTCTCTTTAGCCAAAGCGAGCGGAGTCAGTCCGGTATCCACTGCAACTACATTGCGTTGCACGCCCTCATCAGTATCGAGAAAATATTCTTTAAGATTGTATATCTCGCGATTGTGTGGGGTCTTGATATTTAATAGTCCACGACTCCCAAACTTTCGCGGGATATGCAACCTCATAACCGATGAACGTGGGTGATGCATTCGGAATGCAGTCAGCAATGCACGGATTCTCCTGTCAAGGGCATCTAATTCAGTCTGAGTCCATCTAAGTATACAAAAGGAATACATCAGAACCGGCATAACCCAACTATTGTAGGCCCGCACCTTGTTACCGCCTGATATAAGACTTTTAAGTACTTTTTCAGGCGGCCAAAGGAACGTTCCCGCAACGTTTGTTTCACGTCAGATTCTGGTATGCCCAAGGACTGAAAAACCTAGATATTTGTAGGTTTCGGTGGCAGACAGAGATCGAAGTTTTGTGGAATCTGAAAGCTCTACTCCTTCAGATTCCACCATCACTCCCTTCTTCACATACATGACTGCACACTTGTCTACACCAAATTCCATCTTGATAGAATTACTTAAGTTTTCAGTGACCTTTAGTAACGCTGTCAATTGTAATTTAGTGGGGGCAAGTAGTTTCAAATCATCCATACAAAGGAGGTGAGATATAACTCGATCATCTTTCTGCAACCTATAGCCTAACCCTGAACCCTCTAATAGATTGCTGAGAGGGTTCAAAGCTAGACAAAACCACAAGGGACTCAGACTGTCACCTTGAAAGATGCCCCGCTCGATCTTTATAAGTGCGTCGTTCATCGTAGACTGTCGACATCCTGGATAGCAAAGTACTGTTCTCCATTGCCCCATACACGACTTCAAGAAAGTGCACAGAGTTGTATCAATTTTATACAACTCCAGCACCCTTAAAAGCCATGTATGAGGAACCGAGTCATAAGCCTTCTTGTAATCTATCCAGCATGTCGCCAGGCTCCTACGATTACGACGTACCTGCTGGCTAATGGTCATGTTTATTATAAGGAGATCTTTAGTGCCACGGGTCCCACTTCTACATCCATTCTGAGAAACGGAAATTATCTAATTGTTATTAATAGATAGAATAGATGTTAGAAGTGCTTTTCAATTCGGTAATGAACGGACCGCACAACTTACATCCTCCTTATCGATGCTAACTGGTTCCATAGATATTATTGACTCACATGAGCGCTCGACATCCCGACACCAATCACCTTCTGTATAAGCGACAGGCATTCACCAGATGTTACGCCACAATGAATTTGTGGCATTTTTATCTGGCAATTGCCCATCACTCATACACGGATTCGGTTTCTCCCACTTCCGGTACACCCACTTCTCATTTCTTTGGAACGTGCGATTCTGACTATACCGATCTATTCGTTTTCTATAGCGCCTTATTCTATTTGCCCATGCATAAACTTATTATTATTATTATTTATAATTTGTAAATCGCGGCAACTTTCAAGAGTTAAACGAAATGTTACTGAAGCATGCCACGCACCATGTTACAGCACAAAGAGTATAGCACAGTTGCATTCTACAAACATAAACATAGAAAACAAATAAATCTATGGGAATGATGGCTAAATCCTGTGGTCCAAATAAATTATGTGCTAATAACACAAGAGAAAACAGGCGTCAGCGATCGTAAAAAGAGAATCCATGCAAACACTTGCAACTGAGACCAGAGGCCCAATGATGCAGAAGCATCTCAATAGGCCGCCACAGTGTGGGTAACCATAATGCATTGTTGCATTCACAGTGAGTATGGTGGCCACCACTCCTGGATTCTGTTCATGCACATCAGATAGAGTAGAGAGTAACTTGTCTGGCTCATCTGCTCTGGATCTCTTCAATATGTTAGTAATAGTTTTAAACTATTTAAACTTAGAATACTAGAGTCCCTGTTTACTGTAGAGATTAGGAGTTATCCATTCCTACTACGAACACAAAATAAAAATATTAGGTATGTGGTAACAAAATAATAATGCAGTTCAGAAAGGCGGTACAGTGTACTCTATCGAGGTATGGGTCAAACTTTTGTTACAACATTCTTAACATAAAGTTTTTTTTTTTATTGGCAACTAGCTGAGCCCCGTGGTGTTACCCACGTTTGTAGTCGTAAACGCGGGCAACGCCGCGGGGCGAAGGTAGTCTAAAAAAGTAGCCTAAGTTACTCCTTATATCATCTGCTACCTATCAGTGATTAGCCGATTAGCCGGAACAAACAGACAGACAGACAAAAATGGTAAAAAAAAATATTTTGATACATGTACCGTGTATACATACATATGCATTCAGTAAAAAGCGGTTATTTTAATATTACAAACAGATATTCCAACTTTATTTATTTGTACAGATTAACGTTCTTCAGAATACCAGTGTAATGCAACAAAATAAAACCAACCTTTGCTCGTTATCATTTTATTTTATGGTATCAAATACAGTTGTATTCTGAAGAAATTTAGGTCTCTTCGCCGCCACTCTGTCAGTTGGCGTTGACCCTTAATTGGAATAGTCATTTGAACAATATTGAAATCTATTGTAAAAAAATAAAAAAGATTACATTACACTTACAAAGAAACTTAAATTGTGTGCCATATTGTGGAATAGACCACCCACCATAGCAGCTAAATGTATAACATGTGTGGGCTTATGTCTCTCGAACAATGCATCTGTTTGCGATTTGTCCCTGAAAATAGAAAGTTTACAATTAAATAGCAGATTCAACGAATCACAGCATTGGTTAATTATTTTTTTTTTTTTTTTTTTTCTTTTTAAAAGACAACTCCCGCACTAGGAATAAATCCTGTGTCGCGGGGGACTTTACAAACATACATGTAACGGACACAAAGAACACCCAGACTCAGAACAACAATTTGTGGATCACACAAAGTGATGTCCTACGTGGGATTTGAACCCACGACACTTGGCGAAGTAGGACACGGCGTGGTGACCGTTAAACCACTAGGCCAAACGTGCAGCAAAATTAATTTAGCGTTAATTGTGGGAGAGCCACACTTCTGCATGCTTTAGCGAGCTCGACCGGTGTGATACCATGGTCTCACAGAAAACCGGTGTGAAACAGAGCTTGCGCTGTGTTTCACCGAGTGAGTGAGGGTACCCGAGGCCCATACCCCAACTACTCGCTCCAGCCCCCAAAGGCCAGCAATGCACTCGTGACGCCTCTGGTGTTGCAGGTGTCCACTTACTATCCGGTGATATGTCTGCTCGCCTGCCCCATATTCCATAAAACAAATTTTAAGCAAAAAATTCATATACATAATTCAATTGAAGTCATTATTATCAACAATCTGTAATAAGAAAAGAAAGAAGGTTTTAACTACGACACCACTCTTGATGAGTCAGTATTTCTATGTAAATTCTAAAAATGGAAATACAGTGCCGTCTACCGGATATCTGTGCAACATAGATGCCAAACCGCCATCTATTAGGATTTTATAGACCTTACTGATAAATAAACACTAAAAGTCGTATAATAAACATTTAATTTGCAATAACAAGAGATCAATAATATAATTGAGATAAAAACTACCATATCTACCAAGTTGGACCAAAATACAGATGCTTACAAAATTTTATAAAAATTGGTTCAGTAGTTTCGGAGTTTATCTGCACATACGTTGTGACATGAAATTTTTATTATATAGATAAAACCACCTTGAACTACAAATTTTAATCAACATTTTTATCACTTTACACAACATTTCATCCTTATCACTACACAGTCCATGTAATTTTAATGTACAGTTATGATTGTTATTGATAATTTTTATTTCCTACTAGAAACAGTTAATGAACTAGAACTTTATATTGGCAATGGTACTAGCCAACCCTCACAACTTTGTCTGTGGCTCTATGGAATTTCAAATTTGAAAAATCTGCAAACAGAGCTATCTGTCAGTGAAAGTCTTTTCATATTCGGTCCAGCCTTTACAGACATTAGCTGGACAGACAGACAAACAAGAATTTTAATTTGAAATGACAAAACAGACTCTCCAATTTCATTTTTGTGTAGAGTTAATTTTGATAACAGTTTCAATTAAGTACTTATCTACACATCAAACAATTTAGATATAGAGATAATGTTTATATTATCAATTATATACATATAAACTTCCGCTGACATCTGCTACAAATGAAAAATATATAGTTCTAAGGTGTATTACCTAAGGTCTCCATCTTTAGAACAAGCAAATATCCAAGTTTCGTTTTGAGAACTAGCGGATTGGTGTTGTTTTTCTTCCTCTATTACAGTCTTAATTGCTTGTCCAACGAGACCGGAGCCCCCAGTTACTAATATCACTCTTCGGTTTTCAGTCATCTAAAATTGTTGTAAATACACCTTTATAATTTATCTTAAAATAAAAATTTTACTAAAACAATTACTGTATCATAATTATTCAACCTCTATATAGACTCTGAAAAAAATAAATAAAAATAAATAATATTCAGCAGAATTTGAATAAATTGCCCTGACTTTTTTTTCGTTACAAGTTTAAATTTATAAAATAAATAAAAGATTCAAAAAGATTGACTTGACTGACTCTGATTAAAGTTTCCTGTCATATGTCACCACCCGGTAAGGCTTGGGTGGGTACAAAATATCGACTAAAAAAATAGTTTATATTGAAATACATTCACTTTTCGACGTCGATATACATCAATGGATATAGGTCTATTTATTAAGTTTTGAGTGTCAATTTGTTATACATTCAGAATTACCTAGAGTTTTCTGAACATTAAATACGACCAATCGGTTCTCAGATAATTTTAGAAGTCTAGTAGAGACATATTTAGTAGAATACGTGACTCTTTTATTTTAATTTTAGCTGCGCCAAAATGACTCTGCTCTGCCTGATGGAAAGCATGAGCAGATTCCAAGAGTGTGGTCACCATCCTCAATGCGAATAAGGACATTGCAGTATGGTGACCTACACTATGGCCGCCCTGTTAGATTCTTTTTTAAGCCCCGCTTAAAGGACCCGAGATCATAGTGGGAGAGAAACAGGTTCCAGCGCACCTGTTTCTCTCCCACTATGATCTCCAGTGAGTTGTGATGAAGTGAGTTCCAGGTTTTGACCGCCCGGCACAAAAAGAAGGAACCGAAGCAATGAGTACGAGATCGTGTGTCTACCACTCTGAAGCGGTGACTTCCAAGGCCGGCCGGTTGTTCTGTATGGGAAGGGGGAAGGAGGGACCAGTTGGAAGAGCTCTTCAGAACACTCTCCGTGATACAAGCGATAGAGTACTGCCATAGGGGCGACATCTCTACGCAACTGCAGGGGCTCAAGGGACTCGGTGGCTTCGGGACTGTTGACAATGCGGATTGCTCGTTGCTGCAACCGGTCGAGAGCGTCAAACAGGTACTGTGCGGCACCATCGCAAAGATGAGAACAGTACTCCACGCACGAGCAAACCTAGGTCTTGTAAAGAAGACACAGATGCCCGATGATTTTTTAATATGTAACATATTATTTTTTGACCCGACGTTTCAAATCCTTTGAATACCTTCGAAAAATGTTTCCATACGTTGAAAACTATTTTGTCTTGCTTACTGAAGCCTGTCCCTATTCTGGAAAAACTAGTTAAGATTTTATTTCGTTTATGTCTACAAGTGTTAAATATACATTTTAGTTCTTAAAACAAACTCTGCTAGGGCACAGCAATTAACATTTCTATATTAAATTAAATTACTAATTACTCCCATCAGTACAGTAATAAATAATAATAATGTGATCCTAATTATATTATTTAGCACACTTTCACGTATTCCTTTTATTATAAAATATCTTAATATCAAGGTTTAGGAAATCGTGCTGACAATTTATCTCCTTAAAAAACGGGGAGTTCCCCGAAAATACATTTTTAAATGTTTAATTACCTTTAACTTAAGTTCGGTTACACGATGTTTTGTTTTCTTTAAAATTTTAATAAGTTAAATCTATACTTTCATAGCAATAATAAATATAACTTATAACAATTATAAACTAGCTGATCCAGCGAACTTCGTACCGCCATATTTATATATCTGTCTCAGCTTCCCACAGGCAGTGTACAGTCGCGGACAAGAAAAAGACTTTTCCCGTTATTTTTTTTTTGTACACAAAGCTTGTCCTAATATTATGGAATACACAAAAAAGAATTATTTAATTTGGTGCAGCCGATCGGAAGTTATGCGCGTACGTACATTTCAGCGATTCATTATTTATATAGATACGAGGGTTACTCTGTTTCAGTTTATTTGTCTGATAATCTTTCACGGGTAACTTCTGCACTGATTTTAAAGAAATTTGGCATGGAGATTCCTTGTTTCTTGAAGAAGTACATAGGCCCATTTTTACCGCGATTACACGTGGCCCGTGGGTGTGGAGCCGCGGACTAGAACTTGTGTGTCTTTTAACAAATATTTTAGTGCCACATCTGTCATCTATTATTTAAATTTTTGATTAATTCTTTTCAAATTTGATAATAACCGACTTAAAGCTATTTTTTTGTCATGACTACCTTGAAATTGTTTCAAGTACAATCTTATAAAAATATTGTGATGCATGATTATTCGACTTATTTTGAAATTATGTCGACTAGTCCTGGACCTAAAGCCTGTATGACGTAAAAATAAACTGCAGGGTAGAATATCTCCTTTCGCAGGGTTTTATAAATCCTAGTGTAGTGTAGTCTACTGAGTCTACTCGTGACTTCACAAGGACTTCACAGATTTTTTTGTGGAATTCCAAATTCAAAAATGTCGATGAGTCACTTGGTTAACCATAGCACAAATGTAGTTTTTAAAAAAAGCTAACTATAATTGTCTATGCAAGAATACTTGATAACGATTGGCCAGACAGTTCTCGCCGAACATTCGTTCTCGCTCCGAAAACGCCAAATACGCTTTCAAACCAAAATGGAGGATTTGTCGGTCGAGGTGTACGGTGATAATGGTGCTTATTATAAGGTTTGTAAATTGTGAAGTACGATCAAATTGCGTACATCAAGAACTATTTTGATTAGTGTTATTTTGAGACAGTTATTTGCAATGATCAATTCCTCTGTAATACATATACTTACAAAAATATTTTTCCGGGAAGATCATCACGGCTGGAATGGACGCCATGTCCGCCTGTCAGGGCGTGATTTTTCCATGTGTTGTAATAATTATGCGGCTTAAAGTATTTTTAACCGCAGTGTCAGTGTTATAAAATTGGAACGGCACCTTATGCCTTTTTAAAATTGCGCATATACACATAAATGACCTAGATATCTTATTTCTAGCGCATCACCAAGTTTCTGTATCGTTGGAATGTTCTAAAAATCTCTTTATTTTTAGGCCATTGTCACCGACGTGCTCGACAACGAGGTTCTCGTAGCCTTTGAAAATGAGTAAGTACCAAAATCCTGATTCTAAATAAATATATGCTTAACGCAATGTCGTAGTGCAGTTCTTTTTATTTACATTATTTTTTTGTTTTGTAGCTGGCAGCCGGAGTCAAAATTTCCGTTCTCTCAGGTGTTCTTGCCACCTAAAGATACCGGGAAACAGACAGAATTCGTGGAAAACCAGGAGGTGGAGGTATACGCAAGGTCCAATGAGAAGGAAGCATGTGGGTGGTGGACAGCTAATATTAAGGTATTGAATTACATAAACATTATCACAATATGTCCAAATGTATTGATCTAACGAATTCTGAAACATGTTATATTTTCACTACCCTCACAATGTTTATAAATTTAAATATCAAGATATGTATTGTAAATACATAATTATTATTTCGTAAATTCTTATTTGCTCATCTTGAAGATACAGATAAATAAAGCTGTCTTAGTCTCATGTACCCCTCAAATATAACACAAAGAGGTTTGACATTGAGGCTAAACTCTTTTGTGCCTAGAACTGATTGGGACCCTTCTCTTTCATGAGTTTGTTACTGATTATCATAAAGCTATCTGGAGCAAAAACAGCTGAGCTTATTCATTCACAAATAGCATTCAACCTTTTTGTTTTATTTGTTTTGTAATATATTCATATTTCTGTATGTGTTAAAAGTTAAACAACAATATTAAAGAGACATCTAAACAAAATCATTAGATGATTGATTAGAATGTTCATTTAGAATCATAATAGATTGGGGCAAGAAAGTCTATAGAACATTTTTATTAGCTTCACCCGTATGTTTGTTTGTGCCACCTTCGTGTTTTTTAGATTTTTTATAACAAAGAATAATAAAACCGTTAAGTTTATTATCATTTTGTATGCACCATTTTTGCCTACTTTAGAATTGTACTTTCACTTATGCATAACTAAATGGTATCAAATACAGTTTATATGCTAAATGTAGAATGATTTACAGTGTGTAAAACTTTTCTTTTTTGTTAAATGGTTTGCTAGAAGTTTTTCTTACTTGTTAACCAACTTCAAAAAAGGAGGTTCTCGATTTGTTGAAATCTTTTTTTCATGTTTTTTTTTACAAAAAACGCAAATATACATATTAGCACTGTTATTATTATGTATATATTTATTTTATTGAGTAATTACTATCAGTCGATATCTACCAGTAAAGTAATAGTTTTGTATGATTGTATAAACATACATGCTCCAAAACTTAGTTTTTTTTTACTTATTTATTGTTTTTGTATTGGCATAAGCATATATGAGTAGTATAACATAGTTCGGGTCTTGAGAGTGGAGCAGCGGCTACAAGAGTAGCCACACATAGAATTTGGTTAGTGTCGTATAATATTCTTAGTTATAAAAATACAAACCCTAAGGTTGGATTCATGGTTTATTTACTATGGCTTGAACCTTGTAATTATTTCAATGTACATCTTAAGGGTTTTATCATTTTAGTTACTGGAACTGGTAACTTAGTCAGAAGAAGTCAGTTTATTAGTTAAAATAAGACAGATTATTTACTGATCTCTAAAGAAGCATTTCTTGTGTAAACGACACTATTAATGTTTTGTAGGGTCACTTGCGAGTTGATGGTTTAAATCGTTACACATTCGTTAAGAAACTTTAATTATGATTGTGCCAAATCAAACATATTAAAATTGACTGTGAAATTGATAACTCAATTACACAACAATATTGTAATGGACCTGAAAATATATATGTGTATTGCATATTTTCGGCTAAGAAAATGAGATCAATAATGCATAACATAGCTCCAAATATATATGCAACTAACTTAGCTAAAATTTTCTTAAAGATGTTGGGTTAAGATGTGGCTGAATGTAGCTCTATTTATAGAGAGTTTATTTTTGTTTTGTGTTTATAAAAGGGGTATTTTATGGGGCGCATAGGGGAATGGAAGGAGGTATGTTTTTCGAAATGACCAGTGATGATGAAATTAACAGAAATCATAATGTTCACAAAAACGCGTTTTGTATTTGTTTGTTTTTAATACAGTGACTTAAAACTGCATACCAAAATTCTACGCTTTAATTTTTTTGAAATAACATTGAGTAAGGTTAATGACCTTTTGTGTTTGTTCAAGATTTTTCGCGCCAATTGCCCTTGAAAGAGCTTGCTTTTCTTTCCTGAATCTTTTCCTTACAAATTATTTCTTTACAAATTTAAACTCTGAAGTTATTATTTCAATTTGGTTTTATCATCATCATCTCAGACAAAAGATGTAGATTGGTGGAGATAGGCCTTCCCCAAGGCTCTCCAGAACAACTGGTCCTGTGCTACTCACATCTCTAACGGTGTCCCGCCACCTTCACCAGGTCGTTGGACCACTTTTTTTAATATAAATTCTGTAAATTATCCGAACACTTGCATTTTTCCAGATGATGAGGGGCGATTTTCTGGTGATAGAGTATCTAGAATGGGATAATTGCTACACTGAAATAGTGCCAAAGGACCGTCTCCGGGTGAAGACCACTAAGACACCCATTGACAAAAGCACCTTCCATAAGTTTGAGATAACTGTACCAGACCACTTGAAGGATTAGTAAGTATCTAAGCATTACTGGTAATAGTTTTCGCAGTCTTGTTGTTTGTCTGTTACACAATAGCAAGCAGGGCGAAGCTAGTCAAAAAAAGTTGTCATTATCTGCATGTTGTAGATATTATCTATACAAATAAATAAAATTGGAGTGTCTGTTTGTAATATTAAAATAACCGCTTTTTAATAAATACATATTATGTATGTATACACAGTACATGTACCATTTTTTTTTTTTGTCTGTCGTGTCTGTTTGTTCCGGGTAATCTCTGGAATGGATGGACCGATTTTGACGGGACTTTCACTGACAGATAGCTGATGATCTAAGGAGTAACTAATGCAACTTTTTTTAGACTAGCTTCGCGGAGTCACTCGCGGTGCGACAATAACCGCGGGTAACACCGCGGGACTCGGCTAGTGATAACTAAAAGGGAATTACTGTTAGGGGTCATTGACCCGCGTGGGTGCTTTGTTTGCTTCTAAATGGTGACAATAATACATACATATGATTAACTTTAAGCCTTGCAGGTAGGATTGAAAATTGTCATTGTCAACAATATTGCTGCCTTTTGTACAATATTTGTTGTTGTACAACATTACTGCTTCTCTTTTAAAACTTTCTGCTCTTATGGACATATTTTCCTGCTCTTTAAGCCTTAATCCTGGCCTTGCATCTTATTCATATATTCCTTATAACTTTTATAAGATTTGACAGTATGGATGTAAATATAATCTGCTTTGCCAGTAGACAATTGTCTAAGTCTTACTACGAACTATATTCCTATTGGTTTTCTTGAGAATTATCTTCATTAATAACTTAGTCTCCTGTCTTTTGCATTATTAATTTATTTAAAGGTTTTTCTATAGCTCGTGTGTACAAAATATATTTCATTTCATTTATTCATATTTTTTTTACATTGTGTCATATTACATCACTCAAATAAGATTTCACATGCACAACATAAAAAAAAAAAAACAATACAATAAATCAAAATCACAGAACAAAAAACAATGTCAAAGTATGTAACAATTTCAAGGTAATAATGTCATTTAAATAGAAAATTAATAATGATTAAAATAATTAAAAATGGTCAAAAACAATATAAATAGAAAATAATTATTACAATCAATAAGTTACAATATAATGTGCAAATTCAGACGACATAATTACAAATTATTATATTAAATTATATATTATATTATATATTAAATTACTAATTACATCTCATCAATAGAATAATAGCAGCCCTCAAGCAGATAACGCCTCGGTTTATTTTTGAAGTCTTTTTTTGTACAGTGATAGCTTTATATCGTCAGGCAGTTTATTGAAGATATTCACTGACAAGTGGCAGTATATATCGTATGAAGTGACAAATGTAAGGTAGACCTTACACACTTGCCAATTATGGGCCAACCAACATTTGCCAAATTGTTACACATGTACCTAAATGATATTAGGCTGTAGGAACATACTAGATAATAATAATAATTATTGACATTGTATGTATTTTAAATGAACATATTTTCTGTTTTAAAAGCCAAATTATACAGATATTAGGTAATATATGAAAAAATAGACCTTGTATATGTTGGCATATTAGGAAGTTTTTTTTGTATTACATGCATTAATTTCCTTAATGATAGTATCGAAATCAACTACATTCTGAGTATTGTTATGAAATAGTTTTGTTTATCTTTTTTATTATCTTTAGTTGCTTTTGTAAGCAGTGCCGTCTTTACCATAAGGGCACACGGGGCCAGTGCCCAGGGCCTCCATCCTCAGGGGGGCCCCGAGGAACCGTCAATTTCTCTCGCACATAACATTTTTTTTTACAAAAAAAGTATGTATTATTCGAAACAATTACTAAGCTTTCAGTTCATATATTTTTTACGGTTGAAAAATGAAAGCGTAAAAAATTGTGTCTCTTTCACCTTCTCTACGATCAGTACTTTTTGCGTGAAAGAGTAACAAACATCCATCCATACTTACAAACTTTCGCGTTTATAATATTAGTATAGATTCTACATCGGTAATGTTATCACAAGGCGCTTATTTAGAAGGTATCCTACTTAATTTACTAAGTACATCATCTGGCGATCACTTATAATAAAAACTTTGATTCCAAGGTCAAGCTGCTGTTTCCTATTATATAAATCGTTTAAGAAAATAACTAAACTTAAGTGTTAACTAGAGGGTGAGGCACATTTCTTGCAGAAACGATGATCGATGGGCTACTAATTTTTTTACGAGACGAACGCGTACAGATAATTGCAACGTTGTTAGGCCCCCCACAAGGTGGTCCGACTACCTGGTAAAGGTTCCAGGAAGCAGTCAGAAGCAGATAGCATGGAAATAGCAGCAGGCAGCGAGTATAAATATTTGTCAGAAGCGCTCGAGTCGAGATACGGGGATCGCCATTTGGAACACGTTTTCCGCGCCCTACTACGCGATAGAGTTTAAGGTCTGGGAGAAGGCCTATAGCAATGGGCATTGCAAATTGAGAACCTCGTACAGAAAGCGTACCTTTCGGCCGGTCTTCTGCAGTTAAGTTGCCGGTTAAGGATTTTGCAGATGAAGACGATATAAGACTACCTGGAAAACATTTCGAAAAGAAATTTGTTGATCCAAAACGCACGTTCCAAGGCAGCAATCTGGGAAAATATGACAGCAAAATGAAAGGTGACGTCATCATACAATGCAAAGATATGTCTCGTAGAGAAAGTGTACTCCAAGTCCAAACCCGAAATCAATTGGCTTGACGGTGAAGCTCATCAACGTTACTCCTTTTGGGCCCTTGGTGAACTCGTTTGGGGTTTCGTCTTCAAGGGTCCCGTGAAGATGAAACAATGAAGATAACACAGGGGTATGACGTTGCCGACAGCTTGGTCCGAAGCTGGTCGACGCTGCCTCCGCCCTTGGACGACTTTTGCCCAACTTGGGTGGAGCCAGCGTCGCAACGCGACTCCTCTACACGGGGGTTGTCCGGTCGATGGCGCTGTATGGTGCACCGGTGTGGGTGGCGGCTCTGACTGCCCTAAATAAGGCCCGCCTTAGGCGGCCTCAGAGGGTATTGGCAGTCAGAGCCATACGCGGATACCGCACGGTGTCGACCGAGGCGGCGTTCGCCTTGGCCGGAACACCCCCGTGGGATTTGGAGGCGGAAGTGCTCGCCGAAGTTTATCGACGGGTGGCTGGATATCGGGCGGAAAGTGGCTTTCGCCCTTCGCCCGAAGAGGTACGCGAATGGCGTGAAGCCGCTCGTCGAGCCACTATGGACAGATGGTCGTTCCGGCTGGAGACTCCACGCGCTGGCTTTGCCGCCGTGGAGGCTCTCCAGCCGGTCATCCTCGAGTGGGCAGGGCGGCAGCAGGGACCCTTTCCTTTCGACTGACGCAGGTCCTTTCCGGGCACGGTTGCTTCGGGAAGTACCTGCACTCGGTCGCTAGGAGGGAATTGAGTCCCGCCTGCCACCACTGCGACTGCAGTGAGGACTCGGCCCAGCATACGCTGGCGATCTGCCCCGCATGGGCGTCGCAGCGTCGGGCCCTCACTGCAGTCATCGGAGGAGATCTCTCGCTACCGGCCGTCATACGCTCCATGGCCGGTAGCGATAGCAGTTTTACGGCGGTCGCAACTTTCTGCGAAGATGTCATCTCGCAGAAGGAGGCGGCGGAGAAGGCCCGGGAGGATGATTTTCACTCGGACCCAATCCGCCGCCGGCGAACCGGGCGGCGGAGGCGCGCCTATCAGCGCCTCATGCCGCCCTGAGTGTGGCCGCGGATGGTCGGGACGGGCTTTCCCTTCCATCCGCTCTAGTGGCCGCCCGTGAGGAGGCGACGTTACGCGTGTGCCGTACGTCGCCTAAATAGAGATTTTAACAGCAGACGGTGCCCGCTTCTGTGCGGGCTATCGCTGGGAGGGGTCCGGACGTGTTAATAACTGCAGTTCCCGAATTCCTCCCTTCACAGGCGCAGAGTGGCACACCGTGTGGTTTTAGTCGGATCGAGTCGGACACACCGCCCCGCCGCAAGCCCCGGTGGGGTGACGGTCCGAGGGGGTTTTTTAACGTGTGGAAACACGTTAAAAAAAAAAAAACGGGTATGACGTTGACCTTATGCAACTTATCACAAGGATAACCTTGTGCTTTCTATGTGATAAGCTTAACCTGCTCGGAGTCAAATATCGTCTGCAACCAGTACTACTAAAGCTTATTGGGCACAATGGGATAGTTTGGTTCTACAAAACGGGATCCTTTATCGGAGATGGAAGAAGATCAACGGGAGAGAGTTCTACCTGCAAATCCGTGAAGTTCACGATTCAGGAGGCCATTCTAGTGTCAAGAAGACACTGTTAACAGTACGTGAGACATTCTACTGGCTTCATTCTTGGCAAGATGTACCAGATTGGTGCAGTAAATTGTACTGTCGTAAAAGGTCCACAGATGCGAAGTCAAGGAAACCAGCAACTGTAAAACGTCGGCACATCATGGAAACAAATCACGGCTGACGTCGCGAGCGATAACAAGAAAACCCGAAACGACCAGCGCTCAAACGATTTTGATGAAGGTGCTCTGGTTTGGCTCCTTAACCCAACCCGTGGGAAAGGGAAATCCCTTAAACTAGGTACAGACCAAGTGGGAGGGTTCATACAAGGTCGGCGACTACCAAGAGGGGTTTAAAGTAGTGCATTAGACCGCCTGGCTAAATATTGTGGCAGCCATAGCGGTTCTCGGGACGAGCATCTCTAAGAAGGAGTAAGTGTTACGAAAAAAGAACATTCCACAAAAAGAATCGTGAATCGGTTTAGCCTTGAAAGTTCTAGTCGGTTTCTTGAGGCACAAAACAATGAACATAACGCAAATGTAGGTAAATAGAATCGAATAGGTATAGACTGTTCGTCGCGAGATTGGCAGTCCCTTCGAGAGGCTGCTGAATTTTCTCGAATGATCTATAGCGGCATATATTATAGAAAGGCGTATCGCGGACCGCAGTGCAGTTCAGTTTGGGCTATAGTACGACAAATATCTAAGTGATATAAGTGATTGTGAGTGAAGTGAGCGAGCTCGGCGAACATTAAGGACTATTGTTTTAAATTATTCTGTGTTTTAAGAGTGTTTATAATAAAGTCTCTTTTACACGGCAGAAGGCTTATTTCTTATATTCGTTGAACCCTAACACGAAATGTATAATAGAGGATTTTGTTTAGCAGAAAACCTGAAAAAAAAACATTATCGTTATTGTAACCAAAAAAATTTGCTACATATTAATATCATTCATGACATAATAAATTATATACTTGATTACTCATAAATGATCATAGTAGAATGTTAGTGTAATTCGCTTTCTTTACTTTCCAAAAGGGCCCCAAATTTTTGTGTGCCCAGGGGCCCCAGCTGAGCTTAAGACGGCTCTGTTTGTAAGACATATTTCATCATACTCCCCATCCCCCAAAGGCCGGCAACGCATTTGTGACGCCTCTGGTGTTGCGAATGTCCTTGGGCGGCGGTAATCGCTTACCATCAGGTGATAATTCTGCTCGTTTTGCCCCTATTCCATAAATAAATACCCATTGCAGTTTACTGCTGGGGCTTAAGCTTTTCCTATTGCACGCAAGTCTGATTAATTTTGGTGTTCTCGCATCCAGTTCCAGACATTAATAATTAATAATAATAAATAAATGAGCTATTCATTTTAGAATTTAGATGATCATCTTTATGTCCATTGACAATAATTAAAAACAAGATTATCCCACTGTATAGTATCCCACCGTAGAGACCGGATTATATGAAACATAAAAAGCTTGTTATATGCATGGAAAATGCTTGAAATATGCACGAAAATTGCCAGAATGCAAAACTGAATGCCTAATTTCAGTCAGTCGTAAGATATTTGCTTCTGCCGGATCTCTCCGAAGACTGCGTAACTTTCTTCCGACTGCAACTAGGGCTGCACTTGCACAAGCACTTCTCCTCCCAATTCTCGACTATGCCGATGTCAGCTATCTAGATCTCGCTGAAACACAACTTGATAAACTTGAGCGACTACAAAATCTCTGTATACGATTTGTATTTGGCCTCCGAAAATATGATCACGTCTCCGAATTTCGTCAACTGCTCAAGTGGCTTCCGCTTTTGCCGGAATACTCATATTCTCATTTTTCTATATAACATCTTGTTCAATCCTAGAGCTCCCTTTTACCTCAGGGAACGATTCAAGTTCCTCAATGACACACATGTAAAATGTCTATGGTCATCCAAAAATTTAGTACTGGAGATGCCTCAGCATTCAACGAAGTTTTATGATCAGTCTTTCACTGTTCAAGCTGTACGCTTGTGGAATGCGTTGCCCATAAACATTAGGCAAGCGCAAACAATAAGTGGATTCAAGAAGATGGTTCACGAATATTACGCATCATAATTGAGTCAGTCACGCATTAGGGTATGATTTGAGTCTTTCTGATTAAATTATAGTTATGCTTATAATATATGTATGTATGTATGTTTATCTATTAGTATGTATTTTATAACTATGTGTGTATGGATGTAAATAATTTCTTTAAACTCAATGCACGTCAACTACTACTGTCTCTCTGAAACACTTGATCCGTCCTAAGGTTGCCTGGAAGAGATTGCTTTTGGCAATAAGGCCGCCCTTTGTACACTACACTTCGGACATATTATGTACTTATTTAACTCTGTAATATGGTGTGCAAATAAAGAGTTTTCTATTCTATTCTAATTTTAGGAATAAAAAAAGGAGAAACCCAGTTTTAATTTTATTATTACAACATCAGCATACAATTAGTAAATTATCCTTTGATAGGCGATAATAGGTACAGTAACATTACATGACATTAAAATATTTAATATTGTTGTAAACGGATCAGCAGCAGGATCTATGCGAAGGCTACGGAATTTTCTTCCTATTAACACTAAAATTGCGCTCGCACAATCTCTTCTACTTCCCATCCTTGACTATGCCGATGTCAGCTATCTGGATCTCACCGAAGACCAACTGAATAAACTTGAGCGACTTCAAAATCTCTGCATTAGATTCATATTTGGATTACGCAAGTATGATCACATTTCTGAGTTTCGTTCTAGGCTCAGGTGGCTACCAATACGCTTTCGCCGGAATCTACATATTCATTCTCTTCTATACAGTGTTCTGTTTCATCCTCACACACCTCTTTATCTCAAAGAACGTTTTCAGTTCTTAAAAAACACACATTGCAGGGACCTGAGGTCATCAGAGAATTTAATACTGAAAATGCCAAAACATTCAACTCAGTTTGCGGACCAGTCTTTCACTGTGCAAGCTGTAAGACTTTGGAACAACTTGCCTGAGACAATTAGACAATCAAAAAATTTGCCTATTTTTAAAAAGCTGGTGAAGGACCATTATTTGTCATTATGATATGTTAAATGGATATATAGAAATATTATATCCTCTTTTTAGCATATTATTTTGTTCTGTATATGCATTGTATGTATATAAATCGTATATATGTATATGTAGGATTATGAATATATGTATGTGTGTGTTACTGTATGTATGTTTGTAATTTGAAAGTGAGTGGGTGCTATTTTTGTTCATGATTGTTTAACTGATATTTTTAACCATTCACGTAGAGGATTATGTGTTACATGTATGTAAGCTACCCAAAAATTTTTGCATATCGAAAATCCGTGTTGTGGTTGTCTGGAAGAGATCGCCGTGAGCGATAAGACCGCCTATTGTAACATTTGCATATATTGTAATTCATCCTTTGTTTTCTGTTTGTAATTTTGTATGTATACAATAAAGATATAAATAAATAAATAAACGTAAACAATCAAGTATTGTTCCAAATATTCAGTGGTAAGATTGTCTTCGATCATTTCTTCAAAACAAAAGACATTTGCAATCCGACCAGTCACAATTATTGCTCAATAACCCTTAAATTTTGTGATTTGTGACTATTTAATTCGGCTGGATTCTGAACATTATCACTTTTATCGCATTTCGGAATGTAGGGTAAGTCTACTGCACTCGGAAAAAAATTAAAAATGTACCGATAATATACATCATGTATTGTCTAGATCTTAGCTTAGGTAAAATATGATATTAACGCTGAGAATGGCTTAAATATGCAAATGCATATAATCCCGTCTCCAATTATATATTTATAACATATATTTAGAGATTATATTAATACTAGCTGTTTGCGGCTCCACCCACATGTATGTCGGTTATCGCAGCAAATAGTGGCCTATGTCTTCCCTTACAATAAAAAAATCTGCATTGTAAATATCATCCAAGTTGGTTTAGGTGTGAAAGTGTAACAGACAAGAGTTACTTTCGAATTTATGATATTAGTATGGATTTTAAACATATTTAGTTAGCAATGCAAATGAAAATATTAACCTAGAAAGTGGTATATGTTGACATAACCCCGCCCGTACCACGAAGGATCTAGGTATAGAAGCGTATCCACCAAAATTGTTGGCAATTTCAGTGTTTCCAACTGTTTGCAACTCTGCAGAAAATCGCTAACTTTTTCTAACGTTGTCTACACCGAGTCGCCAACAATTTAAAAACATTCCAACTAAGCGTCTCCACAGAGCCAATAAATATTTGCAACAAGCGTATTCTTTTGATGTTAACCGCCAAAAACAGAAACACGGTTCCCAACATTTGTTGACAATTTTTGTTGCCGACACTAGGAAATAACAGAAAGTTTAGTCACCAACACGTGTTGATGTTCGGTGGAGACTCGGCTCAAGGTTGTAGAGGTAACTAACGCTTCGAGTGCGGTTGCAGCGTGCACGACATCCACAGCGCGAAGGTGGAGAACGCGCACAAGGAGTTCCAGAAGGCCATCGGCGCGGCGCTGGTGTGGTACGTGCCGGAGCGCGGCGTGCTGGCCGTCGTGTCGCGCTGCGAGGCCAGCCACAAGCGCGCGCAGATGCTGCAGGAGATGCACTTCAGGTCAGTGCACACACCACACACCACACACCACACACCACACACCTGCCCACTTCATTCAACATTGAGCTTATACATATTTCACTACTTCATTTATTCTTACTTACTTTTTGATTCTTTTTAAACACTTTAACCGACTTTAAAAAAAGGAGGAGCTTCTCAATTCGACTGTATTTTTTTTTGATACCTCGTAACTTTTTTGATGATTCTTTTTTTATTTGAAAGCTGGTGCTTCCCGTGTGGTACCATTTAAATTTGGTCCAGATTGAAGTCTGGTTTTTTGTTGTTAAAATTTGTGATTATGTAAGACATTTCTTGTTAGGTTTTTTTATATAAATTACCTGCCAAATTGACTCTGCTCAGCCTGAAAGAAGTCAACTAGTAATCAGAATAGTTTTTGGACAGTGTATTAGAAACTGAGACTTCCAATTCTTACAGACACACAGTTAGTAACTGTTGTCGTAATCGTGTCAGACTCGAAGTTGACAATGTCAGTATGTTGTTGTAACTGTCAGTGTATGTTGGTTATCGCGATAGAAAGTAGCCTATGTCGCTCCTCAGGATACAAAGTATCTCCATGACAAATTTCATTGAAATCGATGCAGTGGTTTAACAGTGAAAGTGTGACAGACAGACAAAGATACAGAGTTACTTTCGAATTTATAATATTACTAATAGGCGGTACACACTACAACGATTTATCGTAGCGATTTAACTGTGCAGTTCGTTTGTGCAGTTTTATCGATTGGCGGCGGACGACGGGAATTGGCTCAGATATTTCTCAAAAATATTAATAGGAAAGTATAGATTCTTGCATTCTGCTCACGCTTTCCATCAGGCAGAGTAGAGTAACTGTGGTAGGCCCAAACATTAAAAAAAAATATTGTCGGTTTACGGACGATAGTTTAACGTGTCAACGTCATAATAAAACATTGAGGAAATGATGAGAGATAGATGCGGTACAAGTGCCGCATCTATCTCTTATACATTGATGTACAATGAGCGTAACGGGACAATATACGCCACGGGACAATGAGCGTAACAGGAGAATGAGTCATCCTTTTTCGTGCATGCAGCCGGCGTTCATCAATTTATTAGACGTTGTCATGTCAAAATATGAAAAATACAATGTTAATACATCTGACTTGAAAATGCCTTCTAATGTTTATGTCAAATCTTTTCAACATGTAATTATTTTATAGTATTATTATTCGTATTAATTCATTATTAATCTCAGCACATGTCGTGGATCTCCTGTGTAGAGCATCACTTGAGTTCCATTTTGTTTGGGGCAGCTGACTCACTGTGCCAAACAAACCAGTGCTTACATAATATAATAAGCCACAGGGCCAATGGCAGTGAGCTGTGTGCCATATGGTAGTATGAGGCTTAGTACACACTTTCTACACATTTAACAATAAGTTACAACAATTTCTTAATAACAGAAAGTATTGTTGAATTTTTTCGTATCAAAAGATGGGTACGTACCAATATAACTCCTGGTGAAGTCAAGATTAATAGAAACTCATAGAGTAATTTATACTTGACGGAACTTGTTAAAAAACATTCTAGAATTAAACGCACTTGTACTTATTCGTTTATTTTGATTAGCTTTAATATTGACCAGTTTCGCCTTTACTCAGTAACCTTTGATAATGCAAGGGCAAAACCAGTCAGGATCTCAGCATTAAACTTAATTAAAATAACAGAATAAGTACAAGTGAGTTTAAGTTTAGATTGCTATATCTCGTAGAGATATAGGAAAGTGTTTTAATGTTATTTTTAGTTCGAAATATTAAGTTATTCTATAATTACTAGCAGTTCCTGCCATAAAAAAAATGGGGTATAAAAAATAGATGTTGGTCGATTCTCAGACCTACCCGATGTGCACACCAAATTTCATAAAAATAGGTCCAGCCCTTTCAGAGGAGTATGGTTACTTAACATTGTGACACGAGAATTTTATATATAAGATTTAGCCATAGTAATTTGGTTAGTGTCAGGAGTTATTGGTACTTCACTGTCAATATATATTAATGTTTATTTAAATGCAGCTACCTTGAGGTAACTTTTTTATGAAACTTAAAGAAATTATTGCAATTTATACCCTCTGAAGTTTTGTGTATACTTATAATTTATAATATTTACAGAAACCTAACCCAGAAGCTGCTATTGTTGAAAAGGACTGAGGAGGCAGCTAGACAACTAGAATCCACTAAAATACACAACCAAGGCGGGTAAGTGACAAAAAAAAGACATTTCGAATATACATGTAGCTTACAGAATAGGGACCCTGTTAGTGTGGTATGTGACGGTACATGGCGAAACAATTTTATCAATAATATCGAAAATGTGCGGGTGGATGAAGAACCTTCGACTTCACGGATTCGACGACGGAGGGCGTGCGCCGCTGAGCCAGTCAGCCTGTGACCACGGCCAGTGCAACCTGGTCGAAACGTCAGGCAAAACAGAGGTATGTAGTACCTTGAAATAGTGATCGCGTTAATTCCCGTAAAAATAATTATTATTATATCATGGAACGCGAAAGTTTAAAAGTTAGTATACATGTAGTTGCAAATTTTCTTTATTTTTTGTGCATAAAATTGAATTAACTTAAATATTGAGCCATCGCGGGATGTTTTGTAGATGAAAAACATCGAAATAATTTTCTAGGAATAATAGGTATAAAATAGTTACTAAACGAAGCAATAAATATAGGTCAACAAAGAACATAATATTCACATTTTATTTATGAAAACAGCATAAGGACGGATGGTGTGATGACGCGTCGCCACTACCACAGCCTAATCTCAAATCTAAACGAGGTTTATTTGTGATAAGTGCAAACCTTTCACAAATTAATGTATCTTTCTTTACAAATGCATAAACAAATGCATATCCCTAAAACAGTAACAAAATTGTTTATTCAGTTATTCGTTTAGCTAATTACCCGATAATGCAATCATTAATAACAGTGATTACAAGCTAGTCTGTGACGTCACAAGTAAAAGTGTAAACATTTTACGAGTGAAAATACGATTAATTCTAGCGTCATGACACTGCACGCGTTTTGCTATCTATTGAATTTCGCTTATCGATTTATTCATTTGTGTATAAATAGGTATACAATATTTAATGGTCGGTTAATCATCGGTATCAACAGCCTTTAGCAGTCCACTGGACATAGGACTCACATCCGAAAGTAGGTTTGGACCAGAGAGTCGGTATAGGGTTTGCGTTAAGTCCTTCTCTTCGCAGTACTGTTGTCCTGTGTAGTTTGCTCTCTTAAGTGCCTACCACACGCGCAAGTATCACCACAGTTATAACTGCGCAGGTAAAACTGTCGTGATACAGTTGTTTGGCGCGTTTTTTTTTTGTACTTGCCGGGCAAACAAGCAGATGTATCGCCTGATGGTAAGCGATTACTGCCGCCCCGCCCATGGACACTTGTAACACCAGAGGCGTTACAAGTGCGTTGCCGGACTTTGGGGGATGGCGAGTGGTTGGGGTATGGGCCTCCGGTATCCTCACTCACTCGGTGAAACACAGCGCAACGACTGTTTCACACCGGTTTTCTGTGAGGCCGTGGTATCACTCCGGCCGAGTCGGCCCATTCATGCCTAAGCGTGACTCTCCCACGGTAAAATACATTTTTGTGTGTGGTGATACAGTTTTACCAACCACACGCACGGTGTTCCGTGTACAAGCCGGCCTGCGCAGGCAAAACTGTGGTGATACTTGCGCGTGTATTAGGCCCATTAGTCGGCACTTAGTGGTGGTGACACTCCTTATTTTTACACTATCACCACATAGACCATTTATATGTACCATGTGATAAATTTATTGATCTCCAAATGTGTTTTTTACATCTTAACCTAAATTAGTTACCATTTTGTGTTGTGAATTGCTAAGATACAATTTGAAGTGATATAAATAATTTGGTATTAAATTTGAATGTTTTACTTGATAGTTACGCGATAGGTTATTTTCTTTAATGCTTGAAATGTCTCCAAAAGTACTTTAGAGTAAAAAGCGGCAACCAAAATAGTTAAGGTATTTTTGTCTACTCTCACTTTATTTCGGTCTCCTTAGGAAGCGTCAATCGCGTCGTAGCGCGATCAATGGCTGTACATATTTATACTAGGTCAATAGCATTTCCACGTACCGTGACCGCAATTTTTTTTGCATATATATTTAACAGTGAAGCTCGCTGGCCGCATTCTTCCGTGAGACGCACCTGCTTACCGTTAATTACAAACATTACTAACGATTAATTTACTTTACCATCATCGATTTAGTTGATTCTTTAAAATAATGTGACGATGTAGCTGATAGACGTTGTTATTATATGATTTGAGGACCTTGATTTAGGGTTTAGATTAGCTTATCTTATAAGTCTGCTAAGCCAAGTGCATAAGTGTCAGACACTCTAGATTTTGCGTCTTGTTCACGTAAATTCAATCGCAAAACTATGTTATTATTTATTTTGTACACACATTTTTTTTGTCATTGCAGCTAAAATATGAAAATCTGAATTGAAATGTTTATCGTATTTGATAAACTAAACAAATAATTTTAAATGAAAAAACTACTTAAAAAAATTTACATGTAGAAAAATAGGGGCTATGTATGTTTTTGATGTATAGGTTTAATGTTGTATTGCAGCTACACAGATGAGTTCTCAGTGCGCGAAGACCTCATGGGGCTCGCGATCGGCACCCACGGGGCAAACATACAACAGGCGCGCAAGGTCTCGGGAGTCACCAACATTGAGCTGGAGGAAGTGTCATGCACATTCAAGATTTGTGGAGAGGTTAGTTAAACATTCTGAAAGATGATGATGAAAATATTTTTATTGTATTTATGTTAAGGGGCGCGTCCCTAAAAACGCGCGAAAAGGCACTTGCAGTTTTGCAAAACACAAACAACCCAATTCATATTTGACATTAAAAAAAAAGTCTCAGTAGTTTAATAAATCAGTCTACCAATCTACCGAGTGACATTTATAAAATAATTCTTTATTTTTGTGAAAAAAAGCCTTAACAAAGATCAAAATCATCGAAATCGACCTTTTTAATTAGCACACTCTGTCCTATTTCGTGCTCTATTTTAAATGTTTTTTTCTTATTTCGCGAGAAAAAAGTATGGAGAAAAGATTTACCGTTTTAGTTTTTTATTAATTCTCACCAAAAAGCCATAATCTAAGGCTAAACATCATTCATTTTTAGCGACAAAAGTTCCATACATTTTAGTACGTAGATATCGTCTCCCGTAAATTGCAATAAATAAGTTTTATCGCGCTCAAAAAAATCAGTGCCCGCCGAATATTCAAGGTGACACCACGTCCGTTTGTAGTTCGCACTGAGCTCCATAATACGTAAATGACAAGTTTTAGGGTGGGTTGCCAGTGAGTGTCGAATTGTAACTGTTAATTTGTATTCTTGAATTTAATTTAATTTTTTTAAAGAATAATTTCAAAGAAAAATATTAGTATTTTTTATTAACACAGAATTTATTTTTATGTTTTTTTTTAACTTGCTATGTATGTATATATCTAACTATATTTGTTAAGACGGAATCTTGCAACTCAATTTTGCAGATATCTTCAACCGATTGTGTTGAATTTTTGTAGGCATATGTATATAGCGTGACAATGCTATATTATGATGACATGTCATCTGACAGTTGATCTGATGTTGAAGCTGGAAGGTGGTCATAGGAACTTTGTAACGACGGAACCTATCGAGTTTGGAGTCGTTTGATTTGTCTTGACGAGTACTTTGAATACACTTTGACAGACCGAGACACTTTGAGAAATTGTTTTTAAAAAAGTAAAAAAAATTTTTTTTAATGATTTCTGTTAGAATTGAATAACTACTACTGAAATAATAAAAGATCTTTAAATTACAGTTTTATTTTTGACTGCATGGTTGTTCTAGTGGTTTAAGCGGTTGCCTCGCCGCTTCCTACTGTATCAGGTGTTGTGGGTTCAAATCCCACATGGGACAACACTGTGTGATCCACGAATTATTGTTCTGAGTCTGGGTGTCCATTGTGTCCGTTTCATGTATGTTTGTAAAGTCCCCCGCGACACAGGATTTATTGGATATATACGGAAGTTGTCTTTTTTGAAAAAAAAACTAGCTGAGCCCCACGGTCTTACCCGCGATACTACACCAACCGCGGTTACTCCTTATATCATCAGCTACCTATCAGTAAAAATCCCTCCAGCCTCCAGCCGTTCCAGAGATTAGCCGGCACAAACAAACAGACAGACAGACAAAAATTGTAAAAAAGGGTCCCATCTACACTTTACGTTATTTCCATTATTATTCATCCCTTAAGTTCGAATTTAATCAATTGGTGAATTGTAAAACAATAGATGCTCTATCCCTTACATTATCTGATATCTGTAATCTATTATAAATAAAAGAGGAAGGTGACTGACTGACTGACTGACATACCCAGAGATCAACGCACAGCCCAAACCGCTGAAGTTAGAATCCTGAAATGTGGCATGTAGGTTCTTTATATAACGTAAGGGAGCACTAAGAAAGGAATTTTTGAAATTCCACCCCTAAGGGGGTAAATCAGGGGATTAAAATCTGTGTGGGCGAAGCCCCGTGTAAAAGCTAGTATTATATATTTAAGGAAGTTTCCATTTCAAAGTTTTACACTCTTAATATAAATTTTAAGACAAATAGTTTGTTTTTTAACCGTCTTAAAAAAAGAAGGAGTTTATAAATTAACTGTATTTTTTTATTTTTTTACCCGACCACGGCAAAGCCAAAGGAGGGTTATGATTTTGACAGGCTATGTATGTATATTCATCTGTTCCCTCATAGCTCCTTAACTACTAATTAGAACTGGATAAATGAGGTATCGTTAGAAGTGTCTTGATCGTCCGCTGCTTATAGGCTATATGACGCGTCACTCAATTTAATGTGGCGCCCTCTAGCCGACATAAAGTACTGTATTAAAAAATGAATTTGACATAAATATGCCGTGTTTGGTATCATCGGAAAGGGTGTTACTTGTACATTTCAAATTAATATATAGGTATTATTAGCATTTGCTGGTGACTTTGTTCGTTTTTTTCAATTCAATTTTTTTTATATTTCTATGTTAGGTATTTAAAATATACTTTGCATATAAATTATTATTATCACTACACCAAAACATTTTAAATAAAAAAAAGTAAAAATTTAAATTAAAATAGAAACGTACCATAACTCTTAAAAACACGTGACTACGGCTTTTCAAAACTTGTTTCATACTTTTTCAGCGTCGTTTTTTATCAAAAAGTGAAAAAGTACGTAAGTAAGTAAGATCTATGTAGTAAAATTTAGTCAATATGAGCAATAAAAGCGATCAAAAATTATATTTTTAAGAAACATTATGTTCCATTAATATAACATATATCATACAAATTTTATTTCATAACATGGCATTAAAATCCGTTGATTACTGTAAAAGATCTAAGCTTAATTTTATACTGTGTAAAAATATATTATTTGTCCATGAAATGAATTAAAAATGAATAGGTACACTTGAACCCCATTCTCGGCCGTTGACGAGTTACTTAAAGCCCGCGGGCTTTCCGATATGACTAAGATACATTGCGTGCTTTGTAGGACATTCTAAACATTCTTGAAAGGCGAACAGTTAATGAATATGTAACTAGAAGAAAAAACCGAAAGTAAATTTATTAGTTGTCAGGGTTAGTATGCAATAGTGCCCGATGCGTTTGTGTGCATGTAAAATATGAATGTGGGTGTTCAATCACAAATTCCCACGCTCAAGGACTACAGTCTTAAGATTAAACTACAATTTTAATATTAAAATAGGTACCTTTTATGACATGTGTGAGATCGAATTCCCACCGATGTTTTTCAATGAGAATAAGATTTCTGATGATTTTCGAATTTATCTTCTAAGATTAGTCATACAGCATTTTAAAACTTTTGAGTGAGCAAGTAGATGCATGGACATGCATACATGGATCTATATTCAAAAAGGGTCAAGTAAAAAGCAGCATATTATAAGTTGCCGGTTATTGTCACAACCATTTTTCTGAATGTAGACAAACTCGTGTAAAGGTTCTTTACATGAATACAAATAAAGTTAATAATGATTTTGTGATAAAAAGTAGCAATACTGTTGTACTTTTAAAAGTGTTATTGATTGACTACAGTATATAGTACTAGAGTAAGACTAACGAACGTGCGTGTTGCGCAGTCGGCAGACGCGGTGAAGGCGGCGCGCTCGCTGCTGGAGTACGCCGAGGAGTCCATCAAGGTGCCGCGCGCCTTCGTCGGCAAGGTCATCGGCAAGAACGGCAAGGTCATACAGGAGATCGTCGACAAGAGCGGCGTCGTGCGTGTGAGTATGCACCCTAAGGTTTATGTAATCGACATGTCACGATAACCACTTCAGTAGTTCTTCATCAGCACTTAGTGATCCACTGCCGCACATGGCCTTTCTTAGAAAATGGATTTTTATTTACTATACCATGCTGACCAAACAGGTTGACAAAGGGGCTTCTCCCTTTTTTTTATGGTATAGGGGGCATTCGAGCAGACGTATCGCCTGATGGTAAGCGATCACCGCCGCCCATGGTCACCCGCAACACCAGAGGCGTCACAAGTGCGTTGCCGGCCTTTGAGGGATGGGGGAGGGGGTGGAAAGGGGATGAGGGAGGTGTTGGGGTATGGGTCTCCGGTATCCTCACTCACTCGGTGAAACATAGTGCTGTGGCTATTTCACACCGATTTTCTGTGAGGCCGTGGTATCACTCTATCACTCCGGTCGAGCCGGCCCATGCATGCCGAAGCGTGGCTCTCCCACGATAGTCTTTGGAATGCTGTTGTCCCATTTAATTTTCTTCCTTAGTCGGCTCTAACGACTGCATAGGATTGTTGAAACTGCTTATTTTTAGATTGTCTCCACAAAGATTATTTAATAGGGATCCATAACAGAAAAGTTAATAGAGCTGAGACTTCATTCTAAATCTATCGCCATACAAATCGGTTGAGTAAGAGTTATAACATCTTTTAATTATATTTTCAATAATGAACCTAACAGCTTCGGCAGAATTAAATTTGAGTGATCTAAAAGGGGGATAGTTTTGAAGTATAAGAGTATAACGATGTGTGTGTGTGTGTGTGTGTGTGCAGGTGAAGGTGGAGGGCGACAACGAGCCGCAGCCGTCGGCGCCGCGCGAGGAGGGCGTCATGCCCTTCGTGTTCGTGGGCACCAAGGAGAACATCGCCAACGCCAAGGTGCTCGTCGAGTACCACGTGGCGCACCTCAAGGTAACGAAAAAAAAAACCCGACTGTGTCAATATTAATTATTAAAACATACAAGTTTTATATATATTCGTAATCACCTTAAAAAATTCTTAATTTGATACCACACAATGTATTTTAAAAACTTTTTTTATATTACTTTTTGGCACCAAAAATCCATTTTTTTTATTTTTATCTAATCGGTGTCACTCTCACGAATAAGACGAATCTATTGACACCACTCACATAAAAATAAGACAAGCCGTTTAGGCTCTAGGGCGTGCCAAAGAAATATACATACATAAATACATACATACATACACTCGAAAAACGTAACCCTCCTTTCGCAGTCGAGTAAATACTAAAAAGTATAAAATAACTTAATTTGTATGTGCTACCTGTTCATAGGTTTGAATTCGGTGCCAAGCCAAATGTAATAGTAGGTACCACACACGCTAACGACGTCACCGACGCTGCGGTTGTTTTGTTCTACGCGAAGAGCAGCTGTCACGCGCGGCATCTAGTATTACATTTTGGCTTGGCACCGACTTCAAACCTATGAATAGGTAGCACATTCAAATTAGAAGTTATTTTATACTTTTAGTTTCCGAAGTCGGTTTTTATAAACGGAACTTTTTTTTTTCGCTTTTTAGTCTTTCTCAAGTCTCTCATCATCATTCCACCTAAATAACTTGCAAGAATACTACTAAAAATAACATACATACACATGATATTTAAAGATTTATATTCCAACTCCTAACCGTTAAGGAGTTTTATCTTCCATCATCAGCTCATCATTATGAACTGAGAACTACCAAATGTAAATACCGTAATAGCTTTAAAAAATATATGAAAAACGTACTACGTGCCTAACAAATTTGAGGGTTTCCATCGACTTCCTTGGGATGCCATCATCAGATCCTGATATGGTGGGGACCACATGGGGAGTATAATACCCTTTCGAATACAAAAAGATTTTTTAAAATCGGTCTACAATAGACTGAGTAATCAGTATACATACATAAAAAAACCCTTCTTCGATAAATGAAGTATCCAACACTGAAATAATTTTTAAAATCTGACCAGCGGTACCTGAGATTAGCGCGTTCAAACAAACTCTTCAACTTTATAATATTAGTATAGATTTATATTGCACAAATATTATAGGGTTTAGTAAATGTATGTAATGACAGATTATAATAGGTAGGAAACTTGCATAGAATGCGAGTGTAAGTAGTAGTGTCATATCGGCAGGAAGTGGAGCAACTGCGCCAGGAGAAGCTGGAGATAGACCAGCAGTTGCGCGTGGTGATGGGCGGCACGTCGTCCTACCCGCCGCCCAGGGGACAGCCGCCCTCGCGCCCGCGCCGGACGCGCCCTCCACACCACCGGTACCCCACAAGTACGTTCCCGCCCCACTTGCTATTGTAACCCTACCCGCCCCACTTACTATTGTAACCCTACCCGCCCCACTTACTATTGTAACCCTACCCGCCCCACCACCGGTACCCCACAAGTACGTTCCCGCCCCACTTACTATTGTAACCCTACCCGCCCCACCACAGGTACGTGCCCGCCCCACTTACTATTGTAACCCTACCCGCCCCACCACAGGTACGTGCCCGCCCCACTTACTATAGTAACCCTACCCGCCCCACCACCGGTACCCCACAAGTACGTTCCCACCCCACTTACTATTGTAACCCTACCCGCCCTACCACAGGTACGTGCCCGCCCCACTTACTATTGTAACCCTACCCGCCCCACTTACTAGTGTAACCCTGCCCGCCCCACCACCGGTACCCCACAAGTACGTTCCCGCCCCACTTACTATTGTAACCCTACCCGCCCCACCACAGGTACGTGCCCGCCCCACTTACTATTGTAACCCTACCCGCCCCACTTACTAGTGTAACCCTACCCGCCCCACCACCGGTACCCCACAAGTACGTTCCCGCTCCACTTACTATTGTAACCCTACCCGCCCCACCACAGGTACGTGCCCGCCCCACTTACTATTGTAACCCTACCCGCCCCACTTACTAGTGTACCCCACAGGTACGTGCCCGCCCACTTACTATTGTAACCCTACCCGCCCCACCACAGGTACCTCACAGGTACGTGCCCGCCCCTTTTATTATTGTAACCCTACCCGCCCCACCGTACTATGTATTACCGGTAGTAATACATAGTGTTTATGTAATGATAAAATGTCGTTACAGCAGGCGGACGAAGAATGACTCCAGAATTAGGTGAAGAGCGAAGTGACAGTACGGGCTATCGTGGACGTGGTGGCGGCAGGCCGCCAAGGACTAACAGGTATTTATTCTTGTATAGTTAAGTCTCGCGGTATAACATCAACCGCAGGTAACGCCGCGGGTCGAAGCTAGTCTAAAAAAGTAGCCCAAGTTAATCCTTATATCAACAGTTATCTGCCAGTGAAAGTCTCGTCAAAATCGGTCCAGCCGTTTTAGAGATTAGCCAGACAGACGGACAAAAATTATAAAAAAATACATTTCATCAATACATCATGTATACATACATATACATTTAGTTAAAAGCGGATATTTTAATATTACAAATAGACACTCCAATTTTTTATTTGTAGAGATATCTAGAGAAAATCTAAGAAGAGTTTTCATAGATAGTAAATGGAAGAAAAGTAGCTTATTTTAGGGGCTTTAATAAAAGAAGAAAGCGATTCGTGATTCTTTTGTTTTTGATTAAAAAGTTAACTTTGTTAACTGGAGTACTACAAACAGGAGTTCTTCTTGAATCCTGATGAAATCCAAACCGGGACTCCATCGGTGAACAGCACCGATGACCATTGTTGATCACTCCAAGACAAATGCTCCCGAGCCCACGAAAGCCGCCGACCGCGATTGCCACGTCACAGAGCTGGAGCACGTAGCAGTCTTCGAGCATGAAGGTTGACTTCATGCAACCTCCTTCGCACGGTTTGGTCGCTTATCAGCAGCTGGTGGTCCTCCTGGAGCCTTTGCACAAGTAGCAACGCCGTGATATTGGGTTATCTTTTGGCGTTCATTTGGAGGAATCGATCCTGTCTTTGCGTAGTAACCCGTTGTCTACCACTGTGCCGTTCAGCCACATCCCCAGTACTGCGATAACGTGACCACAATCTTGATATCACATTTTGGCTGGTATGTAAGGTCTCAGCAACGACGCGTTGAATAGCACCATTTTCTAACATGCCCACGGCTCGTAACATTTCGTCTCGACTCAAATGGCAACGTGACATGACTTTTGAAGCTAGCACAGCAAGTCCAATTAAAAAAAAAGACAATCTAATCAATTTTAATTCATTAACAGCATAAAAACAATTCTAAGTTTTCTTGTCGTAATGAATTACCAACAATTTTGCCGCCGTATTTTGTTTTTAGCATTATTATTCTTTATGTATTTTGAAAATAGAATATAAGAGGTAAGAGGTTTCATTTAGTATATAGACTTTTATGGAAACTATACTTTGTCCATTCGTTTATTTTCTTTTTGACAGCTCACGCCTATAAATTACCATATTTTTTTTCGGAATTATGTACAACAGTAATGTGGTACTTTATTGACGGTGACGGTACTTTAATGAAGTGGTCTGTGCATAACAAACAACCACAGACTATAAAACAGTACTTGAAATACGATAAATCGGTCATATGATAAAAATAATTTGACTTCATGTAAGTATTTTTTCTATAAATTAATAAAAAAAGGAAATAAAAATAGTATCTATGACTCCAAGATTGAATTTTTGCAAGGAATTTAGTCGAAATCTTGGAATTTAGGATGAAACCAAGAGTAAAGAACAATAACTCTGTTCATTCATCTAATTTACTGATTTATTATTTATATTTTTGTTTATTTCTTGTGTAATATAAAAACTAATAAAGGAATAATTAATATTTCAACAAAAAATATTTAATTAAATCGATTGAAAGTTCTTCATAAATAAAATCGCTATTCGTTTCAAATCGAATCGATATTGGGTGAGGGCGTCACTAATTTCAAAATTTCTTGAACTGTCATAAAGAAAATAAAGAAATGGACAGAGTATAAAAAGAATTTTAACTATAAAGTCGTCAATAGTATAGGATTATGATATCCCTAGACTTTGTTGAGGTGTGTATTTAGAGGGTACTGTGTTTCGAGATACATACACTATTATAGAACTGAAATATTTAGTGATAGAGTAAGAGGAGCTCGTGGCTTAGTGGTACCCATGTAGGTTATTACTATAACAAACTTAAGTAATCTTAGCTAGGTCAGTCTATAATATAGATGGGTTGAAAGATCAAGTTAACCGTTGATTCTGGTTGCTAAACCAATATTGTTTGTGGGTAGTTGCATCCTTAAAAAGTTTTGTTTTGTCTTTGGTTCTCAATTCGATTGTATTATTTTATGTTTATTACCTTAGAACTTTCGACTGGGTGAACAGATTTTGATGATTCTTTTTTATTTGAAAGATGGTGTTTCCCATTTGGTCCAGTTCTTAAAGCGATTTTTTTAAATTTCGTATTATCACTAACATTATAGTAATAATATTCTTACAAGAATTTGAATTATTTGTCAAACAACATGTTTGGTTTTTAATTAGCGATACAAAAGGAAGGGTCATATGTGTAATACATGCATATTATTTTATAGGCAATTGTAGAATTTTAAAGATTTCTATGCTTAGTCGGGCTGGGTTAAGAGTAAAACAAGCAATAGGGTAGATGACTGCACGTCGGGGTTCCAGGGATTTCGTGTGTGTACCTGGTTCTTCGGCCTTCAGTAGTCGAGGCGGTGTGCGGTTTTTAGTCGGTTCGAGTCCGACATAACCACTAATCGGTTGTATTTGAGGGGATTTCCGCACAAGAAAAAAAAGGGTTGATGACTGTATCGTAAATAAATACCGATGTCTTCTTTATTAGAACGAATATAACAAAACGTCTCAGAAAATATAATTACAGCTTTTCATTTCTATTACAAATTTTGATGAATAAACATGAAAATATATTGCTCAATTGAGTAGTCTAAAACAGTGACGTCACAAGTTTTTATTTAGTACATTTTTCATTCAAAGTGATTGTTTTGACAGATGATGGAAAGTAACAAATTGGATTAAGGTATCATTTACCGTATTAATATGAAAGTGAAAATAGGGTACAAGATTTTCAAGTTCAAGTTTAGTCTAGTGGTCACCACGCCGTTTCCTACTTCGCCAAGTGTTGTGGGTTCAAATCCCACATAAGACAACACTTTGTGTTCCACAAATTGTTGTTCTGAGTCTGGGTATTCTTCGTGTCCGTTATATGTTGTCTGTAAAGTCCCCCGCGACACAGAATTTATTCCTAGTGCGGGTCTTGTTGTCTTTTAAAAAACAAAACGTATATAACATTTGTTATGGATCCCTACTGATATTTTTAAACGTTAAATAATGTGTTACCTGTGTGTAAGCTACCTACCTTTAATTCTGAAACACCTAATGTCCGTGTATGGTTGTCTGGAAGAAATCGCCGTGAGCGATAAGACCGCCAATTGTTATACATACTTTGTAATTGATTTTGTTGTACTGTTTTATTTTGTATAAACAATAAAGATAATAAATAAATAAATAAAAAAAAAACAAAAAGATGCATAGGAATGCTTGTAATATATGAGTATGTTCGCTTTCAGGTCGAGCTCACGCGGCGAGCGTGGTGAGCGCGGTGAGCGTGGTGAGCGTGGTGAGCGTGGTGAGCGTGGTGAGCGTGGCGAGCGCGGTGAGCGAAGCGAGCGTGGTACAGGGCGTGGAGGAGACGAGCGCGGCGGCCGCGTGCTGGAGAACGGCCGCGCGCACCCGCAGCCGCAGCGCGCGCCACGACCCAACAACAACAGCGCCAACGTACGTACACTCTCCCTCCGCCTCTACCTACCCCGCCCCACCTCCCCCCCGCGCACTACAACCCAACACGTTCCTCACTATACTCTTTGCGCTGTAGCATGGTGCGTGACAGTTTCACTAACATTTCGTTTTACTCTTGAAAGTTGCCGCGATTTACAAATTATGACTTAATATTTTAGCTGTACTACATTCGCAATATATTAAATCACTAGCTGACCCACGCAACCTCGTTTGCGTCTCCTTTTTGAAACATTCTTCATTGGTGCTCCGCTCCTATTGATCTTAGCGAGATGAAATATATCCTACAGCCTTCCTCAATAAATGGGCTATCCAACACTGAAAATTTTTTTAAAATCTGACCAGCGGTTCCTGAGATTAGCGCGTTCAAACAAACAACCTCTTCAGCTTTATAATATTGGTATAGATTAATAACTGTAGTAAATAAAATTAAACCACCATGCTACAGCACAAAGTGCATTGTCTGCGTTTGCAGTGAGTATGGCGGCCGCCACTGTTAGATTCTACTCGAGCTTTCCATCAAGCTGAACAGAGTTACTTTGGCAGGTTTCTAAAAAAAACACACCTACAGATCAGACTCACTGCTTCGCTGCACTAATTCGCAAATACTTATTTCTGATTTACCTATAGCTAGATGAGCCCCGTATAACTTCACCCGTAGGTCGCGGGTCGAATCAATTACCTACACAATACCAATACCAAGTTGTGAATCTAAACCATTCTCAAATCCTTAGGCATAAAAACATTTTTTTCACATAACACGCACAGAAGATTTATATATATAAATATGTATGTGGTGGCTTGCGTTAGCCTTAAGATCAGGTAAAGTATATGAATTTAGAAACTCGGTCACAAGAATTTACAAAATATTTAATGTTTTCGAGGGAAAATATTCCAATTATAAAATTAAATATATCTTAATTCGCGAGCAAAATGAGAAGTTAAATCAGAGCAGGGTTCTAAGAGATTCCATCAGCGGTGTCCCTCGGTGGTAGTGAGGAGACACTTAGCTTCGTAACAGCCGCCAGGCGAGAGAGCGTGTCCTCGATCCGTTGTTATGTTCTGCCGGGGCGGGCGGTGAAGTGGGTAGGTGATGTGTCAGCAGAGCGAGAAAGGCGTTGCCGCGCGACACATGTCATGTGCAAATCGGTCAATCTTGCTATCATACTACAAACTGCTTAATATGAAACGAAATGGCATTGTGTCAAATGTTCGAGAATATTTATTCCACTACTGAATGAGGCTTCTCGCACCAATATTATCTTCATACCGCATATTTCTATACACTCGTTCATGAAGAATACTCAACAATAAAAACACGAATCCGACATCACTGCACTGCAACTTATATTCAAGTTTGGTTGGACCATTGTTCCAATATAATCACTTTTTGTTCTTTGTAACGTTAAAAGGGCTTTAGGAGCCAAGAAGGTTTAAGATGATGCCTTAAAGTTGAGATAAAGAGATACAAATTAGACTCGATCAAGATAATTCAGTTTTAATTGTTACATAAAAAGAAGCTTGACATTTAAATGAAATAAATAGATTACGCGTATATAGAAGACATGAGATTAGTTCAGGGCGAGGTCCTTAGAAGTATTCCACGAGCGATGTCCCTCGAAGAGAGAGGAAACACTTAGCTTGTGTTTGCAGCGGCGTAGAAAGAGGGCGAGTGTCTCTCAGGGTGTCCTCTTACAGTCTGCCGGGGCGAAGCTCGAGGCGCGCGGAGGAGACCGACGCGTGGGGAAGTAGGCTGGAGTGGAGGCGCTCTGCGTTGCCATGTCACATCTTAAATTGTATACTTTTGGTACACTGTTCACTATGTAACTATTCACTAGTTCCTATGTATCACACTTATACAATGATTGGGTGTGTCTTTACACCACCCACTTTTAATTAATATCTAAGTACCCCACAATTTTATTCAGCGGTTCCAAATTAGCTATTTCATTGAAATCAAACTAATTGGACATTGGAACAGTTCCCTGACTTTCCTAACTACGTTGCTGTCCTCTCTAGACACTCAAGAGGGACCAACCACGCTCTGCTACCAATTGTTTAATTTCCTTACCAGGCTTCGATCCTTGAAGCAAGGAAGCCCTTGATCTAGCCTTTGCGGACCCATGAGACAGAAGCCAGATCAGTCGAAAATCTGTCCTTCTTATAAGGAAATCAACTTAGGGCTATATCACCCCATTAAATATAACATAAAAAATACTCACAATTCTGGTGTGTAGGCTGCGTTGAAATCCGAAGCGATTAGGGGCCCCCCTGTACGCTGTCACGGAGCTCCTGGGTACACTACAAAATGTCCAGATACATATACAACACTCCTACGGGGTCGGGGCGGCTTCCCGATTCCTAATCCTATAAATTAATAATTCCTAACGTGTAAAAGTTTGTTTGTTTGAACGCGCTAATCTCAGGAACCCGCTGGTCTGATTCAAAAAATTCTTTCAGTGTTAAATAGTACATTTATCGAGGTAGGCTATAGGCTATATATCAGCACGCTAAGACCAATAGGAGCGGAGCACCAATGAAGAATGTTACAAAAATGGGGGAAAATTTCTACGCTACGGGCAATAGGAGACGCAAACGAAGTTGTGTGGGTCAGCTAGTATCAACATAAATGTAACCGTATTAACCTCGTGTATTTGTATTTGCAGAGCGGCAGACGACGTGAGGACCGACGAAGGCAAACAGATGATGAAAGCTCAGTGCTGGACAGCCAGGACGTGTCCAGCGCCGACAGAGGTACGCCCCCCACCACTCCCCCCACCACCACCAACACCAGCGTCCCTCCCCCCCTCCCCGACACCTGCTGACATCTGTGAACCTCTCTCGTCACACCTCGCTCCCACACGCTTGTGGGTAGTTTACTGAAATTTCTGTACAGTTAGGTTCTTCATTTTATTGTTTAATTTACTACTACTATTAAGTTGTGTAATATAGAATCGTTTGTGTCTATTTCATGTATGTTTGTAAAGTCCCCCGCGACACAGGATGTATGTATATTCCTAATGCGGGAGTTGTCTTTTAAAAAGAAAGAAAAATGAAAAGAAACAAAGGTATATATCACGTTTTATTTATCTTTGCAGACATAATTTTGTTCCTATATTACTTTATATAATAAATTTCTTTTAATTTAGGGAATATAAAAACAAAGACTGTCTTTGTTCTATTTGAATAATAATAATTATGTAATTAATTATAGTGTTTTAGAATATATATATACATACATATATATAAATACATATATATAAATACAAGTTTTGTTTAGTAAGTGTTTTATAAATAAATGTTATGCTGTGATTTTCTTATCAGAGTGTAAGAAACATTAGAAAAATTCGTATTTTTTCGTCATTATTATAATTTATTATATATATGCGAGGTGTATTAGGCCATATATATATGCTTAAATTCTATACTTTTATTCAATTTCCGAGGTTCACAGATGTTGCTAGTGTTGGGAAATAATACCATGTCTTGAACTCATAAATCGTTCATCGTTTTAGGCCATGTTCAGAATGATGAGCGCTCAACGCGCGTTTTGCTAACGCGCGTTTACAACTACATGTAATATCATTCTAGAAACGTGCGTTAGCATTTGTACTCCTAGAATGTTTTGCTAACGCGCGTTTACAACTACATGTAATATCATTCTAGAAACGCGCGTTAGCATTTGTACTCCTAGAATGACATGTAGTTGTAAGTAAACCCGCGTTACCAAAACGCGTGTTGAGCGCTCATCATCTGAACATGGCCTTATTCTACAGGTTCTTGCTTGTAAATAATGTTAATCGATTAATCATCAGGTAGTCTGGTCTTAAGATAATCCTATAATTATTCTTAGACTGAAACTTTGCTATGCATGAAACTTTTGTGGTGCTTTCTTGGCCGCACGACTGTCACTGTAGTTTTCAAGAAAGCACCACACGAAATTCTTAGAAACTGCTTGTATCTATGTCATAAGTCTTAGAAGGATCTAGATTTAAAAAAGTGAATTTTTTTGTTCCTTCATGAAATTCCCTGTCAGTATAATTTAAGACCAGATGAATGAAGAACGATTTCATTTCAATATTCAGTTTTTGAAAACGATAGACGGTCGACAAATAATGTTTAAAGCTTTTTAAATAGTTCAGCTTGCATGTTACACTATTCGTACCTTTTCACCACGAAAATGTATTAAAAAGCAATGTCACAGCATGTATCCCTTGGTCGTTGATCGGTCTTGAGACGAATTTATACTATCTCCATCTTGTACATAAAAATCAAGTATTCAATGTTTTCGGTTTTGTCCATTTCAAGTGATATAAAATTAAAATGAGAGGTTTTTTCAGGAAATGTTTTCCTTAACTCAAATTATTTTACTCTAATGTAAAATGTTTAAAGACTAAACAAGAGCCATTGCAGATGAAAGCACGCAATACACACTTACAAGTAAGCTCTATGCCTGTCTACGCGCCTCTATATAAATATATCTGGGTTGCGACAACCATCGGTGTTGATCATCATCACACAACCTTCATCATCATCATCGGTCCGCTGCTGGACATAGATCTCTAGAACCTAGAAAGGGTTTCAAGCCCTCTTTTCTCTTACCAGTTACAATTTCGTGCTTGATTTGCTCCCTTAAGCCGAGTCTCCACCGAACAAAACTGTAATTTCCTTGTGTTGGCAACAAAAATTGTCAACAAATGTTGGAAACCGTGTTTCTGTTTTTGGCGGTAAACATCAAAAGAATACGCTTGTTGCAAATATTTATTGGCTCTGTGGAGACGCTTAGTTGGAATGTTTTTCAAATTATTGGCGACTCGGTGACACAATGGAAACAAAAGTTCGCGATTTTCGAAGACTTGCAAACAGTTTTGGAAACACAAATTGCCAACAATTTTAGTTGAGATGCGCCTTTAGTCACCCCTTTCGACCCCCATGGGATAAAAAGCAGTGGCGACATTCCGTATTCTTAATTCGTCACCACATGGAGAGGTTAAATCCTTTCCAAAAACCCAGAACCATTGTCCTATTTGCGATATTGACAGACACTATTATAATGGAAACTCATGTACTGCATGCATGTTCATATATTTACCGAGGCTTTTTGATACTACCTTATTATTTTCAAATGTTCGAATTTTTTGTAAACATTTACAATCTGGATCTCTTCCTCTATCTGCTGGTCCTTGAACAATACTGCTTTTAACCGACTTCCAAAAGGAGGAGGTTCGCAATTTCATCGGTATTTTTTTTAATGTTTATTATTTTGCTGATTATCAATTGTTCATCGCGATAAAGTTTGTCGACTGTCTATCGAGCTACTTATTATTTTTGCTATCAACTATACAGCTCCATCACGACAAAATCTGAAAATGTTACTGAATGTGCTAGTTAAAATGTAGTTTAGTACTAGTGTTTTTTTATATTTGATAACTTTATATATGCATTATGATCTGTATATGTTTATTTCTCTGCACCCCGTTTTACATTTTAATTAGTACATAAATTGTAGAAGGATGAATGGGAAGTATTATTTTCTTTACGAATTAGATGCGTGGGGTGAATAGTTGTTTGCTATTTCCGGGTCTCTTTCTCGCTTTTGTACACGGTTGGTTACTAAAACCTTGGTGGCGGCTAACCAATGGCACACTCGAAAACAAGAGACATTAAAGATGGAACGGTGAACATTTTTCGTTTCTTTTACAAAAGGACCTTTTGTAGATAGATATTGGGTATTTTGTCAAAGAAATTTATAGAATCTCTAAATTACACTATACTCTTTGCGCTTTAGCATGGTGCGTGGCATGGTTCAGTAACATTTCGTTTCACTGTTGAAAGTTGCCGCGATTTACAAATTATGACTTAGTATTTCAGCTGTACCACTTTCTCAAGATATGAAAACATTAATAACTATAGTAAATTAAATTAAACCACCATGCTACAGCGCAAAGAGTAAAACGACACCCTTTCGTCTCATTCTGTCTCAAATGAAGATAATGTCCAAGCCGTGGTTACCCTTCAGTGTCGTAGTTTAGTTGCCTACTTCTTAGTTACAATATCGTTAAAATTTACGGGAACATACAACTATTCTATAAAGAAAATGTGTATCGCGTCTTCACTACCAAAAGGATGCTTATTTAGCCAACTGTTGTGATGTTATTGACATCGTGCCTCTATGGTATACGGTATTCTTGCATATTAGGTTTTATTAATTTGTAGATTCCTATAAATCCTGTCCTTCTCTTTTCGAGAAAAAATCGATATTTCATTTTGAAATGATATTTTCTGTCTTTATTATACAAAGAGGTCGGCGATATAGCAATGGGATATTAAATTATATGAAGGGCTAAAGCGCCTCACCGTGCATCCTACGGTCGGTCTGTAAGACTGAGACCAACGGTACTGAGAGAACTGCTGTCCTATTCGTCCTTCTCCGTAAAGGACCCGTCACCCTTCATCAGTCATACGTAGAAGTCACATCTCGTATAGGTATATTTGGAAGTAGGCACAGGCGAACGAAAGTTACATCTCGCATACGTTTACTTTCCAAAGAGGTCGGCGCAATAGCAAACGACTAGTCCCCCCTAGAGACCGCTACGTTATCGCTACGTCGGGCGCCTGTCAGAGGGGCAATGTAGGCAGTTGGCATGTGTTGTTCAGAGTCCGCCACGTCAGACGAGGGACGCGGCGCGGGCGAGGCGGCCGGAGCCAGGCGCCGCCGGAGGAGGAGGCAAGGTACGCCTCGCGCACACTAGCAAACACACCCACCCACCCACACACATACCACACACCACGGCTAGAGCCACCTAACAAAAAGCTAAAGTATCTAGTAGTTTTTGCTCACTACCTTTTTACTTTAGGGTTTTTGCCCATAATGTACAATTTTATGCCTTGTGTAAATATAACCTCGATTCTTGCTTAAAGATCTTTCTGAATCGTTCTATAAATATTAAAAAAGTTTGTATTTAATGCGTCTGCAATTTACATTCACACAGTTCATTTAGTGTACAGTTTTTATACACGTACGCTCAGTCGAGCAGTGCATACTTTTGTTAGTTTACAAGAATTATTTAAATGTGTTTTAAATTACTTGTGGTGAGAGTAGAATTTTGGGAGCGACAGCACCTTGTGAATCTTTTTTTGGGTGAAGATATCGGTGTAATTTTATATTTAGATGTTGAAGCACTAAAAATAAAACGTAAGACACTTTTTTACTCGTTTATAAAGTTGTGATCGGTCAATCGATCACTGACACACCGATACACGTGTCGTACCTTCGTAACTTTCTCACTGGACACTGCGATAGTTGCGTTCCGTCTAAAACATACATGTCGTTTCGATCGGTGTTAAGCTTTATTTTTTAATTATAAAAATGCGAATAAATGTATATATTGAGCTTGTAGAATTAAATTATCTGAGTAGTATATGTTGTATATTTTAGTGCAATATTGATGTGGTATGTAGTGAAGCATGCACAGTAGCCCGTATCGCTGGAGATGGCGCGCCGTAAGATTTTCAGATGGGTCGTGGCGGGTGCGGGCGAGGTGGCCGACTGACGGGGTGTGTGTTGCAGGAGGCGGGTGGAAGAACGGCGCGGCGGCGGGTGCGGGGGCGGGTGCGGCGCCAGTGACGGCGACTGCGGGTGCGGCGGGTGCGGCGCCAGTGCCGGCGGGAGCGGGGGCGGGCGCGGGCGCGGGCGCGGGCGAGGGCGCGGGCCGCAGCGCCAAGCGACGCTCGCCGGCGCGCAAGGCGCCGCTGCTGAACGGCACGGCCTGAGGCGCGGCCGGCCGGCCCGTGACGTAACGCAGCCGCAGCTCCGCCGGCGCCGACGCCGCGCTAGACTCACTCGTATTATGCTTTTGTAAGAGATTCGTGATTTGTATTCCTGATTACTCGATATATGAAAATTAAACATGTGTACGTCGCTCCCCGGACGAAGCGCGCCGATCGCGGCCTTTCGGTACCTCTATGGGAGATCGGACATAGCGCAGTACATACGTGTTCGTAGCCTGTACTCTGTGGTTATGTGATTTCCTATAAAATAAACATTTCTGTACATATTTTCAATCGTATTTTTATTTGTACGAGTAGTTCGTTCGCGCTTCGGCGCTCTTACAAATTTAACCGTTACGAGATGTCGAAACACATACATACTTTGTAAAAACGGTACGACTAGTTGGAATGTTACGTCTAGTTGACTCGGACCGAAGGGACCTCGATAGGAAGGGGATCGGGATATACATTTATTTCAATGTGACACTAACGATTTAAAATTCTATGTAATTGGTGACATTACTTCCTGGCGGTGACGTTTTCGACTCTTTCGTTTCTTTTCATTTCTTTTTCATTTATATCTTTTGCGAATACTTCATTTTTTTACGCTGTTCTTGTGAAGTAAAATTTTCAGTCTCGTTATCACCAGAAAGTAATACATTAAGTTTTTCTTGATACATACCTATAATTAATAACTATTTACAAATCTAGACTAGAATATCAGTCATTAAACAGTACCGTGATATGCATTATTGCCGGGATATCACTAGAAGTAGTATTTACAATGGATATGACAGGAACAGAGGACGACGACACACTCACTTAAGCGAAATGATGCTCATACGAAGAGTTTCGTATATAAATGCGCTTATACTTATCTATCAACAATATCGAAACCTTAACTTATATGTTTTGTAAAACAATTGTGAACTAGAAACTGCCAACGTGTGATTGGCTTATTAACGGTTGCGGACTTATTGTGTATTAAATGATACAACTTATTAATGAGACGAAATATGAATTTGGGAACACAAATGTTGACACTATGGTATTGATATTACCAAATTCATAGTTATAAATTATTATAAAATAAATTATTTCAAACAATATAGCTTTTTATCATCTTGCCAACCCTGATTTGAATACATTTCTTTTGTTGTATATCTTTAAACCTTTGTTCAGTTATTGAGATGTAAAACAATTGTACGGATATGTAATTTGTATCAACAAAATGTACATTTTAGTCGTTTAAACGAAGCATTTTATTTTATTTGCATTTCTTGCACTGCTCATTGTAATAGTAGCACTGTTAGCCTTATTAGGCTGGTATAAATGATATGTCTCTCAAACTGTATCATGTAGGCTTATTTTATTATATACTTAGGCATATAGTACTTTGTTTGAGTAAAGTCAATGTAAAACGCTGATTGTATCGCGATAATTGTGTCACTTATGTCTTTATTATTTTGGAATATATATATGCTTATACTTAATTTTTATTACTATAGAAACATGTCGGAGGACATAATGTTGTTTGGTTTTATGGCTAAGTGATATTTCGTTCATAAATCCGCGTGATCTGTTGCTGATTGAGAAAAAATCTGATTTGTACAAATGTTTTTTTTTTAATCATTTTCCTTTACCTTGTTTTATTGATCCTATTTTGCTTTGTTGTATCATGTTCTTATCTTGATGGATACTTTGAATATGCTGTGTAACCTACCATATATTACTTGTTATTATAGTCGGAGAGCTGATGACGAATTTTGAGAAGGTTCTTTAGGCAAGCCTGAAATTGCGAAAAATTTCAATTCCGTCAATTGGCGAATTCAGTTCTGGGAGTCTTTTAGCGACTTAGCGGTTATTTCGCTAATGCGCAACATACAACATATGCAAAAAAAAATTTAGGCAAGTTGTTTTTTTATCTTTTCATTTATTATTTCTAGAATTCAAAAAAATATCCAAGACGTTTTTGTCGGTTATTAAGTATTGCCAGACGACTTCAATTTTTTTTTAATTCCCAAAAAGATTTTTTTTATGCCATCTGAAATTTATATCGCGTATTTTTTAAGTAATTCCAATAATACTGCCGGTTATAAATAATTTACAGACGTTAATATAGTTTGTAAATAAGTGCGATTAAAAAGTCTTACGCGTGCAGATTCCAGATTCGCCAATTGACGAAATTGTAATTTTGCGCAATTTCAGCTTGCCTAAAGAACCTTCTCAAAATTCGTCATCAACTCTTGGACTATTAGGCTTGAAACTTGTTTAAAACACTGAGGCGAATCAAATGCGACTCGATTCAACTGTTTCATAGTTGTAAGGTCTCAAGTAACCTAAAAAATACTAATGCCTCAGTATTTAAGGTAATTCTTTGAGGCAAATGGCGTTAGGAAAATTGTCATATTTTTGGTGAATTCCATTCTAACCCACCGAGAATATCTCCTCAATTAATGACACTCTAATCCACTGTTAGCGATCTAGCAGAAATGATGGCATTTCAATTCCATCCACCTGAGCTGGTAATAAGCAATGAGTAAATGTTAGGAGCCAATATATTTTTATTAAGTATGCGTGCAACTATTAGTGATGATAATTATTTACAAAACAATTCACTGCTGTTGTGACGAATGGCAAACTGTGCGGATGCCGAACAATTCTGCCAGTGTCAAATGCAATGGAAATACGTGTATTTAATTATTTTTCTTAAAATTTTTGCAACATTTCAATGTTTTTCCAAATTAACAGGCGACTGAGTGTGGGGCTTTTTGTTGTGGTTAGTTAACTGAAACAAACTGGCAAATAAATCTACTTATAATAAGTTAAAAATCTAGTTGTGTATGACGATAATAGTCATTTTAAAGAAAAGCAATACAAATGAATAAAATTGTATATGCTAGAATTATATCATTCAGATTGGTGTCATAATTATTCTGTGAAAAGTTAACTCGTGGGTCAGAGTGGAATAGACAATATTGATTTAAGTAGATACCACAAAATAAATAGACTTGAAAATATTAAAATCTAGTATCATCCATTAGTAAAATCTTGAAACTGCAAAAGTGCTGATTATTTTTATTACTGTTTCAAGTCAAACTATATTTTAACCCTCGTGCTAGACTAGGCTCCAATTATTTGTATTCCATCTTGTTCTAGTTTCTAGGTCTCGGTTCGAGGTTCGAGGTCTAGTTTTATCAATACAAATAAATAAAATTGAAGTGTCTGTTTGTAACTTCACATGGCAATGACTTGAGGCCGTTATTCACTTTGATTAGTGCGAGTGCAAGTGATTAATGATTAGTAGAAAATACGCGTGGACAGCGACTGATTAGTGCGAGTGATGAGTTGGCTGCGTTGTAATGTGAATAGAAGCGTTTTCTATTTTTTTGCGAGTAAACTGCGAGTAGTCACGTCCCGCGCGCCCTTCCTTACCCCTCACTCACACATACTTGATGATCGGACGGTCATCGACGGCTAACAAATGAATTCAGTAAACAGAGCGACTACACAAGAATTGGACACCACTAGCACTAAGCACCTGCACTACACACCCTCATTCACTCATCACCTGCACTCGCACTAATCAAAGTGAATACCGGCCGTTATGAACTAGTTGGGACTGCATTTGTACTACAAAGTAAGCCCATAACCACCAGATTTTTTAAGAAGGCAGTTTCTGAACTGGTTTAGTGTACAAAATTATACAAGTGCATACAAATTTACTATGTAACAGTTCAGTAACAATATGCGAAGGACACATACAGAACAGAGGGCCTAGTGTGAGTTTATATCACACCAACTCCATCGTCGGAATGACATTGTCCGGCTTTGCAATTGGCCCGCTTTTAATGCTAATTACAACAACGCCGTACTCGTTGCAGTCCAGTGCGAGTTGATTTAAAATAAAGTCACACTAGGCCAGATAATTTTATCGCGTAATAGTCTGCATATACATTTACATAAAAATATGCAGGTGCGTCCCTCCCATTAATATTCTTCGAGAACTGTTACCTAGACGAACTTGTACTGAGAAGAATCTGTTACAAATTGACAACTGACGACGTGTAATGTATTAAAAGGTATAAACTCATCGCTCCTCGTCTTCATGAATTACACATTTGTATATAAAATTGAAATAGTTCAGAATCAATATAGAGGGACTTCACACAAAAGTGCCCAGTTTGGTAGGCTTTTCCCCGGCAATAATGAGGTGGTGGCATTAGAGTAGTCTATGCTTGTCCTCGTGACACGTCTCGAGGTCGCTGTCGTCAGATTCCGAATGTGAGCAGTACGAAGAGTCGCTCCAGTGCTGGAACTCCTCCTTGTGGTGCTCTAGTGCCATCAGTGATGGGAACAGGCTGTCGCAAGCGCTGCACCTGTAATGGATAATTATGTATTTTGAGTTTTAAGTTGAAAAAAATGGTTTCTTTAAAAAAAACATTACCTAATTGCAAGTATATGAAAACGAAAGTACGGAACATTGATATGCAATGAAGGGAGATTTGTACTTAGTAGTAAATTTATTATTTGTCTCTAGGAAAGAGGGAAATGTGTGAACCCTATTCACTATCAATAATATCTAATAGGAAGAAATCTAAAGTTACCGACATAGCAGAGCGAGTCAGCAAACCAAAGTGGCAGTGGGCAGGGCACATAGCTCGGAGAACCGATGGCCGATGGGGCAGAAAGGTTCTTGAGTGGAGACCACGTGACGGCAAACGCAGCGTAGGAAGGCCTCCCGCAAGGTGGACGGACGACCTAGTTAAGATCGCAGGGACACGTTGGATGCAGGCCGCTAACGACCGGTCGAAATGGAAATCAATAGGGGAGGCCTACGTTCAGCAGTGGACTTCCTACGGCTGATATGATGATGATGATGATGAGGAAGAAATCAGAAGAAAATTCTGGAGAATGCACCCATATATTCGTTTACGTCTCCTATTGCCCGTAGCGTAATAATTTTCCCCCGTTTTTGATTTTTCCCCCATTTAAGATGAATGAAAAAACTTCACTTCCCTTACACTCGGTTCACTTTGACAAATTTGACATGACAAACATTTGACTAAAAACGACGCTGAAAAAGTATGAAACAAGTTTGAAAAGCCGTAGTCACGCGTTGTTAAAGTGTTATGGTACGTTTCTATGTAACGCGTGACTACGGCTTTTCAAACTTGTTTCATACTTTTTCAGCGTCGTTTTTTGTCGTAGTTGGGATTTAGTTTTTACTTTTTCTTATTTAAAATGTTTTGGTGCCTCTATAATATTAATTTGTTTGCAAAGTATATACCTTAAATAGGTACCATAGAAATATCACAATTATCGTAAAATACGGAAAAAGTCATGAGAAAATGCTAATAATATATATTTTTAAATGTACTAGTAACGCCCTTTCGAATGATACCAAACATGGCATATTTATCTCAAATTTATTTTTTAATACAGTACTTTATGTCGGCTAGAGGGCGCCACATTAGATTCACTGACACGTCATATAGCTTATAACCAGCGGACGATCAAGACGCTTCTAATGATACCTCATTTGTCTTATTGTGACTAGTAGTTTAGAAAGAATGAGGGAACAGACAATACCATAGAAATATCACACTTATCGAATAAATACGGACAAAGTCACGAGCAAATGCTAATAATATATGTATTTTGAAATGTGCAAGTAACGCCCTTTCGAATGATACCAAACACGGCATATTTATCTCAAATTTGTTTTTTAATAGTAGATTCAGTGACACGTCGTATAGCCTGTAACCAGCGGACGATCAAGACGCTTCTAACGATACTTCATTTGTCCAGTTCTAATAAGTAGTTAAGGAGCTATGAGGGAACAGATGAACATACATACATAGCCTGTCAAAATCATAACCCTCCTATAGCTTTACCGTAGTCGGGTAATAAACTCCAGTATCACTTCGCGATACCGGGCTGTATTTTGCGACATGTTGATTAAGTACGTACGTCTACCACCGGCCAAATCCTGGTCCTACTGAAATCAAATACGCCGACGCCGACCCCCATACATGTTCCAATCGGAATGATCCAATCAGCATGATCAAGCCAAAAGAATTGAAATTTAATCATGCCATCAAGTTTAACTGTCATGCCAATCCACGCCCACACACGATCAATTCTAACTGATCCAATCGGCAGCGTCATGCCGATTGGACGATAGGCAGTATGGTGTATGGCCAGCATTACTATTGAGTGCCCTTTGCCAAAACAATAAGTAGGTCGACAAAATTAACGCTTCATAAACTTATCGTAACTTAAGGTGCGCCGTGATATTTTTTTTTGTTTTATTTTGAAACCTCTTAGTGGTACGGCCTTTTTACATTGGTTGATTTTGATTGCTATAGCTACCTCACGGTCTGTCTAGAAATCTAAAGGTATGTGCTAGCAATCTTGTAATAATCAATTTTTTGTGGGTTTGCATGACGGACACAAAGGGAGTGGCGGGAAACCTGTTTTTTTTAAAATTAATAGGTAAGTACTTCTCTTAGTAAATGTCTACTTTGTACCTACCTACATCTCGTTATTTAGAAGTTCAGAACAATTTGTAATTTAAGTAGGTATTTTCCTAATAACCCTCGTGTTGAACATTTAAAACAAAGCATTCAAATGTTTATTAATTATTAAACTTGTTTACATTTGCACGTGTTGGTTAAATATAAAAATAAAACTGGAAAAAGATTCTCTGTTCTAGAAACTCACCCGAAATGTCGTTTCTTCTGTTGATGGTCCCCAAGAAGACGACGCGTTGAAAATGATCTGTCGCACACGTTGCAAGTTAGGGCTTCGTCTGTAATAAAAAGAAAATTAATGTACAACTGTATCTACCCAAAGTCCAGGGTTGCCACCCGTCCCGATTTTGCCGGGACAGTCCCGATTTTGATGATATCGTCCCGCGTTCCGACGGCCTAGTCATTTTGTCCCGATTTTTGACAAAAATTGTCAATCGCTCAATTTGAATTGACGTGTGTGTATTTATTATCCCACTTTTGGACCGACACGAGAACGCGGTGCGGACCGTTCCGCACGCACTCACGCACCGTATTCTCCTTCTCCCCCTCCCGCGCAGTGTACTTAGTTGTGCGATGAGCTGGGCTCATACCAACCACGTAATTATACAAAATCTTAGCAAATGTCGCAAAAAGTAGATACCTAGGTTGTTCCGAAAATTGATAGCCACTGAATAAATACAATCTCTTCTTTCGAGAAACTATTTTGGATTGACGGCTAATTTCAACACAAACCTTTGTGAAAATCACTGGTCACCTATGTGTGAATTTTCGAAAATATGTTTAAAGATTATCTGTTACTCTTCTTTTGTTTGCAACAATGGACGTCTCGCGGGAAGCTTTTCGTTCTATGAATTTCTATGATTATAAACCAGGATTTAATTAACTTCAAGTTATCTTAAGAAAGTTTACAAGCTGCTTTTGGGGAGTCTGCTTCTGCGTTAGCAATATTTACTTATTGGTTTCGTGAATTTAAACATAGTCTAGAGAACTTAAACGATGACCCCAGACCCGGCCGACCACTAACTGCAGTAACTCATGAAAACGTCATCAGGGTAGAGTGGCTATTGCGAGAGAATAGACATATTAAACATCGAGAGATACAGGCTGAACTAAATATCCTGCATGAACACCTGAAAGTTGGGAAGCTTGCTTCGCGATGGATACGTCATTCTCTCTCCGATGAGCAAAATGCCGTCGTCGTGTTGATTGGTGCAAATTTATATTAGAAAAGTTCAAAGGAGAAACTTCGCATAACGTTTCTTACATTCTAAAAACTGGCGAATCATGGATATATAGCTACAATCCTCTCACGAAGCAGCAATCCACGCAATGGGTGTTTGAAGAGTACGATTTGCCCAGAAAAGTTGTTTGCAGTCGGAACGTTAAAAAAAAAATTATAGCGGTTTTATTGCGACGCAGTAGACGCTAGAAGATCGTAGAACAATTACAAGTGAATGATATAGCGAAGTTTGTCTACCTCAAGCTTTCGAGAAGTTGGATAGCGAGTGCTCAAGGAGCGGCGTCCGTGGCATTCTTTTTCACCATGATCACGCGCTCGCTCACACAGCTGCAAGAACTATGGATTATTTGACAACTTCCGGGGTACAAATGTTACCCCATCCTGCCAGCACCGGTTTAGCTCCATGCGATTTATTTCCTATGGTAAAAATGCTTCGCCGGCGAAAATTTAGTACTGCAGACGAGGCCGTCGTTGTCGTCGCACGACACGTTTTTTTAATGTTTTAAAGCTGTTTTGCATTGGGATTGGATAGGGATATTTTGAAAAGCTATAAATAAACTTTTTACATTAACTATTTTTCATTTCACTAACTATTTTTTGGAACAGTCCACGTATGCAGACAAGAAATAAGGGCACCCAGTGTTCGACGACCTTGGCCCACTGCTCCGGATTCATACGACATACGTGTCCAGCCCATTCCCATTTTTATCTAGCAGATTTCTTGCCCACATCCTCGACTTTAGTTTTGGAACGCAGCTCTATGTTTCTACTACGATCCTGTAGCTTGACACCCAACATTCTGCGTTCCACTGATGCTATTTTTTTTTAGTCTGCTGCCAAAATGACTCTGCCCTGCCTGATGGTAAGCATGAGCAGAATCCAAGAGTGGCGGTCACCATCCTCATTGTGAATAAGGACAATGCAGCATAGTGACCGACACTATGGCGGCCTGGTGAGATGCTTTTTCACGCCCCGCTTAAAAGACCCGGGATCATAGTGGGAAGGAAACACGTATGCTGGTAGTGAGTTCCAGGTTTTTACCGCTCGGCACAGGAAGGAAGAACCAAGCGATGAGTACGAGAACGTATATCTACTACTCTGAAGCGGTGACTTCCAAGGCCGGCACGTGTTGTCCTGTAGAGGAAGGGAGAGGGAGGGATCAGTTGGAAAAGCTCTTCTCCATGATAAAAGCGATAGAAGACTGCCATGGAGGCGATATCTCTACACAACTGCAGAGGCTCGAGGGACTCGGTGGCTTCGGGACTGTTGACAATGCGGATTGCTCGCCGCTGCAACCGGTCGAGAGCGTCGAACAGGTACTGTGCGGCACCGTCGCAAAGATGAGAACAGTACTCCACGCACAAGCAAACCTGGGTCTTGTAAAGAAGACACAGATGCTCGGGCGAGAAGAACCGTCTCACCTTGTTTAAAACACCTAGCTTACGCGAGGCCGCTTTAGTGACTCTCTCAACGTATTCGCGTGGGTTGAGATCTCGGGAGATATCCATGCCCAGGATATCGAGCCTACCTTGTAGTGGCATTTGAGTGTTCTGAAAAGTGGGAAGGGGAAGGAATGGCTAACTGGCTCAGGTACAAGTATTCTTCAACATATTGTAGGTATCCCTACCTGTCGACCTCCACCCCATATTTTCTGCCGTTGGTCATGAATTGAGTCTTGTATCGATTCATTTGAAGTCCAACCTCAAAGCTCGCTTCGCTTAGTTCTTGAAGCATTTTTTGTAGTTCTCAAGCCATGTGGGTGCGAAAAGTACAAAGATTTGTCAATCTTCGTTCGCCAATGATAATGCCCCTCGATTTCCATGAAGCTGACAGTTTTTAGAAGACTTCTTTCAGGGTTCTTGTAAATAGTTTCGGGGATAGAGGGTCTCCCTGTTTCACAACCTTCTCTATTATGAATGAAATATGCATGGAAAATATTTCAAAAATACGCATAAGTAAATACAAAAAAGATTTTTTTATTTTTCCTGCAGTCTTTTTGATGACCTGAATTGAATGAAATCCGACCGACCGTCTCTGATAACTGTTCGATAGTCCCGATTTTTTTTGTCCAAAAGGTAGCAACCCTGACCCAAACAGTAAAAACAGGACTCTACTAAGACCCCGTTGTCCGTCTGTCTGTTAGCAGGCTGTATCTCACGAACCGTGATAACCGTGCCAGTTTGTTAGGGTTTTTTTTACCGATCGATTCCATTCTTTGTATTCTCTACGATGTCTGCCCCCCTAGCTAAGTTGCACACGAGAATTTAGGCGTTAACGATTGCAGAAAGAAAAATGCTTGCAATTTGGCTAGGGGGGCTGATGTCGAATAACACGCGGAAGAAGTTGAAAAATGATAGTGAACCTACAATATGATCTTGATCAAATCAATTTAATAATACATTTTAAAGATTTCTGAGCAATGCTGAAGACGTTTCTTTTTATAATTGGAAATTAGTGCCGTAGGCTTTAGCGTAGGACTGATGTGTTGTAAGGTATGGAAGGATGCCCATGGCCACACAAGACATGTTATATTGTGTAATTTATTTATTGTAATCGATGACCTTGATGCACGGTAAATCTTAAATGAGATTGTGATTGCATTAATTGTAAGCACTTATGTAACTTTCTTAATAAATGAATAAATAAATAAAAAATAAATATTTTATCCCCCATTGTCAGCGCTGTCCTGATTATAATCAGCACAGTTCTCATTGGACATACATACTTACACATGGTTCTAAAAATATAATCTTCATTTTAATTACGTTCAGCCACTGTCAAAGAATAAAACAAAAATAGCAAACTGTATGTTTATTCCAATAAATTGCTTTACAAAAAATATTTTGTACAAACTACATAAGAATTTGAGCAGTATTTGATTCATGATAAATGTTTATTTCTGGTCTAAATACCTTGCACACTTTTAATAAATTTAAATTGTTTTAGGTAGGCAACCCGTATTTTTTGGGAATTAAAATGATTTTAATTTACAAACATCAATTTGTATACATACCAACAAGCAAAAGTTTAAAAACTATAACCCGACTACATAAAAATTATTTATAAAATTTCTATTGCCTGTGCCACCGGGCCATTATTATGAATCTATTGACATCTGATTCATTAAAATCGGTTCAGTAGTTTAAGATGTAGAACATACAAACATACATAACTGTCAAAAATATTACCCCTCCTTTTGGCTTTGCCGTCGTCGGGTAAAAAAATATAACTGCAAAGGCAGAAAGATTAGAACTTAGGATTTAGGGCAAGCATTACCAAAATAACCTTACATATCATACTTTATACAACTCATTAAATTAAATATGACTAATCATTACCTACTAACCCATAACAAAATTATTGTCTATTGTGTACAATGCAAGCTAATATTTGCGTGCTGCCAATATCTTGTGTCTATATTCATAGGTTGGCTCTAACTTGAAAAACTAGTTAAACCAGGTGTAACAATGAAGAGGAATTATCGTTATTTGGGGCAATTTAATAATTAATGGTCAATGTGTGCATATGCATATATGATGATAATTACTACCAATTTCACGGCACATGAATAGGGTCGCCACGTAAGGTAGAAATAGTGGGTAGTGTTTCTTCACAGTGATCAAATCATTTTTCAAGTCTTTTAGCTAGAATTTATTACATAGACAAAATTTAATTAGGAAATTACTTGGGTTCACTTAGCCAGAGTATTTTTTGTCTAAAGACATAAGAAACAATTCATAATGTTTTAATAAATACAAGTTAAGTTCTTGTGATAAGATATGAAATGGTTCCTAACATAAAAAATATACCATTAAAATGACCCCAATTTAGGATTCAATGTACCTCATGTGTCACTGACTTAAGATAAAAATCGACAAGTTGACAACCCTAATTTAAAGATAATCTATCACAATAAAACTAGGCAAATTGTAAGTTACCCCACTATTCTATTTACCTTTCAAACCTCTTTTTAACCTATCAGTATAAAAATAACAATCTTAATAAAAAAACCTTAATATAATTATTTATACAACTATAAGAAACAAGTGGCAGTCCATTTACACATAATGTTATATTGGCAGGGTGTTAGACACGGATGACTTGAACATGCTTCCGAAGAATCTTGCTCCCGTTGATCCTCCGGGTATAGAACCCATTAACATCCAAAATAGGGTTATAACTTGTAGAATAGCACACACAACCGTCCATGGTGTGCTTCGCAAGTACAAGGCACAGTATAATGTGGCTACAAGTGTCAGCATGTAGAGGGTTGTAGTGAGGGCTCGTTCTTTGCTGAACATTGATTTAAGATGACTCCATGGTCCATATAGGAAACTGAAACTGTGGTACAGTGATTAGTATTTAATATTGTTTTAAAAAAGTGAAATTACTTGATGCAGATGTTAAAAGACAGTTAGTAGTAAGTGATAGATTATAAAATGACTATTCACTTTGAAATTCAGAACCATTCAACTACTTGTCAAGTATAAACAACAGTTTACCTCCACCTATCTCACTAATTATAACATACTAGTTGTTGCCCGTGGCTCTGCCCGCGTGTATGTCTGTTATTGCGGCAAATAGTAGCCTATGTGTTATTCTGATGTATAAGCTATATTACTGTAAAGCTTCATCCTAACCCGTTTAGTAGTTTTTGAGTGAAAGAGTAACAAACATCCATCCATACTTACAAACTTTTGCATTTATAATATTAGTAGGATGCATTATCAATTTTTGTTAAGAGTCACTATCTAAGACAGTTTTTATCTCAAGAGGCTTATGGCCTTTGTACGATCAGGGGCACCTACACAAATTTATTTTCAAGATATGGAGGATAAGAATGGGTAATTTGATGGTAGTTGTATTTCTATTTACAATATCTACTTCTACATATAATACTAGATGACCCACATAATCCTGCTTGACTCTTATTGATCAAAGCGTGATGTTAACTCTCATCTTTTACAAATTTCTATGGGATTTTATGAATAAATCTTTTCAGCACTTAACTTACCTTAAAATGAAGAAAATGCTTCCTAGAGTGAACAGTAATGAGAACTTCATTGATTTTAGTACTATCACTGGTAAATATAAGAATGACAAAATGAAACAGAGAACTCCGAGGAAGAGACATATTCCGAATCCCATAAACCGTTGTGTTCGGCTCTGAAATACAAATAGATTGAAAGAGTTCAGTTTCATATTGATAGTTCTAAACATTTTAAATAGTTGACAGCTTTTTAATGATAGCAACTTAGTTAGACAACAAAATACAAGTTACATACTGTAGCCTTATAATTTCATTGTCATTTCACTGTGATTGTCATAGTTGTAAATTATCATTTACACAATAAAATAGTTTAGGTCTACTGCGTAATAGACTGACAACAATAGTTAAATCCTCACTTATAAATGTAGTTAGTCTATAAGCAAATTGAAATTGGTCCAAAACCTAGGGATATTGTTTGTGTTTTGAACCTTAGTATAATTCTTTCCTATTTTTAATTATGCTCAAAATTTAATACTTAAATCTGTATAACAACATTCAGCTCTAGACGAGTATAGCATAGTATAGTAATAATATTAGTATGTCTCAACGACGTACATAAATGTCGTAAGCCAGCTAAGTCTATGATGCACAATGATTCACTCCTAGAATAAAATGTTTCGTTACTTACCAATGTGAAGTACTCCTTCTGTACATTCTCAAACCACGAAGGGCTAGTGCTTGTGGTAGGACTTTCATCAGTACTCCTGCTCATGAAACTAGGCGTTGAAAACGATGGTAAACTAAAATTGTAACTTCGTCTAGTGTCATTTTTGAGCAAATATTCATCCAGGTCTGTCTTTAAATTCGCCATTGTTGATCAAGACTTTTTCTTTACGTTGAACTTGTTCTTATTTTAAAAAAGAATATCACAATTAACTAAATATATCGTTTCGAAATGAGTAATTTTAGGTATCTGTACTCGGCCCACTTGTTGGACAACAAACGTCAACATTAAATGAAGTTTGGCAGCTGTATTCGAAACCATAGACAAAGAATATTTTTTTAGTAAACGGCTAGTGACGCGCATGCTCAAATAGCGTAATCGATTGTTGAGTGTAATTAGTTGAAACATTACAGAATATCGTTTTTCATTACTAAATATAAGACAATCTAATATAATTTACCATAATCTGTGTCGTCACTGAAGTCATCATGAGTGTGTCGACGTACATTGTTGTTGTACCGATCATGCGCACAAGGCGGGCAGACTCCTCGAGTATCGCGTTCGTCTAAGTCAGTGCTGCTTGCGTCCGACTCTTCCTCTGCTTCCTCAATGTGAATATCATCTTTTTGTCTGTTATCAAGTTTTTCATTTGACGATAACTGGTTATAATTTTTTCGAGGAGGTCTTGGTTCTGTGAACAAGAAAAAAAAGTAAGTTCAAAATAAGTTCAACTTTTCATTTTGTCATCAACACAAAGTTGTATTAGGTCAATGTTACTGAGATATTTTGTCGGTCTAGATGTGACAAATTCCAACTACTATTTTTTTACGATTTATTGATTTTACGATACGAAATTGAGAAGTAGGTGAATATGACGTTCCAAGATTCTGACAAACATACATGCATACATATTATACAGACATAGCTATAGTATCTTAAAAAATATAGAACGTGTATTACCGGCACCTCTTTGTTCAAATATTTTCCCTCTCATAAATGAATATTTTATCAGTTTGCACATACGAGGTTTGTAACGTATAAACCGAAGATAAATACACTATTTACATAAACACACTAGTAACACTATTTTAAAACTCAAGAACGGTGTACCGATTTGTATATTATTTAATTTTATTTTGTTAGATTTGACTCCATTCCGCATCCATATTAATATTATAAATTCGAAAGTAACACTCTGTCTGTCTGCCACGTTTTCACGGCTAAACAGTTGTGACTTATTATTTATTATTATAATTAATCATTTAGTTTTACAATTTTCTCTTATTTCTATTTCAATATCGATTTAAAATGACTAGACAATTTGTTATAAATAAGAGGTTGTCGATGACGACCGCACTAATATAATATATTGTGTTGCAGTCGTTAGATCCGTTACGATCAGTTACACCGATTTTAATGAAATTTGGCACGAATTTAATTGTTGATGAAGGTCGTAGGCTACTTTTAACCGCGATCACGCGGGCGGAGCCGCGGGCAAAAGCCAGTAGCAGTATAATTAAAACAAAAATTGAAATTTTGTTTTGTACATTGTGAATGACAAAAAAAAGTAAATAAAGTGCTGAGCTATGCCTTAAAACATAGGTGCGGGATATGCTAGTCGTATAAAACGATCTTGGCGGTTGTGTAACGGACTGTTGTCAAAGTTCGCGGGTTCGATTCCTACTTAAGGTAAATATATGTGTGAATGAACAGTCAATGTTTGATTTGGACTAGGTGTGTTTATGTACCTACTATAATATATGTAATAGTAATTATAATGTCATTATTGTACAGCGGGTAATTACAAAAGGTCTTAAAAAGATTCTAACGTAATAGGTATACAGGTACAAGTACAATATATTAGTAGTTTATTTAAACTAAAGGTAGTATTTATGAAAACCACTATACTTATAGCGCTATATATATCATTTCTATTAAGTGCACCTACCTCACCTTTTCTCTGCATCGCCCAATCGGTCGACTAGCAGAGAATGCCTTAGGCATTAAGCCCGCCGATGCATGTACTTGTGCATAAAGTAATAAAATAATACAAGTGGCAACCTTATCTCTCTTTACAAAAAAGTATAATTATAATATTTATTAGTTGTACAGTACCCGTAGTACAATCTCTGTTTAGATTGGTTCTAGATGGCGTTGTGGGAATGAGGTAGTTATTTTCTGTTTTTAAAAGACTACGTCCTGTGTTGCGCGAAACACAAAGAACGACCTAACTCAAAACAACAATTTGTGGATCACACAAAGTTTTGTCTCATGTGGGGTTTGAACCCACAACACTAAGCGCAGTAGAAAGCCGCGTGGCTAAAAAAGGTAGCTTAAGTTACTCCTTATATCATCAGCTATCTGCCAGTGAAAGTTCCGCCAAAATAGGTCTAGCCGTTCCAGAGATTAGCCGGAACAAACAGACAGACAGACGTACGGACAGACAGATAGACAGACAAAAATTATAAAAAAATATTTTGATATATGTACCGTGTTTACATCCATATGCATTTAGTTAAAAGCGGTTATTTTAATATTACAAAGACAAACAGACACTCCAATTTTATTTATTTGTATAGAGTATAGATAAGCATGGTATCCGTACCTACGCATAGATCGAGAGAATTCCTACAACCCAAATTTGTCCCCTGGCACACATTCGGATAATATCTATTTCTTTGTCTCTCCGTGTTCATCTCCGGGATGGTCGGTTCTGAGCCATTGAAGTAGAAGTAAAGACGTTCAATGCACTTTTGTTAATCAACGAAGGAGATAACCCTTTAGTCAACAAGTGCATTTAATTCTGGGTCGGACGGTTTATACTATCAAACATTGTGATTACCCAAGGCCACGATTAACCTTCGAAATGCGAGGGCAATGGACCTCGTCAATGATTTACTGCTCGCAAAATTCAGATGTCGATGTATTTCTCACAGCTTTAACTAAATTGCAACGAATGTTGCTCTGTTCCTGAGGGCCTAGTGTGAGTTTATTTTACATCAACTCGCTCTAGTCGGTGACCGCGTTCAGCGTTGCGGTTGAGTAAATGTGAAACAAACTCACAATAGTCCCTCAGAATACATCGTTACAAAAGAAGATTGTTAGCATGTAAAGTGCTATTTTAGCTAAATGGCGGTGGACTCTCTTTAGGTACTAAAATTAAAATTACTTCGGAAAAAAGGGTATTATGTCTTTAAGTTAACTAATATTTACATAGCAACATAAATGCAACAAAACGGTTTGCTAATTTTTATATTGAACAGTCCACATGTGTTTTATTGATTACTAGCTTTTACACGCGGCTTCGCTCACGCAGACTTTCATCCACTGATTTACCCCTTTAGGGGTGGAATTTCAAAAATTACTTTCTTAGTGCTCACTTACGTTATATAAAGAACCTAGAAGCAAAATTTCGGGATTCTAGCCTCAGCGGTTTGGGCTGTGCGTTGATCTCTGGGTATGTCAGTCAGTCACCTTACTCTTTTATATATATAGATTTAATTATATTGTACCTCCGTATGTTTTATTATTATAATGCTCTTTTATTTTGGTTAGTCTTATCATTAGAGTTTACAGCTATCTGTTTTATTACTCAATAGTAGATAACACTTATCGTTGTTCGAGTGCTGGAATTATACAAATACGATTCTGATAGTTCAAATATAACATTAAGCTGATAATATATAACAACTTGAAAGTTTACTCTGTACATTTTTCCTGATCAAAAGTATTTATTCTTACAGAAAACCAAGCTAGCCTAAAATGAGCACTCAACCAAATATAGCCGTAATCGGAGCTGGAGTGGTGGGCCTGACGGTAGCCAAGTTAGTGCAGGAACAGTTTGTTGGGGCCAAAGTCACTGTCATCGCCGAAAAGTTTTACGAAGAAACTACAAGCCACGTAGCGGCAGGAATATTTCGTCCAGGTACATCTTTTAAAGGACCGTCAGTTGAAGTTACGAAACAGTGGATTCATGGTTCGTGGAGATATTGGAATGACCTATTGAACACTCCTGATGCCACAAAAATTGGGTTAAAGAGTTTATCCACTTATATATTTTCCAAAGAAAATGAACATGTTACCAGAAATTATCTTATCGACGATTTGTTACCAATTTACAGAACTTTAAGCGAATCGGAATTCAAACTCGCCCCTAAGGGTACGAAATTCGGATCGTATTTTTCCACTCTGTTAATCGAATGCGGCCGATACTTACCTTATACGGCTGATTTGATTGTTGGAAAGGGTGGCAAGCTAGTCAATGGTAAAATCGAAAATTTCGCATCACTATCCAAATATGGTAACTTTGATTTAGTTTTTAACTGCGCTGGTTTGGGTGCCAAATATTTGTGCAATGATCATGACTTGGTGCCTATTAGGGGTCAAGTGATCAAGGTAAAAGCGCCGTGGGTGAAGACGGCCTTTTATGGTGACTATGACACGTATATTATCCCAGGATTTGATGGTGTTGTTACATTGGGTGGGGTTAGACAGTACGACAGTTACAATATGGAGTGCTGTCGATACGATGCTGCAGCGATTAAGGAGCGCTGTTGTGAAATACTGCCTGGTCTGAAGGACGCTGAGGTGATATCTCACAAAGTTGGTTTGCGTCCTCACAGAACTCCGGTTCGTGTTGAGGCGGAGATCATAAATGGGATGAAGGTAGTTCATTGCTACGGACACGGTGGGTACGGTGTTATGACTGCACCTGGCACCGCGCAGCATGCTGTTGAAATAGGCCTTGATTTATTCAAAAGCAGTTTAAAGAATAAGTTGTAATTACTTAGAAATTATGTTAACTCTTGTGCATGTATAATGTTCTTGTACAAACATATTTTTCATCTCGAAGTATGAAAACTTTCTTTATCGCAAGGAAACTGAATTTAAAACATTTTTAGAGGTTACATTATTCAGTCACGCGGTTTTAAGATTACATAATGAATAAGTACAATGAATAAGTACAAACATGTTCTAAACAAAATTATTATATTTGTAAATATAAAATATATAAAAATGTATTTTACACAAATCCATATGTTTTTATTAAAGTAAAATTGATTCAGACGAGAGCTATTGTCTTATTACCCGACTGCGAAAGGAGGGTTATGTTTTTCGAGTGTATGTATGTATGTATATTTCTTTGGCACGCCCTAGAGCCTGTTTAGGCTCTAGGGCTTGCCAAAGAAATATTTTGGCTTGTCGCATTTTATGTGAGTGGTGTCAATAGATTTGTCTTAGTCGTGAGAGTGACACTGGGTATATCAAAATTTTTAAAAAAAGTATTTTTGGTGCCAAAAAGTAATCTAAAAAAAAATTATGTTTTCAAAATACATTTAGTGTGGTATCAAAATAAAGATTTTTTTACAGTGATTACGAATATATATAAAACTTATATGTTTTTATTGTTAAACTAGCTGACCCGGCGAACTTTGTACCGCCATATTTACATATCTGCCTCAGCTTCCCACAGACAGTGTACAGTCGCGGACAAAAAAAGACTTTACCCGTTATCTTTTATTTTTTTTCTTTCTAGCAAAAAAAGAAAGAATGAAATCGGACCATGTGTTATTGAATTACAACTATGTAGATATTTTGACTTTCATCCCCTCCCCCCAGGAAACGGTGCTGAATATCGGGATAAAAAGTATCCTATGTCCTACCTCGTAGTATAAACTCAAATCATGCCAAGTTTCATTTGAATCCATTCAGTAGTTTCGGCGTGATGCGCGGCCAAGATACAGACAGACAGACAAAAATGAAAAAAATTACAGTTTTGGCTTCAGTATCGATAATAGAGAGCCCTCCAAAATTATTTTTCAAAATATCTTTAATGTACAGAATTGGAACTGTTACATTTTTATTATAAGTATATAGATATTGACGCAGTCGGGTTTTTTATTTTTAATAATTTTACTTGTTTCAATTTGTTTTTACTATATTTTATTTTTTATTAATGTTTTGTGTGGTGTATATAGATAAATGAGTACTTGATTCATAATGAACGAACTTCTGCAATTAAAAAGATAAGAATTATTACTTAAATAACAAAAAAAAAACAACTTCAAGAACGACCAAATTGAAATGGGCCCACATGGGAAGCACCAGCTTTCAAATAAAAAAAGAATCATCAAAATCGGTTCTCCCAGTCGAAAGTTATGAGGTAACAAACATAACCTCCTTTTTTGAAGTCGGTTTAAAAGGGTTTGGTGCGCATAGTGTGTTCGAATCGGACCGACTATAAACACGGTGTGCCACTCTGCGCCTGAGATGGGAGGGATCTGAGAACAGCTGTTATTACGACATTCTGACTTTAAACAAACCCTCAAATTCTTGACCTTTACCAACCCATCCACCCGGCCAGTGTGGTTTATTTGGGAAAAATCTCCTTTCTAAGGAGATGCCTATGTCCAGCTGTGTAATGTTAAAGGCTACTGCTGACTGCCTTTATTACAAAAAAAATTGCTTTTAATAACTTCAGGAAACGACTAACTAAATAAACTTATCTTTATATAATACTACAGGAGCCGCTCGCGACTTCGTACGCGTGGAGTTAGTTATTTGCACATTTTTTAATACTTAAATACCATTTAAAATCCTTCTGCCATAATTACTTTTATTACAATAACTTTCATACAAACTTCCAACCAGTTTTGCCCCCTCGTAAAATCCTTTCTTAGCGGATGTGTACCTACCTGCTAAATTTCAAGTTTGTAGGTTAGTTATGTAGGTAGTTTCTGAGAATTCGTGATTAATCAGCGAGTGGTATTTCGCTTTTATATATATAGATAAGTGTAATGATTTTAAGACGTAACAGTATAGCGCTTTCACGTTTTAACTTAATAAAACTTAGCCAAAGTTTAAGTAGTTAATAACTTGGTTAGAAAACCCGAAATTTTCGGTAACAGCCAGTTCCGATTACAAATTAAGATTGAGTTAGGTTATCGGAAGTCCAAACCCTTGCCTCCCCTGCAAAACAAGAGGGTGAGAGCATTCAAAGTCCGTCAAAGCACTTTTCTCTTGAGCTGATTGAGTCCATGAGCAGCCCTAGTCATTTCACTAGCATCGAGTAACACGTCTGCACATTTGCTCCCTATACCATAAAAAAAAGATTTGAAGAAGGGGACTGGCAGCGGACGGATACGAGCTGCCCAAGACCGGAATAGTTGGAGTTCTTTTGGAGAGACCTTTGTTCAGCAGTGTACGACGATAGGCTGTCTGATTGATAATAAATTATCCTCTATTCTGATCTGTTCGAACTTACACATCTCAAAATATCAGTGTATACATATTCTACCCTACAAATTTAAAATAGAACTTTGGTCAGGTCATAACCTGATTCCAAAGTAAGTCCCCGGTTGACGGCACTAGGCATGTTCCTATTAAAAAAACAGGATGTCAATAAAACATAGGAATACGCGAGAAAAAATACTTATCGAAAAAAGTGAGCGTCATGAATCACTTTTGTAATTACAACCTTACGTAGCGTTCAGCCATTTTCCACTCCAAGATACCACTGATGATATGATAACTTATTTTTATAGCTAATTTAGACTTTCATTTAGGGCTAGACTCATTCATTTTCCAATTATATATAAAGTTCAGCGTCTGCAACTTTGCTGATTTATATTCAAATAAATATTCCCTGAACACCGACGCTCATGGGCTTATGGGTGCGTTTAAATTAAACATATTAAAGGTAAGCTATAAAAAGTAAAACAGTGAGATTTTTCTAAAATATACCTATTGTAAAAAGAATCTTAGCGGTGATTATGACGCGTGACAGCCAGTGTCTTGAATTTTCCACCAATAAATCCAATGACTAGTATTATAATAGCTGTAAATTAATATGGTCAAATGACAGACTGAAACAATTTGTTGTATTAGTTTAAAAAGTTGTGTACATATGTGTGTGTGTGTTTTTCTCCATAAGCAATTGTTAATTGGATCATTCCTCAATCAAAACTTCAACATTCGTTGCAAAGTCTTTGTACTACTCGTACAAGTAAACTACTTTCAAATTAAATAGTCATACTATGTGCTAAACCAATTAAAAAGATTATTGAGAAAGAAACTGTTATAGTAAAAAAATCTAAAACTAATAAAAAGGAGATTTAAAGACAAAGGCCATGGTTATATTCAATCCTGTATACTATATAGATTTGTTTCTAAGGTTACCCTTCGAAAAATTCTTTTTAAAAATGTTGTCTCGTTGCCATAGTTAATGGTCCTGATTGTTCTGAAATGCCTCATTGTTGTTGAAATAAATTAACCAAGAGGTATTGATGTCAGTGCTAGCGACCTGCAGAGCTCGTTAAAGCTGTGGAAGCTGTTGTTCGTTCATTACTATCATTAATCATCCCGACCTTCCTAATTAAGAAGCCATGCATAAATAAATTTGGTCGTGTACAATTAGCACGAGCTCTTTTACTGGAAACTAGGTTTTGCCCGTGACTTCATTGGTACTTAAAAGTAATTTAGTTGTTTTCTGGATGTAAGACCAGCCCCTCTAGACAAGTTTTATTCTACAATCGTGAACGTTAACAGAAAACTAACAAATGCATGGGAGTTATGTGTTGTGTTAGGTTAGTAAATACAGATAAGGTAAGATATTAGAATATTATACAGAATAATATATGCAAAACTAATAAAGCCTCATTGTTTTACGTCAAGTATTTAAAAAGGATAGAATTTATAATTATAAAAAAGGTACATATAGCTTTCAAACGATATCAGATACTTCACTTTTTCCAATCTTCATAAATCCGGCGTAAAATATGTCCAAATTACACTCAAGCAAAATTCCATGATTTTGAATGTCAAAAGTAAATTCGATTTCTTTTTTACACACATAGATAGAATGATGTCATCGAGTAAAGAGGTTTTTCACACCGGCGGCTACGCTTCGATATTGGCTCCGCTAATGAAATCAATCATGGCGTCGTTATCGATATCTGTACCTGGCGGAAACGGTGATTGGCTTTTTACACGCACTCGTATTTTTTTACAGGTATTTGCATAGCTTCTGAAAATGATACATGACTCCTACCTAAGTAACGATATTTGTAGGTGTGTGATGAATTCCGTGTGGTGATGGATTAAGAATATGGAGTGTCACCACCCCTATTCATCCCGTGGGAGTGCTAAGAGCCGACTCAGGGAGCAGACTGGCAGGCCAGTGTAGTATAGTAGGCGAAAACCTTCTTCTAAAGAGAAGAGATTAGGATGATATCTTGCATATGATTTTTTTTTAATTATCGTGTTACCAAATCTTTTCGTGTTCATTCCATTGTTTGAAAAACGAACTTCAACTTGAGATAAAAAATAATTGACACACGACTTCCCGCTAAAGTTTATCTTCATCAGCTAATGAGTTTTCATGTTTAAAAAAACATAACATTCGACATTCAAACATTTTTGGGCGTCCAGTAGCGCAAAACTTTCAGTGTGAACCATGTAGGCTCAGATTACAAAAGAAATCCAGATAGACCGTAAAGAACACGACAATGAATCTACAAAGTAAATATAAATTAGAAAGCGAATACATTCTCGCGGCAGTGTTTGACAAACCGCCACAATGATATTATATATAGAACCGCCATATTGTGTTTGTAATCTGAGCATGTAGGTATTTATTATTTTCTTTAAATTTTTCTTGTCATTGACTTTTATTGTATGTTTTGTAATACTAATGTTATTGGTTTATACCGTTTTGATTGACTATAAAATAAATGAATCTCTATATATATGAAGATGAGAGGCACTTCTAAAGCCTGTCCTCAAAACGTGTTTCTTAATTTTGAGGCAAAGTATATTACAAACGAACCGTAAAAAATGCGGCCAACTTCATAAAGAGAGTACTTAATTTGCGCCACATTTTACGGCATTACCGAGAACACACGTTTCTGGCAGTGAAACTTCAGCATCATTACCTATAACAACTCGCAAAGATTTCTCTCTAACGAACCGTGTCACGACGATGAGGCCAAAATGGCGGGCTGCAGGAGACTGACGATAGATGTCGGAAGGGAATATATTGTGATACTTGTCTTATACTTACGTAGGTATGCTTAATCTATTTATGTTTGTAATTTCAAATTAACAGCTTTTCACTAAATAGATATGAAATTATATTGTTACGATACTTATATAAAAAAATCAATTTTATAAATTTCAAAAATAAGAAGGAAATCTGTTTGTTTCAGACTATTTCTTCTGACTAATCTTTGAAGTTTCTGGACCGATTCTGTTGACGGGAAAATCGTTACAGCTATTTTAAAAATGAAGCCTAAGTTACTCCTTATAACATTAATTATCAAGAAATGGGTTACGTAAAAAAACCAAACAAACAAAGCAGTCTCATGAACTCATGAGGACAGAAGTGAAAACTCAAAACTATAAACAAACAGCTGTTTAAGCTCACCTGAAATCAGTGTTGGCATTAATCGATAATTTTTTTAATCGATTACTTAATTTGATTAATTTTTATCGAAATTAACTTAATCGTGATGAAATTAATCGCGATTAAAATATTAATCGTAATCGCGATTAAAATCTTAATCGTAATCGCGATTAAAATATTTTATCATTAATCGTTAATTTCATTAAGCCGATTAAAGTACTTTTATTGACGGGCAAAAAAAAACTTAGTCTATATTTGGAGTTTTAGGAGAGGAGGAGAAAAAAGGAAAATTTTGGGGGTCCCCATACTTAGAACTGAAACTCAAAAATTTTTTTTCATCAAATCCACACGTACTCCCTATGGATGACCTATAGATTGGTCTTCAAAAATGATACTGAGATTTCAAATTTCATTTTTTTTCTAAACTTAGTTTGCGCGAGAGACACTTCCAAAGTGGTAAAATGTGCCTCCCCCCCTGTAACTTCTAAAATAAGAGAATAATAATAATAAAAAATATATGATGTAAATTACCATGCAGACTTCGACCGAAAATTGGTTTGAACGAGATCTAGTAAGTAGTTTTTTTTAATACATCATACTCGTAAATCGTAAACCGCGATTTACCTTTCACTCAATCAACACAAATCTTACTAATATTATAAACGCGAAAGTTTGTAAGTATGGATGTATGGATGGATAAATGGATGGATGGATGGATAGATGGTTGGATGTTTGTTAGTCTTTCACGCAAAAACTACAGAACGGATTTGGATAAAACTTTACAGTAATATAGCTTATACATCAGAATAACACATAGGCTACTATTTGCCGCGATAACCCACATATACGCGGGCGGAGCCGCGGGCAACTACTAGTATAATATAAAATAAAAAAATATATTATATTACTTGCTGCTACGGAACCCTTCATGGGCGAGTCCGATTCGCACTTGGCGGCTTTTGTTTTTATCTATGTATGTATGTGTATTATGTTATATAAATTTGTATATCATATACTAGCTTTTACACGCGGCTTCGCTCACGCAGACTTTCTCAACCTGATTTACGCCCTTAGGGGTGCAATTTCAAAAAATCCTTTCTTAGTGCTCACTTACGTTATATAAAGAACCTACATGCAAAATTTCAGAATTCTAGCTTCAGCGGTTTGGGCTGTGCTTTGATCTCTGGGTATGTCAGTCAGTCAGTCAGTCACCTTACTCTTTTATTTATATAGATTACATATATAGTACACACAAATATACATACATTTACATATGACTGCCTCGTTGGTCTCGCGGTTGGCGTGTGCGACTGCTGATCATGAGGTCTCGGGTTCGATTCCCGGGTCGGACCAAATGTTTGTATGATCTACAAATATTTGTTTCGGAGTTTTGGTGTTTTCTATGTATAATATGTATGTATTTACAAAAAAAAAAGTATGTATGTATTTGTATCAGTTGTCTAGTACCCATAACACAAGCTCTGCTTAGCTTGGGACTAGACGGCGTTGTGTGTTAGATGTCCGAAATATTTAAATATTTATGTTTGTGTGTACACCTACAACTGCCGCTGTTTCCTGCATACATGTACATACATAGGTTGCCTGGGAGAAATTACTGTTAGCAATAAGGCCGTCCATTGTACTTTATAATTGAGACAAAAAAAGGACCAAAAAAATTTGAATGTCTATGTAAGTTTTTTTATTTTTTAACCTTTTCAAACTATATCTATCAATCACATATTTTTAATCGTGATTAACGATTACGATTAATAATCGTAATCAGCAAAAATCTAATTACGATTAATTAATTTTAATCGCAAAATTTGCGATTAACTTTTTAATCGTAATTTTTAATCGTTAATCGGATTAGCTTTTTGCCAACACTGCCTGAAATGAACCTATGTATTTGGTCTTTAAATAAAATGCGCGATAAAAATAAGCATTCGGTGACGATGTCGCGAGTTCCATGATTTTTGTACACCCAAAAAGTGCTCAACGTGCCTAAAGTAGTTTTCACTTAAAAAACAAATAATAGTGAACAAATTTCGATACAAAAGCAACAAAAATCGGCAGGTAATTCTTCAAATTTAGAAGAGACAAAGGGGGGAAGTATAGGTACCCTTTTAAATAAAATCGCTCACACACTCGAAAAGTGGTTACGAACTAATGGCTCTAGAGTTGTAAGTCCACGTTAATAGGAGTACATGCCATCAAGTGACGCGTTTGCTTGTTTGCTCCTTATGCAAAAAAAACAGCTTTATCACTTTTGGTAAAGTCTATGATAGACTATTATTCAGGGGCGGATTAAGTAACAAAAGCGGCCTAGGCAACCATCCCTTCGGCGCCCTTAACCCATGATTCTAGCATCCATATAATATCTATCTTAGCAGTTGGCATATCTTCACTATTTTTTTTTACGTGTGAAACCCTCTTGAGCCATTGGGGGTTTGCAGTGTATCGGAATCGAGCCGACTTAAACCACGTATTGCGTAAACTTTGTCGGATATCGAAGATAGCAGCTTTATTAAAACGTCCAGACTGTTCTGTTTTGGTGCCAGTATAGTTGGCGCCCAGCCGTTGGCTTCGTGCAGAAAAGCAATAGCGGAAAGGCAATAGTTGTGGTAGTCGATGTATGTTTACATATCCCATCGTAGCGCCTAATTACTAAGCCGATTGTAATAAAGGAGGTGTCAATAGATTCATAACAATAGCCCGAGTGAAAAGGACTATATCAATTTTATCAAGTTTTTACATAGTTGGGAAAACGGTTTTTAAAGTTGAACTTATTTGCCAAGATAAACTTAAGAAGTTTTGTATAAATGAATAATATCAGACAAAATATGTCTGTAAAATACTTATGAAGCAGAAATCTTATTATATATAATCAACTTCTATCTCTGAAACTATAAAGTTTAATGTCAGTTTTCCACTGTGTGGTCGATTGCGAAAATTTCTTTCCTGAAAACGGAAACTGGTGAAACCTCCCTAAATCTATCAGCCACTAATATTGACGTAACACTATTACTATTTATACAGTAATTGTATTATCTAGTGATGTACCATGTGAAAATAGCCACAACACTACAATTTAGGCTGATGTCTTTCCAATACCGATTCAATTTACTTCCGTGCCATGTCACCTGCAGTTAGAACACGCTACGAATTATATGTAGATGCGAAGAGCTGCGAACTATCGGTAAACATTTCATGAAATAATAGCTGTTCCGTGACACGCTGGGCTATGCACATTATGGTTGTTTGTTATTAGAAATGAGGTACAAAAGTAATGCGAAAAATAGATGAAAACAAACTTAGAAGTATGTTGAACTTTTGGAGATTTTAAGCGTACCTACAAACCAACTTATTTTATATTGTAAGTCGAAATTCTTAGAACTAATAAAACTATAAATAGCGTGGTTACTTTAATGTCGGGGATTTGCTCATTGGAATTAGAACGACGCGGTGCAGTGAGGTGGTTGAAATTATGGTCGGTAAGATGTGCAATGATAATTTGTTATTTTTTTTATAAATCCCTCTCATTAATCGACTCAGCCCGGCTTCGCACCAAAGTCTTCGAAATTCTAGGTTTAGTTATTTAGGTACTTTGCTATAATAAACGTTCTTCTTGAATCGCTCTATCTATTGCTGCAATCTGCATTAAAATCCGTTGAGTAGTTTAAAAGATCGAAGCGAAAAGACAGTGAACACGACATTTCCGCTGTCTTCCGCTATTTTATACTATACTAGCTATACCCGCTACTTCGTACACGTGACATTTGGATTTTCAAGTTATTTTTAAATTTTCACCTTTAAACCTTCCCTGGACTACGACAAACATTTCAAAACCAAAATCAGCTAAATCGGCCCAGACATTCTCGAGTTTTAGCAAGACAAACGAACGGCAATCGATCTTTATATCTATATACTAATATTATTAAGCTGAAGAGTTTATTTGTTTGTTTGAACGCGCTAATCTCAGGAACTGCTGGTCAGATTAAAAAATTCTTACAGCGTTGGATACTACATTTATCGAGGAAAGCTAAATGCTATATATCATCAAGCTAAGACCAATAGGAGCGGAGCACCAATAAAGAATGTTTCAAAAACGGGGGAAAATTGTTACGCTACGGGCAATAGGAGACGCAAACGAGGTTGCGTGGATCAGCAAGTATAAGATAACGAAGATGGGTAGGTAACCAGTCTGCTGCTAAATAATATATAACTCAATAAAATACAAATTAAAGATAAATGACAGCTTGATCAAACGCACAGAACAAATGATCGTGTTCATCACTAATTTTTTTGCCCTGGCTGGAAATCGAAATCGCGGAAACGAAACAAAAAGAAAATACCTACAAATCACAGTTTAAATAATCAGGAACGTTTGAGGGTACACACCTGGACATAGCCTCTCCTTCGAAAGGAGGTTTTGGCCTACCATACTACGCTGGCCATGTAGGTTTAGGCTTATAAAGTTTATTTCAAGTTTTCTCTTATATTAATAACGCATAGAAAGATAGTCTTCATACAAGCGCCCTGTCAAAAATGAAGCACTGAACCGATTCACATAGGTGTGACGATTACGTAGGTACGCGCGGCGATACGCACACATGCAAACGGAATATTGAAATAAAACATTTCTATTTTGACCTAATTATTTACAAAATACTGTGAAATATTAAAAACTTACCTGTGAAAAGTGATGTTATCACACTTCTTTTTCAGATGCGTTGTGAGTGTTGTGACACAATTTAATTGAACAAACCGTCATAATTTTTTTTTTTTCGCGAGACACGTTCGGCGTACTTTGACCTTGAACACTACGAAGCGGCCCGGCCGTTTGGAGCTTGGCTCCATTTGAGGTGCTTCAAAACGGACGCGCGGACTCGCTTTCTATGCGTTATTATACTTATTATTCTAAGAGTTTTCCTTCTTTTTTCAGTGCAGTTGTCATTCGGAGTTTGCTCCCTTAAGCCGGGTCTCCACTAAACAAAAGTTGTAAATTTTTGTGTTGTCAACACGTGTTGGTGCCAAAAGTTTCTGTAATTTCCTTGTGTTGGCAACAAAAATTGTCAACAAATGTTGGGAACAGTGTTTCCGTTTTTGGCGGTATACGTCAAAAGAATACGCTTGTTGCAAATATTTATTTATTTCAAATTAGCAGTACAAACTTACAGTACATTACCAAAACGTTTGCATGCTGTGAATTACATAAAACATTTTATTACATAATACACAGAATAAGCAACAATGTCAATCGTAAATTATAAATTAATTCTTACAATTTTATGTCCCTAGCAATGTCAAAATTTATACACAAATAACTGTCAATCTTACGACAAAAAAATAAAATTTCAAGTAAAAAATAATAATAGCAATAATCAAAAAAACAAAGAAAACTAAAGTTAAAATAATAATGATTAATTAATACACTGAATTTATTGGTCAGTCACTATTCATGTCCCAAATTAAAATTTATTATTTAGCTGTATATAATTAGAGAAAATAGCACTAGGTTTGTCAAAAAATATGTCTGTATCTGGACTATTTTGCAGGAAAGTATTTAAATATTCAATTCCTCTAGCCGTAGGGCTATTACGTGCCTGAGGAGTGCACCAAGTTGGTGGGCAGGTGAACAATTGGTGCTGCCGTCGTCCTGTGCCACTCAAATACTTATTAGGTACATAAAGGTGGACGCACTCAAGTACCGATGGATTGTCTACCCTATTGTTCAGCAGCAAGTAATAATGCAATACGTGCATATACTCTCTCCTAGTTTGTAACGTATCGAGACCAACCATCCCAGACACAAACATCGAAGGTTACAAAAACGGGTAGTAGCCATAGGCACGTTTATAAATAAACCGGGCGAACCTACGCTGGACTTTCTCAATCATGAGTGTATACAGCTGTTCCTTGGGATGCCAAACAACAGCGTTGTACTCCAACCTACTTCGTACATAGGCGTTGTAAAGCAGCCTTATGGTCTGGACATTACTAAATTTATACGAGGTACGAATAATGAAACCTAAAGATCTATTTGCGTCCTTACACACTTGTTTAATGTGTTCATGGAAACTTAGTTTACCATCCATTGTTACCCCTAGGTCACGCATACCAGTGACACGCTCGAGCGGTTCACCTTCCAGTTCGTAAGTGGTTATGATTGGTGATCGAGATCGCGTGAAGGTAATAATTTTGCATTTGGAGGTGTTGAGTGATAGTTTGTTTTTCACACTCCATGACACGACCGCATCAATATCTCTTTGCATCGCCTTGCAATCCTCATTGTTAGTAATAGGGAGGAATAACTTGAGATCATCAGCAAACATCAGACACTCAGTCCCAGAAAGGACATTGGGCAAGTCATCGATCATAATGAGAAACAGTGTGGGACCGAGGGTACTGCCTTGACTTATTCCTGATCGAGTATAGTATTCTTGAGATCGATGATTTCCCACCTTTACATACTGCCTGCGATCTCTAAGGTAATCTGCCATGAAACCCAAAAGCTGCGCACTAAAGCCCACAAATGAAAGTCTCCTCAAGAGCACATCATTGTCCACAAGGTCGAATGCCTTTTTGAAATCAAAATATGCTGCGTCCACTTGGCGGCCCGCAATCACCCTAGTGCTCAAGTAGTCTATGAATTTAATATGATTGGTTAGTGTAGAGCGCGCAGGTCGGAAACCATGTTGACAATCACTTAAGTACGTACTAATTTGATTGAATATGTAGCCATTGATAATGGATTCAAAGACCTTTCCGAGGACCGACAATACTGCAATAGGCCTGTGATTTGTTACATCTGTTGAAGAACCATACTTGGGTACTGGCGTTACTCGAGAAGTCTTCCACCTCATTGGGTAAATACCCTGCCGTAGTGACAGGTTGTATATAAATAAAAGAGGCCCCTCCAGCACAGGTAAACAGTCTTTAACCAAAAACGACGGTATGTTATCAGGGCCATACGCGGATGTCGTTTTGAGTCGGCGAACTGCTCGTTGTAAGTCCGAAGGGCTTATGTTTTCAACACTGATCCTGGATAGAAAGCTATTATGAGCAGCGTCAAGTTGCGCTGCTTGTGGATCTAATAGCGGAGCATTTCCGTGAAAAACCGAACTAAAATATTGCGCAAAAGCATCGACAGCCTCTTGCCCTTCGACTGTTCTACCATTAAATATATATTCGCTAGTTTGTTGCCTATTTTTACGTTTGTCTTTTACGTATTTCCAGAAAGTTGATGGCTCAGATGCTACATTATTTTCAACTTTATTTATGTATGCATTGAAAGCCGTATTAATGAGGCATTTTACTTTGGTTCTGTAATATTTAAATAATTCTTTATTCAATTGTAAATTATGTATTTTAAACATTCTTAAGTTATAATATTTTAATTTTATGTAGTGTATTATTTCACCAGTGTACCAAGTAGGATATATATATCTGTGACCATTTGTGACCTTTTTAAGAGGAACATTGTCAGTGATGACACGATTTAATTTGTTGTATAATATATCTACAGCTATGTCGGTATCACTTTGCAGTAACAAGTCCGTCCAGTCAATATTGGCGATATCCGCATATAAGCTATGAAAATCTGCTTTGCGGAAACTCCACTCGGCAGTTTCTTTATGGTCCGACTTTGCGCTATTCGGACAGTGATGTTTTGCTGCCGTATTTACCGGTATTTTAAGCAATATTTCTAGAGGAGGGTGATAGGCATCCATCGGCACCAGCGGCTCGACATCCGCACCCACAGATACATTCTTAGAATCAAGCGTTGTTAAAACCAAATGCAAGACACATCCATATTTATTACTAATATTGTTGCATTGCTGAAGATGACAGTATTCCAAAAAGTCACTAAATTGATTTCTAACTGTGCTACTACAAGATTTTAAATTGAAATCACCTATTATGATGAACTGATACTTGGAATACATAGTAATAGCGTTCTCCATACAGGTTAATACATTCAAATACTAATTGTCATTATAGCTAGGTGGTAAATATACTACACATACAAGCAATTTGACATTTTTACACGTTATTAAAGCAAACAATAGTTCCTTGTCGTCAGTTAAATTATCAATGTCAGTAATTCTCCTAACTACGTAACAATCCGTCACTGCTAATAGGACGCCACCCCATCCTACATCACCAGCTCTGTCTTTACGGAGTACTTTATAGTTCGCAGGAAACAATTCTGCGTCATTTACTAAATATTTATTGGCTCTATGGTGACCCTTAGTTTAAATGTTTTTCAAATTGTTGGCGAGTCGGTGTAGACACAACAAAAGTTGGCGATTTTTTGAAGTGTTGTAAACAGTTGGAAACACTAAAATTGCAAACAATTTTGGTGGAGACGCGCCTTTAGTCGCCTCTTACGATACCCGATAAATAGTGGTTGTGACTCTGTATGCTTAATTGCACTATATTTAAAAGTATTATTTACCTGTTATACATATATTAAAATGTCACCATAAACAAAATAAATCCTCTCATAATTATAATTTATTTACCCGTTATGAAAACACCGCACCAAGCTTAGTTTTTATCGCTGTATTAATAAGAGAATACGTAACGGGTCTTATATAAAGACTAGAATTTTAGATAGAATGGCATAGTATTGGTATTAAATTTAATAGGTATACCTGTTCCACTGGTATTAGGTGTAATCGGAGTCCTAACGTACCTGGCATGTTATCTGAATATGATTTTAGTCAGTCATGAGTTTGTCCACCCTATTTATTATTTGGTTTCCTTAAGACCTATATTAGATATTAATTGTTTTATAATTTCACCAAGAGCATACAAATGTTAGTAAAACGGTTACTGGATATCTACTGACGTGGTTTCATCAATGTTATAAAACTTAAATCAGTGACTATAGTATTTTTCGTACATCGCAAAGTCAATTTCTGTTTGTCGACACCAGTTTTCATATTGATTTTAATTTAACGGTTCTGTTTAAACTTAGTAAATGCAAAATGTGACAAGTTGGCGAAATAACATGAGTTTACTTAGCATAAAGTATCCGAGCTTTCATAGAGAAAAAAAAATGATATTAATTAGTAACTACCACTGCATTATTCACATTTGCCACAGTATCTGTTGCAGATAATTGTTGTAGAGCTCGCGGGTTTACGGGTTTCTGCATCAGCGTTAATGGCTATAGAGGCCTGTGTTTAAATAAATAAGTATGTTGACTTTGATATGTTGTTTAATATGAAAATTCTTTATTTGAGGTGACATTGATTAGTAGAAATCTCCTCGTAATATTAAAAGCATATTAGCAATTAAGGTATTTTGTTTACGGTAAACTTTATAGATCATTCAAATCAAATGTTTAAAAGAAATTTATTAAATTTATTAATTTCAGAACGAAGTCGACTTGTTATGACTATGCAACTTCATGCAAAAAACACCACTTTCTGGAACTCCGAAAGCGTCGGGATATTTCTTGCTCGAAGAATGACTTCTTCCATCGATTGTCCTGAATTGCTCAACAAAGTAAAAATCTACGTTCCAGTGCATTCATTGCGCCATGCTCCATTTTTCTCAACACCAGTAGTACTAGATATTGTCAAAACAGTTTCCTTTATCGTATCATAACGTATCGTATCATATTTATAACGACTTAGTACGCAAGCATGACCTTGACATTTTTGCAATGAGTTTATCAACTATGAGGAGCAGACTGCACTCAATGTCGTTTTAAAATCTAGATTTTTTAATTGAAACCTTATTGAATTTAAATGCAGGTAATATTTAAAAAAAAATGGAATCAACTTCAATTATTCTATAATATTTAATATATTTTTCTCTAATTTTTATTAAAGGGTCTTCTTTTTCTAAGTATTTAGTTTCTATCTGTGGAGACTTGTTAATGGCGTATTGTTGCTATTCTTGTGACCTATTGTAAGTGTATTGCTGTAAGTTTCCCTAAGATTATTAAATAAAATAAAATAAATAAAATAAAATCATATTGGACTTATATCTTGTAATCTAGACGAAACAAGTATTAAAGTTCTTATAAATACCATATTACCAGTACCTGTTACAGTTATTAAATACATCTCTACAGCGAGGGTACATTTTAATCAATTCGACTGCGAGCGCGTTCCGTCGCTAAATTAAAAACACAATGTGGGAACACAGTGTAGCCAAATTGTTAATAAACTTAATAAACTTTGGTTACTTATTCGACCGAAGCAGCGCAGTGCTTTATTTTTTTATATTTTAGCTGTATTTTAACCTCACTCGTCGGGGTTGCCACAGATGTCGTAAAATAGTATGATTATGACTTGGAGGGAAACACTACACAAATACCTAGTTTTAGCTATATAAAAAAAAAACAATAGGTAGCACATACAAATTAAGTTATTTTATACTTTTCAGTTTTTGAAGTCGGTTTTTTTAAACGAAGTTATTTTTTTTTTTCGCTTTTTAGTCTTTCTCAAGTCTCTCATCATCATTTCACCTAAATAACTTGAAAGAATACGACTAAAGGTAACATACAACATACTGTATAGAATAATAAATAAATATTTCGGACATGATGTTTACAGAATATGAAAGCATGCAGACAATTGCATTAACTTTATTGCAGGCGCTCACGTAAATTTGAGGGTTTCCTTCAATTTCCTTGAGATCCCATCATCAGATCCTGATATGGTGGCCATGGGACCACATGGGGAGACCACACAATCGGTCCACAATTGACGGAGTAATCAATGTACATACATTAAAAAAAAAAAAAAAATACCGATGAAATTGAGAACCTCCTCCTTTTGGAAGTCGGTTAAAAATAACTTTTAATTTGATTTTAGAAGCGGAAGATTATTAAGCTTACCAGTTTATCTACTTTTTATTCTTTTATTCTTTACTCACTCTTTGGTCACTTTTCCACTCCTAAACATAACATAAAGATAAATGGTATATTGTGTTCTTCAATAAGTCAATCCTTTTTTCTCCTCAATAAAAACATTTGTCGTTGTTTAGAGGCACATGATCTTTTTAATAAAAAAGTTGCAGAGTAAGATTAAGATAAAAAGATTTTAAAATAAAGATAATATAAAAAGAAAAGATAAAAAAGATAAAAATTCATCATCACTTTTTTTTATAATTAGTTTAGGAATAGACGGCTTTGTGTGAGAGGTGAAATATAATTCTTATTAACACGAGAGTGAAAAGCACGCGTAAAATTTTGCTCGTAGCCTTTCGATAATATAGGCCTGTCTTACTGAAACTCGATTGTGTAAATCATAGAAGCGTTCAATCAGCGTTCTCTATGTATAGACAATAATTGTTTGTGCCGATATATCGACAACACAGAGCGCCTGCGGCAGTCTATTACAACTGCCTATTATTTGAAGTCCGCTCAACCATCACGCGAGATTGACTGAACACAAATTAAAACTGACTGTGTTGCTTAAGGCTATAATTATTTGTTTACTAATCGATGGGTTTTGGAATCAAGGGCTTGAATAATTTTAAGATGTATTTTAAGAACTTAAGGACTTCTTTCTTAGATACACACACATATACGTTCATAACGTCACGCTTATTTCCCAGAGGGGTAGACAGAGACAATTTAATTCCACTTACTACGGTCCCGATACACCTCTTTTGCTTCGTCCCCGTTCATCAATCGCTGCATGCATACTTGACGGTTTCTAGTGTTTTCCGCATGGTCGTTTTAGAACATCACCAATTTGGTTAATAAATGATCGTGTTCTTAGATTACAGGCAACCAGTTCCACGACTCCGACCGCGTGTATGTCGATTGTCGCGGCAGAGAGTAGCCTTTGTCTTTCCTTATGAATCAAAGCATCTCCATGCTAAATTTCATTGAAATCGGTGCAATTGTTTACCCGTAAAAGCGTGACTGACAGACAGAATTACTTTCGAATTTCTAACATTAGTATGCAGTATAGATATATAGCTATACCACGGCCACAAAGAAAACTGTTGGAAACAACTCTTTTGTTGCATTTCTTAGATTGTGTCTGTGGCCAATATCAACTTCAGTATTAGGGATTTTGTCTGCTCGTTTTCCTTCTCTATATGTATGATTATCAGCAGAATGGTTAACTGCTTGGTTTGATATAAGACGATGTGCCAGACTAACTATTAAAACTAAAAAAACAACTACCTAAACAACTGATCGACGCTTATCATGACCAGAAGGGCCGGCCCTTTTCTATGTACAGAGAATTAGCATTACCATTCAACGTCGCAATGCTGCCCGTTTTCTGGGAACGCTACCATTTTTTTATGCTTGTATGTAAATATTTACTATTATTGTATTGTTTTTTTTTTGTTTTCAAGTTAGTAGAGCCGCACTGATTTCAGCACGAACGAGCCGGCTCGACTGGGGCGGTACTACCCTCGCACAGAAGATCAACCTAAAATGATAGCATTTGTGCTGTCGTGTTTCGTTGGTGAGTGCGAGACCGGAGGCCCAAAGATGTAGAAGTATCACTAGGCTGCCATGGTGTGGGTGAGTGACCACCACTGATTCAGAGTAGAGTCATTTTGGTACCGACAAACATAAAAAAATACATTGTCAGTTTAAAAAATTGGAATAATTAAGATTGAGATATACAGGGTGTCCCAAAATTCAACGATAAGCGGGCGCCTAAAGGTAGATCTGCTAATGAGTACATAAGGAAAAAAAATAAAAAAAATATACCTAGTTTTTTTTTTTAGTTACAAGAAAAATTTAGAATTTCTTTGAAAATTTATACCTTTCATGATATTGCTACTATTCACCACAACTCTTAAAAACACCAAATTGCCCGCAGTTTTTACACAAAAACGTTCAAAATAATTTTTTTCCCTTTTTCCCTACAATTTTGAAATATTTTTACTCTTAGTGTACTTTGACTCATGGTCTTGTAAAAAAAAAGTATGGACACCACTACGTAATAAATAAATAAAAAAAATGAAGGGTGTAAATTTTCAAAGAAATTCTAAATTTTTCTTGTAACTAAAAAAAAAACTAGGTATTTTTTTATTATTTTTCCTTATGTACTCATGAGCAGTTCTACCTTTTGGCGCCCGCTTATCGTTGAATTTTGGGACACATGGTATTATACCTGTAAAATATTAACTGACAATTCTTGAACAGTTTAAACACATATTACGTTGTAACTTGTAACGTATTAAAAACAACAATTTAATTTAACCATAATTAATAAAAGCTTATAATAGCTTATTAATAATTAAAGAAAGTGTTTGCGAAACAACTTAAGACTCCTGAAAATTGTGTTACTAATATTAAATTGAGTTTGGACTTAAATTGAACAGAAATGAAGATCTCCCGCCCGGGGGAGCGCCAAAGTAGAAACACTTGAGAGCCGCGTCACAGTTTGTGCAAACTTTATAGATATAATGATATTCAGCTTTCCTTGGAGACCAATCTTGAGTGCTGACTTTGGCCATCTATGGTTATCTGACTGGAATTAATATATTTGAACGTGTAAGTTCAATTTCTTTTCAACCCCCGATGCAAAAAGAGGGGTGTTATAAGTTTGACGTGTCTGTCTGTCTGTCTGTGGACCGTAGCTCGCGAACGGATGAGGCGATTTCCATTTAGTGTTTTTTGTATGAAAGGTGCGTGCGTGCGAGTGTTCTTAGACATGTTTCATGAAAATCGGTTAAGTCGTTTAAAAGTTATGTAGGTGAAAGTGGGGAAGAGTAACCGAATGTCTGCAAAAATATCATCGAGTGGGGTCTCAAATGAAAGCGCATAACGTGCACATTACAAAGTAATTGTTCTTTTTTTACTTTTTAAAGGGAACTCAGATTATTATGTCGGGAGTTATTTAAATTTTGAGAATTTATAGTTATGTTAGAAATGTTTGATGAAATTCAAAGATGGATTCAAAATTGTCGGACGGGAACGTTTTAAATCTTTCAATGGAGACGTGTATTTATGTAGTTATCTACTCCTAAACCAGTGAGTAACTAGTAGTAATTGTAAAATATTTGATATTCGTGACATACAAGCAAGCGCAAGCGCTGTTCCACACCAGATTTCTGTGTCGCCAAGTGCCGACAATCGAGAGTATAAAATACGTAACTACAATATCTTGTATTACATAATCAAGTAAGAATATAAATTATTCTTACTAAATTAAAAAGCTCTTTTAAACACAATTCTCAAAAATCATTAAAAAGAAATACGTACGATAAAAGAAAACAAAAAATAATGTGTTCAATACGAATGAGGTTCAACTCGGCGAGCGGTTAACATATATTACAATAGAAACATAATATAATGAGATGTAACGAGAACTCTTTATACCCTCTCAAAATACCAAGTTTTTTTTAGGTATTTTTTCATCAAACGTATGAAACCCTCGCACACATTATACTCACAATACGATTCATATACTTTTGTTATTCTTTTGTGAGCTGATGCTTTAGACTTTATGGAAAGTTATTTTTTTAGTTATTGACATAAAACATATGCCGTTACACGTTTCGCTGAAATGAAACATTTAACTAAACCAAACCCGACTACGTAAAAACTTTAAAAAGTACATAATATATGTATAGGTAAAGCTGAGGAGTTGTTTTTTGTTTGCTTAAACGCGTTAATCTCAGAACCTACTGGTCCGATTTGAAAAATTCTTTCAGTGTTAGATATCCCATTTATCAAAGAAGGCTATTGGCTATATATCATCACGCTAAGATGGTTGGAGCGGAGCACCAATGAAGAATGTTACAAAAACGGGGGGAAAATTATCACGCTACGGGCAATAGGAGACGTAAAGGAGGTTGTGTGGGTCAGCTAGTTACGAATATAATAACACCTTATTCATTAAATTCGTTTCAGTAGTTTAGCCGCTACGGTTAACATACAAACATACATAGTCTACCAAAACTATTACCCGTCCTTTTGGGTTCGCTGTAGTCGGGTAAAAATATAACCATTCTATTGGCGGGTAAAAATTATTTCAGTGTTGGATAGTAAATTTATCGAGGAAGGCTATAGGCTATATATCATCACGCTAAAACGAATAGGAGCGGAGCACCACTGAAGAATGTTAAAAAAATGGGGGATTTTTTTTAAGCTACAGGCAATAGGAGACGTAAACGAGGTTGCGTGCCTCAGCTATTAATAATACACAGACCACTATTTACGGAGATAACCGACATACACAAGCAGAACCGCAGGGAAAAGCTAGAGCTATATAAATTAATTATTTCAGAACTACATTTCATATTTCATTACCAACGTTTGTGGCGATAACGACGTTAGTAAGTAATAAGAAAATATTTAAAACTAGCTGTGCCTACGACTTCGTTCGCGCGTGCGTAGATAGATTCAAATCTTTGTTCTCAATCTCATCTTCCAATCATTTTTCAAAACAAAACAAAGTTAATTTAAGAAAGTCTATGTGTACGTATGAGTTTGTAATACGGATACAAACATTAATTACAGAATTTATTGTAAACAATATTGCTTGTTTTTTCATTTGCGTCAGTACTTACTCGTTACTCACTACACTTTCACAGTAAAATTATAGGCACTCATGTGCCGGAAGGCCAGGTGCGGACAAAGAATTTAAAAACTCAATTGGATACGTCGCCACGTCGTAGCTTCATCTTGGGCGACAACACTGTTAATGGCATTATACGCAACCCTGTCGAGTTTGGGCTCGTTTGATTTGTCTTGACTAATAAGATACAACACAGAGTCGACTGCCTCGGTGGCACAGTGGTAGTGTATGAGACTGCGTGCTTGAGGTTTCCGGTTCCATTCCCAGGTCGGACCAAATGTTTGTATGATCTGCAAATATTTGTTTCGGAGTTTGGGTGTTTTCTATGTATAATATCTACGTATTTACAACAAAAGTATGTGTATTTATACAGTTGTCTAGTACCCATAATACAATCTCTGCTTAGTTTGGGATTAGATGGCGTTGTGTGTTAGATGTCCCAAATATAATCAATAATTGGTTTTTTAAATGCATGTAAGGCATATAAAAAAAAAGAATTAGTTGTAGTAACTCCAATGTAATATCACACATAATGATAAAACGCTAGCGTGATTCAGTCGGACCGAACAACGCCATCTATTAGAGCCAACCGGTATTATATACTATTTAATCGATTTTTGCCCATACGATTGTCTGTTATCAATTGGAAAAGTACGAACGTTTGGATAGTACTAAAATATTCTGTCTAACGTGTCCGGTTCGTCATCCCCCTTTCCATACATTTTGGCAGAAGTTTACTATGTCTGCTGCTTAAAAAGTTACAAGTATTCGAAGATCATACTTCCAGTACCTGGATGACCGATACTTCAAATACAATATTTGAAATTCACTCCGTCTGTCTGTTAAGCTTTCACGCTAAACTGCTACACCGATTTTAATGAAATATGGCATCGAGAAGCTCCTTTATTATAGTTGTATACTGTACTCGTTTTTGGGACCGTTTCCCTAATACACTATATATATTATACTAGTAACCTGCCCCGGCTTCGCACGGGCTCTTTACGCAAAATATAATATAACTGATTGTACTCCGACAAGATATGCGGCTTCATCAAATATCTTTATGTTTTAGCCAATATATTCAATAATTTAACAAATTATATACGAAAACCTTCCTCAAGAATCACTCCATCTATTGGTAAAAACCGCATTAAAATCCGTGCAGTAGTTTTTGAATTTATCGCGAACAGACAGACGTGCCGGAGGACTGTTTTATAATATATGTAGTGAAGTGTAGCTCAAACAGCATACGAATTATACTCCTCAAATAGAAATAAACGAATCAGGAAGTGGATAAAGGACAAAAAAGAATTTACGATCTCGCACAATGAATTAAAAGGAGCTCAGTAAACACCTGCTACCCGCATCGCCCTAAATCTACGCAGTTACGTTCTAACTTCATTTTAACTCAATTATTCGTACATTTGAATTCTTACGCAAGATACCGCTTAGAAGGAAAAAGGTATGATTAAAATATAATCGAATTAAATTCTCGAAATTCCGAACAATAATCGGTGGTCTTTTAGAGAACATGCTTACGTTACGCTACGAGAATTAGGCTAAGATTTTTTTGCCGCAAGCAATGTTTCTTTCTACGTCATTACTCATTTTATATTTTTTCAAATTACATTTTTATGTCAATTTGTAACAAGCTTGATACAGAAAAAGAATAAGGTGGTATTTCAAGTAAGTACCTATTTCACTGGAAATTAACTTCACTTATGTAGACGATAAGGTATTTATCGCTTTGTGATATTAAATTCTGAGTAGATACTACTTTTACATACCTGCTTTAAACATATTAATAAAGTTTGTAGTCAATACTTTTTTCTATTTATTAGTTAGTTTTTTTAGAAGATATGATAATTACAGCTTCGATGACTGTCTCAATGGCGCAGTGGTAGCGTACGCGACTTCTGTACGCAATGAGGTCTCGGGTTCGATTCCCGGATTCATTGTTTTATTTTTATTTTTGACAAAATGATTGTACTCTGCCTGATGGAAAGCATAAGCAGAATTCAAGAGTATTGGCCACCATACTCACTGCGAATGCAACAATGCAGCATGGTGACCCACACCATGGCGGCCTCGGTCTCGCACTCACCAACGAAACACGACAGCATGAATACTGATGATCTGCAAAAGTTTGTTTCGGAGTTTTAGTGTTTTCTACGTATAACATGTATGTATTTACAAAAAAAAGTATTTAAGTGTTTATATCAGTTGTTTAGTACTCGTTGTACAAGTTCTGTTTAGTTTGGGACTAGAGGACTTGGAGTCAATGTCCAAAAAAAATTTTGTTGTTATTGGACAGAAGTAATCTATGTGATAGTAATATAGTTATAAATTATTCTAGACATACGTAAATCAAAGTAATTAGGAAGTTAGAAGCGTTTAGGATTAGTGTACTCCTTTTCATGAAAATTTGAATGCGGTACACATTTTTGCGAAAAACAGCCAGTCTTAACGTAGCATAACATTGTTGCATAATTTTTTGTTTTACTCATATCAACATTTGGTATACGAACCATTTCATGAATACTGTACGAATTGATAACATAATCATGCAGCGGCGTGCGATTGCCCCATATCATAAAGGCTTTGACGATCCTATAAAAAATAATGCTTTCAAGAAACAGCTTTTTGTGGGAAACACCATCATCTTTTTGCTTTTTTCTTAATTTCATTCAGAGTAATGTGTATTATTGCATTAGGTTTGTTTTCTTTTATGTTGGCCACTTGCCCAATGACAACCCTTTTTGGAAGTGTAATATTTTTGAGATAGAACAAAGGCAAAAAAAATGAAAAAAGACGTTCAAAACTATCGAAATTGGAGACGTTCTTTGTATACATATTTTTTTTAGGAAACGCAATAAGACAACAATTCGAAATTTCAAATTTTATGATAGACAAAAAAGTTTAGTAGTCGCTATACAATGACAATTTAAGTTTAGTGATAAAAATAAAACGACATTTAAAACCAGTGAAGCGATTTCTCGTATGAATAAATCTGCATCCATAGTGTTCAATCTCCTACATAGTTATTTTACGTTATAGCGAGGGTACCTATGAAAAAACAATCACTAAATGTTACTAGGGACCCATAAAAGAGTAACAGTTTTTATGAACCATTCCGTTTTATAAATCAATTCACTTTGCCGTTCTTTTAGAGCTTCATACAATATGTCGTGCTCCGGAACGACTACATTTTATGTGTTATTCAGTTTGATAACATGGAGTCTGTTGAAAGTAGGTACCTTAGGTACCTATATATTTTTTAAGATAGCGTGTTTAAATATTCCCAGGGCCTTTGACATGGTCACGGTGATGATTTAGTTCATCTATACAAATAAATAAAATGTGAGTGTCTGTTTGTCATATTAAAATAACCGCTTTTTGCTAAATGCGTATGTATGTATACACGATATATATAACAATTTTTTTTTTTTTACAATTTTTGGCTACTAGGCCGCTATAGTGTGGGTCACCATGCCACGTAAGCGCAAGCTTGAGGGTGGCAGATGAGGCCATCTGTCGCCCTAGCAGAAGCAGGCACGGGTGGGGGGGGGGGGAGTGGTCCGGAGCATTACTACCCTCGCACATAAGATCAACGTAAAATGATAGCATTCGTGCTGTCTTGTTTCGGGATCACCATGCTGCATTGTTGCATTGTCGGCATTCGCAATGAGTATAGTGACCACCACTCCTGGATTCTGCTTATGCTTTCAAGCGGAGTAGAGTCACTTTGGCAGGCTTATACATAAAAAAAAAGTGAGCCGTCACGGAACGCCTGGCAGATGTGAAACATCGAAATTGTTTTGTACCTATAAGTTATATAATAAAAAAATGTGCCTTTTTATGTTCCATTAAATAAAATGACTGTTTATTACATTAATATTCATTTTTATTGAATAACAAATACAAAAATTCAAAATTTTTAAATTTATTTGAAGTCGCGACAACTCAATTATTTTCATCAGTGACTTCGGTAAGGCGAAGCGGCGAACGTCGCCACGGCAATTTTCGCCACGCCAAAAATCAGGTTTACCATCGCCTATGGATGTTTCACAAGAAAAAAATGTGTGGGAGCCTTTAGGCTTATGCAGTATGGAAAGTACGTCATTAGAGGCGCTCATAGCCCAGTAGCACTCGGTGATCAGAAATAATCACCGAAGGTAAGCAACGACGCCGCGGTCAGTACTTGGATGGGTGACCGCTGATGGCATGATGCCATGAGCGTCTTCGTGATTCGGAGGTCACGCTAAACAGTGGGTCTTGGTTGTTATCATAGTATAACCGTCGTGAAGCTTAATTGGAGGCCTTTGGGCGGCTTAAAAACATTCAACGGCAAGATTACGTAGCCACAACGTTGTCTTGCCAGTCCCCAACCCGCACTCGGCCAGCGTGGGGATGTATGGCCTTAACCCTCTCCGGAGAGGAGACCCGAGCCCATCAATGGGACGTTATGTGTTGTTGATGAAATGTCTTAGATGTTTTCTCTTAGTCATTCAAGGAGTTTTGTAACAATACTAAAGCAATAGTAATACTGAAGGTATCGTTGCCTAGATAGATACGTTACGTACAATTACACGTTTATTAGCTTGACCTGTATGTATGTAACAAAATCTTTTAACTTCATTTTCACCTAGTTCTAGGAGTCTGATTAACTTGAAAATTTGCACAGGGGTCAAGGGCCGATGACAATACAATAATGTAAAAAAACTAAAAAAAAATTGTTTTAAAAAAATAAACAAACACAATTTTGTAAATATACCAAACTAAAAAGTAGAACATAAATTATAGTTAAAAAAACTAAATTAAAAGCAATCGAACTAAAAAGTAGAAAAATAAATTATGTAAAAAGCGTAGTGTGCTTTCTGAAAATATTTCACTAATGTCGCCCCACGCTTTTTACATTAAAATTATTTTCTACTTTTTAGTTCGATTGCTATTAAAGCGTGTTTTTTTGTTTTTTAAACTACAATTTATTTAAAGATAACTCCCGCAATAGAAATAAATCCTGTGTCACGGGGGACTTTACAAACTAACATATAACGGACACAAAGAACAATGTGTGGATCACACAAATTGTTGACCCGTGTGGGGGTTTAAACCCAAAACACAAGGCGATGTGACCGCCTGAATCACTAGGCCAACCATGCAGTGTGGTGCAGTGCAATTGAATGACATTTTAAATAAATGACTCGCTTAGGTAAAGCCTTGTATATTACAGCAAATATATAATACATCAAATATTAAATAACAATAATTGATCGCGCGGTAATAAACGTCCGCCAACGACAGAGGCTGTAGGTGAGTAGTGGGGCGCGGCCATTGGGTGCATCAGCTGAGCGCCCCGCCGCCGTTGTTGCTACACGCATATGATGCGTGAACACACCCTAAATTAAATAATGTAATTTATACATAATTCTGAGACATACTTGATATATGTAAGACACATACAAAATATCCCTCAGAATTAGTTATAACAAATCGATGTACTTATATGTATGACACTCGGTGATCAAACGCTAGCGTGATTCAGTTAACCGTACAGTGCCATCTATATTACAGTTTAATCAATTTACACGCACGCGAATCCGATAAATATTTGTTCTTTTGGACATACCTAGGTTATTTACATAAGAGAAAGATTCCCTTTTTTACATAGGGATTATAAGCAGACGGATTACTTGAGGAGAAACAAAAAAAATACAGTCGAATTGATAACCACCTCCTTTTTCGGTTAATAACCGCTTTTTACTATATGCATATGTATATATACAAGGTACATATTATTATACCAAAATGACATTGTTTACAACTTTTGTCTGTCTGTCGGTATGCCTGTCTTTCTGCCTGTCTGTCTGTCAGTCTGTCTGTTTGTTCTAATCTTGTCTGGCTAATCTTTGGAATGGCTGGACTGATTTTGATGGGACTTTCACTGATAGGTAGCTGATGCTATAAGGAGTAACTTAGGCTACTTATTTAGACTAGCTTCGCGGTACCCGCGGTACGACAATCACCGCGGGTAGCACACGGTTCAGCTAGTAATAATTAAATATAGTGTGTTTACATACCATCTATGGCTACAAGTACGGTGGTTAGATAACAATTGGATGTGGCAACTGACAAATTAACAATTAAGCCCTTCTGCGGGTTTGAGGCTGAATTTCATTGAAACAGACTTGCAAATTAACTATGAACGTTTGAGGGTTGACTAATTGAAGTGGCTTATTCGTGTGGAATATTCGAGAAAATCAGTGTGCAATGGCTAAAGCCACACGAGGCTTAAATAACATGAGATATTAAAAGATAAATAAAGTTAGATTAGAAGATATTGTTAGATACACTCGTACCAAAATTCCATATTACAAATACACGGGGTATTAAACGGGGTTTTTTTTAAGGACAACGCCCGCAATAGGAATATACAAACATTGTACGTGGGGCTTTACAAACTCACAAGAAACGGGCACAGAGAAGACTTAGACTCAGAACAACCATTTGTGGATCACACAAAGTGTTGTCCCACACAGCGCAGTAGTTAGCGGCGTGGCGACCGCTTCAACCACTACGATATCTATACAAATAAATAAAATTGGAGTGTCTGTTTGTAAAATTAAAATAATAGCTTTTTGACCGACTTAAAAAATGGAGGAGGTTCTTAATTCGACCGTATATATCTGTTTTTTTATGTGTGTTCGCGGATAACTTCGTCGTTTATGAACCGATTTTAATGATTTTTTAAATGGAATGGAGATATCCCAACGGTGGTACCATGATAAGGACACCAAGATCTGATGATGGCATCCAAGAGAAATCGAGTCGAACCTTGAAGTTGGTTGTGGTTTTTGTTAAAATTTGATTACTTAATGCACATGTAAGTATGTATACACGGTACATGTACCAAAATATCATTTTTTAAAATTTTTGTCTGTCTGTCTGTTTGTGCCGGCTAATCTCTGGAATGGCTGTACCGATTTTGACCGGACTTACTCGTGGTTGTTGTTGTACCGCGGGGCTCAGCTAGTCTACTTTAAAAACTGTCTACTTTAAAAAATCTTCTGAATATGTTTTTATGGCACAAGAAGCATTAGCTGCCAAAAATTTTAAAAGTAAGGTAAAATTTAATGTAAGTTGGAATTGTTTCTATAGAAGATCATAATTTACTTCAAAATACAAATAAGGCCATGTGTCACGTAGCGGCTTTAGGAGCCCTTGAGGTGGTGGTGAGGCCACGAGGTTCTGAAGATGGTGAAATCAGACGCTTCACAACAACAATTTAAACGTTATTTATTTACTGAAGTATAACACAAACAGATAGATGTACAGACAGGGTGTGGATTTAAGAGATTCGACCAGTCAGTGCCTCCAGACAAGGAGCACTTAACTGTCCGTTCGCAGCGATGAGAAAAGGAAGAGGTGTAGTCCTGGGTCGGCTTTAGAGGCCGATCCCCGTAGAGGCGTCGCAGGCGACTGGCGTGGTAGACGCCGGCCGAAAGAGTTGCAGTGCTGGGGCTCCGGCGTAGGCCGGGCGGCCCAGCCACCAGGCGTGGTAGACGCCGGGTTAAGAGTGCAGTGCTGGGGGCGGCTTTAGAGGCCGACCCCCGTAGAGGGCAGCGCAGCTGTCCGGCGTGGTAGACGCCGGGCGAAAGAGGTCGAGCTGTAGTGCGCTCGTCCTTTTATGTGTCCCTGCAGTGGTAGGGACAGCGGCTCAGCGGTGGGAGGCGAGCGCCGATGACGCGTGACACCATCACCATCATTAGGCGAGAATTTTTCCTAGGGGAAATTCGCTGACCTCGGGGTCGCCACTGTCGGCAGCTCCTCGCTGGTACCCTGGGAACAAGATTAAAGCAGGATCAGAATTTTTTTAGAGACAAAAAAAAAGTTTAAAGAAATAAGAGGGAAAAGACAAACTAACAGGCTAAGGTCATATCAGCTTAGTTCAATAGCAAAAATATAGTGAAGTTAAAAGTTTAAAGGTTTGAAATAAAATTTCAAATGAAAAGTTCAATTGAGAACATAAACAAAGTGAGTCATACATTCCGATGCTCCGTTAGAAATGTTTAAAGAATTTAGTATAATAGTTGTAAACTTGTTTAACTGTTTAGGTAGATGCAGTAGTAGAAAATTGTAGTTATAAGTAGGTATGCTAGCTAAGACATATGTGCGAAAGAGAAAAATAAACAACCAGATCGACAACAACAACCGAGAATCGAACCTGTAAGTCGGGTTTGACTCGACTTTTTAACTACCAAGCCATAGGTTAAAAAAGGTAAAAGTTTTTGTAGATTATAGTTAGATTTTTATAGTGCGATATTTATTTTGTTTTTATTCTTTTGTAATGAACCATGATTTGTTTTTTTTTTTTTTTTTTAAAGTTAAAGTGTGTAAGGACAAGAAATGTTATATTTGATTTACGACGCAGGAAATATTTTTTAGAGATAAATAAAACAGAAACCCATCTGTAAAAAATGTTAGTTATGGAATGAGTAAACAAAATCACTGTTTATTAATTGTTTTAACTAACATTGGCTAATATTTGCCAATCAAACGAGACCTTTTAGAAACGATATTGGATTTGACTTATTTAGGGGCCAATTTTTATAAAATATTTGTGTTCGTCACTGAGAAAATAAAATTATCGAGCTGCCAGTACCTTCTCAAAGATAGAAGGTTGATAGTCTAAAGTCTTGGTGTATACATACATCTCGTGGTTCATCAACTATATTGGGATCAAAATCCGTAGCAATATAGATGCGACCACAGTGACGACTTAAATTTCAATATACATTGTAGTATTAGATTTAGTAGTTTAGAGAAATGAATGATTTTAGTATTTAAATTGATGATAGATTCTCTGGTCGCGAATTATCAAGTAGAAAAAGTTGTTTAGTAGTTTTTGGTAGTTTTTAGTAGCTTTTAGTAGTTTTTAGTAGATATAAGTAGGTAATTTTAGTTTAGATGTATCGTTTCACCGAGTATAGTTTAGGGTGTACACAGCGGTGTGTCGATTAGGGTATTTAGATAAGTTTATGTGGTCATTTTCAATGAAATTGAAACGACTGTTTAGGAGAATAAGGGAACAAAATAATTGTTTGTAGTTAATTAATTATATATATATATGTGGCTTTAAGGCTTGTTTAGAGAGTTACCGACCGCTCTGTTATAAATAAATAAATCCCCAATAATAATAATAAGTTTGGCTTTAAGGCTTGTTTAAAGAGTTACCGACCGCTCTGTTATAAATAAATAAATCCCCAAAAATAATAATAAGTTTGGCTTTAAGGCTTGTTTAAAGAGTTACCGACCGCTCTGTTATAAATAAATAAATCCCTCATCAATGATAAGTTTTAGTACTAAGGCTTAAGTTTTAGGAGTCACTAACCGCTCCAAAGAGTATTAAAAGTACCAAGAATCATTAGTAGAAACTGGCCACATGATGACGGAACATCATAAGAGTTACAAGTAGTAACTTATCAAGGGGTAGGGCCTTGAGTCTTTCAGAAGACATGATGTCACAACAACATAAAGGTTACAAGTAGTAACTATCAAGGGGTAGGGCCTTGAGTGTCTTTTAGAAGACATGATGTCACAACATCATAAAGGTTACAAGTAGTAACTATCAAGGGTTAGGGCCTTGAGTGTCTTTCAGAAGACATGATGTCACAACATCATAAAGGTTACAAGTAGTAACTATCGAGGGTTAGGGCCTTGAGTGTCTTTCAGAAGACATGATGTCACAACATCATAAAGGTTACAAGTAGTAACTATCAAGGGGTAGGGCCTTGAGTGTCTTTCAGAAGACATGATGTCGGACGTCATTAAGGTTAGAGGAACAGGGTTTATGACATTTTGGTGGATGATCAAGTGCTTAGCACAGAGCGATACCTGCCACCGATAGAGGCGAACAGTCAAAGCTTAAATTCCAATCAAAACTGTCAATAAACCTTTTAGAGTTAGTTAGTTATAGTGGCAGTATAGCCGGTTAGAGATAGATATACTCATTTTGAGAGTAAATTTAAAAAGTTATAGGATTCTAGCAACGAGAATAAAGAGATTAAATAAGTAGGTATATTGGTTTAGACCAAAATATACACAAACGAACATACAGACTAGAAACATACATGCCAATACGATACCCACATTATGTGATTATTTTTATGTAGTCGTATTGCAACTTTATATAAATCCACCTACATCTCAAGCATCACTAGTTAAAATTGTCTCAAGTTGAGAATAGTGCAAGAATGTTGTAAGAACAGCATGTTTATAGGTATATTTTATAAGTAGCTATAGTGGAACATCTGTATAGTGAATTCCAAAGGTCGATGGAATAATTATATTGTAGATTGTAGCTATAGTATATGATATTGTAGCAAGTTGCAGCGGTCAACAGTATATAGGTATTATAAGTAGACATTTAGAAATGCGTTTCGATATTTCGCGAAACAACACATAGAATAGAAAAACAGGTAGGTACTAAAAGTACACGAAAATATTAAAAAGTAGTATTTTAAACTACAAAATCTAGAACAAGGATCCGAGATGACCACATTGTGCATAAAAACTATGGTAGCCATTTTGTTTAAATAGTAGCCATATGGTTAAGTACCTTTTGAGGTTATGTCGCCACGAGGCTTTAAATTAGCCCAGAACAATTTAGAGTGAAAGATCGACGACGATACTATTAACAGCTACTTAGTCATCAAATTAATTGTTTTAGTTTAATTTGATTTTGGCCCACTCCTTACAAAATAAAAAATTTTGTGGCTAGAAATATTTGAAGATTTAATTTTATAGGTTTACGCTTCTATCATGGTTAGAATGCATTTTTAAGAGAATACGTAAACAATAGATGGGCAAGAAACGACAAGACTCAAGGTGTTTTGTCAAATATATATATGTAATATGTAATCGATGCTACACCGATCGACATCATCTATAGCTAATTTTTAAGAAAATATCAAGCAACAAATGAACGAGAAACGACAAGACTAAGAACAACTGTGTTAGATATTATTTAACACATATTTAATATAGTTTAGAAAAGTATAGTTTAATGTTAGTAACCTCATTTAGAAAACAAATCGCATCCATTGTACCTACCAGAAAAACAAGTTATAGGAATTAGTTTTAGATAGGTATCAACATGTACCATTTTTGAGTTTTAGATAGTAAATGAAATGACCATAGCCGCAGATGTATATAGAAGTTGAAAGAAAAAAATTACGCGTTAGATGAATAATACGAGTATGTAGTTTAAGTTTAGATAAGTTTAATAATGACTCAAAGTAATAATTAAGTTTTTAGTAATGAAGCCAAGTTTGGTCTAGTTAGATATTTGAACAGAATTAATTAAGTTAGATATAGCTATCGAACCCATTAAGGTGTGTTTGAAAGAAAATTAGAATGTATCGAATTTCATCCAGGTTGTTACAATAAGATTAAGCGAGCCGTAGGGCGTGGCGTGGTTCTGCGCGTGCGAAACCGGTTTTCGTTTGCGACTCAAACGCATTCCAGCGACTTGCATTTAAATTGCGGTTTATATAAGCCACAAGCGAACAAAATTTAAGCGAAAGTAATTAACAGTATTTTTTGCACACGCGGTTCTAGCGAAAAAATATGAAAAAGCAAATAAAAGTGCGTGAATATACACGCGGTTTCGACTGGCACGTGTTCACAGCGAAATAATAGAAAAAAACACTTTCCTGGATGGGATTCAACACAAAACAAGCAATACACACAAAATATACACAATAAAAAGAATATGAGGTAAACCGTGATCGAATCTCTCAGTTCAGTCGGGCGCCATGTGTCACGTAGCGGCTTTAGGGCGTGGACCCTGAGAGGTTCGATCAAGCGGTCGTCCTCCAAGTTAAAGGCACTTAACTTGGTTTGCTGCGATGAGAGAAGGGACGCTGGCGGCAGCGGCGACTGGCGTGGTAGACGCCGGCCGAAAGAGGTGCAGTGCTGGGGCTCCGGCGTAGGCCGGGCAGCCCAGCCACCAGGCGTGGTAGACGCCGGGCGAAAGAGTGCAGTGCTGGGGTCGGCTTTAAAGGCCGACACCCCGTAGAGGGCAGCGCAGCCGTCCGGCGTGGTATACGCCGGGCGAAAGAGGTCGAGCTGTAGTGCGCTCGTCCTTTTATGTGTCCCTGCAGTGGTAGGGACAGCGGCTCAGCGGTGGGAGGCGAGCGCCGATGACGCGTGACATTTCTCATCGCTGCGAACGGACAGTTAAGTGCTCCTTGTCTGGAGGCACTGACTGGTCGAATCTCTTAAATCCACACCCTGTCTGTACATCTATCTGTTTGTGTTATACTTCAGTAAATAAATAACGTTTAAATTGTTGTTGTGAAGCGTCTGATTTCACCATCTTCAGAACCTCGTGGCCTCACCACCACCTCAAGGGCTCCTAAAGCCACCACGTGACACATGGCCATGTGTCACGTAGTGGCTTTAGGAGCCTAGAAGGTTGTGGTGAAGCCACGAGGTTCTGATGATGATTAAATTAGACGCTTCACAACAACAATTTAAAGAATTTATTTACTGAAGTATAACACAAACAGATAGATGTACAGTCAGGGTGTGGGTTTGAGAGATTCGATCAAGCGGTCGTCCTCCAAGTTAAAGGCACTTAACTTGGTTTGCTGCGATGAGAAAAGGAAGAGGTGCAGTCCTGGGTCGGCTTTAGAGGCCGACCCCCGTAGAGGCGTCGCAGGCAACTGGCGTGGTAGACGCCGGGCGAAAGAGGTGCAGTGCTGGGGCTCCGGCGTAGGCCGGGCGGCCCAGCCACCAGGCGTGGTAGACGCCGGGCGAAAGAGTGCAGTGCTGGGGGCGGCTTTAGAGGCCGACCCCCCGTAGAGGGCAGCGCAGCCGTCCGGCGTGGTAGACGCCGGGCGAAAGAGAGGCCGGTAAAGAGAGCCAAAGAGAGGCTCGAATAATATTCGGCCGTGTTACACAAATTCTTTTCTAACAGCAAATGTTGTAGACATTCCTAGTCTAATTAGTGTGTGTAAAAATTCTTCGAGCGAAGCCGCAGGCAACATCTAATATAAAATATTTATCTTTATTCCTTTTTTATCTTCCATTAGTTGTTGCCCACGGCTCCGCTCGCGTATATGTCGGTTATCGCGGCAAATAGTAGCCTATGTGTTATTCTGATGTATAAGCTATATAACTGTAAAGTTTAGTAAGTAAAGTAAAGTAGTTTTTGCGTGAAAGAGTAACAAACATCCATCAATCCATCCATCCATCCATACTTATAAACTTTCGCGTTTATAATATTAGTATAGATATCTTTTACTCAGGATTTATCAGGATTATATGTAGTTCCATAAAATGAATTTGGACAAAGTAAACATAAAACGAAATTGGTTACTTGTCGAATTGCAGGTAAACGGTAGCACAATACCCGATAACAATAAAACTACTATAAAGTATACGAGAAGTGAATTTATACGGCTCTAAAACTTTTCTAGTTTGACCTTCAAAGGGTCCCTCCCTCCCTGACCTTCGATATCGACGGCGACCGCGTTCTGCGTTGCGATTTACCATACGCTTACCTGAAACAAAATCAGAAATGCGTCAGTCAAAGAAAAATCACAAATAAAATGTTATTTTTGTACATTTTTTTTTGTACCAAAATGTGTACTAAAATTATAATTTCCAAAGGAACTCAGTTTGTTATGCTTTCACGACTATATCGCTCAACCGATTTGGAAGGAATTTACAACGGAGATCCATTAATTCTTGAGGAAAGACATGGGCTACTATTTGTCGTGATAACCGACATACACGTGGACGGAACACGGGCAGAGGCTAGTGATCTATATGTTTACGTAACGTTTTCAGATTTCGATCCCACTGTCAACGGTTCGATTACATAACATTGTTGTTATTTTGTGTTATTGTCTCTTAGTGAAAAAAAATAATTGTGAACCGTATTATTATTTTAAAGGAGCAACAATGGAGTTTCTTGCCAGATTCTTCTCCATGAAGGGTAGGCTGCACTTGGAACTGGCGACTAGAATCACTCGATTTTTTAGTATTAAATATTGAGTATTCATAAGTGCCTGTAAAATACACACATCAAAAGTGTCTAGGGATCAACATATGTGTCTAGGGATGAACATATATTTTTGCAATAACTTTTCTCCTGATTGATATTAATTAAAATTTTCTTTAAGGATTCATCAAATAAAGTGTTTTCGTTTGTCACAGTAACGATAAACCAAGTCACCTTTGCATTAATAAAGAAATTTGCCATTTTCCTAATAAAAGGATTTTTGACATTTGAACCACTAACATTAAAGTTCGAAAAAAAGACTGAAATAACAGTTTTCTTTAAAATTTTATTAGGTAACTTAAACAATTAATAATCCGTGTTTCTACCGCGAACACTAACACAAGAACATCGGTTTGGCATACTCAAAATGAGTTCATCCAAATCACGCTGTGGAATGGCCGCCCATGTTCGTTGCAACAACAAAAAAAGGTCTTCTTGCGACTGGATACCCTCCATATTCGGCAGAGCTCTTCTCTGTAGCATATCCCATGCATGCTCAATCGGGTTCAAGTCTGGCGACTGAGCAGGCCAGGGCCAAAGCCACATCTCAATCTCAAGAAATCCGCATAAAAATGCTTGATCCCTAGACACTTTTGATGTGTGTAAGTGCCTATATGAATAAAATCTTTTTGAGTTTGAGTTAAGTAACCCTTTTAATGTTTTTCATCGAATCTTGACGGTCTGGCGTCCTAAAAGCTCCCCTTACACTGGTCCTCCGAAGGAGAGGGCAACCCAAGAGTAACACACTCTTGAGTAGGAGGTGCGGCGGTAGTAACTAACCACAAGATAATTGCCCAGCTCAATCACCGACCTACTATCATCTTCCTAGCCTTTATTGTTGTTGAGCTAGTTGTCAGTATATTTGAGGTCACTGTATTCCCAACAACGATTGTCATAGGTGTTCATGACAACCGGGACCGACAAGGGCGTGAAACCGTTAACTTCCATACTCCGGTTATTAAGAATTTCTTGTAAGAAAAACTCAACAACACTTTTGGCCCGACCCGGTAACCGAATTTGAGACTTCTTCAGTTGCATACACTAACTGCTGGACCAACGAGGCACCGAACTGTACTATTATAAAAATATAACTAGGTTTCAGAATGTTTGGCCAGCTTAGCATAGCAGTAGGTTGATTTCTATGCAAATGTTAATTCCATTTTTTTTAAAAGAGAGTTTTTCAGGAAGTTAAAGCAATTACTTTATATTATACATCATAGCTAATAGTATCTCCTTTGCAATATTAAAATTAAATTTACTTAAAATTACATATTCGGTCTTGTATATTTACATAACGTAATAAATTCCTTTTGATGTAAAATATTACAAAATATGTAGGCGTGCCAGTATGCAAATGTTTTTGCTCACTCACGATTATATTCTGCAGGGGTTAGCCGAGATATACTAAACTTCAACATTTTGCTAAGTATAGTTTAAATTTCACTTATATAATAGGGACAAGCCTGTTGACGTGAAGATACTTTACTGCATGACACGACTGCACTGCTGGCCGAGTGGTTTAAGTGGTCGCCACGCCTCATTCTGTTGCGCTAAGAGTTGTGGGTTCAAATTCTACAATGAACAACACCTTATGTAATTCATAAATTGTTGTTCTGAATAACGGTGTTCTTGGTGTCCTTTTCATGTATGTTTGGAAAGTCCCTACACAAAATGTATATTCCTAATGCGAGAGTTGTTTTTTTAAAAACAAATCTTTAGGAATTACAGAGGAAAATTGGGAGTAGAATTAATAGCCTTTACAGTCCACTTCTGGACATAGGTCTCTTCTTAGGAAGGAGGTATCAGCTTACTATACCATGATAACCACGGGTTGTGTATAGGATTTGTTCCAAATTTTCCTTATTACAAGTTTTTTATTAACTTGCAATGTATGTATGTATGCATGTATGTTCGGGTGGAATCTTGCAACTCAATTTTGAAGCAGATATCTTCAACCGATTTTGCTGAAACTTTGCAAGCATATGTATACAGCGTGACAATACAATATTAGAATGACATGGAGCTGATCTGATGCTGGAGCTGGAAGGTGGCCATAGGAACTCGGTAAAGAAACGTCGCAACATCATCGAGTTTGGACTCGTTTGATTCGTCTCGAGGCATTCCAGCTTATTTTTAAAAAGCTTTATAATTTAATTTATTTGCACTGTGCTATTGTCCTGTGCAGTTTGCTCCTTTAGTCGGCTCTTATGACACGGGACGAATCAAAATGAAGAGTTCGGCATATGAAAGGAAAATTCGTGTTCATCATATAACTGAACGGATGGTGTAGTGTTTAAATGGCCGCTACGCCGCTTTCTACTGCGCTGTTGTGGGTTCAAACTCCATATTTGATAACACTTCTTTGTCTGATTTACAAATTATTCTTTTCTGAGTATGGATGTTACTTGTGTCCGCTTAATATATGTTTGACCTAAGTGTACATCGAACTTATAACTTTTGGTCCAGTAGTCAGAATCGCTTACCACTACACTATATAAATAAAATAAATTTATTTCAAAAAGTATTTTGTACAGGACACATTATGTCCGTTACATTATGTTTGTAAAGTCCCCCGCGACACAGGATTTATTCCTAGTGCGGGAGTTGTCTTTTTAAAAAAAAAAAAAAAAAACTTAATACACTATGACATTTTACAATTAGGCAATTGTATACCCTGTCCCAAACCATATACTCGTAGTAAGCCACACAAATGTCATTCGCCTGGTATTTCTTAGTAGGTTATACAATCTCTAAACATACATACAAATATAACCGTGGGAGAGCCACGCTTCGGCATGAATGTGCTGGCTCGACCGGAGTGATACCACAGCCTCACAGAAAACCGGTGTAAATTGGGCTTGCGCTGTGTTTCACCGAGTGAGTGAGGATATCGGAGGCCCATACCCCATCCCCTCCCCCATCCCCCTCCCCATCCCCCAAAGGCCGGCAACGCACTTGTGACGCCTCTGGTGTTGCGAGTGTCCACGGGCGACGGTAACCACTTACTATCAGGTGATACGTCTGCTCCTTTGCCCTCTATCCCATAAAAAAACATATTTAAAAACACCTTAGAATTTAAATATTCTTAATATCCCTTGAAATATGTAAGTGGCCAAGTTTACGATGAGCTTCTCAAGGAAGCAGGTGTTCGGTATCATAAAATATATTTTAGAATGTACTTGCTACGGTGCAGGTGGAGCTACGATTTACTACGAGGACTTGCTACGTTGTAGTATATCTTTTGAGAACTCATCTACTTGTTGTGGGTTTGGTCATAAATCACTCGGTCATAATACCGATACGCGTGTGCACGCAACATTGACGCTCACTGATAAAGGCGACATTGAAGAGGAGACAACGAATCTATCGTAAAAGTTATTAATCTAAACATTCTTCTTATAGTTTACTATCTCTCATCGACTCCGCTAGCTATATATTAATTTGTCTATTTTTTGGTAACAATACTTTTTATATGGGTTATGTTGTTTTTCGTACCCTGTTTTTTGGTGGTTATGTCGAACTCGAACGGATCAAAACCCGCAGGCCATCTTGAATACAAGCAGCCAAGGAACCAGGTGCATCCTAGAAATAAAATTCCTGAAACCTCGGGCCACCTACCGGTGTGTAGATGGTTGGATTACCAAATGTGTTGCAGAGCGCAAAAGTCGAGTACCGCTTGACCAATAATAAAATTTTTGAAGCACTTTCTGGTAGGAGAAAATCTCATGAACTCGCGTCACCGAAATGCTGACTTCATCGTCCTTATGACTGCCATTTTTTTTTTCGTTTAGGCTCAAGAATGATTTTTGTAGGGAGAAAAAAAGTTAAAAACAACACTCATTTATTTATTCTGTTGGACTGCAATAGGCCAATAAGTTTTGACAGAACGAAGTTTGTCCAGGCAGCTAGTTATTAAAAAACAAGAAAAATAACAACATGTGTATATAAGTAATATTTTTTGCTGAATATACACACATCAAAAGTGTCTAGGGATCAAGCATTTTTATGCGGATTTCTTGAGATTGAGATGTGGTTTTGGCCCTGGCCTGCTTAGTCGCCAGACTTGAACCCGATTGAGCATGCATGGGATATGCTACAGAGAAGAGCTCTGCCGAATATGGAGGGTATCCAGTCGCAAGAAGACCTTTTTTTGTTGTTGCAACGAACATGGGCGGCCATTCCACAGCGTGATTTGGATGAACTCATTTTGAGTATGCCAAACCGATTCTTGTGTTGTTAGTGTTCGCGATAGAAACACGGATTATTAATTGTTTAAGTTACCTAATAAAATTTTAAAGAAAACTGTTATTTCAGTCTTTTTTTCGAACTTTAATGTTAGTGGTTCAAATGTCAAAAATCCCTTTATTAGGAAAATGGCAAATTTCTTTATTAATGCAAAGGTGACTTGGTTTATCGTTACTGTGACAAACGAAAACACTTTATTTGATGAATCCTTAAAGAACATTTTAATTAATATCAATCAGGAGAAAAGTTATTGCAAAAATATATGTTGATCCCTAGACACATATGTTGATCCCTAGACACTTTTGATGTGTGTACTTTCTATTCCTTTGTTACGTGATTTTCGTTGGTTCGTTTTCTATTACACATCATTATAAAATAACAATAAACTGTACCATGAAAGTTCTAACAACATCGAACGTTGTTATTCGTCAAAAATTTTTTTCGTGGCATAGTTATCGTATGACATGTTATTTTTGAAATAATAACTAAAGGCAGGATTAGATGGGGAGTAAGTAAGTGCCGAAAGTGTTTTGACCAAACATGTTTTTTTTCCTTTTAATTTATATTTCAATGTTCATCCACTTATTCACGTAAACCAATTAAAGATCTAATAAAGAAGTTAGTTGATAGCCTAAACTTTCAAACACGTGACTAAATTGCTGATTCTTGACGCAGAAAGCATCGCGTGCGACAGCCCTAGCACTCGGGCACACGGTTAGTTAGTTGTCTCACAACTTTGAAGGGCTGAGATCCCCAGCGGTCTACGAAGGGATGATGTATTTTAATTTGATAACTTCGTCGGCTCCAAGCTATCTAAACTACACTAAAATTTATGACTCGCACAAACAATCTGTTGCAGTCAACTCTACTGAGAGATGATCGTAAAAACTTTGAAGACACAATCTTCTTAGAGCTATTTAAAAGTTGGTACTTTTTAGTGAAAAGTGACACTTTTATCTCTAATGTTCTTGTGTTATAAAATTATATATAATTTCGCCTACGTCTCTCAAAAGAAAATACTTTATGCTAACTTAGGCACAGCAACAAACTAAATTTTTATTTTAAATCAGTTAGGTAGTTTCGGAGTTCATCGTGAACAACAATGTGACACGAGAATTATATATCATCTTCCTAGCCTTTATTATTCCCAAGACTTATTCTTGTTCAACTGGCTTTACCTGAATATCAGTTTTTACACGGAGCGACTGGCATCGGACGTCCGCAACCCTGAGGGTGAGCTCAATTCGAAGGTTGAACTAGTTATCAGTCAATTTCTAGTGGGCAGGGCGGCAGCACGGAACCCTTTCCTTCCGACCGACGCAGGTCCTTTCCGGGCACGGTTGCTTCGGGAAGTACCTGCACTCGGTCGCTAGGAGGGAATCGAGTCCCGCCTGCCACCACTGCGACTGCAGTTAGGATTCGGCCCAGCACACGCTGGCGGTTTGCCCCGCTTGGGCGCCGCAGCGTCGGGCCCTCACTGCAGTCATCGGAGGAGATCTCTCGCTACCGGCCGTCATACGCTCCGTGGCCGGTAGCGATAGCAGTTTTACCGCGGTCGCAACATGCGAGTGGACATCGCGGACGATGTCCACTCGGACCCAATCCGCCGCCGGCGAACCGGGCGGCGGATGGTCGGGACGGGCTTACCCCTCCATCCGCTCTAGTGGCCACCCGCGAGGGGGCGACGTACGCGTGTGCCGTACGTCGCCTAATTGAGAGTCTACCAGCAGACGGTGCCCGCTTCTGTGCGGGCAGGCGCTGGGAGGGGTCCGGATGTGTTAATAACTGCAGTTCCCGGACTCCTCCCTTCACAGGCGCAGAGTGGCACACCGTGTGGTTTTAGTCGGTTCGAGTCCGACACACCGCCCCGCCGCAAGCCCCGGTGGGGTGACGGTCCGAGGGGATTTCCACACGCTAAAAAAAAAAAAAGTTATCAGTCAATTTAAGATCACTGACTTCCCAATAACGATTGTCATATGTGTTCATGACAACCGGGACCGACGGCTTAACGTGTTTGTGTCACCACCATATTCCATACTCAGGGCTGCTGTTAAGAATTTCTTGTTAGAAAAACCAAACAGCAGTCCGACCCGGGAATCGAACCCGGGACCTCTTGATTGGCAGTCGTTTGTGCTAACCGTTAGACCAACGAGGCAGTCTCAGTCGAGGCAGACACGAGGATTATATATAACAGATTCAAAATAAGTCTTAAACTTAGTAAACTGTAAATTTTTATATTATTTTTTAGTGATAATATAACTTCAACAACTAACGAAGTTGCACACACGAGAGCAATTAATCCGTGTCACATTAAATACCTGAAAATGTTACCTTAATCAAATAAATTATGTTTATAAGGCAATAAATACAAGGAGATTTTATTTATTGAAGGTTAACACATTCACAATCCGATTCGTGTTAATTGCTCTCCAGTGCATTGAGGCATTCATATTGCTACAGAATATAGAAGACTACAGTGATTTATTTATTTCACTTTATTAAAGTAAAAAAATCTGTAGCCACGTTGAGCACTTTTTGGTAGGAGCAAATCTTATGAGTTCGCGTCACCGACACGCTGAAGTCACTAACATGCTAAAATGACATTTTCAAAGTGAAAACTTCTATTGCCGCGTTGAGAACTTTTTGGTAGTGGAAAATCTTATGGGTTCGCGTCACCGACATGCTAATTGCTGCTTGATGCTGTTTGATGTTGATAATTTAAATTTTTGAAATTTTTAATTTCACTAATTGATTTTACAAATAAGTTCTAAGTTTTCACTTCTACCGGCAGTCCTTATGACTGCCAATTTTTCTATTATTTTATATACTAATCGTATGAGAACTTTCATTGGCAGGTCTCGGGAAAACGTTGAATGCGGGCAACCCAGGACTGGTTGTTGTGGGTAGCTTCTGTTCTGACTATTCCCCCACCTGGCAGACGTAGTCAAGCGTAACAGGCGTGATGACAGTAAGCTCTGTATACAGACCGCTAAAACTGCTCTAATGAGCAATAGTTTTTTTGGCATGTCACCTAAAATTTTTAATAAAATACCAACACAGTATAAAATCCTCAAAAAAAAAACAAATTCAAACATAAGCTTAAGGAAATATTGAAACAAAAAGCCTACTATAGTATTGGGGAGTTTTTGACAGATTACTATAAATTAAGCTTCATAATGTTTTGTGTATGTGTTCAAATTTTGTGACTTTGTGTTTACCTTTATTTTTAATTATTGTTTTCTATTTAATATTTGTTAGTGATGTATTACGACGACATGACATTTTTATTATTATAAAAAAATTGTACGCCAGCTATGGCAAAACAAATTTTTAAGAACTGAACTATATTTTATACTATGACATGTTGTTAACACATGTTTTATGCAAATAAACTTATCCTAACTTTTCTTTGGGAGAGGCATATGTCCAACAGTACATGCCTTTCGGCTGATATGATGATGTTTTTTTCCTAAAATCTGAACTAAGTCCGCACAACCACTCACACAAACAACACAAGTAATGTATTGATCAATAATGTCTAGTAAACTATAGACCCACCGTAGATGTTAAAGTTAAACGTCTCATTTTATCAGCATTATTCTATAATCCTAAACAATAGCAGAATTAACGCAAGACTGGAAAATGATTAATTACCTCAGCAGACCGCAGAGATCGGAGGGAGATGGAGTTAAGCGTTATTAAAAATTCAAACAATGTAAACTCCTTCGAAAATTCCACAGACATTCCGTTCTACAAACCGAAGAGTTAGCTGAAGATTTATTTAATCCCTCCCAAAGGGTATTATGCTAACTCTTTATTAAAACATTTTTAAGAGATAAAAATGAAAAAAATGTTTGATAAATTAGCACAAATTAATATAAGATATTTTGTGAAATCTATATCTATACTAATATGTATTATAAACGCGAAAGTTTGTAAGTATGGATGGATGGATGGATTTGGATGAAACTTTACAGTAATATAGCTTATACATCAGAATAACACATAGGCCACTATTTGCCGCGATAACAGACATATACGCGGGCGGAGCCGCGGGCAACAACTAGTATTATTATATTTTGCGAGTTATTATTCTTCACGCGAGCAGTGCCATCACTGCTCGCGTGAATGTCGGTTGACGCAGTAAAGATTAACTGATGACCTTACTCGAGAACCAAAGTCTCTCCATGTAAAAATTCATTAAAATCGGTGCAGCGGCTTAGCGTAAAAGCGTAACAGACCGACAAACAAAGTTACTTTCGTATTAAAAATATAATGATATTGAGTATGGATTTAAAGAGTGTTGTGGAAAGTAAATTGTTCACTGTATGTGGCAACTAATACATACACTGAAAATGGCATCTATCGGAGACCCACAGAACTACGGAGTAACTATTCAATAATATTATAATCCTGCAACGCGCAATGAAAGTTCTCGCGCCGATTAGTATCTTATGTATGAGTAATAATCAACGCGTTAACTACTTCACTAATTATGTAGAATTTACGCATTTGCTACGTTAAAATATTCTTATACTGGATGACTCTAACGTTTTTGGTCTCTTTATTAAAAGTGACCTTTACAGACTTATGATTATAAATTAATTAGCCGTTTTCAGCAGTTTCATCCGAGTTTACGTAGGCACAAAATCGTAAACGCCTTTATAAAGTATAGCCCATAACTTTTCTTAATTAACAGTCTGTATAATGTCAAGATTATTCTTCAAATTTACTCGAATTTCTAGAGATTTGTGCCTGTAAAGTAAATAAACAAACTCGAACACTTTTAAGGCTTATTATATTAGTGCTAGTTGACCAGTGCAAATTTCCCTACGTCTCTCATCTATTTATTATTTGCTAGTTGTTGCCCGCGGCTCCGCCCGCGTGTATGTCGGTTATCGCGGCAAATAGTAGCCTATGTGTTATTCTGACGTATAAGCTATATTACTGTAAAGTTTCAACCAAATCCGTTCAGTAGTTTTTGGGTGAAAGAGTAACAAACATCCATCACCCCCATCCATCCATATTTACAAACTTTTGCGTTTATAATATTAGTAGGATTGGATAGTATAGATTTAGAAATATAATTTTGCCAATACTTTAAGAAGTATTCTGCTCAACTAAGTCAATTATTAAATGAACTATAACGACTGAACGAACGTATAATGTCGATGAGTAAAACAATTTTCTCCTTAGTTTGTAAAATAAATAAGGAGTACAAACTGGTTTAATAGGTCGAGAGCAATTCGAACTGCGCTTAAGTATCTGTTCTTGAAGGCTTCGAAAAGTCTTACTTAAGATATTGTGTTCATATTGAAGATAAAAGCTTGGTATCTGGCCCTGTTTTAGTATTTTATAGTATTTTAATACATTTTCCAATAATTAATTATAATATTTCGATGTCTGAAACAGGTTCTAGCCGCTAGGAGATGAGCTAAGTACTGAACCTTATTATGGCGGTGAGATTATTCCCGCGGGGTTGCTACACGAGAGTACCTAATGTATTTTATATTCGTATTAAGATTTTCCAAATATTTCATAAATATTGAATTAAAGCAACAAGTAATCCATTCTAAATATTAGCCGGAGAAATTAGCTGTTAAATTATACATGATAATCTAATACTATCTTAGCGGAGATACCTACATTTAGGCATTAGTAGCCCAATAAAATTAACTTTTAATGTTAGTTCAATCGGCTACTCTTCCGCCAGCTGGCCCGAGACAACGCTATCGAAGACCGCAAACATCGCACGCGCACCGCCATTAGATTTTTAAAGAATATTATATAGCAAAATTACAGTCCCACTTGCATTTCCACACACAAAATCGTGGGAGAGCCACGCTTCGGCATGAATGGGCCGGCTCGACCGGAGTGATACCACGGCCTCACAGAAAACCGGTGTGAAACAGTGCTTGCGCTGTGTTTCACCGAGTGAGTGAGGATACCGGAGGCTCATACCCCAATTCCCTACCCCTACGTCCCACCCCCATCCCCAAAAGGCCGGCAACGCACTTGTGACGCTTTTGGTGTTGCAGGTGTCCATGGGCGGCGGTAATCGCTTACCATCAGGCGATACGTCTGCTCGTTTGCCCGCCTATTCCATAAAAAAAAAGAACACCCGTTGTTCACGGACTTAACAACATTACAATTCAATACTTAACAACAACACTGAATTAGCAGTCAGTGTCCTCAAATATAATAACAATTAGTTCAACCTTCGAATTCAACCTCAGGGTTACGCTTACGGCGCCGGCGGTTCGATGCCAGTCGCTTTGTGGAAAAACTGCCATTCAGGTGAAACAGATTGAACTAGTAGCTGATCCCTGATTCTTGGGAATTAATAAAGCCAGGAAGAGGAAGAACTCACTTTTTAATGTAATATTAAAAGTAAAAGACGATTTTAGGTAATAATAAATGATTTGAATAACAGCGTTAATGATTGTTGCACAGACGACAGTAAAAAAGCAATAAAATTTAAAAAAGTGACTTCTTTTCAAAAGTACGGACAATCTAGTGACGCTTAACTCGAGACCTGCACAATGTTATGTAATTGAGATCAGGCGTAAACACTGATAAAATAATTTGTGTATTTTTTTTTTTTTTTTTTATGTATGCCCGCCAAAATGATTCTACTCTGCCTGATGGAAAGCACAAGCAGAATCCAAGAGTGGCGGTCACCATACTCACTGCGAATGCAGGCAATGCAGTATGGCGACCCACACTATGGCGGCCTAGTGATGCTGCTGCACCTTTTAGTCTAGTCAACAAGTATGGAACTTGTTGACTAGACTGATTGGGCCTCCGGTCTCGCACGTAATGTTACGTTGATTTTCTGTGCGAGGGTAGTACCGCCCAGGTCGAGCCGGCCCGTTCATGCTGAAATCAGCGTGGCTCTACTACCTTTAGATCTTTCTTTTATATCTTTAAAATCCTAGAAATTAAAGTAATAACTGCCATCATTTTTTTTATGTGTGCCAAAATGACTCTACTCTGCCTAATGGAAAGCATAAGCAGAATGCAGCATGGTAACCCACATCACAGCGGCCTACTGATGCTTCTACATCATTGGGCCTCCGGTTTCGCACTCACCAACGAACCACGACAGCATGAACGCCGTCATTTTACGTTGATCTTTTGTGCGAGGATAGTACCTATAATAATACTAAAGTAATATATCTTGTACTAGCTTTTGTACGCGGTTCCGCCAGCGTCTTTATCGGATATCACGGTGAAAAGTAGTTTATATATTATTCGGATGTATAAGCTAGATTACTGTAAAGTTTTACATAAATTCGTTTAGTAGTTTTTGCGTGAAAGTGTAACAAACATCGATACATACTCGTAAACTTACCACTTTAAAACATATCATATGATTTCTGTATAATCTAACTTTGCTTCGGCGTCGTACAATATTCACACAGCTATAACCAACTAATCCCTTCTGAGCTGCCTTGACTCATGAACTAAACCTACTTAATATGTAAGAATTAGAGATGAACAGCATTTAACTGCCGTTTATTGTAAATTAGATTTATATAAAGGTACTAGCTGAACCGTGCCCACTTCGTTGGCAATGTGATAAATGAGGAAGCGCTCTATCGATATTGTGCAAACTTCACATAAACCATCTACTAAATAGTCCGAACAAAGCCTAAACATTTGGTATGGATAGGTGAGCCCGTTCTTGAGTTATAAAATTAAAACGAAAAGTGGCATTGTTTTCAACCGACTTCAAAAAGGAGGAGGTTCTCAATTCGACTGTATTTTTTATATTTTTTTTTATATTTGTTACCTCATAACTTTGGACTGAATGAACCGATTTTGATGATTCTTTTTTTATTTGAAAGCTGGTGCTTCCCGAATAGTCCCATTTAAATTTGGTCCAGATTGAAGTCGGTTTTTTTTGTTACAACTTGTAATTATTTTTTATATATTATTCTAATATAGAATATAACATGTATAAATAAAGTTTTGAGTTATAACTAACTGAGCCTCAACTGCGGATACCGCCATGAAGCGAAGCTAGTTTAAAAAAGTCGTCTAAGTTACTACGTATGTAAACAGCTATTTGCCAGTGAAAGTCGCTTCAAATCAAAATGGGTCCAGCCAATCCAGAGATTAGCCGGAACGAACAGACAGACAGACTTTTATGTTTGTTTATCACTACATATTATCAAACAAAGTCCTCCGCCGCGTGTGTCTGTCTGTCTGTTCGCGATAAACTCAAAAGCTACTGCACGGATTTGATGCACTTGTTACCAATAGATAGAGTGATTCTTGAGGAAGGTTTTCTTATATAGTTTTTTAGTACACACATCAAAAGTGTCTAGGGATCAAGCATTTTTATGCGGATTTCTTGAGATTGAGATGTGGCTTTGGCCCTGGCCTGCTCAGTCGCCAGACTTGAACCCGATTGAGCATGCATGGGATATGCTACAGAGAAGAGCTCTGCCGAATATGGAGGGTATCCAGTCGCAAGAAGACCTTTTTTTGTTGTTGCAACGAACATGGGCGGCCATTCCACAGCGTGTTTGGATGAACTCATTTTGAGTATGCCAAACCGATGTTCTTGTGTTGTTAGTGTTCGCGGTAGAAACACGGATTATTAATTGTTTAAGTTACCTAATAAAATTTTAAAGAAAACTGTTATTTCAGTCTTTTTTTCGAACTTTAATGTTAGTGGTTCAAATGTCAAAAATCCCTTTATTAGGGACATGGCAAATTTCTTTATTAATGCAAAGGTGACTTGGTTTATCGTTACTGTGACAAACGAAAACACTTTATTTGATGAATCCTTAAAGAAAATTTTAATTAATATCAATCAGGAGAAAAGTTATTGCAAAAATATATGTTGATCCCTAGACACATATGTTGATCCCTAGACACTTTTGATGTGTGTATATTGGCTAAACTAGAACAATATTCATTGAATAAGTCGGAAAAAATTAAGCCGCAGATCTTCTCGGGGTAACATAGGCTATATTATATTTTCCCACCCACGCGAAGCCGGGGCAGGTTAATAAATAATATTTATAGCTCATACTCAACTGCGTCATGAAATGTAAAGTTTTTTCTATCAATCATTGTAGATGAACATCTTCTTTGTTCGAGTTTGAGACGAGAAGCCAATCAATTTTGTATCAAATTATGGGAACACGTTTGAAATTCGAATGAAATTATTCTCAAAGGATTTAAGTAAATAGGGACTGACGCTTTCTTCAGAAACTGTGATAAATATAGACACACCGCCACTTCCACCGACAATTCGAGCTTCATTTATGTCGAAGTTTATACCGAAGGTAGTCTCGAAAATCCTAATCTTAATAATCCATTTATATCCTAAATAATTTGAATATGAGTTTGTTTATTTGTTACTAGTCGTTGCCCGCGGCTCCGCCCGCGCGTATGTTGGTTATCGCGATAAATAGTAGCCTATGTGTTATTTTGATTACATTACTGTAAAGTTTCATCCAAATCCGTTCAGTAGTTTTTGCGTATAAGAATAACAAACACCCATCCATCCGTTCATCCATCCATACTTACAAACCTTCGCGTTTATAATATTAGCATAGATAGATATAGATTTACATTGGTTCAGTAGAAAACTGGTAACAGTTTGTGTCACAGTCAAACCTACTAAGATGTAATTTACAAGAAATAGTTAAAGTAAAATGGCCAAGTGCAAGTCGGACTTGCGCACGAAGGGTTCCGTACCATTATTTATAAAAACGGCAAAAAAGTCACGTTTGTTGTACCTATGTCATATTTAATTCTGTTTTTGAAATGAAAACTTCTATAAGGCGCAATGAGCATTGTTTGTTTATAGTTTTAAATTTTCACTACTGTCGGCAGTCTTCATTATTTATTGTTATAGCGACAACAGAAATACATTTTCTGTGAAAATTTCAACAGCCTAACCATCACGGTTCTTGAAATACAGCCTGTTGACACACGGATAGACAGACGGACAGACAGGCGGACGGACAGCGGAGTCTTATTAATAGAGTCCCGGTTTACCCTTTGAGTACGGAACCCTAAAAACTATAACTACACTACGTAATACTTTATAATATATTATGAGATTTTACACAACGATATCTGATTAAGGTCTCCCACACATAAATGCGGATTTGCAACGCATCGCAAATATCTGCGAGCTCACACGAATGCACCGCAAGAACTTCACGCCGCATCGCATCGCATCGCAGTTATGTGTGGGAGCCCTTAGATCTAAAGTAGGTACAACTCATATCTAATTGAAATGATAAAACATGAAGACCATATTCGTTCAGTCGCTAAGTAGATATCTTATGTTTTTTATTAAGTAACAATATGGTTGACCTCCTTTACCCTCGAGAAATCGCCTCCATTATACTTTAATTTCTTCATGGCTTACAAAGCAAAATTCTCTAAGCGAAATTTCCTAATAATTTTATCAACGTTCTAAATTAATTTTATATTGAATACAAAACCTAATAAAGAAACAAAGCAGATATAATTACGACAAAGTACTGAATATTACTTTTTTAAAAGGAAAATATTGTCCAGAATGGTTATCGAACTTGTACTCTGTGGCTAAATAATATAAATTTTATTTATTTATTTATTTTATTTATTTATTTACAAACATGCGCTATACTCAGAGGTTCTCAGCCCAATACGCTAGCGTAGTTACATAGATTAATACTAATCACATACAATCAATAAAAAACAAACATGCCACTAAAATACTAACAAACAAAAAACAATCATAATAATTTTTTTTGTTTTTTAAGGTAACATATAGACCAATTTGAAACTCTTGTGAATTCGCTCAGTGAACACGTAAACAGATCAGTATGGTCTGCCATTGTGTTGAGCGTATTTAGAGCCCTAGTCGCGTCACACCAATGCGCGTGGTGCAAGAGATTAGTGCGTGCGTCCGGCAATAAACTAACTAAATTAATAGAATATTACTAGCTGTGAAAATCCAAATGTCACGTGTACGAAGTAGCGGCTTCGTACACGTGACATTTGGATTTTCAAGCTATTTATAATTTTTCACCGTTTAAACCTTCCCTGGACTACGACAAACATTTCAAAACCAAAATCAGCCAAATCGGCCCAGCCGTTCACAAGTTTTAGCGAGACAAAGGAAAAGCAAAAAAAAAAGCTTTACGCTTTGTCATTAGCCATGTTGTCTTACAAACTATCAAAACAAACAGCGCTAGAACGCTTAATATCAGCGATAGTTTTCTCGTGACCAAAATGACGTAAGCGCCGCGAATATCATGGCGCTTCATTCAACGTAGTATAAGTGCGAAAAGTGCAAAAGCGCACCAAATTGCCGGCCGCTTGTGGCATGACATCGTGGAAGTTTTTAACCCCTGGCGCAAAAAGAGGGGTGTTATAAGTTTTACATCGATGTCTAACTGTCTGTGTGTGTCTGTCTGTAGCATTATAGCTCTCAAATGGATGGACCGATTTCGATGCGGTTTTTTCATTTGAAAGACAGTTTCCCTGCGGTAGTTCCTAGCTATGTTTGGTCAATATCAGTCTAGCAGTGTAAGAGTATCAGCTCTTTTACAAAATGATGTAAGGCATTTTTGGCGTATGATAACTCGATTAAGTGCTTGCGTAGGGGTTTTTAAATTTTTAATTTATTATTGTGTTTAGCTGGAATTGACACTCACAACTAGGGTCGCCAACATGTAGACTAATAAATTAGCCATTTTAAAGTCAGACTTTCTTATTTCTTACTATTGCCACAACTTCTATTTCACAAATTGGACTTAATTCAAAATACGTCTTCATTCAAAAGCACTTCCATTCTGAGAGGCACTACTTTCCTGATCCTGTAAATAAAATTTTTCCTTAAGAATTTAAAATTGTTAGCTGTACTATTTTCTGACGTCATTACTGTAATGGTCTTGGGTTTGAAATGTGTAAAATGCTTTAGTTTACTATTAAGTTATGGTTTTATAATACATCATTTTATTAAGTTTCGTTTGATCTATGGTTGAGCGATAGGTTAATTGGGAAAGGACTAGGTGTTAATGAGTTTTCGTTACTCTTACTAGTTAATGTTTATTATTATGTTTTTTTTAAAGACAACCCCCGCATTAGGTATAAACATCCTGTAAACATGTGTACATGAAACGGACACAATTAACCCCCAAACTCAGAACAACAATTTGTGGATCACACAAAGTGTTGTCCCGTGTAGGATTTGAACCCACAACACTTGGCGAATAGGCAAGCGGCGTGGCGACCGCCTAAACCACTAGGCCAACCGTGCAGTTTTTTATTTAATAGTTAAATGGAGTATTAAATGAAAATAAATTATTTTAATATGAAGTAGTGCGGATATTCTGATTTCTATTACCTGTAATATTACAAGGAATTGTTTTATTAGATTAGATTCTAAGTATATTCTCTATTCTCTAGAACTATTAGTTAGATTTAGATGATGTAAATTATGTTTATATCGGTAAGAATATTCGTTGGGGTTCTACGATAGATTCTACGGTTCTACAAGCTACGATACGTAGCGTTTCTACCTTAACACAAATTATTGGTATTTTAAGTGTATTAAAGGTTTGAATTTCTTTTTCACGACGGTTGCTGGTATCACAATATAACACTGTGCTACACTACCTCGACTATGCTAGAGCATGTAATACCTATTTCCCTCGTAGCATCTTGTTAGTACTGTCTTGTAAGTACCTGGTGTAGGCACAATAACGACATATATGCATATCTAATATCTTACTGTAATAATATCATAAAAATTATTAATACACCATTATTCCTTCTTTGACCCTACATATTTGCTATGTGTGCAAATCCGGGACGGGTTGCTAGCAGGACATAATTTATATTACAAACGATCCAAAAGAATCTTTTTAATTTAAGGTTTATTCAAATTTGTTGAAGCTTAAATTCCAACATGTTAACCAATTCAAATGAATGTTTACAGATTGTTAAAATAATCTTCCTCAAAATATAGGTTTATTCAGGGCAAGGTAAAGTTGTTCTGTAATGTTTTTGCAATCAGGTTTTATCTGCCCTTCTCGGATTAACGGTCTTGTATGGTTCGCTCACATATTAATCAGTGTGGTTTACGATCGATCGACCTTAATCGCACACACTTAAAGCTCTTATTTGTCAAACAAATTAAAGGTCTAGCGTGTTGGTCTAATGGCTAGTGATTCTGACCGCCGAGATTGTGGGTTTCAGCTGTCAAGTTTTTTTTGTGTTTGAGTGCATTTTTTTTAATGGTATGTACCTATGGACAGAGGCGCAATAAAACGCCGGTTATTTTTCCTTTTTTTTTCTTCATACAACGCCATCTAGTACCAAGCTCAATAGAGCTCGTGTTATGGGTACTAGACAACTGATATAAGTACATCTATACTTTTTTTTTTAAATTCATACATGTTATACATAGAAAACACCCAAACTCCGAAACAAATATTTGCATATCATACAAACATTTGGTCTGACCCGGGAATTTAACCCGAGACCTCAAGCACAGCAGTCGCATACGCTACCACTACGCCACCGAGGCAGTTCGACTATATGTTTAATTTATGTAATAATGTGAGTTTAATATATTTAGTGAAGTATAAGTATGTTTATGTATGTCTGTGACGGATTAAGGGTACGGAGAGTCACCACCCCTTATTAGGCCGTGGCTATTGTTAGAGTCGGTTAAGAAAGCAATCTGCGTAGGACAACATCAAGCAAAGAGAAGAAAACATTGAAACAAGCCCTATGTGAACCCATCTCCAAAACAAACGTGGACAAAATCTGCTTTCATAGCAGAGGCTTGTGACTTTTACTTATGCTGGACTGCCTCTTGAATTGCAAAATCCTTGTGCGGCTGTTGTCATCCACTATTGAGTGATTCGTCTGTCCGTTTTCTGACCACCTAGAAAAATATTAATGTTTATGAAATGACGTAATGTATTTCATTCGACAGTTTCATTTCTGTCTTCAAATTTACTTCCCCCCCAAGAGTATATTTTTCATTTTTTTTATGTACTAGGCGGGCAAACGAACAGACGTATCGCCTGATGGTAAGCGATTACCGCCGCTCATGGACACTTTAAAGACTTATTATGTGTATGTTCGTTTCTTTTATTATCTTTCATCTGGATTTTAAAACAGTTATCTTCAGTCTTATTTTGCTGAAATTTTAAGCAACGCCTCCAATCCCAATGATTGGAGGCATGAAAAAAAATACATTAGTTATACATATATGTATATGACGATAGAGACACCTACAACATGCTTCAAATATGTTTGTCATCTATTTTTTTTACTAAAATGTGCCAACAGCAAAGCGTTATATTTACATTGCGTACCAAATCTTGGGAGGAAGGTCAATTCGACCTTTTATTTGGGAGTTCGGGCGTCAGGTAAGGCGACCTGTGAGGGCCCTGAAAGGACTCGTAAGCTTACATATTGAAATGAAATCTACCGTGCAGACGTCTTGCGCACTGTGATAAGGCGATGAATTAAGGTACGCTGTAGCGTAGCATATTTATCTACGACTAGATATCTTATCTGTTTCTTTAATGTATACCTAGGACCAAGTAATGGTTATATTTTTTCAAATTTACTTAAAAATAACAGTAGCAATATGAACAACATAATAAAATCTTGCTCCTTTATCACAATTATAAATACGCTATGAAACATATGTTTTAATGTAATATAGAAAACAGTGCAAAAAATTTAATTCGAGACTTCGATCGAGGCTTTAACGCACCTTTTATAACTCTAAATATTAATCACAGAAGCTAATATTTTAATTGGACATGCTACGACTAGTTGGTGCAGCCGACTATGTATTTATTTATATCCCACCGCTTTGTTGTCTCAACAATATTATATGGAGACCTGACTATTCCACTTCTTACTGGCTATTATATTTCTAAATTGATGAAATAATCGATTTATGAGCTTTTGTTTTGACATGATTAATTTTAATTAAGCTTATTTGAATGAATAATAATTTTGACCAGTACAAGAGGAAATTTAAAATCGAGTCTCAGACACAGACAAAACTTATTGAATAGTCGAATATGGTTCGAATTGCCTAACTTTTTGATAATTTGCACTAGTAATTGAAGTAATAAATAAGTTAAATAAGTAATAAAACTAAGAATAAAATTTACATCACTTGGTTTTAACAATTTTTCTTTTAATCTAGCTAGGTACATTAATCCTACTAATATTATAAACGCGAAAGTTTGTAAGTATGGATGGATGGATGTTTGTTACTCTTTCACGCAAAAACTACTGAACGGATTTGGATGAAACTTTACACTAATATAGCTTATATATCAGAAAAACACATAGGCTACTATTTACCGCGATAACCGACATGTACGCGGGTGGAGTCGCGGGCAACAACTAGTGTATTATAAAGCATTTAAAATTTGACAAACGAATTCGTTGACTACAGTACTAGTATAAACTGTGCTACAGTCGTCAGCGCCTTTCATCCAAGTAAACCTATGAACGAGTTAATTTCTGAACTAGTAATAAAATTTCGTAAAAGCTAAAAAAAAACTAAATTGGATTCTAAACGGTTACAAAAAAATAGAACCTTTAGCAATTAAAATTGAAAGTATGAACTCGCTAATAGCAGTTCGAGATCACCTAATGTCGTGAAATGTTAATTATATAACTTGTATATCTCAAGTGGCAAATTAGCGGTTTGAAGGTTGAAAGTTGTATGCCAAGTATTTCATTCGCCGAGGAAATTGTGCTGAAGTGAAGCCGAGTTTTCTCAACTCACCAAAATATTTTAAGAAGTTTGATGTTCGTTATATTTCAGTTTTCTTTTGAATATCTTTTCCGGAGGCTAAGTATTTTCCTGTGTTATGAGAGACGAATGAATAGATGATTATAGTCAAGAGTTTAGAGAGGTTATTAAAACTCTTTTTAGTTTCAAATTTAAATCAATGAATCTGAGTGGAGTCTGAGTGGCCTGTAGGTGTGTTTAATCAACTTCCTCCCCCTCCTCGCGTCGTAAGCCTCGTTACTGAGGGTCGTGATTCCCCAGGTGTGGGATGAACTTCTGCCTGACAGTATTTCGCCACTCATTCCTCTCCTTGGCCGAAAAATGACTGCCTCGGTGGCGCAGTGGTAGCGTATGCGACGGCTGTGCTAAGGTCTCGGGTTCGATTCTCGGGTCGATCAAATGTTTGTATGATTTGCAAATATTTGTTTCGGGGTTTGGGTGTTTTCTATATATAATATATATGTACTTACAAAATAATTACAAGTTTTAACAAAAAAAAAACCGACTTCAATCTGGACCAAATTTAAATGGGGCCATTCGGGAAGCACTAGCTTTCAAATAAAAAAAGAACCATCAAAATCGGTTCACCCAGTCCAAAGTAATGAGGTAACAAACATAAAAAAAAAAAAAACAGTCGAATTGAGAAGTCCTCCTCCTCCTTTTTGAAGTCGGTTGAAAAGTATTTAAGTATTTATATCAGTTGTCTAGTACCGATAACACAAGCTCTGCTTAGCTTGGGACTAGATGGCGTTGTGTGTTGGATAAAAAAAGAGCAACGTGTAGATTGGCGTACAAGGCTGTTTGGATCTGGTCAGTCTATCTTCACAGCTAATGATCTTAACTGCAAAAAATGTGTGATAGGTGCGATCATTTGTTCTATAACTGAATAACTAGATATGTTTATCAATGGTTTGGATACCACAACAGGGGTTCCCCTAGTTTGGGATCAATCGTCCGTGTAGGTGATACGTGAGTTATTACTGGTTGCTGACATACGATATTTAAGATTTTGTATCTGTGAAATATTTGATGATAGTATTTCTTTCTAACGAAGATGTATGTATAAGTCATCATTGTAGCTATTTACAATTAAATATAGAAATTGATTTTTCATTGCACTTAGCTCAATTTGTTAGAATTTCAGATTATGATAAGAATATCATAATCTGAAATTCTAACAAAGCGTTTACCATCTAACATACATGCATATCGAGAACGATATGCATGTATGTTAGATGGTAAACGCTTTTCAGCAACAACTAATTTGAATTACAGGTGTGAAGAATTCCACATTAAATTAAAAACCATATCGAATAATAACCAATCATTATCATCACTATATTTTATCCATAAAAAACAAAATAATAATGTATTTCTTTAGACTATGATAGAAAAGCTAACGATTATTGAAACTTTCGAACAACAAAATGTTCTGTTTCAAACTCGTTAAGTTCTGGTTTATGTTCAAATTAAAGTTTAATTTATTGATCAAAATGTTCCAGGATGAAACTTAGAACCGTTTTTCATTTTCGCGTGCCAACTCCCAAGTGCTCAGGCCGCGGAGTTGAATTGTGACTATGGTAAACACTGCGGTTGCGACGAAGCACTATAAACGAGATTAAACTAAAACATTCCCTGGTGTTACTTAGGTACTAACTTTTATTAAGATTTTAAATTATGTAAAGTTTGTTTTTGTTTAATAGATTTATTTTAGGATCGGGTAGAAAACAACAAAAATACCTTTTATATCCGTGTTGTGACGGATCAAGAACACATAGTGTGACTTCAAAATTCATCCTATGGGTATAATAAATATGATAATGAAAAATATTTCGGACATCTAACACACAACGCCATCTAGACCCAAGCTAAGCAGAGCTTGTGTTATGGGTTAGTACCCATTACAAGTGATATAAATACATATATACTTTTTTTTTGTAAATACATACATATTATACAGAGAAAACACCCAAAGTACGAAACAAATATTTGCAGATCATACAAACATTTGGTCCGACTCAGGAATCGAACCTGAGACCTCAAGCACAGTAGCCGCATACGCTACCACTACGCCACCGAGGCAGACAATGGGTGCATGAATAAGGTAACTATGGGAGCTAACTACACAGGATCAAAATCACTGCAAATAAACACATTAAGAAGCAATATCTAGCAATGGATTATAAAAGACTGTTAATGTTGATTAGAAATAAAGCTCGAAGGACCAATATGTAAGATCACAATTGGTTCGTAGTGAAAAACAAGTGACTTCAATTAATAACTTTTGTTTGTACTATTTTGCAAAAGTCTTTCGTTTTCTTACAAGATCTTTCAATTCAAATGGGTAATGAAAAACAATTTAAAGATACCCAAATCATACAGCTACCCTTCGGTACAATAAAACAGCAATATGTTGCCTTGACCCTCCCGGATTAGGCCGTCTGACTTACGTGATATGTATGAGCTCATTATAATAAGATATGAAGGTTCTCCGTGACCGTCTAATAAAATGACACAACAATATACATACATACATAAATATGTAGGTATATACGTATAGGTGTATTGTTCTCAAATTGAATGCATGGATTTCGCAATGGCTAAAATTGTTACCTGGTCAAACACCTGGTTAAATTTTTTAAAGACAACTTCTGCATTAGGAATATAAATCCTGTGTTGAGAGGTACTTTACAAATTCACATCAAACGGACACAAAAACGCCCAGATTCAGAACAACAATCTGTGGATCACACAAAGTGTTGTCCACACCACTTGGCGCAGTAAAAAGCGGCGTGCGACTGCTTAAGCCCCTAGGCCAACCGTGCAGTCAAAATGTGAAATTGTGGGTTTCACTTGGAAAATATTTTGTATGTTCTTTATGTTAATGACACAAAGCTTTAGAAAGAAAAGTTCATTGTCTATATATTTTAAAAGTCATTTACATAAAACTAAAATCGTCATATTGTGGTTGTGGTGTTAAAAATCTACTTTAAGGTATAAATAACGTAATTTTCTTCATTAACTTTTTTCTTTTAAGGTAGTAGAGCCACGCTGGTTTCAGCACGGTTGGGCCGGCTCGACGGGGCGGTACTACCCTCGCACAGAAGATCGTAAAATGACAGCGTTCGTGTTGTCGTGTTTCGTTGGTGAGTGCGAGACCGCAGGCACAATGATGCAGAAGCATCACTAGGCCGTCATGGTGTGGGGGTCATCAGGCAGAGTAGAGTCATTTTAGCAGACCCATACATTAAAAAAAAAAAATATATAAAACCTGCCAAAGTGACTACAACACTAAGTACAGTAGGTAAACGTGCAGTAATAATAGCTTTATAGACTAAATATTTAGCTATAAGCTGTGACTTTTCATAATAAGAGCTCATATCCTTGAGATTTAACTGTTTACATTGTAATTTATATGCCACAGGTGTAACACACGTTCATGTTACACGGCCTAAAACAATTAAACCCCGGGATGATAAAATGTGCGTCGTTAAAACACAGAATTAGTATGATCACAGTAAAAAGTATATAGGATTCCTGTAGTTTGCAGGAGTATTTTGCAAAATGGTCATGAAGGTAGTAAGTAGTAGTAATAACAGAAAACATAACACGCTTAAGTCCATTATGAAGATCCTTCTTTCAAAATTTTCTAAGGGCTGCAAGGCATTTGTGTCTCCTATCTTTGTGTACATGGGAAATCGTTTACCAACACTTTTGCATTTTATGTTATTAACTAGCTTTTGCCCGCGGCTCTGCTCGCGTGTATGTCGGTTATCGCGGTAAAAAGTAACCTATGTCCTGTCTCAAAAATCAATATATCTCCAAACTTTTATTAAAACAAAGTTTTATTCAAATCGACGTAGTGGTTTAGTCGTGAAACCTTAACAGACAGATTTTCATTCTAATTTATAATATTAGCATGAATTAAAATGAAATGAAATTTTGTTTGAAATGAAATCGAAATGGAATATTGCAATTTGTTCTTGCAAATTGTTTACAGTTCTTGGGTTCAAAACACACGGCGGAGCGTGACGTTGCAATACCAATATGGCATCCAAAATGTTATACAACCTTATATTCCTACCAATGCAGACAAATTATTAACTCACTATATAAAATAATACATAGAAATAAAGCAAAATAATTTATGAGAGAGAAAAAAGTTTGGCAGTAAAACAATAATAAATAATAATAATAAATAAATATTTTCGGACATCTAACACACAACGCCATCTAGTCCCAAGCTAAGCAGAGTTTGGGTTATGGATACTAGACAACTGATACAAATACATGTATACTTTTATTTGTAAATACATATATTATACATAGAAAACACCCAAACTCCGAAACAAATATTTGTAGATCATACAAACATTTGGTCCGACCCGGGAATCGAACCCGAGACCTCATGATCACCAGTCGCACACGCCAACCGCGAGACCAACGAGGCAGTCAATGACAATGATTAATGACCACGAAAATTAATTGTTGGGAAAAGAAAGAAAAAATAAGGATGAGTTTTTTATTGTTCGCTAGGTTATCTATTTTTAATTACTTAAGTCGTTCATAAAAACTTGCTATCCCTTTATGACATAAGTGGTGTGTGCATGTCAATGTAATAATTTAATTTCTAGAAATTGTCAGCTACGACTGATAGGACGATTAAAATTGTGTGTTCAATTATACTTTTCTACAACGTTGTTTACAGAATTGCCAAACAGTTGTAACAAAGGCCTGGCTTTCAGCCTTTTACAATATTAATATATTACAATGATATCGCATAAGGTCTAAACAAAAGGGATTTTCTAACCGTAAAAGAGTCATACTTTGGTCTATATTTACAAGGTAGTAGAGCCACGCTAATTTCAGAACGTACGGGCCAGCTCGATTCATAGACAATGTGTGAAAGTGAAATGAAAAATTAAACAGTTCACATTCTAATTACTTCTGCTTTCTGCTGTTAAAATAATGATTGTCAAAGTGACACAATTTTTTTCAATTCCAATAGCGAAGCTTTGATAAAATCACCATAATTTTCTTGTTACGCACACTGGCAGTAACAAAGCTAAAGGCTTTGGCAAATGATTTTGATTCAGTAATACCTAAAGCTGGGTTCGGTTACTTCTGTTCTAACTTCTAATACATTTTCATTGTATGAACAAGTAATAATATCCCAAATCAATACTCAATAAAACTGTTTGATACTTGATATTTGTTTTTGTTTCGTACTTTCTTTTATTGGTTACTAGTACTAGCCGTCCGGTTAACTTAATTTCGGCTTTTTTATTGTAATACAATGAAAGCAAAACAATATCTTTTTTTTTTGATTGGTTTTATCCGATATTTTAACGGATATTTTGCTATTCATTACAGATCGAGACAAACTGAACAAAACAGTTATCATTAAAATCGCTGCAGCAATTCTTGAGTTATAAATGGTGTAACTAATCGAACTTTGTTTTATATATATAGATATCGTTAATTCAAAATTACTTTTCACCTTCACAATTCTTTCCCCTGTGGCCCTGCGCTCCAATCAATTTGACATTCTACAAATGTAAACGATAATAGAAAACCAAACAAATGTATGGAAATGACGTCATTTCGACGCTAAGTCACGTGGTCAAAACAAACTATTAGTCAATTATACAAGATTATAGATGCGTTAGTGATTTTATAAGAAACACTTAGCCAAGGGTTTTGCTCAGACCGTAGTGTCAGTTGGGTCAGGCCGGCCCAAAATATGGCATAACATGGCTCCTCACAGTAAAATATGGTAGCTTTTAGGCCTTAATTAACTAAAGTAGTCACACTAGTAATTAAAATAACACTATTTTATATTTTTGAAAAAACGTATAACAAATTTTCCACAGTTTATTATTTACCGCTATATTTACCAACTTGTGTACTCTCCCTCGGGATGCTACGGTCCAACGAAGTGATTTCATTTTCTCGTATATCGCTTATTGAATTTGTTGCGCAGATATTAATCACTTTTGTGCTTCGTCCTCGTAAATATCATACATGAAAGAAATTCAATCTTAAGCGAGCTTTTTGTCGGTCACCGATGCGATGACGGTAGATATTAATTTGTGCCGTGTTTTAATACATACATATTTCTTATTTAAAATCTTCTTTTCGTTTAGATAATTTTAACCTACCAAAACTCTGCTTGATGAAGAATATGAGTAGAATTCAAGAGTGGTGGTCACCATCTTCAATGCGACCCGGGATCGTAGTAGGAGTTAAACAGGTGGGCTGGTAGTGATTTCCAGGATTTGATTGATTGGCAAAGGAACTACAGGTTGCATGACATAATAGACGGAGAGGCAGACCCAAAAAAAATCTCTGAATTTATTAAGCGTGGTTTTTTCTCAGGTGATTACAATCATAATTAACAATAAGATGCCGCGGTCAGTCAAGCGGATATTAGAACAGGTGTCTCAGGTGCGCGGTCAAACATGACTTGACCACCGACATAATAAAATCAATTTCTTAAGGCTGAAATTTTATGAACTTATATTTTCTTATATGTAAATCAAAATTATGATAGTTAGTCAACGTCCTATGGAGACGCAGCTGGTCAATCAGCTGTAATGTACGTAGCGAGGTTTATAAGGGTGCAATTCGTTTATTAATCGTGATCTTTTTTTAGTAACTAGTACTGACTATATTATTAATAAATAAAATGGTCAGTCAACCATTCCGTAGAACAACGCCCGTCAGTCAGTGAATAAGAACTGATTTTGGTTGAACAGATGGCACTCTCTGGGAATACACGCGGCAGCTCGTCTTTTATTAACCGACTTCAAAAAAAGGAGGTGGTTCTCAATTCGACCGTATATATATATTATGTGTATTCGGGCATAACTTCGTCGTTTATTAACCGATTTTGATAATTCTTGATTCGGAATAATGTCAGCGGCTGTTGCTTTTTCACACAGAAAACACAAATTTCGCTCATTTTGAAATACTATTCTCGTCACGGACGAATCTCAAACTGACACTCTTCTAGGGATGATCGACCTGTTCTAATATCCGCTTGACTGACCGCGGCATTTTGTTGTAAATTATGATTGTAATCAGCTGAGAAAAAACCAGGCTTACTAAATTCAGAGAATTTTTTTGGGTCTGCCTCTTGGACCATAATAGGGAAGAAGTAAGAAAGGTAGGCGGTGCTTGCACCTTAGAATTCTTGCACGCCGAAGTTATGAGCAATCGCTCACAATTAATAGAAACATGTTTTTTAATTATGTGAAGACATGTGTTAAGAGTTTGATAATTTTTTAATCTATGTTGAGATATTCTGCGAATAAGTCATAGGCTTCAACTATTGTCAAAAAAGATTGTCAAGTCGTAACAACTTTTGGATATAAGTTACAAAATCATTTCGGGTTACAAATCTCTCGAATACGACGTTCAGTGAATTGATGCAGGATCGAGTATGACCTGGGATTTGAATGTCTTTAACTTTCACATGTGTCTTACAAAGCTATTTGAATCCTCTTAAAACTTTCTTTATTGTTTATAAAAGACTAGTTGTTGCCCGCGGCTCCGCCCGCGTATATGTCGGTTATCGCGACAAGTAGTAGCCTTTGTCTTATTCTGATGTATAAGCTCTATTACTGTAAAGTTTCATCCAAATCCGTTCAGTAGTTTTTGCGTGAAAGAGTAAAAAACATCCATCCATCCATACTTACAAATATCCATAATCCATACTTTCGCGTTTATAATACACACATCAAAAGTGTCTAGGGATCAAGCATTTTTATGCGGATTTCTTGAGATTGAGATGTGGCTTTGGCCCTGGCCTGCTCAGTCGCCAGACTTGAACCCGATTGAGCATGCATGGGATATGCTACAGAGAAGAGCTCTGCCGAATATGGAGGGTATCCAGTCGCAAGAAGACCTTTTTTTGTTGTTGCAACGAACATGGGCGGCCATTCCACAGCGTGATTTGGATGAACTCATTTTGAGTATGCCAAACCGATTCTTGTGTTGTTAGTGTTCGCGGTAGAAACACGGATTATTAATTGTTTAAGTTACCTAATAAAATTTTAAAGAAAACTGTTATTTCAGTCTTTTTTTCGAACTTTAATGTTAGTGGTTCAAATGTCAAAAATCCCTTTATTAGGAAAATGGCAAATTTCTTTATTAATGCAAAGGTGACTTGGTTTATCGTTACTGTGACAAACGAAAACACTTTATTTGATGAATCCTTAAAGAAAATTTTAATTAATATCAATCAGGAGAAAAGTTATTGCAAAAATATATGTTGATCCCTAGACACATATGTTGATCCCTAGACACTTTTGATGTGTGTATTAGTATAGTTGTATCGTAGTAGTAGTATAGTAGATGTTTCGAGAAATATATATTTTCAATAAGTTTTTCGAAGCGTTAAGTTAAAAGGTGGGTAACCAGTGTCTTGGAACTTGACGTGGTATATTTTTTAAATTTGAAGGGAGCAAATGGAAAGTTAAGCCCAAGTGAACAACAACGTAATAAATTTGACATGTAGCTATGTCACCTGGACCATTATTAATAAATAAATTATAAAATGTCTGTATTTACAAAGAAAATAAAGCAGTGCTTAGTTGGGGACTAAATGGCGGTGTGCAACATGTACGACAATATTATTATGATTATTATTCTATGTGGCCGTGGTATCACGCCATGATTTTTTTTCTTAATTCAAATAATATCTGTAACGTAAGCTATACCCATGTATAGCTCAATATTCTCAAGAAGCCATCGTCGTTGTATTGTACTACAAATAAGATGCCATACATACAGTTTCTCAGTTTAAATGCAAGTTGATATATGTGAGCAGTTACTCTTAAACGAGGCGAACTAGTGGAAGCTTGCCAAATGCTGACCAAGTTGCCTTTGCATAATTAATTCCTGGTACGAAGTTCTGTAATAGAAATTAACTCAGATCCTAACTTTAGCAATTTAATATGTTTGCCATGGTTTAATAAACGTTACCTCATATAATTTCTGAAGCTTTCAATCATGCGTTTTTGAAAATGTTTCTCTTTGTGTGTGTTATGCTATGGTTAAACAGAAAGCTATCTGTTAAGTTATTTTTCATTGTTTTTCAACCGAGTAAGAGAAGTACTGAAGCTCCAAACACTTTTAATCCTAATTCTAGTGAGAGAGGTGTTGCTGGTGATTATTTACCATCAGGAGACTCGTTAATTCGAGAGGCCTATTTTTTTACGTGTGGGCCTGCCAAAATGACTCTACTCTGCCTGATGGAAAGCATAAGTAGAATCCAAGAGTGGTGGTCACCATACTCACTGCTAATTCAGTCAATGCAACAATGCAGCATGATGACTCACACTATGGCGGCCTAGTGATGCTTCCGCATCATTGGGTCTCCTGTCTCGCACTCACCAACGAAGCACGACAGCGCGAACTTTGTCATTTTACGTTGATCTTCTGTCCGAGGTCGGTACCGCCCCGGTCGAGCCGGCCCGACAGTGCTGAAATCAGCGTGGCTCTACTACCTATGTCCAGTAGTGGCGATAGATTCATTATGATGAACCGTCCGCTAGCTGGCAGCCAATCAAAAAAAAAAACTGTGATCTGATCTGGTGTGATACCCACCACAATTATTTGTTTAGAATCGTGTCTGACTCTGACTAAGTACTCAGAATCACCGACCATAAGACGAACTGACTCAAACGTAAACTTACGACCCTAAAGTAAACTGAGAAGCGTCAATAACCAAAATAATGTTGTAGAAACTTTGTAATTTGATTTAATACCGATCAAGTTGTCGATATTACTTAATATTCTCTTACAGTTCAAGAGTTGGATACTCAATGATGAAGTGGAACCTTGAATGTTCTTTGGTTTGTTATGAAATAGGCCGTTGTTGTATTTTAATTTTTTTTGCAATATATGTGGTTATTGTGGTACATATCTAATTTTACGGAGTATCTTACGTGAGTGACAAATATGTTTTAACTTTAAACTGTTCTTTGATCTGATTTTCTTATGATTTTTTTCTTTGATTTGATACGAGAAAAATGTGTTTGTCTTGTTTCTATGTTTTACACTACACTTTTTTTTTAAATCTGTACTTTAAGTAAAAGCTTTTAAGCAAAATTGTACTGTTATTCCTCATGATGCAAGAAGTAATAACTAAAATCTCGTAGGACACCAAATGTGGTGTCCTACGTGATTTTGGTTGCAATTGCCATGGCCAAAAGTTAATATCAATAATGATTGATATTGTTACGAATAATAATAATCTTCAAGCCTTATCTGCGCACACAAATACACACACACTCTTTATCGACCTCCTGAGGCAAGGAATAATGGACCTTATTTCTATATGCATAGTGTCGGATATTGATTGGTTGTTGCCTAATTATTATTAGCTTCGATTATTTTTATTAGCGTTTTTACTAGTAGATTCTCGTGTTTTATCGACGCCTCTAGAATGGAAGAATAATAATAATATGAGTATAAATAGAGCGTCTCGCGGGCCACAGGCAGTTCAGTACAGTTTGAGCTATAGTGAGATAAACATCGAAATGATATCAGCGATCAACCTAGCGACCTCGGCGACCTTTAAGGATTGTAATTCAGAGTAGTATTGTGATTTTAATAGTGGTTTTCAATAAAGTCTCTTTAATACGTCAAAAGGTTTCTCTCTCAAATAAATCGAACCCTAACACGTAACAACTGGTGTCAGAAGTGAAATTTGAGAAATGCCATTGACCCCGAGAGACGACGGTACCAGCGAAGGAGTTAAGACCAGGGCTCAACGTGCTGCAGGAGCAACGGGCATGGAGGAAAGCGCCTCGCCTTCTGGTTCCGCCCACCAGACCACGCTCCCAAAAAGTCCCGGTTGTCCACACCCCCACGGTCATGCCCACGCCTGACTTAGCGGATCTGTTAAAGACGATGGTTGTGATGAAGGAGCAGCTGGACGGCCAGTTTACGGCTATACAAAATGGCCAACAGCAGCTGGACAACAAATTTGCGGCGCAAGACAGCAAGTTTACGGCTATACAAAATGGCCAACAGCAGCTGGACGGCAAGTTTGCAGCCCTACAAAGCGGGCAAGACAGCAAGTTTGAAGCCCTACAAAAACAAATGAAGGATGACCAACATCTACTTTTATCCGCTGTCAGCGAAGTAAGTGGCGCCGTAGATAAACTACGGAAGGACGTTGACGTGGTTGAGGAACGTGTCACCTGCCTAAGTACTGATATGGACAGCGTGAAGACTGACCATACGGAGCTGCAGAAAAAGGTAGTGCACCTGGAAACTACCACTACAACACCTGTTACTTCGGGTGTAGTTGGTGTAGTACATGCACCCAGTGTCAAGGTCCCCTCGTACGACGGCAGTACTTCGTGGACCGCGTACCGTCAGCAGTTCCAGACCGTCGCAGCTGCTAACGGGTGGACAGATGAACAGTGCCTGACTGCTCTTACTGTCGCACTTAGAGGGCAAGCACTAACAGTCCTAGAGGCACTACCTAGTTCGGGCAGTGCATACAAGGAACTATTGGAAGCGCTCGAATCGAGATGTGGGGAACGCCATCTGGAGCACGTTTTCCGCGCCCAGCTACGCGATAGAATCCAACGTCCGGGAGAGGGACTACAGCAGTGGGCGTTGGAGATTGAAAAACTGGTACGAAAAGCATACCTTACGGCTGATGCGAAGATGGTGGAGTCGAACATCGTCCAAGCATTTGTAGATGGGATCAAGGATTTGGAGGTCAGGGCTGCAGTAATTCTTCACCACCACGCCTCACTGAAAGAAGCACTGGCACACGCCCTAGAGGTCAAAGCTGTTCAACAGGATATCCGTCCGACCCATAAGCTACGGGAAGTCTCAGAGGAAGTCAAAGAAGTTAAGGCTTCTTTTAAGAAAGGTTCTGGGGTAATGTGCTACAGATGCGGTGAAAGAGGACACCTGCAGCTTAACTGTCCTCAAAAGAGCTCGCAGATGTCCAGGCTCAAGAAAATGGAGGAACGTCTAGAGGAGCTGATGAAAAAGCGTGACGAAGCCTCGCCATCCACTGAAAATCAGGGAAACGAGTAACAGCCAGGACTAAGGGGCGAGTACTGGCTGGCGCGGAGGAAGCCCCGTCGACCATCATATCACAGGCATGCACCGGTAACAACCTCGTAATTCTAGGCAACATCAATGGAACAGATTGTAAAATGACGCTGCACACTGGAGCTTCAAAGACAATAGTGCGACCGGATCTAGTGAAGACTACGTTGAGTAATAAAAAGAAGGTTGCTTGTCGTCTTCTCTCCGCCTCCGGCCAATCAGCCAATACCCGTCTTAGGTGAAATAACAGTAACGATGCATGTTGGGGAGACATCATATATACATGACGTCATCGTAGCTGAGATTATGGATGACTGTATTTTGGGCTTGGACTTCATGAAAAAATACAACTGTGAAACGTTTCAGATGGAGTTTTCAAATGTGGCGATCAGGAAATCTTTATACTCGGTGGTACTACGGGCGAAGTGACTTGTCTGAAGAGAATCACAATTCCTGGGAAGTCTGAGGCTCAGGTTTTAGTTAAACTACCATCAGATAGAAAAAATGCACCGAACCGATGTGTGTTGATCGAGGACGAACCTTCCAGGATAGCAGCTCGGAAATACATGACAGCAAGAACTCTTGTCAATGGAAACGCGACCGCAGTAGTGAGGGTCTTAAATCTAGATAACAGCAAGATTGAGCTACGTAAGGGTGACGTCATCGGACAGTGCGAAGAAGTCGTCTGGGGGAGAAAATGCTCCTCGACATAAGCTTTGAAACATCAAGCACAAGAAACGATGCAACAGTCACTGAGCTTCTTAAGGACTGCAAGAAGAACTTGACCTATTCACAGAGCATTAAGGCTAAGAAGTTATTACTGCGATTCGCGAATGTTTTCATTAATCAAGAAGGAGATCTTGGAAGAACGTCGCTCATACAACACAAGATTGATACTGGCAATGAAAGACCCATTCGTCAGCGAGCAAGACGAGTTCCGATAGCAAAAGAGAAAGAGGTAGATAACATGCTAGAAGAGATGAGAAGGAACAGAATAATCTAGCCATCTGCAAGTCCATGGTGCTCACCAGTCGTGCTGGTGAAGAAGAAGGACGGTAGCACCCGATTCCGCGTGGATTACAGACGACTCAATGACATCACAAAGAAGGACAGTTACCCGTTGCCTAGGATCGACGACACACTGGATACTTTGAGCGGAATGAAATGGTTCTCAACCCTAGACTTAAAATCTGGATATTGGCAGGTGGAAATACATCCAAAAGACAAGGAGAAGACAGCATTCTCAACGGGCAAGGGATTGTGGCAGTTCAATGTGATGCCTTTTGGATTGTGTAACGCGCCTGCCACTTTCGAACGCCCCATGGAGTGTGTACTGGCGGGATTAGTAGGAGATGCCTGCCTGGTATATTTGGATGACGTCATCATCGTTGGCCGTAACTTCGAAAATCATTTACAAAAATTAGAGCAGGTTCTCAGCAAGATTCAGGGTGCCAACTTAAGGTCGAACCCGAAAAAGTGTCATTTTTTGACAAATGAAGTTAACTACCTCGGTCATGTTATAAGCAGTGAGGGCATCCGAACTGATCCGAAGAAAGTGGAAGCAGTTCAAAAATGGCCTAGTCCCAAAGACAAGACGGAGGTCCGAGCATTCCTCGGTTTGTGTTCCTACTACAGACGCTTCGTCAAGGGATTTTCCGAGATTGCCAAACCGTTGCATCGGCTGACAGAAGATAAAAGACCATTCTGATGGGATAAAAGCTGTGAATATTCCTTTCAAGAACTGAAGAAACATCTATGTCAAACACCAATTCTATATTCACATCCACAACATGAGGGTCTATTCATCGTCGATACTGATGCGAGTAACACGGCAATCGGTGGGGTGTTGTCACAAAAACAAGGCGACAGAGAAGTAGCAATTGCGTATTTCAGCAAGTCACTATCAAGACCGGAAAGAAACTACTGTGTGACAAGAAGAGAACTCTTGGCTGTGGTGAAAGTCCTACAGCACTTCAACAAATATCTCCTCGCCAGACGATTTTTACTGCGCACCGATCACGCAGCACTGAAGTGGCTTCTGCAATTCAAGAACCCAGAAGGTCAAGTGGCCAGGTGGATTGAACAACTCCAAGAATTCGACTTCGATACAGTACACCGTAGTGGAAAGTCTCATGGTAACGCAGACGCGCTGTCACGAAGATGGCCTTCGTGACAGCGCGTCTGCCCAGAAGACTGTAAGTATTGTGTAAAACAAGAATCAATAGGCTTGACTGTCAAACGGACACAGGTTACTCCTTTGGGTCCCTGGGAAGATGAGACAATGAAGAAAGCACAGGTGGATGACGTTGACCTGAAGTAACTCATTATATGGAAAGCACAGGGTGATGCCAAACCTGCTTGGAGTGATGTCTCATCTGCAAGCGCTGTCACTAAATCTTATTGGGCACAATGGGATAGCTTGGTTCTGCAGAACGGCGTACTGTAATGAAAATGGGAGAAGACCAACGGCAGAGAGTTCCACCTGCAGATAGTTGTGCCAAGAGCAAAAATAGCAGACGTTCTCCGTGAAGTTCACGATGGAGTGTCAGGAGGCCATCTTGGAGTCAAGAGAACACTAATAAAAGTTCGCGAAAGATTCTACTGGCTCCATTGTAGGCAAGATGTACAAGATTGCTGCCGTAAATGCACTACTTGTACTGCTGTAAAAGGTGCACAGACACGAAGCCGAGGGAACCTGCGACTGTACAACGTAGGCGCGCCATGGGAACGAATCGCGGTTGACGTCGCTGGACCATTCCCTGTTACGGAATCAGGAAATAAGTACTTCATGGTTGTTATGGACTACTTCACAAAGTGGCCAGAAGTATTCGCGATACCCAATCAGGAAGCTACAACAGTCGCGACAAAATTGGTTGAAGAAGTCATATGTCGGTTTGGTGTTCCCTTAGAAATCCATTCAGATCAGGGCAGGAACTTCGAGTCACAAGTCTTTCAAGAAGTATGTAGAACTTTGGGATTACATAAGACTCGGACCACTGCATATCACCCTCAATCGGATGGAATGGTTGAACGATTCAATCAGACACTCGAGACGAATCTGGCAAAGTTAGCCGACAACCATCAACGTGATTGGGACAAATACATTCCATTGTTTCTCCTCGCCTACCGATCAGTGGAGCATGAGAGCACAAAAACGACCCCTGCATATGTAAATTTCGGGAGGGAACTCCGAATACCAGTAGACCTACTTACTGGAGGGTCACCCGATGAGCCTCAAGTCGTTACTGACTACGTATCTAAGCTACGAGAAAGAATGAGAGAAATATACGACGTGGTTCGAGAAAACGGTATACTGGCGAGCGAGAACATGAAAACCAGATACGATCGGCGTTCAAATTCAAACGGTTTTGAAGAAGGTGCACTGGTTTGGCTACATAACCCAACCCGTAGGAAAGGAAAGTCCCCTAAATTACAAGCCAAGTGGGAGGGGCCGTATAAGGTGATTACACGGATGAACGACGTTACCTACAGGATTCAGCGGCATTCCAGAGGAGCGTTCAAAGTAGTGCATATCGACCGCCTGGCAAAATATCGTGGCAGCAATAGCGACGTTCGGGACGAACATCTCTAAGATGGGGGTAGTGTTACGAATAATAATAATCTTCAAGCCTTATCTGCGCACACAAATACACACACACTCCTTATCGATCTCCTGAGGCAAGGAATAATGGACCTTATTTCTATATGCATAGTGTACTAAGACTAAGAAACTACCAATCCTGAATCGCGCAGTGAAAGTTCGCGCGCCAATTAAGATACATACAACATCCCAACATCAACCGTTGGGCAGTTGGCCCGCCAGGCATGATCACCTCGCCTGGTCGGAGGATCCTCCCTTTGTGTTGGAGGGATATCACACACGTTCCTCCACAGTGGTGACCCCGACGTGATTGAAAGCAGCCTTCGATGCAGCATCAGCACGCCACCATCATATTCACTCCCACAGCAAGTCTCACAGCCAGCCAGCAACCTCGGCCTCAACAGGGAAACACCACACGCAGGAAGCGACCGCTCCAGCCTGGTTACCCCTACGGCCTCATCAGCGTCTAGGCACAGCACACTGCAGCTACGGTACATGTAAGCAGAGCATATCTCTCCCGTCTATGCAGCAGCCAGCCACTACGCAGCAACCGCCCCGACTCACTGGGGACCTCACCGCAGCACCGCGCACCGCCTGCCATCCCGACTCACTGGGACTAGCGGCATTCAGTTCCGAATCACTGGAACTTGCGGCACCTCAGTTCCGACTCACTGGAACAGCTCACTCCTGGCACTGGCAAGCTCCGCAACAGAGCACAGACAGCTGACACTTTATATATCGACCTCCGGTCTTGGAGGGGAGTGATGTGGCGACTTCCACATACAGCTCAACAGAAATATACTACAGCGCTATCTACCGAACTTACACTGAACTACGGAGTAACGAAGGAAACTAAGAAACTACCAATCCTGAATCGCGCAGTGAAAGTTCGCGCGCCAATTAAGATACATACAACATCCCAACATCAACCGTTGGGCAGTTGGCCCGCCAGGCATGATCACCTCGCCTGGTCGGAGGATCCTCCCTTTGTGTTGGAGGGATATCACACCCGTCCCTCCACAGTGTCGGATATCGATTGGTTGTTGCCTAATTATTATTAGCTTCGATTATTTTTATTCGTAACACTAGTAGATTCTCGTGTTTTATCGACGCCTCTAGAATGGAAGAATAATATGAGTATAAATAGAGCGTCTCGCGCTCGGCCGCAGGCAGTTCAGTACAGTTTGAGCTATAGTGAGATAAACATCGAAGTGATATCAGCGATCAACCTAGCGACCTCGGCGACCTTTAAGGATTGTAATTCAGAGTAGTGTTGTGATTTTAATACTGGTTTTCAATAAAGTCTCTTTAACCCCTTGGCTGTGTATCGCGCTCCTGGAGCGCGACGATAAAAACCACGCATCTGTGTACCCCGCTCCTGGAGTTCGACAGTTCCGCTGACACTTATTTCGATCGTAGCATGTTTTGCACTGTGTCTATTCTGCTCTAACTTGCACCAGTATATAGAGGAAAGAACAAGGAAGGCATATAGTCCCATGCCAAGTGTCTAAAACATACCAATAACAATTACAAAACATTTAAAAAAAATATTCAGTCGCGCGGCAAACTAGTGGTTTAGGAGGTGAATTGTGTCGTATTGTATGACTTCTTTTTGTGATTTGTTATTGAAATTGTGTGAAAGGATGACATTAAATTATGAGTATGTTAGCAATGAGCAGTTTTTATTACACAGATTGTGTATTTGATAAAGATTTCAGACATAAAGAAATATTTCAACAGCCAGTGGCGGATTTGACAAAATTAGGCTGTTACATTTTTGCCGCCCCTACTAACCTAAATTATTTTTTATGGAACAGGGGGCAAACGAGCAATCGTATCACCTAATGGTAAGCGATTACCGCCGCCCATGGAAACTTTTTTTTTTTTTTTTTATGTTTGGCCCGCCAAAATGACTCTTCTCTGCCTGATGGAAAGCATAAGCAGAATCCAAGAGTGGTGGTCACCATACTCATTGCGAATGCAGACAATGCAGTATGGCGACCCACACTATGGCGGCCTAGTGATGCTGCTGCATCTTTTAGTCTAGTCAACAAGTTTCATACTTGTTGACTAGACTAAAAGATGCAGCAGCAGCAGACTAATTAGGCCTCCGGTCTCGCACTCACCACCGAAACACGACAGCACGAATGCTGTCATTTTACGTTGATTTTCTGTGCAAGGGTAGAACCGCCCCGGTCGAGCCGGCCCGTTCGTGCTGAAATCAGCGTGGCTCTACTACCTTGTAAACCTGACACCAGAGGCGTCACAAGTGCGTTGCCGGTGTTTAGGTGATGGGAGAGGTATGGGCTTCCGGTATCCTCACTCACTCGGTGAAACACAGTCACTACACACATAGTATCCCACGATACTATGTGTGTAGTGACCAGGGTACCATGGTCCTGTCTCTAATGTCATTCTGTTATGCCTGTTTCTGCTGCTAAGAAGAAGATAGGAAGATTACCACTTAGACACAATTAGCCGTTGGCGAACCGGATAGCGTAGTCACTGTTTCCAAGGCCCCATGCCGCTCTGAGTGGTGATTAAAAGATAGCAAAATTTAAAGGCCTGCACTTTTAGCCTTCGAGGTCGTTCGGTGATCTCCAGCGCCTGAACTGAGTGCAGAACCTTAACCATGCCCGGGCCTTGTGAACTTAGATGGTTCTCCTCCTAACCCAATACCAATCTACTCTCTCCTTCACTCTGGTCTGTCACACCAGCCCTGGAACAGCCGGACGTGATCTCCAAAGTATGTATTCTGGACATCAACATCATCTGCGTCAGCTGGTATGAGAGGGTGCCGTGTTTCACTGTCGAGCCCATACTCCCATACGGGTCGTACCGCCATAATGCTAGCCTGCCTACCAGCTTGGCGCTTACCAAATTTGCGAATCGCCAGAATTATTGTTTTAATTAAGAGGATCTCTCGATCCGCATCCAATGCCATTTCTGTGAGGTGTAGGTCCGATCTGTCGGAATGTCTAAATCGGATTTTGAGTGGCACAAATGACCACGAGTGGCTAGACGAACGCAGCACTATGGGCACACTTTTTGGTCTTAAAGTATTGTAAAATTTTCAAGACTTCTTTTATCCGTATTTTTACCATATTATTGTTATTTATGTAAGAAAAAAAAATGGCAGTCATAAGGACTGCTGATAGAAGTGAAAACTTATAACTTAGAATATTATTTGTAAAATTAATGTGTAAAATTAGAAATTTCATAATGTTTTAATTTAAATTATCAACATCAAACATTAGTATGTCAGTGACGTGATGCCATCAGGTTTTTCCCTACCAAAAAGTGTTCAACGCGGCTAAACAAGTTTTCACTACAATAGTAAAAAAAATTGTTAGCATGTCGGTGACGCGAACCCATCAGATTTTGCCCCTATCAAAACGTGCTCAACGCGGCTAAAGAAGTTTTCTCGTCAATAGTTAAAAAAAAAATTGCATGTCGGTGACGCGAACCCATCAGATTTTGCCCCTGTCAAAAAGTGCTCAACGCGGCTAAAGAAGTTATCACTTCAATATAAAAAAAAATTTTAGCAGGTCGGTGACGCGAACCCATCAGATTTTGCCCCTATCAAAACGTGCTCAACGCGGCTAAAGAAGTTTTCTCGTCAGTAGTTAAAAAAAAAATTGCATGTCGGTGACGCGAACCCATCAGATTTTGCCCCTGTCAAAAAGTGCTCAACGCGGCTAAAGAAGTTATCACTTCAATAATAAAAAAAAAATGTTAGCATGTCGGTGACGCGAAGCCATCAGATTTTGCCCCTATCAAAACGTGCTCAACGCGGCTAAAGAAGTTTTCTCGTCAATAGTTAAAAAAAAAAATTGCATGTCGGTGACGCGAACCCATCAGATTTTGTCCCTATCAAAACGTGCTCAACGCGGCTAAAGAAGGTTTCTCGTCAATGTTTAAAAAATGTTTGCATGTCGGTGACGCGAACCCATCAGATTTTGCCCCTGTCAAAAAGTGCTCAACGCGGCTAAAGAAGTTATCACTTCAATAATAAAAAAAAAATGTTACCATGTCGGTGACGCGAACCCATCAGATTTTGCCCCTATCAAAACGTGCTCAACGCGGCTAAAGAAGTTTTCTCGTCAATAGTTAAAAAAAAAAAATTGCATGTCGGTGACGCGAACCCATCAGATTTTGCCCCTATCAAAACGTGCTCAAAGCGGCTAAAGAAGGTTTCTCGTCAATGTTTAAAAAATTTTTGCATGTCGGTGACGCGAACCCATCAGATTTTGCCCCTGTCAAAAAGTGCTCAACGCGGCTAAAGAAGTTATCACTTCAATAATAAAAAAAAAATGTTAGCATGTCGGTGACGCGAACCCATCAGATTTTGCCCCTATCAAAACTTGCTCAACGCGGCTAAAGAAGTTATCACTTCAATAATAAAAAAAAAAATTTAGCATGTCGGTGACGCGAACCCATCAGATTTTGCCCCTATCAAAACGTGCTCAACGCGGTTAAAGAAGTTTTCACTTCAAAAAAATTTGGGCTAAATCTGCCGCCCCCTAAAATTTGCCGCCCTAGGCCCCAGCCTAGTGGTAAATCCATCACTGTAATTAAATTTCGCGAGACCACCCAAAAAAGATGACACAGACGTGTCAATTAGACATTAGGAGGGCGCCACATACCAGTGGCTAACACGTCAAAAGGTTTCTGTCTCAAATAAATCGAACCCTAACACGTAACAATATTAACTTTTGGCCATGGCAAGTGCAACCTGAGCGACTAGTCAGGCAAAAGGTATGTAACCGCTGTAAAGTTATTAGGTGATTTATCTGCTCTATCCTAGTATCCCTTACGTCATAAATAAGAAAACAGTCACTGTGATCAATGAGTTTTTGTAGCTGTGAGTAGTTGTGAAGAAAGTTAAGTCTCTTATGACTATATCTAAAAACTTGGTCCTAAAATACATAATTCGCCTAAGACTGGTGTGTAATATATCCTAGCCTACTTATAAAGACATTGCCTTAAGTTTTATAGGAAAAGTTCTAGAACTATGTCAAACTACTACGAACAAAGTTTGGTAATTAAATACTTATCTGTACTATTGAAAGGTTTTGTCTGGCGTTTCGAGATAATTGGAGGCGAATGGATGCTTGGAGGCTGAACCACAAACTAAGGCAATTTATGGAACACACCGGTTTGCTTTACGTTGCGTAATCAATGCGTTTGGTTTCTGCGCTTTAATTAAACGTGGTCGGTATCCTATGGCCTACGAAAGGTACAGGAGAGAGATATTATATTACACTAGCTGACCCACGCAATCTTTGTTTCCTATTACCCATAGCGCGGTTTAAAATATTAATAAGTCGTTGTAGTGTTTTCAATGTTGTCTCCTCTCAACAGGAAAATACCAGAGCCTAAAACAAAACGGGTGCTAACAAATCTTTTCGTTGCTTTAAGGTGCGTCTTCACCAAAATTGTTGCCAATTGTCTACAACAAGCGTATTCTTTTGACGTTTACCGCCAAAAACGGAAACACTGTTCTCAACATTTGTTGACAATTTTTATTGCCAACACAAGGAAATTACAGAAATTTTGTCACCAACACGTGTTGACAACACAAAAGTTGCCAACTTTTGTTCGGTGGAGACTCGGCTTTAGACTGAGCGAAGTATTCAGAATCTCAGTTCCTCTCTTCCCCCTTAATGCTGGGGAGAGGGGGACTGAAAGTGTACCAGCGCGCTTGTGACTCTAGAATTGTAAATGTTACTAACCATCAGTAGACCTGTGTTTCATTTACCTCCCAGACCATAAAAACACACTTTAAAACAATTACATCTGAATATAATTTCACTGGTTTCCTTACTTCGATGTTCGGTAGAACTCAAGGCCGTGTAATATTGCCCGGGTAATACTTCCGTCGTATCCCAGGATATGAAATTACACGAACATTAAGAGAAGATTGCTTGAGGATAGACGCTTATATTTGGACACAAAGGATCAAATTGTTTGGATACGAACTTCTTGTAATTATTAACCGCTTTTAAACTAAAAGGAGGTTCTCAAATTCAATCAATTTGCTATACTACTTTATAAATAATAATAAATAATTATTTCGTACATCTAACACTTAACGCTATTTAGTCCCAAGCTAAGCAGAGCTTGTGTTATGGGTACTAGACAACTGATGTAAATACATATATACTTTTTCCTTGTAAATACATACATATTATACATAGAAAACACCCAAACTTTAACTTTTAAAACATGTTTCTTTCCTGCTATCGCCCATAGATAGTTGCAAATCAAGACATCCAAGATCCCCAGAACGTGATTAGAATTTTAGTAATTCAATAACTTCAATCACTTAGTAATAAACAATGAAAAAATTGGTTGATACCAGTTTATTAAAATAATGGATCGGACCAAATGTTTGTATGATCTGCTTGTGTGTTTTCTATGTATTATGTATGTATGTATATGTAGTTATAAAAAAAGTATATATGTGTTTTTATCAGTTGTCTGGTATCCATAACACAAGCTCTGCTTAGCTTGGAACTAGATGGCGTTGTGTATCAGATGTCTGCCAAAAATAAAAATTAAGTCAGACCATCTGTACCCAAGCATGACTTTCCAACGTATGCTCATCAATAAAAACCGATATCTATTTTATCTCACAAAACCAATGGCAGACATATAACAATAAAAGAAAATTTAATATTACTCTCAATATTCATTGAGCAAATTGAAAACTTCTAAATTGCTTCTAAAACTTGGAAAGTGAATGTGTCAGCTGCTTGTCTAAGTCTGTTTCCGAAAACGTTTTTGAGACGCTCAAGTTTTGAAACATATCGCTTACTCACTGCCAAAGGCTAATGCAGTTTTATTGTTAAGATTTTTGAATATTGGTTTTGAAAGCAACCATTTCTTAAGAATACCACATCACTGTAGCGTACAAGTGTGTAATAACAATCTTAGATGAGACAATTTGTCTTATAAAAAGATGTGATATTTTTCTAAGATAAATTGCATAAAATTGATTAAATTATTCAAATCCACGTAACTCATGATGTTAATTATAAAATACTGTACTTTTGATTGCTCTTCTTTGAGAATAAAGGAAGACAAGGATTTCTGTGAAACCTTTGTATCACTCCTGTCAAACCGATATATAGGTATGTTGATATCACATCAACAGTCTTTAAAAGTCCATGGCTGGGCATGGGCCTCTCCTTGGAAAGAAGGTTCGGGACTACTATAAAAGTTTTCCTTAAGTTTGCAGTGATGTTGCACCGCGTATACTGCTCACTGGGTCGGCTCTTTCGACATCCAAGGGTTGAATAGTGTTGGTGATACTCCGTATTCTTATATAACCCGCCGTTTGTTTGAACGCGCTAATCTCAGGAACCGCTGGTCCGATTTGAAAAATTCTCTCAGTGTTGGATAGTACATTTATCGAGGAAGACTATAGGCTATATATCATTACGCCAAGACTAATAGGAGCAGAGCACTAATGAAGAATGTTATAAAAACGGGGGAATTTTTTTACGCTACGGGAATAGGAGACGGCAATAGGAGACGTAAACGACGTTGCGTGGGTCAGCTAGTACGTTAATAAAATCGTTGTATATACAACGAATTTATTCGAAACATGGCTCTCTCACGGTTCAAACCCTAATAATACATAGCCTAGCAACAAAATTTCTACATATTTTAGTTACTAATATGCGTGTTTTTTCTTAAAAGTTTTTGACTTAACGATGGCACAAAACATTTCTTTTCTGCATCGTTATCATCATCAGCCTATTACAGTCCAATGCTGGACACAGACATTTTTCTGCATAGTCTCTTTCAACTCTAGACACTTCTGCCAACTGCACAATCCAATTACAAAGCTGCACAATCCAAAGTAGTAGAGCCACGTTGATTTCAGCACGAACGGGCCGGCTCGACCGGGGCGGTACTTCCCTCGCACAGAAAATCAACGTAAAATGACAACGATCGTGCTGTCGTGTTTCGTTGGTGAGTGCGAGACCAGAGGCCCAATGATGCAGAAGCATCACTAGCCCACCATAGTGTGGGTTACTATGCTGCATTGTTGCATTGTCTGCATTCGCAGTATGATGACCACCGATCTTAGATTCTGCTTATGCTTTCCATAAGGCAGAGTAGAGTCATTTTGGCAGGGCCAAACATAAAAAAAAAGAAAACAAACACATCCACTAGTTTTTGTTAACGAGTGCTGCTATTTTCACCTTAAGATCGGAAACCTTTCAGACCATCTAGTATCTGAATGTATTTTCCAACTCTATTTTATTTCGACTGAGTTCTTATTCACTTGCATCCAGTTTCATATAAAAGTTTCACACATTCAACGTGACCCCAAAAATTTTTAAATATATTTTTTTCTATTCATTGCTCGCGTAAAAGAACCTAACTCCATACACGTTCTCCGAAGTAATGAGGTGTACAATTTACCTTTGACTAACACGTAGAAAATATATTCATAACTTGTGCAATTTCAACAGCTGTCGACTGGGAGAGGCGTTATACTTTTAAGACTACATTTTTTTTCTTGATTTCGGTTTATTGTGGGTTTATTTACTTCATAGCAGATTTAGAACCATAGATTCTAAATCATGCAACTTCGTTGGTAACATTTTTAGTTAACACTCGTCTCCTTTTGTTCGTAGCTTGATGCTTGAGCAATCCAAAACTAAAGTTATATATCTAAATAAAAATTATTCTTTGTATATTTATCCTGTATTCGTTCCGAAAACATTGATCAGGTTATGATAAAATCTGTTACGTTAAGCCGCGTTGGTTCGGGTCGCCATACGAACATTTGTGACAATCGTTACGACCGGAGCTTTAAAAGGTCCGACAAGATTTACTACACTACTACAGAACCTCGATATCAACTGTACATATTTCGGTAGCAGAGCTCTGATGGCAATGACTTCAAGTGAAAAATTGAAGATCAATCCTGCCTTCGTGGACACTAAGTTAGTTTGCAAAAAGGTTCGGAAAATATTGAGATTTTTTTATACCTTGGCATTGCAACGAATGCTGGGTACAGCTAATAGTTTTTTTTATGTATTTGGCCCTGCCAAAATGACTCTACTCTGCCTGACGGAAAGCATAAGCAGAATCCAAGAGTGGTGGTCACCATACTCACTGCGAGTGCAGACAATGCAACAATGCAGCATGGCGACCCACACTATGGCGGCCTCGTGATGCTTCTGCATTATTGGGCCTCCGGTCTCGCACTCACCAATGAAACACGATAGCACGAACGCTGTCATTTTACGTTGATTTTCTGTGCGAGGGTAGTACCACCCCCGTCGAGCCGGCCCGTTCTTGCTGAAATCAACGTGGCTCTACTACCTTAAAAAGTTAGTTGTTTTGTTGATAACATACAAGTATACCCTGTCATTAAAATAGACGTAAGTGGAATTACGTAGGTTTGGAAATATGAGCATAGGTATACGTACTGCACATTAACTAAATCTAGTCTTTTCATAACTCAAAATTAAATTCTTGAAGGTTCGTGAGACGTGCGGAGTGGAGCTTTGAAATTCTATTTAAAACCATCCTTATCTTATAACGTGGGGAACGCAGAGCCTAATAATGTTCGCTTTGTACTTGCTGTCATGACTGGCTTTGCTCAGTCTTAATGCTAGCCTAAGGTCGGTATGAAAGGGAATTCAGTTGACGTAAGACGTGTTAAGTTTCAACTGATATTTGATTTTAGCGTAGAATTCTGTGAGATATTGTCTAAGAAAGGACTAATACCTTCTGTACATAAAATTATTTTAAATTTCAACCGAGATTGAATTGCTATAAAATAACAATAAAAGAGTAATGGCTAACCGAAGAGGCTATCTGGGTATTAAGTTTTTATTCTTTTTTTTACAGAAATACTAAATATATAAAATATTCAGTAAAAGCTAAACCAAAGCTTTTAGAATTAAAGTTTTTTATTTATTTATCTTTATTGTGAACATAAAACAAAACAATAGAAAATATGAGTTACAAAATTTGTAAATGTAATATTTGGCGGTCTTATCGCTAACGACGATATCTTCCAGACAATTTGTAATTGAAGAACAAAGAGAGTATTTCACAATATTAATTATATATTATTATGATTATTTATTAAATAAATTATTGTATGATGTTTTTGAGTCATTGAATTACGAACCACGATGGTGACTATCAGCTAGATTATACAAAAGCTTCAATCCAAAAATCATAATAATACATAGTGTGTCTGTAGATATATTTTTTTGATTAAAAATTAAGAAGAAATTAAGTCTTAAGGCAGGACTATTACAAAAAATCCCAAAAAATATCAGTACAGAAAGAGTCGAAAGTAGAGAACCAGTCTGTTAAAAAATATTTTCGCTTTTCGGACTCGCTATTAAAATGATTTGATGAAACAGTTGTATGTTTTCCAAAAATTAATTAAAATGCCCAATTAATGTCGTCCTCCGGTCGACAAAAAAATATCAAAACAAACGAATCACGTTGGGCCGCACTTGCTTGCGAAAACTTGTTTCGTGTATTGTTATTATAACATAATGTTTTAATTGAGTCGCTTGAGGGCTATGTGAAGCAAACTTGCTAGGTTTTCAATTTTGATACTTTAATCCGATATTCATTATCGTGAGAGAGCCACACTCCGGAGACCGGAGTGATACACAGAAAACCAGTGTAAAATAGCGCTTGCGCTGTGTTTCACTGAGTCATTGAGGATACCGGAGGCCCAAAACCTCCTTTCTCTCCTTTCTGATTCTGTCCTTAGAAATGGTTAGAGGACGACACACATACACAAGCAGTCTATCGGTAATAAATCCTACTACATAGGTGAAGTATGACAGGCTTTTGATGATGAAAAAAATGACTAAATTTCCCTTTGTGTATATAGATCTGTAGGGATACATGTATGTATAATCAGAGTCGGCAATTTTTTTGTAAGCCGAGCGTGGCGCGATCGGCGCAAGTGAGTCGCTCTTGGACAATGGGCGTGTCATGACTTTTATGTAATCATTATATATGTACCGTGTGTAAATAGATCAGAGTGAAAGGACTAACTCTTTAATTTGTCACCTTGCACAAAGGGCACCACACTGAACAGGAATACCTTATAGAGATAGAACCTACTACTGTATAGGCTACATTAATATCAAGGTTTTACAGATCCAAAGCATAAAGCTTTTTATATGATGACTTAATAAATAAACTACAAACTAATGAAAGAACCTGTATGTGGTAGAGTTTTTGTGACCAGTATAGAATAAATGATCATTTCCACTACAATTACAGCTTTAAACTTGAGTATTTCTATTTCAATGAGTGGAAAATTTTATTTTTAACTATATTATACGATCAATAAATAAAAATAAAATAATATACTAATAGTCAATATCATAGATATATACAGGGTGGGCCATGAATTAGTTAACATTTGAAAAAATCGTATAAAAAAAACCATTTAACATATTTTAGAAATCGTTTATTTACGAGAAAGCTAATTAGTTGTAATTTATTTTTTTAAAATTATTTCATCTAAATGACTACCGTTTCGGTTTTTGCACTCATCTAAGCGAGTCCTGAGGTTTTCGAATACTCTTCTGCAAAGAGACCGCGAGATCGCCGACATCTCTTCGATGATTTTTTCTTTAAGTTGACGCAGTGTATTCGGTTTATCAATGTAGACACGACTCTTTAAATAACCCCATAAAAAGAAGTCTGCTGGGGATAGATCTGGACTTCTGGGTGGCCATGTGATGTCACCCGGTCTGGATATCAGCTTTTCCGGAAACATGTCTTTGACCACCGGCAAGGACTCGTTCGATGTGTGACACGTGGCACCATCTTGTTGAAACCATGTGTTACGACTATAGCCAGCAAATTCCAGTAGCATCGGTGCTAAGAACTCCCGTAACATTTTCACATACTCAGCAGAATTAACAGTAACTAAACGGCCTCGAGAATCTTCAAAAAAGTAAGGTCCGATGATTCCTTTTGCTGAAATTGCAGCCCATACAGTTACCTTAGGAGAGTGAAGTGGCCTCTCATGTTTAGCTTTAGGATTTTGGCTGCTCCAATACCTGCAATTCTGTTTGTTTACATGTCCATTTAGGTGGAAATGGGCTTCGTCAGAGAATAAGATGTTGTCAAAATTACTGAATCGAGTTACCATTGTTTCGGCATATGACTTACGCAAATTTAAATCCTTAGGGTTTAGTTCTTGCACTAGCTGGATCTTATATGGATGTAATTTCAAATCTAATTTCAAAATACGGCGTAACAATGTGCGGGATAATCCTAATTCAGCCGAACGTTTGCGTGTCGATAAATTTGGATCACCTCGAACAGAAGCGGAAACTTGCTGCACGTTCTCTTCGCTCCGAGAAGTCCGCGGGCCGCCGGTTTGTTTCACATTTAGTGTAGATCCCGTCTCTTCGAACTTCTTCACCCATTTCTTTATAAAAGGAGCACTTGGACACTGACTTAAGTCGTGTAAACCATATTCAACGCGAAATAAGCGTCTCACAGTAATGAGCGAAAAGTTGTTTAAATAAAACTGTTTCACGCAGTAAGCGCGTTGCGGCCCCGTGAAGCGATCCATTGCGACTAAATTTCCAAGAAGCGAGCTAGTGCCCCCGCCCGCGCCCGCGCCCCGCGCGGCAATAGTTTGCGCGGTAAGTTACATTTAAATGTTAACGAATTCTTGGCCCACCCTGTATGTACAACTAAAATTTATATGTACCTACTACATATACGAAGTAAGTAAGTTGATAGTGCTTACTTAGAAATTGCCATTTGAAGTACCTTGTATACTTAAAACCTTGAATTTCTAGAAATATTCTTAAAAATCAACAATACACAACCCTTAGCAGTGATCATAACCGCTACTCATATGTTTAAAAATTAATTTATGTTTGTGTATTTAAAACCTTGCCGTATCAACCGCGCAAAAAGGTAGTAGAGCCACGCTGATTTCTGCACGAACGGGCCGGCTTGACCAGGGCGATACTACCCTCGCACAGAAAATCAACATAAAATGACAGCATTCGTGCTGTCGTGTTTCGTTGGTGAGTACGAGACCGGAGGCCCAAATAGTCAAGTCAACAAGTTCCATACTTGTTGACTAGACTAAAAGATGCAGAAGCATCACTAGGCCGCCATGGTGTGGGTCGCCATGCTGCATTGTCTGCATTCGCAGTGAGTATGGTGACCACCACTCTTGGATTCTGCTTATGCTTTCCATCAGGCAGAGTAGGGTCATTTTGGCGGGCCACACATAAAAAAAAAACATTATGGGAGGGACATGACATCCTTTCCTCCATTCATACATATGTTACAAGAAACCTATAGAACACCACAGTGTATCTTCTATCTAGAAAAAGTGTACTGTTTCTAAAGAAATAACATATTACACCAACTAATTCAACTAGTGATACATAAATAAATAATAAATAAAATTTCGGACATCTAACACACAGCGCCATCTAGTCCCAAGCTAAGCAGAGCTTGTATTATGGGTACTAGACAACTGATACAAATACATATATATTTTTTTTTTGTAGATACATACATATTATACATAGAAAACACCCAAACTCCGAAACAAATATTTGTAGATCATACAAACATTTGGTCCGACCTGGGAATCGAACCCGAGACCTCAGCAGTTGCACACGCCAACCGCGAGACCAACGAGGCAGTCAGTCATAAAACAGTTTGATAACAACAGTCATAGGCAAGAAAGCCTAAATCATAAAGCGATGTTATCTCAAAGCCTCTGTTCTGAGGCTCCGTAGCTAACTACAAACAAACAAACGAACGACATAATAACAAGAGAGATTAATTTACTCTCGGCTAGAATACTAATAAAGCATTCAAGTTGCTTATCTTTAGATTTCTCTTGAAAACGTTGTACGTTTCAAATATTAATATTAAGTTGTTCAATGTAATGCTCTAGCCTATTAAAATATTTGTTTAATATATTTATTCATGATATGAAGAAAGTATAGATAACAGTAAAAGGTTTGTAATTAAGTCAATAACAGTAAGCCAATTCCAAGTCCTCACTTGTAGTTGAATTTCCTTACTAATATTAAGAATTCCAAAGTAACTCTGACTGTCTACTTGAGATACTTGGATTCACCATACTTTACCGCGATAACCGATATTAGTTAAAGCTAGTATGTACTTAGTCTGGCTATACATACTGTTACAATAAAAAATAAACGAAATATTACTTTTGAATTTGGAATCTGTCATTTTTATACGATTGTTCATTCTGTTTTCTTATTTTTGTGCCAATATATTGTAAAATATTTTGTGATATTAAAATCGAGTGGGGTGATAAAGAGAACAGAATCGCTGTGATTGCATTACATAAAGTAAGTATGGAGCAAAATCTTCTTCTTGTTCCTAGCCTTTTCCCACTTTAGGTGGGGTCGGCTCTCCTTGTTTTACGGCGCCAAGACATTCTGTCAAGGGTTGTCGGGTCCGGTAAATTCTCCTTCTTCAGGAGCTTGGTCATGCTGGTCCACCATGTCAACGGGGGTCGTCCCCGGCTTCTTTTGCCTTCTGGTAAGCTTAGCAAAATAGAATTTAAAAATCCTCCATACTCTTGGTATTAGTTAAATGTTTGTGTACCGGGCTATTGATAGGTACCTACAATGAAACCTCCTCTGTTTGTGACAGAAAAAGATCTGGCCGTCCACTTAGTGTTCATACGAAAAAGGCGATCAAAGCAGTAAGGGAAAGAATTCGAAGAAATCCTGTCCGAATGCAAAATATTTTATCTCGGGAGATGAAGACAGCACCTAAAACCATGTCATGTATTTTAAAAGATTACTTAGTACTTGCAGCCCATAAGAGACGCACTGGTCATTTCTTAACTGATAATTTAAAAAAGAATAGCGTGGTAAAATCAAAACAACTACTAAAGCGGGACCAAAAGAGAGGTTACAAAAAAAAATGTTTACGGATGAGATTTTTTTACAATTGAGCAATATTTTAACAAACAAAATTACCGTATTTATGCTGAAAGCTCGAAAGAAACTTCTCAATTAGTCATCAGAGTACAAAGTGGGCATTATCCGACTTCAGTAATGGTTTGGTGGGGTGTTAGCTATGAAGGAGTGACTGAGCCATATTATTGTGAAGAATATATCAAAACCTCCGCAAAAGTGTATCAAGATACCATTCTTGAGAAGGTAGTTAAGCACTTTAACAACACCATGTTCAATAATCAAGAATTGTCCTTTCAGCAAGACTCGGCGCCGGGGCATAAAGCTCGATCCACCCAATCTTGGTTAGAAACGAACGTTGCGGACTACATCAGAGCTGAAGACTGGCCGTCATCTAGTTCTGATCTAAATCCACTGGATTATGATTTATGATCAGTTTCCGAGAGTAAAGCTTGCTCTGAACGCCATGATAATTTTGAGTCCCTAAAACGATTCGTACGATTGGCAGTAAAGAATTTTCCTATGGAATGAGTGCGTGCTGCTATTGATAACTGGCCTCAACGTTTAAAGGACTGTATTGCAGTCAATGGAGGCCACTTCGAATAAGCTCTATATATTTTTAATGGTTTTATATTCATGTATTAGTAACCGTCAAAGTCGCATGTGTTGCCCCCATCTATCACGCGATGGACCCGGCACCCGCACGGTGAATCCATGGAACGCTAAGAAATAGGTCTCTAGCCAAGTTGACATTCTAAAAACATAAACAATAATTGAAATTTAATAAGTGTGTGGGAACGACGTTATCACATAATATTAAACAATAATACAAGAGAATAGAGGATAAAAAATTGAAAAAGGAATTAATTATTGAATTATTAAAATTAGCTATTGAAAATATTTTTTTTGCATTATTGGCAATAAATTCGTGTGAACATTATAAAAACGCACGAACAACGTCTTTTGTCTGAACATCAGTCTTAACTTCTATACTAATACTGGCTGACCTCGCAAACGTTGTTTTGCCATAAAAATAAATTGGTGTATAAAAAATAGATGTTGGTCGATTCTCAGACGTACCCGATATGCACATAAAATTTCATAAAAATCGGTCCAGCCGTTTCAGAGGAGTATAGTAAATAACATTGTGACACGAGAATTTTATATATAAGATTATAAACGCGAAAGTTTGTAAGTATGTATGGATGGATGTTTGTTACTCTTTCACGCAAAAACTAATGAACGGATTTGGATGAAACTTTAAAGTAATATAGGTTATACATTAGATTATCACATAGGCCAGTATTTGCAGCGATAATCGACATACACGCGGGCGGAGCCGCGGGCAACAACTATTAGCCTATATAATTAAAATGGATCGAAACCTCTGTCCCGTGACAATACTGTAGTATCTACTTTCGTGTCACAGATTTACAATTACAAATTACTTGTCATATAAATATATTACGCTGCTAAATTGAAAGTAGTGATTTATTTCGTAGTTTACTTGAAGCACATGTCATGCTTTTTTGCAGAATCAGACATACGAAGATGAATTTTGTTAATCTAACGAGTTTTCGTGAAAATCTCAAAATAAAACTGTACTCATTTGTGCTAGTGAGGCTGGATTGCGTAATGGTTTGTGTAACGGACTGTTACGACCTACGCCAAAAGGCAACAGTCCGTTTACCGTTTCAGTCAACATCAGTCAACATTTGTGTGCATGAACATTTAATGTTTGATGTCTAGGTGTGCCTATGAAAAATATCGATCTATATATTTACTAGCTTTTTGCCTGCGCCTCTGCCCACTTGTATGTCGGTTATCGCAATAAATAGTAGACTATGTCCTTCCTCAGGAATCATAGGATCTATATTCCAAGGACGACATCCAAATCAAAATCGGATCAGCGGTTTAACCGTGAAAGCAGAACTGACAGAGTTACTTTCGAATTTATAATATTATTGTGGTATAATCCGACTAATATTAGGTCTTTACCTATGTAATTGCCGTTCTTCAGTACTGGTAATTTCAAATAAAAAAAAGTGTGTAATGGCTCTGTATTCTAAATTCAAATTAATTTTGTTTTAAAACCATGACATTCTATTTACAAACTCAGTCTTTTGTTTTCTGATTAGCGTTGTATTTTCATTACATTTGAAAATTTTTCGTCATAATGGATACTTTAAAAATTCGTGTAATTATGGAATATGAGTTCCGTCGTGGCACCAACGCGACACAAACGGCACGTAACATCAAAAACGTTTACGGAGAGAATTGTACAAACGAACGCACGCAACCCGTTATTGGTTTTCCCGGTTCCGTTCTGGAAATTTTGACTTGAAAAATGAAGCTCGTGGTCGTCCGGAGACTTTGGTTAACAATAATGAATTAAAGGCGATTGTGGAAGCTGACGAAACTCAATCTACAGCTGAGCTAGCAGCAGCTTTTAATGTAAGCATCAAAACAATATTGATCCATTTGCGACAAATTGGCAAGGTAAAATACTTTTTAGATGGGTGCCCCACGACCTTAACGATCGCCGGCGCAACGTCTGCGTCGAGACCTGCCTTACGCTGCTCAACAGGCAAAGAAATGAAGGAATTTTGAAACGAATTGTTACGTGCGACGAAAAATGGATTCTGTTCAACAATCGAAAGCGCTCAGCAAGTTGGTTAGACCCTGGTTCAGCACCAAAGCAATGCCCTAAACCAAAAATGACCTCTAAAAAGGTGATGGTCACTGTTTGGTGGTCTAGTGCGGGTCTGATTCACCACAGCTTTTTACAAAACGGCATGAGCATTAATGCAGATGTGTACTGTGAAGAACTGGAGAGAATGATGGAGAAGCTTGCACATCTGCAACCAGCTTTGGTCAATCGGTGGTCCCCACTGCTCCTTCACGACAACGCGCGACCCCATACTGCGCAACAGACAGTCTTCAAGGTGCAAGAGCTGGGGTTGGAAGCTCTCCCTCATCCGCCATACTCACCAGACCTTGCACCTACCGACTATTACTTTTTCCAAAATTTAGACAACTTTTAGTGGGTAAAAAATTCAATTCCCGAGAGGCAGTACAAAATGCCTTTGAAGAGTTTGTTGCCTCCCGTCCAGCTGATTTTTACAAGAAGGGCATCAAAAAAATGCCAATGCGTTGGCAAAGATGCGTCGATTGCATGGGTGATTACTTCGAATAACAGAAATAAAAAAGTTTGAAAAAATAAGTACTTTCACTTATTGCATACAAAACGACAATTTCATAGGTAAAGACCTATTATTATAAATGCGAAAGTTTGTAAGGATGTGTGTGAGTGTGTGTGTTTGTTACTCTTTCAGGCAAAACTACTGAATGGATTTGGATGAAACTTTACAGTAATATAGCTTATACATCAGACTAACACATAGGCTACTATTTGCCGCGATAATCGACATAAACGCGGGCAGAGCCGCGTCCAACAGCTTGTATTAGGATTTTTTTTTTTTATGGAATAGACCGGCAAACGAGCAGATGTATCGCCTGATGGTAAGCGATTACCGCCGCCCATGGACACCCGCAACACCAGAGGCATCACAAGTGCGTTACCGGCCTTTGGGGGATGGGGGGGCGGGAGATAGGGGGAGGGGTTGGGGTATGGGCCTCCGGTATCCTCACTCACTCGGTGAAACACAGCGCAAGCACTGTTTCACACCGGTTTTCTGTGAGGCCGTGGTATCACTCCGGTCGAGCCGGCCCATTCATGCCGAAGCGTGGCTCACGGTGTAACTGTGTGTATTATTATGTATTAGGGTCGAACCAAGTGGGATGCAATTGGTGAGGCCTATCTCCGGCAGTTGATTCCGACAGGCTGACAATGACGAAGATGTACTAGCATGAATTAAAATTGAAAAGTGTATATTTAAATCAGGTCTAGTACCAACAATACAAGCTCTGCTAAGCTTAATACAATATAGAGTTGAGTCAATGTGGTGGAATAGTAAAACCATTTAGTTTTTCACAATAGCCCTGACAGTATAACAATGACACAATATACTATAGACCGCCCCTCCCTTGGCCAATATTGTACGCCGTAAAAAGCTAGAAAAGTTCAACTAAATCTAGATGGCGCTCAAAATAAGCTCTAAAAAGCAGTTTAACAAAGTTTAACAGTATTTTATTGATGTGCTTCAATCCTAGTAACTATATTATTATTTTTCAAATATAAAACTTGCTTTGTATTGCTTGCTTTAAAAAAATGATTTTCAATTGCATAACTAAAAGTTATCACCTATGTTTAGGAGATGTCGTTGCAATCGATTTAAATAAACTTGAAAATGATGACCTATTTACTACGCTAGATGTCATATTTATAAGTTATTTGGTTGAATCAGAGAAACAATGCACTCATGAATGGCAACATTGCAAAAATCGTTCATATCTTCCAGTAGTTAATACGGAACGGCAACGTCGCTTGAGCCGCGTACTCAGTTCAAAAATTTTAATTAATATGAATGTTTATTTTAACCGACTTCAAAAAAAGAAGGTAGTTATCTATTCGACTGTATTTTTATTTTTAACCGACTTCCAAAAAGGAGGAGGTTCTATGTTCCACTGTTTGTTTTTTATGTATGTTCACCGATTACTGCGTCAAATGTGGACTGATTTTGAAAATTCTTTTTGTATTCGAAAGGGTATGCTCCCGAGGTGGTCTCATTGTCACCATATCAGGATCTGATCATGGGATCCCAGGGAAATCGAGGGAAACCCTCATTTTTTTAGGCACATATTATGTTTTCGTATATTTTCTGAAGTTAACCCGGTATTTGCGTCTGGTAGTCATCATTTTATGATGATGAGCTGATGGTGTAAGGTACAACTCCTTAACGGTTAGGAGTTGGAGGATAAATCTTTAAATATCATATGTATGTATGTTACCTTTAGTCGTATTCTTTCAAATTATTTAGGTAAGCTGATGATCGAAGGTACAACTCCTCAACGGTTAGGAGTTGGAGGATAATTCTTTCAATTTCATACGTATCTATAGACCTTTAGTCGTATACTTTCAAGTTATTTAGGTGAGCTGATGATAGAAGGTTAAACTCTTCAACAGTTAGGGATAAGATGATGATTTTAATATTACACGTACGTATATACCTTAAGTTGTATTCTTTCAGTTATTTATATGAATCGTTTTATTGAGTAGACATCCACTAAGGAAGGTATTTTGGAATTTCTACCCCTAAGGGGGTGAAATACGGGTTGAAAGTGTGGACGAAAGTCCGTCATTTTTAAGTTAGAAACATGAAACTTTAACTTTGGGCTACTGATTAAAAATGAGTAGATACGTATTTAACCGTTACTGGATATTATTTAACTTGGCTACGCGCGACGCGACGTAATATGACCCATGCCCCTGGTAATACCACGGCCTCACAGAAAACCGATGTGAAAAAGTGCTTGTGCTGTGTTTCACCGAGTGAGTGAGGATACCGGAGGCTCATACCCCAACCCCATCCCACTCCACTATGCCCCAAAGGCCGGTAACGCATTTGTCAAATTATTTTAGAAATAATCAAACTTTACAAAATATACTATAAAACAATATATTATTTTGTGTAAATAAATGCAAAAAGTCAACACAAGGTATTCCCAAGCGGTCACCCATCCAATTACTAACCACGCCCGATGTGGCTTAACTTCGGTGATCGGACGAGAACCGGTGCATTCAACACATTATACATATATACATTATATTTAACGTTGAGTATCCAGCACTATGACGTCAACTCAATGTTAAGTGTCGCTACAAGTTTTGGCGCGAAAAGCGCGAGGGAACTTCGTTCCAAAAACATTTCTTATGATTGTTTTATTAATAACTAGGTTTCGCCTGCGACTTCGTTCGCCCGCGACTTCGTTCGCCCGCGACTTCGTTTCGCATTTAATAAAAAGTATCCTATGTTACTTCTAATACCTCTACAAGAATATGTGTTTCATGATGATCAGATTGATCAGCTAAGTAGTTTTCGCCGGAAAGCGTAACAAAGGAACTTACGTTCGCATTTTTAACATTAGGATTATTTATAAGACACAAACCGAAAGAAAATGCTTAATTACACCTTTTTGTCATCTACAGTTGTTAATTAATATGTGCAAGCAATTCTCGACATTATCAACTCGTAATTATCAAATTTTTTATTTGCATACATTCACGATCAACAACATTTATAAACGCCAAAAACTGTTTTTAGACATGTGTCATTAAGGACGGGAATTGCAACTGCAACATGCAACTGTATTTTATTAATTCATCAATTTTTATTTTGTTTTTTGAATCCATTAAAAAAATAAAATGTCAGTCCTTAGTTCCTTACCTATGTCAATTGAGAAACATACATACAAAGTTTAAAGTGAATCCATTGAAAATAAAAAAAGTTTCAAACAATTAATAAAAAAAAAGATTGTAAAGAGAAAAGCGGTTTTTTTTAAATTAAAAACAGACATTTCAATTTTATTTATTTGTGTAGATCTCTCTGACGATAAAATATTACATAAATTATGTAGGTACTAAGATAATTAATTATTTAAAAAACGACATCTAGTGGTACATTTCGCAATAATACAATGACAATAAACTTGACAGTTGACTGTTGGGTTCGTATTGGTGTTGGGGGTCAGAAAATATCGTTGTAATTCACGATTTGATGCACTTAGTGACATCTAGGGAACATTAAGCTTACTATAAATTCGCGTACAGGTCTCGCCTAGTAGAGTGTTGGTCTAGTATATATTTCGTCAGTGCAGTATAATCAATCACTTCACAGTAAGGAATATTCGAATATGTGGATAAAGATGACTCTGCGATTTCTTACCTGAAACAAAACAAAGATATATGTAGTATGATTTAGGATACAAACATATCTAATAACAAAAGTATAAAGAATTAGACTTATGGGTAATAGCCAGCTCGGATTATAGGTTTGACACTTAACTGTTTTAGCTAATAGTTAAATTCATTAATCCATTTCTATGTATTTTTTTTTGTGATGATACTGACTGACCAGTGCAAATTCGTCTGTGTCTCCTACGATATTCTACAATAAAACATTTTATCTACTCGAATCAAAAGGCACAGTTGTTCCTGAGATTACTGCGTTCACACAAAAACTCTTCAGCTTTACAATAATAGTATTGATTGATAAGAAGAATACATTGACAGAGAGGTTCAAAGCCCTTCCTTACTTTTTAATAAACCTAATTAAAATTTTCACATATTCCCAAAGGACCTGGTACACGGCAATAGGCGTGTCCCTCTAACGTAAGTGGGACATTATTATAATCGATAAACAGACGCGGCAAATTACTATTTTTGGCAAGCTGACTTAAAAGGACAAAGGTTACCGGATAACTCTTAATAAGGTTATACATATGTATATATGTATCCTACTAATATTAGGAACGTGAAAGTTTGTAAGTATGGATGGATGGATGTTTGTTACTCTTTCACGCAATAACTACTGAACGGATTTGGATGAAACTTGACAGTAACATAGCTTATACATCAGAATAACACATAGGCTACTATTTGCAGCGATAGCCGACATACACGCGGGCGGAGCCGCGGGCAACAGCTAGTATGTATATATTAATATGTGAAGTAAAAACTTTGTACCCCTTTTTTACGAAAACTATGCCTACGGAGGAGTTGGCACAGTTAAAGTTTTAAAAATAATCACAAATTTTAACAAAAAGAAAAATCGACTTCAATCTGGACCAAATTTAAATGGGACCTTACGGGAATATTGAGTTATTCGTTAATTTGTCGCGTACATACATAATGCAAATTGAAGACTTATATGGATTTCTCGTGGATGACATGTCAGAACTGGACCAAATTTAAATGGGACCATTCGGGAAGCACCAGCTTTCAAATAAAGAAAGAATCATCAAAATCGGTTCACCCAGTCCAAAGTTATGAGGTAACAAACATAAAAAAAAAAAATACAGTCGAATTGAGAACCTCCTCCTTTTTGAAGTCGGTTGATAATAAATGAATTATACCGAATTACGATCACTGGGCGACCACTTATAAGGGCTCCCCCTACACCTAACTGCGATGCGATGCAATGCGGCGTGAAGTTCTTGCGGTGCATTCGTGCGAGCTCGCAGATATTTTCGATGCGTTGCGAATTCGCAGTTGTGTGGGAGCGCTAATCGGGGTATACCAGTGTTAAATTAACACTTTATTTTTAGGTTGGTATTTAATGTGTTCAACCAGACTGTTGACAAACATACTAATATTATAAATTGGAATGTAACTCTGTCTGTCAAGCTTTCACGGTTAAACAGCTGCACCTATTTTAATGTAATCTAGCATTGACTGCGCAGTCATCCTGACTGACATTAAACCAACGGGTTTGTAAATATTTAGTAACACTTAGTCCCACGCCAGTCAATTTTGGTTTTGACCTTTTGAATTTTTCCTTCTTACAAATAATCTGTTTACTTCCAAGATTCCAATTATTTTTAAATGTATAAAGAGAAAAGAAAATCTTCTAAAGAATTTGTTAGTAAAAAATTGGTTTTACAACTTCAAACAGATAAAATTCTTTATCTCAAAATGCCTATCTAATTACGGTTCGTTTGTAGTATTTAAACAATTAATTACATAAACACTTATTGAAATTCCAGTGTTTTGTATTAAAACGATAACAATATCTACGATTCGTGTACTGAACGAGAATATTATTTTGTGTTTAACTAAACTTAATGAAATGCAAATGAATTACTACCCAAATAGATTTTGAAGCAAAAATGCTCAGACAGTTTAGTGGAATCATAGTAAATGAAAACGGGAATAAATTCAATGAAATTTGTTCAAATTGAAGCGAAAGTTTAAATCAATTCGAACAATGAGGTGAAATCACAGACGGTTCTCTTTTTTCTTGACTTGACAGACAGTGATAGCGTAAGCGACTGGTGTGCTTGAGGTCTCGGGTTCGATTCCCGGGTCGGACCAAATGTTTGTATGACCTACAAATATTTGTTTTGGAGTTTGGGTGTTTTCTATGTATTTATGTACGTATTTACAAAAAAAAGTACATATGTATTTATATCAGTTGTCTAGTGCCCATAACACAAGCTCTGCTTAGCTTGGGACTAGATGGCGTTGTGTGTTAGATGTCCGAAATATTTATTATTATAGTATTATTCTATATGCGTATTAAAAACATGAACCTATTAAAAAAATTATAGGTGACTTTAGACTTTAGCTCATCTATCTTAAATATATAAAAATGAATCGCCGAAATGTATGTACGCGCATCACTGCCGATCGGCTGCACCAAATTTTTTTTTTCTATGTGTTCGTTATTGTTATGACAAGGTTTGTGTACAAGAAAAATTAATAGATAACGGGAAGTAAATTTTTTTGTAATGACTGTACACTGCCTGTGGGAAGCTGAGACAGATATGTAAATATGGCGGTACGAAGTTCGCCGGGTTAGCTAGTCTATTACCTATATAATTCTCGTGTCACGGTAAGCTAATAACTTGTTAAATGTCTGGACTTAATTGATCTAAAACTAGCTGTCCCAGCGAACTTAGTACCGCCGTATATTTTTCAATGAATAGGTTCTAAGTTTTCGAAAAACTTGTTTAAGTATTTATGCCCGCCTCAACTTCCCAATGGTAGTGTTCCTTTTCCTGTTCATTTTCATAGTGTCATTTTGAACGCATACAATCAAGCCGCCTGCGTTATATACTTACTTGTGGGGTTGTTACCCGCGGCTCTGCCCACGTATATGTCGGTTATCGCGGCAAATAGTAGCCTATCTGTTATTCTGGTAATCTACTATATAAAAATAAGTCGGGTTTTCCTTCCTGACGCTATAACTCCAGAACGCACGAACAGATTTCCACGGTTTTGCATTCGTTGGAAAGGTCTCGGGCTCCGTGAGGTTTATAGCAAAGAAAATTCAGAAAAATTTTCAACAGAAAAGCGGGAAAGTGTTACATAAAACGAAGCCATCTGGTGGCGAAACGGAGTTCGCCGGCTTTGCTAGTATGCTATAATACTGTAAAGTTTCATCCAAATCCGTTCAGTAGTTTTTGCGTGAAAGAGTAACAAACATCCATCCATACTTACAAACTTTCGCGTTTATAATATTAGTAGGATATTCTTTCATTATTTATGATTTATCTTCATATCGTACAATTTGTGATGTATTTAAGAGATATATTTCTTTATAGGTACGAATCATTTATCATGTTAAGTACCTTCGTTCAGGGACCTCTCGGGACGTATAACGTAACTTGTACGATTCAAGAGTGACAGCGAATGATATATGTATAGCTCTTTTAGTGTAATCTTTTATGTTTGAAAAGAGAACACATTGTTATAAATGATAGAATGACAAAAATACGAGAATGATCATCTTAAGACGTCCGTTAAATGTTTTTTGAATGAACCTTGTGTTTAATTTAAATATTACTTATATTGTAATTTTGAAACTAGTTGAGCCCCGTGGTTTACAACAATATCTGCGGTTAACACCGCGGGCTGAAGCTAGTCTAAAACTCCTTGTATCATCAGCTATCCGCCAGTGAAAGTCTTATCAAAATCGGCCCAGATGTTCTAAAGATTAGCCGGAACAAATATACAGACCGATGGATAGATAAACTTAAAGATAGATAAAATTAAAAACACGACTTTTATTTAATTTATTTGTATAGACTAAATTGCCAGCATATGTAGTTATAACTTTAAATAAGTTGCTACACTACCGTTTGTCTTTTATTTTGAACCATTACGAAAATCCTTTGTTATTGTGTGCATACACATATATTTATACATACATAGGTAGTAGAGCCACGGTAATTTCAGCACGAGGGCCGGCTCGACCGGGGCGGTACTACCCTCGCACAGAAAATCAACGTAAAATGACAGCGTTCGTGCTGTCGTGTTTCATTGGTGAGTGCGAGACCAGAGGCCCAAATAGTCGAGTCAACAAGTTCCATACTTGTTGACTTGACTAAGAGATGCAGCAGCATCACTAGGCGGCCATGGTGTGGGTCGCCATACTGCATTGTTTGCATTCGCAGTGAGTATGGTGACCGCCACTCTTGGATTTTGCTTATGCTTTCCATCAGGCAGAGTAGATTTATTTTGGCGGCCCAAACATAAAATAATAATAATAATAATACAGCATTAACTGCCAAAGCAAGTTTGTAGCCCGAACTTGATTCTGCGTTGATTAATTAGTCAGTCAGGTAGGTAAAGTAATTTATATGGTTTGATTAGTTTTTGTCTGCGCATGCAACTGTGTTAATTTCCATTCTGAGCCTCAAGCTTTGCGATGTAAGTAGCCCATGTGGTATTTGAGATTATACTAGTGGTTGCCCGCGGCTACGCCCGCGTATATTTCGGTTATCGTGTCAAATAGTAGCCTATGTGTTATTCTGATGTACGAGTATAAGCTATAATACTGTAAAGTTTTATCCAAATCCGTTCAGTAGTTTTAGCGTAAAAGAGTAACAAACATCCATCCATCCACCCATCCATCCATCTATACTTACAAACTTTCGCGTTTATAATATTAATATAGATAGTCTATTTCTGTCAGTTCATTGAAATCCGCTCAACCATTCCGACCTTATAGAGTCACAAACCTCTATCTAAACTTTCGCATTTACGAGATACTAGCGACCAAACCAGTATTTTTTATTTATTTTTTAAAAAGACAATTCCCGCACTAGGAATAAATCCTGTATCGCGGGTTTGTATACTTTACAAGCATACATGAAACGGACACAAAGAACACCCAGACTCAGAACCACAATTTGTGGATCACACAAAGTGTTGTCCTACGTGGGATTTGAACCCACGACACTTGACGAAGTAGGAAACAGCGTGGTGACTGTTAAACCACTAGGCCAAAGGTGCAGTCAGAGGAGTCACTTCACACGGAGGTCTTTGAAATTCTCGGATCTCTACTATAATAAGCAGCTTGTACAAATCATAAACCTTCTCCTTTAATCACTCTATCTATTGCTGAAACTACACACATCAAAAGTGTCTAGGGATCAACATATGTGTCTAGGGATCAACATATATTTTTGCAATAACTTTTCTCCTGATTGATATTAATTAAAATTTTCTTTAAGGATTCATCAAATAAAGTGTTTTCGTTTGTCACAGTAACGATAAACCAAGTCACCTTTGCATTAATAAAGAAATTTGCCATTTTCCTAATAAAGGGATTTTTGACATTTGAACCACTAACATTAAAGTTCGAAAAAAAGACTGAAATAACAGTTTTCTTTAAAATTTTATTAGGTAACTTAAACAATTAATAATCCGTGTTTCTACCGCGAACACTAACAACACAAGAACATCGGTTTGGCATACTCAAAATGAGTTCATTCAAACACGCTGTGGAATGGCCGCCCATGTTCGTTGCAACAACAAAAAAAGGTCTTCTTGCGACTGGATACCCTCCATATTCGGCAGAGCTCTTCTCTGTAGCATATCCCATGCATGCTCAATCGGGTTCAAGTCTGGCGACTGAGCAGGCTAGGGCCAAAACCACATCTCAATCTCAAGAAATCCGCATAAAAATGCTTGATCCCTAGACACTTTTGATGTGTGTATATTAAAATCTGTTGAGTATTTTTGTTATTGTCTTGTGATGATACATACCCTTTCTCAATAACTGGGCCTTCTAACACAGAAATAATTTTTCGAATGGGAATCGAAAACAAAGTCATCAGCTTTATGATATTAGTATAGATAGAAACACTTATTTATCACCGTTTTTTTCAGAGCTAATCTTTTTTAAAATCCTCTTCGGAACTGTACGCGGGCTTTTAGAGTAACGATACACTAAGAGCTTCGATACAGCTGCGAGACTTTACGACAAATGCATCGCAAACATAAACTTGCAAGTACTGAAGTGTACACGCTATGCACTCCGTACTATGAACTAAGATTTTTATGTATAAAAATACAAACGGTTGTAATTTGTTTCATTCTTTAATAGTTATTCACAGTTGTCTTAATTAGGTAAGATAAAAAGTAGGTAAATTATTATTTTCTTTCTAAAAGCATATTATAAAATGATATTTATTTTTTTAAGTTAATCTTTTTACAGATATTTTTAAATGGAGAAATCGACGAGAAGATATTTACAAATATAAATGTATAGCTAAACTTTGATGATGATTTGATTATGTTCAATGACATTATATAAATGTACGAATGCAATCACTTATAAGTTTGCGACTGTGTGGCAGAGGTATTTTATTTTAGAGTCTGCCAAAGTGACAATCCTAGAGTGGTGGCCACCATATTTACTGCGAATGCAGACAATGCAGCACGGCGACCACACTATGAAGGCCTAGTGAGATGCTTTTCCACGCCCCGCTTAAAGGACCCGTGATCATAGTCGGAGGAAAGCACATGAGCTAATAGTGAGTTTCATGTTTTGACTAATTGGTACAAGAAGGAGGGACCGACCTGTTTAGTGCAAGAGCGTATATCTACCACTCTAAAACAGTAAGTGCCATGGCCAGCACGTGTTGTCGCACAGAGGAAGGCAGAAGGTGCGACAAGTTAATTTTTATTCACGTGCACCCTTTTGATTTTTTCTTAGTATTGATATTAAAGTTGCCCTTGGGTCATTTACGCAACTAGGCATGAAACCCATGCCACTATATTTGTATAGTGTGTTTTCATACATTTCATTACTATAGACAATTACAATTTCACGATTATTTATAATTTCCGACTTTACATGTAGATAATTTTAATACCATCTTTCCCATTCTAAGCTTTATTATTTTAAATTTCAATCGCTTTGCGCTCAATTCTCGCATAGGGTAAAATACATTCCGTAATTTCTAAACATAAAACCGTGTCATGAAGATCTCATTTTCTACTTTCTCAAGCGTATACAGCCACGCTTGAGTTCAATTTACGTTAAATACTATTTTTTCTTTAAAAAAGTGATAAGCTCAACGATTTTCTTTGCAATCTTCTTGTATTTAGAGGATTTGATTTAAATATCAACGTGTTTGTTTAATGTATGTAAAACTATCCGACCTAATAATGATACCAGATAGACTTTCATCAGGTGATACAAACGATACAAACGAGCAGACGTATCACCTGATGATAAGCGATTACCGCCGCCCATGGACACCTGCAACACCAGAAGCGTCACAAGTGCATTGCCGGCCTTTTGGGGATGGGGGAGGGAGGTAGGGGATTAGGATATGGCCCTCCGGTATCCTCACTCACTCGGTGAAACACAGCGCAAGCACTATTTCGCACCGGTTTTCTGTGAGGCCGCGGTTTCACTCCGGTCGAGCCGGCCCGTTCATGCCGAAGCGTGGCTCTCCCACGGTAAAAGTCTCCTTGAAATCTACATATTTTCCCCAACGATGTACAATGCAAATGCAAAGATACACAACTACATTCAATAGTTTTTATTAACGAGTGCTGCTATCTTCACGTTGAGGTCGGAAACCTTTCAGATCACATAGTATGTTCAAGTCAGATCTTGTAACTTAATTTTAACGAAGTTTTTTACTGATTTCGATAACATTGGAATTGAAAATGTAATCATTGTAACTGTTTGAGCGCAGAATGACTTACCTTTATTAGACCTCAATAATAATCATACATTCTGCAAAGCTTGTAACACAGATACAATAATGTCGTGTAACCTTTAGTTCATAATAATGCTCAAATTTCTTGAAATACATACAAACACGTATCAAACATATAACGTTTAAAGTTAACTTAACTTGAACGATATAAAATGACACAATGATCCACGTCAAAGGGAGATGTGAGGTGTAACAAGAGTTATAACCTACATAATGCTCTTTATGCAAAATTCAAAGGAATGGCTCCGTTTGAAAATTCTCACCGTCTGACATTTTGAGCAAAAGAAATTGCAGAGTGGACTAAAAAGAATGCTTTTAAAACATTTTATTTAACAACTTTATTTTAACAAAGTATAAGAAGTATTTTAGGTTATTGTCTTCAACAGTATCCAGTTTATTTTATTTTAAATAGCAAACTAAAGAAAATACATAATGGAAAGAACTATGCTCGGAGTCCTTCTGAAGAAAAATTTGCAACGAAGTAATTCTTCTAAGAACCAAGGTAACATTGTTCCTCTTTGGATACAAGTCAGTACTGCAATTTCCATAGATGACACGAAGACATATTGATATTACGTTTAGCTTTTAAGGTTCAAAATAGAATAGCAAAGTTTTCAACTTTCTAGTTTTGTGGAAAGTCGGGTTTAAGATGAACTTTTGCTAAATACGGGCGTACAGAGCTCTATCGGGACCTCGATATCTGAGAAGTTTACCTAACTGATAATATTTCCCATTCGAATGTTACCAACGTGCGCTACGGTGAGGATTGAGGATTATGATTTTTAAAGTGAAATCTTCTTTAGCGGCGTTGTGAACTTTTTTGGAAGGGATAAAATGTTAAACTCGCGTCAAAAATTCGCATCAGGACACGTGACCTGATCGAAATTCAAATTAAATTTACGAGTATAACATCACAATAAGCATTTCTGTAGTTATCGGTTCTCAAGGAATATTAAAGGCAAAGCAAGGCATAGATTTGGTCCAGTTCTTGAAGTCAGTTTATTAATTAAAATTTTGTGATTATTTCATTTAACTTCAGTTAATTGTCGTCATGGCTAGGCCGCCTGAATTAAAAGCAAGGTTTTGGTTGCTGGTTTAATTCCTATCTAATGATTCACTAACGATAATCTTCTTCTAACTCCAGCGTTTCAGTTTAGCTAAGGAATGAATGCATGATCCAAGATACTAGATTTTTTTATGACAGAGAAAAACTAGCAACTTGAATAAGGCACAAATAGCTGAATGTATCCAACATTAATTAAATTAAACTATTAAAATATGTTGGTGATGATTTGAATAAAATTTAAATTAGCCGAAAATCTTACAGCCATGGAACAAGGTAAAATATACCCTTTTGTGAGTTGCAAGTAAAATCATATACGCGCATGTTTCATAGTAGAATAACTTTACCCTTGACATAACTTGAGATTTTTACACACAACGCCACATAGCTTCAAACTAAACAGATTTTGTACTATGAAAGCTAGACTGACTTAATTACAGAATACACAATCATTTTTTGTAAATATATACATACATATTATACATAGAAAAAAAAACAAATATTTGTTCCGACCCACGTTTTTTTAAATGGAATAGTGGGCAAACGAGCAGATGTATCGCCTGATGGTAAGCGATTACCGCCGCCCATGGACACCAGCAACGCCAGAGGCGTCACAAGTGCGTTGCTGGCCTTTGAGGGATGAGGGAGGAAAATGGTGGGAGGGGTTGGCTTACGGTGACAATCCGGTTTTTTTTTGACTGACAAGTCAAAGATACATTCTATTTTACTTGTACATGTGTTATTTTGGCCCTTTGGCACTTAAAATCAATAAAAACTAACCGTTTAAATTGATTGATATACAATTATATAATAAAGATTATAAGATTACTAATATTTTAGTTTAATACAGTTATTTTAATAATAATATGTGTTTTAAATACCTATATTATCGAAATAAATATGCTATGCAAATTGAAACGTTAAATATTTTTTCCTGAGCTCTTGCTTAGCATACACTCAGTAAATACTTAGCCCAAAGGACTATAAATTCAAATGCTAAGATTACACTGAGCAGGAACTTAAGTAAGTATAGCGTAAGCAAAGTCTAAGCACGCTTTATAAATTTCAGCCTAAGTCTGAGTACGTAACCGTGTAGAACTCGTCTCACAGAGTAGCTGCGCTTAAACAGTTTTCGTAGCACGCGTAGCAGGCTGTGCTACACACATGCATACTTCAAAATGAGTTTCAATTATATAAGAATTTCATCATCATTTTCCTAGCCTTTATTATTCCCAAGATTTGGGGTCGGCAACTAGTTCAACTGGTTTTACCAGAATATCAGTTTTTACACGGAGCGACTGGCATCGGACCTCCGCAACCCTGAGAGCGAACTGAATTCGATGATTAAACTAATTGTCAGTATATTTGAGGGCACTGACTTCCCAACAACAATTGCCATAGATGTTCATGACGACCGGGACCGACGGCTTAACGTGCTCTCCGAGGAACGGCCGGAAACACCGCTTTCTTCCATACTCCGGGATGCTATTAAGAATTTCTTGTAAGAAAAACCCAACAGCAGTCCGACCCGGAAATCGAATCCGAGTAGTCAATAATTATATAAGAATTTCATTTCAAAAAAATATTTTTGTATTTTAGGGAGTGCTTTTATATGAGAGACTCATAGCTAACTTGTAATAGAGTAGGTTAACACATTGCAATGTCAAGCGTTGCTAGTCAGGTGATTTAATGGCAAGATGACAATTCTTAATACATTGAGATCCCTCTGTACCTCGGAGAGCATGTAAAATCGTCGATTCGCGTTACCATACGAACATAATCTATGATAATCGATACGATATCTATAGAATTTAGATATCGATTAGTTCTTGGGTTGTCCAGGTATGATGGTAGTCGCTCCACGTAAAAAATCGATGAAATCGTAAATCTTTGTAGACTCAAAGCCGGTTCCAACCTAGTTGGGCAAAGACGTGAAAGATGATATCAATATTACAGAGTAAACCAGTAGTCAACTACGTCAACTAATAGAAAGTGACTACGTTGTTCATTCTTGACTAATAAGAATTATAGTCCGGGATCCCCGGAACAAATTTACAAGTTATTACTATCATGCAATTTTTTCGTGAGTGGCTTCATTTTGATGAGGGGCTCACCTTTCACCTTACAAAAAATTTCAATTATGGTACCTAACAGGGCTAGCAGACAAAAAAAAACTTTTGAGCGTAGGACCGGGATAAAGTACCACACAATTTGTAGGACAATGTGTCTGTTAATAATATTAATATTAACTAAGCAACTGTTAAAATCAGCTAGTTAGTATCATTTTGATGACCTCGTTATCGATATATGTTGGAAGGATCAAACCATACATTTTGTAGGAAAAATATCTGTTTCCATTATGTAATAATGTTAATTAATATTTACATAATTTAACAGCCACATTGTCCTACAAATTGCGTGGTACATTATCCCGACCCTACGCTCAAATGATTTTTTTCCCTGCTGCCCCTGTTAGCTACCACAATCGAAATTTTTTGTAAGGTGAAAGGTGGGCCCCTCTTCAAAAGAAGCCACTCACGAAAAAATAGCTTGATAGTAATATCTTGTAAAATTTATTCCGGGGATCCCGGACTATTATATTTATTTCTCCTTACAGAAACAAGACATGGTATAAAATGAAATTCAATAAATACTGATAGAAAATATTTTAAAGTTAAGTATTTATAAGGAGTGTCTATCATAGGTATAACCTAAAATTACACGGTACAGTATAGTGGTTTGAATTTTACTATGGAACCAACGTGCAACGCAGTAAGGAGTAGCCGTACGAAGCTGCTCCTCTATGTCAAAGTATATGCCCAAATGGGCCTACGCGTTACACCGTTATGGCACAGAATGAGTCTATGTATGGTGACCTTGTGAATTTTTTGTTTTAAGGTCCGTTCACACAGATCGGCTCGGAGAGGAGAGCATATTTTTATTACATTGGAAACATAGATTTGAGTAATTGTAGTAAAGGTTATTTTTGCATGTGCACTTCTTTTGTCATTAAGAATGCTTGAACTTGAGCCGACCGGCGCCGATTGCGTGCTCTGTCTCGCGCAGCCGATCGGCTCAAATTCTCTTCCACAGCCGGTCTATGTGAAATAGTTGGGAGCTCTGCTCTGGCTAATTCCAAGCGTATACGATCCGGTCTGTGTGAAAAGAGAAAAGTGGGCCATTGCTCTCTGAGCCGGTCTGTGTGAACGGACCCTTAATTGTTAGGTGTGAGTTTATAGTGAAGGGTGATTGCTTTTGCATGTGAGTCTGACTGAATGTGTATGTGTGACGATTTTTAACGCTAAAATGACTAACTGTTGGACGAGTCCGCGCGCCTTTCTTTGTCTATGTATGGGACCCTTGACATGTTCTAGATTTTTTTTTGTTTGAAATAATATATCTTTAAATTAGATACTAAAAGAGCTATTTCGATTAAATCTCTTTGAATTTCATCGAAATTGAAATTCATTGTTTGAACCAAAATTTGTTAGTAATTGGCGTGAACCCTTTTCGGAGAAAATATCTTTGAAAGTAAATTAAATGTTCTTGAAAAAGACGGCTAAAGTCTAAACCTATAAGGGAATGCCGCAGGCCATTTGGGTATATAGATTTCTATTTTAATTAATACATTATTTAATAAAATATTTCGGTATGACGCTCTAAAAGGGGTTGATTACCTTTCGGTTTAGATTATCGATATGCCTAGATAGGCTGTAAAAGCTAATAATCCTGGTGTAAAAATGAAGTATTATCTAATTTACAATTGGATGAATCTGAAACTTCAGTGTGACAGGCTTCTTGAATCAGTCATCCAGTGGTTAATGATACCAATAACTAAGCTAACGGTCCTGAGATCGATTCAAACCCGTTACAAACTATTCTGCACACACCAACAGGTTCTGTCATTTATTCTGTGTCTGGATCTAATGACTGATTGTCTGGATAATTTTAAATTAAAGAACAGATATGTTTCAAGTTACCATTATTAAACAATATATTTATAATTTACAAATAATGCCCTGTTCAGATGACGAGCGCTCAACGCGCGTTAGCAAAACGCGCGTTGAGCGCAGTTTTGCTAACGCGCGTTAACAACTACATGTAATGACTATAAATTCTCAAAATTTCAAAAAAAAAACCCCGACTTAATAACCCGAGTTCCCTTTAAAAAGTAAAAAACACGTTATGCGCTTTCATTTGACACCCCACTCGATGATATTTTTGCAGACATTCGGTTACTCTTCCCCACTTTTACCCCCATAACTTTTAAACGGCTCAACCGATTTTCATGAAACATGTCTAAGAACACTCGCACGTAACTCACCTTTCATACGAAAAAAACTAAATTGAAATCGCTTCATCCGTTCGGGCGCTACGGTGCCACAGACAGACAGACAGACACGGGAAACTTATAACACCCCTCTTTTTGGTCGGGGGTTAAAAACGCGCGTTAGCATGTGTACTCCTAGAACAAATTACATGTAGTTGTAAACGCGCGTTAGCAAAACGCGCGTTGAGCGCTCGTCATCTGAACATGGGCTAAGTGTATCGGACAATATATGTTATTATAAGAATTCTTTCTTTTAAAAATCCCGACAGGTAAATCATGCTTGAACTCTTACCTTTCTCGGTCAAAGCGAAACTTCGATCTAGTTTTATTCCTTTTGTTACAAAACGAACGTAGTCACGTGCAAAATAGATCGTATTTCTAAATGTTCGTTTCTTCGATTGAATGGTTGTTATTTGATTCTGTGAGCGTACGGCGAAGGCGATCGTGCAGCTTACGGGGAGTTGCAGTTTGCGAGATTACTTGATTCTGATTGGTCGATAGTTCATTTATTTTGATAAGGAACAAGAATTGTCTGAAAGAAGATTTCTCTTTTTTGTAAATGGGGTATACGAATAGACAGTTCTTCTAATGCGAGTGACTATAATCGCCTATAGACATCTTCTATTTGAGAGTGTGTTGTAACTTTTCCAGTATCCCTCCCCTCTAGAATCACAGTACAAGCTATAGAATACAGCTATCAGCCTAGTTTGGGTATCAATTTTAGTACCTAATTTTGAATATGTAGTCTAGTCTAGTCAATGTTTATGCTTAAAGTCCTCTGTTTGTATTTTTTTAAGTAAGAACTGCCAAAATGACCACTCTACCTAATGGAAAGTATGAGCAGAATCCAAGAGTGGTGGTCACCATCCTCATTGCGAATGTGGACAATGCAGCATGTTGACCCACACTATGGTGGCCTAGTGGGATGCTTTTTCACACCCCGCTTAATGGACCCGGAATCCTATGTATTATGTATCCAATTAACACTTTAAGTTAAGATAGATGTAAAGCTTTTAAAATAATTTTAAAATGTAAAAAATAAATAAAAAAGCGACGCTAATTTCAGCATGAACGGGCCCGGTTTTACCGGGGCGGTACTACCCTTACACAGAAGATCAACGTAAAATGACATCGTTTGTGCTGTCGTGTTTCGTTGGTGAGTGCGAGACCGGAGGCCCAATGATGCAGAAGCATCACTAGGCTGCCATGGTGTGGGTCATCATGCTGCATTGTCTGCATTCGCAATAAGTATGGTCTTGGATTCTGCTTATGCTTTCCATCAGGCACCGTAGAGTCATTTTGGCAGGCGTATACACAAAAAAAGGAGTGAATCCATGTCGTATAGTGGATGTCTATCTTTTAGAAATATGATCCGGTTTACTGAATCTCAAGTGTGTTTTGATATACACAAATGGAATGTAGTCCCTTATTCCCCAACGTGAGAGATGAATTATCAACTTAGTCCCTTTTTGAATTGAATCAAAATCACTAACCTTTGTTATTAACTCACAAATTGTTACACCAAAATCGAGGGATCGTATATCAAAAAGGTTATAATGAAAAATCAACATATACTCTTATTGTGTAATAAATTGGCACCGCTAGGGTAGGCGAGATTTATATTATATTTCTGAATAATATGTATGCATATAATAATGATGTTCATTCTCTAAAGGAAGAATCTACATATGAATACTTGAAGTTCAGTATTAGTATACTTCAGTACGAAATTTGGCAAAGTTAGGTTTTACTAAGCACTAGCCGAGGTTCTAGTTATTGTTGTACCTTTACAACCGCGGGTAACACCGTGGGGCAAAGCTAGTCTAAAACAAGTAGCCTTAGTAACTCCGTATTTCTTCAGCTATCTGCCAGTGAAAGTCCCGTCAAAATCGGTCCAGCCGTTCCAGAAATTTGCCGGAACAGACAGACAGACAATATTCAAAAAAATGCTATTTTGGTATATGTACCGTGTATGCATTAAGTTAAAAGTGTTTATTTTAATAGTACAAATAGACACTTCAATTTTATTTATTTGTATAGATTAGCTGCCAAAATGACTATATATAAATACTCTGCCTGATGGAAAGCATGAGTAGAATTCAAGAGTGGTGCCCACCATCCTTACGTAAACGTGGAGTGAGTTAAAGGTTATATGGAAGAGGAGGCTCCTCCTCCTAGTAGAAATGTTAAACAAGTAAAATTTTAACAAAAAAAAGTCCGACTTCAAGAATGACCAAATTGAAATGGGACCACACGGAAAGCACCAGCTCTCAAATAAAATAAAGAAATACGAAGGTTCCCCTCGATTTCTCTTGGATACCATCGTCGGATCTTAGTGTCCTTGGGATATCTCCTTTCCATTAAAAAAATAATCATCAAAATCGGTTCATAAACGACGAAGTTATCCGCGAAAACACATAATAATAATATGTATATGTCGGAATGGTCAATAGTAAGGGAGCTGATTTGACAGCGAGACGCAAGCGATGAAACGTCACCGCTTCGGCAGAGTCTAGATAAGTGTGCGGCCCGAGCGGAGCTCACTTACTGATCGTCCACCGCGCGGACAACAAGTCTAGGAACCTTACGGCTCGTTGTTTCTACTTTTTAGATTACACAAAGTGTTGTCCCATGTGGGATTTGAACCCAAGACACTTTGCGTTGTAGAAAGCGGCATGGCGACCGATTAAACCACTACGCCAACCGTGCAGTCAAATTATAACTAAATATTTAGAGGTATATAACTAAATTTATTTTAGCTAAGTTATAAACTGACAATGAACAAATAACCTTGCTCACGATAATGTTATCTATCCTGTGATGGTATCGAATTTACGACCTCTGGCATTGTAATTAGGACTCTTCCTAACCACCAGACCGATAGGCTATTATGTAGCAAACGGGCTGTCTGCTCTTTCCCTTGATTACTATCATTTGTGTTTTTCTAAAACTATTTTCTTGTGATAATTGAAAACGTTGGCAGCAAAAAATAGTTTGTCAGTAGTACTATTTATCTATGTAGTTACATTATAAATCGGCACACAAAGTGTAAATACTGGGTGAGACCCGCGGATAACACCGCGAGACTCACCAGTATTTACACTTTGTGTGATTTATAAATTGTTGTTCTGAGTCTAGGTGTTTTTGGTTCCGTTTTATGTACGTTTGTCAAGTCCCGGAGCAGAGCCAGCTTACGAGTGCAGTTATCACCAAAGTATATGCACCGGTATGTAATAATATGTTTATTGCACATCTGTGAACAATTTTTACATATATTTACATAACTATATAAATAATAGGTCTTTACCTATGAAATTGCCGTTTTGTATGCAATAAGTGAAAGTACTTATTTTTTCAAACTTTTTTATTTCTGTTATTCGAAGTAATCACCCATGCAATCGACGCATCTTTGCCAACGCATTGGCAGTTTATTCATGCCCTTCTTGTAAAATTCAGCTGGACGGGAGGCAACAAACTCTTCAAAGGCTTCTGTCTGAACTGACAACATCATTTGGTACAGTTCATAACAGACAGTCTCCAAGCTGCAAGAGCTGGGGTTGAAAGCTCTCCCTCATCCGCCATACTCACCAGACCTTGCACCTACCGACTATTACTTTTTCCAAAATTTAGACAACTTTTTAGTGGGTAAAAAATTCAATTCCCGAGAGGCAGTACAAAATGCCTTTGAAGAGTTTATTGCCTCCCGTCCAGCTGATTTTTACAAGAAGGGCATCAATAAACTGCCAATGCGTTGGCAAAGATGCGTCGATTGCATGGGTGATTACTTCGAATAACAGAAATAAAAAAGTTTGAAAAAATAAGTACTTTCACTTACTGCATACAAAACGGCAATTTCATAGGTAAAGACCTATTAAATAAACTTTCTAAGGACGGAGTTTTCTTCTTAGCTTTACGCCTTAATGTAAATAGAATATTTTGTCAAGACAAAGTGACTAAAATGGGACTTAGTATTTCATGAAATATTTTTGTAGTAAAAAAAATCGTAGTGCTGGCATGGTAGTATAAAATAATAATGAGAATGAATAATTCTGACAAGGTGTCGCCTTCATATAACCTACCGAAATAAAACCATTAGCTTGCCGGAATCCAGACACGAATTCTCATAAACATTTTCTACCTCGTGTCAAAGGGAATATTAAATCCTGGTGTATAAATAGGTGGGTATTATATTGCGGTGGAGTTATTAAAACACGGGGTAGTATTTGTAATGCTTTTGTTAGTGGATTTGACGTATCCACTAGGATACTAGAACTTACGTTTATACATATTTAATGAATAATATGTTTGCTGTTCAATGCCATTTAGTGGGATTCTGAAGAACTACTTGATAATTATTGTTACATAATCGTAGATAATAAAAGTAATCACACTGTTTGCATGTTTTTATCATATAATATCAATTGTTAGCCGTCGTTTAACATCTATCTGGGGTACCTAATGTCGGAGGGTCAAGTAGTATGTGGGGGGAACAGTTATACCCATAGACAGTTAGGTAGATAAAGGTTTGTTCTAGTACTCTCATATTGCTAAGTCTGAAAGCGATTTCAAACAAATATTTAGAATGGAGTATGCATTTGATGCAATAGAACACCTGATTTGCAACTATTTACATCACAATTTTATTACATTGTTGGGTTTTGGATTCTGTAATTATTAGTTGTAGTTTCGCTTCGTCAGCTTGCAACTCAAGAGTTAGAAAGGCGTTGACGCTTATTGAGCTTCTTTCGAGAAGAGGAGGTATTAGGGTTGCGGGAAAGGCAAAGGAATTGCTTAGCAACAGTTTTTTGTGGCATAATACAAAAACAGTTAATTCCTGAGGTAGCGACCACTTGGAAGACTGAACCTCGGTAGACCCCTACAAGGTGGTAAGACGATCACAGGAATCCGTTGATAACGGACAGCACAGGGCTAGTTGTTGTGGAGAACCTTTGGGGAGGCAGTGAACGTCTTTCGTCTCCGATGATGATAATAATGAATATAGCCTTCTATCTGACGGCCCACTCTAGCACCACACACTTTATACACAGTGAGGGAACTCCTAAATAATAATTATATATTTTAATGCAGTGGTGTTCTGGAACGTTTTCTCTGAATCATGTTTGCCTATTTTATGTTTGAGCACGTACCGTAATGTCTTAGTGTTATTTGAACGACCTGTAACGTGATTATACAGTGAAGGTACTTAGTTTTAAATTAATTCTGAAGGATCAGACTTGTTTCAAGAACGTATTTCCAGTTTTTACATAATTTAGAAAAAGATACAGGTTTAGTATTGTGCAAAATCTGTGTTTTTATCAGCTTTTGCCTGCAGGTCCGTGTACGTCGGTTATCACGGTAAAGAGTAGCCTTTTAGTCCTTTCTGAAGAATCAAAGTATCTCCATGGCAAATTGCATTGAAACCGGTGTAGCGGTTTAGCGTAGCGGAAAGCTTAACAGATAGAAAGACAGACAGAGTTACTCTCGAATTTATAATATTAGTATGGATGGTGTCGGTGCAAAAAAGCATGCAACACCTGATGGTAAGAGTGACTATTACCACCAATGGGAACAGTATTGACTGCACGGATGGCGTAGAGGTTTAACCGGTCACCGCTGCGGATGCTACTACGTTCAGTGTTATGGATTCAAACCCCACATGGGACAACACATGTTTGTAAAGTCTTCCAATATATAGACTTTATTCTTTATGCTGGACTTGTCTTTAAAATAAAAAAATCACAAAGCAGTCATGAGGATTGCCGACAGAAATGAAAACTCAAAACTATAAACAAACAGTTGCTTAACTTCACCTAAAATGAATCTCCTTCTCTTTAAATAAAATGCGCGATACAAAGAAGTAAATAATATAGCTCATGGAAAGCGTTCGGTGACGATGACGCGAGTTCTATGATTTTTGTTTATCCAAAAAGTGTTCAACGCGCCTAAAGAAAATTTCACTTCAAAAATTGAAACAAAGTTAAAAGTTAAACAATTCCACCAAAATCCTGAGGAGGCGTTGAGGCTCCGGAAACCTCACTTATTCAGTTTTATTCATTAATGGAGGGTATATCTACTGCCATCAACCAGGCACTTTGGGAATTAAAAGCAGCTAAATTGTGACCTTACTTTCGGTGTTTTACGCGTCGAGTTTAATCTTATTGCGAATTCAAAACGACGAATGTCGATAATCGAGTAATTAGCGCAGCACTTGATGAACTCATTCAAAAACAATACCGTGTTTGTTTCCTGAGATTAAATGGTGCTATAAAGAGCGTAGCTTTACGAAGAATGAATTGTTTATATGTTTGTACTGATTTCTGCATACAGTGAAACAATCTTCAGTGCCATCCAACAAAGACACATGGAACTACGGAGTAGCTGCTAATCCTGTATCGCGATATGAAAAGTTCTGACACCGATTAGCATGTATACAAGTTTTCAAAATCAACTATTAGGCCTTAAATCATATACGTTATATATCAATCAATTCTAGTGTCACGCGGCAACATCATCCTCCCGGCCACGGACGCGTCACTCGGCTGCCTTACCTGTGGATCGCCGGCCCTACCACCGCTGGAACACATAAAAGGACGAGCGCACTACGGCTCGGCCTCTTTCGGCCGGCGTCTACCACGCCGGGTGCCTGCACCAGCCTCTCCGGGGCCCGGCTAATAACGCCGGGTCCAGCACCGTTTTATCTGCCTGGTGGTCTACGCTTCCAGCCCTGGCTTGGCTACTAACACCGAGTTAAGTCTCTCCTCTGACGTGGAGGACGTTGCTAGTGGAACATCTTCTAGAACCCTCACCTTGTGTAATCTCATGTCTCCTATTTAAACGCGTTAATCTATTCTATGTAAAATCTGTTGTGTATAATAATTAAAACTGTTAATTATCTTGATCGAGTCTAATTTATATCTCGTCATCTCACCATCAAGGCCTCACCTTGAACCTCTTTGGCTCCTAAAGCCCTCTAACGTTATACTAGGCACCAAACAAATGACTGTGCTCATCATTTAACATTGGGAATTGAATACGCAACTTATGAGTTACTAGTGAGGATCTCTAGCCACTAGACAACAGGTCAATCAATTATGAAATAAGATGAAATTGAATTTAAGTTTAAAGCCTCCTGTTTCAAAGTAGACAGAGCCGCTAAGAGGATTCGCAATTTGCGCCCGTATTTGTTTCAGTAAAGATTAGACTTAATGGTTTCAAGTAATTTGTTACCTTTCATTTTCGATCCAGGCCACACTTAAATTAATTAGTAATCCCAATTAGTTTTGAGATGTGCTAGTGAAAGGGAGCATTAAATGAGAAAGTTGTTCTTTGTTTAAACTCTAGGGTGGATCATGTCTTCTGTTGGAAAAAAAATAATTTAATCAAATATACAGTGGAGGGACACAATGATATATACGTGTATACGTACGTGTGTAGTATATACATAGGTAGATCTATATATAGACTTGTAGAGGCTCCTAAATACAGGATTAAAACAAGCAGGAATAACTTAGTAGCAGTGGTCTGGTTATAGTAGCCGCAGAACCGTTAATCATTAGGATAAACGTGTTCTTGAGTGGCGACCGCGTCTCGACAAACGTAGTGTAGGACGTCCACAGGCCAGGTGGAGTGATGATCTGCGCAAGATAGCTGGCAGGAATTTCATGCAAGAAGTCAATGATGGAATCAAGTGGCGTGCAATTGGAAAGGCCTATGTCCAGTGGTGGAGTGGCTGGTGATGACGATGAAAACGAGCAGACGGTCACCTGATAGAAGTGACTCCCTACATGGACACTTGCATCTCAAGAGTATACTCAGAAATAGGGGAAAGAATACACTTAGTGAAAAATAAGATAAGAATTTATTAACACCATTTATTTATGAGGCTGCGGCATCACTTCGATCCAGACTGCCCATTTTTTTTTTTAATGGAATATGCGTTCAAACGAGCAGACGTATCGCCTGATGGTAAGCGATTATCGCCACAAGTGCGATGCCGGCCTTTTGGGGATGGGGGGGGAGGTAGGGGTAGGGGATTAGGGTATGGGCCTCCGGTGTCCTCACTCACTCGTTGAAACACAGCGCAAGCACTATTTCACACCAGTTTTCTGGGCCGTGGTATCACTCCGGTCGAGCCGGCCCATTCATACCGAAGCGTGGCTCTCCCACGGATTGTCATGGCGCAGGTCAACATCACTGCAAAGTGAATGAAAACTTGAAACAAACCCTACAATAACCCTTTTGACCTTGATGTAATGACTCTTTCGATGTAACTTCTCGGCTACTTAACTTTTACAAACAAAAAACTCAACTGAAATCGGTCCATCAGTTTATTAGCTCTAATTACATAAATGTAAACATGTTAAATTTGTAAATTTTTGCATCGAGGGTTAATAAAACCAACTTATTACATTTCTAATAACCAGAAACACGTTTAATCAGAGCACAGTATTCCCATTGGAGCATTTTCAGTATGAACTGAAGCGAAATTCGGTACAAAACAACCCCTTTTACCGGATAGAACTTGAAAAGGTTTTGTTTAATAATTTGTTTGCGAGTTTTCCGTTACGAAGGGTTATCAGAATTATTTGTTTTTTAAATTTAATATAAGCATTGAGTTTTATTATGGTATTATTTGGAAGTGACTCTTAAAACTTCCACTTCTTGGGGATTTTTTTGTATTATGAATATAAATTGAGTGATTGGTTGTTTGTTTTTTGAAGTAGAATAAATGTAAGCGAGAAACTTTTATTAAACGTATTTGTCTGTTTGAAAACAAATTCAAAATTCTGATTTTTAGAGTAATTCTAGTAAGGAAACTTATCGATCTAGCGTTTAGTTCTCTCTCTATTAGTTGAGTTATTGTCTTAATAAGACTAGCGCCACCTATTGATACTCAAGGACCACAAGCGTTGATAACTTTTGCCCACTGCCCCTGACCTGCTATCTGTCCCCATCTGTTAGGTACTCATTGGATCAAAAGCAATGAAATATTTACTTGGACTGCCAATTCAGTCAGTACACCTAGCTTTAAGTCATTTATCAACCGACTTCAAAAAGGAGGAGGTTCTCAATTCGACTTTTTTTTCTTTTTTTTTATGTATGTTACCTCATAACTTTGGACTGGGTGAACCGATTTTGATGATTCTTTTTTTATTTGAAAGCTAGTGCTTTCCGAACTAATTCCCGAATGGTCCCATTTAAATTTGATTGGTCCAGATTGAATTCGGTTTTTTTTTGTTAAAATTTGTAATTATTTAGCTATCTGGTGTACAATAAAGAGTTATTATTATTATTCTCTTTATTTCATTTCTATATACATATTAATTACATTTTTAAATATAAATATAAAAACAAATACATTTAAAAATATAAAAAATAGTAGACCACCGACCTCGGGTACAGGGACCAAGAAACCGGTGGTTAGGGCTCCAGAGACAGGAACCTCCTCACAATACGAGCCGTGTCAAGGAGGACTGCCTTCTGCATCAGACCCTTAATCCAGCCGTCTAACGTGAGCCTCTTAAGGTGTTGGTCGAGGCTCTTGGCAATTAATCCGTGAACAGATATGACTATCGGAACAATGATCACCGAATCAACATTCCACATTTCGACAATCTCGTGAGATAAATCTAAATATTTCATTTGTTTTTCTTTTTCGACTTTCACGAGATTCTCGTCATGAGGAACGGCGATATCTACAATCATTGCGCGGCGCTCTAATCGATCTATCACCACAATATCAGGCTTATTGGCAACAATAGTCCTGTCTGTCATAATAGATCGATCCCAATATAATGTAGCACGACCATTCTCGAGAACTGGGTCGGGCACATACCTGTAGTATGGCACCTCTGAATTCACAAGTTTGTATTTAAGGGCAAGCTGTTGATGTACGATCCTGGCTACTTGGTTGTGTCTGTGCAAATATTCGCCGTCAGCAAGACGAGAACAACCAGAAATAATATGCCTGATAGATTCTCCAGGACGGTGACATGCCCGACAGATGTCGACCGTCCCATCTTTCAGGATATACCTCCGATAGTTATTCGTCATGATAACTTCGTCCATAATCGCACAAACAAAACCTTCGGTTTCTCCGAAGAGATCACCATACCGTAGCCAGGAAGTTGAGGCCTTGAAGTCTATATCGGGCCCATTAAGAGCCCGATAAAACCGACCATGAAGTTCTTTGCCCTTCCATACCTCCCTGCGATCATCAGTACTAAGTACTACAGGTTTGCGCCAATTCTCTTTAGCCAAAGCGAGCGGAGTGAGTCCGGTATCCACTGCAACTACATTACGATGCACTCCCACATCAGTGTGAAGAAAATATTCTCTAAGATTGTATATCTCGCGATTGTGTAGGGTCTTGATATTTAATGGTCCACGACCCCCAAACTTTCGCGGGATATACAACCTCATAACCGATGACCGTGGGTGATGCATTCGGAATGCAGTCAGCAATGTACGGACTCTCCGGTCTAGGGCATCTAATTCAGTCTGAGTCCATCTAAGTATACCAAAGGAATACATCAGAACCGGCATGACCCAACCATTGTAAGCTCGCACCTTGTTACCGCCTGATAAAAGACTTTTAAGTACTTTTTTCAGGCGGCCAAAGAAGCGTTCCCGCAACGACTGTTTCATATCAGATTCTGGTATTCCTAAGGACTGTGAAAAACCTAGATACTTGTAGGTTTCGGCTGCAGACAGAGATCTGAGTCTTGTGGAATCTGAAAGCTCTATACCTTCAGATTCCGCAATCACACCTTTCTTTACATACATGACTGCACACTTGTCTACACCAAACTCCATTTTGATAGAATTACTAAAGTTTTCCGTAACCCTTAGTAACGCTGTCAATTGTAATTTAGTGGGGGCAAATAGTTTCAAATCATCCATATAAAAGAGGTGAGATATAACTCGATCATCTTTCTGCAACCTATAGCCTAACCCTGAACCCTCCAATAGAGTACTTAGAGGATTCAAAGCTAGACAAAACAACAAGGGACTCAGACTGTTACCTTGAAAGATGCCTCGCTCAATATTTATAAGTACGTCGTTTACCGCAGTCTGCCGACATCCAGGATAGCGAAGTACTGTTCTCCATTGCCCCATACACGACTTTAAGAAAGTGCACAGAGTTGTATCAATTTTATACAACTCCAGCACCTTCAAAAGCCATGTATGTGGGACCGAGTCATAGGCCTTCTTGTAATCTATCCAACATGTCGCCAGACTCTTACGATTACGACGTACTTGTTGGCTAATGATCATGTCTGTAATAAGGAGCTCTTTAGTGCCACGGGATCCACTTCTACATCCATTCTGAGAAACGGAAATTATCAAATTATTATTAATATGTGTAGAAATTTTGACTCTCAGAATAGATGTCAGAAGTTTATACATAGTTGGTAAACATGTTATGGGTCTAAAATTTTTGGGATCCATGGCACTACCAGATTTATAGAGTAAGTGGGTAATACCAGTGGTTAAAAATTGTGGTAATGACCCCGATTCCAATGCTGCCTGGAATTGAGATGCCAGACACGCATGTGAGCTTCGGAACCATTTAAGCCAAAAGTTGTGCAGACCGTCTGGACCAGGTGATTTCCAATTCGGCAATGAACGGACTGCACAACTTACATCATCTTCATCAATGACAACTGGTTCCATAGATGTTATAGACTCACATGAGCGTCTGACATCCCGCATCCAATCACCATCTGTGTGAGCGACAGGCACCGACCAAATGTTACGCCAAAATGTATTTGTGGCATTTTCATTTTCATTTATTATTATTATTATTGGACTTCCCCAAGAGGAATATTTGCGTCGATGCAAGCTTTCCCATATGATCTGTCGTTCAAATATAAGCCATTTTTTAAAAATAAACATAATATGTCATTATATCTGCGCTTATGCAGTCATTGACTGCCTCGTTGGTCTCGCGGTTGGCGTGTTTGACTGCTGATCATGAGGTCTCGGGTTTGATTCCTGGGGTGGACCAAATGTTTATATGATCTACAAATATTTGTTTCGAAGTTTTGGTGTTTTCTATGTATAATATGTATGTACTTACAAAGAAAAAAATATATATATGTATTTGTATCAGTTGTCTAGTACCCATAACACAAGCTCTGCTTAGCTTGGGACTAGATGGCCTTGTGTGATGATGTATTATTGCCTTAGATGTCCGAAAAAAAAAAATAAAAAAAATTGAGAAATTAGTCACATAAGTATCATGTTTTTTTTTTGTTTTGTTTCTAATCTATTGATAATTGAAAATATATTATACTAGCTGACCCGGCGAACTTCGTACCGCCATATTTATATACAATAATTAGCAATAAATTAAAATTGCGACTATAATTTGAGATTTAAACTATCCTATCTCTCAATTTGGATCGAATTGCACATGGTGTGCAAATTTTATTATAATCGGTTAAGTGGTTTAGGAGTCCATTGAGGACAAACATTGTGACACGAGATTTATATATATTAAGATTAAGATAAGTCTAAAACTAGAAGTGAAAACTTGTAATTATCTCTCAGATGATTAATATACTTTAATTTCCTGATTATTCTAGATGTAAGTTTTACATCCACGAATATCTTTTAATATATTGAAATCAATTCTTTTCCAATCGTTGAAGTGGCTCTAGAATCGAGGATTTTTTTCCTGTATGGAGGGACAAAAGAGCAGACGAGTCACATATGGTAAGTGTCTAGTAAGTCCAAGAGGAAGAGTGATGCTGATTTTTTATCCCCCTCCACAGAAATTAGAGAAAGGGGGTTTAGGTTTCCTCACTGACCTGGTGAATAGGATGGAAGGAATGAATACAATTTTTTGTGAGGCCGTAGTGTCAGGTCACTCCGATCTAGACGGCCCATATGTGAAACCTAAGTGCCGCTAACTTTTCCACGGTTATCGTTCTATTATTTAAAAGTATTTTTTATGGAATAGGGGGCAAACGAGCAGACGTATTGCCTGATGGTAAGCGACTACCGCCGCCCATAGACACCCGCAACACCAGAGGCGACACAAGTGCGTTGACGGCCTTTGGGGGATGGGCCTCAGGTATCCTCAGTCACTCGGTGAAACATAGTGCAAGCACTATTTCACACCGGTTTTCTGTGAGGCGTGGTATCACTCCGGTCGAGCAATGCATGCCGTACAAGTAAAAGCTATTATTCATCAGCCTAACGCAGTCCACTGTTCTACATAGGCCTCTCCAATCGTACGCCCCTAGGTTCGATGTTCGGCTACTCGCATCATGCCAGCCATCTTGCGCAAGTCATTGCTCCACCTGGTCTGTAGACGCAACTCAAGAACCCGTTTATCAGAACGGTTATTTGTTCTGCGGCTGATATGGCCAGCCCACTGCCTCTTTAAAATGTATAGCCGTATATATGTGTATTTGAGTCATGTAATACCCAAAATATGTTAGAAAAACGTATCAAAAAGTAATCTTGTTACCACCTTAAATAATAAAATACACAAAACGGCTCTCAAGAGATTTTGTTACAGTTTCAATAGGTTTTCAACATATTTGTCCCACACAGGCTCTGTTTACACAACTTGGCTTAACTTTAATAACTTCCCAACTACATGTAGGTACATAACAATAGTTTGTTTGGGGCTCGGAGCTGGTAGTAATGAGTTTTCCTTATATTTTCATACAAATATTTAGAGAGAATGTTTGAAAAAAAGTGTACAATAAATGATATTTATTTCAGTGACTAAATCTTTTACAAATATTTTTACACGTCGGACTCAGATCAAATAAAAAAGGTAGATAACGCACGGCCTTGTTCTTGTTGAAGCAGAAAAAATGCTCGTAGTTACAAGTAAACAAACGCGATACGCGCTAACTATGCTATTAACTACGCTACTTTTCGTCAATATCGTACAAGTATCGACAACTTATACGATACTGACGAAAAGTAGCGTAGTTTATAGCATAGTTAGTGTGTTTACTTGTAACTACGAGCATTTTTTCTGCTTTAACAAGAATAAGGCTGTCTGATCAAAAACTATGCAGAGATTGTGCTGTTGTTATCAGATTTCTGATAAATGTAAACTTTCGAAATACATACACATCAGAGATTTTCATCTAGACACAGAACAAATGATCCTGCCCAGCACACAATTATTTGTCCCGGCTGAGACTCGAACCCACGACCTCCAGCATACTCAAACTCAAACTCAAAAAGATTTTATTCATATAGGCACTTATTTTACAGGCACTTATGAATAGTCAATATTTAATATTAATAAATCGAGTGATTCTAGTCGCCAGTTCCAAGTGCAGCCTACCCTTCATGGAGAAGAATCTGGCAAGAAACTCCATTGTTGCTCCTTTTAAAAAATAATAATACGGTTTACAATATTTTTTTTCACTAAGAGACTTGAATGAGAACGAAGTCGACCAAAGAAAACAAAATAAAAGGTTTGGAGTCATTGCTGCACAGCCATGAGCTAACCAATCATGCGCCGTTCTTACTGATAGCTGCAAGATTTTTGCATTGTTATATTGTGACATTGTATTGTTATATTGTGAGGAAAATAAAATCCAAATAGCACTTTCACTCACAGTCAAATTTAAAAAGATGTAATATATCCAAATATAAAATAATCAATAAATGTCAGAAATGTAAAATAAAGTAAGGCGCATGGATTAGCCATCGACCTATTCAACCATAGTTGAGCTGCGTACTCAGGCCGCACAGCAAATCATCAGGTCAATATCAAAGAAATTAATAATTAACAGCTAGTAATTAATAATAATCATAGTCGACAAGGTGCTCATACAATAACAAGTGCGTATTTAATAAATGGGGAAACATTGTTAGATAAGTACCAAAGTACCATCATGTATTCATTTAAATTATACAAGTATGTGTGTATGTTTTCATTTCTGAGTTGCAACTAAAACAATCAACAATTTGTATTTAAGAAAAAAAAAGATGAATATTAAGTAGAATAGATACAAGAAAAAGATAAAATAAAGGAAAATTTAAACAAGAACAAACTAATTAAGAGAAAAAAGGAAATTATTAAAGATAATTATACAGAAAATAGTCCCAAACAAAATCTTAACTTAATTATATGTCGGAATTAGATGTCGTTAGGTTAGAGTATAAAATCATTATTCATACCGGAGTAACAACATGTCAAATTTTAATACATTATTCAAAAAAAATATATTATATAGGTATATATATATATATTTTAGCTCAATTTCAAGATGAAGAAGTTAGTGTGTATATAACAACACCTTAATGCTTATAGCAGTTAGAGTCACTAATTTATTGCAGAAACTATCGACGAGCTCCAAAGCAATGAAAATACGGGGATGTTAGGGAATGTGTTTTTTTACAATGTCAATTCATTTTGTATAAAAATATAAAAAGAAAACTTCAACATTTGATATTTAAACTTAATTTTGTTTGTTCAGACTTCAAACGATTCCGGGAATCCTGAACATTAATTTATCCTGTTTGCACGTGAAACAGTAGTCAAGGAAATAAGGAAAATCATGCTCTATGGTTATTAAAAGTTTCCATTTTAGAGATTAATTTTCTTTTGTTAATTATTTGACATTATACTGTAGGATAATTAAATATTATAAAACACTTACTAACCTGGTAAAGGTTGTTCAGCTTTATAAAGAATCAAAGAAATAGAATGTAAATAAAATAAAATGTAATAAAAAAATGTGTGGATATAGAAGGAGGTAAATATTTTACGACATATTCTTATAACTACCGAAAATACAACAAATAATCATTAAAATCGGTCGAACCATTTCGGGGATTCACAAATACTATGACACGAGATGTTTATACAGTTACTAGCTTTTGCCCGCGGCTCCGCCCGCGTTTATGTCGATATTGAAATTTTCAAAATTTCTATAAATTTTAACTTATTATGTTATTCCGATGTCTAAGCTATATTACTGCAAATTCTCATCAAAATCCGTTCAGTAGTTTTTGCGTGAAAGAGCAACAAACACACATCCTTACAAACTTTCGCATTTATAATATAAGTAGGAAGGATTTATTGGAACTGGAATTCAATTATAGTTATCATCTAGTACTGTTAATCTAGTCCAGTTCAAAATTATTTTTCATGCAAATAACAGCCGAACTGGCTATTGTGATTTATGTGATTTCATGAATTCAACAGAATTTTATCATCATCTTTAGGGATCATCTACAAATGACGTCACATGATTTTTATGGCTTTTTACCTCTGACTCGCATCCTTGTCACAGCTGGTTACTTTTGTGACTCTCTCCCCTTATTTAATGTGAAATATTTTGCAACTTATGCTGACATTATAAAATTATAACAGTTTCGAAGTCCTACTAAACCTAGTTCCTATCTACTAATATTATAAACGCGAAAGTTTTTGTAGATATTTTTTTTTTTTTTTTTTTTTTTTTTTTTTTTTTTTAGTAGATGTATGGATGTTCGTTGCTCATGCACCCAAAAAGCACAGAACAGATTTTGATAAAAATTTACAGTAATATAGCTTGTAAGTATATTAGAAAAACAGATGGACTACTATTTACCGCTATAACCAACACATACATGGGCGGATCTGCGGAAAAAAAACTAGTTATTTATATTTTTTTATTAAGTCTAAATTATGTCAAGCATTACAAAATTTAAAAATTAAATTACTGTTACAAATTCACATTTCATTGCGTATTTTAATACTTAGATATATTATGTCATGCAATATCATACCTTGTCGTGTGACGTGGTTTATGGATGGTGTCTTAGGGGCATTACAGTTAGATTAAAATTAAAGATAATCATAAAACAAAACATCTCAAAGTAAAATTAATTCATTTCTTTGAAAGTAATTATAGAAAATTAGAATTGAACGATTCTCTTAATTCTGTTTATGAGACTAAGTAAATCACTTTCTTTCTAATTAGCTAGACCTGGCTCCAACTACCAGGAGAGTTGAATGCGGTAGGAGCTGTTTTGTTCTAATTAATCCCGTCTCGGAAACCGCCAAGCCAATTTAAATCTTAATTCTATGCATAGAAGGTAGAAAGTTGTGCAACGTCAATTATTTAACAGTGAAAGACTCCATAACCACCCGTATCAAGTCCATTTTAATTAGATCCCTCTCGACCTTTACATTGATTTCTGAGCTGAGGTAATTAAGTTTATTTTTATTCTTTCCTCGGATCTGGTTTAGTTGGTCTTCAGGGAGGTAATAAGCAAATGAATTAGTCTTTATAGGGGTGCTCTTTTTATGATATAATTGTGTCGGGTGTGTTTTTTGGTCACGAGGGAATTCTAAGTCGATTAAATGTGTGAAAACAACTTTATCCTTAATCGTCACGAAATTATATCAAGGAGCGGCGAATTAAATCACACGTGACTTCATTTTTGGACGTTATATGAGTTAATTTCATTTTGTCGTGTGACATGACGGTTGAAATTAAATAGGTATACTGATGTTGAAGAGTTTAACGTCATTATGAGAACTTTTTCGACGAAGATCATATTAATGAAATGGAATAATAAGCACAGACAATAATGATTTTCTTTTCACTAGATATTTTCATTTAAAAAATATATAAATTGCAAGTAAAGTTGACTCATACAAGTACAAAATTCACCATCATTCAATTATGGTATTTGTAAAAATATAAGCTTACACTAAAAAACTAACAAAAGTAAACAAAAAAATAGAAATTATTATTCTGCAAAGTCTTAGGGATTTGCCAATGTAATCTAATACAAGATAAAAACAATAACAATAATTACATACAAGCCTCAAAAAACTCCACATCTTCGCCTACTGGTAGCGTTCCCAAAAGACTGGCAGCATTACAACGTTGAATGGCAATGCTGATTCTCTGTGCTAGAAAAAGGCCGGCCTTCTGGTCGCGAGAAGCGTCAATCAGTTGCTTAGCTAGTTGTTTAAACATAGCGCGAGCATTCGGACCCCATGAACCTAGCGTCTCTACCCCAAACGGTTCAAAAATGTAATTACCTATTAAATTAGCTTACACTTAAGTACTAAAATACTTACATGTTACGTCAAAGAAATGAACATCGTCATTATAGAATATATTTCTGGCCAAGAAAATAAAATTGATTGCAGATGCAGGCCCCTTTTTCTAAAAAGGGGTTAGGGAGCCGTATGATTGGTATTGTGACGATGAATTTGAAACGATAATAGAAATATTGAACTCAGTTACAAACATATCATCTTACTTACAATGAAGACTTCTTATTCGATGATTCCTGTTGTATATCCGTTAGTTTTGTCTCTCCATTCAAAAGTTCCAATATTTTTGATATTTACCTGTAAAAAAAGAAAACATTGTTTAATTATATGACAATATTTTCATCAAGCAACATTATACATAATCCAATCAATCTTAGATCGGGTGATCGGGTTTTATTCAATTTTTGTTTTGACTGAATATTAATGATTTTCCTAATGTCACTCAACATAAGACAGTAACTGTTTGCAGATGATACTACTACACTTATAGTACAATGTGAAAATATTATTAAATTAATGAAATCATAATATTGACATAACATTTATTGTATTGCATTGCATGCCATCAATATAATTTTTCTGACTGCACGGCCGGTCTACTGGTTCAGGCGGTCGCCACGCCGCTTGCCAATTCGCCAAGTGTTGTGGGTTCAAATCCTACATGGGACAACACTTTGCGTGATCCACAAATTGTTGTTCTGAGTTCGAGTGTTCATTGTGTCCGTTTCATGTATGTTTGTAAAGTCCCCCGTGACACAGGATGTATATTCCTAATGCTGTGCGGAGTTGTGTAAAAAAAAACTAATAACACCATTGCACACCATTGTTATAGTAGAATGTACTCGACCTCTAAAGAATTATTATGACCGTTTTGTACTACATTCATGCAAATATTTCATTTCATTCCATTTCATTTGAACATATTACCGGCACTGTCTAATTTGGAATCAGGCAAGCGTGTGCCAATAAAACCGAAATAAAGGTCAGTGATTACTGATATCTATTATAGGTACAAAGTCTATTGCTAGACATAAGCCTCTCCTTAGATATGAGGGTTGGGTCTACTATTCGACGCTGGCCAGATAAGTTGGTGGTAAAAGATATTGATGATTACTTCAAGATCATAAATTTTAAAGGTACATAACGACTGACACATATCTTCTGTCAACTAAAGTGGTAATTAAGCACTAATTATGTTAATTATATTACTGCACACGTGTCGAAATATATCCGAAGTGCATAACCACTAATTAATATGATCAATGTATGAATACTAATTTCTGCATACATTAATTTTGTAATCCCGAAGCTTTGACAGGCATATACAGGGAGTTAATTACTGCAAGGATTAGTTTGAATAGATAATTCATTTCGTTGTCTATGACAATTTTTCATATAACAGGGTGACAGGCCATCTGATTTTTAACCGACTTCAAAAAAGGAGGAGTTTCTCAATTCGACTGTTTTTTTTTGTTTTTTTGTTTGTTACCTCATAACTTTCGACTAGGTGAACCGATTTTGATGATTCTTTTTTATTTGAAAGTTAGTGCTTCCCATGTGGTCCCATTTCAATTTGGTCCAGTTCTGACATGTCATCCATGAGAAAATCATATAAGTCTTCAATTTGCATTAAGTATGTGCGCGACAAATTGACTAATAACTCAATATCACGCTAACCGGTTTCGATGATTGTTTTTTATTTCAAAGCTAGTGCTTCCCGTGTGATCCCATTTAAATTTGGTCCAGATTGAAGTCGGTTATTTTTTTGGTAAAATTTTTGATTATTAGATATAAGAAAAGAAGACTACCTCGGTGGCGCAGTGGTAGTGTAAGCGACTGCTGTGCTTGAGGTCTCGAGTTGGAAAATATGTTTTTATGATCTGCAAACATATATTGCGGAGTTTTGGTGTTTTCTGTGTATAATATGCATGTATTTCCAAAAAAACTTAAATTTATTTATATCAGTTGCCTAGTAGCCTTGGACTAAGCTTTTCTTAGTTTGGGACTAGAAGTCTTTGTGTGTCAGATTTCCGAAAATAATATTATTATCTTAACCAGTAGACACCAACAACCAAAGAGATATAAGGGTTGCTACCCTCCATGTGCCCTCCTCACTTTCAATTACCTACTACTGTTTCTATTATTAAAAATCTCTTAAAATTGTCTTGAAGATATTTTTTATGATCCATTAGGCATTATATGCTAGAATATTCCCTTTGAGAGAAAAAAGTGGAACGGGGACGGCTCAGCTATCCTAGCCAAGTCGACATTCTGAAAACGAAAACTTTATTAGAAAACTAACAAATTTATTGAAATGACGACATCTCAACGATAAGTTAAAACCTAAATCATCAACACCTCCCTAGCCTATATTATTCCCAAGATTATTTGGTGTCGGCTACCAGTTCAACCGGTTCTTTTTTTAATAAAATAGGGGCAAACGAACAGACGTATGACCTGATGGTAAGCGATTACCGCCGCTTATGGACACCCGCAACACCAGAGGCGTCACAAGTGTGTTCCCGGTCTTTAGGGATTGGGGAGGGGGATGGGGGGAGGTTTTGGAGCCTCCGGTATCCTCACTAACTCGAAACACAGCGCAAGCGTTATTTCACACATTTTTTATGTTTTAACTGAATATCAGTTTTTCCAGGGAGCGACTGGCACCAGACCTCCGCAATCCTGAGGGTGAACTGAATTCTAAGAAAATACAAAATATAAGATAATAATATAATAAAGTAGAGACGTTAGCGATTGTAGAAAGAGAATCGGTAAGACGCACACTCGATGCCAAGCAACGGAATAATTTCTTAGCATTGGTTTTCTGTGATGACGTGTGATAGCTAACTAAAACCAGTCGAGTCTTCCCATCCCTCCATAGCAATATTGCTTTTAGCAGCAAAACTACAGTTTTTAAATTATCTATCTGACATATCATGTGTATATTCTTTGTATTTTTTTTTTTTTGGACATCTAACACACAACGCCATCTAGTCCCAAGCTAAGCAGAGCTTGTGTTATGGGTACTAGACAGCTGATACAAATACATATATACTTTTTGTTTTGTAAATACATACATATTATACATAGAAAACACCCAAACTCCGAAACAAATATTTGCAGATATATATAGATATATAATATAATAATAATAATAATATTATTATTATTATTATATAGATATATACATACAAACACTTGGTTCGACCCGGAAATCGAACCCGAGACCTCAAGCACAGCAGTCGCACACGCTACCACCACGCCACCGGGGCAAGTAGTATAGTTCTATTGTAACAATCTATACAAATAAATAAAATTGGAGTGTCTGTTTGTAATATTAAAATGACCGCTTTTTACTAAATGCATATCCAAACTATTTTTACCAAAATATTTTTTTTTCAATTTTTGTCTGTCTGTCTGTCTGTTCTGGCTAATATCTGGAACGGCTGGACCGATTTTGACAGGACTTTCACTGATAGGTAGCTAATGATATAAGGAGTAACTTAGGCTACTTTTTTTAGACTAGCTTCGCGCCACGGCGTTACCCTCGGTACGAAAATAACCGCGTGTAACACCACGGGACTCAGCTAGTATTACATAAATAATGAGGAATATTTTCGCTATAATTCACTTGAATAACTAATCTAAAGGTACAGAAATAACTATCAATTGTCCATTCGAAAAGCTCTTATATCGGAGCCGCACTACCAATACCCTATCAAGAAATAAAACACGACCCAAAAACAATATATTTCTACGGCAACACTTCACCGCAAACTATTTATTGAAGGGTTTTGTTCTACGGCGAAAAGGGACTTGTAAGGAATTGCTTTACCCTACAATAACTAGGGGCCTCGTAGTTTTATGTCTTTGCTGGAAAAATATTTAGAGAGTATTGGTATATCGTATAATATAAAGTACCTGAATGACCCCTTTGCTCGGTATTTATTTTTGGTAAATATTCTAAAAATGCATCCTAGCTAGATCGTTTTATCGCCTCCGGAACCCCCTGCAAAAACCTAATAAACACGTTTACAAAAGTCCAGTTACAAACTATATATTTTTAACAAGTTACAAAATATAAATATTTAATACCTTTAACCGACTTTTGTAACTTAATTTTTACACCATAGACGTAGTTTGGTGATAAAGTAAAATAAAATTAAAAAACTTTATAAAAACAAGCTTTTACTGGAATGCCTCGAGACGAATCAAACGAGTCCAAACTCGATGATGTTGCGACGTTTTTTTACAGAGTTCCTATGGCCACCTTCCAGCGCCAGCATCAAATCAGCTCCATGTCATTATAATATTCCATTGTCACACTGTATACATATGCTTGCAAAATTTCAGCAAAATCGGTTCAAGATATCTGCTTCAAAATTGAGTTGTATGATTCTACCCGACCATACAAGCATACATACATCATCAATCAACCAATCGCCATCCACTGCTGAACGTAGGTCTCCCCCAAGGAGCGCCAACCATCCCGGTCCTGGGCAGTCCTCATCCATCCGCTGCCAGCCACTTTCCTTAGATCGTCAGTCCACCGAGCCGCAGGGCGCCCTACACTACGTTTGCCTAGTCGCGGTCTCCACTCAAGCACATTTCGGCTCCACCGACCATCGGTACGTCGAGAGACATGACCGGCCCATTTCCACTTCAGCGTACTGATTCTCCGTGCGATGTCGGTCACTCTAGTTCTCTGTCGAATAGCTTCATTCCGAATTCTATCAGACAGAGAGATACCCAACATCGCACGCTCCATCGCCCGCTGAGCCACTTTAAATTTGTGGACCAGTCCAATGGTGAGTGTCCACGTCTCGGCTCCGTATGTCATCAAGGGTAGGACGCATTGGTTAAAAACCTTGGTTTTCAATGACTGCGGTATCGGCGACTCAAAGATATGACGTAGCTTCCCGTACGCCGCCCAGCCGAGATGAATTCTTCTATCGGCCTCCCGATCGAAGTTGTGCCGGCCGAGTTGGATAGTTTGGCCAAGATAGATGTATTCTTGCACAACCCCGATAGTAACGCCATCTACGGTCACGGGACTCGGGGACACATGCCGATTATGCATGATTTTCATCTTTTCCATGTTCATCCCTAGTCCCACTCGTTTAGAAGAGTCGTCCAGACTGTTAAGCATTTCTTCTATGTCCTGCAGAGACTCCGCCAGAATGACTATGTCGTCTGCAAACCGCAGGTGTGAGAGGAATCGGCCATTGATATTGATTCCCCGTCCGTTCCAATCGAGCGTCTTGAAGACGTCTTCCAAGGCATTAGTAAACAGTTTCGGAGAAATAACATCTCCCTGTCTTACTCCTTGATGCACTTGGATTGGTCTTGTGCTCATTTCTTGTACTTGGACGGTCATTGTTGCAACTTCATAGAGGCATCTCAACACCTCGATATATCGGCAGTCGACCAGGCACTTCTGCATGGATTCCAGAACAGCCCAGGTCTCAATGGTATCGAAGGCTTTTTCGTAGTCCACATACGCTAGACAGAGAGGCTGATTATATTCCTATGTCTTCTCGATAATTTGTCTTAGAGTGTGTATGTGGTCCACAGTACTGAAGCCTTTTCGAAACCCAGCCTGTACATACATACATACATTAAATAAAAAAATAAAAGGAAAACAAAAAATTAAATTAAATAAAAAGCCTTTTATTTCTCGCATAGTAATAACAATACATAACAATGAGAATTCTAAATTGATAAATTATAAATTATATAGATAAGGTTAAAAATTCAAATAATTAAAAGATTTATATAATTCATCATGCAGGCATGCAAGAACCCCTCTTATGTGAGGGTGAAGGCCTCCTCCAGACTTTTCCATATTACTTTATCTTTGGCAATCGCCTTCCAGTTTTTACCAGCTATTTTTATAATATCATTTTCCCAACTAGTTGCCGGTCTTTCTCTCTTTCTAATGCCTGCAGGGCCCCGCAATAACGTAAATCTAGAAGCCCGTGGAAATACACCCTTCGCATAAGAAACAAAATCAGATCCTGCCAACGAAGTATGGAGAGAAGCATTACAAATGTAAGAAAAATACAAAAAAAATCCCACACAATGCCATACGAGAAACGACTAAAGTTACAGATGCACTTAATTTCTCACAAAATTTAAAGTGGCGCTGGGCGGGCCATGTAGCCAGGATGAAAGATGACATACATACATTGCTTGTCAATATTATAAAAAAAAAAAACCGACTTCCAAAAAAACATCCAACGAAAAGACACTTAAAAGCGTAAAATAAACTGGTTCTTCATAAATTGCCTATACCTAATTATTTATTCATTTCAATAGTAGTATTATAATGGGTGCTAGGTACCTAAAATCTGTTTGAAGTCGGTGCTAAGCCAAAAAGAATACAAACGAACAATTACAAAAGTCTAAGCGATAGTCACTTGGCACTGACTTTAGGTACAGATTTTAGGTACCTAGCACACATTATAATACTACTATTGAAATGAATAAATAATTAGGTATAGGCAATTTATGAAGAACCAGTTTATTTTACGCTTTTAAGTGTCTTTTCGTTGGATGTTTTTTTGGAAGTCGTTTTTTTTTTTTTATAAAAAGTTTTTATTTTTCAGTTTTTAGTGCAATCAATCGTAGGTAAGTAGTAAGTTGAACTATTTCATCAAATTTCATCATCAAGAATACAAATTAAGGTCTATACGTAAGTGTAATATTAAAACCATCCTCTAATCCCTAACTGTTGAAGAGTTTAACCTTCTATCATCAGCTCACCTAAATAACTTGAAAGTATACGACTGAAGGTCTTTAGATACGTATGAAATTGAAAGAATTATCCTCCAACTCTTAACCGTTGAGGAGTTGTACCTTCCACCTTCCATCATCAGCTTACCTAAATAATTTGAAAGAATACGACTAAAGGTAACATATACACATATGATATTTAAAGATTTATCCTCCAACTCCTAACCGTTAAGGAGTTGTACTTTACATCATCAGCTCATCATCATAAAATGATGACTACCAGACGCAAATACCGGTGTAACTTCAGAAAATATACGAAAAACATAGTATGTGCCTATAAAAAATGAGGGTTTCCCTCGATTTCCCTGGGATCCCATCATCAGATCCTGATATGCTGGCAATGGGACCACCTCGGAAGCATACTTTCAAAATCGGTCCACAACTGACGGAGTAATCGGTGAACATACATAAAAAAAAAAAAAAAAAGTCGGTTTTTGGAAGTCGGTTAAAAAAGTCAATAAAAAGCTTGTAAAAATGATGGTTTTTAAGACGCTGTTTTATTGGCTTTACTTGTACGTTTGTATATTTGTAACCAAGTTTTGTAAGCGTGTTTCTTAGGTATTTTAACTACGTCAAAGCCAAAAGGAATGGTATTAGTTTTGGCAGTATATGTATGTATGTTCCACCGTAGCGCCTACAACTACTGAACAGATTTTAATGAATAAGGTATCAATGGATTCGTACCCGGATGACGTAGGATATATAAATTTTCTCCAAAAAAAATATCATACGCCATCGAGAAAGTCAAGACAGACTAGGACTTTATAAGGGTCAACGAGATTCGGTTCATCAGTCAATCCAACCAAATGTCAAGTGATCGTCGTGGGAAGCAAACAGATGCTAAGCAGATTGGATATGGTGGTCATCCCACCACTTTCTACAAAAAGCTTTACGATCCCAGCTACAATGGCTTCCAATTCGTGAGGGCTGTAGTTTGCATGCACTCACTTTTTTTCTTTTTTTTTTTCTTTTCTCAATTCTACATCGTTACCAGAGTATCTCGTACCCCACCTACGTCTCTTATGCTCCACTCATGATCGAAACCTTCGGTCAAGAAACAATATGCTTCTTCTTTGGATACATACACCTCCAACTTCATCAATTCTTTGAAGTCATTTTTCGTACAGGATGTCCACAAACCGCCTCACATTCAAGACTCCGGAATTATTTAGCAGAACAGTCACAATGATAGTTTCCGACTGAGTACTTATATACGAGTATTATATTATAGTTATGTATGTTTATGTATTGTGTATGTATTATTTATGTATCTTGACTACTATATTTGTATCCAGAATATGTAGCAATGTGTTTGTGTCATAAACCATAGTTTATATAAATGATAACACCTATGTTTTTTATCTACTTAAATTGTATTTTTGCACCTACCGCATCATATTTTTACATCACCCAAAGGTTGACTGGTAGAGAATGCCCCATGGCATTAAGTCCATTAAGTTACATTCATTTAAATTCACAACATTTCACCTTTATAATATAATAGTGTTAGAGGATGAAAGGTACTTAAGAAGCCCAGGAATTTTAATCCTATTTGCGAAATTTACTTCACTGGAATCAAAGTTATAATTGCACGATTTCTAAACTATCTAATCCATAGTCAAAATTCCAATTAGTGACCGTCATTTACATGGAGCAAAGTTCCACATTCCGTAGTTGAACTTTAAATCTCAGGCATTCGTGCTAATAGTCTACCCTAACATTGATAATGGGTCTATGGATTACGTAACTGCATCGATTGTGATAACTGTTGGTTGTTTTTAAGCTTTTGGAAATTGTCTGGTCTCTATTTATATTATGTTTCTTTTGTAAGTAGGTGTGTTAGATACAATCTCATTACTTACAACCGGGAATGATTAAGTCTATGTTTGTTTAACAATGAATTTTCAATCCAAAGCCACGCAGATTTCAGCACGAACGGGCCGACTCGACCGGGGTGGTACTACCTTCGCACAGAAGATCAACGTAAAATGACAGCGTTCGTGCTGTCGTGTTTCGTTGGTGAGTGCGAGACCAGAGGCCCAATGATGCAGTAGCATCACTAGGCCGCCATGGTGTCGGTCACCATGATGCATTGTTGCATTGTCTGCATTCGCAATCAGTATGGCGACACCCATCAGGCAGAGTAGAGTCATTTCGGCAGGGCCATACATAAACAAAAGAAGCCAGAACAGTAAGTCCCCAAATATCGATAATAGTAAGGAAAAGGGCACATGCTACTTTTTACTCGACTACAGCGAACCCTATGTATGTATGTTCCACCGTAGCTCTACTAAATAAATTATAATGACTGCAGAGCCAAAAGGTGTGACATAGGCTATGTATAAATTTTATTTAAAAGTTTTTGCGTAGTCGGGTTATAGCTTTATTTAAATAATTCTTGTTATCTTTAAATCACTTTTTTATGTATGAGCCCGCCTAATTGACTCTACCTGACTGATGGAAAGCGTGTGCGGGATCCAAAAGTAGTGGTCGCCATACTCATTGCATATGTAGTATTATAATAACGTAGCATGGTGACCCACACTATGGTGGCCTATTGAGATGCTGCTGAATATTTGAGCCTCCGGTCTCGCACTCGTCAACTGAACAAGAGAGAAAAACATGCTGTCATTTTCGGTTGGTCTTCTGTGAGAGTGTAGTACCGGCACGTTGATGCTGAAATCAACGTGGCTCTACTACCTTGAGTACTGTGAATCACTATTATCTTATGGCAATCTTATACCTTACTAAATAAATAAATAAATAAAAATTTATTCCATGTTCAATGTACAAGATTTGGGTGTTTTCCTTAAGAGTAGACATAACTTAACTTCTAAAGTACTTATACGATTAAAGCTAAGTATCGATTATTTCTTACTATCAAATTACAATTCTTAAATTCATTACTAAGTAAGATCAACATTTTAATTTAACGATCTGCCTGATCTAGGTAAGACCTGTGTTTCAGGCAATTTCTGGTATTACAATTACTTTTTTACGATAAATAATATTTTATCATTACTAGCTAAGCTCTGCGTAGTCAATAAATATATTTATATTCCTTTATCTCTCGCCTTCATATAACGATATATAACTCGCTTCCAAGATGGTACTCATCTACTTTTGGGTGTTTTCTATATATAATATGTTTGTATTTACAAAAAAAGTATATACACACATCAAAAGTGTCTAGGGATCAAGCATTTTTATGCGGATTTCTTGAGATTGAGATGTGGCTTTGGCCCTGGCCTGCTCAGTCGCCAGACTTGAACTCGATTGAGCATGCATGGGATATGCTACAGAGAAGAGCTCTGCCGAATATGGAGGGTATCCAGTCGCAAGAAGACCTTTTTTTGTTGTTGCAACGAACATGGGCGGCCATTCCACAGCGTGATTTGGATGAACTCATTTTGAGTATGCCAAACCGATGTTCTTGTGTTAGTGTTCGCGGTAGAAACACGGAATATTAATTGTTTAAGTTACCTAATAAAATTTTAAAGAAAACTGTTATTTCAGTCTTTTTTTCGAACTTTAATGTTAGTGGTTCAAATGTCAAAAATCCTTTTATTAGGAAAATGGCAAATTTCTTTATTAATGCAAAGGTGACTTGGTTTATCGTTACTGTGACAAACGAAAACACTTTATTTGATGAATCCTTAAAGAAAATTTTAATTAATATCAATCAGGAGAAAAGTTATTGCAAAAATATATGTTGATCCCTAGACACATATGTTGATCCCTAGACACTTTTGATGTGTGTATGTATTTGTATCAGTTGTCTAGTACCCATAACACAAGCTCTGCTTAGCTTGGAACTAGATGGCGTTGGGTGTTAGATGTCCGAAAATATTTATTTATTTATTTACTTTTTGCAACCACGATGTAGGTATATCTATATATGTAGGTATAATAAAATCTTAAAAATTCTCGTTATATATCCAGATCCAAAATGACGCAAAAAAACCTTCACCTAGTTCCTTTAATCAGAGCTAAGTACGTGAGTGATTCAAGCTGAAATAATCAAAGTGAGATCCGTCGGTCGCCGACGAGTCCAATGCAATATTGGTTTAATGAAAGCTCAGAGCGGAGTAGGAACCATTCGTTGTCGTGTTTATTTTGTTACGGCTAGAATACTTTTACATATTAAACATATATTGTATGTATGTGTAATGTTTATTTTAGTTAAGTACGAAACCTATGCGCGCCTACCTCACAAGATTTCTACACCACCCTAAGGTTGACTGGTAGAGAATGCCCTGGGCATTAAGTCCGCCGATGTACAAAAGTGCATAAAGTTATAAATAAATAAATAAAATAAATAAATAAATAAATAAATAATTATATTCACGTCTTTATACCCGCAGCGGTCTATATTTAATGTTAAAATTTAGGTGTGTCATGGGTTTTCAGGTCCGGCAGAACGGAATTCCTCATGCAGTAGGTAGTAACTATGATGATGATGATTCGTTACAATAGTCTGGGTAATATAGGCTATTTAAATTTTGGATAACTGGCCGGACCGGTTTTGATAGGACTTTCACTGGCAAATAGCTGATTTTATAAGGCGTAACTTAGGCTATTTTCATTTCTAGAAAAAAAAAGTAACGTAAAAACAGTACACAAAAAAAGTACAATAACAACAACAATATCCAATTCAAAAGCAACATAACCCGCGGGTAATACCGTGGGGCGCAGCACATCATCATCATACATCAACATGTTTATTATACAATATTTGACTAGACCACTAGATAAACAAGTCAGTCGTTTATGAATAGGCAAGATTGTCTATTATTTTGACGTGTCTCTGGTAAACATAACAAAAATAGGCTGAACACACTATAGTCGAGGAACTGTAACAAAGTAATAAAGCAAAAGTTGTGAAGAAATGAGCAATGTTTCTTGAAAAATTGCTTGTTTCATATGCATTGTTGAAGTCGGCTTTTTATAGACTTTGTTACGTGACTGAAGGAATACTACGAACGTAAGTTATATATTATGTACTACGTCATAATGATCCAATCTTCTCTTTTCGTATATTTCTTTTATTATATCGAAACGGGTGGTTCTCCTCTAAGAAAACTTTGTGCGATGAATATGGTGAGACACCGTATCGTATCGTTTATTTGCTTGAAATACCTATTTTAACATTAGTTATACCTAAATTATAACTTAGGTACTAATTTTGTTCCAAAAATAAACTATCGTATCGTTATCGATTTATCATTATAACTCTGTTGTTAAAATACTGTTAGGTCAAAGAAAAACGAATGCAATAACAATTATTATACAATACATATTAGACTTGATTTTTACATCAATAGTGAACTACTTAATGACGAATCTATCAAGCCTTGATATTGTCAATTGAATGAAAATTAATTTTTCTCATGACTAAACGTCAAAAACGTTAATTTTAAAGGTTATATTAAACAAATTGAATAATAGTAGACAAAGCCCATGTCCAGAAGTGGACTAGTAGAGGCTATTTATCATGATATAAATATACTTTATACACAAAGTTAGATAGTGTTATTAGTGGCAAGAGGTTGGTCTTGATTATTTCATACAGGTCTATTTGTGTTCGGCCACCATCTAAAATTAATTAAACTTCGCTGTAGGACACGGTAACGTGTTTATCAGGGTTGTTTGTTTACATTCCGTAGATTTAGGATTAGATTAAGGGTTAGATTTAGGTAGATTCTAAATTTAACTAACACATTATCGAATTTAGAATCTACTTGATACTAATTCTAAATCTACATCAATACTTAGCTAAATCTATTTATAGATATAAATTAAAACTAAAACCTTTCTTGTTTCTTAAATTCTCAGATTTTTTATTAATTCATCTCACTATAAAAGCCTCTTGAGAACCGCATTACAATACCTAGTTGGTAAAGTGGAAGGCCGATTAAAGTTCGTTGTAGAAGATACTTATTGCGACGAGAGGTCGCGCAATAGGGGATGACGCATAATGTACAGTTTGAAAAATCCATATTATAAATTCTATCTGTTACAGTTCACAGTTAATCCGCTGCACCGATTCCAATCAAATTTGGCAAGGAGGTACTTTGATTTTTGAGGCAGGACATAGGAAACTTTTCAGATGGAGCCACGGACAAAAGATAATTACTTACACGGTGGGCAATATTGTAAAACAACGATGGTGGCATTATAAAAATTGACCCGGAAGGAAGAGATGAGCTTATACCACTACACGATTCGTGAAGTCAGAATCAGATAATATGTTAAAACAAGTAAAATTTTAACAAAAACCGACTTTAATGTTCGACTCGATTTCTCTTGGATGCCATCATCAGATCTTAATGTCTTTATCATGGTACCACCGTTGGGACATCTCCGTTCCATTAAAAAAAGAATCATCTAAATCGGTTTCTAAACGACGAAGTTATCCGCGAACACACATAAAAAAAAAAAAAAGGTCGAATTGAGAAACCTCCTCCTTTTTTTGAAGTCGGTAAATAAAACACATTACGTTCCATCTCGATATGCAAACTCAGCTTGACCGGCTTATTTCCTGGTTTGGGTATGATATAGACAGCATCATGCGTTGATTTATCATAGTGTTCTAACACTAACCAGGTTAGGCTACCTACAATTTGGTTATTTTATTTAATTCTCACTCCTAGTTCTAACTAGGAGTGAGAATTAAATAAAATAACCAAATTGTAGGTAGCCTAACCTCAGTTCTTATTTACAATTAAAACAATAAACAGTTCACAACTGATGAATCTTATAATTAGAAATATAATTACAAGTAATCCACGAAATACATAACAGGTCGACATTAAAATGATAAGAAATAGCTTTACAACGATATAATATTAAACGACAAGATATAGCTGACGTATGCCTTACGATCATACAAGTGTGTAGACATAGCCAAGTACCGTCTTTTTATAGGTTCGCACTGCATAATTTATCGGTAGAATAGGGATGCACCTAACAATAGTATAACTACATATATTTTAAAACACATTATTATTCCAAAATTCTTGAATTTAGTTTCAATTTAATTTGACTAGCTGACCCACGCAACCTCGTTTGCGTCTCCTTCTGCACGTAGCGTGATAATTTTCCCCCGTTTTTGAAACATTCTTTATTGGTGCTCCGCTCCTATTGGTCTCAGCGAGATGATATATATTCTATAGCCTTCCTCAATAAATGGGTTATCCAACACTGAAAGATTTTTTCAAATAGGACCAGCGGTTCCTGAGACTAGCACACGCTAATCTCAGGAACCGCTGGTCCTATTTGACCCTATTTATATGAACACTCAAACAAACAAACAAGCTCTTCAGCTTTATAATACATATATTATAGTAATAGGTTAGAATTAATCCATGATATATGCACAATAGAATTCAAGTTAAATATAAAAATATATTGTGACATTGTATCAAACAAAGTGCGTAAAATATTTAATTACACAAACAAGTTCAACAAAAGATGTCCGTCAATTCCCTTGAATGTGAACCCAAAAATTTATTTTATTCAACGTGAAACATTTTAATCAAAGTCGTGGCGATATTTGCCAACAACAAATACCTACATCGATACCAGTCCAAACCAGTTAAAACTGGTATATACCCGTTCAAACTGTCCGTAACTCGAGCGTGGCGGATACGAGCGTTTTAATTAAATTTCTTGTCAAAATATTGCATTGCATGTTTTCATTACGTTTTTTGTTGCGACATGTTAAATTAAACTGGAGTCGGATAGCATATATATACATATTTCTCTGCCTCAATATAACACTCGCTGACCATTAAAGCAGTGAGATTCATAATAATCATTTTCAGAGATGTATTCAAATAATTGAAATAGGATTAAAGATGCACCAACCAAAAAATGTATCTAAAATACTATGTTCAACAACTAACTCCCCTATTCCAACATCACTAAGCCCCATGTTGTCTGACAGGCCGTGATATCTCACGAAGAATTTTCTCTATAAAGAAGACGCAATTAACTATTTTCTCTATTTACAACAGACGTGTCCAAAAGCCGGCATCGGGTACGAACTAAATATAACTCAGAGTAGCTTCCATTTACTCGTCTAATTCATGTTCTTGAATGAATACTTGACATAAGGGTTGGTTTATATTCTGTGAAGGAGAAATAAACTTTCAGATGTACTTTTATAGAGTGAACTTTAATAGTACCTGATACTACAGATAAACATTAGAATTTAGAATTATTTCTTAACACGTGTACTCGTATATTAAATGACAATTCTTTAATTATAATTTTGGGATCTTGGAGCCAAAGTCTAAATAAAGGCAAAACATGGTTATTGGGATCATTCAGCGATTACTATTAATCACCCCAATTTTTTAGATTTATCAGAATCATTTGAACCCATCACATGATTCTGATGAACCCAAAAAATTGAACTTGCAGTGGGCAAACCCATGAAGTTTAGGGTCATTGTGATAACATTTTTGATTAGTGATGATCTTTAGATACTGTGTCATCATCATCATCATTATTGAAACCTACACTAGGTTTAAATATCTTCGCGAGAACAACATTCAACGTTGCGATTGGTTCGCAGTTTTGCACTTAATTTTTGACCGAACGCGATCGCCTTCAAGAGCAAGTTGGTGTGAAATAAACTCACAATAGGCCATCTGACCGTGGTATTAGAAACACCCTTGAAAACTTAACAATTTCTGTCAATCTGAGTGTTAGGTTTCGTTCGTTTAGAACTTCTACAATCTTCTCGAAATGTAGAATGTTTTAATTACGCGCTGTCTACCTAAATTGTTGACGTCTAACTAGGTAAGTGGAAAGAACATGGTAATTTATTATCCTGTGTATTTTTGTGTTGTAATTAAAACTTTCTTCAGAGACAGGATGAAGTTTCTCGAAAAGTTTCAGATCTGCCTGTTTGTTCTAGCTATGAGTAATTGAAAGACCGGATTTGTAGAGTAATTTACTGTGGACCATTGTGGACTTAGATGAAGTACTCGGTAGATATAGTCGAAAAATAAAGTTTAAACCAAGACTTCGAATAAGAACGTTGTCATTAGCTGTATTTTTTTTAGTTTGGTACTTCATAATGAACCACCCTAAAAATGAAAATTACAGAATGATGAATAGTTTATGAAGAACAACATGATTTAGGTAATTCATTTCAGTTATTTTTAAGATAATTATTTAAATAACTGTTCTCATAATTTCGCGCTGTCCGATGCCATTGGCTCAGTGGAAAAACTCATATGCAGATAAAATCGGTTGATGTGGCCGACCCCAATTAATCTTGGGAATAATATAGGCTAGGAAAAAGAAGATAGACGTGTTTTCGCTGGGATTGAACGATTTTATTAAAAAGAGGACAGTACATATATCCTTAACATTATAAACGCGAAAGTTCCTAAGTATGGATGGATGGATGTTTGTTACTCTTTCACGCAAAAACTACTAAACGGATTTGGATAAAACTTTACAGTTTTTTTTTTTTTTTTTTTTATGTTTGGCCTGCCAAAATGACTCTACTCTGCCTGATGGAAAGCATAAGCAGAATCCACGAGTGGTGGCCACCATACTCATTGCGAATACAACAAAGCAGTATGGCGACCCACACTATGGCGGCCTAGTGATGCTTGTGCATCTTTTAGTCTAGTCAACAAGTATGGAACTTGTTGACTAGACTAATTGGGCCTCCGGTCTCGCACTCACCAACGAAACACGACAGCACGAACGCTGTCATTTTACGTTGATTTTCTGTGCGAGGGTAGTACCGCCCCGGTCGAGCCGGCCCGTTCGTGCTGAAATCAGCGTGGCTCTACTACCTACTAAACAGTAATATAGCTTATACATCAGAATAACACATAGGCTACTATTTGCCGCGATAACCGACATATACGCGGGCGGAGCCGCGGGCAATCACTAGTTTAAAATAAATACTAAAATGCATTACTTAGACCAAAATATTTTAGAACACTTGTTACTGAAAATCCGGTCTTATGAAATAATCAGCATCGTTATAGTTATTTGCTTCAGGGTCGCCTAATGGGTCGATCGTTTTAACGGGCCAGAAGTTTCTGACGAGATTCGACGAGTCATGATTTTCATACCCATCAAGTACATATCATTATGTACTGATCATTATGTATTATCATTATATGTCTAGCATGATCATTTTTTCAACGTCTGGGCGTAATTATCAAAAAAAAAACGACTTCCAAAAAACATCTTCAAACAGATTTTAGGTACCTAGCACACATTATAATACTACTATTTAAATGAATAAAGAATTAGGTATAGACAATTTATGAAGAACCAGTTTATTTTACGCTTTTAAGTGTTTTTTTGGCCGAGAGTTTTCGTTGGATGTTTTTTGGAAGTCGGTTTTTTTTTATAAAATGTTTTTATTTTTCAGTTTTTAGTGCAAACAATCCTAGGTAAGTAGTAAGTTGAAGTATTTCATCAAATTTCATCATCAAGAATACAAATTAAGGTCCATACGTACGTGTAATATTTAAATCATCCTCTAATCCCTTACTGTTGAAGAGTTTAACCTTCTATCATCAGCTCACTTAAATAACTTGAAAGTATACGACTGAAAGTCTTTAGATACGTTTGAAATTGAAAGAATTATCATCCTACTCCTAACCGTTGAGGAGTTGTACCTTCCACATTCCATCATCAGCTTTATCATATAAATCAATAAAAATAAATAAAATATAAATTCATCAAAATAATTTGAAAGAATACGACTAAAGGTAACATATATACATATGATATTAAAAGATTTATCCTCCAACTCCTAACCGTTAAGGAGTTGTGCCTTACATCATCAGCTCATCATCATAAGATGATGACTACCAGACGCAAATACCGCTGTAACTTCAGAAAATATACAAAAAACATAGTATGTGCCTATAAAAAATGAGGGTTTCTCTCGATTTCCCTGGGATCCCATCATCAGATCCTGATATGGCAGCAATGGGACCACCTCGGGAGCATACCCTTTTGAATACAAAAAAAAAATTCAAAATCGGTTCACAATTGACGGAGTAATCGGTGAACATACATATAAAAAAAAATACATACAGTGGAACATAGAACCTCCTCCTTTTTGAAAGTCGGTTAATAATTAAATTCTGGGCTTAATTAATTCATCTATTGTATTTAGAAATATAGACATACTTAAATAAATATTTTATAAAAAGAAACAGCGGCCTGAAGGCTCAGGTAAGAAAATAAATCACGTATAATTATATCTTCCAATTTCTATAGGTACTATTGTTTTAGTAGCATACTAGTTGTGTTGTGAGTCAGGCAGGGCCATAAATCAGGACCTCTTTTTTCTTGTCCAATCACGTGGCTGTTAGTAATTGCTCTAAGACGACATCAAGGCTTGTGAATGTCCAGCTTTTGTAGGATAAGCCGATATTAAACTTCTGAATATAAAGGCCTATATTATAACGGTTTTTCCTTTTCTCCTGTCCTGTTATTAGACGGCTATTTTTTTAGTTGTAAATAACAGGTAGTACATTTCATTGTTTCTTTCTATTTCGAAAGATTTTCTATAAATGGCTGTGTTCTAATATTTTCAATTAATTAAGACCAGATTAAATGTAAATCCTTATCTTAAATTGAAATCAGCTCCCGCTTGAAAACTCCGATTTCCTCAGTGACTCACTGATGATCATCTTAATATTTATAGTATCATTTTATCGGACACTCTTCTCCTCGCAATCGTTATAACAATTTGTGAACGGGTAACTGTATGTATCGGCTTTGTTGTGCTACTGACCTCTAAAAATGACTGAATATTAATGCTCGATTTATTTCTGTTATCCTAAAGTAGCGCTCCAGATCCAACTGATAACACGAGTTATGTCTTGGTAATTGCTTTTTTATGTTTCCCAAAGTTTCAAGCACTTTAGTGTTGAAGTTCTTGTGAAGAAACAAAGTATTGGTCGGAGTTTTAATGGACAGCAGTTAAAACATTTTATTGCGGCCTCCGGTTTTTATGAAGGATGAGAGATCTTTTCTTTAAAGTCCGCATGAAAGTTTACATTTTTCATTATCATACATTATGAAAAAATGGAAATGCTAACATAAATACTTGGAGACCACACTTGTTGGTCTTGTGCTAACGCTTCCCTCTCAATTAAGACCAACCTAAAATGACAGCGTTCTAGTTGTTGTTTTTCGTTGGTGAGTGCGAGACCGGAAACCCAATGATGTAGAAGCATCTTAATAGACCGCCATAGTGTGGATCGTCAATATATATATATATATAAGCCTGCCAAAATGACTCTATTCTGCCTGATGGAAAGCAAAAGCATATGCAGAATCCAAGAAAAGTGGTCACCATACTCATTGCGAATACAGACAATGCAACAATGCAGCATGATTACCCACACTATGACAATCTAGTAGGTACTTCTGTATCATTGGATCTCCGGCCTGGCAATCAATTTTAGGTTGATCTTCTGTCCGAGGGTAGTACCTCCACGGTGGAACCGGCTCGTTTGTGTTGAAATCAACGTGGCTCTACTACCTTTAATATTTAATTTAGGAATATATGAGTATATTTATTATCAATCTGATTACTATAGCATAAATTCTATCTAGTTCGGGATCAGACGGTATTGTGTGATATAACGTGATTTTATTTTTAGATACTTATAATCTTTGTATAGCAAATAAAGTAGATCTCAATTACGTCTAATAAGCCTTTCGTACTGTATTTATAATTTGGCACAAGCCCTAGCAACTGCCTATCCACACAATCCTACCTTTGTACGAGCAATTCTTGTATATCTAAACGATTTGTATCATTAAATCGTTTTTTTAATGTCTTTAATTGTAAAATAGCTTAGATTAGTTTTATATTTTCCATCATTTGGTTGAATGTGGTGGTTCGGTAGAATCATTCGGTTGACGTAGTGATTTGAGATACCCTATATACAGTTAAGGCTGAAATATATCAGCACGAGTTTTTTTTATGCATGGGCCTTCCAGAATGACTCTACTCTGCCTGATGGGAAGCATAAGCAGAATTTAAAAGTGGTGGTCACCATACTCATTGCGAATGCAGACAAGGCAACAATGCAGCATGGTGACCCACACTATGGCGGCCTAGTGATGCTTCTGCATCTTTGGGCCTCCGGTCTCGCACTCACCAACGAAACACGACAGCACGCTGTCATTTTACGTTGATCTTTTATGCGAGGTTAGTGCCACCCCGCTCGAGCTGGCACGTTCGTGCTGAGATTAATTTGTAAAGTAAAAGATGGGTTTATAAAACCCAAAAAGTAATGTTTTTTTTTTTTGGAACTTTACAAATAGTGTAAAAAGAATCCAAAGGACAATCAGACATAAAACAAAAATTTGTAGATTACACAAAATTTTGTCCTCATGTAAATGTACATATGGGATCGAACCTGCAACCAGCATAGAAGGAAGTGACGAGCTTAGACTTAAACCACTACGTCATTCTTGTAGTCCAAAGTTTTACGTTTAAAATATTAATGGGATCTTTAATATTCATAGTCATCTCAAAAAAGCTGTTTCCCTATTTACATAAACCTCTTAACGCTACTTTTAAAGAATATTATTTCTTCTTCTGTAGGAAGATGGCTTACATTAAAGCGGAATAGATGTTCAGTAATATACTTTAGGTTTTTTGTGAGGTGAGGTAGTGTTAAATTAAAAGAAAAAACTAAAAAATTGCGCTTCCGTGGAGACAACACTGGAGCGAGGAGACACGCCTTTGTACCGACTTTAAGGGGCGCGTCCCTAAAAACGCGCGAAAAGGCACTTGCAGTTTTGCAAAACACAAACAACTCAATTCATATTTGACACTAAAAAAAAAATCTCAGTACTTTATACTATTTCCATTTCTTTATTTTCTCGATGACAGTTCTGTGTGGAAACTTGAACGAGCGTCTTTTTTACATTATGTATACATTATTTAATAAAAATATGAAGCTTACGCACGTACAAGGTCATAGCAGATGGATGGAAACTTATAGGGATGGAGCTATCGATAAACGTAATACGATAACAGACCCGATATTTTTTTACAAAGTGAAAATTTTTGACAAAAGAAACTAAACTATTGCCGGATAATTTTGTACAAATGTATTAACTAATATTGCATTTCATTACAAGATGTAATTATATTAAGTTGCTTCTTTATTTATTTATTTTAATCAAAATCTGATAAATCGTCACTGTCACTGGATGAGCTCTCCCTAACATATATACTAATATTATAAACGCGAAAGTTTGTAAGTATTGATGGATGGATGTTTGTTATTCTTTCACGCAAAAACTACGGAACGAATTTGGATGAAACTTTACAGTAATATAGCTTATACATCAGAATAACACATAGGCTACTATTTGCAGCGATTACCGATATATACGCGGTCGGAGCCGCAGGCAACTGCTAGTATATATATAGCTAGTATAGTTCCTGTAATTCTGTATTATCGAATGCCACATGAATTTCCCAATCCGACGCTATAATGTTTTACTTCCGCACATGCATTTTTATAAATTAACTGTATTTTTTTACCCGACCACGGCAAAGCCAAAGGAGGGTTATGATTTTGACAGGCTATGTATGTATGTTCATCTGTTCCCTCATAGCTCCTTAACTACTAATTAGAACTGGATAAATGAGGTATCGTTAGAAGTGTCTTGATCGTCCGCTGCTTATAGGCTATATGACGCGTCACTCAATTTAATGTGGCGCCCTCTAGCCAACTTAAAGTACTGTATTAAAAAAAGGAATTTGACATAAATATGCCGTGTTTGGTATCATCGGAAAGGGTGTTACTTGTACATTTCAAATATATATATATATATATATAGGTATTATTAGCATTTGCTGGTGACTTTGTTCGTATTTATTCAATTTTTTTTATATTTCTATGTTAGGTATTTAAAATATACTTTGCATATGAATTATTATTATCACTACACCAAAACATTTAAAAAGTAAAAGCTTAAATTAAAATAGAAACGTACCATAACCCTTAAAAACACGTGACTACGGCTTTTCAAAACTTGTTTCATACTTTTTCAGTGTCGTTTTTTGTCAAAAAGTGAAAAAAGTACGTAAGTAAGTAAGATCTATGTAGTAAAATTTAGTCAATATGAGCAATAAAAGCGATCAAAAATTATATTTTTAAGAAACATTATGTTTCATTAATATAACATATATCATACAAATTTTATTTCATAACATAGCATTGAAATCCGTTGATTACTGTAAAAGATCTAAGCTGACAGATTAATTTTATACTGTGTAAAAATATATTATTTGTCCATGAAATGAATTAAAAATGAATAGGTACACTTGAACCCCATTCTCGGCCGTTGACGAGTTACTTAAAGCCCGCGGGCTTTCCGATATGACTAAGATACATTGCGTGCTTTGTAGGACATTCTAAACATTCTTCAAAGGCGAACAGTTAATGAATATGTAACGAGAAGAAAAAACCGAAAGTAAATTTATTAGTTGCCAGGGTTAGTATGCAACAGTGCCCGATGCGTTTGTGTGCATGTAAAATATGAATGTTTGTGTTCAATCACAAATTCCCACGCTCAAGGACTACAGTCTTAAAAACGAGAAGGGTATTTCGACTGTATATTTTAAATTTTTTGTTTGTTACCTCATAACTTTCGACTGGGAGAACGGATTTTGATAATTCTTTATTATTTGAAAGCTGGCGCTTCCCATGTGGTCCCATTTCAATTTTGTCCAGTTCTTAAAATCGTTATTTTTTTGGTTAATTTTATTTGTAATTGACTGCACGGTTGGTCTAGTGGTTTAAGTGGTCGCCATGCCGCTTCCTAATGAGCCAAGTGTTGTGGGTTCAAGTCCCACATTGGACAACACTTTGTGTGATCCACAAATTGTTGCACTGAGTCTGGGTGTTCTAAGCGTCCGTTTCATGTATGTTTGTTAAGTCCCCCGCGACACAGGATGTAGGTATATTCCTAGTGCGGGAGTTGTCTATAGGCATGTACATGTAGGCTTTTGTTTCATGTAGGCCTTTTCAGTTGCTCGGTTCCAAAATATCATCCCTATGGAGAAGAACCGCTTTACAATCGCTGATGCTTAATGTTACTATAGTTAAATATAGAATTACGAATGGCGTAATGGTTTAAGTGATTGCCACGCCGTTTTTTTCTGCGCTAAGATCTAAGTTTTTCTCGACCGGGACGGTACTACCCTCTCATAGAAGACCATCCTAAATGACGACGTTCATGCTGTAGTGTTTCATTGCTGAGTGCGAGAGCGGAGGTCCAATAATGCAGTAGAATCAATAGGCCGCCATAGGGCGGGTTATAATGCTACATTATGGCCATTAAAAAGACCCATAAATAATTAAAAGAAAATAACCGGTTAAAAATTTGGTTATTTAATTTAGCTTCAAAGTTTAAAGGTATTGTATTGTCACGCTGTATACATATGCTTGCAAAATTTCAGCAAAATCGGTTGAAGATATCTGCTTCAAAATTGAATTGCAAGATTCCACCCGAACATACAAGCATTAAAGCTTACATGTTAGTTGATACACGAACCAAACTTTGTAATATCATTCGTAGAGAGAATCCTCTCTTTGGTAGAGGAAGGATTCTCTCTATAATACTAGATCTTTAAAATTTTATTTAATAAGATGATATGTTAGAAACGAACTATAGAAAGAAAAAAAAAAACATTCCTAAAATCTTCTTTAATCTGATACTCAGTGCTAACTAACTAAGACAACTAATAACTAAGGCTACATAATGACAAGCTTTTATGAATAAATATATTAACCAATTATACTTTGCAAGTTAATAAATAAATTTATTAACTTGCAATGTATGTATGTATGCTTGTATTTTCGGGTGGAATCTTGCAACTTAATTTTGAAGCAGATATCTTCAACCAATCTTGCTGAAATTTTGCAAGAATATGTATACACACATGGAGCATGGACATGGAGCTGATCTGATGCTGGAACTGGAAGGTGGCCATAGGAACTCTGTAAAGAGACGTCGCAACACCATCGAGTATGGACTCGTTTAATTCGTCTCGAGGCATTCCAATAAAAGCTTGTTTTTAAAAAGCTTTTTAATTTAATTTATTTAGTCTAAAACTTATTTGAGCATTCTTTCCTAGGGTATGCCACAGTCCCATACAGTGAAGGAACACCATGTGTTTCTCATACGATAAACAAATATAGATTAAATACAGATATTATATACTAAATTGTACACATTGTTCCTTTTTCTCTTAATTAGTTTGTTCTTGTTTAAATTTTCCTTTATTTTATCTCTTTCTTGTATCAATTCTACTTAATTTTCATCTTTCTTTTTGTTTCTTAAATACAAATTGTTGATTGTTTTAGTTGCAACTTTTATATGAAAACATACACACATACTTGTATAATGTAAATGAATACATGATGGTACTTTGGTACTTATCTAACAATGTTTCCCAATTTATTAAATACGCACTTGTTATTGTATGAGCACCTTGTCGACTATGATTATTATTAATAATTAATTTCTTTGATATTGACCTAATGATTTGCCGTGCGGCCTGAGTACGCAGCTCAACTATGGTTGAATAGGTCGATGGCTGATCCATGCGTCTTACTCTATTTTACATTTGTGACATTTATTGATTATTTTATATTTGGACATATTACATCTTTTTAAATTTGACTGTGAGTGAAAGTGCTATTTGGATTTTATTTTCCATAAGTGGACCTCACAATATAACAATACAATGTCACAATATAACAATGTAAAAATCTTGCAGCTATCAGTAAGAACGGCGCATGATTGGTTAGCTCATGGCTGTGCAGCAATGACTCCAAACCTTTTATTTTGTTTTCTTTGGTCGACTTCGTTCTCATTCAAGTCTCTTAGTGAAAAAAATATTGTAAACCGTATTATTATTTTTTAAAAGGAGCAACAATGGAGTTTCTTGCCAGATTCTTCTCCATGAAGGGTAGGCTGCACTTGGAACTGGCGACTAGAATCACTCGATTTCTTAATATTAAATATTGACTATTCATAAGTGCCTGTAAAATAAGTACCTATATGAATAAAATATTTTTGAGTTTGAGTTTGAGTTTACACATAAACCCACATTAGACCCGATTTTGGTGATCAATCAAATAGACATGGATAATAAATAAATAATAATAAATATTTCGGACATCTAACACACAACGCCGTCTAGTCCCAAGCTAAGCAGAGCTTGTGTTATGGGTACTAGACAACTGATACAAATACATATATACTTTTTTTTTTGTAAATACATACATATTATACATAGAAAACACCCAAACTCCGAAACAAATATTTGTAGATCATACAAACATTTGGTCCGACCCGGGAATCGAACCCGAGACCTCATGATCAGCAGTCGCACACGCCAACCGCGAGACCAACGAGGATGATCATTTAGTAAAAATTATCACAAGTGGTAAAATAATAAGTAGTGGGCTTGCAAACTAGCACACCATGACTTAGCATGGTAGATTATTTTTTGCTTTTTTGTTACGTTTATCTGTATAAATAAAAATTGATCACTGAAATGTATACAGGGTGTCCCAAAATTCAACGATAAGCGGGCGCCTAAAGGTAGACCTGCTAATGAGTACATAAGGAAAAAAAAATATATATACCTAGTTTTTTTTTAGTTACAAGAAAAATTTAGAATTTCTTTGAAAATTTATACCTTTCATGATATTGCTACTATTCACCACAACTCTTAAAAACACCAAATTGCCCGCAGTTTTTACACAAAAAACGTTCAAAATATTTTTTTTCCCTACAATTTTGAAATATTTTTACTCTTAGTGTACTTTGACTCATGGTCTTGTAAAAAAAAAGTATGGACACCACTACGTAATAAATAAATTAAAAAAAATGAAGGGTGTAAATTTTCAAAGAAATTCTAAATTTTTCTTGTAACTAAAAAAAAAACTAGGTATATTTTTTTATTATTTTTCCTTATGTACTCATGAGCAGGTCTACCTTTTGGCGCCCGCTTATCGTTGAATTTTGGGACACATGGTATACGCGCGTAACTTCCGATCGACTGCACCAAATTGGTCAATTCTTTCTTTTATGTGTTTGATATTGTTAGGAAAGGTTTGTATAAAAGCAAATTAAAAGAAAACAGAGTGTTATACGTTCGAACTCCGCCATCGTACTCTATCCGTGGGTTTAAATACAAAACATTTTTTTATTAACAAATTTTGAAAAAATAACGAATGGTTGCTTTTTGTGCATATGCATTATCAAAATACTGGACAAAAACAATTAAAAGTCATCCATTGTGGAATCTATATCATTGAACATAACCTTTATCTATATCAAATTCCAAAATATAGCTGCAAAAACCATTCACGCGAGAAAACATCAATAAAAAATCCAACAATAACTCAATAACGTACATCATAAATTACGTACTAAAGGCGACGGAATTTTCCCGCTACGAGAATATACACAAGACAGTAATCTCAGTACACGAGGACGGTGGAAGATTGATTTCATTAGTTCGGATAATATCGGAAACGTTATTGCCGGTACCGGTGTGAACATCAGACTCGATTTCGATACGTCGGTTCGTAGTAACACAGTTTGATATGGTTTATAGGCTTCTGTTTCATACATATAAATCAGAGGGCGTTTGTGGAACTAGCTGAAATAAGAAGTACGTAATCAAGGTTTGTTGACCAGTATATTCGTAAAAGCAGTCATTGGCCGGTGTGGTGAAGGATTAAGAATACGAAGAGTCATCACTCATGTGCATCCTGTGGGTGTCGTAAAAGCCGATTAAGGAAGAAAACAGGACAACGGCACCCCAAGAGAAGCGAAACTTGAAACACCACATCAACTTGTCAGGCCAGTGTGGAACAAGTAGACCAAAATGTTATTTTAAAGGAGAGGCTTATGTCTATCAGTGGACTGATAAAGGCTGTTGATGATGATGAAGATAATGAAGTAGTCGGGCCTGTTGGTCTAGTGATTCGTTATCCTGACTGCTAAGCCAGAATTAATGGGTGGAAAACAAGAAAAATAATTGTGTAATGAGCATGATCACTTTTTCTGGGCCTGGGTGTTATTATGTATGTCGGAGTGAGGGTATCCAAATAATAAAAGTGATACAAACATTTGCCACTATCGAACACTACGGAACACTCTATATAAAGCGGGGCGATCGGAAACAGGACACAGTTCTCTTCAGATCTCGTGACGACCATATCTATTATTTGATTTGCGATTTATTGTATCTCTGTGTTTTATATTGTGTGTATGAGGCGATATTTATCAGTGGGGGAATTACTAGCCTAGGTGGCGAATTCCACAGGGCATCGCGGAGGGGTGAGCGTTGCCCCAATCCCCTCATGGGGGATTGCTGATGGTGTTTAAGTTGATTCGTATCCGTTTAGTAGTGATTAGTGTTTGGCTTTGGTCCAGATTGGCTATATCTGTCATTCATGTTCTCGTTTATTCTTGTGTCTCCGACATCAGAAGTGGGATCTGAATCTCATTTGCCCACAACGTTTGAGAGTGTAACGGATCGTCAGTCGCGGCGAGCTGTCGAACTACCCGCCGCTCGAAAATCGTACGAGGTGTCATTTGTTAAATTTTTGTAAGCGAGAACGCTCACATAGTGTCAAAGTGTCGGTATAGCCTTTTCGCGTACGAACAGTTTATGAGACGTGCGGCCTACAACAGCGGCAGCGTGCGGTAGTAAAAGCAACGCATCGGTAACTGGGAAGTAACCGGTATGTACGGACAACTCCAATCTGGTGAGTCGTACTATTTTTATTTTGTGCTGAGTGCTCTTTAATAAGATAAGTTCTGTCAGATGAATTTCTAGGCAAACGACAATATTGTGTAATTTATACTCTCGATTGTTTGATTGATTGTTGATTTTTGTGTAAACAAAAATAAAATAGTGGAGTGAGTGAAGGTGATTTTAATTCAAAAATGGACAATATTGTGCAGTAACATTATTGAGGGTAGGTAATGCCCGCACTTATTGTAACGTCGAAATTCTATGTACAGTTTTAATTCAGATTTTTTTCATTGCGGTTATTGTTTCATGTAGTACACAATTACTGTATTTCAAACGACATAATTATTGAAAGAGAAGAATGAGAATCTGTTTGCATTAAGGTTTTCATTTGCAGTTTTCGAAAATAATTTTGTTCTTAAAATAATAAGATCGTTTCTATTGGTGACATCGGTACAAAGGTAGACGATTTCGGAAGTATAGTGTAGTATTATATCATAGCAGAATATATGTGATGGAGGTGGATTGAATTACCCGTTCTGCACATGCTGTTTGTTTATTGTTTAAATTTATTTCTTATTTTTAACCCCCGACGCAAAAAGAGGGGTGTTATAAGTTTGACGTGTGTCTGTCTGTGGCACCGTAGCTCGCGAACGGATGAAGCGAATTCAATTTAGTTTTTTTTGTATGAAAGGTGAGCTACGTGCGAGTGTTCTTAGACGTGTTTCATGAAAGTCGGTTGAGTCATTTGAAGGTTGTGGGGGTGAAAGTGGGGAAGAAAAACCGAATGTCTGCAAAACGTGCCAGTATAATCGTTAAATGACAATTATGTAATTGATGACTTCGACCTGATGCTGCATAAGTTTTTTTTTTTAAATTTTAAATTTACGATTTTGATGTGATTTTTAATTTAAGGCGGATTCATCTTTGATTGTAGCTATTGTTAACATTTTTTTAGATTATTATTTTTACCACTTTGTGATAGTTGTGACTCGAATTATAATTACCTTTTTTTTATTTTGTGATGAAATGTCGATATTTTCAGTAAAGATAAAAAAAACTGGTCGGACTTCTATTTGGTGTCAGCTATCTCACCAGCAGCGGGTGATTGTAGCTGGCATGTCTATGTAGTTGGCAGATATACGTGTGGTGGTCACAGGGATGACCTACGATACTATTTATTTGGATTGCTTTGAGAATTTGCAGCAGTAGTCAATTACTAAAGTTCTTATTTTATGTTGTTTTGATTTTAATAACGATGTTACTATTTTCTTTTGCTGTTCAGTAGTGTACTGTTTTATTGAGACAGAATAGACAGTGAGGTCAGATATGGCAGAGTGAGAGATATACTGTGTGTACACGTATGTGACATTTGATAGGGAAAGTGTAAATTGGTAAAGTTTGATCTCAGTAACTTAGTTTTGATTCAAAGTTAAGAAAGAAATTAGACAAAGTTAAATCCTAAGTATAAAGGACCGTTTAAAATTGTAGAGTTGCTCGATGGCGATCGTTATACTTTGAAATCTTTAACTAGTAACAGAATCTACAAATGCGCTTGCGTTCGTATACGAGAGTTTCCTTTAAGTGATATACCCGAGGAGGTAGATTTGTCTGGCATTGATAATAGTGAGGAAAATCCCTGTAGATCAAGTCCCTATTGATGTTGATGATGATAATCAAGGGTTAATTAATGCTGATGCAATGGAATGAAATTGAGTTGTAATTGTGTGGCGAGTAGTCTCTATAATGAGATATGAGAAATCCTATCAGCGTGGTGGTTGTTAAAGTTTAGTTAAGTTTTGCGAAAGGCGAGGTGGCCACTGAAAGGCGAGGTGGCCACTGAAAGGCGAGGTGGCCACTGAAAGGCGAGGTGGCCATTGAAAGGCGAGGTGGCCATTGAAAAGTGAAATTGGTAGAATAAGAGGCCATCTAGATATTGTTAATAATCCAAAAATGTGTAACGCAATAAACGGTGAGGTGACTGTTGCGATACTACTTATCGATGTTATTAATTTAGTATGTAGCGAGAAGTCTATTAGCATTCAGATTTGATAACGAAAAGCCTATTATTTTATGAGAATGTCCTAAATGAAGTTGTTCCACAGAAGGTAAAATGTATATATATATCACCGATTTCAAACCTATGAATAGGTAGCACATACAAATAATAGTGTTTCATCAATATTAAAGGTTTGCATATGAGGTGTACTTAATTAAATCTTTATTAAGTTATTTTATACTTTTTAGTTTTTGAAGTCGGTTTTTTAACGAAGTTTTTTTTTGTTCACCCAAAATGTACTCAACGCGCCTATAGAAGTTTTCACTTCAAAAACAAAGCATATCTGATTTCTCTTATTTGGATTGAAACGTGCCCTAACCAGTACCACTTGTTTTTAACCCTTTAAATTCCATATTTCAAAGACAAATAAATTTTGTTCTAGCCATCACATTAAAATCTTGTGAAAAATAAAATAACCAGTGCCATCGTTAGCGGAAATTAGATCTTTTCTGAGAAAGATTTAGATTTAATATAAAATTCATCTGCAACGGCTGCCGAGTCCGGACTCAAAGGACGGAAATTTGTATTTTGATCGATTGTGCCTTAAATAATACGATTTTTTTAGTAATCATCTGCGAGTTTTTTTTAAAAAAAGCTCATTAACTGTTCTGATCTCATAATGGTTCAAGCGATCACACCGACGTGTCCTATAGTTTGATCTTCGTAAGAGACAGCACTTTGTGTGATCCACAGCATGTTGTCCTGAGTCCTGGTATTTTTTTTAAAATCTATTTCATTAAAGCCTCCTACGGCATAGTATACATTTTTAGTGTGGGAATTGACTTCTACCTACAAAAACTATGGGCAAAACGCTGAATGCCAAGAAAACGTGTAAAAGAAGCATAACATACTAGTTGTGCCCGCTACTGCGTACACGTGAAATTTGATTTTTCAAATTATTTTTAATTTTTCACCGTTTAAACCTTCCCTGGACTACGACAAAGATTTCAAAACCAAAATTAGCTAAATCGGCCTAGCCGTTCTCGAGTTTTAGCGAGACAAACGAACAGCAATTGATTTTATATATATTAGAATATTAATTGACAGCGTGAGTAAATGGTTTAAAATTGTTTAACCAAAAAAAAACGATATCAAGAACTGGACCGAATTGAAACGGGAGCACACGGGAAGCACCAGCTTTCAAATAATAAAAACTTTTTATAAAAAAAAAAACGACTTCCGAAAACCATCTAACGAAAACTCTCTGCCAAAAAACACTAAAAAGCGTTAAATAAACTGGCTCTTCATAAATTGCTATGTGCCAATTCTAGTCTATACCCAATTCTTTATTCATTTAAATAGTAGTATAATAATACTACTATTCCGACTTCAAACAGATTTTAGGTACCTAGCACACATAATAATACTACTATTTAAATGAATAAAGAATTAGGTATAGACAAGAATTGGCACATAGCAATTTATGAAGAGCCAGTTTATTTAACGCTTTTTAGTGTTTTTTGGCAGAGAGTTTTCGTTAGATGGTTTTCGGAAGTCGGTTTTTTTTATAAAAAGTTTTTGTTTTTCCATTTTTAGTACAAACAATCGTAGGTTATCAGTAAGTTGAACTATTTCATATAATTTCTGCTGATGTGAATAACTTTAGTGGTTTGCACACGTATTAAAACTGAGTATGCTCAGTTTCCAAAATTAAGGTTAGATGCAAGATTTCTGTTACCGAGAACGTGGTCTACGGGGCAATAGGAATCGTGTCCAAGCTTAAATGTCGTGATGAAATAGACGCAGGCGAGTTACTTAAAGCAAAATACATTAAGGGGCTAGTCATCATAGCGCCTGTGTCATCAGCTCACCTAAATAACTTAAAAGTATACAACTAAAGGTCTATAGATACGTATGAAATTGAAAGAATTATCCTCCAACTCCTAACCGTTGAGGAGTTGTACCTTCCATCATCAGCTTACATAAATAACTTGAAAGAATACGACTAAAGGTAACATACATACATATGACATTTAAAGATTTATCCTACAACTCCTAACCGTTAAGGAGTTGTACCTTTCATCATCAGCTCATCATCATTAAACGATGACTACCAGACGCAAATACCGGAATAGCTTCAGAAAATATACGAAAAACATAGTACGTGCCTGAAAAAAATGAGGGTTGCCCTCGATTTCTCTGGGATGCCATCATCAGATCCTAGTTTCCTTATCATGGTACCACTGTCGGAACATCTCCTTTCCAACAAAAGAAGAATCATCAAAATCGGTTCATAAACGACGAAGTTATCCGCGAACACACATTAAAAAATATATATATATACGGTCGAATTGAGAAACCTCCTCCTTTTTTTGAAGTCGGTTAAAAAAAATAATCATCAAAATCGGTTGACCCAGTCGACAGTTCTGTGGTAACAAACATAAACAAATACTCGACCTCCTCCTTTTTCGAAGTCGGTTTAAAAGGTTATGGTGAGCCAACCCTAAAGAGAGACATACTTCTGCTTCCGATTCTTTAGAATTTTTAAAGGGGAATAATTATTTCATAGCCGCGAGACCAACGAGAGGTAGTTAGGGTCTAGACAGTGATATTTATAATAACCCAGAGTATGTAACTTATATTTATCAACATACAAATGTTATATTACACAATAGTACATGCGTGGCGTTAGATAAGCCGGTAATCCGTTGAAGAATAGCGTAGAACATGTAATAAGGGGGCGCCGCACGATCGTTATTAGCACTCGGATAATTTAACCTTACGCGTGGTTGATAAATTACGTAGGTTGGGGATAGGTTCTTTACCAGGGTCTGAGCTTAGTAATAATAATAATTACACACATACACGGTCGTCTGATTCCAAAGTAGGCAAAGCCTGTACTATAACTTACTGCGCCAAGTGTTGTGGGTTCAAATCCTACATAGGACAATACTTTGCGTGATCCACAAATTGTTGTTCTGAGTCTGGGAGTTCTTTGTGTCCGTTTCATGTATGTTTGTAAAGTCCCCTGCGACACAGGATGTATTGTATATTCCTAACTCAGATACGCTACGCTACTTTTTTCTAAACTACGCTACTTTTCGTCAGTATCGTACAAGTATCGACAACTTGTACGATACTGATGAAAAGTAGCATAGTTTATAGCATAATTACTTCGTAAAGCGTGTGTTTACTTGGAACTACGCTACTTTTTTCTGCTTCAACAAGAACAAGGCGGTGCGTTATCAACCTTTTTTTATTTGATCTGAGATTCCGAATGCGGAGTTTTCTTTTAAAAAAATACATAAAAAAAGCATATAACTAGACTGCCGATAAACAAACTTGTGTATATCTGAACACATACGTATCAATACAAATATTATAAACTAGCTGACCCACGCAACCTCGTTTGCGTCTCCTATTGCCTGTAGCGTGATAATTTTCCCCCGTTTGTGTAACATTTTTCATTGGTGCTCCGCTTCTATTGGTCATAGCGTGATGATATATAGCCTATAGCCTTCCTCGTTAAATGTACTATCCAACACTGAAAAAATTTTTCAAATCGGACCAGCGGTTCCTGAGATTAGCGCTTTCAAACAAACAAACAATCTCTTCAGCTTTATAATATTAGTATACGAAAGTAACTGTCTGCATATCTGATGTTTTATGCCCCTGTATCTTACCAAAAAGGTCTTCCGGTGGTTCACATGACCCATTATTTTCGACATGGGCCCGTAGTCTAAAATAATCGTGACCCACACAATTATTTGTCTTAGGTGTCAATCGAAACCATGACCTCCCCGGCTTAGCAATCACAGACACTAACCATTAGACCAACAGGCCAACCAAATTAAAAAAGAGAAAAGATTTGAATATACAGAATGCTTTATTATTATTATTGCAAATTAAATTAGGTACTATGTTTCGTACATAGCCATGCCTCGGTACAAATGTTTTATAAATATACGTACATAATATATAAATTAATCGCTAGTGCCCTCGGTCACGGCATTTTATATTATAATGTTATATAGTCCATTTATCCAGGAATGTTTAATGAATTATAAATTATTATTATTATAAATGGGAGGCCTCGACTGGAATACTATCACATTTGGTTGTTTAGGTGCCTCCCTCTTCTCATGATTCTGGAGGGACGAGACTTAAAGAGCGTCGACGTACTTGTGACTCTAAGATACGGGTATCCATTAATCGGGGGTTGTCACTCACCATCAGCTTACCATGTCCTAGTTAGCTGATTTAGAAGAGCTATCACTATAAAAAAAACGAAGTCTGGCATTAAATTTATAGTCAAACATGTTAGAGTCATATACACCAAGCCACACTGACTACATAATTAATGAATTTATAAAATCAAACAAGTTTAATCAGAACAGATTAAGCAAGAACTATACAAGATCTGTCTCTAAACATGTTCAAACATGTCTGTAGATGTAGTTAAGTCTGTAACCGCCTTAAGTAACCACGATATTGCCCATAGTACAAATTTGCTCAGAAACGCAAGTAAACTCAATGAACAAGTTGTTGGTGTATTGTGAAATGTTAGTTTCAGATCCCTGAATCTAACTAAACTACAGACTATTATATTAGACGCTACAACACAAATACGTTCCTAAATTTAGTTAACGAAATAGAGGCATACAGGGATTTAGTACTAAAGACCACTATAAGTCTAAGATTAATTTTCGTCGTAGACATACGTTAACATTTTTTTTTGTCAACTCCATTGGGCTGTTACTTCACCGGGACCTAACATTAAGGTCCTAAAGTCTATAAAGTTGCGTCATCACTTGATAAGGTAAGGGCCCTTGTTAAGTAAGGCCAATCCTCTGTCATTTGCGGTTGATCCTGTCCCTTCCAATGAATAGAGACAAATGTCATGGTAAATAAAGCAAATATAATTAAATACCTACGTAGTTTTAGGCAACAGATTCTGAGAGGAGAATAACTAATCTTAGGTTTAATTTTTTTATACACTGTTCATATTTATCAATTAATAATAACTAGCCATTTTCCTTGATCTTTAATTGTTTTTTCTTTTTTACAAAGACAACTCCTGCACTAGGAATTAATCCTGTGTCGCAGGGGACTTCACAAACATACATGAAACGGACACAAATAACACCCAGACTCAGAACAACAATTTGTGGATCACACAAAGTGTTGTCCTACGTGCGATTTGAACCCATGACACTTGGCGAAGTAGAAAACGGCGTGGTGACCGTTAAACCACTAGGCCAAACGTGCAGTTTATTTTTTTTCTTCTCTCCCTCTGCTAGAATTATATGCTCCTCCACTAATCACAAGCACTCAGTGAAATGTAACTAATGAATTGCTTAATATGAGTCTTTTATGAGACCATCTTTTCCTCTGGTGGAACAGGCCAATTTTTGTCCAAGTAAAGTTTCCACCTCTTTTACTTCCTAGCTTAACACGTCATACAGTAAATTTGAAAGTAGTTACTAATTAAAATTCAACCCGTAAATAACATAAATTTTATCTTAAATGTTCTATGCAGAAATTTTGCGAACTAAAAGTTATTTTGATGAAGTTTATAATGTTTTAATGAGTCGTTGGATTGCACAAGTCGATAGACAAGCTTCGTTAATTCAAATAACTTATTCCCTCATTAAGCTTTGATATAAGATTTCAATGTCAAACCACTGAACCGATGAGTCTGACAAACTTTGTGATTAGGCCGCTTGAGGAGATTAGATTGAGATTTAAGACAAGCGATTAGCGTGTAAATTGATACGTTATTTTTAAAGAATAGGAGACAAATGAGTAGACGGGGTGCCTAATAGTAAGTGCCTATCGACACAATGGACCGAAGATTTAAACAAAGTGGTTGGCAACGGATGGATGCTGCCCAGGACTGGAATATTTGGGGCTCCTGTCCCGGTAGACCTTCATTCAGCAGTAGACGAGTTAATATGGGTAAGTGCCTATTCCTGCCCATGGACACCTGAAACTCAAGAAACACAAGTGACTTTAAGCCGATTAAGTGCTTCTTCCATCAGAGTTAGTTTGGTCCTCCGATGATCTCATACACTGTTTTTAAAAAATGAAAATATTCCTTAACATTGTTATCCTGTTAGGTAGTATTTTAGTATTTTATAAGTGTGTTTCAACAGCAAGACGAGAGACTTGGCATAGCAGATAGTTTTATTCTGTTTGTATTGAGTGTGCTCGGTAAGAGATCCTGAACATGTGAATTGGTTTAACTGCAATTAAACAACTTCATGATCTTGAATACTTAGTATTTATATCTACCGAATACACACACAACTTCATCACATCAAAATTGTTTGAAAGTTTTGTAAGCGTGCTTAAGGGGCCGGCGGTCACTGAGTTCTCCATACAAATTGAATACCAAAATAATTTGTAGTTTGAATATATTTCCACCATATTATGTTGATATCCAGATTTAAACAGTATTTATCCAGGCTCCTTTTCCCTTTTTATTTAAAAAAACTTACGTAAAGTAACGAAAAAGTTGAATTTAATATTGCACATTTTTACAATGTAAATGGCATGTTTTAAGTTTGTTTTTTCTATATTATAAACAGCAATACGTATAATATTTATTATAAAAAAGCATAGCTTGTATTATCAAATTACTAATTATCGAAAAGAAAATGAAAAAACATTGAGTTTTCATTGATGATTTTTGGTAGTCTACAACATATTCATATATTTTATATAAACCGAATAGTTAGTAGTGCTTTCGCAGCAAGCAGATGTCAATATACTACGCCAGGTATGGCTTACCGAGATACAGTGACGAGATATTAGATAAATATTTTATTTTATTATATATTAGATACAGCAATATTCCAAACAAATTTCAACTTGCAGTTGCGAGCGTCGGTCGCTGCGCTCTTAACATCAATATTTTCATCAATGACTTATATTACAAAGAAGCCGAATATTATTCATGCAATAAGTCACACAGTCTTTCAAGTTAATCTTTAACTTAAGTTTAACTTAAATTATTATTTGAATAGCATAAACTTTTGTAGAACTTTATTGGATATAATGTGAGGAGACAACCTATTCACCTTCACTTGTTGACCTTCGGTACCAGTCGGTGATGGTACAACAACCACCTATTCACTGAAGTGTTCAAAGTCTACATATAATCATTTGTATAATTTGAAATAATTATCCATACTATTATTAATATTAAAAATTATAAAGTAATTCTGTTTTATGGCTAAACAACTGCCCGTGCTGCAACGATTTTAATTAAATTTGGTATGGAGATACTTTGATGCTTGAGGAAGGACATAGGCTAGTCTTTACCGAGATAATCGATATACATGCGGCCGGAGCCGCGGGCAGAAGCTAGTAAGATATAAAAAGGTGTTTAAAAATACAACAATACCTGTAAATTTAAATCAAGATTGTTACTATATGTTAGGAAAATTTTCTCTCTGCACTATATATCCAAATTAGAAGTAGTATAGAATAGTTATTATTACTAAATATTAAGTTAGGCTTTATCATAATATTATTTGAATGAGAATACAGGTTTGCCTAGTGTGAGAACTGCGTTGTCGTAGTGGGGAACTTAAGTTCGTAAATTTCTGTTGCAACGTTTCTTGTGTCTCGTGTGTGATTGTGTTTTGTGTGTTCTTAAATATTTTAACACGATCATTTGTTTTAAATTTAAAATTTAATTATTTGTAATAATTACCTATAAGTATATTAAGAAATTTATCCTAAGTACCTATCCATAGGGTTCAGGGTTCCGTGCCAAAGGAAAAAAACGGAACCCTTATAGATTCGTCATGACTGTTTGTCTGTCTGTCCGTCTGTCTGTCTGTCTATCCGTCTGTATGTCACAGCCACTTTTTTCCCAAACTATATGAACTACAATGTTGAAACTTGGTAAGTAGATGTATTCTGTGAACCGCATTAAGATTTTCACACAAAAATAGAAAAAAAACAATACATTTTGGGGGTCTCCATACAAGAACTGAAACTCAAATTTTTTTTTCATCAAACCCTCGTGGTGTATCTATGGATAGGTCTTCAAAAATGATATTGAGGTTTCTAATAAAAAATTTTCTAAACTGAATAGTTTGCGCGAGAGACACTTCCAAAGTGGTAAAATATGTGTCCCCCTCCCTGCAACTAAAATAAGAGAATGATAAAACTAAAAAAAATATATGATTTACATTACCATGTAAACTTTCACCGAAAATTGGTTTGAATGAAATCTAGTAAGTAGTTTTTTTTAATACGTCATAAATCGTAAACTGCAATTCACCTTTCATTCAATCAACACAAATATAAAAATAAAATTATATTATGTTACTTGCTGCTGCTGAACAACTGACTCGCACTTAGCCGCTTTTATTCATTTAGTAACTCGGTCAGTCTGTTACACTTTCAGCTAAACTGCTACACTGATTTTCTCTTTGAGTCTTGAGTCCTACATAGTTCTAACAACACAAAAAGAAGATATATAGTTACTAGAAAAGTAAACCATAGAGGTAAACAAAAGTTTAAAGCTACCCTTCGTGAAAGAAATGTTGGACTGTGCTGAATCATTACTTTTAAGTGCAGTAGCAATCAGCCTGTCATCACGATTAGTGAAACCTGTCCTCCTAGCCAAGTTGACATTCTACAAACGTAAATACATAGAAAACTAACAAATTTATAGGAATGACGTCATTTCAACGTTAAGTCACGTGGTCAAAACAAAATATTTAGGCGTTAGCGATCGTAGAAAAATGTATAATCAACGTGAAACGTTTGTATATTCTAATTCGCAACGCATCGCAAATATCTGCGAGCGCGCACGAATGCACCGCAAGAACCGCAACGCATCGCATCGCAGTTATGCATGGGAGCCCTAAGGGGGCTGCGGGACCGACTCTCGGGTCGGATCAAATGTTTGTATCACCTTCAAATATGTATTTATTTTGGGTTTAATTTTTTTAATGCTGTAGTTTTCTACTAGTAAATCTAGTATGGAATCTATATACTCGTAGTTTTAAAGTCTTGTACTCTGAATAGTTAGAAATAATACAAAATTTTAACAAATGAAAAACCGACTTCAAGAACGACCAAATTGAATTGAGTGATTCGTCAATTTGTCGCGCACATACATAATGCGAATTGAAGATTTATATGATTTTCTCATCAATGACATGTCAGAACTGGACCAAATTAAAATGGGACCACATGGAAAGCACCAGCTTTCAAATAAAAAAAGAATCATCAAAATCGGTTCACCCAGTCAAAAGTTATGAGGTAACAAACATTAAAAAAAATGAAAAAAAGTATACAGTCGAATTGAGAACCTCCTCCTTTTTTTGAAGTCGGTTAACTAGATGGCTTTGTGTGTTAGATGTCTGAAAATATTATTACTTTAAACATCAGAAATTTTAAAGCAATGTATAAGCGTATTTATTGAGCCGTTATTATTACGAATGCTCGACTTTCGATATAATTACACCCCATATTGCCATCAGAGCTTTGATTTTAAACCTAACCTTATTAAATTCATTCATTAGAGACTTGCAATAAGAGATTTATTCTAATTTCTCTAATGAATTAATCCTTCCAAGAATAGCCACATCGGTTAAGCTGTAGACACGTAATTGGTTTTTAACCGACTTCAAAAAAGGGAGGAGGTTATCAATTCGACTGTATTTTTTTTTATGTTTGTTACCTCATAACTTTCGACTGGGTGAACCGATTTCGCTGATTCTTTTTTTATTTCAAAGCTGGTGCTTTTCATGTAGTCCTTAGTCCAGTTCTGTCATGGCATCCAGGAGAAAACCATATAAGTCTTCAATTTGCATTAAGTATGTGCGCGACAAATTGACGAATAACTCAATATCACGCTAACCGATTTCGATGATTCTTTTTTTATTTGAAAGCTGGTGCTTCCCGTGTGGTCCCATTTAAATTTGGTCTAGATTGAAGTCGGTTTTTTTGTGAAAATTTGTGATTATCTTTGATTTGTTCCAAAAAAGTAATCTTCATTTTTTACCCTTTTACAAATAAATTTAAAGTTAATAAGTTTTTCTAAAGTCATCAAAAAATAGTTTTCATATTTCAGTTTATGAAAGGTGCCTTTGTACTCAAATTAATTACTTTAAAAAAAGGCGATTACTAAAAGAATCTTTGTAGATATTAAAATCTTTGTTTCGATATTAAATTTGTAATCTCTTTTATGTTTATTACATTTATTATCTTTTTTAATTTACAAAGGATAACATATTTTTTTGAGATAAGATTGAGATTTCGTCATTTCTTTTAGAAGTATAAAATAAAAAATAAAGTGCTTTTTTAAACTTGGCATTCGATTTCACTGTAAAGGTTAAGTTTTTTATGATGTAAGGACAAACGGGTCACCCACAGTCCTTAAAATATAGCTCGATCTCTAATGACATATGGCTACGAAATCAACAAAGTAACTTTGAACGTATGATTTTATTTTGTATCACCTATATTTTCATCCTTTACGTGCCATTATTATCAGAAATGACGCATTATATTATAAATAGTGACTGACCGAAGATTCGGTTTAGGTTTCGGCCAGTTTCAGCGGGTCAGAAATTTGGAGGTGCTTCAAGTACAAAAAACACATTACACCGACCACATTGACATCCATATGGCGGCCGTACCTATCAATATTCCAATACTTAACCATTATGTATAAATTATGAGTGAGCCAAGAAGTTCGCTGACCCAAGATTCGGTTTCAGTTTCGGCCAAGAAATCTAGTTTCGGCGGGTCGGAAATTTCTAGGTGCTTCAAGTACGAAAACCACATTACACCCGCCACATTGACATCAATATACGGGTGGTACCTATCATGAAGTTTGCTGACCGGAGATTCGGTTTCGGTTTCCGAGCGGCCGATGGTTCAGCCGTTTTTTGGCCTAAACCGAAACCGAATCTTCGGTCGGTCACTAATTATAAATACGAAATATATACATGCAGTACATTATAAGTACAAAGATGATACCTAAATTTTACCTCAGTAGTTATAAAATGTACCAAGAGCTACTGAACCTTTCGACCAACGGTGTGTCTGTAAGGCTAGAAACTCTTGTAGTGATGAGTCATAACGTGCTAAGTACGTAACCATCGCCTGGCAGGCATCAGCCCTGCACATCATCATGTTTAATGGTTTTGAAAGTGTAAAAAGAAAGAGAAAAGAAAACTTGTTCCTGTAAGGCTGAATTTTTTATAGGATTTAGATCATTCATTAAAAAGTTCAAAAACAAAATGACAGGCGATTCCGATGAGCACTAGTACCTGCCAGGCGAACAGAAAGACACACCTTTCTTCAATTACATCATCAATGTAAATAAATTTTATTCTGGCGATGGTTACGTACTTAGCACGTTAAGACTCATCACTACAAGAGTTTCTAGCCTTACAGACACACCGTTGGTCGAAAGGTTCAGTAGCTCTCTTACTAAAATGACGCTAGTGAGTCATAGAGATTGTTCAATCCTTTCGCCAATGTAGCGGTCACCGTGTGAATTTTGTAATGTCCGCAGGGCCCATGTTTGATTTCGAACGTCATTGTACTGGCAACATTTTGATTGTCTCTGGTTCGTGTTTGACGTTTTGACGCGTGTTGAAATGGCCGGTGCCGTAATTTATTGATTGTTAATTTTGTAGTACTCGTATAGTTTCCGCGTGAGATTGTTTACACCGTGAGGTTTGTTGAGCTAGGGTACTTGTGGGCTCGCCGTATGCCAGCGTGAGACGAGGTTAATATCGAAAAGTGTTGAGAACGTTTTGATCGGTCAGGCTAGGCTTGTGGACAGTTGCCGTTAATTGTGATTAGACTCGCGAGGGTTTGTAGTGACGTATAAAAAGGCGCGTTCCGCGAGAACTAAAACGAGTGTATTGTAATTCGAATATCTGTGAAAATAATAATAATAATAATAATAATAATTTCTTTATTTTCCAAAATTACAACTCCGGACAGTTTCTTATACACAATTCTGTAACATGATTTATTATAACTTGTAACATTTCTCTTAGTTATGACCACTAGCACTCAAGCTAAGATTCAACTTGTGTTATGAGTGCTAGGGCTCCTTCTAATTGTCACTATATGCATTATTTAAATTTATCTCAGTTGTATAGTGCCTATAAGATACCTCACCAAACAGAATAATACAAAATAAGAAAATAATGTGATTAAGATATTAATGCTCTATGATGCTGCTGTGTCGTTGTGTGCGCGTATTTGTCTGTGTGTATGTATGTGTGTGTGTGTGTTTGTGTGTTTGTATGTTTTACAGTAGCTATTTTTCGAGAAAGAAAAAAAGAAGAAAAAAAAAAACGACTCAAATCACCATCCAGTCATCAATAAGGCCTCAGTTTCCCCATACGATAGAGACTTCATCCATGCCGTTATTAAAGTTTTACATTTTATTTTACTACAGTTATAAATACTATATTTTTTGTCCGCAATGTTATACAGTCTACCACCCAATGTCTTGAAATGACGTTCCGCCAATTTCGTTCTGTGAGTTTCTCTTGGAATGGCATTAGCCGATCTGCGCTTATTCATGCTGTTTGGATGATAAGGTGTTAGGGAGTGCATACGCAGTATGGTATTCAGTACGAACAGCTGTCGCACGGTCAGCACCTCCACGTCCTTGTATAATTGGGAGGTGTTGTATCGAAAGTGCTTAAAGGTCATCACTTTTAGTACAGCTCTCTGTGCCCTTTCTAGGTGCAAAAAACGCGTTTTGGAAGCACCACCCCAGACAGTGATACCAAAACTTATAACAGACTGGCATACTGCGAAATAGACCGTACGGAGAGTTTCAAAATCAGCAGAAAAGCGAAGGTTTTTGAAAAGAGCGATAAGTTTTCTCACTCTGCCTGTCAACGCCCCGATCTGGTCATTCCACGAGATAAGCCTGTCTATTACAACACCCAAATATTTAACCTTATCTGTCCTGGTTAGGGAAAGACACGTACATCCATGTGAATTGGTATCACAAGTATGAGCTTTGAGTAAAAAGGAGATATCTGGCTGCAGGGAAGCATTTAATGAGAAGGGCATGTAATTAGTTTTAGCGAGATTGAGAGTAAGACCGTTTGCAGACAACCAAGACATTACAACTCTCAGGGCAAGTTCTGCGCGTTCTTGTACCTCCTTCCAGTCCTTGCCATACACCAATAGGGCCGTATCATCAGCGTACGAAAATATGTTGCAATCTGGCAGTGTGAGACTACAAAGGCTGTTAACATAGATAAGGAACAGTGTTGGACCCAGAATGGAACCCTGTGGTACACCAAAAGAAAGTGCGCATTCGTCACTTACAAGAGAACCTATCCTAACCCGCTGGGAGCGCTCAGAAAGGTAGCTCCGAAAAATGTTTAATGTATTGCCTCTTACGCCAACGTTCTCCAGTTTCGTTAGAAGAGTGGGGACAGAAACAGTATCAAACGCCTTCGAGAGATCGAGGAATATTCCTAGGCATTTAGACCTCACATCTAGTGCCCTCACGGCACTGTCTATAAGAGAAGCTACGGCGTCCTCACAGCACTGTCCCCTTCGAAAACCATATTGATTTTTTGATAGTAAACCAAACTTTTCCAGGTAATTGACTAGCTGATTATTTAAAACCTTTTCAAAGATTTTCGACAGTACCGGGAGAACCGATATCGGCCTATAGTTGTTGACACTGTCCCTGCCCCCACCCTTATGGATAGGATAGACTATAGCTCTCTTCAGCGGCCCTGGAAAGACGCCCCTACATATACATAGATTTAAAATGTGGGTGATGATGGGAGCTAGAGCTTTCTTGCACATTTTTAGCAATCTGGATGTGACTCCATCCCACCCTGCTGCCGAATTCTCACGAAGATTCATGATGATTCCTTCGACTGCTGCCTGATCTGGTGCCAGAATGACAAGGGAATTTAAATGTGGCTTTTCGCGAACATATGGAGCATGAGTCGAGGCTGCATGCCCGTGCCCAGCCGCAAGTCTCCTCCCAATATTAGCAAAATAATCATTTACCATATTTAATGATGTTTTACTGTCGAGACCATTAATGCACAGAAGTTCAGATGGAGATGACTTTTGGTTAGATTTATGTATTATTTTATTTATTACATTCCATGTTAATTTAGGGTTTCCCTTTGCCTTAATTAATTCTTGTCTTTCAAAATTTCTTTTAAGTTTGCTTAATAATTTATTACAGAAATTACGGTATCTAAGGTAAGTGATCTTTAAGACATAATTTTGAGGAGTCTCCTTGAGTTTTCTATGCATATCGTCACGATTTCGTATACACCTCAATAGTCCTGGTGTGATCCACGGCTTAATTACTCTTCGTTTCGAAGGGATGTGAAGAGTTTGAGTGTGGGCATTTATAATAGATGTGAGTTTGGTAATCAGTGATTCTAGCGCTTCTTCGGGATTTTCCAATTTCATTATATAACTGAACTCTGTATTATTAATATCTTGTGTCACTTGACTGTAGTTCACTCTAGTAATAGTCCTGGACTTTTGTGTGCGATAACCATTTTTGAAGCAGACAACCACCGGGGAATGGTCGGTAATGTAGGTATCCAGAATGTACGAGGCAATTGGCTTCGTAACTTTTATCATAACGTGATCTATACAGTTATTCTCGCGAGTAGGGTCAGTATAAGCTGGCAATAGTCCATGAGAGGTTATTAGATTCATGTACTCATTATAGTGTGTATCATTGTTTGTTGGATGGATGTTAATGTTAAAATCGCCCACCAAGAATACGTTCCGGTAGGCAGAAACCGATGTCAAGACTTTATTCAGACTGTCCAGAAAAAGCTCAATCTGACGGAAGCACGGCGGTCGGTATACAGATATTACCACTATATCTCGACTTATCTTACAAACTAGGCAGTTCCCCTCTTTAAATTCCGGTTCACTGATCTCATGTTCTAAATTTGCATTCACGTAGACAACTAAACCATCGTTTTGATTTATATTATTTTTTGTAGAATATGTTAAGTACCCCTGAAGCAATGGAAGATTAAAGCTTCTACTCAGCCAGCATTCAGAAAGAACCAATATGTCAAATTTTACTTTTAGTGAAGATAACAATACCGTCACATTATTGAAATTCTTACCGATACTACGAATGTTATTATGCATTAAACTAAAATTACCTACATCACCCATTAACCGAGTGCATTCGTCAGGCCGACAGCTATGAACTTCATGCGAGCCAAACGAATCAATATTATTAAAAATGTCATTTATTGAGTTCATCTTTAATATAAAATAAGTCCACTCTATTTGTCACACTGAAGGAAACAACTATGTTGTCACGACTACTGTATTTTATATGTACTGTGTTGTATTTATATGAAGAGAAGAGATAAGTGTTTAGTGTCTTGCAAATTCCCAGTTTAGGTGTAAAAGTGTGTTTGTGGGTATGTAGATGAGCAGCATTTAACAATTTAGCATTTTGTCCAATACATAGAAAAATTAAGTTTTTACAATTACTATCTAGCATGCAAATTAACAACATGAAAAGTTTCGTTAGACTATTATACGTTTTTCCCCTGTAAATTTTGTAGACATTTCTCTGAAAGAACGCGCACTGGTTTCTCGCCCTCCTTTTTTCGAAGAAAAATCTTATTATTTGACGTCCAACAAAAATTAAAACTGTTTGTGGAAGCAAACTTACGTGCTTCATAAAATAGCTGCCTCATGGTGGATGAAAGTCGATCGGAGATGTATATAGGAACGGACTCACCCGGGAGGCCAATCAGTTCACTATTAAGCTTTTTAGAGTTTGGCTTTCCCTTGTTAAACTCGCGCGAAAATTTTAAAATTTGGTTTTTCTTTATGACAGAATGGAATTCCACTACTATTTGATTCGAGGGCCCTTGTTTCGCGGTTGGACGGTACACATCACGGATTTCTGCTGGCTCAATCTGCACTTCAAGGCACTTACAAGTGTCCGTGATCACCCTAATAAGATCGTCGCTGTTTTCCCCGTCTTTGGGCGCTATATTACGCAATTCTAGAGAGGCCGTGCGATGACCATCTTGTATGTTCATAATTTGTTTTTCGAGCTCGTCGAAAAGTTGATTATTGAGATTAATTCGGATACCTTGAGAAATAACCAGCACCTGGGAGCAATGTTTGTGTGAAGACGCAAGAGCAGAGAAGATTCTACCCAAGAGATATCTCTTGGACGCCGAGAACAAAGAAGACACACACTCCAGTAAGTGCTTTAGATGAATTTAATTTAGATTAAGAACACGGTGACACAGCCGTGGTTCAGCCTTCTTGCCAGTGGTATTAGTAGTGATTGTATATCCATCTATGGGCCCATGGGTATTATAAACTTCACAAGGTGATCGCTGCCTTGGCAAGAGGACTGATCAGCCCATATGTACAGGCATTCAATCGCTAAGCTAGTTCACTGGCAAAAGAATTCAACTCAGAGCGATTCACCCTGTTCTTATTCTAAGCTAATTTAATATCAAGCACTTACTGGAGATATGTGAAATCCTTGATATCGGCGTTCTGTGGGGCCCCTCTGGTGCGCCCTCTGCTTCGTCACACATTCACCACTCCTAGTGGTAGTACAGGTTCCAAGTATTCTAATTTATAATACACCCGTTTTAACTGACGCGGATCGCGCCTAATTGACGCGACTACTAATCTCGCGTGTCCAAACCAGACCAAACATAACGGTAAACAACGAAAAACCCGAGTCTGTTGGACAATCAGCTAAATTTCCATTAAACGGCACTCAAAACCCACCCTGGTGGACCGTTAACACAAAGCCTCTCTTAAGTTCTATATTTGAACTTCAAACGTCAAACAAAAAACATGACAATCAAAATGTTGCCATTATAATGACGTTCGATTTCTAACAGAGATCATGCTATATTTCAAGGACATTTTTTTATGGGCCTGCCAATGTTGCTCTACTCTGCCTGGTGGAAAGCATAAGCAGAATCCAAGAGTGGTGGTCACCATACTTATTGCGAATGCAGCCAATGCAACAATGGAGCATGGTGACCCACACCATGGCGACCTAGTATCATTGTTTAGTGACAACTGTCACAGATGAATGAGATATTTGTGAATGACTAGTGACGGCCATGGATACCTGAAACCGTGGGAGAATCGAAGTGATGTCACGGCCTCACAGAAAACCGGTGTGAAATTGTGCTTGCGCTGTGTTTCACCGAGTGAGTGAGAATACCTACCTCCCTCCCCCCCCATCCCGAAAAGGCCGGCAACGCACTTGTGACGCTTCTGGTGTTGCAGGTGTCCATGGGCGGCGGTAATCGCTTATCAACAGGCCATATGTCTGCTCGTTTACCCGCCTATTCCATAAAAAAAAAACTCAAGGGCCATAAGTGCAAGCATGAAGAGGATAGGGAAGGTTTGACCTCTAGCTTAAAAAACCTCAGGATTGCTTAATGCCAAATCTCTGTAAGGCCATGATAAGTTGATTTTTGATGAGAATAATTCTACTCACACTGCTCTTTCTATAATAAACATATAACTGGACTGCCTCGGTGGCGTAAGTGGTAGCGTATGCGACTGCTGTGCTTGAAGTCTCGGGTTCGATTCCCGGGCCGGATGAAATGTTTGTATGATTATGATCTGCAAATATTTGTTTCGGAGTTTGGGTGTTTTCTATGTATATTATGTATGTATGTATATATATATATATGTATTATATCAGTTGTCTAGTACCCATTACACAAGCTCTGCTTAGCTTGGGACTAGATGGCGTACTGGATGGCGTTGTGTGTTAGTAGATGTCCGATTTTTTTTTTTTTTTTTTTATGTTTGGCCCGCCAAAATGACTCTACTCTGCCTGATGGAAAACATAAGCAGAATCCAAGAGTGGTGGTCACCATACTCATTGCGAATGCAGACAATGCAGTATGGCGACCCACACTATGGCGGCCTAGTGTTGCTGCTGCATCTTTTAGTCTAGTCAACAAGTATGGAACTTGTTGACTAGACTATTTGGGCCTCCGATCTCGCACTCACCAACGAAACACGACAGCACTGCTGCTGTCATTTTACGTTGATTTTCTGTGCGAGGGTAGTACCGCCCCGGTCGAGCCGGCCCGTTCGTGCTGAAATCAGCGTGGCTCTACTACCTTGTTTTATTGTTATTCTTATAACATACGATAAAATAAACAATGTCACAAGAAACCAAGGAATAAGAAACAGGTACACGACTTACCAAACCTATATAAGTTCTTATTATAAGAAAAATTTAAATCAAATCTTCTATTGAAAAGTTCCTAATTTGTAAGTAAAAAATTCAAAGACTCAGAAAAAAATGCCATTAATATTTAGTGCTCGTCTTTGTTCTCTGCTGCAATTAAAGGGCCCTTTCAAGCTTTAATAATCGCCCTTTATTTAATTTCATAACGTACTTTGCATTTTCATAATCATAAATATACTTTTATTGACTTGTTTTTCAGACCTTACTCATGTGGTAAAATTAAATTTCAACATAAATATTAGCAGTCATAAAGACTGCCGATAGAAGTGCAAACTTTTTGTAAAATTAATGTGTAAAATTAGAAATTTCATAATGTTTAAATTACACCGTGGGAGAGCCACGCTTCGGCATGAATGGGCCGGCTCGACCGGAGTGATACCACGGCCTCACAGAAAACCGATGTGAAATAGTGCTTGCGCTGTGTTTCACCGAGTGAGTGAGGATACCGGAGGCCCAGACCCCAACCCCTTCCCCTATCTCCCCCCCCCCATCCCCCAAAGGCTGGTAACGCACTTGTGAAGCCTCTGGTGTTGCGGGTGTCCATGGGCGGCGGTAATCGCTTACCATCAGGCGATACGTCTGCTCGTTTGCCGGTCTATTCCATAAAAAAAGAAAAAACATCATCATGTCAGTGACGCGGTGACGCTAAAAAAGTTTTCACTTCAAAATTTGAAACCTTTATAACACAATCAGTAATTGTACATGATGACAGAGAATGAGATGTACAAAAATATATATATAGGTACACACAGATACACACACACATTTGTCAGATCTCATTATGATCAGATGAGATCAGAATCATCTAGGTTTAAGTTAGGTTAGAACAGTGACCACACCAGATCCCCTGTGTTGTTGTTGAATCATTTTGATTAGATGGGTTTAAGTGGATTGCTTTTGACCTGTTCCCGTAGATAGTACATTACCGGCTGCGCATTAGGCATTGTATAGAATACCTAGGCAAAGTATAAAATGAAAAAAACTTGAGAGGTGTCAAGGGACACCCGGATGGAGATGGAACGAAGTTTATATTTATATATTTTTGATATGCTAGTACTAATAAAAATGCGCATAAAATACTGAAATTATTTTAGAAAAAATGAGACTGTACAAAATATACTATGAAACAATATATTTTCTGTAAATAAATGCAAAAAGCCAACATCACTTGATATTCCCGGGCGGTCACCCATCCAAGTAGGTACTAACCACGCCCGATGTTGCTTAACTTCGGAGATTGGATGAGAACCGGTGTATTCAACATGGTATGGACGTTGGCAATCAGTTTGTTATATTTAACGTTGAGTATCCAGCACTATGACGTCAACTCAATGTTAAAAGTGTCGTTACAACTTTTGGTCTTAATTTTTTCCGTCTAGCCCCCTTTCGCAACGTGCGATAAGGAACTTCGTTCCAATAATATTTCATACATTACCTACACGTTTTAGGTATTGTATACATTGCCTCGGTAAAAATATGTTGCGTCAGCAGATTTGTAAATATTTTAAGTGTCCAATGAAAGAATTAATCTAAGGACCGATCTCCTTCCTCGACATTTTTCTGCGTTCACTTTGAAAGAGCCTCAATATTTTTATGCAAAAGAGGTCTTAGAAACATTCAAATTGAAATTACTTTTTTAATACAGATTTAGTTAGGGCAAAGTAAAATGTAATTTGGTTTTATCTGAATAAAAGATCTAAAACATTTTGGATTTAACAAGTTCTTATAATCTTAATTGTATATTCTTACAGACTAAGATTTATAGTGATTAATAATAATCATTGCCACTCTACTCCATGTTGTACCTGCAACTTGCCTGATATCGTCATCCCATCTTTTTTGTTGCAGGTACAACATGGAGTAGAGTGGCAAGAGAGAGAGACGAGAATGGAAAAGGTTGGAGGAGGCCTTTGCCAACTGGCAAACGGACTTACAACACGTTAAGAAACACCAAATACGAGCATAATGTTCACTAAGTAATGATGTATTAGTACAATAGTTTATGAAGCATGTATTTTAAGTCCGAATAAAAGGCTTTATTATTATTATATAATAATAATCATTAAGTGAAAAAGTGAAAACGGTTTTCTTGCTCCGTATCATCATTTTAGTCATGTTAACGAGCAAGACAATACCCACTCTGATGACCGCCACGAGGAACACGCTTCGACTCCTCTTTTCGTTTGGAAATCCCCTCGGATACCACTTCCTGGTGGCATGTCGGACTCGAACCGACTAAAACCGCATGCCGTCTCGGGTACTAGGTGCCCCCTAGAAAGGAAAAGTCTGGAACCCCGACGTACCTCGGTCCACCTACGGTTTGTAGATGACCCCCTCCTCTGTGGAAGCCCCGATGTTTCCAATGCTGACCCCAAAAGGTGGGGCCCGAGACACTGGACATTCTGCCAGCGTGTGTAGCACCGTGTCCATGGTCCTGCCATCGTAGTGGTGGCACTCAGGCATTGGCTCCTTGCGGATCAGACACAGGTGATCTCGTAAAGTTGTGAGTGCCCTGCAATTGAAAGCGTCTGTAGACTTATCATCGGACAGTCTTACGCTTGTCTGCTACCGAAATAACTTCCATTCTAAACACGTTTAACTTTCTTAGGTATAGACGTCATTAAAAGCAAAAACATCCACTTTCGCCTTCACACAAGTTTCGACTTGTATAGAGAATTCCTTCACACAACACTACACGGTGTTTTAAACACATGTCTAGGTAAGGAGTGAAATTAGATTGGTTTGTTATAAATTCAGCAGATAGCGCTTTCAAGCCAGACAGGATATCAGAGAAAGCCACTTTCCAGCGGCTTACGTAGTGAGTGCATTTGGCGAGGGCTCGATGCGGCTGAATGTGGATGCGGTTTGCCTAGGGCTGGCACGACTTTAATTAATTTATATCTAAGTTATAAATGTAAGATTTGATATTATTATAAGACTGATTTTATTTGCATACATTTTTTTTTGTTTATGTCTACTTGAGTCCGAGTGCTTGATGGTTTGAAGCTTGTCTCGCCCATGGCCTATTTCACAGCTATTAAAATACATAATCACGAAAAAATTACTGCTTCTGTACATTAGATGAAATTTCGATAAACAAGAGGGCATCCGCGAGCAAAACTAGTGTAGTATACAAGTGAAAAACAATCACTTAATGACCGAGATCTAACAATAGAATTCCTTTTAGCGCCGCACGCCTCTTTGACGCGATGGAATTTTGGCGTGCTGGTATTCCAAGGATTTTCTTTTATTAAAGTCTTTATAAACTTTTCTTAAAATACCATTGCAATATTTCGTTTCGTTTGCAAATTTTGCTAATTGCCAACCCTGAGTATATGGTATGTAGGGTTGCTAACTACTGCTACAATGAACATAACGGATCAATTGCTGTATTCGAACGAGCAATTAACTCGCTACAGAGCAGCATGTAATGAAAGTATTCTGGCATTACCGTCCATTGAGTACTTTAGGCCGTTCATTAAATTATTTTTTATGCACATACTTACCGTAAATAGTACAGGTAATTGATTACATAGCTTAGTCAATATTTTTATTATCCTTTATAATTCCCAAGAATATTTTATTCAATTAAAAAGCTCAACCAGTTATACCTAAATATCAGTTTTTCCATGGAGTGACTGGCATCGGACCTCCGCAACCATAGATATTCATGAAAACCGGCACCAACGACTTAACGTGCTCTCCGATTTATGAACGTGAAACACCGCTAACTTAGTATTCCGGGATGTTAATTTGTATTTCTTGTAAGAAAAATCCAATAACACTTTTTAGCCAAACTCAAGAATCAAATCCGAGACCTATACCGAGACTCTTGATCGGTAATCGCATACCTTAGCCGCAAGACCAATGAGGCAGTTGACAAAAAAGTTGAGAAATATAAAAACTCTATTTGATAAACATATAGGGCCGATTGGCGATTGAATGTCTGGTGCCTGGATGAGAATAATAAGAAAAACCTCCTCCTTTTTTGAAGTCGGTTAAAAAGATTCCTATCTTACTAAGACATTTACTGGCATACCAATTTTTTTTCTTTTCTTTGGTAGGCAATCAACTATGGGTTAAACTATTTTCTCAATTAATAGTTAACAAAAGTGAATAAATGACATGAAATAGATAATTAAAGTTCAACTTTAACCCTTATTGGAAACGTCATAAGCACTTTGCAATAACTTGAAGTTACAAAATTTACGAAGCTGTGTTTCTCGGATATCTGTTTTCTATTTAAAACATCAGTTCTGTTGAAAAGGAAGATCGCTATAATCTGGTACAATAAATACAGGCAGCCTCGCGTTTACGTGTGTACAAAGTTTCATTCGTTTTCTTTCAGAGCACCTGAGCCCGTCTTTAGTTGTCCTCTTCACGTTATTGTAGTTTTATCATTTTATTTTATTGTATAGTTCCACTGTAATTGGATAATTTTTCGCTCAAGGAGGCTTACTTTACGTATGGCATATAAAAAAAGTATTTGTAAAGCAATGGACATATAGCTTACATTAATATTACAGAACAATAAATTGTTATTGCTGTGTTCCAACTTCAAGATACTTGTTACACTATTTTACATGGAAAACTTAGATAGAGAGAGAAATATAGACACAAGATTTTGTGAATTCCTTGTGGAATTAAACATATTGATCCCAAAATTTCTTAAATTTTTATTAACCTTGTACAAATAACAGAATTGTTAATTTCTGACGATTGAAGATTTTTTTGGAGTACAACTACCCGTAAAGATTTCTACAGACATTCATATGGCATGGCAACTGGAACCGACGGCTTAATGTCCTCTCCGAGGCGCGTAGGAATCTCAATGCTATGTTATATGTACGCTCACCTGTCCATAGATTGACCTGACTAAGATTGCTTAACTTTGCAAAGTCTTAACCAAGTCGGTTACTATTTAGACATGAGCTTCTTCTTCTCACCTAAAGGTATGTTTAACATTAGGTTTTAAAATGAAAAGTAGCTTGCAAATAAAACACATCACAGACTAACCGTGACAATAATGAAGCATGAGTCCCTCGATATTCTGTCGACGTAGTGAGAAGCGTAACTCGTGAACCGAGTATGCCGAAAGCAGATTAATCAAGTTATCAACTCCTCAGAGTAAACACTTTGATTGATTGTCCCTCGCAAATTGACGGCTTTAGATATTAAACTTTAATAATGTATAACCTTATGTAGTTTGTTATTCAACGCTAAAAGATTTTAAGGGATGGGTTTTGTTTTATTTTGTCAAAAATATTTTAAACAAACTGGCAACTCATTTTTGTTAGCTATTTAATTATCTTATATATATATAAGAAAGTCGTGTTAGTTACACTATTTATAACTCAAGAACGACTGAATCGATTTGGCTGAAAATTGGTGGGGAGGTGGCTTAGAACCAGGAGACGGACATAGGATTTTTTTTCTCTTTATTTATTTTTAAGGGACTTATATCATATTACAAAACCAAAAAAAATAATAGTAGAATGAAACCCATTAGAAATGGAGGGGAATATTATAAAAATGAAAGGAAAAATAATTTACGGGCGATCTGAGGTCGGGAAGGGGATGGGGGGGGGTGGTTTAAGGGTGAAAAATGTTTTTTCACGATTTCCGGCAAAACTAAAAGTCCGATGGAAAAAATTCAAATGGCAAAGTTGTAGGTAATAAAAAGATGTATACTTTTGTATTTACATTTTTATCACATAACCTCAAAATTTATGTGAAAAATTCAAAAAAACAACTTTTTTGGTTTTTTATTTTTATCTTTTACAATTTTCTTTTTTTTTGTCACGAAATTTGGTGAAAACTTACCTTTTTATGTCCCAAATACGCTGTAATTTATTTGATTAGAAATATTTATTTTTTTACCTTATATTGAATTAATACCGAAAAAGCATCCTAATTTTCAATCGAAAATTCACCCGTCAAAATATCAGTTTTTTTCAAAAAGTTGGTATGTTTTCCGTTTGTTGAAATCTCTACTTTCCGATGGTGAAAAAAAAAAAAAAACCATAGTGAATTTTCTCAGAAAATGCAAAAAATCGAAAAAAACTCGAATTCGAAAATTTGTTTTAATTATTATATACAATTTTGAGTTATTTATGAAAATGTACACTTTAATTACTCGAAAAACGTAAGATTACATGTTACATTGATAAAAAATAAATTGCAAATCAAAATATACTACTATAATTAACAAACAAATAAGATAATAAAATTAATATTTAATAAGACATCTACAATATTTGGAGAAAGTTGTCGAAAGTTCTTTAAATTATATGCGTAGATGCCTATTTATAACTGTTTTATGATAACGTTTTTTGTGGACGGACTAGGATTTCATAGAGAAGTGGGGAAGGGGCTAGGCGGGTCTGGGTCTTACTACATACACACCTACTATTTCGTAGCAGCTGTAACAACCGTAAGCCTAGCCAGTATTCGAAATACAGTACAGTATACAACATCTTACTATATATATAAAAGAGTAAGGTGACTGACTGACAGACTGACTGACATACCCAGAGATCAACGCACAGCCCAAACCGCTGAAGCTAGAATCCTGAAATTTTGCATGTAGGTTCTTTGTGTAACGTAAGTGAGCACTAAGAAAGGAATTTTTGAAATTCCACCCCTAAGGGGGTAAATCAGGGGATGAAAGTCTGCGTGAGCGAAGCCGCGTGTAAAAGCTAGTCGTTTATAAAAATACACGTGCACGCTGACTTTCTTTAAGATAATTGTGACAAGTTTACTTAAAAAAAACTATTCGAATCTGCATAGGAAGGTAAATACTATCTCTATTTTTATCTGTATCAATCAATTAAATGCTATGAAATATATTTAGCTTTAATTCCGCGAGACAAATATCCAGGTCTGAAAGCAGGGCACAAATCCCACCGTCATGTATACTCACATGCGTATCATGCATATGTACACATACAAAACAAGTGAGAAATAATTATTCTTTGGAATAGGAATTGGATGAAACTTTACAGTAATATAGCTTATACATCAGGATAACACATAGGCTACTATTTGCAGCGATAACCTACATACACGCGGGCGGAGCCGCGAGCAAAAACTAGTATTGATATAATTTAACAGCCACATTATCCTACAAATTGCGTGATACGTTATCACGGCCCTTTGCGCAAAAGTTTTTTTCCCTGCTTGCCCTGTTAGTTCCCACAATCGAATATTTTTTAAGGTGAAAGGTGTGCCCTCATCAAAATGAAGCCACTCACGCAAAATTAGCTCTACATTAATAACTTGTAAAATTTGTTCCGGGAAACCCGGACTAGAATTTTTTGTGGCTTTTTTACTGAGTTAGGTTAAAGAAACCAAACATGAATATATGCATATATATCTCCTGCATACGTATAAAACATCATAATACATCTATTTACATATGACCCAAAGGGCTTAACTACTTACAAGAGAAAAAAAAAGATTTAAGTTTATTAAATTTTCTTCCGACCAAGTTCTGTTCTTGAAGGGTTTATTATCGACGACTTACAGTTAGTAAAACAACAAAACAATTAAAATATCGCAAGAACTGAAAAGCAATTAGTAGAAGGCAAAAGATTAAAGCAAGAAGCAATTTGCTCCAATTACCTAGGTACGTATTTACGTTTATTTACTTCAATTGTGTTTCTTAATGAAGTATTTTTATCCGACTATGGTGAAACCAAAAGCAAGAGTAATAGTTTTGGCAGTCTTTTTTATGTGATTGGGAGAAGACGAGCAGACGGATCGCCTGATGGTAAGCGATTATCGCCGCCCATGGACACCCACAACACCAGAAGTTGTGTGTATCTGTTCGTATATTAGGCGCCATGGTGCCTAAATTACTGAATCGATTTTTATGAATTAGGCGTTCGTAATAACAGCCCAGGTTATAGGTTACATAAATTTTATCAAAAGTTTTTACGTAGTCAGGTATATATAGGTTATAGTTTAAAGGTAATATCGATCTGAAAATATGATACTAACGATGTCATTTGTTACTGTGTATTAAATGTATATTTATTTGATTACAAATGTGTAATAGACGTAATGAAACATTCAGACAAGTATTAGCTATATACAAGTATTGCATAATTATCATAACAAACGAAAGGCGACCTTCTCCAAGATTCACCCCACAGCCGATCCTGTGCATTCAACGGATTTAAAAAATATTTGTAATAAGCGATAATCGAACCCGTGATATTGACAGTCTAAGAAAACAATAAACGCTTTTCGAAAATGAAATACAGTCTTTTTTTTATTTAATAGGGGGCAAACGAGCAGACGTATCACCTGATGGTAAGCGATTATCGCCGCCCATGGACACCCCACCACCAGAGGCATCACAAGTGCGTCGCCGGCCTTTAGGGAATGGGAGGAGATTAGAGGATAGGGGGGGAGATGGAGGGAGGGGTTGGTGTTTGGGCCTCCGGTATCCTCACTCACTTGGTGAAACACAGCACAAGCGTTATTTCACACTGGTTTTCTGTGAGGCCGTGGTATCACTCCGGTCGAGCCGGCCCATTCATGCCGAAGCGTGGCTCTCCCACGGTAATTTTAACACATTTAAATATCTCACAATCTCTCAAAGTAAACTTAATCTCTAATGCAATTCTTGAAACGTAACTAAAACCTCAGTAGATTCTCCAAACGCTGCTTAAGAATGTTTCTAATAACACTGCGATATTTTACAGACCCCAAGTGCCTCGAGGAATGTTAAAAGGCGTGGCCATTATTTATTAGGGTCATAAAACTCTAGTTAATGATAGCAAATGCGTCTACATACCAACTATTTGTAACAGCTATGATTTTTTGCTATAAAATAATGTTTATTGCCGTATAGGGAGTTGTGAAAAGATCGATTTTTAAAGGTATCCCACCACCACAAAATATACAAGTGTAAAAGGACGGCTACAGAACACTCATCCTGAGAAATCATTTATATAAAAAGTGACTCTAAGTCCGAATACATAGAGAGTAGTTTAGGTTGCACAGCGCTAATGTTTCTACATTTAATTATAGGCTTTTAAGTTAAAAAAATTACTCTTTCCAATAACATTAGTTTTTTTTTTTTTTATGGAATAGGCGGGCAAACGAGCAGACGTATCGCCTGATGGTAAGCGATTACCGCCGCCCATGGACACCTGCAACACCAGAAGCGTCACAAGTGCGTTGCCGGCCTTTTGGGGATGGGGGGGGGAGATAGGGGTAGGGGATTGGGGTATGGGCCTCCGGTATCCTCACTCACTCGGTGAAACACAGCGCAAGCACTATTTCACACCGGTTTTCTGTGAGGCCGTGGTATCACTCCGGTCGAGCCGGCCCATTCATGCCGAAGCGTGGCTCTCCCACGGTGAATACGGTGAAGTTTTTCTGCATTATCAAGATTAAATAATCAAAATCCCCTCTAGTATCGGGTATAGAGGGAGAAAGTATTCCAGTAACCTCACTTACTGGGTAAAAAGCAGCGAAAGATATGTGGGGTAACGGGTGGCATGTCCCTCCAACACAAAGGGAGGATCCTCCGACCAGGCAAGGTCATCATGCCTGGCAGGCAACGGCCCAACGGTTGATGTTGAGAAGTTGTATATATGCTAATCGGTACGAGAACTTCTATTGCGCGATTCAGGATTGGTAGTTTCTTCGTGTAGTACATAACTCCGTAGTTCAGTGTATCTGTGGTAGATGCGGCTGTAGTATATTTCTGTTACGCTGTATGTAGAAGCCACAGATATGTTTCACGCTGTTTTTCAGTCTATATCACTGAAAAATCGACGGTATAGTCAGGAATGCTGGACTTTTCCCTCAGCAGTAGTATCAGGTACATCGACTAACTACCTAAATATTTATTTCCTTATAAACATTAAATGTGTCTATCTAGTCCGTTCATAAATATGTTTAGTTCACATCGCATTATAATAATAATTTTATGATTATTAAGATATTAGGACTTTATGGATCATTCGCAATGTTATTGACAATATTAAACCGACTTTATGAGTATTCTTTATTGTTATTGCTAATAGGCTCCTGTCTGCGTTCACCTGATGTAAAATTTAATGAGTTCTTAGATAATTCTTCTTTCTCATCAAAATTGCTAATTCATTTCATTTTCGTGCGAGAGCCATGATTTGGAACAAATTTGTCGACGGTTTGAGCGGAGTGAGACAGGGCAAAAGACATGTACTAAACATTTTTAGCTCCTTCCTACTGAGGGAGTGAGTATGTACTTATTTCCGCTTTCCGCGCTTTTACCAAAAAAACATTTGAGTATCCCACAAAATACTAATTCACCACAAACTACACATGAAACTTTAAAGCATGTAAAGTGTTATAATTATGCTGTGTGGTTTGTAAGGGATCGCAGATTGCTATAAGGCAATTGTTCTCCAATTTTTTTTGTGTTCTTCATTGTGTGTGTCCAACCATCATCATCAACTGCCCTTTACAGTCTACTACTGAACATGGGCGTCTCTTTAAAAAGGAGTTTTTAGCTAACTATACAACGATAGATGATGACTGGATGATATTGAGTTTGTTTCAAGTTTTCTATTAAGCTATTGCATAGCTTTTATCACGGGCTTTGAGCGCGGCGACCGAATCAAGAAATTCCGTAACGAAAATAAAACCTGACACCCGAAGCTTGCACGGATCGAGACGATCTGCTCCGAAATCTGTCTGTCTCTGTCACGAACAAAGTACGTGACAGACAGACAAATCAGTCTGGGTTTGAGCAAGTATATAGGTGTATAGGTATCTATCATATCTTTATAATGCCACAATTCTGTTCAAAGAAAAAAAATACTGCATAAATAAAAAATAAATAAACAATTATAATTGCATAAGCTGATGCTGGTGTGCGTTCTCCGCTGCACCGCTTAGTTGACACTTACAATAAAAAAAATTGTGACATAGATATATTACATTACAGTAAGTTACGTTTAAAAAAATATGTAATTGAAGTTTTAAGCGATCGATAGTGGGCCCAACGGCTTTAGGTTATTTTTAAAAACACTGTTCATTTTTTGCTTTGTTTTTTCTTTTTTTGTTTCAACACTTTATATCAAGCATGCAATGTATCACGATGCTATTGTTATTGATATTTGTAGTACCCACTGTTGTTACTGGTATTTCTCACACTCCTGAGAAGTACCAGTTAATATTTCCCTAGTGACAAATTACTACTTACATATAATTTAATTTAATAGACAATGAAGGTTGAATGCTCATATGAATACTTGAACCCCCATAAGTAATCTGTGGAAAACGTAGTGGGTAGTATATTTACTAAGTTTAGTTTTCTAATAATAACCCTATGTACACTTAATATGCTACTGTTTGTATTCCCTAATCGAATAAATAAATAAATAAATAAAATATGCTATGCAATAGCTTTACCGCGGCAGTCCCCGAGTGTCACACGTTTTTTCCGTCGTTTCTTTGCCGTCCTATTTTTCTTTAGATTTGCTCTCTTAGTCGGGTGTTACGATGAATAGGGTGAATAGGGATGATGACACTGCGTATTCTTAATCCATCCAATAAGATAATAATAATAGTGTCAAATAAAGAGTATCGATTTATCTGTCTATCTCTCTATTTAATGTATAAAGAACCACAGAAACTCACTTTATAATTGAATATCAAGTCTCCAATTTGTAGTCCCGTTTTATGCCATTATGTCCCAACACTTAGGACGACGACACTATTTAAAACTTTTAACTCAAATAGAGTGTAGGCGAAGTTGTGGGTGCTCTGTGCTACAAATTGTCACTTTAGAGCTTGTTTAACATAATTGATGATGAGCTTGAAGGAATTTCATTCATAGTTAAGTTGTCAGTTACTATTAGATTCTTTTCACCCCACTTAGACAAAGTCAGACAAATGGTTAGGATTTTAATTAGTGTACAGCGGTCTTTACAAGGCGGTCCGATGAACTAGTGAAGGTCACGGATTGTCGATGGGTGAAGGCAGCACAGGATCAGTTATTATGGGGAGCCTTGGAGACCTATATCGGGACTGTACTATCCTCTCACAGAATACCGATACAGAATTATTTTTTTATGGATTTTTTTTTTTTTTTTTTTTTATGTTTGGCCCGCCAAAATGACTCTACTCTGCCTGATGGAAAGCATAAGCAGAATCCACGAGTGGTGGCCACCATACTCATTGGGGAAAATAATTGAGAATATGGGGCAAACTAGCTGACGTATCCCCTGATGGTAAGCGATTACCGCCGCTTATGGACACCCGCAACATCAAAGGCGTCACAAGTGCGTTACCGTCCTTTGGGGGATGGGGAGGGGGTGGGAGAAGGTTTTGGGGTATCCGCCTCCGATATCCTCACTCACTACGTGAAATACAGCGCGAGCGCTGTTTCACACCGGTTTTCTGTGAGGCCGTGGTATTAATCCGGTCGAGCCGGCCCACTCATGCCGAAGCGTGGCTATCCCACGGTAGTGGTGGGTGTGAAACCGGAGACCCAATGACGCAGAAACATCTGCCGCCGCCATAGGATGGGTCACCATTCTAGATTGTTGCATGGTATGCATTGGCAATGAGTATGGCGACCACTACTCTTGAATTCTGCTCATACTTTCCATCAGGAAGAGTTCAGTCACTTTTGCAGGTTGATATATAAACAATCTTAATCGTTGTAATTAGGAGTAATCCTACTAAAAATAAATATCGCCAAATCTAAAACAAGAAACATTAAAACTAATTTCCACAAGTATTATATTCCTTTATGTGCCGCACGATTGGTTCTCGTACGTTCTATGAATTACATAACAACAATTCAATTGGCACGAATAAAAGCGTTCAGAAATACTATTTCTCACGTAAGTTTGTTCGTTCTGAAATAGAGGGCATAAACGGAATGACTATTGTTTTTTTTATGTATCGCCAAAATGACTCTACCCTGCCCGATGGAAAGCATAAGCAGAATTCAAGAGTGGTGATCACCATATTCATTGCGAATGCAGATAATGCAACAATGCAGCATGGTGACCCGCAACATGTCTTTCACTCACTCGCACTCACCAACGAAACACGACATCAAAAACGTTGTCATTTAACGTTGATCTTCTGTGCGAGGGTAGTACCGCCCGGTCGAGCCGGCCCAACCGTGCTGAAATCAGCGTTGCTCTACTACCTGTGCAGTGCAGTGGTTAGTAACCTTTACTACTAAGGTAGATGTCGTGGGTTTGATTACCACTTAAGACAAATCGTTGTATGTTGAGCACAATCATTTTTTCTTTGTCTGGATGTATCTATAATAATTATATATTTATGCTTTTATAAATATATAAGTATGTTTATTCGTGAGCTGGTTAGCATAGTATTGACTCTGCCTAATCTGAAGTTCAGAGTACCGTAGATTTGTGAGATGTGTAACATTACATAGTATAAAACAAGTGATTAATTTAAAAATATTTTTTTTAAACAAGCTTTTATTACTTGTTAATAAAAAAATAACTTTAAGCTTTTTCATTTGATACCCATATTAGGTGGGTTGTTCAGAAATATGTACGCCGCCATTTTGTTACGGCGGCCATTTTGGATTAATAATAATACCGATTATATACAATTGCATTGTCATCAAAACTAAAGGTATGTTTCAAATTTAACTTCCAAGATTTGATTACAGACAAACATCGGGACAGGTGAAACTAAATAAAAGCTTATAATAATGAAGTCACTTCCACTGTCTATTCGCTTAGATCTTTTAAACTACTCGACGGATATTAATGCAGCTGCCAGCAAAAGATTGAGTGATTCAAGAGGAAGGATTGTATGTATATTACATGTATATCATAGTCCAGAAAAACTGACAATTTTAAAGATTATCATGCGAAGCCGAGAGGGGTGACTAGTTTAAAATAAACCGTCATAATTTATATGACAGAAACAAATGAATCTGTAATAAAAATAACTAAAAATAAATACATTTTTGTTAAGTTTGTAACAAAATGTAACCAGTAGCGCCATCTATGATAGTTTTGTCTGTACCTTTATTTCTTCTTGAACAATAAAAGTCAGTCGTTGTCAAGCTATCGCAGTGTATCATTTATAGGTTATGGGCCTTAAGCAAATTTTGGTGGAAATATAGTGCAAAATGTCGTCAAATCTTATTGCAAGCATTGATAAGCTTAGAGGCAGAGCAAATTATGAAGATTGGGCGTTTGCCGTGGAGAACTACCTCATATTGGAAAGTCTGCAACAGTGCATCAACACCGGCGGAGATCCAAACGACGCCAAAGCAAAAGCCAAAATAGTTTTAACTATAGATCCCAGTTTATTCGTGCATATAAAGAGTGAATCAACTGCAATGGGGCTATGGCAGAAGCTGAAGAAGCTATTTGATGATAATGGCTACACGCGGCGCATCGGATTGCTTCGAAATCTCATATCTATTCGTCGAGAAAACTGTGAAACAATGTCTCAATATGTGACTTCGCTGCTGGAAACAAGTCAGCGATTAAATAATACAGGTTTCAAAATCAGTGACGAGTGGATCGGCTCTTTATTACTAGCCGGATTACCTGAAAAGTTTGAACCGATGATAATGGCGGTGGAGCATTCTGGCATTGAGTTGACAGCCGACGCCATTAAATCGAAATTACTCGATATGGAGGACGGAAGCGGAAGTGAAGTTGGTACAAGTTCTACACAGAATGCGTTTGCGACGAAAGGTTGGCAATACAGAAATAAAAACCAATCGCACGCGCATAGACAAACGTCATTACAAAACGTCAAATCAAATGTCAGATGTTTCAAATGTAAACAATACGGCCATTTCATGAACAAATGTAAAAATACTCCAAAAGGAAACGAATCTAATGCATTCAGTGCTGTATTTCTCAGCGGTAACTTCAATCAAACGGATTGGTATGTTGATAGCGGCGCCAGCTGTCATCTAACATCCAAAAAAGACTGGTTGTTGAACACAACAAATCAACAGCAAGTGCAAGAGATTATCATCGCCGATAAAACTAGAATTTCTGTTGAAGGCTGTGGAGATGTGCATATATCTACAGTTGTTGGAGATACCGAACACGAGAACACAGTGATGGGAGTATTATATGTGCCAAATTTAGCTACGAATTTGCTATCTGTCAGCAAGTTAATTAGCAAAGGAAACAAAGTGACATTTGATGAGAAGCACTGTTATATTTATAATCAAAATAGTGAGCTAGTGGCTACTGCAGATTTGGTTGGAGGAGTTTATAAGTTGAGAATCAAGCAAGTAGATTGTTTGTTGTCTTCAGTGTCCGGAAGCGTGTGGCATAGAAGATTTGGTCATCTAAACAGCAAAGATCTTAATGTGATGAGAGATGGTGCTGTAAAAGGAATGTCATTCTTGGACAAGGCTCAGGTCAGTAAAACAAACTGCATAGTGTGCTGCGAGGGGAAGCAGGCCAGGTTGCCATTCAGTCATGTTGGTAACAGAGGCAAGGAACTTCTTGAGGTCGTACACGCAGATGTTTGTGGGCCTATAGAAGCCAAATCCATTGGAGGAAAGAAATATTTCCTGTTATTTGTCGATGACTTCAGTCGGATGGCTTTTGTATATTTCTTGAAGACAAAAGATGAAGTATTCTCACAGTTTAAGACATTCAAGACACTAGTGGAAAATCAGACAGGAAGGAAGCTGAAAGTGTTCAGGACAGACAATGGTAAGGAATTTTGCAATAAGGAATTCGATAAATTCTTGGAATTAGCTGGAATTGTACATCAAAAGACTTGTCCATACACACCGGAACAGAATGGTCTGTGTGAGCGGTTTAACCGTACAGTGGTTGAGAAAGCAAGATGTTTGTTATTCGATGCAGGATTGCCTAAGCGTTTCTGGGCAGAAGCAGTGAACACTGCAGTTTATCTGCGAAACAGATCAATCGCATCAGGATTGAATAACAAAACACCCATGGAAATCTGGACCGGAGCTAAACCAGATGTCAGTTATCTACGTATCTTTGGAAGTAAGGCCATGGTACACATAGCTAAGGAAAAACGATTGAAATTAGACAAAAAAGCAACTCAGTGTATTCTAGTCGGCTACTCAAACAATGTGAAAGGTTACCGAGTTTACAATCCCAACAATGACACAATAGTCATTTCTAGAGATATTGTTGTGATTGAGGAGGGGATTGAACAGAAGCAAGATATGGTACACATTGACATTAGTGAGAGCACTGATGACATCTTTCCAATGGAAAAGGAAAGAGAAGAATGTACCCAAGAAGTGGGGGACATGAAAGACATAACAACATTGGAAGATCAGGAGCAGTATAAGTGTGAAAGTTCTGATACTGATAAGGAGGACTATAAGGACTGCAAGGAAGAGATGACGGGATCTGAACCAGCAGAGCCTGGGCGAGATCACATGTCTCAGCCAAGGCTTCCCGTCGAGTTTCCAGTGGAGCAGCCAACTAAGCGTACTCGCAGACAACCTGATTGGTATAGTGCTAATTATGTGTGTGGTGGTCAAAACAGTGACATAAGTGCCAGTGAAATAACAATAGATGAAGCGTTGAATGGACCAGAAAGTGTACAGTGGAAATTGGCCATGCAAAGTGAATTTAAATCATTTCAGGAAAATGATGCTTGGGAATTGGTTGATATTCCAGCCAATGCCACAATTGTACAATGTAAATGGGTTTTTAAACGCAAATTAGATGTTGATAATAAAGTTAGGTACAGAGCCAGATTAGTGGCTAAGGGCTTCACCCAAAGGTCGGGCATTGATTTTGATGAATGTTTTTCACCTGTTGTCAGACACTCAACTTTGAGATTGTTATTCGCATTGGCACTGCAGCTTCATTTAGATATATGTCATTTAGATGTTAGTACTGCTTTTTTAAATGGTTTCTTAAATGAAAAAGTTTATATGATGAAACCACTAGGTTTTCAGGATAGTAATGATAATGTAAACAAGGTTTTGAGACTGAAACGAGCCATTTATGGCTTGAAGCAATCAAGCAGGGCATGGTATCAAAGGGTGGATGAATTTTTACAATCCTTGGGTTATAAAAAATCTAAACTTGAACCATGTTTGTTTACAAAAATAGATAAGAAAGTAAAGATAATTATAGCATTATATGTTGATGATTTCTTTGTATTTTCAAATAGTGTACAGGAAACTAATTTGTTGAAAGAGAGTTTGTCATCTAAATTTAAAATTAAGGATTTAGGATGTGTTCAAAATTGTTTAGGAATGAGAGTGGTTGTGGATAAAAAGAATGGTACTATAACTTTAGACCAAGAAAATTATATTGAAGAGTTATTGTTAAAATTCAATATTTCAGATTGTAAGTCTGCAGATACACCAATAGAACCTAAACTGAGTTTGACTAAAATTGAAAATTGTGATAAAAAATTACCCTATCAGCAACTGATTGGTTCGCTTATGTATATAGCTGTACTCACACGTCCTGATATAGTGTTTTCTGTTAACTTCTTAAGCCAATTTAATAACTGTTATGGTGAGGAACATTGGGCCTATGCTAAGAGAGTGCTAAAGTACTTGAAGAAAACTAAATCTTTCTGTTTAAAGTTTTCAGCTAGTGGTAATGGTAAGTTGGAGGCTTTTGTAGATGCTGACTGGGCCAGTAATGTAATTGATAGAAGATCCTATACTGGATACTTTTTCAGGCTGTCAAATTGTGCAATATCTTGGGAAACCAAGAAGCAAAATACCGTAGCATTGTCTAGTACGGAAGCAGAGTATATGGGCATTTCAGAAAGTATCAAAGAAGCAGTGTATTTGCAAAATTTGTTATTTGAATTAACTAATGAAAGTTATCCTATACCAATATATAATGATAATCAGTCAGCCCATAAGTTGTCAGCCAATCCTATTCATCATAAGAGATCCAAACATATAGATGTGCGGTATCATTTTTGTAGAGAGAAGGTTGCTAGTAAAATTGTAAACATTGAATACTTATCTACCTCAGAGATGCCCGCAGATCTTCTTACTAAGGGTTTATGTAAAATGAAACATTACAATTTTTTGGAAATGTTTGGTTTATTTGATAAGAAATAATGTTGATTTCGGTTTGTTACAAAATATATTACACATTTACATCAAAGTAAAATGGTTGATTTACTAAAAAAAATATAATTTCATAACAGCCAGTGCCTAAAAGTTTAGTGAACTTCTAAAAAATATACAATCTAAAATTGAAATAGTTAATTGTACCCTCAGGCCCTTTGTTAGAACTAAATCTAATTAAGATATCGGTCCATTGGACACTGGCTCTACTGAAGCGAAAACGTACGTCATACTTGAAGAGATGTTTCTTTACCTAAAACACTTTTTATTTAATTATGTACACATTTGAAGTTCTTAAATTTTAGTTTTATTCATTTATATTAACGAGCAATGGTCCAAGACAAGATATTGTCTGTCATTTTTGCGAGGGGAAATCTTCACATATACACATTTTAGACTCATATACAAAAAAATAAATAAATAGGGTTTAAAAAAAATAGTTTTATAAAATTGAACAAACACGCTTTTATACATAAACTAAACTACAAAGTAGAATATAATTTTAATGTAAAAAAGCGTGGGGCGACATATTTGAAATATTTTCAGAAAGCACCAAACCATTTAAAAAAAAAAAAAAAAAAAAAAAACTTATTATTGTATTGTCATCGGCCCTTGCTGTACAAATTTTAAAGTTAATCAGACTCCTAGAAGTAGGTGAAAATGAATTTAAAATATTCCGTTACATACATACATACAGGTCAAGCTAATATAAAAGCGTGTTAATAAAAACAATCGCCTGTCACTACGAACTCACACATAACAACTAAAACAAAACATATTTTAGAATTTTACACACACATTAATACATTCTGTGTAATAACAATAACATATGAGCGCGTAGGCTACGGCTTTATACTTTGTCAGAGAAGGTCTGCGTATTGTACTCCCTACCGTGTTGTTGTCTATACTTACTAGGGATATGATAGCTGACACAACAGTTTGAAGTAAATTACCTACATAAATACGGTAAGGAATAAATATTTACGGTTTTCCATTGATGCTCGTTTATATAGCCTATAACCTTTCCCGATAAATAGGCTATCCAATACTAAAAGAATTAGCGAAATTGGTCGAGCTCTACGCGTCTACGCGTCTAGGTGCAGGCACAGAATAGTTAATAGTACTGTCGTACTCCGTTGACCGTGGACACGTGGTCCAGGTGTTATTATTACCATAGATTTTCAATTTTTACGTACATCAGCAGTATGAATTTGGCCCATCTGTTTTAGGTGTTTTGTAATTCAACACTCAATCTAGATATATAAATAATCTAACTTCAACGTAAAGTCGTCTTGTTTCTAATACTTATTTAATTAATACAATACTAATTTATTAATTTACTTCTAGATTATATTACACACATTTGGTGCAAGTTTCCATGAGGTCACTACGAGTTTATACATGTCATCAATCACTCAATTATCTTGATCTCGGAATATGGAGAATACCTTAACATTTTGATGAAGTATACTAGCTGTAGCATATATTATCTAAAGGCAGAATAAGGGTCTATTTAACCAAATTTTTAGTTTAGCTTAGCTTAATTAATAGCTTTCGAACTCTATTTATGTTTTTACGTTCACCGCAGCCCTCTAACTTAACGAACCAATTTTAATGAATATGTAGAGGATTCTCCGACCAGGCGAGGTGATCATGCCTGGCGGGCCACTGCCCAATGGTTGATGTTGGGATGTTGTATATATGTATGTTAATTGGCGCGAGAACTTCTATTGCGTGATTCAGGATTGGTAGTTTCTTCGTATTGTACGTTACTCCGTAGTTCAGTGTAACTTTCGGTAGATAGCGCTTTAGTGTGCTTCTGTTTGCGTTGTATGTGGAAGTCGCCACAAATAAATTAATAATAAGGTGTCAATAGATTCTTAATAATGGCCCGTATGACATAGACTATTTAAAATGTTTTCAAACGTTTTATTTTTTATAATAAGTAGCAATCTACAAAGTACCCACTATATAAAATTAATATTAAACGAACCACGGCTAGATTTGAATACATAACATGGGTTTTCATTACACATTTTTGATCAAAAAGTGTCCATAAACCACACTTCGATTTCTCACGAAATTCGAAATATTTTTAAAATGAAATATGGAGAAAAGATGAGGTTCTTACAAATCGCAATCGATTCAATCTATGTATGCACTGACCTGGAACGAACAGACTTGAGGAATACATCTGCGTTTATATCACAGATGTTAAGGTAGACTGGGCAAAATGGTAATCAAATATGTTCTATCAACGCGAGATTTGAAATAGTTTTATTTAATGTTAGATATTTATTAACGTTTCTGTAGAGTAAAGATAAAGATTTTAAACGATATTGTTTGAAAACTAACCTTAATTTGAAAATTGATAAACTTAAGCGACAATGGGCGGGGCAAATTGCTCACAGAAAGAATGGCCGATGGGGCCTTTAATTTCTTGAGTGGTTATTGGTGTATTTAAACATAGATAAATTCTAAATAAATGGAATATAATAAGTCTGTATATATATATATATAAAAGAAAGTCGTGTTAGTTACACTATTTATAACTCAAGAACGGCTGAACCGATTTGGCTGAAAATTAGTGGGGAGGTAGCTTAGAACCAGGAGACGGACATATGATCCTTTTTTTTCTCTTTATTTATTTTTAAGGGACTTTTACCCCATTAGGTTAGGCCAGTCCCATAAGGCCTTAGCTTAAACAAGTATCAATTTAAATATTATATGCTAGACTGTACAATTTAATAGCTTTTTTTGATGTTGGTATAGCCGTATATAGGTATAGATACTTTTCACATAGTTTTACTTTGTCCCGTGGCGTTAACCACGGTTGTTGTTGCACCGCGGGTAACACCGCGGAGCTCAGCTAGTGAATTAAAAAAAGTTGATAAATATTATCGTTCACGAAAATAGAGACGAGAAATAAATTTATGACTATATACCTTAATACAAGTTATAAAAAATGTAATAACATTAAAGCTGATTAAAATTTATTTTTCATGTGATTAAAATGAACAGTCATTCATTAATTTATTAATACTTGGAATTTGGACGCCAGTCACGCTCTTCTGAATTTTCAATATTAATTATCTTTCACTTTGAAGGATAACGAAAATACCGTAAAGATACTTCCGTGTCTGAGAGTTTCCCATCAAAATGTATACACTTTTCCGTCTAAATTACAAAAGTAAGTCCGAGATGGACCATGTATGGCCCTAAACAATTGAATATATCCCGAAACAAAAGAAATCTAAATTTCTACTTTAGCTCCTTTAGCCAAGATGCAAGTGTTTCTGGGCGATTCTGTTTCTACAATCGCTAACGACTTTATTGTCTTGTATTATTGGCTAGTATTTTGTTTTGACCACGTGACTTAGCGTTGTGAGACGTCTTTCCCATGCATTTGTTACTTTTCTATTAACGTTTACATATGTAGAATTTGAATAATTTGTAGAATCAGAAAGTAGAATGATCCACTTGGCTAGGGGGATATTGAATAAGGTTGATCGAATGGTATGTATCGTCGGCATACATTGGTTATCTTTATATATTATATATAAATCTTCTGTGTGTGTATATGTGACTAAGCTCCTCCTAAACGGCTGAAACGATTTTAATGATTTTTTTTGTGACTATTCTTGAGGATTCGAGAATGGTCTAGATTCACAATTCGGTCCACTGGATAATGTTTATTCAATTATTTTTTTATTTAGGGGGAATATGTGACGGTTGACACGAAACGCCCTTACGCGGTACCTTCGCTGGACGTCTTGACAACGAATCAACAAGGCGGTCACTTTTCATAAAAAAATCTATTTGTGTAGCTAATTGATTCTACCCGCGGCATTACCTGCGGGTGAAGTTATAGCGCGGGTAACACCGCGGGCTCATCTAGTCTAATATAATAGCTTTAAACAAGGAATTCTTGAACAAAATTTTTACCAACCAAAGCTCGGTCATCCAGGTACTTAAATAATAAAATAGGTTGTGTTATGCATGCACACTGATTTAAATTGTCAATCTCTACTGTGAAGCAAAAAAATAGTACAAGTGAGTTTGATTCTAGAATGTATTGTAACAAGTTCCACCAAGTGCCGACACAATCAAGAGTATAAATTTCAAAAAGAGGCTTTTTAATGTGTGGTAAATTGTATCTCCTTAATAACTGTTTTGCGATGAATTCACTTCGTTTCGTACACACAATATTTCGTTTTAAGATTTTAAATTAATAAATATTCACCTTTTGACAAGTGAACCATGTTCAAGGTTTACGCATCACTTGGAACGACTTTCTAATTAATTATTTTGGATTTATCTCCTCCAATTAATAGAGTAAAGAACCTGAATGGCGCTATTTTCTCGAAAGATTCGGTGAAATTTCTGCTAAATTTGAATATATTTCCATAGTATGAAATGAAGTCGCTTCCGCTGCCTATTCGCTATCTTTTAAACAACTCAACAAATTTTAAAGTAATAACTTTTAAAAAGTATCACTCTTAGGTTAGGCGGTAGAGCCACGCTGATTGCAGCACGAACAGGATAGTTTGACCAGGACCCTCTCACAAAAGACCAGAATGATGCAGAATCATCTAAGTAGGTCGCAATAGTGAGGGTCACCATGCTGCATTGTTGCATTGTCTGCATTCACAATGAGTATGGAGACCACCACTCTTGGATTCTGCTCATGCTTCCCATCAGGCAGAGTGGAATCATTTTGGCAGGCTCATATAAAAGATGTATAAAAAGCTGAAGGTTCATAAATGAGGGAGTTATGATTTCACACAAAAAGATAAAAACTTTTCTTGAAGTAAATTAAGAATCAACAACTAACGAAGTAGATTCACCATTTAACAATAAAACACTTCAGTTTTATAAACAAAACACTGTTCATGTTCTTTACTCACAGGCAATATTTTTTGGAACAAAATTTTCCTAGTAAAATTATTTGTTGAAATAACACATCATGCCAATTATTGTTTTATTTCTGGAACTCCTTCAATAAGTTTATTCAATTCCTTTCTATATTTTCGCAGAAAGCTATGAGTTCCCAGAATTAAAGAAACAGCCGCTACAAGTAAATTTTATCCCACCAAAAACATTCTGTAAAAAACTAGCCAAGTCTCGATGGAGCTGCTCGTTTATCTCTAAAAAGTAATGAAATCTAGACAAAGTCGTGCCAAGTCTAAGATTCCTTACTGCGATTTCTTTATTATACATTTATTATTATTTATTATAGTTAAAATTGTGTGACTTGGGCGTAACTCTGTACCAAATTTCAGCTCTCTGAGTTTATGGGAAGTACTAGTTCTATTCTGATGATCATGAGTGAGTGAGTGAGTGTCATACATGCGAAACTTTGCTTTCGCTTAACTTCGGAACTAAATGACCTACAGACTTGTTTTTTTTTATTTTGAGTGTGATATTGCTTACTGGATGACGAAAATTTCTGCGTTCTGGTTTTATCCAGAGGTTCTCAAATAGGGGCCTGAAAATGCGGCGAAATGGTTCCAGTAAAGGATGGTACGGCAGTTCGCTTCGCGCTCGACTTGGTGGGGGCACTACAGTGCCCCCGATATTCGATTTTTCGTTTACCAAAAATATAGATAACACGCTGTGAGATACGAATAAATTGAACATGTTATAATATCACAGCGGGGATCTTCGTCTTAAAATCGGTTTAGTAATATTAAAATATGCTGAAATAACATATACTTCAATAAGAAAACCCCTATATTCATACTCACATAATCATACACTCAGGTTCCCTAAAAATTATTTTCAATTACTGTCAGTAATAATAAAAAATAAAAAAACGCAAAAAAAATATCTCTAATAAGTTTCAAATTACCATGTTCGATATCGTTGCAGTTACATCGGTTATTGCAGACAATCCAGTGCACTATTGCTATGAGAGAGTCAATGCTTGGGCACATACAGGCCAGTTCAACTGAATTAATAACTCGAACTTTTTTATATTTGAGCCTAGCAACCGTCTGCGCATTTTTACCTTTTTTTGTTGACGAGGTGGAAAATCCCTTCGGATTTCCGGTTTCTCGGGGACTGGGGAGCCAGGTATGTGGTGATTCCACTTAAAACCACCCCGGCGGCCGATCTCAGGCCGGTACTCTGAGGAAGCCTTTTCCCCCTAGCAACATAAAAATCTTGTATTCGATAAATTTACATTTGATCAATGTTTTTAAATGATCGTTATTGTTATTTATTTTATCTATAATAAATTAATTCTCCAAACATAAAAGAGCGGATATGTTATTAACAACGAAACGTCGCTCAATTTACTGTTAGTTAATATAATATATGCAAATAACTTTTAAGTTTTACGGTAGGTAGTTAAAATATTATTTGCATGGAAAATTTTCAACGTTATCTACATAAAGGTAGGAAAGTTTCCTGTTTCTAATTTCGTGTAAAGTTACAATATCTATATAAGCTACAATTTGAAATGGCTTCAAATTGTCGATATATCTTTATATTTATTGTATTCTGCATTATAGTGATTGTATTAGACACAATTATCACGTATACGTAAGTGCATTGAAAGGCACGTAAAGCCGTCGGTCCTGCGCCTGAACTCACCCCGTTCGTGTCGGATAGCTGTCCCATTCGGATTCATCGTTCATCGGATTGTGAGAGAAAGGCACAGAGAGTGCGCCAACACTAGTGCACTATGATATCTCTTGCGTAGTTGGCTAGTCTCCGTTGAAACTGGAGGCTGTGGCCAAGACCGGCTACATACATACTTAAGTAACTTAGTCATGAGTTCTAATTGTTAGAGCCATGTTTCGGCATATAATTATCATGCAGACACGATCGGAGTGGTACCACAGCCTCACAGGACCCCAGTGTTAAGTGATTCATTCTTCTCTTTTCACCGAGAGAGAGGATAATAGACACTTCTAATTCCTCCATGTGTCTGCATGTTTGCCTATAACAAAAAACAGTTAGCATACCAGTTAGTTTAAATAAAAACTTTAATACTTTGATGCATGTTTAATCTGTCTGTATGTCGGGTTAACCAGCTTAACAAGAAACGCAACAGAGTTAAAAGTTTATCTTATAATGAACAAACCGGCGATGTCAAGTTTTGTAACTTTCAAATACCCAGGCGCGCTCCCTTTTGTTGACCGAAAGGGAACATCGAAGTTTCCACATATGAGGGGCCATCTACAAACCGTAGGTAGCCCAAGGTACGTCTGTGTTCCAGGAATTTCTTTTCTAGGGTGCACCTGGTTCCCCTGCTACTATTACCCAAGATGGCGTACGGTTTTTGGTCGGTTCGAGTCCGACATAACCACCAATGGAATCCGGGGGAATTTCGGCACAGAAATAAAGAGTTATTCTGAATGACAATGAATCTAGCTACACCTCTTAATCCAAATTCTATCAAGCCAAGCGTAGGTACAATATAAATATGTATACATTAGAAAATCATAACGCTAAGCAGAGGCACTCTAACAAATTGTGCTATTCCCTTTAGTAAATGAAACTGACGGCCTAGCTAGTTCTGTTTGAGATCAATTGACATATCTGGTATTTAAAAGTTGTAGATATGATTGGTTTGATCATGTACGTATTTAGAAACTCAGCACTCTCCTTAGACGACAAACTATTGTCATACAATTCTATTCTGAAACCTGTCTTATGTCATGGATCATGACAGGACAAATATGACGCTACATGAATTTCTAACTTAATATAAACATCTGAAGAGATGTTTTTGTTTGATTGTCTACTTATCTTTTAAAAGTGTAACATATATTTAAATTATATCAACCAATCGCTGTCCACTGCTGAACGTCTCTCCCAAGGAGCGCTAACTATCCAGTATCCATATTTAAGTAACTATTTTTAATTGTAACACGCTTTTAATTATTATAACAGGAATATTTTTGTATCTTATTGTCTCTTTAGAAAGTAGAAACCTAATAACATGTATACAGAGGGACACTGGTGCTAATTCTGTTGTTCGTAACTCTTTAAACTAATACATTCTAGAATCAAACCCACTTGTACTTATTCTACTATTTTTATTAGTTTAATCCAGACCTAAACTAAACTATAAATCACTAAAAATGATTTTTGTCTTGTGAAAAGACGTTCTAAAATGCAAAGATTAACTAAAATTATATACGTCATACTAAAAATAAACATTATCGAAAGACATACACACAAAAACAGCATTTTGGAAACCGCTTCTTTAAAATTAATGAACAAAAGATAATTTTAAAGATATTTTAGTTTAGTGACACAACAAAAGATATAGCACAATTAACAAAAATGCTGCTATGCTTTCCATCAGGCAGAGTAGATTCATTTTGGCAGGGCCAACGATAAAAAAAACTTCTACTTAGACTCGTCCGGAGCTACTCGGTCTCATAAAAACCCGATGCTAGGCAATTCCTTTACAACCCTTGGCTTGCAGGGGCTTGGAAGCAAAACTTTTTATATAGATTCCTTTTTTGCTAGGAAGATTTTCAGTTTTCATTTATGAAAATTAGGTACTAATTTTGTTATTTTACGTTGTTGTAGCATACATAAATAATAATGAACATGAAAATCGTAAATTTGCTTTTTCAAAAGAGTAACGTATGGAGTATCTTGGGGGTTCCTCTCCATAGGAATGACATTTTGGCAACGAGCAACTCTAGTTATTGACGTCGTGTAACGTTTCGGAAGTGCTTGAAAAGGCCTACTTGAAATAAAAGCTATTTGATTTTGAAAGGGCCCAAAAAATTGTGAATCGAAACTTGTTCTTTCAATAATCGAAAGCTGTCATTTTGATTGAGAGGTTACATCGGTTAAACATTTCATTTACTACTCCCACAGTTTCCGAGAACTCAGCTATATAATATGTCATCTGTCAATTCATCTGTCAACACCAACCTGTTCATCAACTCATTTGACGTAAAACTGACAGGACAAATATTTATGAAGAATTGACGTTATACGAATATACACACATCAAAAGTGTCTAGGGATCAAGCATTTTTATGCGGATTTCTTGAGATTGAGATGTGGCTTTGGCCCTGGCCTGCTCAGTCGCCAGACTTGAACCCGATTGAGCATGCATGGGATATGCTACAGAGAAGAGCTCTGCCGAATATGGAGGGTATCCAGTCGCAAGAAGACCTTTTTTTGTTGTTGCAACGAACATGGGCGGCCATTCCACAGCGTGATTTGGATGAACTCATTTTGAGTATGCCAAACCGATGTTCTTGTGTTAGTGTTCGCGGTAGAAACACGGATTATTAATTGTTTAAGTTACCTAATAAAATTTTAAAGAAAACTGTTATTTCAGTCTTTTTTTCGAACTTTAATGTTAGTGGTTCAAATGTCAAAAATCCTTTTATTAGGAAAATGGCAAATTTCTTTATTAATGCAAAGGTGACTTGGTTTATCGTTACTGTGACAAACGAAAACACTTTATTTGATGAATCCTTAAAGAAAATTTTAATTAATATCAATCAGGAGAAAAGTTATTGCAAAAATATATGTTGATCCCTAGACACATATGTTGATCCCTAGACACTTTTGATGTGTGTATATCGAATAGTTGTTTTTCTTTGATTGTTTATGTAACATTTGAAATTTTAACTTATATTAAGTAATTATTTTTTAATGGATAGTTGGAGGTTTTAGGTATCATATAAAGCTACGATTCTTAGAGACAATTGTCACTAGTGTCATTTTATAAATTACGAGGTACTTTTAATTTGTGATTTTTTATAGTTGTCAACTACAAATCCTAATATTAATTTTCATTTGTAACTAAACAGTCTCGTACAAAATGAAAATATAGGTGATACAGAATAAAATCTCTTGTGCAGAGTTACTTCGTCGATTTAGTAGCGATCACAGAAATCAAGCTATATTTTAAGGACTGTAGTTAATAACAGGTATAATTTTGTATCTTGTTGTCTTGACATATTAATAATCTAAGGTTGTCTCCTTGTTGTCTCTTTAGAAAGAAAAAATATATGTGAAGAGGTAGGATACTATCAATTAAACAAAGATTTTTTTTTGGATGAGTTTTAGACAAGAAATGGTTACGGGTTTTGTGACAGGTTACATTTAAAAAAATGTGCGAATTTAAGCTTCAAATTATTTTTAATAACCCGCGACTACACCCGCGTGTTTGTCGGTAATCGTGATAAAAGTAGCCCATGTCCTTCTCCAATGTCAAAAACAAAATTTCTCCAAATTGTTTCAGCAGTATAGCTGTGAAAATGTAACAGACAGACATAATTACTTTTGAATGTATAATATTAGTGTGGATTTAGATAGTTAATATGAAGACTGTAAAACAAAAATACTAACCTTACACATATCGCGCACGGCTGTCGGATTGCAAATTATTATTATTCAAAATAAACGTATTAATTTAAACAAAAACAATATAGATTCTACTGTGCCAATTCACGCACACAATGCAACGAAAACATATTTTAGTGCAATCCAACCGAAACAAGTTGGTAGACAGCAAAATACTTTTTAATATAGGGTTCCGTGCCAAAGGCAAAAAAGGAACCCTTATAGATTCGTCATGAACCCATACGTGTGGGGTATTTAATTTTTATTTATTTTTATTTCGTTTTTAATTTCACTGCCGTTAGAATGTATGTAAAATTCATATTTTTCATATGTTAGCAAAATTTGTGGATAAAATAATGAAATTGGCATAGGCGTTCACATTTACATAAAATATACAAATACCTTTAAATTATATAATCACATTTCTCTGCAAGATCTTGCAACATTTATTCAATTGTTTTATTACTCTCAAAGAGATTTGTAGACCCTTATCGAAATAATAGACACATTACTGGGAATAAACCTGTCCATTCTAATTGACAGTCTGACACAAGATCGATTGTGTTTATTTATCTGAATGAATATATCAATAAGATATTAGATGCACGTTTAAGAAAAAAACAAAAAGATAAATAGACTATATATATATACTACTAAATAAGACTACATAAATACATTTATACGATAAAATGTTAGCAACGAGTCGCTATTAACAATTTTTAAATCTGTATAAATAAAACTGAATCGCCGAAATGTATGTACGCGCATAAATTCCGATCAGCTGCACCAATTTTATTTTACGTGTTCGTTATTGTTAGGATAAGGTTTGTATATGTCATCGTAAGATTGTGAAAACCGTTAGATTATAATCTACCTAGCGAGATTGCAAACTATCGATAGATTGTCAACTGCGATATATTGCTTACGCGCGTCAAATCGTCAACAGTCCCTGATTGGTCGGTTTTACAGTAGGCCGTTCAATGGCCATAGAGTTCAGAGAGAGTGGGTTAGGTTAGGCTACAACTTCTTTGATTAATCACAAATTAATTTACAGTCACAACAATTTTAAATAACTAATTTTAAAGCTGTGAGGTATTTTCAATATGAAATTAATTTACAATCACAAAAATACTTTACATTTTTTTATTTTTTTTATGGAATAAGCGGGCAAACGAGCAGACGTATCGCCTGATGGTAAGCGATTACCGCCGCCCATGGACACCTGCAACACCAGAAGCGTCACAAGTGCGTTGCCGGCCTTTTGGGGATGGGGGGGGGAGATAGGGGTAGGGGATTGGGGTATGGGCCTCCGGTATCCTCACTCACTCGGTGAAACACAGCGCAAGCACTATTTCACACCGGTTTTCTGTGAGGCCGTGGTATCACTCCGGTCGAGCCGGCCCATTCATGCCGAAGCGTGGCTCTCCCACGTTCCCACATTTAGCAACCAAGACGAATTAACAAACAAATATGGTGGCGCGGGATATGTGCTGTTCAACCAAACAGCGCACGACTTGCGATTCGTCGATACCATTTCAAAATCTTTCGACTGTTTGTAATCTCGCGAGATAGATTACAATCTAACGTTTTTGACAATCTGACGGTAACATATACAACAAAAAATAAAACATAACAGGAAAACTCATTCTTTGTCCGCGACTGTACACTAACAATGGGAAGCTGAGGCAAACGTAACTACTAAAATAAAAAATATGTAAAAAAGGTTTTTAATTTAACGGTTTATCGAAACTAATGTGCTAAAAGGTAAAATAATAAAAATAAAATGTTTTTGTCTGATAAAAAATAAAATCGTTGGGCGTAGCGTAAACTGAGTTGACTTGATGGAAACACGGGCCCAACGATTTTATTTTTTGGTTTTTAATTTTTCATAGTGAACAGTTCACTATGAAAAACTAAAAACTTGTCTGAAAAAATGTTTTACTAGTCAAACCCTTTCATTTGATACCCATATTGAGGTAGTCGTGTCAAAATTTGTAAACCACCATTTTGTAGCGGCAGCCATCTTGGATTTACTTACAATGAAACATAATTTTATTTAATTGTATTGTCACCAGATCTAAAAGTGTGTACAAAATTTCAGATCAATCTGTCAACAGGAAGGGGGTCAAATTTCAATTACAAGATTTGACTTAAACAAACAAATAAACAAGGGCAAGCTAAATAAAGCCGTTTAATAATAATAACAACAAGTTTTTCAGAAATTTTGAAAATATTCACGCAAGAAAAATATGGCGGTACGAAGTTCGTCGGGTCAGCCTGTTATAAATAATTGTTAGAGTAAAAAATATTTCTAATTTTATGTACGATTTTAGGTACGTGGCTTACTTTTATTTAATTTAAGAACAAAGTTGAATGCTTTCCACAAACTAGATGTATATTTGAAATTTCTGTCTGCAGCAACCGGAGCGTCGAGAAAGATTTTTATCTGACTCAAAGAAAACAAAGAAAATCGTAGGATACTGTCAGATAAGGATTCTAGACAAATTTATTTGAAGAGTTCTGTGTGATGCAACAGAAAACTTTTAAACGAGGGTTTAGTTGATATAATTGACATCCACATTAATATTATAAATTCGAAGGTAACTCTGTTTGTCTGTTACGCTTTTGCGGCTAAACCCCTGAGCTCATTAGAATGAATTTAAGTGCAGAGATAGATTGAACGTTGGAAAAGGACATAGGCTACTTTTTGTCCCGGTAACCGACAAATACGCGAGTGGAGTCGTGTGCGAAATCTGGTTTCAAATTAATTACTATTAGTAGTAGCAGCCTTCATATTTTGTATTTTTTTTATAAAATTCCGGAACTAGGAATATTCAAACTTACAAACATACTTGAACTTGATACAAAGAACACCTAAATTCAGAACAACGATTTGCAGATCACACCAGGTGTTGTTCCAATTAGGGTTTGAACACACAACACTCTGCGTAGGAGAAAGTAGCGATGTACCGCTTTAATCACTATGCCATCACTCCATAATAACTAAAAATAACCTTTACCATTTATGCGTATTTTCTTAAACTAATATCTCGGAGGATTGGGAACAACTACAGCAAAATATATAAAGATCTTTAAACCGAAACCGAAATATCGCGCTGTCGTGTCTCAACAAAGTGGATCGACCAAGTTAAAGACAAATTGTCTTTCAATTTGTATGCGATCTTGAGAGATACACTAGGCAGTAACCGGTGGAGAGAGACCCCTGACGCTGAAAACAAACCCCAGATATGAGAGACCAGAGAGAGGGAGATGAAATGTTAACTCGGAACTCAATCGTCAACTGTCTCCAGTATCGCATATCAAACATTCGACAGACCGTACTAGAGTGGTTTGTTAATCATATTATAGGCCGTACATTCGCTTGGTTATGCATTTGACTGACGAAACCACATAATATGCACTATTAGACTGTGAATTCTGAACTGTTTCGACTATGTTTTAACCAACTAATATTGAAGTACATCTACAAAATATCAATAATATTAACCTGTGACTAATAGGCGCACATGGTTGCTCTTTTTTATATATATGATCCTGCCAAAACTACTCTACTCTGCCTGACGCTGCGCTGAATTCCGTGGGAGAGCCACGCTTCTGCATGAATGGGCCAGCTTAACCGGAGTAATACCACGGCCTCACAGAAACCCGGTGTGAAACAGCGCTTGAACTCACCCCCCATCCCCAAAGGCCGGCAACGCACTTGTGACGCCTCTGGTGTTGCGAGCGTCCATGGGTGGCGGTAATCGCTTACCATCAGGCGATACGTAAGCTCGTTTGCCCCTTATTCCAATAAAAAAAATTAAAAAAAATCGTACTCATTGTGAATGCTGATAATGCAGCATATGGTGGCCTATTGACATGCTTCTGCATCATTGGGCCTCCGGCACACATCAACGAAACACGACAGCACGATTGCTGTCATTTTAGGTTAGTCTTCTATTAGAGGGTAGTACCGTCCCGGTTGAGCTGACACGTTCGTGCTGAAGACAGCGTGATGGCTCTACTACTGTGAATTGTCCTTAAATATCTTTGTTTGACAGTTGTCACTAGTGTCATTTTAGAACTTACGAGGTACATTTTAGGTGTGATTTTATATTTAAAATGCACTTCATTTGCGATAAAGCTGAAACGCAAAGAATAAAAATTTAGGTAATACAAAAACATAGGGTAAAAATTATTTTTGTAATTTTTCTAAGCGAATATTTTGTCTATATATTATAGAGTCTAATTCACTTTATCCATAAATATTCGGATATAAAAAAAAGACGTGTGGCACTCGGGGACTGCCGCGGTAAAGCTATTGCATAGCATTTTTCATCAACTTATGCAATTATGATTATTTATTTTTTATTTATGCAGTAGTGTATGGTTACCATGACGTTACGTTACGGAATTCGGTCGCCGCGCTCAAAGGCCTCAAAGCCCGCGATAAAATCTATGCAATAGCTTAAAAATAAAAATAAATTATACATGCAATCACTTACTATTCTGCCATATAGTTTTTCTGCAGGTTCTATCTGGACATCTTCATATGGTTCACAATGAACTTTTATAGTTACCTGGAAAAATAAGACAAATTAACAACCTATCTTTTTCTAACAGCATGACAAAGGAAAAAAAACTGCATTTTTAGAATTCGGTAGTTCACGTCTCGGAACCCTTGTAGTTTAGTCATTTCCGTTCGTCCTAGCTTACCTTCTAAACGGTTAGTGCTAGAAAAATGAAACTTTGCATGAATATCTTTTTAGTTCGTTCATAATCACAAATTTTAACAAAAAAAACCGACTTCAATCTGGACCAAATTTAAATGGGACCACCCATTTAAAGGGGAACACCAGCTTTCAAATAAAAAAAGAATCATCAAAATCGGTTCACCCAGTCGAAAGTTATGAGGTAACAAACATAAAAAAAATACACTCGAATTTGAACCTCCTCCTTTTGAAGTCGGTTAAAAATATAGAAAGATTAATAGTTTTATTGATTTAACCTAATTGATGATAAACCCTAGGACCGCATGGTCATTAATTAAATCCAATACCTCGCATTTCCCCATCTTCCTTTCACATATATCCACCCCTTTTTTACAAAACGCTCCTACAGATTGCACAAAAAATTGAGCAAAGATTTAGTAACACATCAAAAACTTTAAAAGGAGAAACTAAATGTAAGCTTGGCTTTTATTTTCCTTCAGTGTTATTTAGTTCGGTAGAAAATCTTCCGTACTTACGAACAAGTGGAAAAATCCTTTAAAGATTGGAATGGGTTTTCTCTTCCCCTTTTTTAAATAAGACGAGGTTAACCCGTAGGTCAATGAGTAATAAATCTAGAGAGCTTCCTGTGAATGGGGGTACAAATGACCGGTAGTTTATATAACAGATAGGTATACACTTGAGAGCAATGTTATGGGTCACATAAATGTACGAAGTAATACTCATTAGTAACTTGACATTGAACAAGTTAATGTGACCAATAAAAATAATAAGTATAAACTTAAACAATACATCCTGAACCTAATTTATACTAAAATTATAAATTCGAAAGTAAATCTTTCGGTCTGACTGTCTTTTTGTCTGTCTGTTACGCTTTGACGGGTAAACCACTGAACCGATTTGGATGTATTTCGGAATAGAGACTGATTGGACCTTCAAGAAGGACATGAGTTACTTTTTATTGCGATAACCGACATACACAAAATTACTTACATATATTTTTTTCGTTCATTTATATTTATGAATTCTCATCTATACTAATCTATACTTAATATTATAAAGCTGCAGAGTTTGTTTGTTTGAACGCGCTAATCTCAGGAACTACTGGTCCGATTTGAAAAATTCTTTCAGTGTTGGATAGTCCATTTATTGAGGAAGGCTATAGGCTATATATCATCACGCTAAGACCAATAGCAGCGGGGCACTAATGAAGAATGTTTCAAAAACGGGGCAAAATTATCACGCTATAGCAATAGGAGACGCAGACGACGTTGCGTGGGTCAGCTAGTAATATATAAAGCTGAAGAGTTAGTTTGTTTGTTTGAACGCGCTAATCTTAGGAACTACTGGTCCGATTTGAAAAATTATTTGAGTGTTAGATAGCTCATTTATCGAGGAAGGCTATAGGCTATATATCATCACGCTTAGGTCAATAGGAGCTACGCATCAATGAAAAATGTTACAAAAACGGGGGAAATTTATTACGCTACGGGCAATAGGAGACGTAAACGGCGTTGCGTGGGTCAGCTAGTTATAGATAAACACTAGTGTGTAACGTCTTATTTCTTTACATTATATGAAATTGTAAATAAAAGAACATAATTATGTAGTTTCTTCAGATGCCGTCTTTTTGTATAAACATTCTCTATCAAGTTGTTTTAAATGTTAATTAATAAAAAAAATATCACAAAAATGAGGTAAAATAAAATGCGTAAATACTAAATGAAAAATTGCCTTTATAAACTAAGGGGCCCTCTCCACGGGTGAGAGAATCGCGGCGATATTATCGTCTTGCTCCGTATTTCTATACACTCGGTGATTCCGTTACGAGTCGCGGCGATACGCTGAAGGAATAAAGCTCCTTCGTGGAATTTATTTGATGATAGAAGGGCAGATCCGCCGATTCTCTTGTTCGTGGAGATGGCCCCTAAGAAACCACATAACACGCACACATTTGACTGCCCTCTTTAGAAACATTTTTTTGTGGAATAGTGGGCAAACGAGCAGACGTATCGCCTGATGGTAACCGATTACCGCCGCCCATGGACACCCGCAACACCAGAGGCGTCACAAGTGAGTTGCCAGCTTTCGGGGATAGGGCCTCCCCGTTATATTAGTTGCGTTATGGGCCTCCGGTATCTTCACTTACTCGGTGAAATACAGCACAAGCGTTTTCACGTTTCACGCTGGTTTTCTGTGATGCCGTGGTATCACTCTGGTCGAGCGGGCCCGTTTATGCCGAAGCGTGGCTCTCCCACGTGAAGAGCTAGCTTTTACCCGCAGCTCCGTCCGTGTATGTATATTATCGCGGTACAGAGTAACTTATGTCCTTTTTCAAGAACCAAAGTATCTCCATGCCAAATTTTATAGGAATCGGAGTAACAGTTTAGCTTTGAAAGTCTAACAGACAGACAGAGTTACTTTAAAAATTTTAATATTAGTATGAATATAGTATAGATTTGTTATCATTGTAGCTCTTTAGTTGCAGATATCCGTGGTAGACAGTAGTTACTTGCCATCAGGTCATATGCCTGATCGTTCGTACTTTTATACCATAACAAAAATCATTGATGAGTTTTTAAGAAAAGTCAAAGAATTCTATAAAGGAGTTTTATTGCCATCAAAAATGTAATAAAATGCTGTCGAATTGCGTCCACTTGAAGACCACCAAATGAAGAAATTTATGGACCAGTAAAATGACTCGTAAACCGTGATTGTATAAGTGGATTGCTAACAACTAAAATATGTGCAAATGTGGTACTAAAACCATTTATTGCATAAGTAACAGCAATAATTTTAGCACATTTAATTATACGTTGAGGAGAAAAGGCAAAACTTGTACTATGTGTATTTGTCCATATAAAGTAAATTTGAGTTTGCCTATGGGGCCCCTGTAAATTCACATTTAGAGGGGCCCAGTAGTAGTTACCGCTAAGGTTTAGATATATATTAAAACGAAAAAAAATAAGCAATTACTTCAATGCGTATGACTAAAATACAGAGATTGTTGGGGACCCAACCCTACTTAATATTCGCTGGTCATTCAAGGGCCACCATGACTTTGTAGTTGCACACCACCTTGTCACTTATAAAGAGAGCGTTAAAAATAGTTAAAATAATACACTAAAACAGAAATATAATTTACAGAACGGTTTTTAAAATTTAATTTATGGATCTTAACTTTAACTTAAAATTACGAGTAAATGAAAACTTTTATGTAAGATTTAGCGTTCTGCACCCAGGTGTATGTAGGTCACGGTTAAGACCGCCGGTGTCTAGGATATCCGGACGGATATTCAACATTTAGAAAATCACTTGAAGCGTTAAAATATATTTTAAGCTAAATATATAAAGTAGGTTTGTATTGATTTTTACTCTGTGACTGCAGTGGTAGCGACGCTGTGCTTGAGGTCTCGGGTTCGATTCCGAGTCCGACAAAATATTTGTATGATCTGAATAATTTCGGAGTTAGGGTCTATGTATGTATTTACAAAAAAAAGTATTTGTGATTTAATATCAGTTGTCTAATTCCCATAGTACTAGCTCTGCTTAGTTTGGGACTAGATGACGTTGTGTGTGGAATTTCCAAAAATATTTATTTAGTTAATACTTAAAAAGTATCAAATACTATAAGTTCACTTGTATACTGTGGACTTACTTTATTTTCTATACACCTACATATTATATTAACGTTACTACAATGTAATAAGCACATGTTTATTATCATAAGAAAAGGAAGGGTTATATTTATGTATGTGTTTGTATGTTCCACCATAGCACCTCAATTACTGAACCGATTTTAAGGAATAAGGTGTCAATAGATTTGTAGTGTTACCCCGGATGACACAAGCTTTATAAATTTTATGAAAAGTTTTTACGAAGTCGGATAATACAATTTTAAACCTTTTTTTGTTTACCGAATAAACAAAGTTACCGGAGAATAAAATCTTAGGGAATACCGGAGAATAAAATAAAATAAATAAAAAGCGGCCAAGTGCGAGTCGGACTCGCCCATGAAGGGTTCCGCAGCAGCAAGTAACATAATATAATTTTTATTTTATATTTTTACATTTGTGTTGATTGAATGAAAGGTAAATTGCAGTTCACGATTTATGACGTATTAAAAAAAAACTACTTACTAGATTTCGTTCAAACTAATTTTCGTTGGAAGTTTGCATGGTAATGTACGTCATATATTTTTTTTAGATTTATCATTCTCTTATTTTAGAAGTTAGAGAGGGGGGACACACATTTTACCACTTTGGAAGTGTCTCTCACTCAAAATATTCAGTTTAGAAAAAAATTATGTTAGAAACCTCAATATCATTTTTGAAGACCTATCTATAGATACCCCACACGTATGGGTTGGATGAAAAAAATTTTTTTGAGTTTCAGTTCTAAGTATGGGGACCCCCAAAATTAATTGTTTTTTTTCTATTTTTGTGTGAAAATCTTAATGCGGTTCATAGAATACATCTACCTACCAAGTTTCAACATTAAAGGTCTTATAGTTTCGGAATAAAGTGGCTGTGACATACGGACGGACAGACAGACAGACATGATGAATCTATAAGGATTCCGTTTTTTGCTTGGCACGGAACCCTAAAAAGGGGAGAAACTTAAAGGCTTGCAACTTGTGGAATAGCCATGGTAATTTGCCCCCGTTTGCCCCCGAATTATAAATAAGTTATAATAAATATCGAGAATGGATTTATCTGTGAATCCTCAAGTCTGTTTTAAATCGATATCTTTCCCACATTAAGTATAAATTACCGTTCAGAACCAAACAAGATTTCGCAAACGAGATCACAGCCAGACATCGTAAGGCTGTTCCGAGTAATCCTGATAGCTTAGTCCGGCACCATTGTTCACTGTCTTGATATAATAATAATAATTTTTAACCGACTTAAAAAAGAAGGAAGGTTCTCAATTCGACAGTTGTTTTTATGTTTTTTTACCTCGGAACTTTCGACAGGGTGAATAGATTTTGATGATTCTTTTTTTTATTTGAATGCTTCCCCATTTAAATTTTGTTTTTAAAGTCAGTTTCTAGAGAGAAGAGTTTTTAATAATAAGTACCTGAATAACCAAACGAGCAGACGTATCGCCTGATGGCAAGCGATTACCACCGCCCATGGACACCAGCGACACCAGAAGCGTCACAAGTGCGTTGCCGGTCTTTTGGGGATAGGAGGGGGGGGTCTAACTCACACTCGGTGAAACACAGCGCAAGCACTATTTCACACCGGTTTTCTGTGAGGCCGTGGTATCTCTCCGGTCGAGCCGGCCCATTCATGCCGAAGCGTGGCTCTCCCACGGTACGTTACCGAGATTCTGATTAAATATAAACAATAATTGGTCGTTTAAAGGTTTTAGATAACTTCACACATCTCACACACGATTGTCTAATCTCAAACTAGGCAGAACTGACATAAAATAACCTGTAGAGTACATTTTCGAAATTATGTCATAAAATATGTCGTAAAACCCGTACCAAAACACAGACCATAACTTTTAAAAGCTCCAAAATATAATTTAATATTCAATGTTTTTTCTAGTAATATTGGAAAGCAATGCTTTGGTACATATAGCGATTCAGTCGGAGTGATGGCCTCATCAGAAACCGATGCTAAATTAATAAGTAAGTAACAACCCGTTTCCAACCCGCACTCGATCAGCATAGGAACGTATGGCCTAAACCCTCTCCTGAGAGGAGACCCAACGTGGTCCACTGTTAGACATTGGGCCTCTCCCAAGGCACACTGCAGAACCCGGTCAGCTGCTTGTTGCATCCAGTCGTCCCACCATCTGGTCAGATGGCGTCCCTGTTTGCAAGACGTGGTCTCCAATTGGACTGCAACGGGCTGATGATAATGATTAAGTAACCATTGCCCAACTACCTAATTTAAGAACCAGGGTGGAGGAGGATCATCCAAAGGACTAGAATACACTTGTGGCTCTTGACGTCTCCACGGTTCTGGTCAATATCATTAGGTTACCCGACTACATGTTGTCACGTATTCAAGAAAAAAAAAAACTAAAAATCGTCTGTCGTTAAAGAGAGGGTTTTTCTCATCCCTTCCAAAATATATGTAGGTATGTGTATTGTGTAACTATCACATGTATTCTGAGAAGCTTGTAGGAATAAATATTCTCACAATAGACATGATGAATGCGTAAACACGACGGCAAGGAGACGTCATTGACAGAAGCGGGTGTGTTGCGATAATAGTCGGTAGAGGAGGATATATAAAATACTAGTTATTAGCCATAGCCTTACTCGCGTGATTGTTTCTTATTTCTAACTTTGAATATGACTTTCTTCCAAATTTCTCCATTATTAGAGGGTGTGTACAATATAAAAAGTACAGCTGCCAAAATAAGAAGTTTGCTGCTCCTTTTTTACGCATGGAAACCCCCACGGACCGTCAACCCACGGGGTTTGGCGGGGGATGGTGGAAAGCCACATGGTGTGCCACTCTGCGCCTGAGATAGGAGGGATTGACATCCGGACCCCTCCCAGCGCCTGCCCGCACTGAATTGGCACCGTCTACAGATCATACTCACTACTCAGGCGACGTACGGCACATGCATAGGTCTCCTCCTCGCGGCGAGTTTGCTGCCCCTGATTAAAGGAAGGGACTCAAAAGTTGGTAATGGACTTCTGGCTCTCAAGTTGCGTGTGGATTCTTGAGGTGTCCATAGGCGAGTGAGTTAGTTACTGTCAGTGACCTATTTCCGAATTTACACCCTTATTCCACAAAAAATAACTTTTTCAAGAGCATAATTACATGTTAAGCCATCGGTCCATTCCCTGATCTCTCTCCAGTTGTGTTGGGTGGGTATCCGACACGACCGGTCCATCGCTTTATTCGGAGACTGAGGGAACAGAGAGTGCATCTGTGTTATCACACACTTGTGCACTATAATATCTCCTGCGTAGTTGTCTGGTGTCTGTTGAGGCTGGTCGCCGTGGCCGAATTCGGCTAAGAGTTCCTACATCATCATGTGTGAAAGACACCATATTAAAGCAGTTGCAAATGAAATCATCATTCATCAAATTTATTTACATAAGCGAATAAATCCTAAGAGAAAAGTAGGCGAAAGATAAAAACTCGCTGAATAAGTTATAGATTTAATATTCCGCGTTGATAATAGAATCTCCTAGTCTTTTATCTCGAGATTAAACTCAGGACTTACGGCCTTTTAGTTTTAATATACTTTTCTTCTTTATCTCAAATAGTAACAACAGTATTTGCTATTGTGGAATTGTTTTAAAATTAAAAACAAACTGAATAAACTCGATTTGCTAATCTCAACTACAACTACTACTACTATTAGACTAGTTCACTAGTATTATAAAAATGAAAATATTGGTTAAACGCGCTAAACTACTGCTTCGAATTCAAAAATGGTTTTAGTTTTAGATAGCTCATTTATCGAGGAACGCTACAAATATCAAGTTATGATAAACCAAAGGTTTATCATAACTTGATAGTAGGTACTACGAGTATAGTCAGTTTTGATATGTTGATACATGTTTGATATGCTTCTCATTTATAAGATTTCTTTCGACTTTAAACGGCGATTGATTCTAGACGGAACTGTTGGTCGCAACTTGGCCACTTATGAACTCACTTATGGATATTTACTGTCGCCGGCCAAGTTTCCTGTACCTCCTCCCTAGGAATAGCCGTGCATGTATTGATAAGAAACAGATAATTGACTGCACAGTCACTCATTGGCCGGGGACTGTGCGTATTATCTGGCAATTGATATAATGTATAATATATATATATATACATTATATATATGTCGGAGTGAGGGTATCCAAATAATAAAAGTGATACAAAATTACAAACATTTGCCACTATCGAACACTACGGAACACTCTATATAAAGCGACGCGATCGGCAACAGGACACAGTTTCTCTTCAGATCTCGCGACGACCATATCTATTATTTGATTTGTGATTTATTGTATCTCTGTGTTTTATATTGTGTGTATGAGGCGATATTTATCAGTGGGGGAATTACTAGCCTAGGTGGCGAATTCCACAGGGCATCGCGGAGGGGTGGGCGTTGCCCCAATCCCCTCATGGGGGGTTGCTGATGTTGTTTAAGTTAATTCGTATCCGTTTAGTAGTGATTAGTGTTTGGCTTAAGTCCAGATTGACTGTATCAGTGATTCATGTTCTCGTTTATTCTTGTGTCTCCGACATCAGAAGTGGGATCTGAATCTCATTTGCCCACAATGTTTGAGAGTGTAACGGATCGTCAGTCGCGGCTAGCGGTCGAACTACCCTCCGCTTGAAAATCGTACGAGGTGTCATTTGTTAAATTTTTGTAAGCGAAAACGCTCACATAGTATCAAAGTGTCGGTATAGCCTTTTCGCGTACGAAGGGTTTGTGAGACGTGCGGCCTACAACAGCGGCAGCGTGCGGTAGTAAAAGTAACGCATCGATAACTGGGAAGTAACCGGTATGTACGGACAACTCCAACAATCCGGTGAGTCGTACTATTTTTATTTTGTGCTGAGTGCTCTTTAATAAGATAAGTTCTGTCAGATGAATTTCTAGGCAAACGACAATATTGTGTAATTTATACTCTCGATTGTTTGATTGATTGTTGATTTTTGTGTAAACAAAAATAAAATAGTGGAATAAGTGATTTTAATTCAAAAATGGACAATATTGTGCAGTAACATTATTGAGGGTAGGTAATGCCCGCACTTATTGTAGCATCGAAATTCTATGTACAGTTTTAATCCAGATTTATTCATTGCGGTTATTGTTTCATGTAGTACACGATTACTGTATTTCAAACGACATAATTATGGAAGAGATCTGCTTGCATTAGGGTTTTAAGCAGCAATTTTCGAAAAGAATCTTGTTCTTAAAAATAATAAGGTCGTTTCTATTGGTGGCATCGGTACAAAGGTAGTCGATTTAGGAAATTTAGAGTGTAGTATTATACCATAGCAGAAATATGTCAGAAATGGAGCTGCCTGGGATTGAGCTGCCGATTTTGCACATGCTGTTTGTTTATTGTTTAAATTTATTTCTTATTTTTAACCCTCGACGCAAAAAGAGGGGTGTTATAAGTTTGACGTGTCTGTCTGTCTGTGGCACCGTAGCTCGCGAACGGATGAAGAGATTTCAATTTAGTTTTTTTGTATGAAAGGTGAGTTACGTGCGAGTGTTCTTAGACGTGTTTCATGAAAATCGGTTGAGTCGTTTAAAAAGTTATGGGGGTAAAAGTGGGGAAGAATAACCGAATGTCTGCAAAACGTGCCAGTATAATCGTTAAATGACAATTGTGTAATTGATAACTTCAACCTGATGCTGCTTAAGGGGTTTTTTTATTTATTCAATTTTAAATTTATGATTGTGATGTGATTTTTAGTTTGAGGCGGATTCATCTTTGATTGTAGCTATTAACATTTTTTTTAATTATTATTTTGACCAATTTGAGATAGTTGTGACTCGAATTATAATTACCGTTTTTTTATTTTTGTGATGAAATGTCGATATTTTCAGTAAAGATAAAAAAAATACTGGTCGGACTTCTATTTGGTGTCAGCTATCTCACCAGCAGCGGGTGATTGTAGCTGGCATGTCTATGTAGTTGGCAGATACACGTGTGGGAGTCACAAGGGATAACTAACTGTTACACTTGTGGTGGTCACAGGGATGACCTACGATACTATTTATTTTGATTGCTTTGAGAATTTGCAGCAGTAGTCAATTACTAAAGTTCTTATTTTATGTTGTTTTGATTTTAATAACGATATTACTGTTTTCTTTTGCTGTTCAGTAGTGTACTGTTTTATTGAGACAGAATAGACAGTGAGGTCAGATATGGCAGAGTGAGTGATACTGTGTGTACACGTATGTGACATTTTGATAGGGAAAGTGTAAATTAGTAAAGTTTGATCTCAGTAACTTAGTTTTGATTCAAAGTTAAGAAAGAAATTAGACAAAGTTAAATCCTAAGTATAAAGGACCGTTTAAAATTGTAGAGTTGCTCGATGGCGATCGTTATACTTTGAAATCTTTAACTAGTAACAGAATCTACAAATGCGCTTGCGTTCGTATACGAGAGTCTCCTTTTAGTGTTATACCCGAGGAGGTAGATTTGTCTGGCATTGATAATAGTGAGGAAAATCCCCGTAGATCAAGTCCCTATTGATGTTGATGATGATAATCAAGGGTTAATTAATGATGATGCAATGGAATGAAATTGCGTTGTAATTGTGTGGCGAGTAGTCTCTATAATGAGACTATGAGATATCCTAACAGCGTGGTGGTTGTTAAAGTTTAGTTAAGTTTTGTTAAAAGTAAGTAAGTTAAGTTTTTGGCGAGGTGGCCACTGAAAGGCGAGGTGGCCATTGAAAGGCGAGGTGGCCATTAAAAGGCGAGGTGGCCACTGAAAGGCGAGGAGGCCATTGAAAAGTGAAATTGGTAGAATAAGAGGCCATCTAGATATTGTTAATAATCCAAAAATGTGTAACGCGATAAACGGTGAGGTGACTGTTGCGATACTACTTACTGGTGTTATTAATTTAGTATGTAGCGAGAAGTCTATTGGCATTCAGATTTGATAACGAAAAGCCTATTTTATGAGAATGTCCTAAATGAAGTTGTTCCATAGAAGATAAAATGTAATAATGTACCCAATGTCCTTGGTCAGGAGTGGCCGAACAACACAAAAATCTCTTTCTTTTCTGCGGATAATGATGATGATGCCTTCAACATCACACGAGGACGTGTAATACGTCAGGACGGCCGTGTCGGAGTGAGGGTATCCAAATAATAAAAGTGATACAAAATTACAAACATTTGCCACTGTCGAACACTACGGAACACTCTATATAAAGCGACGCGATCGGCAACAGGACAGTTTCTCTTCAGATCTCGCGACGACCATATCTATTATTTGATTTGTGATTTATTGTATCTCTGTGTTTTATATTGTGTGTATGAGGCGATATTTATCAGTGGGGGAATTACTAGCCTAGGTGGCGAATTCCACAGGGCATCGCGGAGGGGTGGGCGTTGCCCCAATCCCCTCATGGGGGGTTGCTGATGTTGTTTAAGTTAATTCGTATCCGTTTAGTAGTGATTAGTGTTTGGCTTAAGTCCAGATTGACTGTATCAGTGATTCATGTTCTCGTTTATTCTTGTGTCTCCGACATATATATAATATAATATTGTGCGTATTATATGGCAATTCCTAGGGAAGGCCTTTATTACTTACTTATTTATTTACATTTTTATGCACAAATACATGCATCGGAGGACTTAATGCCTCAGGCATTGTCTGCCAGTCGACAGATTGGGCAATGCAGAGAAAACATGAGGTACTTAGGTGCACTTAATGGGCGAATACTAAATGATAGAGGTTTTAATACAATATTATAAATACAAAGTTACATATATAGTATTCAACAAGTTTTAGTAGTAGTAGTATAGAGAATAAGTAGTTACATAATATAGATTATATGTATTAATCTCTGCGGCGTTACACGCGGTTGTTGTTTTACCTTAACAACAATAACCGCGCGTGACTACGCGGTGCGTAGCTAGTCTAAAAAATTAACAAAAAAACCTACTTCAAGAACGACCAAATTGAAATGGGACCACGTGGGAAGCACCAGCTTTCAAATAAAAAAAGAATCATCAAAATCGGTTCACCTAGTCGAAAGTTATGAGATAACAAACATAATAAATACAGTCGAATTGAGAACCTCCTTCTTTTTTTGAAGTCGGTTAAAAAAACAAATTATACTGAACATTGTAAGTGAAAATAGTAATTCGATTATTCGCTAACTATAAACTACTGACTACATATATTCTTATGCGAGGAAATATAGACTTTACTAGCTGTTGCCGGCGGTATGTCGGTATAAATAGTAGCCTATGTGTTATTCTGAAATATGAGCTACATTACTGTAAAGTTTCATTCAAATTCGTTCAGTACTTTTTGCGTGAAAGAGTAAGAAACACACACACATCCTTACAAACTTTCGCATTTATAATATTAATAGGAAGCTGGGTGAAGGGGAGGAAGGTGGGGAAAAGCTACAGAAAAGGCTTGTACGATGTGCAATGCGGCAATAGGTACAGCCAGGCACTTACTGACAGGTTGTAAGGCGCTATTAGACCGGGATCATTATTCACGTCGCCATGATAGGGTATTACACATCATACGCGAAGCTATGAGTTTATCACTGGCGAGAGAATAACAACAAACATAAAAACTAACATAGCGTTTGTAAAGGAAGGCTCAACAAAAAAGACTTCACTCACACAAAAGCCGTACTCAATTATAAATACCGCCAGTGACTGGACATTATTAGTGGACAAGTATGAAAATTACTACAGAATACCGGAGGATATCTGTGCCTCGGCGTCCAGACCAGACATACTTCTTTATGCAATGCCAATAAAGCGTGTAGTACTAGTAGAACTCACGGTACCGTCGAAAACGAACATCCCTAAAGACCACGCTTTAAAAAGAAACAACTACTTTGACTTAACCAACGAAATAACTAAAAATGGTTATGTCGTTGCGCTGTATGCCGTGGAAGTGGGTGCGAGGGGTATACCAGCTAAATCCCTCTATAACCTGCTTAAAGACCTTGGATTGCCAAGAGCTTCAGTAAGCTCTTTTCTTGAACGAATATCCAAAGCGGCATTGCTAGGCTCATTTCAAATATGGTTAGGTAGAGGGCGTAACACGGCGGACAGTGGAGGTGAGCGTTGACGCGTCGTAAGGAGTGCTCCTTAAACCTATACCTGGGTCGCAATTTCCAGGCACTGTCGAAAGTCGCATGTGTTGCCCCCATCTATCACGCAATGGACCCGGCACCCGCACGGTGAATCCATGGAACGCTAAGAAATAGGTCTCTATACTTTTGTTAAGAGTATTCTGGCGTAAACTTTACATTAAAAATGTACGTTCTATAGCAGTATGAAGTTGTCTCCTAAAGTGTCAGTAAGTGCCGAAGCAAAGCTTGAATACACTAGCTTACACAAACACCTGTCCAAGAACACTAACAGCCGACTCGGCCGCCAAAGTACTTTACCGGTTTCGCCGATTACAGTATGTGCAGTTGCGTCTTGCAACTTTACTCGACTGAACCACTGTGACACAGAATCGAAAGGTATACAAGCGACACTCAATATTGTTTGATCTTTATTTCGGAAAAATAGAGTAGAAAATCGTGTATGGTGACATAGTTACAAACTTTAAGTGCATTTGCTCGAAGGCGTATCTAAATCCTTTAGCTTTCGATCTAAAAATCAATTCCAATTTCAGGTGACATATACAAATTTTCTAGGGAAAATATATGCTGCAACATCATGATTTTTTTACTCGTTTTTGATCGATGTTGATAATAACGGCAACAGGTAGGCGCTTGAAATGTATAGATAATGGTACGGAACTCTTCCTGCGCGAGTCCGACTTACACTTGGCCGTTTTTTTTTAATTTAAAGACTTCGAGTAGAATTCTGCTGAATTCGATAGGGTCAACAAAAATCCCTTTTCTATTTGTTTTGTTTCGCGTACAAAAACAATGAACGAATTCTAATTTATTGACTTTTATTATTTGCTCGCGTTTGTGATTGAATCATATCAAATAGCGAAACTTATTTTAATGTTATGAAATTCGATTACCTATTTACTTTATTCTACGGAGTAAAAATCGTTCGTAATATTTGCGATAATAATTTACGAATCGAAATGAGATTTACATTGACTGTTTTGGGTTCACTTCTACACATGGCAATATCAATATATTAAAATTATTGTTGAACATTTCAGTTGAGTTTAATAAGCACGTATTTTATTTCTACATGCTTATATTGACTATTATATTTTTAACCGACTTCCAAAAAGGAGGAGGTTCTATGTTCCACTGTATGTATTTTTTTTTTTATGGATGTTGATCGATTACTACGTCAGTTGTGGACCGATTTTGAATATTTTTTTTGTATTCGAAAGGGTATGCTTCCGAGGTGGTCTCATTGCCAGCATATTAGGATCTGATGTTGGGATCCCAGGGAAATCGAGGGAAACTCATTTTTTATAGGCACATACTATGTTTTTCGTATACTTTCTGAAGTTACACCAGTATTTGCGTCTGGTAGTCATCATTTTATGATGATGAGCTGATGATGTAAGGTACAACTCCTTACCGGTTAGGAGTTGGAGGATAAATCTTTAAATATCATATGTATATATGTTACCTTTAGTCGTATTGTTTCAAATTATTTAGGTAAGCTGATGATGGAAGGTGGAAGGTACAACTTCTCAACGGTTAGGAGTTGGAGGATAATTCTTTCTATTTCATACGTATCTAAAGACCTTCAGTCGTATACTTTCAAGTTATTTAGGTGAGCTGATGATAGAAGGTTAAACTTTTCAACAGTTAGGGATTAGAGGATGATTTTAATATTACACGTACGTATAGACCTTAATTTGTATTCTTGATGATGAAATTTGATGAAATAGTTCAACTTACTACTTACCTACGATTGCTTGCACTAAACACTGAAAAATAAAAACTTTTTATAAAAAAAAAACCGACTTCCAAAAAACATCCAACGAAAACTCTCTGCCAAAAAAACACATAAAAGCGTAAAATAAACTGGTTCTTCATAAATTGCCTATACCTAATTAAAAGTTGGATGTTTTTTGGAAGTCGGTTTTTTTTTATAAAAAGTTTTTACTTTTCTAAACGGCAGTGAACGAAGCAAACTACGAGCCATGGCCCCGTCAAAATCGTGAAAAGGGTTTTAGATCTTCTTGGTATAAAGTCAAGTGAGTATGGTCATACATAGACATTTACAAATTAAGAGTAACAAGTGTGTTAGCAGCTTTTAGAGGCTCTTCTAGAATTGTGAATAGGAAAATAGCGTCAGATGTTCTGTGTCTGAGTGAAATTTATCTATAATGTGTTGAAACATATATATCGTCATCGAGAGTATTTAATAGTCCACTGCTGGTCCAGTCCAAAGGTTTTGGCCTTAAATATACTGCGCTGGCCAGAAGGGGTTTGTTTTCCTTCTCTGTGCAGTGATTTTCTCCTTCATAATTTGCTCCCGTAGTCGGCTCTAACGACACCAATAAGATGAATGGTAACACTCTGTATTGTCAATCCGTCACCACAAGAAAAAGACACACAGACATAAATACACATTATGCTAGTGTACGAACATTTTTCTTAGAAAGATTCATTTTCGTACGTAACCTGACAGATTCCAATCGACGCTGTGACTAAACAATAGCACTAATCCTATACTTTCAACTGTTTTGAGATTCAAAATTTAAACACATTCGAATATAAAACAGTTCCAAATTCAAAATTGTCGGGAAATATTTCCCGAACTTAAAAGGCATGCCTAGTATTCACTACAGGCAATATTAACTTTTTTTTTAATGTATTGCCTGCCAAAATGACTACTTTGCCTGATGGAGAGCATAAGCAGAATCCAAGAGTGGTGGTCACTATACTCATTGCGAATGCAGACAATGCAGCATGGTGACCCACACCATGGCGGCCTAGTGATGCTTCTGCATCTTTGGGCCTCCGGTCTCGCCCTCAACAACGAAACACGCTAGTACTACTGCTGTCATTTTACGTTGATTTTCTGTGCGAGGGTAGTACCGACCCGTTCGAGTCGGCCCGTTTGTGCTGAAAACAGCGTGGCTCTACTACCTTTGTCCATTCCAAGATATTTAATTAAAAGCCTTTGTAATACTCGAATCACTGCCAGTTGTCTGCCACTGATCAATTAGGAGTTCCTTTAGACCTCCTAGTAAGTCATTCTATTTAAAGCACAAAACTGCATATGTGACCACTATACGTATACACGTTCACATAGAACACACAGTGGTGGATTTACCACTAGGCTGAGTAGGCTGGAGCCTAGGGCGGCGAATTTTAGGGGGCGGCAAATTTAGACGATTTTTATTATAATTAAAAAAAAATAAAAAACAATTTTAAAGAGAGAGAAAAGAAGTCTTGACAATTTAACAAAAAGAAACAACAATGTAATATGCAGTGTACCAAATACTCTCAACTTTAATATTATTTAAAAAAGTACTAAACGATTGGTAAAATATATCTTTGTGAATATTGGTTTTTAAAACATCTCATTAACAGTTTAATATTACAATTCAAAATAGTAATATTTATAATTAACATCTTTCTTAGTCACCACTGAGGGCGGCATGATGTTCTAGAATACGCCGAGCCGCCCGTTACACCGGACGGTGGCGAATGAATTTTGAGTAGAAATTTTCAACCCTTGGTCCTTTCCGCTGCCTCTTTCTGCTCAATGTCATCTTCGCAGAAGGAGGTAAAACATCTGCCGCTACCGACCAAATCGACACAGTTGGCAGCGAGAGATGCTCTCCGATAACTGCAAGAGTATCCAACGCTGCCATGCCAAAGCACTGGCACAGCGAATCAGCTCAGTAAACCGTATAGGCGGGATTCAACTGACTGCTAGTAACCACGTGCAGATAATTCCCAAAGCTTCCGTGCCCGGATATAACCTGCGGTACCCGGAACAAATCCCACATGAATATTCCGGCTGACGCGGACGCCGCATCCGTAGACAGGATGTGAAACCAACAATGCTCTCTAAGGGTGCCAGAGGTGCACCCTACTCTGATCGGTTAGAGCTACCGTACTCACCGGGGGCGGGGTACCGTGTAGTGTTATGGATCGGAGAATTCCACGCACAGCCTTGTCGCGACAAGTCAGTTCACGCAAATTGGGCAAAAGTCGCCGAAGAGCAGACCAGCCATCTGGCACCCTGTGGTAGTAGAGGCTAATAAATGCGTTGGCGGTGTTAAACAACAATGTCAAGCACGGGTGGGCGGAGCGTACAATGCACACGATCGGAGCTTTCCGAGGGCCATCCGTAAACCGTAGATGGCTCGAGATCTGTCAGGGTACCAGAAGCTTCTTTTCTAGGCTTCTTCCTCGGCTACAAGTACCCAAACCAGAGTGTGATATAACTACATCACGTTCATCCGGTAGGAGATATCTGAATTCATTCCGTGTTGAATTGAAATGTATTTCAACTTTGTTGACATTGCACGTGGGTGCTCAAACTAACACACGGGCCGTTTAGTATGGGGGCAGTGGTCTTGCAACGGATTAGTATTACAGCTGCACCTACCGCCGTATCCGTGACGGGTGGAACATTATCCACGTTCTTCTCATCGATTCCGACCAAGGAGGCCATAAACGGGGACGCGTGTACCACCTGTGTAGTACGGAAACGCCTTCAACAACTTTCTGCCTCTACGAAGCGGGTCGAAGGCGAACTCGCAAGTAGAGTTCGTAAATAAGGGCCTGATGGCGCGCATGACGATTATTGTAAATTCGTGCAATTAAGGCGATAACGGAGACTGAGCCACGGTTAAGACACAATACTCCCCCCCTGCCTCCCTAAACACCGTATAGCCTTACTCGGTCCGATTTCAACACACTACACGCAAACCCCTGCAGAATGTAAAAGAAGGGTATTGAATTGCAGGAGTTAGAAGGGGCGGCAAAAATTAAAAAGCCTACTGGCGGCAAATATGTAAATCCGCCACTGAGAACACAGGATACTAGTTAATTTTTTCTCAAACTTTCATTCCAAGTTCGACTTTGAAATATTGCCCTTCATTACTGGGTAGAAAAATGTAAATAAATTTCACGCGAGTCATTCACACATCAATACGAATAATAATAATAAGTTACAATACAAATAAGACTTTGAAATACCTCTTGTTTAGCCAGCCACCCAGTCAACTATCTTACGCGAATCGTCACTTGGCCTTTGGACGTCCTACACTACGCTTGCATTCCTGATACGATCAAATGTATGGGACGCCCTCTGACCAAGTGGCGGTACAACTTGCGTAAGAGGGCTGGCAGCAACTGGTTACAATAAATAGCAAACCGGGCTCTGTGGTGTTCCTTGGGAGAGGCCTATGTAAATCAGTGAAGTGCAACGGGGTGATAATGATGATGAATGTCCCCTTGTCTCACTCTTTGATGCAATGTCTCACTGATCGATCGCTCTATCAATCGGAAGAGTCTTCTTGCTGATCTCTTGGTTTAGAGCCTGCTATGCTGACGAAGGGATAGCTTTTCACCTCATATCTTCACTAACCCTAGGGTCTTTTCCTACCTTCTTCCCTGAGAAATCCGAATCACATTTTTAAGGTTCTGGTTTAGTTCTCTTGAGGTTTCCATGGCAGCAAATTGGTTTTCCAGATTCCTTAGAAATTCTTTATACAGCGTTGTAATTCAAATTTACAATTCAATATAAATCTGTCTCAAACTTTATTATTACAAAAGCCAAGTTTTGGGTTACGATTTAGATTTTCAAGGATAGTATTACACTGTAATAATAATCTGTCTATGTAATACAATCGTTTCGCTCAGCTCTCAACATTACTGCGGAATATTTAATACTAGTTGTTGCCCGCGGCTCCGCCCGCGTATATGTCGGTTATGTTATTCTGATGTATAAGCTATATTACTGTAAACTTTCATCCAGTCCGTTCAGTAGTTTTTGCGTGAAAGAGTAACAAACATCCATCCATCCATACTTACAAACTTAAGCGTTTATAATATTAGTATAGATAGACACTTATTAGTGGAGTTTATTTGTTTGTGTTTTTGTGTATTGCCAAAGAAGTTCTTGATATCACATATACCTAGTCCTATATATTAGGTCTTTACCTATGAAATTGCCTTTCTTCAGTACTGGTCATTTCAAATAAAAAAAAGTTTGTAATGGCTCTGTATTCTAAATTCAAATTAATTTTGTTTTAAAACCATGACATTCTATTTACAAACTCAGTCTTTTGTTTTTTGATTGGCGTTGTATTTTCATTACATTTGAAAATTTTTCGTCTTAATGAATACTTTAAAAATTCGTGTAATTATGGAATATGAGTTCCGTCGTGGCACCAACGTGACACAAACAGCACGTAACATCAAAAACGTTTACGGAGAGAACTGTACAAACGAACGCACAACCCTTTATTGGTTTTCCCGGTTCCGTTCTGGAAATTTTGACTTGAGAAATGAAGCTCGTGGTCGTCCGGAGACTTTTGTTAACAATAATGAATTAAAGGCGATTGTGGAAGCTGACGAAACTCAATCTACAGCTGAGATAGCAGCAGCTTTTAATGTAAGCATCAAAACAATATTGATCCATTTGCGACAAATTGGCAAGGTAAGAAAGCTTGATAGATGGGTGCCCCACGACCTTAACGAACGCCAGCGCAACGTACGCGTCGAGACCTGCCTTGCGCTGCTCAACAGGCAAAGAAATGAAGGAATTTTGAAACGAATTGTTACGTGCGACGAAAAATGGATTCTGTTTGACAATCGAAAGCGCTCAGCAAGTTGGTTAGACCCTGTTTCAGCACCAAAGCAATGCCCTAAACCAAAAATGACCCCTAAAAAGGTGATGGTCACTGTTTGGTGGTCTAGTGCGGGTGTGATTCACCACAGCTTTTTACAAAACGGCTTGAGCATTAATGCAGATGTGTACTGTGAAGAACTGGAGAGAATGATGGAGAAGCTTGCACATCTGCAACCAGCTTTGGTCAATCGGTCGTCCCCACTGCTCCTTCACGACAACGCGCGACCCCATACTGCGCAACAGACAGTCTCCAAGCTGCAAGAGCTGGGGTGGGAAGCTCTCCCTCATCCGCCAGACTCACCAGACCTTGCACCTACCGACTATTACTTTTTCCAAAATTTAGACAACTTTTAAGTGGGTAAAAAATTCAATTCCCGAGAGGCAGTACAAAATCCCTTTGAAGAGTTTGTTGCCTCCCATCCAGCTGATTTTTACAAGAAGGGCATCAATAAACTGCCAATGCGTTGGCAAAGATGCGTCGATTGCATGGGTGATTACTTCGAATAACAGAAATAAAAAAGTTTGAAAAAATAAGTACTTTCACTTATTGCATACAAAACGGCAATTTCATAGGTAAAGACCTATTATTAAGATACAGTAATTCGTGTTAGAGTACAGCTATATTTAATAACTTCGAATGAACAGTCTTGTTAGTGTTTATGTGTGTTTGAAAAACGGTTCTGATAATTTTAATTAGTAAGATTTTGATGTCTTTCCCACAAATTTTATAAATACGAAAGTAACTTTGTATGTCTGATCATACGATTTAATGGCAAATATGTTTATTCGGCTTTAATGAAATTTGACATGAATATATCTTTCATCATGAATACACATAAGATACATTTTACCACGATAACTGACATTCACGCGGACAGACAAACCTATTAGTTTATTTTACATCTTTACCAAAAACAAACATAGTTTAGGTTGCAATGGCCGTTGTCACAGCCAAACACGCATCTATCGTGAACGCGTTAATCTCGGTAAACATAACTATATGCCTACAGTCAGAACCACGCTCACTTTCGTGAAAACGACAATTTAGATATCTCCACTGGATGCTCAACTAACACGATAAATAAAACGAAACTACCATAATTAAACTCACAAATAACAACAAAACCTTAATATTGTAAGCAAAACAGCTTTTATTAAGTTCAAAGCTTGTTGGAATTGCACAAGTTATGAATATATTTTCTACTTGTTAGTCAAAGGTAAATTGTACACCTCATTACTTCGGAGAACGTGAACACTCCGTTAGGCACAGAGTTCTTTTGCGCGAGCAATACACGCAGATTTATATTTGCTCCTTTCGTTGACGCTTGACGAAAATATTTCATCTTATCATAATTCTTTGAGGTACTAAAGCAATAGTGAAATTGTAATGTAAATCTAACTAATAAAGTTACTGGCATGTTATGGTTGGGAGAGCGTGTATATCGTGAGGACAGTTCTAAGCCAAAAGAGACCGAGGATGACCAGTGATATGGTGGAACAATATGACGAAGCTTCTAATCAATGAATATTTACTCAATGCGACAATCCTTGATAGAACAACGCTATGGAATAAGAAAAGGCGACCCCACTCAAATACCCACTCAAAATAAGATGTAGTAATTGAAAGAATTACACAATTAGAATCAATATATTTTTAAAATAATATAAAATTCTGTTTTAAATGAAAGTATATTGCTTCTAAATAGAAATTATGATCATTGTTAGTAGTAATTAATTATCATAATGTTATTAAATTACTTTCAAAGTCGCCATTTCACAACTGTAAAACAGTGAAGTATCTCTAACGCCATTTACACATTAGTATTACATCCGAAAAAGTTGAATTACTAAATCTTCTCAATTATAAAAACCGAGTATATTATAATTCAAAAACTTTTTCAATTGGGATCTAATATGAAGAGCGTCTGACACATTCAGAAAAAGTACATATAACTTTGAACTGAATAAATGACATAATAAAACAATGATGAACTAAGTCAATTTCAATTTATGAAGTTATTCAACCAGATTTTTTATTTTTAAAAAGAGGAGGGTTGATGTAGTGACACACACACGTGCACGACGGGGACGAAACCGCTGTGTATGCAATAAGCGAGACGGACGTCAGTCGTCACCCCTAAGGCACGATGCTCACGCGCGTACATACTCGATTAATACGTAATAATCCTAAATAAGTTATGTACTTGTAGAACAGTAATAAATAATAATTATTATTTTTACGGGAATTAACGCGATCACTATTTCAAGGTACTACATACCTCTGTTTTGCCTGACGTTTCGACCAGGTTGCACTGGCCGTGGTGGATGAAGAACCTTCGACTTCACGGATTCGACGACGGAGGGCGTGCGCCGCTGAGCCAGTCAGCCTGTGACCACGGCCAGTGCAACCTGGTCGAAACGTCAGGCAAAACAGAGGTATGTAGTACCTTGAAATAGTGATCGCGTTAATTCCCGTAAAAATAATAATAATTATATCATGGAACGCGAAAGTTTAAAAGTTAGTATAGTAATAAATAAGTTTCTTAAACAAGTGAAGTGTTACTCAATGAACTTTACCTAGTAATTAACTAATAATATTATACCACATCATGCCGGTAAAAAGTTTTCATAGAAATATTTGAATATATTATTCTTGTTTATCCGTTTTTTAATGAATTCACGGTTTATGAGTTTTTGTTTGCTTTTATAGGACTTTAAAATAACTAGTTCCCATAGGTTACGTTTATACACTATCATCATCATCGTCAGCCTATCGCAGTTCACTGCTGGACATAGGAGTCCAATTGCACGCCACTTAGTTCGATCCTCGGCTACTCGCATCCAGCTCCTATTAATACACTATGTTTCACTAAAGTATATGAGAAAATAATTACAAATTTTAACAGAAAAAAACCGACTCAATCTGGACCAAATTTAAATGGGACCATTCAGGAAGCACCAGCTTTCAAATAAATTAAGAATCATCAAAATCGGTTCACCCAGTCCAAAGTTATGAGGTAAAAAAAAAACAGTCGAATTGAGAACCTCCTCCTTTTTTTGAAGTCGGTTAAAAAGAAGAAGAAAGCTTTTTAATTTATAACTCAAAACCATCAGCTCAAATTAAAAATTATTTCATTAAACTACAAAATCAGTATTTTAGCAGTTGATGGAATACGCGTAAATCAAACTTAATCTTTAGTTGGAACGAAGCCGGGAACTCAGCGCCGTTATCCTCAAACGATCTTCCCTTTACGTCCGCGTAATTCCGTATCCCCAGATTCGAGAGAAATCTTATCCGGGCTCGAGGTTTGTCAAACGTCGATTTGAAGCTTGCGAATTATACCCGGGTGTAATTGCGTTTAAAATTGTCTTCGTTTTAGAATATTGGGGAACTTGAAATGTGGTCGAAGGAGCTTAATATCGAATAGGGTATCTTACTTTATTGTTATATAGTTGTTGCCCGCGGCTCCGCCCGCGTGTATGTCGGTTATCGCGGCAAATAGTAGCCCATGTGTTGTTCTGATGTATAAGCTATATTAATGTAAAGTTTCATCTAAATCCATTCAGTAGTTTTTACGTGAAAGAGTAACAAAGATCCATCCATCCGTCCATCCGTCCATACTTACAGACTTTCGCGTTTATAATATTAGTAAGTATAGATCAGATGAGTCCGTAGGTCTAGTAGTTAGCGATCTTGTCTGTTGGGTCAGAGGTTACGGGTTCAAATTTTAAATTAATGAATACTTTAGCTAGTAAATATATATTTATTTGTACATAGTATTCTACCGTTGGATAACTATTCTCCGGTACATATAAACGGGCTTAGTTGGGGAGATCCAAGCCTCATAGAAGAATACTATCAAGCAATTATTTCGTTACTTAGCGCGGAGATGGGCAGGACTGCTGACTGAGTTTGTTTCGTCCTTTCTCCTCAGGGCTAGTCCGGTTAGGAAAGGCCGAACTCATCTGCTCAAAAAAAAAAATTTAACTTGCAAAAGTGTTCATGTAACCTAATTGCAGAATTAATGATTTCATTTCATTTCACTCCCAAACACACAACTTCGTCCGCGTCTCTTTTGGAGATCATGCTCTGCTTCTATTGATCTAAGCGTGATGTTAATTATTCTATCCTAGGCGCTCCAGCAAAAAAATAACGTTGCTATTGGTTTTAAATATTTTCGGCGTTAAATAGTCAGATAATAACTAGCTGACCCGGCAAACGTTGTTTTAAATTTAAAAAATGGGGTAGGGTCACCCTAATTATTTAGACCTACCCGATATGCACACCCATGCGATACCTAATGTAAGCAGTTTCGGAGGCGTTTGGTAACAAACACCGCAACACGAGAATTTTATATATTAGAAATAGATGTGTTACACTTCATTCCTGATAAGAGTGAAAATTTATAATAGGTCTTTACCTATGAAATTGCCGTTTTTTATGCAATAAGTGAAAGTACTTATTTTTTCAAACTTTTTTATTTCTGTTATTCGAAGTAATCACCTATGCAATCGACGCATCTTTGCCAACGCATTGGCAGTTTATTGATGCCCTTCTTGTAAAAATCAGATGGACGGGAGGCCACAAACTCTTCAAAGGCATTTTGTACTGCCTCTCGGGAATTGAATTTTTTACCCACTAAAAAGTTGTCTAAATTTTGGAAAAAGTAATAGTCGGTAGGTGCAAGGTCTGGTGAGTATGGCGGATGAGGGAGAGCTTCCAACCCCAGCTCTTGCAGCTGTTGCTCTTATGATACAAAATAAAATCGCTTGTTCATAGTTTCTTCGTCGGTTTTGTGGCTATCTATCATAGAGATCAAACTATTTTAGATTGTAGATACTGAGGTAGTCATATATATAACTGCTTGTAAATATTTCAATTTAGCTTGTTATTGAACTTTAGCTCGAAATATAAATATTACAAGATGAGCCCCGCGGTGTTACCTGCGATAAAACTTCACTCGCAGGCAACGGTCGCGGGTCGAATCAATTAGCTACACAAATATATTTTTTATGTTTTTTTTCGACTAAATTGTGAATCTAAGCCATTCTCGAATCCTCAGGAATAGACACGACAAATTTAGTTAAAATCGGTTCAGCCGTTTAGGAGGAGTTTAGTTACATAGACACGCTCAGAAGAGATCGCTCGCGTGTACGTCGATTATATCGCGGCAAATAGTAGCTTATGTGTTATTCTGATGTATAAGCTATATTACTGTAAAGTTTTATCCAAATCCGTTCAGTTGTTTTTGCGTGAAAGAGTAACAAACACACACACGCATCCTTACAAACTTTCGTATTTATAATATTAGTAGGATTTACAGTGAAAGTTGCACTACTTTATTTCATAGAATTAATCATAGCTGTTATCTTTAACCAGGACCATTGCAACCTGATAGAAACGACAGACAATTCAAAGGCTCCATAATAATATTAATTGTATATAAATAAAGCAAAATTTACCCCAATTCATAAGTCGTGTATATAGTATCTAATAAAGACACGATACGTGACATAATAATCTGGAGATCCTATTTATCTGACGACCCTCTCGGAGGGTAGGGCCACACATTGTTGAATTTTCAACAGGTCCTTGCTATTGAAGGTATCTGGAATGGCCCGAAAGGGTCGGTAAAACGGACCATTTCATAAATATTCAGACCCCGACATTAGATCGTCCACGTAATTTATTGAAATACCCGACTAGATAACACTGTTATCACGGACGTGGGACTAATATATTTTAAATAACCTTTAACTTCGTTTTACATTTTGTACGCTATGAAATTTATTTTATTAACGTATTTTTTTTAAAGGCAGGAAGAGTTTCGGAATTCGGTTGTATTTTGAATGTTTGTTAGCATAGAACTACTTAGGTATTTTATTATGAACCGATTTGGATTTTTTATTTAGAAAGATTTTCTTTCTATTTAGATCTTCAAAATGAAATATACCAAGATGGAAAACTAATAAATGAAGGAACGAATAATTTTAGTTAGAAAGATTAAGAAGTTCGAGGTCGTGGATTCTAGTTCGATTAATTAAATATTATAATAAAAAAATATAAATTACTTACATAAAACAAAAAAAAACATTACACCATAGTTATTCTGTGTAGGAATCGAATCCATGACTCAGTCTTAGCAGAATTAGCAGCAAAATGCATCACCTCTCAAAATATCAGGTTTGTGTCGCTCGACTCTGCGCGATGAATCAGAAATGCAACACTACACATAGATGGCGGCCCAATGAGGCAGAAGTATGACTTGGCCGCCATGGTGTGGGTCACCTTGCTGCATTTTTGCATTGTCTGCATTCGCAATGAGTATGGTGAGCACCACTCTTGGATTCTGTTTATGATTTCCATCAGGCAGAGTAGAGTCATTTGGGCAGGGCCATAAATAAAAAAAAATCATCAGCTATGGCAAATAATTTTAGATATATTTATTGTCTCAGTATTTTTTTCAATGTCGATATTGAAAACTAAGAAAACTCTTCCAAACAAAACTTGTCTATGCCTCAAAGAATTCTACGAGTTTCACAATCACTTTCAAGCATAAAAAGTGGAAAAAGCAGTTTAAAAACTTCCCTGCTGTTCTTAAAGCTCAGCATTATATGTGACGTAACATATGGGGGCTTAACTATATAGGATGGGGGCTTCGTTCTTTGAACTATTGTTCGCAACTTAGACGATCATGGAACTGTTAAGGAACTAGGTATTTTCGGAATAGATAAAGGTTTTTTATATAGTGAATGAACATTTCCATTTCCTAATGAAAGTATTTGACTTTGGAAAGTTCGATTTTGTGGAACGTATTGTAAATAAATGTTTAGTCTAAAAAATCAAAGACTAGTTTGTGATTAGCTACTGACTATGTTTCACACTCTTCAAGACAAGTTTTGGCAACTTTAAGTGTAACTCGCACAATTTCAATTACTCTTTCCGTAAAACCAGAGAAATGTAAAACTAATTAATCAGAAGTTGTATAATTCTTAGTGTACACCTGCCGGGGTCACCAAAAGAGTAAAAGAACAACGTTTATCTAATTAGGAAAAAAATGCCTAATATCAACCGAGGAACTGTATAGTTAGGAATTAAACAATGCTTTTGCTTTATAAAACTGAGTTCTGACTTACGAAACTTAGTTTTTTTCTTATTATAAAAAAGCAAGAAAAAATATACGTAACGTATCGTCCACGACTTCAATTACAAATTGAAAGACGCAACTGGTCCTCTGCAGCACCTGATCCTCTTTTATCCCATTGTATTTATTCCATGTAATATAACCTGTTTCCCGACACGTGCGTCACGCAGTTATGGGTCACAATTGTATATTAAACTCGTCAATCGTCACTCATTGGGAGATGTTTGCTATTGAGCGCTAACATGTGTGAAATTAACGATATGAAGGATTCTACCTTCTTTTCAAGTGAAAATGTGATCGATAGGTTAATTTATTTTTGGTGTTACGCTCTATGTGTATGTTTCGTACAAGGAGGGCTCGTGGCTAAGTGGTAATCAAGTAGGTTACACATTGCAAAGTTACTTAATCCAGGTAGGATTCTTCAGTGTATTCGTGTGTTCAGGAAGACTTCAATGTGTGGATAGATGATTATTTCTTAACATATCGAGACCCCTACATACCTTGAGGAGCACGTTGCCATTTAAACATCTTTGACGATCATTACGGGTACATAGGGAAAAAACTCTTTATTTGTACATCTTATTACAGACTTATTGAAGACTACATAAAACGTCAAAACAGTAAACAATATAATATACAAAGGTGGCCTTATTGCCAAAAGTAATCTCTTTCAGGCAATCATAGGATGGATCAAAATGTTTTGAAAAGACAGTAATACTTAGTGCCCTATAAAGTCCGACAACTATCTTTGTAGAGAACTTCGGTATCGCCTAATACTTGAGTTATGGACGTCTGATGGCAGTCGGTCCACGTAAAAAAAATCAAAGTTCGGTCACAGAAGACTAAAGCTTTCCCCAACCTTATTTGGGAAAAAGTCTCGGAAGAAGACGCTCTTATATGCATTATGCATATATGTTAGTATGTATTAACACCAAAGATAAATATACGCACACACATACATTTTCTTATTTAATGTAAATATAAAAGTATGTTTCAGTAATTTCAATTTATTCCAATTAAAACAGTACTAAATTACAGACACTATGGTAATATATACACACATCAAAAGTGTCTAGGGATCAACATATGTGTCTAGGGAACAACATATATTTTTGCAATAACTTTTCTCCTGATTGATATTAATTAAAATTTTCTTTAAGGATTCATCAAATAAAGTGTTCTCGTTTGTCACAGTAACGATAAACCAAGTCACCTTTGCATTAATAAAGAAATTTGGCATTTTCCTAATAATGTGATTTTTGACATTTGAACCACTAACATTAAAGTTCGAAAAAAAGACTGAAATAACAATTTTCTTTAAAATTTTTTTAGGTAACTTAAACAATTAATAATCCCTGTTTCTACCGCGAACACTAACAACACAAGAACATCGGTTTGGCATACTCAAAATGAGTTCATCCAAACACGCTGTGGAATGCCGCCCATGTTCGTTACAACAACATAAAAAGGTCTTCTTGCGACTGGATACCCTCCATATTCGGCAGAGCTCTTCTCTGTAGCATATCCCATGCATGCTCAATCGGGTTCAAGTCTGGCGACTGAGCAGGCCAGGGCCAAAGCCACATCTCAATCTCAAGAAATCCGCATAAAAATGCTTGATCCCTAGACACTTTTGATGTGTGTATTTCTACAATCCAATGAATGCGGCATCTATAATAATCGAATTATGTGTGTCGATTATATTATCAGCCCCCAGTCAATCCCTTTTAATTATTTTATTGAATGGCCTGGGATTTTCAATTTGCTAAGTGTACCATATAAATCAATTCATTTGAGGCTTACCCAAACCATAAATTAAAGTTTTTTTTTTTGTGAAAGTATGCAAATGTCCTCTTTGAGCTATATGACTGATAAAATGTTGTGAAGATCCTTTCTAGAATTAAACTCACTAGTACTTATACCACTATATTAATTGACGTTAATCCTGACCGGTTTCGGCATTATCCATAATCCCGTAGTACGAAACCGGTCAGGATTAAAGTGTGAATTAAAATTTTAGAATGTATTTCAACAAGTTCCATCAAATGCCGAAAATCGAGATTATAAATTAGATGTTGTGGAGATGATGCAGTGGAATATTAAGAGGGGATCAAGGTCATATTTGATGATAGATAGAATGATATTCGTAAATTGCATTTCTATATGCTAACTTATAACCATATAATGTATTACAACCACATAGCTGGTAGTTCACTTGCTAAAATTAACGTAATATTTTAATAGGAAATAAATTTCAATGTACCGACACATATTTATTAATAAAAGTAGCTTCACTTTTTATAAGTTTTGTAACTACCTGTAATTACATTTATATAATGTAATTCTTTGTAACTATGGCGTAGTGGGTTGATGACCGTCCGGCAACTAAACCAGTTGGGGGTTCAAATTGGGAATTATTTATTTTATTTTATGTTTATTAAATATTGTTCCGCTTCGTCATCACTACACGGAGTGTTTTAATTAATTCGCGAAAGACACCGACGCCCGTTCCGGGTCTTGCCTGGTGCTGGGTATCTTTCGTTTGGTCTTTCGCACTACAAATGTCCTGTCGGCGCGTTTCAGAAGAAGGGGACCAGCCTTGGGGCTGAAACAGTCGACCAGGCTTCAGGTGGAGCAAAGGGGTCCACCCTTCGACCGCAGTTCTCCGTGCTGACCGGAGACAGCGGCCACCGTCTCCAGTACGACCGGTGCGTGACGGACATCGTCGGACACCCATCCACGGGCCGACCTCGTCGAGGTTGCTTCTGTTCTGCAAACCGGGAGATCGACCTGCACGGCCAGTCATCATCTTAAAGACCCCACGCTGCGGAACGGGACTAGCGAGTTAAGTTGCCTAGGGTTCGACCCAACTAAATAAAGACTTCCAGTGCTAAGAAACTCACACCTAATTATTAACTAAGTTAAAGTTTCTTTTATTTTATATATTTTTTTTATTTTATATTTTTTTTTCTTTGAAATAAATTGTTATTACCTGTTAGCGTTGTATTGTTTGTGCCCGCCGTCAGGCGGACGTAACAGTACGTCAGCATGCATGTGCAGATAATGTGATCAGTATCAACATGTTATGGCATGGCAGCGCTGAGCGCCGCCCCTCTAGCCTACTTCACCCCGCACCAGGACCAGCCCACGCGTCTCAGCTTAATTGATATATTTCTTTAAAGTTTAGTATTATATTATGTTGTTATGTATAATAAAATATAAATTAAAAAAAATATTATCGAAGTATTTATGAGACCGGACTTAGACTGTCAATCATCAAAATCATTTCATTCAAATGATTAAAACTTTGTAATAACAAAAAAAAATCAAAGTTATTGCACATGTTGTCAATGACTACAAAATCCGAAAACAAGAAAATCGTTTAACAAATAGGGTAGGAAAATTTACAATATTTTTATGTTTATCCATTTATATGTACTTAACCGACTTCGAAAAGGAGAAGGTTCTCAATTTAATTATAGATTTAAAGATGTTGTTCTTTGCAGTAGATGAAGCTCTCGAATGAAAATGTCTAAATGCGTCACGACATCTGTTGTAGACGTAGGATTGACGTTTTCCTATTACACAATCCAGAAAATAATCACAGTATTTAATATACTTATTACATAAAGGTATAGTCATATAATATAATAGATTCAGACAGACTTTGACAAATGTAGAAATAATTTGTGATTGCTACAAGTAAAATTTTAACAAAAATAAAACCGACTTCAAGGTTCGACTCGATTTCTCTTGGATGCCATCATCAGATCTTAGTGTCCTTATCACGGTACCACCCCGTTGGGATATCTCCTTTCCATTAAAAAAATAATAATCAAAATTGGTTCATAAACAACGAAGTTATCCACGAACACACATAAAATATATATACATATATTTATAGGTACGGTCGAATTGAGAACCTCCTCCCTTTTTTGAAGTCGGTTAAAAATAGAGATCTACTTTTGAAGTATAATAATAAACTTGTAAATTCAACAACTGCTGCAATGCAAACCGAAATGTATGAACGCGCATAACTTCCGATCGGCTGCACCAAATTAAATAATTCTTTTTTATGTGTTCGTTCACAGAACAAATGTTCGTTATTGTTAGGACAAGGTTTGTGTACCAGAAAAATTAAAAGATAACGGGAAAGTCATTTTTTTTGTCCGCTAATATACACTGCCTGTGGAAAGCTGAGACAGATATGTCTATATGGCGGTAGGAAGTTCACCGGGTCAGCTATTATTATATAATATTCCTTTATCGCTTAAACTGTGGCAAATGTCCATCAAAATTTCAACTCCATTATTTCTACGTTGTGGTTTCGGTAAATGCATCTATTCATGAACTGTTTTAACGTCACAATGGACTGGACTTTGTCGGATATTAACCTGAAAGCCTCAGTGCGCCCTCTGAGGCCTCCCACCAATACCAATTACAGTTATTACTGGAGGCTCACTCGATTGATTTCCCCAGCGCCATCCGTAATATGAGCAACGACTTTCAATATTGGAAAATCTTTCATTCTATTTAAAATGTTAATATGCCACTGGCCTGCTTTCTTTAATGATTATTAGTGACCCTGGACGCTGAGCCCAGGAGCTCAGAGGTTATAGGTTTTATACATATCCAAGACCAATGACTAAGTAATGAGCATGAATATTAGATCTATTTCTGTGATCTATACTAACTGTGTCCTGCTACGATTCTCTGTAGTTGCATATTTTGAATGCATTAATGAGAAATGAAGAACAAAAGTGATGTGAAAAATGGGAAAAAACAATCTTTGAAGTTGTTTGTACATCGTGTCGTTTGAGCTCCATTGGTGCAAAACTTTTCCAAATTTTTAAGCATACACATCACATAGCAAATATTTGGAGAAGCCGGAAGGTCGTGTATTATATTTATAAATAAAATACACATTAATAATTTCATGGCAGTAAGCTCATCTAAGATTATATATATTTATTTTATTTCTCATAAACCCTCATTGAGGAAAGCAAACATTATTATGTATCACAAGCATTTACATAATAAGATAGGCGAGTAGGATTAAGATTACATTGACACAATGTCGAAAATAGACTCGCAAAATGTAATATATTATAAACATAATTGCGTTTGATAACGAGGATATTAAAGCAACTATTTGAGTTGATCTAGAAAAAAATGACAATAAAACTATAGGTAGTCGAAATAGATTTGATTTTTTATTTATCCAAGCCTAGATAAATATGCCTGTTCATATGGTGGATGACATAGGTACGTTCAAGGCGAATGATTAATATATATCATTCGCTTACGTTCTAGTCATAATAGTATAAAATATTTAATGAATTTTCTAGGATCCTTTAGATAATTAGGTCTATTGAACGATAGATAAGGAAATCCACATGGTCCGGGTCCTCCCAGACTAGTACGGAGGTTTTATTCTGCAATTAGGTTACATGAACACTTTTGCAAGTTAGAGTTTTTTGGGCAGAGAAGAAAGCATGAAACAAACTCAGGAATCATCGTATCTTTTAAAGTCATGCAATTCATACCATCAAGTACACACAATCTTCTTAAAATTCAAAGGACATTCCATCAGTTAATAAAAAAAGCGATACTTATATTTCAGTCACAACTATCATAATTTGGTAAAATTTAATAATAAAAAAATGACAACAGCTTAAATTAATGGTAAATTTATATCAAATTAGAAATTATCGTCACATCAAAATAAGAAATACATATAAATATTGAAAATGAACACAGTATGTGCAGCTTAATCCCAGGCGGTTTTATCATTAAGATATTCTGCTACAGTATAATAACACTTAGATTTAATAGTATTTTTTAATTTCCGCAACGGCGGTTTAATTCACGCAGGTGGACTCACCATATACTCCTGACTCCTGGATTCCCAAGAAGCATGTGATCTGAAGGGGGTTTCCTCTCCGTTAACAAGAAAATGTCAGTAAAACGATGTATGTATATTGTTATAAACTAGGAGTGAGAATTAAATAAAAGAACCAAATAGGAGGTAGCCTAACCTCAGTGCTCATTTATAATTAAAACACTAAACAGTTCACAACAAACGAATCTTATAATTCATGATTACAAGCAATTCACGAAATACATACAGATCGATATTAGAACGATAACGCAATAGGTTTACAACGATATAACATTAAACGACAAGATATGGTTGACGTATGCCTTACGATCCTATTAAAACACCTTACCGACCGCTTCTCCAACAACAAGAGAGTGAGCGTAGTCAAGTACCGTCTTTTTATAGGTTCGCACTGCATAAATTATCGGTAGAGATGGGATACACCTAACAATATTATTATGCCTGATTGAAAGCACCATCCTCATTCCTCATTGCGAATTCAGACAATGCAACAATGCATCATGGTGACCCACACTATGGCGGCCTATTGAGATGCTTCTGCATCATTGGGCTCTGACTTAACAAAAAAAAATGGTTTTAAATAAAAACATTTTCTTTTACCATTTCCTATTAAAAGAAAGAGGAAGACTGCACATCAAATACAGTTCCATAACATAATATTTCAAGATGAATACTTTACGTATGAACGCCACGATATTTTATGTAAGCGCTATCACAAAGAATGAACAGTTTACGTAAGAAATGTGAAAATATAAAAGTTATTCCCTCTTACACGTATAATATTTACCTTCGAGTGTTATGAACACATTTAGTATATATATGTAAGTGTGAATGTAGGGTTACATAATATTTGATTGAAAATACAGCTGTCATTGGAAACTTCGACACTTTGGGTTGGCTCGTCTTAAAAGCTTTATAAACATACTCTCTGATATATATTATCTAAAAAAAAACATAATTTTCAACTAAATGTAACTCAATTTTTGTAACTATAGCGCGCGTGTACCTGATTAAAATTAGTTAATACTCAAGTACCATCGGTAAATTATATCAAAACATGACAATAATTGTAAAATGATTCAGCATTTTCTACCTGCAAACATTTACTTTACACCCAGTTGTTAACCGACTTCCAAAAAGGAGGAGGTTCTATGTTTCACTGTATTTTTTTTTTTTTATGTATGTTCACCGATTACTCCGTCAGTTGTGGACCGATTTTGATTTTTTTTTTGTATATGAAAGGGTATGCTTCCGAGGTGGTCCCATTGCCAGCATATCAGGATCTGATGATGGGATCCCAGGGAAATCGAGGGAAACCCTCATTTTTTATAGGCACATACTATGTTTTTCGTATATTTTCTGAAGGTACAGCGGTATTTGCGTCCTCTAGTCATCATTTTATGATGATGAGCTGATGATGTAAGGTACAACTCCTTAACGGTTAGGAGTTAGAGGATAAATCTTTAAATATCATATGTATATGTCGGAATGAGGGTATCCGAATAATAAGTGATACAAACATTTGCCTCTATCGAACACTACGGAACACTCTATATAAAGCGGCGCGATCGGCAACAGGACACAGTTTCTCTTCAGATCTCGCGACGACCATATCTATTATTTGATTTGTGATTTATTGTATCTCTGTGTTTTATATTGTGTGTATGAGGCGATATTTAACAGTGGGGGAATTACTAGCCTAGGTGGCGAATTCCACAGGGCATCGCGGAGGGGTGAGCGTTGCCCCAATCCCCTCATGGGGGGTTGCTGATGGTGTTTAGGTTGATTCGTATCCGTTTAGTAGTGATTAGTGTTTGGCTTTGGTCCAGATTGGCTGTATCTGTCATTCATGTTCTAGTTTATTCTTGTGTCTCCGACATCAGAAGTGAGATCTGAATCTCATTTGCCCACAATGTTTGAGAGTGTAACGGATCGTCAGTCGCGGCGAGCGGTCGAACTACCCTCCGCTCGAAAATCGTATGAGGTACCATTTGTTAAATTTTTGTAAGCGAGAACGGGCACATAGTGTCAAAGTGACGGTATAGCCATTCGCGTACGAACGGTTTGTGAAACGTGCGGCCTACAACAGCGGCAGCGTGCGGTAATAAAGCAACTCATCGATAACTGGGAAGTAACCGGTATGTACGGACAACTCTAACAATCCGGTGAGTCGTACTATTTTTATTTTATGCTGAATGCTCTTCAATAAGTCAAGTTCTGTCAGATGAATTTCTAGGCAAACGAAAATATTGTGCAGTAACATTATTGAGGGTAGGTAATGCCCGCATTTATTGTAACATCGAAATTCTATGTACAGTTTTAATCCAGATTTATTCATTGCGGTTATTGTTTCATGTAGTATACACGATTACTGTATTTCAAACGACATAATTAATTAAAGAGAAAAATGAGAATCTGTTTGCATTAAGGTTTTCAGTTGCAGTTTTCGAAAATAATCTTGTTCTTAAAATAATAAGATCGTTTCTATTGTTGACATCGGTACAAAGGTAGACGATTTCGGAAGTATAGTGTAGTATTATATCATAGCAGAATATCTGTGATGGAGGTGGATTGAATTACCCGTTCTGCACATGCTGTTTATTTTCAATTTTTAAATTCATTTCTTATTTTGATGTGATTTTTATTTGAAGCGGGCTCATCTTTGATTGTGGCTGTTAACGTTTTGATTTTTATTCTTGCCAATTTGTGATAATTGTGACTCGAATTATAATTTTATTTTGTGATGAAATGTCGGTATTTTCAATAAAGAAAAAAAAAATCATTCTATGAATTTCGTAGAGGGTATATATACACACAGATATGGTTAACACTATATCCGCTGGTCGGCCTTCTATTTGGTGTCAGATATCTCACCAGCAGCGGGTGATTGTGGCTGGCATGTCTATGTAGTTGGCAGATATACGTGTGGTAGTCACAAGGGATGACTGTTACATTTGTGGTGGTCACAGGGATGACCTAAGATACTATTTATTTGGATTGCTTTGAGAATTTGCAGCAGTAGTCAATTACTAAAGTAGTTATTTTATGTTGTTTTGATTTTAATAACTATGTTACTGTTTTCTTTTGCTGTTCAGTAGTGTACTGTTTTATTGAGACAGAATAGACAGTGAGGTCAGATATGGCAGAGTGAGAGAGATACTGTGTGTACACGTATGTGACATTTGATAGGGAAAGTGTAAATTAGTAAAGTTTGATCTCAGTAACTTAGTTTTGATTCAAAGTTAAGAAAGAAATTAGACAAAGTTAAATCCTAAGTGTAAAGGACCGTTTAAAATTGTAGAGTTGCTCGATGGCGATCGTTATACTTTGAAATCTTTAACTAGTAACAGAATCTGCAAATGCGCTTGCGTTCGTATACGAGAGTTTCCTTTAAGTGATATACCCGAGGAGGTAGATTTGTCTGGCATTGATAATAGTGAGGAAAATCCCTGTAGATCAAGTCCCTATTGATGTTGATGATGATAATCAAGGGTTAATTAATGCTGATGCAATGGAATAAAATTGAGTTGTAATTGTGTGGCGAGTAGTCTCTATAATGAGATATCCTATCAGCGTGGTGGTTGTTAAAGTTTAGTTAAGTTTTGCGAAAGGCGAGGTGGCCACTGAAAGGCGAGGTGGCCACTGAAAGGCGAGGTGGCCACTGAAAGGCGAGGTGGCCACTGAAAGGCGAGGTGGCCACTGAAAGGCGAGGTGGCCACTGAAAGGCGAGGTGGCCACTGAAAGGCGAGGTGGCCACTGAAAGGCGAGGTGGCCACTGAAAGGCGAGGTGGCCACTGAAAGGCGAGGTGGCCACTGAAAGGCGAGGTGGCCATTGAAAGGCGAGGTGGCCATTGAAAAGTGAAATTGGTAAAATAAGAGGCCATCTAGATATTGTTGATAATCCAAAAATGTGTAACGCGATAAACGGTGAGGTGACTGTTGCGATACTACTTACTGGTGTTATTAATTTAGTATGTAGCGAGAAGTCTATTAGCATTCAGATTTGATAACGAAAAGCCTATTTTATGAGAATGTCCTAAATGAAGTTGTCCCACAGAAGATAAAATGTAATAATGTACCCAATGTCCTTGGTCAGGAGCGGCCGAGCGGTGCAGGAATGTCTCTTTCTTTTCTGCGGATAACGATGATGATGATGCACTGCCTTCAACATCACACGAGTACGTGTAATACGTCAGGACGGCCGTGTCGGAATGAGGGTATCCGAATAATAAGTGATACAAACATTTGCCTCTATCGAACACTACGGAACACTCTATATAAAGCGGCGCGATCGGCAACAGGACACAGTTTCTCTTCAGATCTCGCGACGACCACATCTATTATTTGATTTGTGATTTATTGTATCTCTGTGTTTTATATTGTGTGTATGAGGCGATATTTATCAGTGGGGGAATTACTAGCCTAGGTGGCGAATTCCACAGGGCATCGCGGAGGGGTGAGCGTTGCCCCAATCCCCTCATGTGGGGGTTGCTGATGGTGTTTAGGTTGATTCGTATCCGTTTAGTAGTGATTAGTGTTTGGCTTTGGTCCAGATTGGCTGTATCTGTCATTCATGTTCTAGTTTATTCTTGTGTCTCCGACATATATATGTTACCTTTAGTCGTATTCTTTCAAATTATTTAGGGAAGCTGATGATGGAAGGTGGAAGGTACAACTCCTCAACGGTTAGGAGTTGGAGGATAATTCTTTCAATTTCATACGTATCTAAAGACCTTCAGTCGTATACTTTCAAGTTATTTAGGTGAGCTAATGATAGAAGGTTAAACTCTTCAACAGTTAGGGATTAGAGGATGATTTTAATATTACACGTATGTATAGACCCTAATTTGTATTCTTGATGATGAAATTTGATGAAATAGTTCAACTTACTACTGACCTACGATTGAATGCACTAAAAACTGAAAAATAAAAACCTTTTATAAAAAAAAAACCGACTTCCAAAAAAACATACAACGAAAACTCTCTGCCAAAAAAACACTTAAAAGCGTAAAATAAACTGGTTCTTCATAAATTGCGTATACCTAATTCTTTATTCATTTAAATAGTAGTATTATAATGTGTGCTAGGTACCTAAAATCTGTTTGAAGTCGGTGCTAAGCCAAAAAAAATACAAACGAACAATTACAAAAGTCTAAGCGATAGTCACTTGGCACCGACTTCAAACAGATTCTAGGTACCTAGCCCACATTATAATACTACTATTTAAATGAATAAAGAATTAGGTATACGCAATTTATGAAGAACCAGTTTATTTTACGCTTTTAAGTGTTTTTTTGGCAGAGAGTTTTCGTTGGATGTTTTTTTTGGAAGTCGGTTTTTTTTTTGAGTTTGTGATCCTAAGAAAAAATAGTACTTATGAAATATAGCGAAATGTTAATGGTGTTTTAACATTTTCTGGTAATTAGTTCTTGCCAAATTGTATACTTTACGTATAAGTAGCTTGTAGATTTTAATTAACCTGTAGAATGCTACAATATACTGTTTAAATATTCACATATAAAAGCTTGACTTTTCCACAACACCAAGAAAGAGGCCGCAGACATGAATAACCTTACGAAAAAGAATCCTGACTGACATACAAATAAACGATCGGACAAGGGAGTGATGCTTTAAGGGTGTCATATTTTCTTTTCGAAGAAAAAACTACTTATAAATACAGTAAACAGAAAAAGAAATTAACCGTTTTGTCTTCATCTATTTCTACATATAGATTGCACACTATAGTATACAATTATCACAATACAATAAAAAGCGTTATTTGTTTGCCTTTTACCCTTCATCCTTAGTCCCGTTTAAAACGACAATATTTTAATTTTGCTAATAAATTAGGGACAATAGTTGATAATGCGGTGCGACTGTCATGACAGACGTAGATTCGACGTCCGCCTATTGGCAAAACTTGAATGAATACATTAAGAAAGCTGTAAAGATTCATACATTTCTTCATTATACAAATCTGAACATCCACTTAACAAAGTACTTCAGAGTTATAAACGTACGCTTGTATAGGATTGTTTGCGACAATTTCGAAGTAACAGTCGCTTGAACAGATGTTGAAGCAGCATCCGTTTCAGATGTTGACGAATTTAATATGCTTTTACTTGAATGATAATTTCTAAATTTGTATGAAAACTTTTTAAGCGAACTTGGGTTTTGTTCCTAATAGTATGTATGAGTACAATTGGTGGATTTAAACATCATTTTTACACATTAACATCATCAACCCGCATTATCAATGCATTGTCAGGAACACGTATGTATTCAGGGTATATGAATAGCTAAATTTTTCCCGTGACTCCGCCCACAATATGTCGATTATCGCGGTGTATAGCCTTTGTGTTATTCTGATGTATAAGCTATATTACTGAAAATTTTCTTTTGAATGTTTTCAGCAGTTTCTGCGTGAAAAAGTAACATCCTACTAATATTATAAACGCGAAAGTTTGTAAGTATGGATGGATGTTTGTTACTCTTTCACGCAAAAACTACTGAACGGATTTTGATGAAACTTTACAGTAATATAGCTTATACATCAGAATAACACATATGACCGCGATGACCTTCGAGCGATAACCGAAATATACGCGGGCGGAGCCGCGGGCAACAACTAGTACATTCATATATTCATCCACATACCATAGAGGCATAAATTCATGTAATGTACTGTTAATGTGAGAACAGTTAGGCAATTAATGAGTTATTGTCTATATATCCCAATCCATTAAATTAATCATTTTTCCTGTTCTATAATAGTCTTCCTTTCTTACGTCTCTTATATCTTGATAAACCTCACATTTTACTCATACTGTTGGTATAGTAGCTAGAGACATCAAAGGTAATATGTCGTAAGTTCGATTCCAACCAAGGAGAAATAATTGTGTGGTCAGAATATTATTTACAATACACAATAGCACAAGCGCTGTCTTGTGTGGGTTTAGACCGCCTGGTGTGAAATGTAGAGTATTAGGACTTAGTGTGTAAACGCATAATTTAATCGAGAAATTTAAAGACAGTTTGTAGCTATAGTAGAACTATTCTTCTAGAATAGAATTATTCTTCGTTCAGTAACATGGATTGAAACACCCTGCAGCGGATTTGTTATTATATGTCACGACAATTTCTAGAGCCTGTCACTATAAAAGTAAGGCAGCTATATTTCTTGGTGATAGAAGTCAGACATTGTTAAAAAAAAGTATATAAGTATTTATATCAGTTGTCTAGTATCCATAGTACAAACACTACTTAGTTTGGGACTAGATGGCGTTATGTTTCAGATGTCTATAATACTATTGTTATTATTCTACGTAACTTAAACCTATCAAAACAAAAGTAAGATTCAAATTTGAATAAGGTTTCTTTGATAAATTTTACTAAATAATTACAAATTTTAACAAAAAAAAAACCTACTTCAATCTGGACCAAAATTAAATGGGACCATTCGGGAAGCACCAGCTTTCAAATAAATAAAGAATCATCAAAATCGGTTCACCCAGTCAAAACTTATGAGGTAACAAACATAAAAAACAGTCGAATTGAGAACCTCCTCCTTTTTGAAGTCGGTTGATAATAAAACTTTGCCTTTGTAAACTTTCAAAGTAATTTTATTTCAATTTCATCACTGCCAAAATACTATAAATCTCTTGGGCATAAAGGAAAATAAATCAATTTGAACAGTATAATGTCTTCAAGTATACTGAGAAGCGTCAATAACCAAAATAATGTTGTAGAAACTTTGTAATTTGATTTAATACCGTTCAAATTGTCGATATTACTTAATATTCTCTTACAGTTCAAGAGTTGGACACTTTCAATAGTGAATAAAAGTTGGAGACGTATCTTTACAGTTGATTTATATACTACATAATTATTATAAGTATAACCAGAACATCAGTAGATTCTTTCATCAACTGATTATTTTCTTTTGAGGCGACTTCCACATCAGTGCTGTATAAGATTTTCCTGTCACTTGCCAGTAATCTCTATGAGTAGTTTTGTGAAAAGGGACGAAAGTGTTTATAATACTGTTCGTTTTCTTCCGTTTAACCCGAATCAAAAAGTAGATTTGTGTTTTTTTGAGAGAGCTTATATTCCGTTTGGTGTCAAGTTAAGGAAAGAAGATTGGGCTCATTTTAATTCGTCAAGTTGTAAAAGCATTCGCTAATAACTATTTTAAACGTTACTAAATATTTTTAAATACATTCCCTTCCCGTGTGTTGAGTTCATTATAAACTGAAATCCTGATAGAGATCCTTTCATAGATTTCTTCTTCAATTTCTAACATGACATACAGACAGAACTTTGTTCTATACCTATGCATGATTTTTATATAATTTTTGCGATGTCACGATGTACAAAGTTGCAACTGGCAAAAAAATACGTCGCGACTCCATTCTTCAGGGACATAAAAATAAACGAAAGAATATAAAGCAGATGACGAAGATTTGATTACGTATCTCTAAGTTAACATTTATGTCACAAATGAAACAGTTTTATACTCAGGATATAACTTTTACAATATATTTTTAAAACACTTTGTATTTTGATTGATGAAACAATCACCGAGGATAAGCAACGACGGCACGGCCAGTACCTGGATGGGTGACCGCTAGATGCATGTTACCATGAGCATCTCCGTGATTCGGAGGTCACGTTTAGCAGTCGCTTGTTATCATATGATAACAGTCGTGAAGCTTAGTTGGAAGCCTTTGGGCGGCTTAAAAACATTCAACGACAAGATAAATTAGCCACAGCGTTGTTTTGCCAGTCCCCAAACCGCACTTGGCCAGCGTGGGGACGTATGGCTTCAACCCTCTCCTGAGAGGAGACCCGAGCCCAGCAGTGGGACGTTATGGGTTGTTGATGATGATTGATGATGTATTTTAAAATTGTGCGACTCCTACTGTTTCTGTCATTCTTATCTTTATTTTTAATGACCATGGCCACTTTGCCGGCAAAATTGTTGCCGGCAACTTTACAAATTACTATTAAATTATACTTAAAAATAAAATTCCAATACAATAGCATTTAGTATTCTAAAGAAAAACTAATTTACGTAGAAGCCAATAAACTTGAGTCGAATACTCTGTAATGACCTGCATGCAGTACACTGCATGTGGAGTTTCCGATGCCCCAGGTCACCTACTTTACAAGACCGGCTACTGCAATAGCAATTACCATGAATATATAAAGCATGCCACGTACTACTATTAAAAAGGTACGTGTGTAATATAATAATCACAAATTTTAGCAAAAAAAGAAACGGCTTCAAGAACTGGACCAAATTGAAATGGGACCACACGGGAAGCACCAACTTTCAAATAAAAAAAGAATCATCAAAATTGGTTCACCCAGTCGAATGTAACACAAAGCACAAGCATATAGATGGTATATTCCCAACATTAACCGCTGGGCGGCGGCCCGCCAGTCATGATCACGATCACAAAGGAGTATCCTCCCTTTGTGTTGGAAAGACATAATACCCGTTCCTCCATATCCTTGAAAGTTGAGAGGGGGAGTCTGAAGTTGCAGGTATTCATGGACAGCGGAATACTCTTAACATCAAGACACACATCTGCACGTTTGTGCCCTAAGTCCAAAAAAGGTTCCCTGAGTTTTCATTACTTTAAATATGAATGCTTAGTTCAATAAGTAAGATTTTATATTTATTTATAAATGATTGCGAATGCAGACAACGCAGCACGGTAATGCATGTTTTTCACGTCATGCTTAATATACCCGGGATCATAGTGGGAGACAAACACGTACGCTTTTTAACTGATTTTAAATCCAATTTTAATTGGGTTCCGTAGTTCACATCCCGAACCCTTAAAGTTTCGCCATGTCCGTTCATACACCCCTCCACCGACTGGTACGAAAAAACTGAAAAATTTCTGATGGTAGTCCACGTGATTAACTTTTAGGAAACCAATTACGGCTTAGACAACTTTGTTAGTTCATAGTTATAGAGGCCTAGCTTGTAAAATGCGCTTACTTGGGAAACTTCGTACAAAAATAATAAATAAACATAGAAAATATATAAAAAACATAGCAAATGTACTATTACGGAACCCTATTCTATGGCCTGACACACGCTTTGCGGCTTTTTACATTTAGAAAAAGCAAATAAATCTTGCCAACAATTTACAACGAAAGAAGTAGCTAGAACTTAATATTCAAACAGACAGATGGTACAACATTTATAGAACTTTGGCGTATAAAAGTAATGCAATAAATATTTAAAATGTTGTTTGAGAGGACTACAAAAGATGAAAACGACAAATATAAATCCCGAAAGCGTGGCAGCTTTGACTCAAGTGTTCCATAAATTCACAGAACGATGGATTCAAAGTTCAGAGTCTTACGTTCCGAGTCAATACTTTACATCAAAAAGTGTCCAATGTTTGTGTACAATATGAAACGCTTTTCATTTTCATTGTTCAGGTAAATATGATGTTCTTATAAATCGAACGTTTTGTTCTGCATACACTGTAGAAAGACAGTCGTTCGTTTTATTTTTCTGTAGCTAAATCATAATTCTTAAATCCTTTAGACTCTAAAGTTTCGAGAGAGTTTAGAGAGAGAGAACTATGCTTCGACACATATATAGGCCGACTCAGAGTGACATATCGGTAGATAGTCGAACACCGGTTTCCGTTGAGATCGTAGTCACCAAAAACCGATGTTACGATCACCGAAAAATATTGTATTCGTCTTTCTGTAACACGCGATATTTGGTCTGTCAAAAAGGTATGTCTCAAAGGGTTATGACGTCATACTCACAAGCCATTTATTTTTAATAAATAATTTTACAGTCAAATATTGAGTCAAGTAAAAAATAAAAAAACAAATTAAGTTTTTAATTGAGAACCGTGTTACAAGACTATTAAAGAATTTACTTCAAACATAGAAAAATATAGCTTCAACAATTAGAAAATATTCATAAGAACTGCAAATAAAAGTTGTCGAAGTTAATTTGACCTGTCACATTTTAGATACACATAATTTCTAAAACTAAGCTAAAGAAAACAAAACCTTCAAAAAATTGTTACTCTTTTAGTACTTATTACAAAATATTTTAATCTAAACATAAATTCTAAAATTTACGTTTGAAAACAGAATCTATAAAAAAAAAACTTTTTATAAAGATGATCATAAATTTTAACAAAAAAAAAACGATTTCAATCTGGACTCGGTTCACCCAGTCGAAAGTTATGAGGTAACAAACATTTAAAAAAATACAGTCGAATTGAGAACCTCCTCCTCATTTTGAAGTCGGTTAAAAAGGTTCTAATCCAACCTGAATTGTGTTTCTTTTTTCAACCGTTTTATTAAAATGTTCGTCGCCAGGGCAAAGTCCATCTGTGATACGTTCCTGCCCTATATCGAACGCAATTTCGTAGCTAAACTCATTTTGTTGGGCCTCGGAGCCCTGAGGAAACCCACACAGAGTGGCCAGCCATGCGGAAAATAAACAAACGGTTAACGTTGAACTGTGGGAAATATAAAATACAAAAGAAAGAAGAAATAATTTATTTTTTGATGGATGGATGGACAGGGCCGGACTCAAGGATAATATCACAATGTTTGTTGTACATGTTATGTGATATTAATAAACGAATATTATTTGTACAGACCCTGGCTATGACTGCGTTGTTTTAGGGTCATACACAAATAAAACAAAACTAGAGAGTTTTGTTTAATTTGTGTATCGAAAATGAATGGTTTTTGTTGATTGTTGTAAGAACACATTCATAGCAGACAATCTGTACCAAAGGCTTTGTTTACCCAAGAAGCTATAATTTCTATGTTTATGACATCGTTAATTTTTACTCCTTGAAACTATAAAGGAATCTTAAAAATTCACCTGAGTCTATTGTTTTTTTAGATATCACTGCTATATAGAAGTGAAAAATTGTATTTATTTGAAATAATCATTTTCCAGGTATAGAGAAGATTGGATAAGTTGATAATCACGGTACTTGAACACATTCTAGAGAGATACGACTCAGTCAAACTTTCGGATAGGCCGCTTCAAATAATCAAAACTCCCAAATAAGTAAATGTTACGCTAAAAATTATCCCACTTGAGAAGTTTTGTAATAAACATAATCTGTATTATGATTAGTTTAATATTATTTTTTGTGCCCCTTTTTAAGTAAATATGGCGCCTGAATTTATTTTATAATTTAAATACTTCATGTTTACCATTATTTTTAAATGTGTATTTTGCTGCATACAGTTAACATCACGCTCATACCAATAGGAACCGAGCATAATAAAAAAAAAACTTCGTTTAAAAAAACCGACTTCAAAAACTAAAAAGTATAAAATAACTTAATTTGTATGTGCTACCTATTCATAGGTTTGAAGTCAGTGCCAAGCCAAATGTAATAGTAGGTACCACACTCGCTATATTTCGAGACGAACGTCAACGACGTCACCGACGCTTCGGTTGTTTTGTTCAACGCGAAGAGCAGCTATCCCGCTCAAGGTAACGCGCGGCGAGTGCGGTACCTATTATTACATTGTGGCTTGGCACCGACTTCAAACCTATGATTAGGTAGCACATACAAATTAAGTTATTTTATACTTTTCAGTTTTTGAAGTCGGTTTTTTAAACGAAGTATTTTTTTTTTTTTTCGCTTTTTAGTCTTTCTCAAGTCTCTCATCATCATTTCATTTAAAATTTAATGATGTCTACAGAATATGAAAGCATGCAGACAATTGCTCGTAACTTCATTGCAGGCGCTCACGTAAATTTGACGGTTTCCTTCAATTTCCTTAGGATCCCATACCCTTTCGAATACAAAAAGAATTTTCAAAATCGGTCCACAATTGACGGAGTAATCGATGTACATATATAAAAAACAAAAAAAAAGAAATACCGATGAAATCGAGAACCTCCTCCTTTTGGAAGTCGGTTAAAAAGAGACTCAGACCAATTTGCGTGAGTCAACTAGTAGTAATATATGACTAAAAACATATGTCACAAAATATAATGATCATAATTCCGTGCCACGCTTCGACATGAATGGGCCGGCTCGATTGGAGTGATACCACGGCCTCACAGAAAACCGGTGTGGAATAGCGCTTGCGCTGTGTTTCACCGAGTGAGGATACCGGATGCCCATATCCCAACCCCTCCCCCCATCCCCCAAAGGTTGGCAACGCGCTTGTGACGCCTTTGGTGTGGCGCGTGTCTATGGGCGGCGGTAATCACTTACCATCAGGTGATACGAATGCTCGTTTGCCCACTATTCCATAAAAAACTCATTTTAGGTTAAGCATGAAATTCTATAGAAGAAAAAGATATTGGCATTACCTATATACATACTTACTTCCAAATGTTATACCTCTGTTTTAGGTACATTATTATCTAATGACAATATTTCATATATAACTAGAGGACAGCTTCCAATTATGTTTGAGGTAGCGAGGTTTCCTCATGATTGGTTATGTCATTAGTGTCAAACCTACGCGTGATTAATTACTGTCGACGAACAAAGGGGTTGGCTGGTGATGTACTAAAATGTATTTGTACGTATAATTCGAAGTTGTGCTCTATTGACATAACAGCTTTTAAATAGTATCTAAACATGACCTGTTAAACATCTTTCTGATTTGCTTTACCTTTGGCACAAATGGATCGATCAGAGGATTCAGAAGGATGCAACAGCCTCAAAGAAAACCAGTTACGGTACAGGGCATCTATTACTATGGTGATGAAGGAAAGAACAGTTTATCGAAAAGATGTGACACAGTTATAGATGTTACATTTATGAATACTGAAACATACATTTCGGCGATATTGGTAATATTTAATGGTGAAAAACTAAAATACAATTAAAACAGGCCTCAGAGGTGAATGATTCTATGGTCTAGGATATAGAAATGAATCTTCCAGAGAAGATCTGCTCTTCAGAAAAAGTTTATTTTCAAGTTAGGTTCAATTAAAAAAGGAATCACTGTTACCCTTCATGCTGATTGGTCTTTTCTACTACTGGGGAAAAGACGGTCTAATTTAGTAAAGGTGTCTTAAATTTTATCATAATTAACGGCTTAATCTTTTTAGGCTAATAGCATTTCCGTTCCGTTGATACCTGAAAAAACAGTTACTTTTTATTGAAAACACCTGATACTCTGGGCTTCTGGATAGCTACAAAGGTGGGTCCAGAGAATCGAAGAGCCGAATGGGTCTTGGACCACATCTTTGAGAGAAAACAAGTGTATCAAATACTCCTCGAAGAACAATAATAGGAGTCTAAATCCGAGACTCAAGGTGGTCTACCGGACAGCTTACAACGACTTTCCCTTAATGATTTGAATGCCAACTTTCATTCAGTTCTTTCCAATTTTTCTTTAACACATCTTTTTTGACATGAATTAAGTTTTGCTCCGAAGTCTCGTATAAAAAATTTCAGTGACATTTGCAGTACACTATTCAGCCATTTTAATGAACTAATAGAATATTAATTCACTCGTAACCTAAACTTGAGAACTGGACATCTCTCGAGAGTGCAATTCTCGGGAATGAAATTCTAAAATACTCGTAGTGCTGTGGTACAGACTAAAAACCACTATCGTAAAATCGTCGTAGCGCACACAGCTCTTTAAATATAAATGTACGACATTAGGAACATCCAGCACTAGAGAGTGCGCTTTTAGTGATTATTATTTCTTGTGAAAATTAAAAAAAACGCTTTTTCATCCATTACTTTATCTCAGAATTTATGTTTTTTTTTTTTTCAAATCCCTAGTAGTTCAAAAGTAAGTTCTTTTTAAACAAATGTGGAGATATATCACCTCATGGTAAGTAAGGACCGTCACTCCATGGGCAAAATAATACACATTAACTCAAAATAATTAGGAGGTAAGCGAGAACCTCTCCCCCACCGCCTCTAGGCCTCTGATAAAATCATAATCATGTAAAAAATCTTCCACTTGTGTAAACGCAAGCGTTCGTAGATCACTTATGTTCTTCTTTGCTACTCAGCACAAAGATCTTGGATAAATATTACATGAATGGTAATCTACATGGAGATTAATACGGATTAAATCAACGTAATTTTAATAAAGTAAATAAATTTCTTGTAAAATGTATCACAGAAATAATTCTTAACCCAGACGGTTTGACAAAAAGTTTACAAGGAGAACATAAAATGTGAATGAAATGAATTATTTTACGTCATCTCATGTTTTACTTTTAAAACATCTCGTGTGTACTGTTCGTTGCTTTCTTCAATTGAAATCACAATCTTAAAGGAAGCGAGACACTCGTTAAATATAGCCTTTACCATTTTCATAGCTTTGTGATCGTTACTTGAGCTCTTTATCTGATGCAGACATTTTCTACTGCAACTGTTGCCAAAATAAAATCTTAGCTGGCATTACCGGCTGTTGAAGTCATCAAAATTCAATACTAAAGTTTATATTTAAGTTATATAAGTTTAATATCTGATGGACAGGAATACTATTTTCGCTATACGCCGATGGTTTATCGATGTTTAACCTTCGTGACTAGATATTTCAGTGTAAATCCTGATATGGATTTTCGAAAAATTACAATATTAATTAAAATAACGAAAACGTATTTAATCAATTTCCCTCCAAATCCTGTGTGTATATGTTATGAAAGTGAATTATTATTATTGTAATGAGACAATTACATGACTATTTTATTGTTTACTACACACATCAAAAGTGTCTAGGGATCAACATATGTGTCTAGGGATCAACATATATTTTTGCAATAACTTTTCTCCTGATTGATATTAATTAAAATTTTCTTTAAGGATTCATCAAATAAAGTGTTTTCGTTTGTCACAGTAATGATAAACCAAGTCACCTTTGCATTAATAAAGAAATTTGCCATTTTCCTAATAAAAGGATTTTTGACATTTGAACCACTAACATTAAAGTTCGAAAAATAGACTGAAATAACAGTTTTCTTTAAAATTTTATTAGGTAACTTAAACAATTAATAATCCGTGTTTCTACCGCGAACACTAACACAAGAACATCGGTTTGGCATACTCAAAATGAGTTCATCCAAATCACGCTGTGGAATGGCCGCCCATGTTCGTTGCAACAACAAAAAAAGATCTTCTTGCGACTGGATACCCTCCATATTCGGCAGAGCTCTTCTCTGTAGCATATCCCATGCATGCTCAATCGGGTTCAAGTCTGGCGACTGAGCAGGCCAGGGCCAAAGCCACATCTCAATCTCAAGAAATCCGCATAAAAATGCTTGATCCCTAGACACTTTTGATGTGTGTATTTATCTTATCATATATTTTATTTACATTATCTGTCTGTATATTTTTTTTTTTTTCATGTGTGGGTCGGAGCTGGTGGGTGGTGTCGATTTAGCATATGTCGCTAATATAGTAATGTTGTATTTGTTGTAGTTGTAAATAAAAGGTTCTATAAGTAAACCGAATATATTTCGCGTTCATCTGTACATTAATTAGTTGAGCGGAGTGGATACATTAATTACTTGAGCTGAGTGACTGAGATTGCCTGACACTAACGTGTGTTAGCTATCGGAGGTGCGGACTGACTAAAGACTCCAGCGGAGCCCTGTCGAGCCCGAGGTGCGATGTGCTACATTAGCTGATCATGCATTTTATTATTACAATGTATTGCATCATCGCGACCCCACAGTCATCCCTCTCTTACAAAAAAAATTTTATTCTATCATATTATTACAATATTATATATCATTTATTACAATAAAATTTTAAATTTAAATTAGTGCGCGCGAGGCACACAGGAATGCGCTGACGCTGATTAAGCGCTTGCCCATGCGCGTAACCTGATGCTCTTATGCATGTCGCAGGTATTACTATGTTTAAATAAAAATTACTCAATTAAATTATGATTTGAATACAAAGTTACATTATGGTTTTATTTATACTTTAACATTAATTACAGTTATTGACATCAACAACAATGTTTATAAAAAGTTTATATTTAAAAATCTTAATGATGTTTTTTCTAAAGATAAAAATAAAAACTAACTCAATGCTAAGGGTAGTTGATTAAGGAGCTCTATAAGACAGCATTCCCTTAACCAACGCCACGAGAGAGTGTCTACAAACAAAAAAAAATATAGCCAATATTTCACAGATTTACTAAGAAAGAAAAAAATACACGATAAAAATGTTTACACATTACACAGTAAAATAATCAATTACCTTTTAGGTACAATCTTAAACTTGGCTTTGAGCTTGATTGACAGAATTCACCATTTCTTTCTTAAACCATACTTTGATTTTATTTCGACATGTAGCAAAAATCCAGACAACAATAACGGCTGTAATTAGCACAGTTATCACAATTGTAAGTATTCCCATTGAACTCATGTGTGTCTCCAGTGAGGAATATCCTGCATGATTAGCTCCTGTTTGAGCAATAATAATTTCTTCCTGTTTACTGTAAGACTTTCCCATTTTGGTAATATAAGAGACTGATTTATTTAAATATAAAAATATACAAAGATATAGTACTAGACTAGTGTTCATTACAATATTTCAAGACGATTTGAATACATTTTTACTTATAATTAAAATTGAATTGAAAAAAAAAAATGCTTAATAAGTATTGATCTACTTTTAACAATATTATCCATCAGCAAATCGTACAGGTAATCTTATGACGCGCCCACTACGCGTGGTGCGAGTCACTCGATTCTCGATCTTGCTCGAATTACTACTATCATTTTTTACTGTATCTGAACTAATTGAACTTGAACTTTCATTTAGATTAATAATATAAGCGGGTTTCAACCTGTCAATGGATATGTCTACTATTCTATTTCCTAAGTCAACCTTAAATACCTTATCGTTTCTGTTTAACACATGGTAGGGACCATCATAGGTAGGGCTTAACGATTTTTTTAACATATCTCTTCTAATAAATACATGTGAACACGACTTTAAATCTTTACTTACAAATATTTTCTTTGAATGACTTTTATCTCGTGCCTGAGGGCTTAGTTTACGAATAGTTTCGCGTAAGTTCTCCATGAAATCATGAACACTCTTTCTTGACCTTGCTTCTGTATGAAAAAATTCTGAAGGTAATCTAATTGTTTGACCGTATACCATTTCCGCTGCACTAATTCCTGTATCTGTCCTAAAAGCTGCTCGTAATCCTAACATGACCATTGGTAGCTCATCTACCCAGTCTGTACCTTGACTTAATTTGGTGGTTAATGCAGTTTTAAGAGTGCGATGCCATCTCTCAATTAATCCATTACTCTGTGGATGGTAAGGCGTAGTGCGAATTCGTTGCACACCTAACAATTTCATTAATTCGTTAAATAAATCGCTTTCGAATTGCCTACCTTGATCCGTAGTAATCTTACTAGGACAACCAAATCTACAAATCCATTCTTTTAAAATAACCTTAGATACAGTTTCTGCTGAAATGTCTGAAACCGGAATACATTCTACCCAGTTTGTGAAACGGTCTATTATGGTAACTAAATAACGATGGCCATATTTTGAAGTTTCCAACGGTCCTACTAAATCCGTATGAATGTGATCAAATCTACTACACGGTGGAAAGTTACCTAAATCCGAAACTGTATGTCTATTTACTTTAGTTTTCTGACAAGCTATACAAGCTTTAGTTAACGTATTAATATCTCTATTCATCCCTGGCCAGAAAAACTTTTGTGTCATCAACTTTCTAGTTGTACGAACGCCTGGATGACTGATTCCGTGTACGCTATGAAAAACTAATTCCCTGAATTGGACAGGTACATAGGGCCTAGCGTACTTCGTAGAAACTTCACAATAAACAACTTTGTTGCAGTTCGGTAAGCTGATATGCTTAAATTGCAATTCATTATTCTTTGTACTTATACTGAGTGGGTGTTCCTTTTCTTGTGCGCGAGCTAATTCCTCGTAATCAATAGCTGTTGGACAAACTATAGACTCAACACGCGATAACGCGTCTGCTACTACGTTATTAGAACCGACAATGTACTTTATTTCGCTGGTAAACTCACTAATATAGAGTAATTGTCGAGTTCTACGGGCTAATTCCTTATTACTACTAACTATTTTTGTAAAAGCATAAGTCAATGGTTTATGATCCGTATACACGATTAGATTTTGTCCTTCAATTAAATCTCTAAAATACACTATAGCCAAATATATTGCTGTTAACTCTTTATCGTAAGTACTGTATTTCCGTTGTGCATCAGATAGCTTTTTCGAGAAAAATCCTAACGGTTCCGATTTTCCGTTTACTATTTGCTCTAGACAGGCTCCGACACAGGTGTCGCTAGCGTCTGTAGTTAGTGTATACTGTACATTTGATCTAGGATGCGCTAGGGTAATGGCATTTTCTAAGGACGTCTTACATTTATCGAAAGCTTCTAAACTACTTGCATCCCAGCAAATCAAGGTTTTATCTTTCCTTTTCGTATTATGTAAAAACTTATTAAGCTCGCTCTGATAAGCTACAGCATGTGGTAAATGATATCTATAAAAATTAATCATTCCTAAAAAACGACGAAGTTCTTCAACTGTTTTTGGTCTTGGGTAATTAACAATAGCCTGAACCTTCTCCGGCAACGGGCTTATGCCATTACTTGACACTGAATATCCTAAAAAATCTACACTAGATTGTCCAAAAACACATTTATTCACATTGATAGTGATACCTAACTTGTCGAGTCTTTCAAAAATGAGTCGTAAGTGTAATTTATTGCTTTTCTCATCAATTGACGCTACTAAAATGTCGTCCAAATAACAGAAAAGTGCTGACTCATAGCTTCCTTCTTTACCTATTGTCTCTATTCCTTTTAATACTTCATGATCCATAAATCTCTGAAAAGTCTGTGGACTATTACGGAATCCAAATCCCATGCGAGGAAACTCATATAAACCCCACGGCGTACAGATTGCCGTTTTTTCAATATCCTCGTCCGCGACCATTATATTATTAAAAGCTCTATTTAAATCAATCACACTGAGACATTTCTTATCGTTTAAAATGTACGTAAAGTCCTTTAAGCGAGGTATTGGGTACCTATCGGGCTTAGTTAAAGAATTAAGTGCTCTATAATCGCCACAAGGCCTTAAGCTACCATCTTTTTTTGGAACTACGTGGAGAGGACTTGCCCATTCTCCTTTACCTGGCCTACATATGCCTAACTCCTGCATCTTTGTGAACTCCTCTTTAACCTTGTTGTACCGGTCCGGCGGTAGTGGCCTTGGACGCGCACATACCGGGGCTCCGGTGGTTACAATATGGTGTCGGACAGCATGATTACACGTTTCCTTAAACGCTACAGGTTTCGTTATTTCTGGAAAATCTACTAATAAATCCCGGTAGGGAATATTTCCCTGTACGCTTGTAATAGAACAGGTATTACATCTTATGATGGACCCTTCCGTGTTTAAGCTAGTTACATTATCAATAAGTTTCTTATTATATAAATCTACCGTTAACTTATAATGTGTAATAAAATCTGCACCCAATATCGCCTGTTTGACATCACAAATTATAAAGGTCCATTTAAATGACCTGCGCAACCCGAAATTTAAGTCTAAAGTCTTTAAACCGAACGTTTTAATCTCTGTATTGTTTGCAGCATATAATTTATATTCACTCACTTTATTTTCACATTTAAATTTACTCACCGGTAAGACGGAAACGTTGGCTCCAGTGTCGACCAAGAATCGAACACGAGACTTCAGATCTGCTACACACAAGCGATGGTTGCCAGTCGCCGTTGCACAATCGCCCACCGAGTTAGATTGTACGGCGCCTAGTTTTCCGAATTTCTCCTGTCTTCCTGCTGTACTGGTGACGTACCTGACTTCTTCCAGCTGCACGGCTGCACACATTTATTTGCTCTATTTCTATACCTGAAGTGATATATGCATAACCAATTCGAGCTTGAATTCGTAAGACGTGGTCCTCTCGATTGTGATCTTCCTCTAGATGCAGTTCTGTTCCATCTGTTGCCTCTGTCAAAACTACGGCCGCGTATTTCATTTAGCTCCTGACGTAGGTTCTTCATTTCCATAGTCATGGCAGCAAGTTGTGTAATTACATCTATCGGCGCTGTTGAAGTGGAAGTGGACGCTACAGCTGCGATCTCTGTCGACTGTATATTTTCCATGATCTTATCTGCCAGGGCCGCTAGTTCCTCTAACTTGGTATCTTGTGCCACTGATAGAACGGCTTTTACAGAACTGGGAAGGCGAGATAGCCATAACCGTTTTAAGGTTTCATCAGTAACTTGTGAGTTTTTTGCTAAAGTTGACATCGTTCTGAGTAACTGTGTAGGTTTCTGTGATCCCAAACACATATCAGAAACTAAACGTTGAAATTGTTTCTCGGCGCTTTCTTCGTAAGTCGTAATTAATCGATCTTTAATAGTCTGATACTTGTTTGTTTCAGGCGGCGTCAAAATAATATCACTGACCTGTTGTAGCGCTTCTCTTCCTAGTTTCGCGATGACCAGGTTATACTTGGCTGCGTCACCTTGTTTCTGTGGCTCTAATACTGCATCAAATTGGGCGAACCATAGCCGAGGATTCTCTCTCCAAAACTCTGGTATTTTGGCTGACAGTGATATAACCGAGAGCTCCGTCGCTTCCTGCGCGGCGGTTGTCGGTGGTGGCATTTTAATTTAAAAAAACAAAAACGCAACGTACAAAAATAACCCACTGTACCGAAATGGGGAGCAGTCCGCGATCTCACTTTAATTCACTTATTAATGCTCCACGTCGGAGGTCACCAATTTAGCATATGTCGCTAATATAGTAATGTTGTATTTGTTGTAGTTGTAAATAAAAGGTTCTATAAGTAAACCGAATATATTTCGCGTTCATCTGTACATTAATTAGTTGAGCGGAGTGGATACATTAATTACTTGAGCTGAGTGACTGAGATTGCCTGACACTAACGTGTGTTAGCTATCGGAGGTGCGGACTGACTAAAGACTCCAGCGGAGCCCTGTCGAGCCCGAGGTGCGATGTGCTACATTAGCTGATCATGCATTTTATTATTACAATGTATTGCATCATCGCGACCCCACAGTCGACATGATTAATTACTATAGTACGCACTAACATTTATATTTTCGTATATAATTAAAATAATTTTATTTATTTCTTATACGTATTGAATATTATTTCTTCATTTTAAGTTTGTTTTCGTATTTGTTGTTATTAATTATTCGTATTAGCTTATAATATTCTTTTAATGCTGTCTGATAATGAATCGTTTCATTCAGCGAACGATTCTGTTAGTGTTTCAAGTGATGAAAGTTTTATATCATTATCTAACACACTGGGCGACTTTGTGCGTCATACGTTTGGTCACCCTGTCAAATGTCGTTTAAACGTTTGCCATATCAACGCTCAAAGTATCCCCAGTCACTACAACGACTTACTTGAAGCTTTTACTGACTCTGAGGTTCATGCTGTTCTGATTTCCGAGTCCTGGTTTAAACCTCATTTGCCGTCTGCGTCTTATTCTCTCCCTGGTTTCGTTCTCATACGCAACGATAGAATCGATAGGAGGGGAGGTGGTGTTGCTATTTATCTTCGCTGCTCAATTTCATACAAAATTTTAACATCTTCTCCTTCCTCCTGTCTTGCATCAGCTGAATACCTTTTTCTCGAGGTTAGAACAAATGGAGCCAAAACTGTTCTGGGCGTTGTCTATTGTCTCCCTCAAATCGACTACTTCTCCAGTCTCGAACCGATTCTGGAATCTTTAGGGTCCGAGTATACACACCATATCATCATGGGCGATTTCAATACCGATCTCCTCGCTTCCTGTTCCCTTCGTTCCCGTAAACTCCTCCAGGTCGTTGAATCATGTAGTTTGCAGGTGCTACCACTGTCCGCCACACATCACAATATTACTGGACCCGACACCTGGCTAGACCTCATCCTCACCTCATCTCCTTCATTTGTCTGCAGTTATGGTCAGCACCAGGCCCCTGGTTTTTTACAACATGACCTTATCTACCTATCCTATGCCTTGAAACCTCCTAAGCCCCATCCTCAGTTTCGCCATATTCGTTGTTTTGGACGGATGAATGAAGATAAACTACGCAGTGAAGCCTCAACGTTAAATGGGAAGCCTCTGCTCGAGGCGCATACAGTAGATGATAAGGTACAAATTTTTTAATTCTTTAGCGATTGACCTCTACGATCAAAATGCTCCAATTAAAAAAGTAAGAATTAAACGCTCCCCAGCCCCCTGGATGTCAGTGAATGTTCGCGAGGCAATGCGACGCAGAGACAAAGCGTTTCGAAAATTTCGAAAAAACAGGAACGATACCAACTGGTCTCTTTACAGGGTTGAAAGGAATCGGTGTAATCGGGTGGTGCGTGATGCCAAACGCTGCCACATTATCAATGGTCTTAATTGTGCCTCTGCTTCCCATATCTGGAAGTTTCTTGGCACTCTGGGTATTGGTAAATCTGGGAAATCTAACTCCCCAACGACCTTTGATTTGGATGATATTAATCGACATTTCACCTCTCTTCCCCATATAATTTATACTCTCGATTGTCGGCACTTGATGGAACTTGTTGCAATACATTCTAGAATCAAACTCACTTGTACTTATTCCACTATTTCAATTTAACTTTACACCTGACCGGTTTCGCCTTATGGCATTCTATAGAATGTGTATGGTGTAAAGTTAAATTAAAATAGTGGAATAAGTACAAGTGAGTTTGATTCTAGAATGTACTCTCTTCCCCAATTTGATCACCAAACAAAGTGTCGTACTCTTGGGTACCTGGATGACTTACCTCGTCCCAATATTGATTTCTTTCAATTTTCTCCAGTTTCTCTAGATGATATCAAAAAGATAATCCTATCCCTTAAGTCCAACGCAATGGGTAGTGATAACATTAACCGTCGCATGATCACCCCTATCCTTGATCATCTTCTTCCCGCCATTACGCATATAGTGAATTTTTCACTGGATTCATATACTTTCCCATCACTGTGGCGTAATGCTTTTGTTATACCCATCCCTAAAGTTTCTAATCCTACCCTTATAAATCACTTTCCGCCCAATCTCCATACGTCCCTTCTTATCCAAAGTCCTTGAGACGTGTGTACACCAACAGTTATCACGATTCATGTATCGCAATAACTTACTAAGCCCTTTTCAATCGGACGGCAGTTGAGAACTCCAAAGTTACCGTATTGGCTTTGATTGATTTCTCAAATGCTTTTAACACCGTCAGTCACGATGTCCTCCTGTCTATCCCCTCGTATTATATGATATCACCTGATGAACTGGAATGGTTCTCTTCATATCTTCGGGGGCGCCAGCAGTCCGTCCGTGTCGATGAATCCACCTCCTTATGGTGTGTCCTTAACTCCGGTGTCCCCCAAGGCGGTATTCTCTCTCCTCTGTTATTTTCTATTTTTATTAATCTTATCACTCAAAATCTTCAGTGTGCGTACCATCTTTATGCCGATGACTTACAACTATATTATCATGCTGCTGTAGAGAATATAACGGAGGCTATTGCCATGATAAACCACGATTTAGATACTATCAGTGGTTGGTCTGATAGGTTCGGTTTGATAGTGAACCCTACAAAGTGCCAGGCTATCATCTTGGGCAGTCAACGTATGACCAGAAGGCTAGATCCAGATACACTACCATCTATATTATTTAATGGATTAATCATTCCTCTAAGCTCTTCGGTGAAGGATTTGGGCTTGTTTATCGATAATAACCTTAGTTGGCAAACCCAGGTCACTAGTGTGAGTCAGAAAGTTACAGGAACCCTTCGGGCGTTATACCGGCTCAAAAACTTTCTACCTCCTGAGACAAAAACGATGTTGGTGCAAACCCTAATTCTACCCATCTTTGATTATGGTGATGTGTGCTACTACGACCTGAATGCAGATCTCCTCAACAAATACGACCGACTTCTGAACAACTGCATTCGATTCGTTTTTGATCTTCGTAAATATGATCATATTTCCTCGTTTCGTCTCAAATTAAATTGGCTCCCCATTCGTCAGCGTCGCCATCTGCGCGCTATAACGACTCTCTACTCTATTATCAACTCTCCTAACTCGCCTACCTACCTGACTTCCTCCTTCCAGTTACTGGGTTCTAATCATGACCGAACCCTCCGCTCCACAAATAACCTCCTTCTATCATGCCCCTCCCACACTTCTGCATGCGTTCATTCTTCCTTCCTAATTCAATCTGTTCTTCTTTGGAATGCTCTTCCCAAGGAAATCAGAATAGCACCCACTCGTGATTCATTCAAGGCCAAAGTACGAGCTCTCCTCATCCAAAACTTAGCAGAATCGTCTCAAATTTGATACTATTTTAGTATGTATGTATATATATGTTTTATGTGTGTAAGTATATATATATATATGTGTATGTATGTATTTTTGTATGTATGCTTAGATATATCGTATTAGGTACTTATTTTTAGTTATTTTTTGTCTATTTCATATTAAGTTATCAAAGTATAATGCACCCTTACATTCATTTCCGCACCACCTGAAGGTAGACTGTTAGAGAATGCCTATGGTATTAAGTCTGCCATTGTACATTTTGTACATAAAGTTGTAAATAAAAATAAATAAATATCGGTATGTATATATCTTACCTACATAACTGTTTGTGTCTATAATCTGCTTGAATAGATGTACCTGTAAATAAAAAGAACATTATTTCAATCATACATTCTGTGATATTTTAAGTAAGCAAGATAAATTCATAAAAGTTATTACTTTATGTTTATTCGCCAAAGTTCCCTTGTCCTTTTGAGGCTAAGGTTTCTAACAGAAACCTACTAGGAATCCCAGAAGCTAAGCCTGTTAAAAAAGCCGTGACGCTAATAATGTCATGGAATCTATGGAGAAGCGTATTCCATGTCCCTCCAACACAAAGAGAAGATCCTCCAACCAGGCAAGGTGATAATGCCTGGTGAGCTTCAGCCCAACGGTTGATGTTAATGTTAGTTTAGTTTATGGAATAATGGGCAAACGGGCAGACGTATCGCCTGATGGTGAGCGATTACCGCCGCCCATGGACACCCGCAACACCAGAGGTGTCGCAATGTCGTTGCCGGCCTTTGGGGGATGGGTGGGATGGGGGGAGGGATTGGGGTATGGGCCTCCGGTATCTTCACTTACTCGGTGAAACACAGCGCAAGCGCTGTTTCACACTGGTTTTCTGTGAGGCCTTGGTATCACTCCGGTCGAGCCAGCCCATTCATGCCGAAGCGTGGCTATCCCAAGGTTAAAGTTAAGAGTTTTATATATGCTAATCGGCGCGAGAATTTCTATATCACGAACCCCCTTACACTTACTCCAAACCCAAGCTTCCTCCTCAATCTGGCGGAGAGAGGAAATAAAGTGGTAGTAACACTCTTGCTGAACAAACAAGTAATTATACGCTAAGCTCATCACGCAAATGTCCATTGCGACTAAGGGACCTGTATGTCTAATCGTCTAGCGTGGTATAGTAGGCTAAAACCCCCTTCCTTTCTAACGAGAGGCCTATATCGAATTCGAAAGTAGACTGTTAGAGTATGTAGATGATGATGATGTACACAGGATGATCTGGGTAAAAGGATAATGAAACTACGAAGTACGTCAAAGACAGTTTATTTAATTTAAAAAATGTCCGTAAAGTCATTAACCATCGGAGACTCTTAACACCGCCTTTTAAGAAAGGACTAATTTTTAGAGCGCCATCTATTGACGCGAGTGGAACTAAATATTACCTTAAACACTGGTGGTAGCCAATTATCATCAGGTGACCTGTCTTCTCATTGATAACTCACCCAATAACTTTCATTTTCATATATCTCTTCGATCGATAAAGGTCAACTAACCATTCGATTTCCCAACACTTCAATAGACACGTTCATGTAATTAAATCAAACATTCCGAAGGTTCTCATTATAATTTCACCGCAAGCCTTCAAGGAATTTTCTTTACCTTTAAGTTCGTCCATTACAATTCAATTTCCATCGGTTTTGCGTGTAGACATGCGGTCTTGTGTTAAATTGCGAACATTTTGTTTGTCGGTGTAGTGCAAATATTTTGTTAATTGTATTCAGGCTGTACGTTTTTGACTTTGATGATTGTCTGTTGTATTATTTAGTATGTTTAGCTTAGTATAATTGATATATTATTATGAACATTAGTAACAGGCCGGAGTATAGGAGTTTGGTGGTAATTCACGACCGTACCTCAGAGAGAAAGTTAGGCGGTCAATCCCGGTTGTCATGAACATCTTAGGCAATCGTTATTGAGATGTTAGTGCCTTAAATATAGTGACAAATAGTTCTTCCTTCGAATTCAGTTCACTCTCAGGGTTATGAAGGTCCGATGCCTATCGCTCAGTACAAAACATGTGTGTCTCTATTATGCTTAAAACATAGCTTGAAATCTGTTACAGTTGGCAACAAAACCGAAGAAGGAAATTTAGACAAGCGATTTTCTTTTTATCACCTATATTTTCATGCCAGTGCCAGTTTTATCTATACTAATTTATAAAGCTGAAGAGTTTGTTTGTTTGCTTGAACGCGCTAATCTCGGGAACTACGGGTCTGATTTGAAAAATTATTTCAGTGTTAGATATCCCATTTATCGAGGAAGGCTATAAGCTAAATATCATAACGCTAAGACCAGTAGGAGTGGAGCACAAATGTAGAATGTTACAAAAACGGAAGAAAATTATTACGCTACGGGCAATAGGAGATGTAAACGAGGTTGCGTGGGTCAGCTAGTCACTAATAAAGTACAAACATAATAAGTAGCAGAGATTAAGCTACATTTTAAGGACTGCAGAGTCAGTAACATACAACCTTTTTCAAATCTCGTTAGCAGCCATCCGTCCAACCACAATGTTTCCCACAGTAACAATTCACCTCCGGGGACCAAACATTTGAAGTTTGCACGTCGAGAATAAAAAACGATCTTAGTTTCATCTTCCTTTGTTTGAATGTTTAAATGATGAATGAAAGTTTAATCTTCATTGCGAACTGTCAAGTTACTGGAATATTTAAATAGTTACTACCTTTTTTTGGCATTGGCAACTTGGAGACACTATATACTGAAGGTAAAATTTTCTTCATGCTGGTCCAGTTTATAAGACTCTAAAATTAAAGTATAAAAAAAAAACTTCGTTTAAAAAAACCGACTTCAAAAACTAAAAAGTATAAAATAACTTAATTTGTATGTGCTACCTATTCATAGGTTTGAAGTCAGTGCCAAGCCAATGGAATAGTAGGTACCACACTCGCTATATTTCGAGACGAACGTCTACGATGCTGCGGTTGTTTTGTTCAACGCGAAGAGCAGCTATCCCGCTCCAGGTAACGCGCGGCGAGTGCGGTACCTACTATTACATTTTGGCTTGGCACCGACTTCACACCTATGAATAGGTAGCACATACAAATTAAGTTATTTTATACTTTTTAGTTTTTGAAGTCGATTTTTTTAAACGAAGTTTTTCTTTTCTCGCTTTTTAGTCTTTCTCAAGTCTCTCATCATCATTTCATTTAAAATTTAATGATGTCTACAGAATATGATGGCATGCAGACAATTGCTCGTAACTTCATTGCAGGCGCTCACGTAAATTTGAGGTTTTCCTTCGATTTCCTTAGGATCCCATCATCAGATCCTGATATGGTGACCATGGGACCACATGGCGAGCATACCCTTTCGAATACAAAAAGAATTTTCAAAATCGATCCACAATTGACGGAGTAATCGATGTACATACATAAAAAATAAATAAAAAAATACCGACGAAATTGAGAACCTCCTCCTTTTGGAAGTCGGTTAAAAAAGATTTCCTTCTTTAGAAGGAAAAATACCTGGCAGGAGGCATCAGGTCGACCACTAAGGAAGTGGATAGATGACATCACAAGGTACAATGTATAGATGACGTCGTGGCCTGGACCGGACTGGGGTATCGCCAACTAAAAGACGCCGCTCATAATCGCGAGGGATACCGTCTGCTTACCTCCAAACTTCAGTTTGAGGATGGCATCCCATGATGATGAAAATCAAAGTTGACGAATACTGTTGAGGCAATATTTAGCATTGTAAAGATTTTACTGATTTCTTTTACGGTCATCCTGACGAAGCGCCTTCTCAGGAATGTGATTCTTTTTATCATCAACATCAACAACAACCCATGACTGGGACTGGCAAGACAACGTTGTGGCTACGTAATCTTGCCGTCGGACGTTTTTAAGCCGCCCAAAGGCATCCAACTAAGCTTCACGACTGTTATCCTATGATAACAACCGGGACCGACTGCTTACCGTGACCTCCGAATCACGGAGACGCTCATATCATTATGCCACCAACGGTCACCCATCCAGGTAATGACCGCGCCATTGTTACTTACCCTCGGTGATTGTTTCTAATCACCAAGTGCAACCGGGCTATGAGCTTTTCATACGAGACATAAATTTAAGTAAATTCAGAATGAAGGGATTCCATAAATTGCAGAATAAAGACGGTGAAACATACTAATATGTTACGAAAGGCGCAATTTTTGTTATTTATAAAATTCGACCACACACAGAGTATATTGCCGGTTCCTTTCTATAGGAATACAATTTTGGAACCATGCAAATAAAGTTATTAATGTAACGTTTCGAAACTGGCAAAACAGTAAGAATTACTAACCTCCAGACGCACAGACTTGTCAATAGTTGATGTATTCGGAATGTAATTAAGTACTGCTGAATGGTGTTTCTTGAGGAAAACACTGGCTGATATAAAGAATATTGTTGCTTAGAGGAAGATTGTCTATCGTTACACTACTGATGGATGTTTTGTCAGTGATGAGGAAAACACCGAGGACATTTTTTCTTACTTTTTTATTTTGCGAGGGTACTTAAAGGTACCAGGCCTAAATGCTTACTTAAGGACGTTTAAGTATGCATATGTCTCCTAACTTGCAGGTGTCTAAACCCGGGTCTCCACCGAACAAAAGTTGTCAAGTTTTGTGTTGTCAACACGTGTTGGTGACAAAAAATTCTGTAATTTCCTTGTGTTGGTAACAAAAATTGTCAACAAATGTTGGCAACTTAGATTATTAATATGTCTAGATGGACTGTCAAAGCTGTAAAAACACACGAAGAAATAGGCTCTAACACTAACGCCTAAATGTTTTTCCGCGTTTAGTACCAAACGCACTGTCAGTGGATACACACATGTTGCTGTCATTTTTGTGTTGATAAAAATGGCGAATTGTGCGATATAAGTGTGTAGAAATTACAGAGTACGATCTAAATTAACAAAGAAAGTTACCTATTATCGTTAAGTACCATTGATATGTATCTATTACAGCAAACAAAGCCATTAAATAATTTCTAAAATAAATAATTATTGTAGTCGCCATTTTGGGTGTTGCTAGTTTATGAAGTCAAAACTCCCTCATAAAATGTGGCAGGCGGAGTTGTGTTGTATAAAATACTTCATGGTAGATAATAGATACGCTAAGAATTTCAAATCATTTTTGTAATTCAATATGGCCGCCGCATCGTTTTTGTAAAATGGCACTATGGGTATCGCGTAAGAGGTTTTTAGGTATACCGAGTCTAGATTTCATATAATTTTTTTGAATCCAATAATTATGGCCGCAGCACCATTTTTGTAAAATGTCACTATGGGTATGGGTATCGTGTAAGGGTTTTTTTTAGATATACTGAGTATTAATTTCATGTCATTTTTTGAATCAAATATGGCCGCCGCACCGTTTTTGTAAAATGTCACTATGGGTATCGTGTTAGGGGTTTTTAGGTATACTGAGTATTAATTTCTTATCTTTTTTTAATCCAATATGGCCGCCGCACCATTTTTGTAAAATGTCACTATGGGTATCGTGTAAGATGTTTTTAGGTATGCTGAGTATTAATTTCATGTCATTTTTTGAATCAAATATGGCCGCCGCACCGTTTTTGTAAAATTTCACTATGGCATATGGGCATCGTTTAAGGGTTTTAGGTATACTTACTAGATATGAACTCCTCTCTGTTTAAAAAAAACAACCCCCGCATTACGAATATACATCACAAAAAACACCCAGACTCAGAACTACAATTTGTGGATCACACAAAGTGTTGTCCTATTTAGGATTTGAACCCACAACACCTGGCTTAATAGAAAGCGGCGTGGCGACAACTTAAACCACTAGACCAACCGTGCAGTCATGCAATTTTCAAGTCCAGTTTTTATAATTTCAAAACAAGTATATCTTGGAATGTTCTTATCAACAGATAAGAATTGAGAAAATTTAACTTAAAACTACTCGTCAGATCTCATTCAGATAAAAAAAATTGATTGTAAATCTAATAAAGCAAATTGAAAGCCCAAGGTCTAATCCCCATAATATTAATACTGAGCTATCTTGAAGATGTCCTAAATCTAACACAAAAAAATAATTAAACCGGTCCATTAAAAAAGTAATGTAAACAATTTTTTTCTTACCTTTCTTCTTTTTTAATGTTGGTCAAAAAGACTATTAGATGGGCTAATTATATATCTTACATATTTTAAAAGGTTAAAAAATCGTTAAAAGGTTAAAAAGCAGTACGCTTTTACAATACCAGACCAAAATTAATATCTAGTACGACATATTTTTAATCATCACCAAGAGCCTTTAACAGTCCACTGCTAATGATAATAAATAATAAAAAAACACGAGACATATTATTAGGTTGAATCACACTTTGTTTTCCTAGCATATTTTTCTAGATAGAAAAGTTTTTCAACACTATTATAATTGTTTCCCCATTTTCACAAAAAAAACTCAACAACTGGTATCATTTACGCACTCACACTAGGAAATTTAGAATGACATGAGGCGAGTGTAAGACGTAGCTGTCACGCACACAAATATCGAAAAGTTGTGTCATTTAATTTTATTCTTTTGTATCGCGATGCTCTATCTAGACATATTAATAATCAAAGGTTGGCAACCAGGTTTCTGTTTGGCGGTAAACATCAAAAGAATACGCTTGTCGCAGTTTTTTATTGGCTCTGTGGAGACGCTTAATTCGAATGTTTTTCAAATTGTGGGCGACTCGGTGTGGACTCAATGGAAACAAAAGTTGGCGATATTTTGAAGTTTTGCAAACAGTTGGAAACACTGAAATTGCCAACAATTTTGGTGGAGACGCGCCTTAAGGGGGCTGTAGTCACTCATTTGTTTGTTTGCTCCCTAAATCATTGAAATTAGAAAGAAAATCATAGAAGACTAGCTTTTTCCCGTGACGCCGCCGGCGCGTATATCAGTTATCGCGGTAAGAAGAAGCCACGTCTTTCCTCAAAAATCAAACTATCTACTAGCCAAATTTCATTCAAAAATGTGCAGCGGTTTAGCCGTGACAGTATCAAACAGAATTACTTTCGAATTTATAATATTAGTATGGATTATTTACGCTTTACGTTACAAATAAAATCAAAATGTTTGGGCCTAAATTCATATTTACATATTCAACGGCAAAGGCTCAGCACTTGACAACTTCACTCAAAAGAGGTTCCATAATTTTGTGTAAGAAATATAAAACAAAAACCAACTTACCTTTAAGAAAATATAATAGAATCACTAGAACAGAAAGAAAATAGCAAGGGACTCTAAAACATTTTAGAGTCTGTAATGAATTTGTGATTAATGTTATTTTATTCATGTTATTTTATGCAATTTATAATATTCTAGTCGATGATTGTTTTCGATTTATAGGTTTTAACCTATGTTAGTCAGTTGATCGATCCAGAATGCCAGTACTTTATTTGTCTATGGAAAGCGAACAGTTTAAAAAGACACATTCCGTGCCTTGAACAGAGAATATTATAAATTGCATAAAATAACATGAATAAAATAACATTAATCACAAATTCATTACAAGTCTTTCGCTTGCTCGGTCACCAAAATTGAGCACGCGGTTAAAAAACAACTTTGCTCTCTTGTATAACTAATAACTAAAAATTGAAAAAAATGTTTTCACACGAGGTGAAAACTCTTTGCAGTCGAGTGCACGTGCGATGTAACTTTTCATCCCACCTCAGCGAGGAAATGACTAATTGTAAAAAAAGGATTTACAATTACAAGATAGGTACTTTTATTTCAACGCGTCATTTTATGAACAAAGCAAGTTAAAAAAAAAGTACACCAAGAAGGTTCCAAGTCTGAGTTTTTAACAAATTAAAAAAGGTTGTATGATAAATTGGAGGTAGAAGTAAATAGGTTTAATGATGTTTTGAATTCACAAACAAGTGCACACGATGTTCTAAATTCAATTTTGTTTATCCTCTAGACTCTAGCGGATAAAAACGGCTTTTGCACTCAGATATCGAAGGCCAAAAATACTCTTTCCGAGATGGGGGGATAAAAAACCAATTTTTAATTTCAAGAATGACTATGCTTTTTCCAACGTTAGTTCTTCGAAGTTTAGAAAAAGAAAATGTATTAGTATAAATACAGTGTGTAATAAAATAACCAAATACATAACATCAGAAACTAGGGACACAATCTTATATGTTTTCCCAAGTCTGCCAAAAGTAAACTTAAAAAATAATTTACATTCACAAGTGCGATAATATTCCCCAACAGGGAAACCCCTATTTGCATAGTCCGTTACGTCTTACTGCATCTTACTTTACAATTTACTTTTTACCCTACTTTGGCAAAGCCAAAAGGAAGGTTTATACTTTTAGCAGTCCATTTAAGTTTGTGTGATTCATCTTAGCGCCTAATCCACTGATTTCAATTAATTAGGTGTCAATAGACTTGTAATAATGGCCCCGGTAGAATAGGCTATTTTACTTTTATAAAAAAAAAAATGTATTCGGGTTATGGCGATTTTTTTAAACTGTTCCTTGTTTTATAGCACATTTAAAGAACATTTGAGCCCTGAAATAAAGTTCAAATATTCTTTTTAGCGAGTATTCGGTTTTGAAGTTCAAATAATTTGAAGTGCCAGAACCTTGAGGCATCCGTAAATGAAACCGTGAAAAAACAATGTTAAATACATTGTTTTTTTTTTTTCAAATAATGTACGAATGGCTTAGTGGTGTAAGCAGCCGTCACATCAGACCGCTTCCTACTGTGTTATCAATTCAAACCCCATATGGGACAACAGATGGTTTAAATGTTTATGTTTTGAGTCTGGGTGCTCTTGGTATCTGTTTAATTAATGTTAATAAGTTCCATACTTAGCACATTGCAAGAGTCAAACCTACCAATCACAAAAGCTATCGCTGGCAACACTAACTTCATACAATACATGTAGTTTTAGTAGAACATGTAACGGTGAAAGGTTTGTAACACGCGATCACCTAATGCTTACATTTCAACCCTACTTTATACCATTGTTAATCCTATTATTACTTCTCTTTGTTTGTTAACTAAAGTTTTGAATAAGGTTAAGTGGAAATAGAAAACCAAGCCTAGAAACGTACACATATATAATATATTTTGTGTATTGTTCGTGAACGAATAAAACAATCTGTCAAGTAACTTTGTCTGGACTTTACCCATTCACGACAAATCGCCTAATTTGAACGACACACAAACACATGATAACCCGAACTTATACCTACAAGATCTTATCTTCAAAGAGTCAACGTGTGGTAAGTGATTACGTATTTTATATAACACTCTGTAAATATAATATACTATTATCATATGTCAAGATTATCTTAAACAATTTAGGGTGTCATCCACACACCTCTCACAACTGAATGGTTCAAAATACCGAACACTATATCGAGACCTTTGTTCTTCGTACAAATAACACACTATTCCATAATCTAAGGGTGTGAAATTTAAGCGGGAAATTCCACAAGTCCTTGTCTGTGTATATTAAATTATAATAGAGCTATTTAAGATCAACTAATCGATAATATAGACATATCGAGTTGCTCCTGCGGTACGTGTCTAGTGATAGAACGGAATTCCCAAATCCCCTAATCGAATCAACGGACAACATGACACCATATTCACGTGCCCATGTTAACGACCTTGAACCTTCCAATACTGCATAAATCACGTGTAAAGTTGTCATGAAAGTAGATTGAGCCAAATAGATGTCAGTTTCTACCAAAATATAATATTGGACTTTTTAATACTGGCTACATTTAATTGGCTTAATATCTATTTGACAGATTTTTTTGTTTTCTCGAAAGTTGGTCCCCATTTCATCTCATCCACATTTTTATATTTTGTATCATTAATTTCATCACGACGAAGGCTTGAATATCAACGACTGGCTTAAAAGGGCTAGAACCCAGAGCCGTAAAACCTAGTGAAAATAATAATAATAACCTACTTGACATATTATGTCACTTTTCACTTTGAGGTGGAACTAAAACTATCATTTCAGACAAAACAGAATTCAAATCTGTAATACAGACATACAATCTTGTATCGTGAAACTATTTTTCGCATCTTGAGTTTTATTTTACGATCTATTAAGAATACTTAAGTACTAATTTCGAATACTTGTAGCCTCATTCAAATTGTTAAATTAACTTGATGGTATTTAGCGTACATTCTTTAACCCGTTTCTAAGAATATGATGCGTTTTAACGCCAGAGAATATTGCATTAAATAGATTAAATTCTTTATTTTGCTATAGAACATTCGGAATTTAATATCAATTATTAAAAAAATAGTTAAGTGTGGCAAGAAACATTTCAAAATATGACATAAATTGTTTTACCAAAGATTTCACTGCATGGATAGCGCAGTGGTTTAAACAGTTGCTACGCCTTTTTTTACGGCGCTAAAAGTGATGAGTTCGAACCCCACATGACACAATACTTTGTGTAATCCATAAATTGTTGTTCTGAGTCGGATGTTCTTTGTGTCCGTTTCATATATGTTTGTATAGTCCCCCACGACACGGGATTTATTGCTAATGGGGGAGTTATCAAAAAAATTGGTTGTCTGTAATGTCGGTTTACGGTAGATAGTTTAACGTGACGACGTCATAACAAAACATTGATAAAGCGCAAGCGCCGTATCTATCTCTCATACAACGACGTACAGGTAAATTAGCTTGGAGAAATTTTTGCGTTTGTAGTAGTGTATGGTCAGCAAATAAAAAAAAAACAACATTTTTTTTTGTTTTTTTTTTTTAAAGGTAATATACGTTTGTGGCTGGAGCACACCAAATGCGTACACGTTAAGCATACGCACTACGTACTAATACGGACGTGAAAATGTGTATCCACTGCATTGTAATCTATGGAACTGTATGAGGCAGACAAGCCAGTTCCAAACATTACAAGCAGTGAATGCCGGTTTTCACTTCAGTGAAGACGTGTATGAATTAGGTGTTCTCCGGCCATAAATGTTTTATTCTAATAATTCATCAACCCCAGGCATATCACAATCATCCCCATCCTCGCTTTCATCAGATGAATTATTTAAATTAATTATGATTCGTTCTGATATTGTGTCTAAAGCTGCGTCTCTACCCTGATATTTGTTTTCCTCCTCAATAGCATGCAGACAAACTTTTCTCCATTCCTCTACAGTTATGGCGTTCATTTTTTCTTCAGCTAATGACATTATAACCTTCATATTCATTGCGACATTCTTTTTTGTGACATATGTTTTCACTATCCCCCATATATTTTCTATAGGATTAAACTCCGGATGGTACGGTGGTAAACGCAGCACAGTATGACCGTGCTATCGTAATATTTCGTCTATCTTGTACTCTACAAATCTCGCCTTGTTTTGCAGAATCAGTTCATCATATAATTGAGGCTTAAGCAACGTGGATGAATGCTCAATGTTTCGCAATGTCAGCCAGTCAATAATTTGCTGTTTTCTAGAATTACTATACGGTGCAGGATTTTGTATTGAGTTATGATATGGTGCGTTGTCAACAACAACAACACTATTTGGTTGTAAGTTGGGTATTAATTGAGTTTGAATCCACCTTGAATAGTTGTCATAGTTCATATTGTCGTAGTAATCTCCACTTTTTTGGTTGGCTTTAAACATAAGCAATGCATTTGGTATAAAGCCATCCACACCACCGGCATGAACAATGATTAAGCGGTTGCCTTTCGATATATGTTGCTTCAAACCTGAAGTGCTTCCATCTGATCAAGATTTCGAGAGGGTATGTGATGTATGTATATATGTTTCGTCGGTGTAAACAATTGGTCGGCGTTGTTCACGATATTCAGCAATTTTCATCAAATAATTAATTCGCAAGTATCTAATTTCGTGTTTTTCCATAAGAAGTTTCCGGTCATCTTCTGTTTGCTTCCAATTAAAACTTAATGACATGACGTGTTTTCGTAACGTGCTGACACAACCTTTATAATCGATATCTTCTTTCAATTTTGCGTGCAAAGTTTTCAAAGTGGGAACTTCTTTATTTGTGATGTGGAAGTCATGAATTGTTCTTCTGATAACTTGCTGATCAAAGTTATCGATTACTATTGTAGGATTACGATTTGGTTTCTTTTTAGGAGATTTAAATGTTACTTCCTGATCTGAAGGACGACATTTGCTTTCTGATACTACCTTTCTGACGGATGCTATTGAAATTCCTGTTGATTTAGCAACTAATTGAGTGGGGGTCATAATACTGCTCGGGTTGTTATTACACTCATTTTCGAAATATTTGTACAAACAGTACAAAACTTCTTTAGTTTGAGAAGTCAAAGGCTTGCCTCGACCATGTTTTAACACTGGAGCCATTTTGAATTAACAATATAAAGTTACAACACTTACACACAAATTAAACACTTCAACAAATATTATAACAATAATAACAAACAATAACAACAATCAACAAATACAAAATTTAACAATTAACGTAATAATTATAATTTTTGAATGAAATGTGTGCTTTATGTTCTAACAGTACCAAGCGACTGACGCCGGACTGCACGTGGCACCTGCGGACAGCGTAAACTGGTTTATTCTGGTTTTGTGCGTGTTTCCACTTTCCACTATCAAGTGACGATTTTTTGCTTTAGATTGAAATATCTCGGAAATCTCCTAGGCCAAAAATAACAAAAATTTTGACCCCCCCGTAGACGCCCCGGAGTTTTAAAAACCTAGATGAAAGGAAAAAAAAACAAAAATCAGAGTGTTGCTAGGGATAAGTATAAAATTAAATAGTAATGTTAGGATATCGAAACATTTTTGTATAGGCCAGAACGATATAGTGGAAACGCGCTCTAAGATCTAAGTAATATACACACCACTACATATGCAAAAATTTCTCGAGACTAATTTCACTGTACAATGAGCGTAACTGGACAATGAATCATCCTTTTTCGTGCATGCAGCCGGCATTCATCAATTTATTAGATGTTGTCACGTCAAAAAATGACCGCTTCGATTTCTAAAAATGTGGCTAACCTTTAGAATCTATACAATCGATTTGAGAGTTGACAATTTTATGTTTGATAGTTCTTGCTTTTGTTAGTCTACTCCTAAAATTTTAACTTGCGGAAAGTCGTAGTTTTTGAGATATAAATTTTTGAAATTATAAATAAAATACGTGAAAATAATTTTGACATCTTCTCTGCGTTTTGTTATTCCTTACGTTATTCGTTTTAAACTTTTTTTTAAACTCTCAAAATAGTTTTTGTGTAATTTTTTGCTAAATTAATTTAGTTTTTATTGTAATACACACCGTAATATACGAAAAAATACTTTTCGAGTATTTTTTTATATATTACGTTTTGATATTCACTTTTAATAAAGGACATATTTTCTTAAAAAAGGAGAACCAAAACGCAACACTAATGACGCGACGCCATTTCAATTATAGAACTACAACAACTTAGCAACACCATGTTTTTGTTAGTGGCTAACTTTGTAGGTTAGGTTAGAGTTGTGAATTATATATATTATGTGTTATAGGAAATGTATAAGAACAGGATATAATTCTTAGGTAATTAATAGCAATGTATTACTCCGAGTTGGCAGAATCCGACTTTATTGGGTTAGGTTAGGTGGCTAAGCCGGGAGCGCAGCGCAGCGAAGCTCCCGCCTTAGCCATCATGGTTATTTTTTTTATAAACCACCCAGAAATAGGAGCCCCGCGTAGCGGGGCTCCGTCGACTCATAATTGAAGCCAGTTTTTATATACATATTTATATAATAAATAACAGCGATAAAACATGTTTATTAAGTGGAATATACAAACAATTTTTGTACAAATTTCTATTTTTTCTAAAGGAACCAAGTGTTTCTGGCGGGTGAAAATGGTGAGGAGGTGAGGAGAACCCTCCAAGTAAGGGGTATCCCCCACCCCCTCCCCCCAAAATCTATTGTATATATTGCGAAATGCATCCTAACCTATAAAATTTTCAAAAATTCATATAAAAAAAACTATGAGGAATCGCAACCCCCCCTTCAAGGGGGGCTATCTACCATTATATCGGATAATTATATCGGAATGAGAACAACTTGGAGGCATTATGCAGCAAGGTAAAATGATTGTTTTGATTGAGTTTCATCACTATCGATTGAGCGGTTAAGGCGTGAAAGCATAATAGGAGAACAACAAAAAGATGGTATAAACGTATTCATCTAATATCTTTAAACGAGTATTTCATGTTTTTTTTTTGTTTTATGTAATGCCCTACCAAAATGACTCTACTCTGCCTGATGGAAAGCATAAGCAGAATTCAAGAGTGGTGGCCACCATACTCATTGCGAATGCAGACAATGCAGCATGATACAATAATAATTATAATAATAATATTAATAATTATATTATAATAATAATAATTTTATAATAATAATAATTTATTTCTGTAAATATAGTTTGAACATTTTAGTAAAATCCTTTTCTTTTTGATATAATCTTACAATTGTAACAACAACATGAAAAATAAAATAGCACTTTTTTTATGCAAACAAATTATGTTACATCTTGGCTCCCAAACTAGGTATATCACCTGTGACTTGGGAGCCAGATTTAGCTTGGGAGCCAATTATTTTAACGGCATTAACGCGATCACTTATTTAAAGGTATTACATACCTCTGATTTGCCTCACGTTTCGACCAGGTTGCACTGGCCGTGGTGACAGGCGGTGCACGCCTTCCCGTAAAAACAATAATTATTGTATCATGGAACGCGAAAGTTTAAAAGTTAGTAATGCAGCATGATGACCCACGCCATGGCGGCCTAGTGATGCTTCTGCATTATTGGGCATCCGGTCTCGCACTCACTAACGAAACAGGACAGTACGAACACTGTCTTTTACATTGGTTTTCTGTGCGAGGGTAGTACCATACCACCACAGTCGAGCCAGCCCAATAGTGCCGAAATGAGTGTGGCTTTACTACCTTGAATTAGGAACCTAAAGAGTTTGAACTTAAATTGATAAATCTCCAATTTAACAATACGCTATGACATTAAAAGCAACTATCAGCTAGCATACTCATAAAACAATTTACATACCCAATCCTTTCTGGACATAATATCTACATACACTTAGCCTATATCCGAACTTCAAAAGTATTCGCCAAGTATACGACAAACACGACAGTAGTTGACTTCAATATGTGAACTTACGAGTCCCTTCAGAGCAATTGCAGCTCACCTTACCTGACCTTTAGCACCGAATACTCACTAAACGGAAGACTTGACCTTGAACCCAAGGTCAAATCTTCCGTTATATTCCATAAACATGAAAAATATATAACAAATTTTGTGAGGGATATAATGGAGGGAACGCAGAGAGGTTTATCCTTTGGAGAATATGATGGCATTTTTTATTTATGTAAATTACTCCTTTTAAAGAAAAATGTCTTTGGAGACAATTTAGCTTTTGTTTTAGCAGTTACTTAGAATCTAAACTTGTTAATAAATCATACGCCTACACTAGGTTTTACTAAAAGGATTTTTTTTCAGTGAAAAGCGTTATGAGAGAATTTGAATGCATTATTTAAAAGACAAGATTGAATAATCATGAAAAATGCCTACCTACAGGGTTTCTTGAGACTGCCTCAAACAACGCTGGAGAATTTGCTTAAAAAGAGTTGTGCGTTTATTTGTTTGTTTGTTATATTTTAACACCTTAATCCCGCTGGTCGTCATAATATTGGAAATTAATCTTGTGTTATGTAATATAACTTGTACATCTCACACACATCTGTCCTAACCGTAACAACAACAGAACCACATAGGAGTCGGAGATGCATGAATACATTGTAAATAAACAAGTGATTAATACATTTTTTTCTAGCTTTTGCCCGCGTTTCCACCCGCGTGTATGTTGGTTATCGCGGCAAACAGTAGCCTATATGTAATTCTAATGTATAAGCTATATTACTGTAAAGTTTCATTCAAATCCGTCCAGTAGTTTTTGCGTGAAGAAGTAACAAACATACACACAAACTTTCGCCTTAATATATTAGTGTGATGTGATGATTAGGATGATAAAAATATATACAGTGTGACTAGCTGTTGCCCGCGGTTCCACCCGCGTGTATGTCGGTTATCGCGGCAAATAGTAGCCTATGTGTTATATTCTTGTATAAGCTAGTAGTTTTTGCGTAAAGAAGTAACAAACATACACACTCACAAACTTTCCCCTTTATAATGTTAGTGTGATTTTTTTAATAAATAAGGCATTATTATGTAATTTATACTCTCGATTGTCGGCATTTCATAGAACATGTTGTAATACATTCTAGAATTAAAATCATTTGTACTTATTCCACTATTTTATTTTTGTATACCACCTGACCGGTTTCGCCAAATGGCATCATCAAAGGTTACTCTCCTCAAGTAACCTTTGATGATGCGATAAAAGAAATAAATCAAAAGAAGGAGGGTTATGTTTGAATATTTCTTTGGCATGCCCTAGAGCCTCAACGGCTTGTCGTATTTTTATGTGATTGGTGTTAATAGTTTTGTCTTAGTCGTGAAAGTGACATTACGTACTAAAAAAATTTTGAAAATAATTATTTACTAAAAACCGTCTGCGTCAATATCTGCCATCTTTATTTAATTGATCGAAGAACTGGAAAGATAGAAACAAGATTTTATTTGTAAATAATAGACACATTCACTAAGATAAAATCTTGGACCAAAATAAATAGATCTATCATATCTTACTTAAACAAAAACAAAAGAGATAAATTTATTACTGATAATAAATTTCTGTAAAATGGTTCCAAAATTTAATATTTTATAAAGGCGTTTAGTTCGGTTAGATGATCAATCAATTCATTTCTAGCAATTACCTTTGAGTTCAGATTTCTGTTATCTTATTATAAATCTTTATAAGTCGGCCTTTGTATGTAAAGCGATTTCTAAATAATAAAACGCCTACCTTGAATGATTGATAGAAACTTAATAATTTTAACATCTAACTTTAGTCCCAAACTCTCGAATTGAATTTCACAAATAGGTATTATTAATTCAAATAATACTTTCTGAAAATGTATTTACGAAATAAATTACTATCTAATAATTATTATAAATTAAAAAGTAAATCTATCTGTCTATTTGTTTGTCAGTCTGTTACGCCTAATCCGGTACACCTGTTTCAATTGAATTTGGTATAAAGATACTTTGATTCCTTAGGAAGGAAAGGATACTCCTTGCCGCGATACACTGGGTGGAGCCTCGGGCAAAAGCAAGTATTATAAATGTGAATGTTTGTGAGGATGTATGGATGTTTGTTACTCTTTCACGCAAAAACTACTGAACGGATTTGGATGAAACTTTACAGTAATATAGCTCATACATCGGAATAACACAAAGACTTCTTTTTATCGCGATATTCAATATACTCGTGCGTGGAGTCGCAGGCAAAAGCTGATATTAAAATAAATTAGAATTAATAATGCTTGAGATCCTAAGCGGATTGTGGATTGGTAGAAGCAACGAAGTCTAGTCTAATCTACTTATAAAGATACTATCAATATCTTTTCAAGTGACTATCAATCAGCTTGATATGGATTTTATATTGATTAGGGTATTCTATATAATATAATATCCATTAGCCTGACATTATTATTTTATACATTTACATGCTGTCTTACTTATTAGAGAACCAAATCCTAATCCTGAAGGGCAGGGGCTCCAAGTGGTGACGTATTAAGAACGCAGTATCACAACCTCTTTTTATCCCATGGGTGTCGTAAAGCCGACTATACCCTTTGCGCTGTAGCATGGTGTGTGGTTCAGTAACATTTCATTTCACTGTTGAAAGTTGCCGCGATTTACAAATTATGACTTAGTATTTCAGCTGTACCACATTCGCAATATATTAAATCTATATCTATACTATTATATAAAACTGAAGAGTTTGTTTGAACGCGCTAATCTCAGGAACCGCTGGTCCGATTTGAAAAATTATTTCAGTGTTGGATAGTACATTTATCGGGGAAGGCTATATATTATCATGCTACGACCAATAGGAGCGGAGCACCAATGAGAAATGTTTAAAAAACGGGGGTAAATTATCACGCTACGGGCAATAGGAGACGCAAACGAGGTTGTGTGGGTCGGCTAGTCATTAATAACTGTTGTAAATTAAATTAAACCCCCACGCACCATGCTACAGCGCAAAGAGTATAAGAGAGTAAACTACTCAGGACAACGGCACTGCAAGGGGAAGAAATCTTGAAACAAACTCTACACCAATCCATCTAGTCAGCGTCGCATAATAGGCCAGCCTTCTTTTTAAACAAAAGCCTATGTTCCGCAGAGGACTTTTAAAAGCTGTTAATGATTAATGAGGGCACATAAAATATGACAACACTTGACGTCCATGAGCTACAATAGCCACTTACCATCTAGTGATACGTCTTCTTCGAGTTTTTGGTTTTGTTTTTACAGTTGCTTATGATGTGTCCTCGTCAATAAATCATACACCTACTACACCAGGTTTTAAAAATGTTAAAATAAATATTAATGTCATGTTTTTATGTACTGAGAGACAAATATGGAAAAAAATTCTTCGGTTGGTCTTTGCATCAGATAAGAAATTCTAAGCATCTCTCATCGACAATTTTCTGCGTCTCTCATGCGAACAGAATCCATTTCATCATTGACCTATACTAAAATTATCAAAGGGAAATAAAAAAATTACTTTGTGATACAAATAAGATATAAAACACTATGGGCCAGTTTTACCACTTGCTGATAATGTCCCTGATAGGCTAACTAACATCAAAATATCTGTCAAATAACCACAAATTTTCGTTTCGCAAGTCTTGGATTGAGATAAATATGTCAGATAACCATATGTAATCCGCAACTTTCATCTGTTAAATAGTGTTACATGGCAGATAACTAGCTAAAACTTTATCAGATACTAGCTTTTCGCTCACGCAGACTTTCATCCGCTGATTTACCCCCTTAGAGGTGGAATTTCAAAAATTCCTTTCTTAGTGCTCATTTACGTTATATAAAGAACCTACATGCAAAATTTCAGGATTCTAGCTTCAGCGGTTTGGACTGTGCGTTGATCTCTGGGTATGTCAGTCAGTCTGTCACCTTCCTCTTGTATATATATATAGATTGGTGATTCTTCTTATTTCATTAAAATTAATACAAATAAAACCACGTTTCCCCAACATATTATTAGCTTTTAATTAGACCTACCTATTAACCAGATTAATTTATTACTCCGTTCATAAATATTACGAATAATGTAGACTATTAGGCGTAACACATTTGGCTGATGACCAACATGTTCATAAAATAGAGATGTTTTTAGCAGCGTGTCACCTTTAATAAATGAATAGGGATGAACATTGACCCGTGAGTTGTGGACAGGACAGGGGACTTTAACTTCTGGTTGGCAAATTGGACGTATTTAACACGTGTGGATTAAAGACTTAAATTCTAACCTTTTATTCAAAGCTAATTGGATTTTTACGACTCTTTATTCATGATTTTTTACATACGTATTCTATTTTATCACTATCATTAGCTTATTGCAATCGACTGCTAGATATAGGCCTATCTCGTTGCACGTCTCTTTGATCGATTTTGGGCTTCTCGCATCTAACTAATCAATCAAAGCATATAGCAAATCGTCACTTCACTTGCTTCACGGCTTGTGGGTGTTCTATACTAATATTGTCGTAACGCGGTCTCCATTCTAAAACACTTTTACCCTATTTTATATACATTTTAGAATCAAAGTCAATTGTACTTATTCCACTATTTTAAATATAGCAGTCCATATTGCAACAAGTTCCATCAAGTGCCGGCAGTGGAGAGTATAAATGACCTATTCCGATTTGTATGTAGCTTTTATGATAACGCTGTAATGTGTCCCAAGATGTTATTATATTACCCTATCAAGCCTATTCACGTATAGGTAACCTTTATACTTCAAGAACCATTAGATTTGAGAACACGACATCCTTGAATTATTACATCCTAATAAGTATTTGGTTCACACTAATCTTATTCCCAAGATATAACGAAACGATTCTTAGTAACACGGATCTTTTGGTCAACTAGACTAATAGATTCGAATACAGTAATCATGACAGCTAAGGTCATGATACCAAACCTTTGTCCCTTTTAACTTGAAAAGAAAAAAGGAATATGTGTAACAAAAAAGACTATTTCAGTTTAGTAAAAAGTATACCCAATCAAAAATTCAGAATTTTCTTGAAGTCAATTAAAATCAGGAAATTATAAATTGCAAAGAAGAAAAATCACAATCATAAATGAATTTACACTTTTGGGCTCAACAAACGCTAACACTCAAATTTATAGACCATTCCATCACTTCCCGCGAGAACCATAAAAGACAAGGGTGTTCTAAATTAAAGAAATAAAAAGGGCTGTATGCTGTGATGTGACAGAATTATTTACTACTAAGCCTGTATATTTCACATACATTATGGCCGAGAAAGACTTGTTTTATACCAATGTGACCAACAGGGCTTAACTATTGCGTTATGATTCTGGTTACCATAGTACAGATTCTACCTGTTTTGAGATCAGGCGGCCGTGTGACAAGGGTCTAAAGTTATTTTTAACCGAATTCAAAAAAAGGAGGATGCTATCAATTCGACTGTATTTTTTTTATGTTTGTAACGTCATAACTTTTGACTGGGTGAACCGATTTTCATAATACTTTTTTTATTTGAAAACTGGTGCTTCATGTAGTAGTATGTAGTCCCATTTCAATTTGGTCCAGTTATGACAATGTCATCCATGAGAAAATCATATAAATCTTCAATTTGCATTAAGTATGTGCGCGACAAATTTAAGAATAACTCAATATCACGCCAACTGATTTCGATGATTCTTTTTTATTTGAAAGCCGGTGTTTTGCGGTCCACGCGGAAAGCACTAATTGCTTCAATTTGGTCCAGTTCTTGAAGTCGGTTTCTTTTCTTAATTATTTTGTTAATATTAACGTAGTCTTTAGAAGTAATTGGATAGATCGGACCGTCTGGACCGTCAGCATCACTGAATAAAACTTATACCTACTAGCCTATATCCAGAAGTGGACTGTTAAAGATTGTTGACGTCGACCTACCTTTACTTACCATCAAAATATGAACAATTTTGGCAACATCTCAACCCAAATGCTAGCATTGGCAACTTAATGCTTTGCCAAAAGTTTTATCAAAACTGTAATTTTGAAGGAATTGAATAAGGTATTCCTGGAGTATTTATTTATATAGGAAAGCAAAAATTGTAATTTAATAAATCTAATCAATGACAAAGAAGAGTTTAAAGAAATTCTAGATAAACGGCTTAAAATGGTTTAAGTTCCAATTTAAACAGCCTATTAATACAGAAACCCGAAATCTAACTCCAAACCCGGTAATCAAAAACAAAACATCGATCGCCGCACGATGGTTTTGTCTCTCTTGTGCCGCCTATGGTGTTCCAAAATCTATATCTAATACCTTTAAACGAGCAATTCTTGTATATATACATATATAATTTGAATCTCGGAAACGGCTCCAACGATTTTCATGAAATTTTGTATGTAGGCGTTTTCGGGGGCGATAAATCGATCTAGCTAGGATTCATTTTTAGAAAATGTCGATTTATTCGTGTTTCTAACAATCAAATATATAAAACCAATGTACATCTAGCGCCATCTATCGCAACTCGAGTGAACTATATTAAACTATACTGGGATAAGGTGCAAAATAAACAGTATCAGGGCGCACCAAGAGCGCCACTAAACTTATTTTTTTATTGGAAGAAAATAACAAAAAGGTGGTGTTTGAGAGCGAAGCTCGGTCATCCTGGTACTAACCTTAAAAGAAGCGTATCATCTAAAAAGCAGACATCGTACTCGTGAGCTGGATCAATTGTACTGTGTCTGGGAATGATTTATCTATAATATGTATGCATTTAGAATTATATAAGTGTGTTCTTCAGCTGTACAGTCGTCATGACACAGGCTCCGTGTAGTTTGGGATCGGCGTCTATGAGATATGTCAAGTTTCTATTAGTATTGCATCAAAGAAGAATTACTGAACAGAATATTAAAAATATCTTCCACATGTCCACTTTCACAAGCCCGTGTTAGCTCAAAAGTAATTGTCTCGAAGTGAAGCGTTGCATTAATATTCCAGGACACTGTTGGCTGGCACGTATGGTAATCTTGCAATATGTGTGGTACTAAGAACGGTTTCCTAGTGCTCTAATTTAGTTACAAACGTTTGAGAGTCATGCTACGTGATATATAGACCGGCTCGAGTATAATGGTTCTACGTCATATATCCAGTTTTAAGAGATTCTTTTGCTGCATTTCAATTAGATAGTTAGGTTATGTGTCTCTCTTCTGTTTCCCATCCATAGACACTTAAAACTCAAGATTCATAAGTTACTTATTTTTTCTGCTATCTGTGCACACTTTAAACAGGCTTTCTTTTTCGTACTGTATAGTGTAATAATAATATAGCTATAAGTTTTCCTACAATTATAAAATAAAGTGACCATCCTTTAAGACCGAACCAGAGTGAGGAGTTCGCAGTCCAATAAAACTCACTCACTCCATGAAAATAAATTCTTTTACACCAGTTTTCTTTGAGATAGTAGTATTACACATACATATGAAAGGATCAAATTACAAGCTAAGATTCAAAATTTAAAAACCCCCTACTCAAGCACTTGATCGAGTAATCATACGCCAAGGTAGGTAAGGTAGTAGAGCCACGCTGATTTCAGCACGAACGGGCCGGCTCGACCGGGGCGGTACTACCCTCGCACAGAAAATCAACGTAAAATGACAGCGTTCGTGCTGTCGTGTTTCGTTGGTGAGTGCGAGACCGGAGGCCCTATTAGTCTAGTCAACAAGTTCCATACTTGTTGACTAGACTAAAAGATGCAGCAGCATCACTAGGCCGCCATAGTGTGGGTCGCCATACTGCATTGTCTGCATTCGCAATGAGTATGGTGACCACCACTCTTGGATTCTGCTTATGTTTTCCATCAGGCAGAGTAGAGTCATTTTGGCGAGCCAAACATAAAAAAAAAATATGGTATTTTTGCAGATATTCGGTTATTCTTCCCCACTATCACCCCCATAACTTTTAAACGACTCAACCGATTTTCATGAAACATGTCTAAAAACACTCGCACGTATTTCACCTTTCATGCAAAAAAAACTAAATTTAAATCGCTTCATCCGTTCGCGAGCTACGGTGCCACAGACAGACAGACAGACAAACAGAAAGACAGACACGTCAAACTTATAACACCCGTATTTTTGCGTCGGAGGTTAAAAATGGCTTCCACCCGTGACGTGACTGATGACGTAACATATTCGCATCGTAATAACCTTTATACCGCAGTAACTTACCCTGTCATATTGTGATTTAATTTATTTCAAAGTAATTTAATTAATGCCCCAGTTTACTATGATAATAATAAATCATGAGGAACTATTTACGTTCAATATTTGCTTTGGTGAAATTTTCATTTTGAAAATGTGTGTGATATTTATTATTTTAAATATTTTGCTTTTGTTCGCGTTCCAGAATCATAGTATCTAAATGTTAAATTTCATTGAAATCAGTGCAGTGGTTTATAATGTTCGTATGGATTATAAAGCAGGTCATGTCTTTTTGTTGTTATGTGGTCCTATCAATAAACTACTATAGTAAATGTCTGTTTGTTTGCCTAAAGTGCTTAGCATCTTGCTGAGCTTAAAAATTAATTTCAATAATTTTGATAACTTAATTATACCCAAAGACATAAACATTAATGGCATTAAGTCCGCCTTGTGCAATTGTGTGTGTGCAAGTGTAGATTAAGTTGTTTATTTTTGTGAGTATAATGTATTTCTATGTTGTATTATACATAATCACTACATAGTATAAAACAAAGTCGCTTTCTCTGTCCCTATGTCCCTATATCCCTATATCCCTTTGTTTGCTTAAATCTTTAAAACTACGCAACGGATTTTGATGCGGGTTTCTTTAATAGATAATGTGATTAAAAGAGGAAGGTTTTTATGTATAATAAATGCATAATATAGTATGGGAACACTGTTAATTTTCGAGGTTTCTAATGTGATGTAGCAAATAAACACATTTTTTTGCGCTTATATTGCAAACGCTGGTTGCACCCTACGAGATAGATCAAAATAATGTACTACAGTATTGTACACCTTAAAATGTACTACAAAAAAATCCGCGACGGTATATGTCTATCTCTTAGGGATGACCCACAATGACCATTTTTTATTCCTTTCTTTTTACGAGAAATAATGGCTTATTTACGAAGTGATTTTAAGCAATACACAATGAATCCTTATACAATTAAATAAATTAAATACATTGTGCATTTAAAACAGATCTAAATGGCCCTTTACATTATATAATTTAAATGAAAATATTCCAAGATATTACAGATTTAAAATGCACGAATCGTGTCGTCGGTGGGGGCATCTGAAATCCACCCGGGCGAAGCCGGGGCGGGTCGCTAGTATTGTATATAATGTATGTGCATAGTATGTGTTTAATAGGCAAGCGAAGTTTATACATCTATATATATTACTTATAATAAAAATGTAACAGGTCAAATTCTGTACATTAAAGATATTTTGAAAAAATTTTTTGGAGGGCTCTCTATAATCGCTACTGAAGCCAAAACTGTAATTATTTTCATTTTTGTTTGTCTGTCTGTCCGTCTGTCTGTCTGTCTATCTGTATCTTGGCCGCGCATCACGCCTAAACTACTGAATGGATTCAAATGAAACTTGGAATGATTTGAGTTCATACTACGAGGTAGAACATAGGATACTTTTTATCCCGAAATTCAGCACGGTTTCCTGGAGAGAGGGGATGAAAGTCAAAATATATACTTGGTTGTAATTCAATAACACATAGTCCGATTGTATTCATTATTTTTTTGCTAGAAAGAAAAAAAAATAAAAGATAACGGGAAAAGTCTTTTTTTTTTGTCCGCGACTGTACACTGCCTGTGGGAAGCTGAGACAGATATGTAAATATGGCGGTACGAAGTTAGCCGGGTCAGCTAGTATATAAATAATAAATAAATAAGTAATAAATATTTCGGACATCTTAGACACAACGCCATCTAGTCCCAAGCTAAGCAGAGCTTGTATTATGGGTACTAGATAACTGATATAAATACACATATACTTTTTTTTTGTAAATACATACATATTATACATAGAAAACACCCAAACTTCGAAACAAATATTTGCAGATCATACAAACATTAGTCCGACCCGGGAATCGAACCCGAGACCTCAAGCACAGCAGTTGCGTACGCCACCACTGCGCCACAGAGGCAGTCAAATATAAGGTAATTTTTATTATTGAAAATGAATGTTTGTCTATATGTCCTTTATAGAATCGTAAACTAAGTATTTTATCATGTCATGATCTTCAGCAAAAGTGTTGTGCATGAGCCCACGAGGGTTTCTGAGTTGATACGACCAATCTTTGACAGATGGCTGACATACACGCGGGCGGAGCCGTGGGCAACAGCTAGTATCCTTAAATATTAAAGGGAAATACCTTGACCTAATTGAATATGGCAAAGTTAATTATAGGACATTGATATCTCCCTTGTATTTTGGTAAAAACTACAAATCAAGAAACGCGTTTTTGTAGTCAACAACATTTTGTATTTCAAATCTACGCTGCTACGTCCTACGTCGTAGCCTTACATCTGCCGTAGGTGTTTCGTAGTAACATGATCTCACAACAGAAAATTACCAAAAATTGTTCTCAGCTTATCTTAGAGGCTGTTTGCACTAAAAAGGTGTACTTTGGTAAAGGTTTAATTACGGTTACAAAATGGTAAAATAAAATCTTAAATAAAATTTAACATGATATGGCCTCACAGAAAATTTATACTAATATAATGTTTTATCTTTGTTTCACCAAGAGTACGAGAACATTGGGCCGATTCCACCGGAGTAATACCACGGACTAACAAAAAACTGCTGTTAAATCTCGTTTTCGTTGCTTTTCCCAGAGTGAGTAATTTAGATACCTGAAGATCAAACTCCCTTCTGCCCCTTTTGATTATGGGGCGAGGAGACCGAAAGGGTAGTTATGCTTGAGCTAACAGGTGTCTATGATTAGTGATATTCGCTTTGTATAAGTACCATTAAATAAATCTTCTATATATCTATATATATGTAAAGAAATATATCTATATATATGTAAATATATATATAAGAGGAAGGTGACTGACTGAGTGACTGACTGACATACCCAGAGATCAACGCACAGCCCAAACCGCTGAAGCTAGAATCCTGAAATTTTGCATGTAGGTTCTTTATATAACGTAAGTGAGCAATAAGAAAGGAATTTTTGAAATTCCACAACTGAGGGGTAAATCAGGGGATGAAAGTTTGCGTGAGCGAAGCCGCGTGTAAAAGCTAGTCTATATATATGATATAATAAAAGAGGAAGGTAACTGACTGACATACCCAGAGATCAACGCACAGCCCAAACCGCTGAAGCTAGAATCCAGAAATTTTGCATGTAGGTTCTTTATATAACGTAAGTGAGCACTAAGAAAGGATTTTTTGAAATTCCTCCCCTAATGAGGTAAATCAGGTAACCATAAGTCTGCGTGAGCGAAGCCGCGTGTAAAAGCTAGTATAGTATAAAACCCAAAAAACATCCACACCACTTTTGTGATAACAAAAATCGGTTTCCAAGAAACACAGGTGATGGTAATAAAAGCACATTAAAAAAATACTGCACATTCATAATATTGGCCACTAAGCCTGTTTTTTATATAAATGATTAAAAAAATTATAAAACTTAATAAAAGTGACGTACCAGTCTATTTCTTATCTCAAGTGGACTGGAAACTAAGATAAGTAAAACGATTATTCATCGTAATAAATCACAGAGTTTTATATAAAGAATTAAAATATTGTTACTTCTATTGTCCAGACAAGTTTATCATACTTAATAAATTCTTGAAAGTCACCTTAAATATTCTGCAAAAAAAAAATATAAAGAAAAAAAATCCACGGCTTTAATTAATTTACTGAAAGTCAACTGTGACGTCTCACGTACCATCTGAAAGACAACTCTAGCAATGCATGTACTCATAGAGGAAATAGTGTTGTTCTTTGACTTGTTGACGTTGTTTGATTTGTATTGTATACGACTGCTGTGTTTGAAGTCTCGGGTTCGATTCCCGGGTCGGATCAAATGTTTGTATGATCTGCAAATATTTGTTTCGGAGTTTGGGTGTTTTCTATGTATAGTATGAAAGAAAGAGAGAAAGATATAATTCTAATACGTATTAACAAAAAAAATTTTATATATTATGTATTTATATCAGTTGTCTAGTACCCATAACACAAGCTCTGCTTAGCTTGAGACTAGATGGCGTTGTGTGTTAGATGTCCGAAACAGTGTTTTTTTTATTCTCTAGCTTTCTTATACGTATTTTCATCTTTTTTACAAAATTTCTGCTAGAGATTTCAAGAGACCGAGCCGAAAGGTGTCACACATCAAAAAAACCAGTAGGTACATACATCTCAAACTTCTTGTTAAAGTAACATCAGGTAACAATATGTTATATTTTACGTCAAAACATGCAACTGACTTTGACAGCTTACAAAAGTCAAGGGATAAATTTATCTGTCACTTTGACAGGCGAATATTAAATCACAAGTGACGTGTGAGGTGGGTGAGGTGACCCATCAAATTGCATATTTTATTTGTAGTAAAGCAATTGCATAAATTGTTTTGGGATTAATCTTCCTAATATTATAAACGCGAAAGTTTTCGGTATTCTTATTCACTCGGTGAAACACAGCGCAAGCGCTGTTTCACACCAGTTTTCTGTGAGGCCGTGCTATCACTCCGGTCGAACCAGCCCATTCATGCCGAAGCGTAGCTCTCCCACGGTTAGTCTCTCCTTCCAATTGCAGTGCTGTTATTCTGCAGACTTTCTCTCTCAGTCGCCTCTAACGACACCCATGGGACAAATAGTGGTGGTGACCCTCTTTATTCTTAATCCACACCCATACAGACTTATTTACTAAATAAAATTGTAAATATGAAGTTGATTGACTTATGTGACTGCACGGGTGGAAAGGTGGTTCAACCTCACCGCGAGTTTTATGAGTTCGATCCGCACATGGGACAGCACTTTGTGTTATCCACAAATTGTTGTTCTGAGTCTGAGTGTTCTTAGTGTCTGTTTCGTGTCTTTTTGTCAAGTTCTCAGCAAACACAGGTTATGTTCCTAGTTAAGGAATTGTGTCTTTAAAAAAATGACAAAGAAACGTTTAATTTTCACACAACCAAAATATTGATATACAAAAAACTTTTTATAAAAAAAACCGACTTCCAAAAACCATCCAACGAAAACTCCCTGCCAAAAAACACTAAAAAGCGTAAAATAAACTGGCTCTTCATAAATTGCTATGTGCCAATCCTTGTCTATACCTAATTCTTTATTCATTTAAATACACACATCAAAAGTGTCTAGGGATCAAGCATTTTTATGCGGATTTCTTGAGATTGAGATGTGGCTTTGGCCCTGGCCTGCTCAGTCGCCAGACTTGAACCCGATTGAGCATGCATGGGATATGCTACAGAGAAGAGTTCTGCCGAATATGGAGGGTATCCAGTCGCAAGAAGACCTTTTTTTGTTGTTGCAACGAACATGGGCGGCCATTCCACAGCGTGATTTGGATGAACTCATTTTGAGTATGCCAAACCGATGTTCTTGTGTTAGTGTTCGCGGTAGAAACACGGATTATTAATTGTTTAAGTTACCTAATAAAAATTTTAAGAAAACTGTTATTTTAGTCTTTTTTTCGAACTTTAATGTTAGTGGTTCAAATGTAAAAAATTCTTTTATTAGGAAAATGGCAAATTTCTTTGTTAATGCAAAGGTGACTTGGTTTATCGTTACTGTGACAAACGAAAACACTTTATTTGATGAATCCTTAAAGAAAATTTTAATTAATATCAATCAGGAGAAAAGTTATTGCAAAAATATATGTTGATCCCTAGACACTTTTGATGTGTGTAGTAGTATTATTATGTGTGCTAGGTACCTAAAATCTGTTTGAAGTCGGCGCAAGCCAAATATAATAGTAGTTACCACACTCGCTATATTTCGAGACGACCATCAACGACGTCGCGTCGGCCCGCGCGTGTCTGCCCGCTTGGGTTGTTTTGTGCTACACGAGGAGCAGCTATCCGGCAGCGGCGAGTGCGGTACCTCCTATTACATTTTGGCTTGGCGCCGACTTTAAATAGATTTTAGGTACCTAGCACACATAATAATACTATTATTTAAATGAGGTTAGTCATCATAGCGCCTGTGTCATCAGCTCACCTAAATAACTTAAAAGTATACAACTAAAGTCTATGGATACGTATGAAATTGAAAGAATTATCCTCCAACTCCTAACCGTTGAGGAGTTGTACCTTCCATCATCAGCTTACCTAAATAACTTGAAAGAATACGACTAAAGGTAACATTCATACATATGACATATAAAGATTTGTCCTCCAACTCCTAACCGTTAAGGAGTTGTACCTTTCATCATCAGCTCATCATCATTAAATGATGACAACCAGACGCAAATATCGGAGTAGCTTTAGAAAATATACGAAAAACATAGTACGCGCGTGAAAAAAATGAGGGTTTCCCCCGATTTCTCTGGGATGCCATCATCAGATCATAGTTTCCTCGTCATGATACCACCGTTGAAACATTTTCTTTCCAAAAAAAAAAGAATCATCAAAATCGGTTCATAAACGACGAAGTTATCCGCGAACACACAAAAAAAAAACACATACGGTCGAATTGAGAAACCTCCTCCTTTTTTTGAAGTCGGTTAATAAAATATTGATGGTAATTCTATTGTTGCGTTACCAAACCAAAGGTAGTAGAGCCACGCTGATTTCAGCATGGTTGGGCCGGCTCGACCGGGGCGGTTCTACCCTCGCACAGAAAATCAACGTAAAATAACAGCGATCGATGTGTAATGTTTTTTTTTTTAGTTTAATTTAGAGAGTTTTCGACCAACAGAATTGGCACGATTATCTATCCATCTTTCTGGCTGTATATACCCATACCATCAACTAAGTATGTAATGAGTTCTATAACCACAAGGGAAGTGTAAATGCCGTAACTGACGATTTATGGCTGGCTTTTATAGATATTCGTACACGCGCATTACTATATTGTACTCTATGTAAATACAAGTAACGTTGAAATAAGCACAGTACTATTGCATACATATACACACATCAAAAGTGTCTAGGGATCAACATTTATTTTTGCAATAACTTTTCTCCTGATTGATATTAATTAAAATTTTCTTTAAGGATTCATCAAATAAAGTGTTTTCGTTTGTCACAGTAACGATAAACCAAGTCACCTTTGCATTAATAAAGAAATTTGCCATTTTCCTAATAAAAGGATTTTTGACATTTGAACCACTAACATTAAAGTTCGAAAAAAAGACTGAAATAACAGTTTTCTTTAAAATTTTATTAGGTAACTTAAACAATTAATAATCCGTGTTTCTACCGCGAACACTAACACAAGAACATCGGTTTAGCATACTCAAAATGAGTTCATCCAAATCACGCTGTGGAATGGCCGCCCATGTTCGTTGCAACAACAAAAAAAGGTCTTCTTGCGACTGGATACCCTCCATATTCGGCAGAGCTCTTCTCTGTAGCATATCCCATGCATGCTCAATCGGGTTCAAGTCTGGTGACTGAGCAGGCCAGGGCCAAAGCCACATCTCAATCTCAAGAAATCCGCATAAAAATGCTTGATCCCTAGACACTTTTGATGTGTGTATTTACGTTTTATTCCCAAAGGGACAAGCAGAAGTATGCTGCACTATTTTCACCAAAAAAGTATTTTGTTTTTTTGGAACGAAGTTCCATAAGGGGCGTTGCGGAGGGGTACCCTAGCCGGCAAAAAAACGTCCGGACCGTAAGAATGACGCCTCGGTGTCAAAATGGGAGCGTATGCGAATGCTGTGTTTGAGGTCTCGGGTTTGAATCCCGGATAGGATAAAATATTTTTTAATGATCTGCAAATATTTGTTTTTTCGGAGTTTAGATGTTTTCTATGTATAATATGTAGGTCGGAATAAAAAGTGTTACAAACATTTGCCACTATCGAACGGTTCCGTGAGTTGGGCGAGTCTATATAAAGCGGCGCGATCGGAAACCGGACACAGTTTCTCTTCAGAATTCGCGACGACCATATCTCTTGATCATGACATGGGTCACTCCTGAGTCGTAGTAGTTTTCTATTATTTGATTTGTGATTTATTGTATTTCTGTGTTTTAGTATCTGTGTGTGCGAGTACCGGATGATTGGTCCTTAATCTCTCCTTATGATCCCCGTGATGCGATATATACCTGTGGGGGAATTGCAAGTCTGGTGGCGAATTCCACAGGGCACCGCGGTGGAGTGAGCGTTGCCCCAACCCCGTCGTGGGGGTTGCTGATGGTGTTTAAGTTAATTCGTATCCGTTTAGTAGTAATTAGTGTTTGGCCTTAGTCCAGATTGGCTGTATCTGTGATTCTTGTTCTCGTTATATCATGTGTCTCCGACATGTATGTATTTACAAAAAAAGATGTAAGAAATATTTATTGATTTTCTTGAACGAAAAATTTTGTATAGCGTAGTAATCTGTAAGTTGTATGTAACAAGTACGGAGTAACTCTAGACAGAACTTGTTTCAGTAGGAATTAATAGGTGGCAGCACAAGTGACAAGTTTACTTTTTTTTTATCAATAAAAAATCATAATAAACAAATATACCTGAATAGTTATTTTCTTTATACCTCGCATCGAACTTTTATATATTTTTATAAATCATTTTAAATGAAATGAAGGTGCTAAGACAATTTTGTGATTTTTAAAGATCGTGAATGAAAAATTTAGTATAGCGCCATCTGTAATTATTTATTAATCTAATCAATAATTACATTGTAATAAATAATTACAGATTATTGAATTACAGATATTGATGATTTTTGATAGAGAACTTCGTTCCTATCTGGTGTCCTTCGACACAACAAGACTTTTTTGTCTATCTCTCTGTTTGTTCCTATCTCTGGAAAGGCTCGGCCGTTTTTGACAGGATCAGCTGCTGATAGCTCATGATATAAAGTAGTAATAGTGACTTAAGATACTTTTATTTTAGAACAACTTGGCCCAGTGTTGTTAAAGTTGTGGTAAAGGGTTGTTGTTTTAAAGATACAACAACCACGTTATAGCATCACTAGCCCGCCATGGTGAGGCTCACTATGCTACATTGTTGCATTCGCAGTATGGTGACCACCACTCTTGGATTCTGCTTATGTTTTCTATCAGGTAGAGCAGAGTCATTGTGGCAGGGCCAAACATAAAAAGAAAATAGGTAGCCGAGCTGCAGCTAGTAGAGCCACGCTGATTTCAGCACGAATGGGCAGGCTCAAATACTACCTTAACACAGAAGATCAACCTAAAATGACATCGTTCGTGCGTCGTGTTTCGTTGGTGAGTGCGAGACCGGAGGCCCAATGATGCAGAAGCATTACTAAGCCGCCATGGTGTGGGTCACCATGCTGCATTGTTGCATTGTCTGCATTTGCAATGAGTATGGTGACCACCACTCTTAGATTCTGCTTATGCTTTCCATCAGGTAGAGTAGTCATTTTGGCAGGGCCATGCATAAAAAATCCTAATATCTATCTATTCTTTGATATAGCCTCTAGCCAACCCCAAATTATCCTGAGAATAATAAAGGTTAGGAAGGTGATAATCTATTAAAGACAGGTCACAAGTCGATGAACAATCAGTTTTTTTTTATTGATGAGGTGGACAATTGGATCTCCAACCAGGAGTATACAGCGTTTTCACTAAAAGTTACCCTGACGGCAGCTCTCAAGCCCTACTCTGGATAGCAGAACGACCATGTGATTTCTGGTATCCCAGAATCGACGCCACGCTTATCCAGGTCCTATATAGGCAGGAAACTTCCTCCCATATTCATAGTCTCGAAAGGTTTGCATTTACTCCTCAAATATACAGAAACATCCTTTTATTTATTTATTTATAAACTTTATGCACTAAATTTGTACATAGTCGGACTTAATAACCAGGGCATTATTTTTCAGTCAACCTTCGGTTGGTGTAGAAATGTTATAAGGTAGTTTTACTCGTTAGTCGAAACGTCCATAGGTTACTAGGCCACAAATATTAAACAGTATACCTATTACAAATAGACAGATCGATATATTACTACTACTACGCAACCTTGAACTGCGACTGTATGTATTATATAAACGTGTACTTATAAAATAACCGAAACTAGCTGAGCCCCGAGCTGTTATTGTAAACCTTTACAGTTACACCGCGGGCCGAAGCTAGTCTAAAATAAGGTAGCCTAAATCATTCCCGTCAAAATTAGTACAGCCATTCCAGAGATTGGCCGGAATAAACAGATAGACAGATAAAAAAAAAAAAAGTTTTTTATGTAAGTACCGTATATACTTTCATTTGCATTAATTGAAAAGCTGTTAATTTGAAATAACAAACAGGTGCTTCAATATTATTTATTTTATGTATTTATTATTATTATTATTATATTTTTTTTTATTTATTTGTAAAATAGTTAAAATGTGGTGTCTCGTGAGAGAATCATAATTATACCGCTTGGGTCCGCGGCCTCAAAGAAATCCACTTCCTTCTAAAAACGATTCTTTTATTGCTCTCTGATAATGGAAAGTCCAAAGGACGGCAATATACTTGTGACTTTTGATTCTTGCAGGTGACTATGGGTGGAGATTCTTTTTGCGATTAGGTGACCAGTCTACTTATTTACCCCCTTCATTTATTCTGTATCTAGATTTGGGAAGAATAGATCTGCAAATATACTCGTATAAGTAGGTATTAAGATATAATATGTACCTACGTGCCGTCTGATAACAATTATCTTGCCGTTTGTAAATATCGTAAGTGGGTTTAAAACTTTAGTAGATAAAAGCCGTTTTCAATAACCGATCTCCAGTTTTAAGTAGTAATAAGTTTTTGAAAACGAATTTGCCTCCTAATGAAAATTTACCTTTGTTTTTTACTGTCCAAAAATGTTCCTGCATATCAATAAAAGTATTGAATTTGTGAACAACACTGAAAGTCTGAGAATTATTTGTGTCCATTTCATGTCTCATGCTTGTCAAGTCCCCCACGATACAGGATAATTATTCCAATGCAGCAGTTTCATTTTAATAAAAACGGAAAGATTTTACTTTTAAAATCAGTAAAATCTACCACGCAGATAGCGTAAATTTAATAAAATTTCGCCTCAGAAACCTTAACATTTTCATAATAGCCGCGGCAGCAATACAGAAGTGGATAAGTCAGCAGTCACGGAACCACAGCTCGCTTCGAGAGTCGAGAGTCCCAACTCAAGACGCGACGGCCGGAGCTTTTATAAAATCTGTATATTCTGCTGTGATGTCAACGTTGACGATTTTTGCGATTCAATATGTATTCTTTTGTTTTTAGATTAATTTTAAAGATTTAATTGTCTGTATGATCTGTGATTTCAATGTGTTTTTATGAAACTGGGAGAGCCACGCTTCGGCATGAATGAGCCGGCTCGACCGGAGTGATACCACGGCCTCACAGAAAACCGGTGTGAAATAGCGCTGGCGCTGTGTTTCACCGAATGAGTGAGGATACCGGAGGGCCATAGCCTATAACAATAATAACATAAATAACATTTAAGCAATAGTTAACGAATACATATATTTTAGCATACATTACTTGTTTGTTATTTTTTGTATTTAGTTGTATTCTGACATAACATTTATATTTTACTAGAGGTTGCCCGCGGCTCCGTCCGCGTATATGTCCGTTATCGCGGCAAATAGTAGCCTATGTGTTATTCTGATGTATAAGCTATATTACTATAAAAGTGTAACAAACATCCATCCATCCATCCATACTTACAATCTTTCGCGTTTATAATATTAGTATAAATATAGGTTTTTCTAAAATATAAAATGAATAGACATAATTAAATGTTAAAACTTGTCATATTTATTCTCTACGTAGGTACATAAAAATAACATGCAGAACGTGATTACTTGTAACAACACTGTACAGAATGATTTAATTCGATTACAAAGGGGACAAAAATTTGTTACCACAAATGTTAATATTTTCTGCAAATCAGAGTTTTCATTGTCTTTTTATTTCCTCTCTCTACGACTATTTTCTTGACTTACTTGACTTAAGGTCCTATGTCCCCTAGATGGGGCAGAGGGCGTCCACAGTGCATCGCCATCCCGCTCTGTCTTGAGCGTCTCGCTTGATTTCGCTCCAGGTCTTGCCAATTGCCTTCGCTTCATCGATGACAGTCCGCCGCCAGGATTGATTTGGACGGCCACGCTTGCGTTTTCCTTGGGGATTACAGTCTAGGTCTTGCCTCGGGATGTGGTTGGAATCTCTTCGGAGGGTGTGGCCTATCCAGCCCCATTTGCGTCGTTTGATTTGTTGGTCAATCGGGACTTCATCGCAGCGATCGCACAAGTTAGCGTTGGATATTCTCTCGGGCCAGAATATACCGAGTATATGGCGAAGGCATCGGTTCACAAAGACCTGAAGTTGATGCGAGATAACCTTTGTGACCTTCCACGTCTCGCACCCGTATAGCAATACGGTCTTCACGTTGGAACGGAACATTTTGAGTTTGACTCTCCGTGTCAGTTTCCGTGATTGCCAAACGGGCGGGGATTGCTCTTACGGATCTGCCGGTATTGCTGTCTGAGGTCTTCTTGTACAGATGTCTCAGTTGCCGCAATAACTTTGAGGTGAAGCTGTCGTCGCTGTTCAATGAGGTCCCAAGTTACATGTGACACCCACTCTTCTCTGGTGTGTGTTTTATGTCCTAGAACGATGGAGCTGGTTTCTGTATAGACCATTTTGAAGCGATTCCACTCCTCGTCGACAGTTGTGGTGTTTGCATCGAGAGCGGCGGATCGGTTCCTAAGCTCCAGTCTAAAAGTGTCTCCGATGTCCGGGTTTTTCAGTTTGCTCACATCAAAACGTCGGCTTGTTTTTGTGGTGTCAGTGGAAGCTCGGGATGCTGATACCTTCAATCGGACTTCGGCGACGACAAGGACGACAAGGATGCACATCAAGCAGTGACGTTCGCCATTTAGAGCTGATAGCGAGATGGTCTATTTGATTTTTGGTGACGCCATCGGGTGAGTTCCAAGTGTATTTGTGATGATCTCCGTGTATAAATAAAGTCCCTGCGATGGTTAGGTCATTGTTCTGGCAGAACTCCAGGAAACGTTCCCCGTTCTCGTTGCGCAGTCCTAACCCGTTTTTGCCCATATGTCTCTCACAGCCGGCGTTGTTTGCACCAACTTTTGCGTTCAAGTCACCCATGACGATTACTATGTCCTGTTTGCGGATGTTCCGGAGTGTGGCTTTTAGTGCGTTATAGAAATCGTCCTTGAGCTCCTCGCTTGCACTGTTGGTAGGCGCGTAGCATTGAACAACGCTGATTTTTCGGGCCTTGGTGTAGAAACGGGCCGTGATAATTCGGTCTGAGATCGGTTTCCAGTCCAGAAGTCCACGTTTTGCCACATCAGAGAGTAGGAATCCCACGCCATGTTCTCGGGTATCCTCTTCATCCTCCTTCCCTGAGTACAGTAGTGTGAGTCCTCTGGACGTTCTCAGTTCTCCGAATCCATTTCTGCGTACTTCACTGAGGCCGAGTATTTGCAGTTTGTACCTTAGCATCTCTGCTTCTGCTTGGGCTAGTCGATTTTCGTCGCTCAGGGTTCGCACATTCCAGCAAGCAATTCGTGTCCGTGTTTTCATGACAAAAGTCGTTGGTGTAAGATCGGTCCGGTTTTGCACTGTTTCTGTTTCATGAATCTGTTATATTCAGGTAAGCGAGTGATTAGCCCACTATACCCTAGCCCATCGATGGGGTTGCCAGCTTTTAGCCTACGGGCAGGCTCGGTTTTATTCGGGTTTCCGTTTTTTAGTTACTCACTAGGGAAGTGAGTAACTTCTGTTTTGAGGCGCAGAAAGTTCGCCTTTCGCCCTGCATCCTCGGCTCACCTGCATCTCTTGGTGGCGGTGCGCATCTGCGCGGATGTAGCAGTTTCCAGGGGGACGAGCGTGGACGTGGATGACTCGGACTGGTCAGGGCTTTGCTTTGTTGGTGTTCCGCCACTTGGCACCGCAGATGGTTTCTTGGCATTTTGTAGGTAATGCTGTTCTCACTACAAGCGATTCCCACCAAGACCATACCCTAACCTCCCAAACCATTTTCTTACCATACAGCATTTATATCTAGAAGGGCAGCCGAACAGACGGAAAGCGTGATCGCAGTAGAGAGAGAGACTGAGTTTGGGTAGTGTCTGTCTCTCTCACGCAAGCTTCTGATTGGTGGACGCACATACCAATTTGCATGACTGATTTGGCGGGAAATACAACAACCAATCAGAAGCCCAATCAGAAGCTTGCGTGAGAGAGACAGACACTACCCAAACTCAGTCTCTCTCTCTCTAGTCCGATCACGCTTTCCGCCCGTTCGGCTACCCCTTCAGGTATATATGCTCTAAGTTTCTTACTTAAACGGTAGTTGCGTTCAAAATAATAGATAAGAATATTATTAACGTTGAATTTGACAGGTTTAATCTTACGACAATTATACATAGTCGTAGTATTTACAGTCGTAAGACATTAAGACCGTGTAAAATCCCTTTTCGATAGGAGCTCAATAAGAAGCGAGACAGATATATGTCATTTAAATTCTGAAGGTTCACACCCGCACTTCGATAACATGATTTGCTCATGACAACTTCAACCATTATAAGTTTGCTTAACTACACTTCAAGTTACATATCTGTTGAACAATGAACAATCTGTTATCCCTCATACCCTTTTAAAAGAAGACCAAAAATATTAGATACCTATATTCATCATCTTCATTAGCCTCTTATAGTCCACTGCTGGACATGGGCCTCTCCCATTGCACGCTACTCTAATCGATAATAAATAATAACTTTTTAACCGACTTCAAGAAAGGAGGAGGTTCTCAATTCGGCTGTTTTTTTATGTTTGCTACCTAAAGACTTTCGACTGGGTGAACCGATTTTAATAATTCATTTTTAATTGAAAGCTGGTGCTTCCTGTATGTCCCATTTCAATTTGGTCCAGTTCTTGAAGTCGGTTTTTTTGGTATTATTTTTGTTTTTTTGGTATAAGGGACTAGCGAGCGGGCTGGTCACCTAATGATAAGTAGCAATCGCGTTTCTATTAAACTACACACATCAAAAGTGTCTAGGGATCAAGCATTTTTATGCGGATTTCTTGAGATTGAGATGTGGCTTTGGCCCTGGCCTGCTCAGTCGCCAGACTTGAACCCGATTGAGCATGCATGGGATATGCTACAGAGAAGAGCTCTGCCGAATATGGAGGGTATCCAGTCGCAAGAAGACCTTTTTTTGTTGTTGCAACGAACATGGGCGGCCATTCCACAGCGTGATTTGGATGAACTCATTTTGAGTATGCCAAACCGATTCTTGTGTTGTTAGTGTTCGCGGTAGAAACACGGATTATTAATTGTTTAAGTTACCTAATAAAATTTTAAAGAAAACTGTTATTTCAGTCTTTTTTTCGAACTTTAATGTTAGTGGTTCAAATGTCAAAATTCCCTTTATTAGGAAAATGGCAAATTTCTTTATTAATGCAAAGGTGACTTGCTTTATCGTTACTGTGACAAACGAAAACACTTTATTTGATGAATCCTTAAAGAAAATTTTAATTAATATCAATCAGGAGAAAAGTTATTGCAAAAATATATGTTGATCCCTAGACACATATGTTGATCCCTAGACACTTTTGATGTGTGTATATTGATAATTACCGTACAGAGTGGCACAATATAACTATAGTATACTAGCTGAACCGGCAAACTTCGTACCGCCATATTTACATATTTGCCTCAGCTTCCCACAGGCAGTGTACAGTCACGGACAAAAAAAAACTTTTCCCGTTATCTTTTAATTTTTCTTGTACACAAACCTTGTCCTAACAATAACGAACACATAAAAAAGAATGATTTAATTTGGTGCAGCCGATCGGAATTTATGCGCGTACATACATTTCGGCGATTCACTTTTATAAATATAGACAAGAGAGCAGATGAAATTACAAGACGAGGTGTGACTTACAAATGCAATTCTGATTAGACGGTGATAACTAAGTTGTCGCTTGATAGTATTATGAGATACTTCGTTATCGATTCTAGCTATGTGACGAGACGCTGAGTTTGTGACATGTATAATATTATGATATTATCGTAAGAAGCGCCTAAAGCCGAGTCGCCACCGAATAAAAGTTGGCAACATTTGTGTTGTCAACACGTGTTGGTGACAAAAGTTTCTGTAATATCCTTGTGTTGGCAACAAAAATTATCAACAAATGTTGGGCACCGTGTTTCTGTTTTTGGCGGTAAACATTAGAGGACTGACTTGTTGCAGTTATTTATTGGCTCTGTGGAGACGCTTAGTTCGAATGTTTTTCAAATTGTTAGCGACTCGGTGTAGACACAATGGAAACAAAAGTTTGAGATTTTCTGAAGAGTTTCAAACAGTTGGGAACACTGAAATTGCCAACAATTTCGGTGGATACGCGCCTTAATAGATGAAACTACGGAGAACAACGCCACTGCAGAGAACAACGCCACTGCAAAGAGAAGGAAACCTGGAAACAAATCCTATAGCAGGCCGTCTGGTCAGGGTGGTAGGCTAAAATCTTTCTAAGTAGAGGTTGTCTGTTAAAAGCTGTTGATGTGTTGTAATATATATAATTAAAGTGTATATGTGTGAAAGTGTATATGTGATTACAAGGTAGTAGAGCCACGCTGATTTCAGCACGAACGGGCCGGATCGACCGGAGTGGTACTACCCTCGCACAGAAAATCAACGTAAAATGACAGCGTTCGTGCTGTCGTGTTTCGTTGGTGAGTGCGAGACCGGAGGCCCAAATAGTCTGGTCAACAAGTTCCATACTTTTTGACCTGAGAAACTGCCTCGTTGGTCTCGCGGTTGGCGTGTGCGCCTGCTGATCATGAGGTCTCGGGTTCGATTCCCGGGTCGGACCAATTGTTTGTATGATCTACAAATATTTGTTTCGGAGTTTGGGTGTTTTCTATGTATAATATGTATGTATTTACAAAAAAAAAGTATATATGTATTTGTATCAGTTGTCTAGTACCCATAACACAAGCTCTGCTCAGCTTGGGACTAGATGGCGTTGTGTGCTAGATGTCCGAATTTTCTTTTTTTTTTTTTTTTTTCGGCGCTCGCCTCCCACCGCTGAGCCGCTGTTCTCCCACCGCTGGGAACACATAAAAGGACGAGCGCACTACGGCTCGGCCTCTTTCATCCGGCGTCTACCACGCCAGGCGCCTGCGACACTCTTTCGGCCGGCATCTACCACGCCGGACGGCTGCGCTGCCCTCTACGGGGGTCGGCCTCTAAAGCCGACCCCAGCACTGCACTCTTTCGGCCGGCGTCTACCACGCCAGGCGCCTGCGACACTCTTTCGGCCGGCATCTACCACGCCGGACGGCTGCGCTGCCCTCTACGAGGGTCGGCCTCTAAAGCCGACCCCAGCACTGCACTCTTTCGGCCGGCGTCTACCACGCCAGGCGCCTGCGACACTCTTTTCGGCCGGCAGGTGTTTTTATCATATGTTTTCTTCTTTACAGGTCTAAAGAGCGACGTTTCCCATCTGCTATGGGTCTAAAAACATGTACATTTTAAGGCAAACGAGCGCAAAACAAAAACCCTTTCTAAAACAAATATTTCGTGAGCGGACATCGAAATTGTCCTCATAAAATTGTAATAGCGACTGTACACAGTTGGTAAGGGGCACTCAAGCGGGACTTCCGACCCAAGACAAGAGTTTATAAGTACAAAAGTACTATGTACATTCCCGGTCAAGTGTATTTCACGATATCTCGAGAAGGGTGTGTTGAGCACAAGTTGTGACTTTAATAAGGCCTTAAGACGAATCTGTCACTTAAAAAATAAGTATCATCTTGTGTATTTCAAATGTGAAATTTAAAAAAGATTTTGTAGATACCTTTGTATAATGTAATTTAAACATAATCACTTGTAGGCCGCGTTCTATATTACAACTCTGTTAAACGAATATATACATAAAGCCTGTAAAGGAATAGACTATCTATTCAAAAATCATTATTACCAAAGTCGGATTATCACAGTTCAAGAGAAACTTTTTATGACGATTAGTCTTGTTAGGGCAATGTTTTGAAACCTAGGTTTTACATTAAAATTATTCAGTATTTTTCTTCCTTTGAAATATTTCGTTTTATTTGGCAGTCGCATACGCTACCACTGCGCCACAGAGGCAGTCAAGAGAGCTTTAAGTCTCGGCGTAGTTCGATACAGAACAATAGGTCTGAAAATTATCGGCGGTTTAGCTGAAGCATTTAACAATTCTATTCAGATTCCAATTCTAACAGAGACGAATTGTGGAAATCATTTAGAAACACCAAAACAATACCAATATGTTTCAACCCTTTGTGTACTCTGCATACTTAAGGAGTTTCAGGGATGGTTAGGAATTTAGTTTGTACCAGCGCGATTTCGCCCGCGTGTAATTTGGTTATCGCGACAGAAAGTCGTCTATGTCTTTTTCCACGGTCCAATTTACTTCTTCCCTCTCCTGAGAGTAGACCCGAGCCCAGCAGTGGGACATTATGGGTTGTTGATGAAGTTGATGAATCTACTTCTATACCGAAATTCATCCAAATTGGTTCAACGGTATAGCCATGAAAGAGTAACAGAGTTACTTTCGAATCTAAACTAATATTATAAACGCGAAAGTTTGTAAGTATGGATGGATGGATGGATGGATAGATGGATGTTTGTTACTCTTTAACGAAATACTACTAAAGGGGTTTAGATGAAACTTTACAGTAATATATATACATCATACATTGCTTATACATCAGAATAAAACATAGGCTACTATTTGCCGCGATAACCGACATATACGCGGGCGGAGCCGCGGGCAACCACTACTTTATAATATTAGTATGGATGGATATAGATTTTTGCGATGTTTTTTTAAGATATGGTAGGGCAAACGTACAGACGGCCACCTCACGGTAAGCGACTACAACGCCCATGGACATCTGCAACTCTAAAATAATTAGTGTATAGCTGTTCTTTTTTTTATGGGATAGGGGGCAAACGAGCAGACGTATCGTATGGTAAGCGATTACCGCCGCCCATGGACACCCGCAACACCAGAGGCGTCGTGAGTGCCTTTCCGGCCTTTGGGGGATTGGGATGGGAGGAGGGGTTGGGGTATGGGCGTCCTGTATCCACACTCACTCGGTGAAACACAGTGCAAAGCGCTATTTAACACCAGTTTTCTGTGAGGCCATGGTATCGCTCCGTCGAGCCAGCCCTTTGTTCTTTGGTTTTCCCAGCTTTGATCCATAAACACCAACTAAAGTAGTAGTAGTATGTGAAGCCGTGGTATCACATCGATGAATGGCTAAACCATGATTCTGCGATCCTAAGGTCGACTGGAAGAAAATGCCCTCGGTAATAAGTTCACCTGAGACACATTTCTCCCTCCATACTAATAATTAAAATTCGAAAGTAACTCCGTCTATCTGTATGTCCCTTTCACGGCTAAATCACTGTACCGATTTCAATGAAATTTGGTATGGAATCATAAGATTGTTGAAGATGGATATAGGCTACTCTTTAAAGCGATAACCGACATAATTATAGCGGACGGAGCCTCGGATAGTGCCTTTATATAGATAAACGAGCAATTCTTATATATATATATATATATTTTTAAAACAACTCCCGCATTAGAAATATACATCCTGTGTTGCAGGGGAATTTTACAAACATTCATGAAACGGACACAAAGAACACCCAGACTCAGAACAACAATTTGTGGATCACACAAAGTGTTGTCCCATGTGGGATTTGAACCCACAACACTTGGCGCAGTAGGAAGCGGCGGCGTGGTGACTTAAACCACTAGGCCAACCGTGCAGTTATTATTATTAATATTAATTAAATCATTAATTAATAATAGTATATTAGTATTACTATTAATACCATTAAACGAACAATTTTTGTAAATATATATCTGAACAATATAACAATATAATCTAAAATTTAGAATGCAGGGGGTTTCGGAGGCGATAAATCGATCTAGCTAGGATTGATTTTTAGAAAATTTACCAAAAAAAAATCCGAGCAAAACTCTGTAATGCAGGTACTATCACCTCATGCCACTATATCCTAAAAGAAATATTCCTTAAAAAAATCTTAAAAGTCCCGACAATTCACAAAGGGTAAATAAATTTTCCAAACTGTAGAGATAGTCAGTCGAGTGGAAAACATTTTACTTCAGTTCGAGTGAAGGGATCCACATCATTCGATTAATTTATTCGATAAAAACCATTGGGTATAAACCGTTTACTCGTTTCTGTAGTGCGTAGGTAGAAAATGATAACAAAAAAAGATTTATTCTGATTTTTTTTTTGCACTCTATGGTCTCCTACAGACCATGCCGGTGGGTGGTTGAGCCGCCCGCGCCGTGTGTGTAAAGTATTATCTCGTTTATCAACTAGTGAAACCATACAATACCGGCGAAGTGCGATTCGGGCACACACTCTTCGCGTCATATAAAATACCAACTTTCAAAGTCTCTACTATAGCATTTAAATCTGCTGGAACGATTAACAATAAACTTCGACTATGTGCCTATTATCCACGTTACAAAAAATGTTTTGAAAGTAGGAAACAAAATCTTTGCCATTTTCATTTTGTAAGTTATTTCCATTAGGAACCTTCACAAAAAAACATTCTAAAAAGCCTTGGAAACTGTCTCTAGAGACAAATTTTTACTACGACAGGCTGTTAACATCAAAGGTCAACATAAAAATGAAAGCCTCGTTAGCCGTGTACCCCCGTGCCTACCAAAGTCTGACATTGTGGCAAATTAAAAAAAAAACGAACAAAAGCGTTCGTCCACCAACCTATTATCATCAAAGTAGATGTCAAAATTTGAAATTAGAATGTTCTATTCTAATAGATTTGTTCAATAGACAGAAATAAGAATTATATCTAATACTAGCTGATCCGGCAAACGTTGTTTTGCCATAAAAAAATGGGGTATAAAAAATTGATGTTGATCGATTCTCAGACCTACCCGACAGACAAGAGAATTTTATATATGAGATTAATACGATTTTTTTTTCTGTAAATGCCATACTAATAAAAAATATATATGACATTGCTATTACGATCTAGTCTGCTGACTAATGAGTAATTTTATATTGACCTAAATTAATAAAACAAAACTATAATAAGATTGTGTCCATTAACACTTTTCTTATTGTCTCTTATTAATTGAGGACACTCTGTTCGTGTGTTCTTACATTAGACTGCACTAAAATGGTAGTATTTTGTTCACTTCGCACTGTCACTTAACTAACTCAAAGGGTTTTATCCTTTTAAGTCTCCTTGTAACGTCCGTATTGTCGAGAAGCTGGATAGCCTCAACGTTTACGTGATTATGAAGTCGGCGTTCATGAGCTTCGGCGTACTTCGATATAATGTCTGCGACGAAGTCTACTTTAAGGTCCCGATGGAGGTCGTTCACTCGAATGTACCACGGTGCATTTACAATACCCCTGAGTACTTTATTTTGAAAACGTTGTATCATCAGTGTATTAGATTGTTTGGTACATCCCTATAACTGGATACCATAAGTCCATACAGGCATAAGGACTTGTTTATATAATAGTATCTTATTATGTACGGACACTTTTGAGTGTTTACCCATAAGCCAATACATTTTTTTGTAGCGAAGATCCAACTCGTCGCGTTTCTTTTTGACATGGGCTTTCCAGCGAAGCTTGGCGTCTAGTGTCGTTCCCAAATATTTGGCAGTATTGACATAGGGTATTATATGACTATTTATATATACCGGATGATAGTTAGGAGCTTTATTTGTAAAGTCAATGTGAACCGATTTAGATTCATTTAATTTTATTCGCCATTTACTCGTCCAATCACAAATGGTGTTTACTGCTACTTGAAGTTTATCTACCACTTCCTTATGTCTAGACCCAATGGCCATTATGGCCGTGTCATCCGCAAAGGTAGCAATCATATTTTCGTCTAATTCTGGCATGTCAGAAGTGTATAACAGGTACAGGACCGGGCCTAGAACACTTCCTTGTGGTACCCCAGCTTTAATAGGTTTCAGGTCAGAATATGCATTTCCTTCTCTTACTCTGAACATTCTATCAGATATATAAAACTTTAAGATATCTGCAAAGGGTTTTGGTAGTACTTTTCTTAATTTGTGCATAAGTCCATCATGCCATACTTTATCAAAAGCTTGTGCTACGTCTAGAAAGACTGTGGAACACACTTTCTTTTCTTCTAAAGTTTTTTCTATGATATTAGTAATTCTGTGAACTTGGTCTATGGTAGAATGTTTTTCTCGAAAGCCAAACTGATAGTCGGGTATTAAATGCTTTGATTCTATTATTGGTTTCAACCTTTTTAATAATAGCTTTTCAAATAATTTAGATATTATTGGTAATAAAGAAATAGGCGTATATGAGGTTGCTTCATGAGGTGGCTTGCCAGGTTTTGGTAACATTACTACCTCTGCCACTTTCCACATGTCAGGTATGTATTTTAATCTAAATGTTGCATTTATAAGCGTAGTTAGCTTAACAATTGCTATTCGTGGTAATTTTTTTAAAACCTCCCCAGTTATTAGATCATAACCAGGAGACTTTTTACGGTTCAGCAATTTAATTTCTCTGCACAGTTCTTTTGGAGTTATAAGTCTTATATCTCCTTCATAATTTTCATTTACGTCTTGGCATGTTTCGACCACAGTATTTGCTACATTTGGACGAAATATTTGCTCTAAATGCAAGCAAATCTGGTAGCTTTCTGTTCATTACTTACAGCCCATTGCCCACTTTCTTCTCTAATAGGTGGTATCTGCGTAACGGGTCTTTTTATGTTCTTTGTGACCTTCCATAACGAATAATCTGTATTGCGGTCACTGGTTAGTTGGTTTAGGTAAGTACACATACATTCATCTTTGAACTGTTTTATTACTCGAGTGAGCTTTTTTGTGAGATTATTCAATAAGGTTTTGTCCGAAGGGCCACTTGTTTGATGCCACCTTTGTCTCTGTTTTCTTTTTTCGCTGATTAAATTTCTAATCTCGATTGGATAATTAGTAGTTCTAATTTTACTTTTTAACTCTGGCGTATTTTTCCAAGCGCAACTTTGAATGTTTGTTACAAAGGTGAGTATTTCTGATTCCAGATGTTGTGGGAGCTTTAATGGGACCTTTAGATTAATAGTAGACTGTAGGTCATACTTAAAACGAATACGAAAAATGATTCCGTTTACTAAATAGCATTGAATTTGCTTTTTCACGGTGCTGACACGGGCACCATAGGTAGGTAGTAGAGCCACGCTGATTTCAGCACGAACGGGCCGGCTCGACCGGGGCGGTACTACCCTCGCACAGAAAATCAACGTAAAATGACAGCGTTCGTGCTGTCGTGTTTCGTTGGTGAGTGCGAGACCGGAGGCCCAATTAGTCTAGTCAACAAGTTCCATACTTGTTGACTAGACTAAAAGATGCAGCAGCATCACTAGGCCGCCATAGTGTGGGTCGCCATACTGCATTGTCTGCATTCGCAATGAGTATGGTGACCACCACTCTTGGATTCTGCTTATGTTTTCCATCAGGCAGAGTAGAGTCATTTCGGCGAGCCAAACATAAAAAAAAAAAAAAAAAAAAACCCTTATGCTGGTAAACTCTATTTAGGCGACGTACGGCACTGGTCTTATAAATGAAAACAAAACATTCAAAACGGTCGGTTCTACCTCTAATCCTACATATACAAATAAACCATACACATTTTTACCTATTAACCTTGGATTTTATTTTATATAATAACATTAATTGTTTCGGATGTCTGACACACAATCTAGTTTCAAACTAAGCAATATTGTTTTTATTATGAAAGACTAGTTGTTGCCCGCGGCTCCGCCCGCGTGTATATCGGTTATCGCTGCAAATAGTAGCCTATGTGTTATTCTGATGTATAAGCCATATTATTGTAAAGTTTCATCCAAATCCGTTCAGTAGTTTTTGCGTGAAAGAGTAACAAACATCCATCCATCCATCCATACTTACAAACTTTCGGGTTTATAATATTAGTAGGAAGTAGGAAAGATGAAAGATGGATTAACTGGTAGAATACTTTTACTTATGTTTTGTAAATACACACACATAACGTATATATACTATACATTGCACTCGTGTCATGTTGTTGTTCACGATTAACTCCGGAACGATATAACCAATTTTCTCATTTTTTTTCATAGTTAAGGTGCTACTGTAAAAGTTATAAACATGTGTACATTAATGCCAAAACGATTACCCTACCGTGCGGTACTGTGTACTAGTCCACAACTGTGCGATTTTCTAGGAACTTTCTGCCTCGTACAACAAAACTGTGGAATGAACTGTCGCCTGCGGTATTTCCGGACCAATACGACCTTCAAACCTTCAAGAAAAGAGCGTACTAAGGCCGGCAACGCACTTGTGACGCCTCTGTTGCGGGTGTGCATGGGCAGCGGTAATCGCTTACCATCAGGCGATACACCTGCTCGCTTGCCCCATATATCATTAAAAAAACTGAAAAGATAAAGAGGAGCGTGAAAGGGGATGCAATTCCTACAAGTACGTGGGCAATAATTTATAAAGTTTCTCCTAGTTTTGCTAATATTCCAGATGCTTCACCACTAAGTGCCTACAACTTGCTAAACTATTGAACTAATTTCTGTATAACTATGCTGAAACTTGCAACTTCGTAGATTTATGGAGGCAATATGGAAATCACTTTGGTAGCGAACCATGATATTAAAAACTGAAATAAGTTCAAAATGAAATATTAGATTAGTTTAAAATGAAATTTTGCTTTGGAATAAAGTTAGTCAGAACAGTTATTTCTCAATGCTCACAGAGTATTTGTCAATACATGTCATGACATCATTAGGTATGCCTTTTGATTTATTAAAATAAACAAAATCTTGTTTGTCCGCAAGAACCAGATTTGAAAGAGTCATAATTCGTAAAATTGGCTCTCACGACTGGAATAACATCATGACAACAAGAATACCTAGAACCAGAAAATACAGTTTTTTATATATATAGATTAGGGGGCAAACGAGCAGACGTATCGCCTGATGGTATGCGATTACCGCCGCCTATGGACACCCGCAACACTAGAGGTGTCACAAGTGCATTGCCGGTCTTTGGGGGACGGGGATGGGGACGGGGATGGGGAGAGGGGTTGTGGTATGGTCCTCCGGTATCCTCACTTACTCGGTGAAACACAGCGCAAGCGCTGTTTCACAACGGTTTTCTGTGAGGCCGTGGTATAACTCCGGTCGTGCCGCCGGCCCATGCATGCCGAAGCGTGGCTCTCCCAGGGTGAAAAGAAATTGAACAACTTTTTACTCACTACCCAAAAACTTGCTTGATATTTTCTGTGTTTGTGTTCAAAAGATATTTATTTTCATAAAAGTAACATATCGATAGTCGCATATGACATCGAATACGAAGTGCTGATTGAACGCATTCAAAACTTTTTTCATGATTTGCCAAAGAGTCATATACTCTATGGCTCGATATAGAAATCAAAATATCATACAATCAAAATCGGCAATAAAACTGTAGGCATTCAGTATATCTTTGATCGGTGATAGTACAAAAGTCTGAGGGCCCGTTGTACCACAGTGTACCACCTTCTGATAGATTCCTTGATAGACTAGTGTCAGACAGAGTTACTTTCGAATTTATTATATTAATATGGATAGTCATTGAAATATAAGAAGACATTAATAACGGTTGAAATTCGACCGTCAAGCGATCTCTAGCCATTATTATTTCTTAATCTTCTTACAGTATTACAGACGTTCAGGTTCGAAAAACTCACGTGCGCTATTCTACTGAATAAACTATGTATCAAAAATTTTATATTGTTGTGAATAAAAAAAACATGTTTTTTGACACGAACTTTCTCATTTTTTACCTGCCATTGTCACACGTTTGTGGAAGGATTTGACATTCTACATTTTGTGATACAAAAATTTTTTTTTTTTTTGATAAAGTGTATATTAATATGTCATTTTTTTTTTACTTAACAAGAATTTCACGAGGCTGGCATAGTGTGGGTCATCGTGCTACATTGTTCATATTGCAATGAGGATGGTTATCACCACTCTTGCATTCTACTCATGCTTTCCTAGTTTTGTCTGATGGCACAATAGTGTCATTTTCATATTAAAAGAAAATCACACGCAAAATTATTTACGTAATTATTATATACGTTCATACATAGAGTCACGCCTATTTTCCAGATGGGTATGCAGAAACAATTGAACTCCACGTTCTACGGTCCGCAATGCAAGCTCGTTGACTTCATCCGTGTATAGAGCGAATGTGTGTAGAAGTGTCGCAGAGGTCGTCCACCGCGAACATTTACCGATCAAATTGGTGACATTCTTAATTATTACTACTTAAGATTTGTCTTTACAAGTAATACAAAAGTTAACAAAGAAAATCCCACTTCAAGAACTGGACCAAATTGAGAAAAAATAATCGTCAAAATCGGTTCACCCAGTCGAAAGCTTTGAGGTAAAAAACATGAAAACAAATACAGTCGACTTGAGAATCTCATCCTTTTTTAAAGTCGGTTAGTAAAAATTTGTTCCATTCCACCACTGAATACAAGAAAGTTTAAGTAATAATATTTTATTTACTTTAATTAATTTCTTCATTGTTTTCATAGTTATATATTATATGATTGAATTTAATGTATTAAAAATTAATATTTTGAGGTTATGTACGTCTGACATTTCATCGATTTGACAGGTGATGGTGGCAGCACTGTCCATGATTTTACAACTTCGATTTAAACCTAAACTTAACTTTACAGTCACGAAGTTTACTATTCACATAAGATAGCCTAAGTAATATGGTACTATAATAACACCAAGTTTGTCTCTCTGAATATAATATTAATGGAAGAGCGCATTCGCACTTAATACCAGCATTATTCTATAAGAGACTAGCTTTGCCCGTTGTTTGGCTCGCCACGATTTATCAGTCAATGCAGATCTCCCGAAGAAGCTCTACTAGTTTCGGACACCTTTGCAAATGACAAAAGCAACCTGCTGTATCAGTATCAGATATCTATTAGTTGGTCTATAAAAGCTAAATCAATAATTATTTAAAAAATCATAATTAATGTTAAATTAAGGAGAACTTTAATCGGTCCATTTGCTTTTCTTCTGAATAGTGATAGTAATATAAATACAACTTATTGCAATAAACCTTTATAAATATTAGTAGGTATGTAGGCACAGATTCTACGAACTACAACTTTCTGTTATTAATTAAATCACATTTATTATTATGAAATTTCATTGTTTTCATAAGTACGGTTACTCGGTAGGGCCACGCCGCCGGCCAGACGACCTTGTTTCAGGGCACTGTTGTTTTAAATAATTTCGTGTTAGTTTTAATTTTATTTGATATAATTAATATAACGTATTTACACATCTCTATTTATCTATACTTGATACTTGAATTGATGGTTGGGTTTCCGCAACTCGATGACTTTGTTGCCGGGGTTGATCGTCGGGAGGGCCTCCTTGGTCTGTCTGCAGGTACAAAGGTTGGACCAATATATCTGGTGTTCTACCTTGGTGTTCTGTTGCAGTGTCCGTCGCAGCCAAGCAGTTTGCAAGGGCACTATTGATTTTAGGCCTACTGCCCTTGTCTCCGATCCACCCCTTGCTAGTGCATCGTCTGCGTCGTTTCCGCGTGAGTTGCTATGCCCCTTGATCCACTGGAGAGTTATACTGTTTGTGTACTGTTATAAATTCAAAAGTAACTCTGTCGGTCTGTTAAGTTTTCACGGCTAAACCGATTTCAATAACATTTGTCATGTAGATACTTTGATTCTTGAAGAAGGACATAGGCTACTTCTCTACCGCGATAACTGACATACACGCGGGTGGAGACGAAGGCAAAAGCTTGTGAGTATATAAATGTGTGACGGCGCAAATGAATGCAATAGCAGCTATGTAGCAACTCTAATTAAACGCGTGTACCTAGTTAGCGGCGTCGCCACAATTACTCCCCTTTTGCATTAGTTTGCGTAGCCACAAATGTATGCTTTAAATTAATAAACCTTTTAATTTCCACTCCAAATTACTTCAGAACTACGCAAATCTCGGATAACCTACGATTTGCTAATACCGAGTTGGACATTTTCGTAGCTTTATGTTCGAAAGGCCTTACACTTTAAGAGGAACAGGCACATACATATAATAAAAAAGGAAGGATTTCCGACCTGGCAAGGTGATAACGTCTGGCGGTCCGCGGTTCAACGGTTAGTTTTTGTGAGTGAGATTTTTAGACAAGAACTTTTAAAAAGTGTTGCGCGCCAGGGTTAGTAAGTACTCTGTAGTTGGGAATGTTTTCATTGCAAATATTTATACCATCATTATCTATATATATATAAAAAAAGAGGAAGGTGACTGACTGACTGACTAACATACCCAGAGATCAACGCACAGCCCAAACCGCTGAAGCTAGAATCCTGAAATTTTGCATGTAGGTTCCTTATATAACGTAAGTGACCACTAAGAAAGGAATTTTTGAAATTCCACCCCTAAGGGGATAAATCAGGGGATGAAAGTCTGTGTGAGCGAAGCCGCGTGTAAAAGCTAGTATGTTATACAACATTTCTTATTCTCGTATTGATTCGTTGCTGCAGAAGGCTCTAGTGACCAGATCATACCGTTTAATTTTGTATATTAAGAATAAAGAGTTTGATTAGCACAGTGTGTACTACAAAATTATTAAACCCTAGACAGACTGCTGATAAACAAACATATATATTTCTAAATTTAAATATATTATTCGGACATTCCAAATTTTTCGGACATCTAACACACAAATGCCATCTAGTCCCAAGCTAAGCAGAGCTTGTGTTATGGGTACTGGACAACTGATACAAATACATAGGTGTATACTTTTTTTTTGTAACTACATACATATTATACATAGAAAACCCCCAAACTCCGAAACAAATATTTGTAGATCATACAAACATTGGGTCCGACCCGGGAATCGAACCCGAGACCTCATGATCAGCAGTCGCACACGCTAACCGCGTGTTGGCGTGTGAAAAACAATAATTAATCCTAGGCACAGCAGTTATCATCACTAACCGCTGTACTTACAATCTATCTATCAAATTAAAATGAATCGCCGAAATGTATGTACGCGCATAACTTGCGATCGGCTGCACATTTTTTTCTATATTTTCTTTATTGTTAGGACAAGGTATGTATACAAAAAAAAAAAAAAGATAACGGTAAAAGTTTGTTTTTTTCTCCGCGACTGTACACTGCCTGTGGGAAGCTAAGGCACATATACAAATATGGCGGTACGAAGTTCGCCGGGTCAGCTAGTTATATATTATACTAGCTTTTGCATGCAGCTTCGCTCACGCAGACTTTCATCCCCTTAGGGGTGGAGTTTACTAAAATCCGTTCTTAGCGGATGTCTACACCCTATTAGAAACCTACCTGCCAAATTTCAAGTTTGTAAGTGTTATAGTTTCTGAGATTTTGTGATTAATAAGTGAGTGGTTTTTTTTTTTATGGAATAGACCCGCAAACGAGCAGACGTATCGCCTGATGGTAAGCGATTACCGCCGCCCATGGACACCCGCAACACCAGAGGCGTCACAAGTGCGTTACCGGCCTTTGGGGGATGGGGGGGGGAGGGGTTGGGGTATGGGCCTCCGGTATCCTCACTCACTCGGTGAAACACAGCGCAAGCACTATTTCACACCGGTTTTCTGTGAGGCCGTGGTATCACTCGAGCCGGCCCATTCATGCCGAAGCGTGGCTCTCCCACGGTGAAGGTATTTCGCTTTTATATATATAGATATAAAGTATAGTTATAATATTTTACTCATCTGAAGAAAATAACTAACCTACAAAGGTTTTATCAATGTAGGTAGTTTGGTGAATGATAACGGGCGCAGTATCTTATCTACAGTACTATTATATATTGAAAGCTTGCATATAAAGATTTTTGTTTCATAATTACCACACTATGTAGTAGAAACTTAAAAGAATCTTTTTAAATCTGATCCCCAAAGTAATTAAAACCTAATTGTTTATATTATTAATAGATACTAATTTCATTAGTCAATTTTACTCTAATTGAATGCCAGTAATATTAAACTTTGACATTCGAAATCCCAGAGATTGCAATAATGATATGTTTTTAGGGTCTCGTACCTCAAAAGGGAAAAACGGAAGCCTTTTTTTAGGATCACTTTGTTGTCCGTCTGTCAGTCAAGACCCTTTTTCTCAGGAACACGTGGAGGTATCAAGCTGAAATTCATATCAAATACTCAGGTCCACTGTCGCTTAGTGCTGTGAAAAAAAAAAACTTCTAAGTCAACTCAATCTAAAGATGCAGCCGTTTATGCTGCAAATTTGCGACACTTGCAAGGGAATCAAAACCTGCAGGGTATTTCCCGTGACCTCAGAATCTTGAAATTTGGTACAAAACAACGTCGTATAGCACAGATTAAGGAAAAATTGCGAAAAGCATAATTTTTTCTTATATACCTACAGGTTTGTACGGAACCCTCGGTACGCGAGTCCGACCCGCACTTAGCCGGTTTTTTGAAGTGAAAACTTCTTTAGGGGCGTTGAGCACATTTTGGGCGAACATAATAATATGCAACAGCTATATATTTACTGTGATAAGTTATGTTTTGTGTTTACTTTTTGAGTGAACAAAAAGCGTGAAATTCACGTCATTGTCACCGCACTTATATTTGACGATACAAAGACTACGCCGCGTTTTTTTTAAATCATGCTGCCACAATATAAACTAACAATTAATTATAATTTCATTTTTAAGATTGTTGTCATCCCGTACAAACTCTGATGGGTAACCGAAATCGTCTCTATTAGTAAACTATTTACTTATAGTAAACAAATACCTGTTTTTGTAGTGTTGTTGTTATTAGTTCCCGAAGAAGTACTGAACAGGGACGCTCCAGTGAGACGGGCTCGTCGCAGGATCCACCACATACTGCTTAATTTCAGCAAACTTGCAAAAAAGTAACTAATATATCCCACCACACACAATTCGTAAGTTACAAGATATCGAATGAGTTCGCCAAAACCTTTTAAATAACAAAACAATTACAGAAAGGCAGCAAAACCGTTGTATTGTGTGTTACAATGAAATATTACAGAGAGTTTCTCGTCAATAAATCACGCTTGTGATAAAAAGGGACTCGTTGCCGATATAACTCGTGATTTTCGAGTTATGCTAAGGGTTGAAACGCCCTCACCGCGCGATAGCAGGCACAGGACTAGCTTAACAGTTACAATCCGAAAACAAGACATGCGCAAAGGTAGCAAACTCTCTAACAGGTGAATTTTATTACTTTTTCATTAAAAAGTTTTTATACTGTGAAGATTATGAAACATTGAAATTTGACATTAGATTTCCACCATGAAGTTTGAGAGACATTGTTTTAACCTTTTTGGAATCTTTTCAAATTATATTCCGTTTCAATTTTTAAGGCCGTTTCTGACTGAAATACTTAGCTTAGGCTTTGTTTAAACTTACCACACTAGTTAAGGCTGAAATTTATAAAGCGTGCTTAAGTTTTGCTTAAACTTACCTCAAGAGTTAAGTGTGCATTGAAATTTATAGTCATTATGCTTAGCTCAAGCTGAGCAAATGCTTAGCATAGTCTAAGTCACCGAAGTCCTCGACTTAGTATGTTACGTGATTCATAGACAAAGCCTATGGTTTGATTTTTCATTCATTACCATTCCAATAGAATTTTAAATTCTAAGTTTTGTTGTATATTTTTGGCATTGTATCTTTCAAAGCCCCTATTATAAAGATACTCTTGTGCGATGCTTGTCTTATCACATCAGACTAAAACGGGATCACGGGGTTTTGTTTATCGTCAGTGCTAGACGATACGATCTTAGATAGCTGTGGACTGAATTGACTTTAAATATTTTATTAGAAACAATATGGAGTAGCGGGATATACCTACTGCCTTTTTTTATTCTCTTTCTCGTTTAATCTTTTGAGATTAAAAATATATGAATATATTTTTTATGGAATAGGCGGACAAGCAAGCAGACGTATCGCCTGATGGTAAGCGATTACCGCCGCCCATGGACACCTGCAACACCAGGAGACGTCACAAGTGCGTTGCACAGAGCCGCGGGCAAAAGCCAGTTAATATGATAATATATATTTAATTTTTTTTTAAATTAGATTCATTACTACTTTTAAAAACTGAATTTAGATTATTTTATTTTATATAATTATTTAAGTTTTAGATATAATTTATTTTTGATATAAATCTGTGCATTTTCTGTGTTTTTCTTACTTCTTTACATACCACGATCAGTTACCTAAACTAAACCATAAATAAGTTTTTAAGCAAATATTGGAACCAATATTACTTCCAGCGATGAACGCAAACCTCAAAATTCTCTGACAAAACAAACAAAATATAATTGTTCTTTGTAGTAATTTACAAAGTAATTTAGTCGACTTCGTACGACGTACGAGTACGGCTGTACTCGTACCCAACAACGTACGAACAACCAACACATCAATATTTCTCCGAGAAACGTTGTCGGGAAACTTTCAGGGTCAGTTCAAGAGATAGCATTGTTTTATTATATTCAAGAGAATACTGAGTAAGAATTGTGATGAAGAATCTAACATTGAAATTATTCGTAACTTTTATTTTATGAGATAGGGGACAAACGAGCAGACGTATCGCCAGATAGTAAGCGATTACCGCCGCCCATGGACACCCGCAACACCAGAGGCGTCACAAGTGGATTGCCGGCCTTTTAGGAAGGAGTACGCTCTTTTCTTGAAAGTTTGAAGGTCGTATTGGTCCGGGAATACCGCAGGCGACAGTTCATTCCACAGTTTTGTTGTGCGAGACAGAAAGTTCCTGAAAAAGCGCACAGTTGTGGACTGCCAACCATCTAGATGATGGGGATGAAACTGATTAATATTTGCCTACATTTTTTCTTATTTTCTTCAACTCTACTCGACAACACGTGCTGGCCTTAGAAGTCACCGTTTTAGAGTAGTTGACATACTGGTCGGCTCTTTCTTCCTGTGCCCAGCAGTTAAAACTTGGAACTCACTACCAGCGCACGTGTTTCCCTCCCACTATGATCCCAGGTATTTAAGCGAGGCGTGAAAAAGCATATCACTAGGCCGCCACAGTGTAGATCACCATGCTGCATTGTCCACATTCGCAATGAGGGTAGTGGTCACCACTGTTGATGTTGTTATAATCATGCTTTCCATCAGGCAGAGTAGAGTCATTTTGGCATCTATAAAAAAACCCTTTTCATAAAAGTGTGCAAGTCGCTTGTGGCTCTTGAGTGCATTCGTTCATGGGCAACGATAGTCACTTTCCTTCATATGACCCGCCTGCTCGTTTGTCCACTCTGTCATAGAAAATATGGAATCGGACCAATATGTGGTGGAAGAATTTACGCTACCATTTTATATGACCTACGAAAATTCTCCATAGGGCTCCCACACATAACTACGATGCGATGCGATGCGTCGTTTCGTGAGTCGTGAAGTTCTTGCGGTGCATTCGTGCGAGCTCGCAGATATTTGTGCTGCGTTGCGAATTCGCAGTTATGTGTGGGAGCCCTTAGAAATAAAATAGTATTCAGACGGGGTGGGATTACAGTAAAATAAGAACAGGTCTTAGTAGGCATGTTAGTTTTGGTGACTGTAGTACGCAAAAGGGGCTGAATTAATAGATTTCCATTACGTTCGATAAATTCGATACAAGACTGCACGTTTGGCCTAGTGGTTTAACGCTCACCACGCCGTTTTCTACTTCGCCAAGTGTCGTGGGTTCAAATCCCAAGTAGGACAACACTTTGTGTGATCCACAAATTGTTGTTCTGAGTCTGGGTGTTCTTTGTGTCCGTTTCATGTATGTTTGTAAAGTCCCCCGCGACAGAGGATTTATTCCTAGTGCGGGAGTTGTCTTTTAAAAAAAAAAACATTATCTGCCAGGTGCTAATGCCCGTATAAGAATTATCAACATACATTAAATACAACTAATTCATAAACTTATTTTGTGACATTACAAAAACAACTATAAAACTAGAAACTAACCTACTTTACTTACTATAGTTACTACCAACACCTCAGCAAGGACGTCCATTGTTGCACATAGGCCTCTCAAGGGTCTCCGCGCCAACCGGTACTATACATATATGTTATTACATTACATATTTTTTATAGCGAACGAATAGGGAATATGCATAAAATTTTTATTTGACTCAAATATTTTTTTCTAGATTCTTTATTATCTTTACAATATTCTTAAAAGGTATTTTTTTATTTAGTGATTATTTAAATAGAGAAAATATTAAATAAAAATGGAAAATAAGGGAGGGAAATTCAAACTTACTAAACGCGTCACCATTGGTCGAAACGAAATGTGACGTCGATGGTCACTTCATCGAAATTATCGGCGTCGAAATTCCTACTGTGTTATCTGTGTTTGTGAGAAAAATTAACTTCTTCCATGATTTTTATAGCAATTAAAACTGTTAATAAGTATAAAGTAACGGAAACACTGAATAGTAAACAAACACGAAATGACAATGACGTCATTTTCCGTGTCAAAAGCGCGCGCAAAATGAGGGCGTTTGAATAGCTCAAATTTAGTCAGTGTTTTAAATTTCACTTTGAAAATTTGTTTTACTATTTTCAAGCCTATTTAAAAAAACTATGTTATAGAGACGTAAATGATCAGATTAAGAAATAAAAAAATACATGCATATTCCCCATTGTCCAAAGTAAATCCAAATACTCGTAAACCATATCCTCTTATTAACAGCAATATATAGAGCAATACATATATATAAAAATAGAGGTAAAAATAGGCTTTAGGGCTTAGATTTAACAAAGCATATTATGTACAAATTCGAGTAAATCTCTATTGTCACATCAGAGTACATACATAAGGTTGGCGAACAAAGAATTTGTCTAGGGCGAATCACGTTTAGAGACAATATGTTATTGTTTGGTTACACGTGCCTTCGCGAGGAAAATTATGGAGACAAATTGATATACAATACGATAATAACAATAGAACTCATATAAAATTGGGGTATAATGTGAGGGAACGTAGTTCGATTACTTTGCTTATCAAACTACGTATGAATATATCTAAGTACAAATATTCATAATTAGTTTGCATTAGCATATCACAAGCTCTGCCAAGTTTGTGATCAAGTGGTCGTTTGTGAAATGACTTTATAATTATTTTATTAATGACAATAAGTTACAATATCTTGTGTGGAAACAAAAATTTTCACGAGAAAACCAACCACACCAAAAATAAATTTCCTTGCCGCTAAAGAAAAAATAAATAACATTATTTTTATCCCACTGTGAATAAATAAGTTTCTTTTGGACATTTCAAACACTAAGCTAGTTATGTAGTTGACACATACGTCCGCTTCTCAAGCCAGGCTTCTGAGAGTTCGTACGCAAGTTGAATGAAAATGTCTGTCACAAAAGCGATTTCAATTATAACTTATAGAAACTGTCGGCTTGGACTCATTTTTTGTCCGTTCATTTTTTTGTAGAATATTGTAAAAAATACAGTGTTTTACTTTTATAGGTCAGGGGTATAATAAGCCAACCCAGAAGATTAAAATTTAAGGTAGTGGAGCCATGCTGATTTCAGCACCAACGGGGCTGCGCGACCGGGCGTGTCTACGTTCTCACATAAGATTTAACAAATAAAGTAAATTAATAAGTTTTTAAAAAAACATGCTTTTACTGGGATATCTCGAGACGGATCAAACGAGTCCAAACTCGATGATGTTGCGACGTTTCTTTACAGAGTTCATATGGCCACATTCCAGCTCCAGAATCAGATCAGCTCCATGTCATTATAATATTGTATTGTCACGCTGTATACATATGCTTGCAAAATTTCAGCAAAATCGGTTGAAGATATCTGCTTCAAAATCGAGTTGCAAGATTCCATCCGAACATACAAGCATACATGACATACATTGCAAGTTAATAAAAAGCTTGTAAAATGACATCATTCATGCTATCGTGTTTGGTTAGTAGGTGTGAAACCGGAGGCCTAATGATGCTGGATAAGCATTCAATAGGCTGCATTCATTATGCCCGATCCATTATTAGATTTTCAAACTAAGTAAATATGAGTACTAAGTAAGTACGAAGCTGAAGATCAAACCAAGTGGCGTGCGATTGGAGAGGCCTATGTCCAGCAGCGGAGTTCAATAGGCTCATAATGATGATAAGATACGAATAGGCACTTAAATCTGACGACAAGCTTTTATTTTATATAAATTGTGTAAAAGAGTTAAAGATTTGCTAAAATTTGCTTAGTTATAACTTATATTATGTTTACATCTAATATGGCTCTCCTAGAAACTACTGTGATTGAAAATTGTGTCTACATAGGTAATCCATAGCAGTAATGTGCCGTACTTTGTGCCTTTTGAACTAGTTAAGACTGTATCTCAGAAACAATAAAATAATGTTACCCTCTAATAATATAATTTAACTCGACTGACCTATTTACAGTCGTACCCTATTCATCACAATTATAAAAGGCTTTGATTCACTTGAATTTATATTTCTAATCAAAGTTTGTTCAATACAATCTGAAGGCGGGTTTCAAAAGCTCCCGAAATATGTCTCCGGCTCACAGACGTATAAAGAGAAGCAGACTAAACACAACCCATGCAAATGCGTGGCAATTACACTACATACAAACATTACTCACACAGACACAAAACACAGTGCCGAATTCAGCAATGAAAGATTGCACTTTAAATTAATATTTTGTAACTCGAAATACACGTGTATGAGCCTATGCTGCATGCCGAAAGACGCCTATTAATATGTCCGATAATAATAATAATGTCCGGGGGACTGCTAGTGCTCCGCAAGCGAACAAATATGTTTCGGAGCGTACCAATTTCGGTGGATCGGTACGTACCAAATTTGGTCATCTGTTAGGACTTTTCTTTGCTACTTAGATGGCAGACAAGCACACGGCCCACCTGATTGAAAGTGGTTACAGTTAAACTGGAGCTCTGTTTAGCTGTATGTTCTTCTTTTGGGTTATGTAAGTGATAAACAGGAAATAAAAACCAAAAACTTTTAGATGTGTTTATTTATTTTTAAAAATTACAATTCGTTTGAAATAATTTCGTTCCGATGTTTGATTGGTTTTAGCATAATGATTACACCTTATATCTATATATAATTTCACAATTGTGCGGTGGCCTCTTCTGGATAATAAATGCGATTCAAAATGTGCTGAACATATCATATCGCTCGATTTAGGTTGCCACCCTTTTAGTAAGATTTTTAATCCAAAGGTTTTTTAAGTCTTCATTGTTGGGGAATCTGTAAAAAGAGGTTTATTGAGTATTAACATACGTTTTTTTCTGCTTCACCGACGACGCTACACAATCAATATCAATACACCTAAAAATAAGTTCTGAGTTCGACCCTGTTAATTGCCCTAGTACTTAAAATGTCAAACTGTGTCTTCAAGAAACATTTTCAATAAAATTTTATGTATTTCACTTAGTAATCTAGTCACAACAGCTTTGTTTCTAAAGAACCTAACGTATCTTCTAATGTCAAGGGAAAAAAAAGGCATGGCTTAGTATGTTAAATACAAAAAATAGGCAAGCAATAATAAAATGGTATTTACATACCGGTGGAAGGTTATTTCTGGAGATTTTTTGTAAGATGCGTTGGCACACTTCGGGGCACAACACTTCACCATTATATTTTAGTTCTTTAAGCAGCTTGTAGTAACAAAATAAAATAAAAAACACCACAGCACAAACGTCAGCACGCCGTTGTGTAGCATATTTTGACAAGCTACGTGCCGCAAGACGGCACGACCTCCGATGTGTCTATGTGTGAGTTATTGTAGCCATATAAGAAAAAAAGGGATAAAGATATACAATATTAGGTTAGAGTGAAAGTGACAACGATATTTTTTACATGGTTAATGTGTGCGTATAATTATGTTTAGTCTGCTTCTCTTTATACGTCTGTGCTCCGGCTCGACGATTTCAAAGAGTATATAAATCACTAGACGATTTATACTCATTAAATAAAATCTTCAAATTGACATAATAAAGCCTTGACATAAAACAGCTAGAATAAGTAAGATTTGGTTAGTATTTTTTTATTTAATGAGACAGATGCAAGGTGGCGAAAGGGATATTGCCTGAGATTAATGAATGTACACATCTTCTTATAATTAAAAATCAATTGCTGTTCGTTTGTCTCGCCAAAACTCGAGAACGGCTGGGCCGATTTAGCTGATTTTGGTTTTGAAATGTTTATCGTAGTCCAAGGAAGGTTGAAGCGGTGAAAAATTTAAAATAACTCGAAAATGTAAATGTCACGTGTACGAAGTAGCGGGCACAGGTGGTTTTTAATAGATTTTGCCCGAGGGTCCGTCTGTATGTCGATTTTCGCGGTAAAGAGTAGCATATTTCCTTCCTCAAGAAAGTATCTCCATGTCAGATTTCATTGAAATCGGTGCAGCGATTTAGCCGTGAAATCATTACAGACAGACATAGTTACTTTCGAATTTTTAACATTGGTCTAGATTAAGATTTGTCTCCTAAGATAGAGGTAATTAACCTAGTTTAAGAAGCAGCGTTCCACATTTCAAGTGCAAACTAATAATAAACATTAACTGTGTATTCGAATAATGTAAATCTGTTTGTGCCAATAAACATATTATTATTATAAGATCTGAGGTCCCATAGTTAAAATACTAATTTATTAAAGTAAAACTACTGGATAAGAAATAACCGCCAGGAGGTTCTGTCACAGCGTTAATAAGTAAAGCATGTTTAATTTTTTGTTTTAAGAGCGAAGTTCTAAATTAGGTACATTTAAAATACAACCAGGAAATATAAAACTCGAGCCCACTTAATTATACCAAGATGGTTCATTTCAAAAACTTTTCTCTTTGATGTATTGTCTGCAAATACTCAAACAACGAAAACGTTTAATGGCGAGAAACTCTCTGGTTGGGGAAAATGTGTCAGAAACTGACGTAACTGGGTAACCATTTGAACTGGAAGATAAAATTCCTTTATTATAATGTCCGACGAGAAATAAAAACGTGCTTCTTTCGAGCCTTGCATTAATTATGTAACATGAAATTTTCAATTTTTAATTCCCGCTCCCTTCTTGTCACAGATGGCCTCATTCCTTCTTCGTTGCTGTGACGTCACATATTTTACCATTATATCCGAGAACTTTAGAGTTTCCAGAATTAGATAAATAACTGAAGACAGTGTCTATAAAATGTTTTTTTTTCAAATACATTACATTCAAGTACTTGTTAAATGTTTTTGCTAAGTAAATCGTAATTTCGTTTTTGTTTATCAATTTGTAGAGGCAAATAGTAGTTCTACGTCCTATTCTAACCTCTAGTCTATCTCGTTATCAAAATTCATCCAATCTCGTTTAGTCGTTCTCTTGTAGATGTATAACATCCATCTATTTATCCAAATTCTCACGTTTATAACATTAATACAGATTAGATGGCAAGAAAATTATGGTTCACTTTTTAGCATCGATAAGATTTTCTGAAAACTAAAAAGATTTCTCAGTTATCGTGAATATTGTAAATAATTCTACTTCTGATTGTTACTTCCTCACACTCAAACTGCTCTGCCAATTTCGATAAACTTTGTTATGGAAGTAGCTGACAACCTGTTTTAATATCCAGGTTGTCAGCTCCACTTCATCTTATCCACCTTATTGGTTTATATTATAAAAAAATAAATGAGCAAGGAGTTAAAACATATTTGAAACTGCTGAAAATACTGCTGAAAACTGGGTACAAAGATAATATTAGACCTTTGTTCCGAAAGAAATGGAGGATTTTGGTTAATTTATTGTAGGTATCACGCGTAAACCTATTCAACTACCATCAAAAGGCTGGAAAATCTTACAATTTGTAAGCACTAGAAATCGACAAGAAACAATATGCTGTATCACGTCACGCCATTAATCTTTGTTGCTTGCGATATTAATATCATGCAGGACAATACACGATGCGTCAAATGGAACCTGCGATATCATGCAATAAAATATAGTGTCGCCTTAACTGGACCAAGCTCGCTCCAAAATGGCCGACGTCACAAAATGGCGCTTTAAATAAAACGAGGTGACACATTGGATACTAAATCACGTACTACTATTGTCACTCCTAGTTTTAGGTATCACTCTCTTAGAATTAGGGGGGGAAGGAGGCCGGGCACGCCGTTATTGCGGCTGTAAGACCCGTTATGGAGGATCGGCTCGAGAGGCACGGAGTGCGTGCGCCCCCTTTCGAGGACAACAACGGGAACGTTGGGATTCCCCACAGGAATTAACTGCCTCGGTGGCATAGTGGCAGCGTATGCGACTGCTGTGCTTGAGGGCTCGGGTTCGATTCCCGGGTCGGACCAAATGTTTCTATAATCTGCAAATATTTGTTTCGGAGTTTGGGTGTTTTCTACGTATGATGTGTATGTATTTACAGAAAAAGTATATATGAATTTATATCAGTTGTCTAATACCCATAACACAAGCTTTGCTTAGCTTGGGACTAGATGGAGTTGTGTTAGATGTCCGAAATATTTATTATTATTATCTACAAACCGTAGGTGACCCGAGGTACTTCGGGCTTCCAAGGTGTTCCTTTCTAGGGTGCACCTGGATTTTAGTCGGTTCGAAACCGACATATCCACCAGCAGGTGGTATCCGGGGGATTTCATTTGATTTCAGCACAGAAAAAAACGGAGGGAGGACGTCTTCTGTTCATATCAGTGAGGCCGTGGTATAACTCCGATCGAACCTGCTCACAAGTTTCTCAGGTAAAGTATGTGGGCAACTAGCCACAGGGTCAGAGTACATAATCAGCAACTATATATAGCTCTCTTTAAAAACTCTAGCTCTCTCATTAACTCCTTGCGAAGGAGAGGCCTATGTCCACCAATGAACTGCTAAAGGCTGTTAACGTCATGATGATAATATAGCTCTCTACCCTATAGGTAATCAATGAAATAACATCAGTAGACAACTTTGTAAAAAGTTCTTATTATCTAGTCTATTTAAATAAAACAACCAAACGTTTTAGAAAAACTCGTATTATAAATATACTTTATTCATTCATAATTACTAAACTTAAAGAAAACAAACTTTGCGGTAGTTTACAACGATTACAAAATAGTCTTTGCACTTCAAGTAATTTTAAGGCAAAGGGGCAATCTGGACGGTATAAAAAAAGCATCTGTCAAAATAGTCATTAGAATTTGACATTCCTAATTCAAAAACCTAAACAATCAAATAAAGTATACGCGTCAAAAATAAAAAAAGTAGGTCAAAATGCAATTTTTTGTGTGATTTTTACTACATAATATTTTGATAGAAATCATAATAGTTTATTATTTCTATTTATACAATATTTTTACGTCTTTTTATATCTCGGACGTAAATATTTATCAACCTTAATTTATAAGAACTTATTTTGATTCAGTCCTAAATGAAACAGGCATAATGTTATTTTCGGTTTAACATAAAAAGACGTTTAAAATATTTACAATGTCAAGACAGTCGTAAGTGCGTTTGAAAGACGAGTGTCAAAGTACATTATGAAGATTACGTAGACGTACCAGCTTTTGCCGTTTCCTTGAGTTTGTTGTTTTCGGTCACTAGAGCCTGAACTCTTTGTTCGTACTTTTGTCTCAATTCCTAAAAGAAAAAAGGTTTTTCATTGTTTAAAAATTAAAATGGTCATAAAAATGAATTAAGAGTGTTTTAATTTCATATCCTAAATGTTAATTTTTTTTATTTAGAATAGGGGGCAAACGATCAGATTTATCGCCTGATGGTCAGCGATTACCGCCGCCCATGGACACCCACAACACCGGAGGCGTCACAAGTGAGTTGCCGACCTTTGGTGGATGAGGATGGGGGAGGGGTTGAGGTGGGGTATGGGCCTCCCGTACCCTCACTCACTCGGTGAAACACAGCGCAAGCGCCTTTTCACACTGGTTTTCTGTGAGGCATGGTATCACTCCGGTCGAGCCGGCCCGTTCATGCCGACGCGTGGCTCTCCCACGACACGGTAATTGCTTTGAAACAACACGGTAGCTACAAGGTTCAAGACTGATATAATTTACCACACAATTTTGGACAATACAGGACAATTTGGCTGTTAAATTATATAAATATTAAGCACTCATAATCCATATTGGAAGTAGGGAACTCCTTTGATCAAACTATACATTGTGTAGGACAATTTTTTTTTTTTAATAATATTCTAATTTTCTCTAGATTAATAAAGAAACCACAAAAAATTGGTTTTTAAGGATCGTCAAGTCGACATATCCCTGCAACCTCTGTTAGCTACCACAATCGAGAATTTGTGTAAGAGTAAAAGTTGGGCGTCACATCAAAATAAACTTACTCACGAAAAAATAACTTAAAAATAATAAATGATACAAAATAGAGCCGGGATCCTGGACTATAATGTTATGGCCTTCCGACATTGTGGTTAACATACGCTGTCGGTATTCAACCACAATGTCAGACCACAACGTATCCTACATTACAACCTACAGTGTTCGCCACTCTATATTTACGGCGTACGACACACTTTATTTAGAGTTTTACTGGTTGCGGGAAACCATTGAATGCGGGCAGCTCTATGATAATTACTGAGTACTGTCATGTGTGCTTAAAATTCCGTCGAAACTAGGTAACCAAAACAAAAAAATTTTTGGAATAACATTATGGTCTAGATTGAATAAGTAAAAAAGTAAGGCTTTCAGAGTTCAAGTACCAAGCCGGAATTACAAGCAAAAATTAAAACAATAATTGCCGCGTAATAACCACATAACTTTTAATGTCAAGTTTGAAATTTAATGTTCCAAATTTAAAGATTGCTTCGAATTGCCAGTTCTGCTACAAATGAAATGATTCTCTGATTGTTTCTTTAAAATGATTCTCCGATTGTTTATAGAAACATGTATACCTTAAAGTAAAAGTATTGTGTACCTTAAATATAGCGAGTTGGGTTTCGTACTCCTTCTTCAGGTCTTGATTAAGAGTGGTGCTGGTGTTAGCGCGCTCCAATACCAGTCCATATCTGTCCTTCTCTGCTTTGAATCGAGCCTCCATCGCCTGCAGCCGGTCCTAAAACATGAAACAATCGATTGTTGTGATGTTGACCATTAATAATGTCAATTAAAATGAAGGAAGATGCTGCGGTATTTCATTAAAAAAAATCAAACAAAACTTGTTCCTTGGACAGAAATTTAGAGTCTAGAGTTTTAGATTCAAAGTTCTACAAGTAGGGAAAATATTACTTATTCGGCATATTACTTCTTAGAAATAACTTTAAAACTAATACTAAAGAATTCTTTCATCATCATTATGTTTAACTGATTTCAAAAGAAAAGCAGTTGTAACTTCTAACTATCCCAGTTCTACTGGATATTTGTGAAACACGTATTCACTACACGCACAACAGTAGCGATTTGCTACCGCTGCGTGTGCTTCAGACGCTTCTGATCTGCCTCATTAGCCAAGTTCACATTCTACAAATGTAGACATTTTTAGAAAACTAGTGTATGGAAATGACGTCATATTAACGCTTATTCACGTGGTCAAAACAAAATACTAGCCAATAATACAAGAGAAAGGGGGCATTGACGATTGTAGACAGATAATCGAGAGTCTTGGCTAAAGGGGCTGAAAGGCACTTCTACACTTACAATCTAAACTATCTGTACTAATGAAGGCGAAATATTTAGATGTTCGATTTTCTTGTTCGATATTTACCTCCATAGCCTTGACTTCAGAGTTCCTAATTTCAAGCAGGTCTTTGGTGATGACGTTAATATCCTTGAGAGACTGGACTTGCGTCGTCAGCGCTTCGATCTGCAGCTCTTGGTTCTTCACCATCTTTGTTTTATCGAAGATCATGCCCCGTGCCTTACTAAGTAACTGCAAAAAATGAAAAATTTAGTGACAACATCGTTCTTTTAATTTTTGAAATACTATTTATTATAAACAACGTTACTTATATTACCTCTTCATGTTGCTGTTTGATGTTCTCAATCATCTCGTGATTCTTGCCAGTGGGTTTAGACAGAGCCGCCTGCAGCTCCGTCTCCAAGTTCCTAACTCTTGCTTTGAGGAGATCTATTTCTTCTTCACGAACCTGAGTATAAGGCAAACCACAAAAAAATCTTATACCAAATTCTTTGTTTTTTATGGTATGGCGTGCTATAGAACAGAAGGGCAGGGAAGTGGTAGTCGTTTACGACCTACTTGGTCGTAAACGACTGTTTATACAATTCAAAAAGAACAAACAAGTTGCAATTCAGTGACCATTCTCCCTTCTCAAATCAGGATTTTGAACTTCTTTTAAGAGATCCGGATAAAATTGCGTGGATCAGCTAGTTAAGGCACTGCTATATAAAAGCAATGTACGACCGCAGAACTATAAAAGCTATATCCAGGCGCATAAGCCGAAAATCGGGATTGTGAGCGACGTTTTAGTTACGTAAGCGTCCATCAGCTGCCTAAACAAATAAAATTGTAGATATGCTTAGCTCAGCTCAGCACAAAAATGAGTACAAGAAAAATCCAAAATTTTATATATATTTTTGACATCTGGTCAGCGAGTACGGACAAGTATTTTTTTTACAGGCACTTATGAATAGTCAATATTTAATATCAAAAAATCGAGTGATTCTAGTCGTCAGTTCCAAGTGCAGCCTACGCTTCATGGAGAAGAATCTGGCAAGAAACTCCATGGTTGCTCCTTTTAAATATAGTATATAAGTAAATTATGTATTGAGTGTATGTATTTAAAATAGTAGCGTGATATGTTCTAAACTATATTATTTTACGTATTTTATAACTGGCACACTGTATGTAACACATTTAGAGAAAACATTTATTTTATGTTCCGAACAGGGGGAGGATTTCTCGATACCAGGGAACAGGGGAACGATAACATGGTAAGTCGACCAACCAAGTATTTGTAAACAGCAACAAATAATGAGTTTTTTTTATTTCAACATTCACACGTAATGGTAACCGTTCACGCTGCTAGAACAAATTTCAGAAGTTACCTTCAATTCCAATTTAAGACCATCTTCTGACCTCTCGCTTTTAAACTTCTCCAACTCTTCGATTTTCTTAAGAAGCTCTTGTTCTCTTTGTTGCCAATCACTCTGTGAAGCAAAAAGTCAAATAAAATGTAAGTATTTCAATTTTATTTTAAGTTAAAAATAATCCATATAGAGCAACATGAAACCTCCTCCTTTTTGAAGTTAGTCCAAACTAGATCTTAATGTGTACAATTTAAATTATTAGTTTGTAATTTTTAAGTACCTACCTATACATTTTTCATGCAGTCCTTTTTTTGTAAAGTATTTTACTTCGCCTTATTATTAGAATGAGGAAGAATGACTTTTAAACAACTTACATTTTCTTTGGTATCTCCGGCTGTCTCGACAACAACGGCGCCATTGCTCTGTGAAGCTTCGATAGGTACATCTTTTACGGGCTCTTCAACTGGTTTATTTTCAGTTATTTCACCAGCTTGTGTCTCCTGTTTTGGTTCTTCTGGTTTAATATCAGTTTGAGCCTGTGGTGTTTCCACCTGAAGAATTGATGTTATTAGGGTTAAAATTTAAAAGTGAAACTGTCAAGTCATGGCGAAAGGGTACCCTCATTATGGCCTCATGATAACCGAATTACGATAGCTGATGAGTAGGTGAGATTATTGGAGCAGCAACCACTTCCCTCAGCTCAGCCCCCACAGAGGCCATAATGAGGGTACCCTTTCGCCATGACTTGACAGTTTCACTTTTAAATTTTCAATATAATGTCTCCGCTCATTGAAATCGTGGTAATGTACTCGTGTCTCTTGAGTTGCCGTTCATGGGTGGCTTACCATCAGATGTCCTGTCTTTTCGTTTGTCTCCTATATCACATGCAAAAACCAGAGAATTATAAAAACAAAGCAAATGCTCACTGGTTTGACTTCTTGAGCATCTATTGTCTTGTTTTCTGCTGCAGTACCTTCTCCACCTCCCGTCTGGGGTTGAGGTTCAGCTGTGTCTGCCTGCAATTGCAATTAAAAAACTCAAATTAGCAGTTTACGGGGCTTCGGATATCAACGCAGACAGTAACTGCAACCCTTAACATATTGGTACCATCGGGCACGAAACTAAATTACTAAAAAACTAAAGTAATCTTAACCTATATTTCTAAGTCCGTAATAATTGTGAATTAATGTGTTTTTTATGTTAAAACCACGTAATTTATCACGTTAATAAACAACTTTAAGAACATGATACATCTCCTACACGCTCATCACATCTCATCTCTTCAAAACTAGGAAGAGCCCGTGCCATGTAACCAAACCGCTGAAAAATTAACTTACTATGTACCTATATATATTACTTGAAATGTATACAAATCAACGAATGATCTGATAATGAAAATCGTTCTTATCACAAAATCATTTATACTACTTGGAAGTCAAACCCACAAGCTGTGGCTTAGTGAATCATAAACCAGTGATCCAGTAACCATCAAACCATTGAGTGATGTTGAAATTTACAACTCTAAAAGAGTCACAAGTGGTGTGGGATTGATTACAACCTTCGTTAACCACTTGCTGAAATGAAACAAAAGAATGGATAAACATAGATTTTACGGATGGCAATGATATCATTCTGCTGCCGCCGATATGCGCCAAATCATAGCTCTCCCAGTTGCACTGACCCAATAAAGAAAAAAAACACTTTTAAAAGTACAGGACACCTACAAACGACGTGCTATATTGTAGGAACGTGACAAAAGATACAAGTAGCTACCTACGGAATCCTCCCGAGGCACCTCTGGAAATCTTTAACGCGATCGTATTAAAACTCCCCGTGTCGCCAAGATGAATGCTAATCATGTTATCTTCGGAATAAAATCGGTGAAGCGTGACATCGTAAGCGAGATACGTTAACGGATGTCAATTGAGCGATAAATTGTCAATGTTAATTAAATGAACTGATTGAATTGTGTTTTTCTGTTACAGATAGTCTTCCCTAGCTAGACAAAACTATAACAGACTTACTCTAGACTGCTAATAAATCCAAACATAATGTTTTAAATTCGTTAATTACTGTCTATTTTTTTTATGGAATATTGGGCAGACGAGCTGACGTATCCGCCGCCCATGGACACCCGCAACACCAGAGGCGTCACAAGTGTTGCCGGCCTTTGGAGGATGGGGCCTCCGGTATTCTATATATACACCGGTATACACAGCGCAAGCGCTGTTCCACACCGGTTTTCTGTGAGACCGTGGTATCACTCCGGTCGAGCCGGCTTATTCATACCGAAGCGTGGCTCTCCCACGGTGATTATTACTATCACGCCTAACCGCTGCATTGAAATCTGCCATAGAGATACTTTCATTCTTGACGAAGGCAATAGGATACTATTAACCGCGAAAGCCGAAATACACACGGACGGAGCCATGGACAAAAACTAATAAGCTTATAAATCGGTAAATCAGTTTAGCCCTGAAAATGTAACAGACAAATAACAGATAGAGTTACTTTCGAATTTGTAATTTTAGTTTGTATCATACAAGGAACAAACGATTGGGCCTAAAAAAAATAGGGGTGATATTATTTTTTTTCTTTTGTTTGTGTGTAAAAAGCTTGTTCTTTTGGAAATTTTCCTGTTTTTAACCTCCGACGCAAAAAGAGGGGTGATATAAGTTTGACGTCGATGTCTGTCTGTCTCTCTATGTGTGTGAATGGACCGATTTCGATGCGGTTTTTTTCATTTGTAAGCCAGTTTCCTCGCGTTGGTTCTTAGCTATGTTTGGTTAGTAAAGGTGCTCGGCATTTTTGACCTATGATTACTCGATTAAGGGCTTGCGTAGGGGGTTTTTTAAATTTTTAATTTTAGCTTGTTATCAAAACAATTCAATAAAGTCGCACTAGTAAAAGATATCTAGATGAAAGGACGACCAAATCAGTCAGTCAGATTTGTTTATTTAGTAGATTTTGGAAGACCAACCTAAATTGTTCGCTTTCCCAAATTCTGCAGCTGTCGTTTCGCAGAACTGGGTCTCTTAAACAACAGGTAAAAAGTCGACTCACTTGTTCCGTTCTAAATGAATGCCTGTGACAATATTTCCCTTAATCCGTAAAGTAAATTCAAAGGAGTTGTGAAGACAAACTTCCAGCTGCTTTAAATAAAATCATACGTTAAATTGGGACGTTTAAAGTCAACAAGAAATGTGTAACAATGAATGCTAAGTTACGTTGACTAAGCATTGTTTCGGTTAATTTTGTACCCTTCGCAGAATTTAAGGCAGTTATTTAATTTGCAAAACGGAACTGTGCAAATGTTACATATTTGACTCAGTTTCGTCATCTGAGTAGCATCTGGCAGGATTTAGAAATCTCGACTGTGATGTTGAGGGACACGGTATCAAGTTTTTTTAGAGAAAATAACCGATTCAGTGTAAGGTATATTATATTAAAATTTACTACATATCTAACATTTTTAACAAAAAATATGTGGCACCTATTTTTGATTTACTTCAGTGACAGCAGCGCTACAAAACACGTGGTAGTCGACATATGTTACACTTTTTATCAACAAATCGACGCCTAACATATACAATAAGATACCTGATCTACACTGCAGAAGAAAACTTTAAAGTACCTACTTAAAGTAAGTAATTACATACGCAACGTCAAATTCAGGTTTCAGAAACTCCAAAAATGGAAAATATATACTAAGTTTCGTGGAGTTGTTCGAACTAAGTACAGAAACTTAGGCTGCATTTCTAACAGAACTGTTCGGAAAAGCGATGTGCTAGGAAAAACTCGAGCTAGAGTGTAGCCCTATTAAAGAAAGGTTTAGTCAGCAGCTATGTACATATAACACAAGCCATTCATGTGAGCGATGGTTAAATTCTAAAGAAACAGACAACCAGTAGAAGGTACGACGCCTATGCTAAGGTCGGGCAACAGACTGTGTTCTAGCTTAGATGTAGAATTAAACATTACACGGATCAATAATAATAATAATAAAAAATACATTTTACTGTTTTGCTTCCTTCACATCATTTTATAGCACCACTACTATAATAATATAATTTTATTTGCTTAAATGTGGTACAAAAAGATTGTAAATAATAAAATATGCACGATACACATTTCACCAGTAATAGGCATGCAAATTTAGTGTTGCAGTCTTTCGTACAATAGCTATTAAATTCCTAAAACTATATTATTTGCTAATTAGCAATAACGAATTAACTAAATCAGAATCAATTTAAAAAGATTACGTGTAACACTTTGAAAATACATACAAGAACTACTTAATAAATTCAATACACACCTACGATGCATTTCTAAAATGATAAGACGGACACGAATTTTTTTGTAGGAATGCCTTAACGGAGTAGTAACTGTTTTCTACCAACCATTTTCTAAGGACAACACAAAACTTATTGAGTGGTAGGTCAGTTATCCACTTGGGTATTGTGTTGTATATAAGGGGAGCCATATACACGCAATTTCGTCTAAATAGTTCGATTCTGGGTATTGGCATATTTAATGGAAGTTGTGTTGCTGCACGTTTGCTAAAATTAATTTTAGATTCAAAAAGCGAACGGTTATATTTAACAATTTTTGCAATTTCATATATATAAATACAAGGAACAGTTAAAAGATTGTGAGCTTTGAAGACAGGTCTACAAGATGAAGTCCATTCCATGTTAAAAATTGCGCGAATACATTTTTTCTGGGCTATAAAAACTCTTTCAATTTCAGTAGAATTACCCCATGATTATACCATACCGGATTAAGGAACAAACATGAGCGTGGTAGACTGTCATTGCAGTTGACCTTGATACCTCATTACTTACTACTTTCAAAGCGAAAACAAATCTGCTAATTTTCATACATATTTCCTCAATATGGTTTTTCACGTGAAATGTTCGTCAAGTATTTATTTTTAATTTTATGAACTTTATAAATTATAAATTTATAAACACCCAAAAATTTAATTTTATGAACTTGCTCTATCATTTGATTCGTGTGTGAAATTTTAATAGGGAGATGGCTGCTTTTCGGTGTTTTAAAATTTAATATTTTAGATTTTCCTAAATTAATCTTTAGTACATTACACTCTAACCATGCAATGATCTCATTTAAGGTGGTTTGTATATCCTCATTTTTACAATTTATGATGATTGTAGTATCGTCAGCGAATAGGATGCATTTTTTTTTCACTGCTTGTGGCAGATCATTCACATAAATAAGGAAAAGAAGAGGACCCAGGATACTTCCCTGTGGGACGCCAAAGTGATTAAGTCGCGGATGGAAGTCATAATCTACAATACTATTGAGTTCGGCATCAAATTTAGTTATTCTAGTTATCCGAGTTCTATTTCCTAGGTAGGATTTAAACCATTCTAAAGCTGGGCCTCTACTACATACACACATCTTTCCATCGCACAGCTTGTTTTAATAGATGTAATTAACAACCCATAATCGTTTTACAAATTCGTTTTACATCCTTACAGCGCTTAGTTTCCTCGGGAACCACAACCTTAACAGATTTTTTAAATTTTAATGTATCGGATTTCATGATTGTGTAAAACGAGAAAAGGGAACGCGTATGTTTTGTTCGTTTATAATCAGCAGTTTCAGTGTACCTATGTCACTGCTTTAATTAGTGTTTGCAGAGTAGCGATACCAGATTTTATTTTGTCAAATCGGGATTTTGAGACTTTTCAGTGAAACAAAAGCGGGATTCTTTCGTCGAAAGCGGGACAAACTTAAAAAACGTATCGCATCTAATCAGAAATTACGACACATGAGTAAGTGGTACCAAAAAAAGGTCATTCGCAATATTTTTAACCCCCGACGCAAAAAGAGGGGTGTTATAAGTTTGACGTGTCGGTCTGTCTGTCTGTTTGTTTGTCTGTCTGTCTGTGGCACCGTAGCTCGCGAACAGATGAAGCGATTTCAATTTAGTTTTTTTTTTTATATGAAAGGTGAGTTACGTGTTTCATGAAAATCGGTTGAGTCGTTTAAAAGTGGGGTGGTGGGTGAAAGTGGGGAAGAATAACCGAATGTCTGCAAAAATATCATCGAGTGGGGTCTCAATTTTTTTTTTTTTTTAACTTTTTAAAGGGAACTCAGGTTATTATGTCCAGGGTTTTTTTTTAAAATTTTAATTTATTGTTCTTCTACTACATCATACCTAATTCGTGAAAGAACTAGTGCCATGGGCTTCTGAGCCAGGGGTGGGGGGGGGGTTTGCAAATCAGATTTTTTTAAATAAAAGAACATAAAAAAGGAATTTTTAATATAAATTCTTTAAATATAGGAAAGCTATTTTAAAATTAACTTTTGAGGGTCTTTTATCGTTTTTCGGAGAGCCGTCTTCCGTAAAAAAATTGAGTCGAATTGATTGATAGGAAAAAATTGTACCTAGGTATATTCTAATGGCAAAAGTTCTTTTTCTTAACCTTTATCGAAAAAAGGAGATAGTAGGAACGTAAACAAAATCCAGTGAGAGGCAGTGCCCCCCCCCCCTTGCCTTCCCCCTCTGGGTATGCCCATGACTAGTTCATTTCCTATTTGTAATGAAATGGTGGAATTTTTATTTTTTTTATTTGCCAATTTTATTGACGATACAGCACTACGGCTAACTAACTACACTTTCGGCTTCCGGCCAGTTATCCGTAAAAAGCGGGACAAATCCTGTCCCGCGCGGGACATTACAATTCTGATTCAAAAAGCGGGACACCCGCCAAAATCGGGCCACCTGGCAACGCTGTTGCAGAGCATGAATGAGATTAACTGCTGCACATTCATATGTATAGTATAATGTACTAGCTGTTGCCCGCGGCTTTGCTCGCGTGGAAGTTGATTATATGTATTTAATTAAAACTGTGTAAGTATCTATGAATACTGTGTTCATGTTTTAAACGTAAGTCCATTAAAATTTACTTTCATACACACCTTCGACCCTTATTTTAACCCCCATAAATGCTGATATAAGTATTCATTTATTTGTAATCAAAAGCCTCAAGACAAAGTTTCAGGCTACTAAATTAAAAAAATGACAGACTTCCAGTCTAGCCTAGGTATAGAATATCCAGAAACGCTTAAATACGTATCTCATCATCATCATCGCAGTCCACTGCTGGACATAGGCATCTCCAATTGCACGCTACTTGGTTCGATCCTCAGCTTCTCATCTCATCCAGCTCCTGCCAGCCGTCTTGGGCAGATCATTATACCACCTGGCCTGTGGACGTTCCACGCTACGTTTGCCAAGACGCGGTCACCACTCAAGAACCCGTTGACCCCAACGGTTATCAGTTCTGCGGCTAATATGGCCAGCCCACTGTCACTTCAGCTTGCTTATCCTGTGGGCTATGTCAATGACTATGGTTCTCTACCGGATCACCTCATTCTTGATGCGATCCCTTAGAGAAACGTTGACCTTTTGTGATGAGAAAAATAAATCATTAGTATTATTATAGCCCTCTCCATAGCACGCTGAGCGACTTTGAACTTGTGGACCAGCCGTGTCGTAAGTGTCCACGTTTCGGCACCGTATGTCATGACAGGTAGGAGGTATTGATTGAAGACTTTCGTATTTAGGCACTGTGGGATTGACAATGAAAAGACCCGACGAAGTTTCACAAACGCTGCCCAACCCGGCTGAATTCTGCTGTTCACCTCGTCCTCGAAGTTGTTTTTACTTAACTACAAAGTCTGCCCGAGGTACCACACATATTTTTGTACAACTTCGAGAACGGCACCGTGAACCACAACCGGTTCCGGTAGAACATGTTCGTACATACGTACATATCCAGAAACGTTTAAATATGTATCTACTCATTTTTAATCAGCCAAAACACAAATTTTCATGTTTCTCACTTAAAACATGACGGATTTCCTTACAAATTTTCAACCCCTATTTCACCCCTTAGGGGTAGAATATCCAGAAACGCTTCAATACGTATCTACTCATTTTTAATCATTAGCCCAAAACTAAATTTTCATGTTTCTCACTTAAAAAATGACGGACTTCCTTACAAACTTTCAACCCCTATTTCACCCTTTTAGGGGTAGAATATCCAGAAACGCTTCAATACGTATCTATTCATTTTTAATCAGTAGCCATAAATAAAGTTGCATGTTTCTAACTTCAAGAATGACGGACTTATACGAAATTTCAACCCCTATTTCACCCCCTCAGGGGTGGAATATACAGAAACGTTTAAATATGTATCTACTCATTTTTAATCAGCCAAAACACAAATTTTCATGTTTCTTACTTAAAAAATGCCGAACTTCCGTACAAACTTTCAACCCTATTTCACCCCCTTAGGGGTAGAATATTCAGAAACGCTTCAATACATATCTACTCATTTTTAATCAGTAGCCATAAATAAAGTTGCATGTTTCCAACTTCAAGAATGACGGACTTTCAGAAGAATGGACTTCCAGAATAACCTATATACGAAATTTCAATACCTATTTCACCCCCTCAGGGGTGGAATATCCAGAAACATTTAAATATGTATCTACTCATTTTTAATCAGCCAAAACACAAATTTTCATGTTTCTCACTTAAAATATGACGGACCTCCTTACAAACTTTCAACCCCTATTTCACCCCCTTAAGGGTAGAATATCCAGAAACGTTTAAACACGTATCTACTCTTTTTTTATCAGTAGCCCAAAAGTAAAGTTTCATGTTTCTTACTTAAAAAATGATGAATTTCCATACAAACTTTCAACCCCTATTTCACCCCCTTTGGGGTAGAATATTAAGAAACGTTTAAATACGTATCTATTTATTTTAAATCAGTACCCCAAAAATAAAGTTTCATGTTTATTACGTAAAAAATGACGAACTTCCATACAAACTTTCAACCCCTATTTCTCCCCCTCAGGGGTAGAATATTCAGAAACGCTGAAACACGTGTCAATTAATTTTTAATCAGCAGCTTAAAAATAAAGTTTCATGTTTCTAACTTCAAAAATGACGGACGTCCAGACTGACCTATATACGAAATAGCAACCCCTATTTAACCCCTTAGGGGTAGAATATCCAGAAACGCTTAAATACGTATTTTCTCTTTTTTAATCAGTAGCCCAAAAGTAAAGTTTCATGTTTCTTACTTAAAAAATGACGAACTTCCATACAAACTTTCAACCCCTATTTAACCCCCTTAGGGGTGGAATTTCAAAAATTCCTTTCTTAGTGCTCACTTACGTCATATAAAGAACCTACGTGCAAAATTTCAGGATTGTAGCTTAAGCGGTTTGGGCTGTGCGTTGATCTCTGGGTATGTAAAGGTAGTAGAGCCACGCTGATTTCAGCACGAATGGGCCGGCTCGACCGGGGCGGTACTACCCTCGCACAGAAAATCAACGTAAAATGACAGCGTTCGTGCTGTCGTGTTTCGTTGGTGAGTGCGAGACCGGAGGCCCAATTAGTCTAGTCAACAAGTACCATACTTGTTGACTAGACTAAAAGATGCAGCAGCATCACTCGGCCGCCATAGTGTGGGTCAGTCAGTCAGTCAGTCACCTTACTCTTTTATATATATAGATATTAATTATAAATTATTTCTAGTAAATGCTTAACTGATTTTTTCTGTTACTAATTTGGAGATTCATATGCACGTGACCATATAGAAATCAAACTGTATTTAGAATTTCGGTATTCCGGGCTGCTATTAAGAATTACTTGTAAGAAAAACCCAACAGCAGTTCGACCCGGGAATCGAACCCGATACCTCTTGATCGGCAGTCGCTTAAGCTAACCGCTAAACCAACGAGGCAGTTGAATAGTTCAATCCATTTCTAATAATTTGTTGAACTATTTTTACCTAGAATTTAAACAAAGGAGAATTATTATCATTATTAGGCTAGTAAAATCCGAATAACACCACATTAATATACAGAAGTGCAATAATCGCACGTCGCACAAACTGCATGTTTTGCTTACCTATTTCTTTAATTTGCTATTGTTATGCTTAATAGATCTTATATCACTTATAATGTACGTGATAAATACTTACTGACAATCGTGAAAGAAAATAAAATACTTATTAAAATCATCACGCAATGAGACAGCAAAATTCTATTCTCATTTCTCACACAACAAAATAACAAATAAATTGCAATTACCTTTGCAACATCGTGACCACGCACATAAGAATCGTAACTACACACTTTTGTCCAAATAGATCTCATCCTGATTCCTTAGCAACGCATAAAACCAAAAATATTTGAAGAAAATGCTTTACGATTTCCACGAGGATGATTTTGAACAATAAACAAAAAAAATGTGACCATAATATCGACCTGACAGAAATTATCTTTTGGATATGAGTAAAGAGTTTTAACTCACCATGATTTATGATGTATTTTGATTTCACTACAAATACCAATACTTTCTTAGTAGGATCACGTTTAAAAGACACGCTAACGGAACACACACTATGTTCAAAACGTCTATTTCGGGAGTTCAGACGCGCTGTATAAAAATAGAAAATTCATTGCGTTGTGAAATTAGTTAAACTTTCCCGCGAGTTTCAATTGCAGTTAATGCTCATGAATAATAAAATTGGTAGATGTTTGCGGAACAAAATGAATTGCGCGCGGCGCCATCCCATCCGATTACCGCGAAAACCGTGAAAATGTATATGATCATTGCTCTTATGTAAATTTTTCATCATAATGAGGAAGGAAAATTGCCGTTGGCCATATTATACCGAATAACGATCCACGCAATACTCTCTCTTTGTTATTTTGCATTTATTTAAGGTAAAAGAATAAGTAGGAATTGGTAATTATTCATTTTGCCTTACAGATCAATGCAATGCTGATTTTTCTTGGTGAAAATACCTCTTAAACAGTTATGTATATTAACAGATGTATTCTTATATTTTTTATTATTATTCTCTTTATACGAATGAAGATTAACGAATTTTAAACGAAAGACACTTAGATAGCATTCACGGTGGAACTAGTTGGTCAAAGTCTAGTCCTATATCATTAAGTCAAAATTTACTTAAAATATTCAAGAAGGTGATAAACAATTTTTGAAACTGCAAAAAAATTAATAAAAACCCGTTTAAAATTTATACAGCCTATTTCACCTGGGCCACTATTACAAATCTAATAATTTCATCAAAATCAGGTCATTAAACTATTTCCATTTCTTTATTTTCTCGATGACAGTTCTTTGTGGAAACTTGAACGAGCGTCTTTTTACATTATGTATACATTATTTAATAAAAATATGAAGCTTACGCACGTACAAGGTCATAGCAGATGGATGGAAACTTATAGGGATGGAGCTATCGATAAACGTAATACGATAACAGACCCGATATTTTTTTACAAAGTGAAGATTTTTGACAAAAGAAACTAAACTATTGCCGGATAATTTTGTACAAATGTACACACATCAAAAGTGTCTAGGGATCAACATATATTTTTGCAATAACTTTTCTCCTGATTGATATTAATTAAAATTTTCTTTAAGGATTCATCAAATAAAGTGTTTTCGTTTGTCACAGTAACGATAAACCAAGTCACCTTTGCATTAATAAAGAAATTTGCCATTTTCCTAATAAAGGGATTTTTGACATTTGAACCACTAACATTAAAGTTTGAAAAAAAGACTGAAATAACAGTTTTCTGTAAAATTTTATTAGGTAACTTAAACAATTAATAATCCGTGTTTCTACCGCGAACACTAACAACACAAGAACATCGGTTTGGCATACTCAAAATGAGTTCATCCAAATCACGCTGTGGAATGGCCGCCCATGTTCGTTGCAACAACAAAAAAAGGTCTTCTTGCGACTGGATACCCTCCATATTGCTCTTGGACGGACTTAATAAGGACGTCCATTAACCCGGCCCAAGGCGAAATAGAGTCCTCTTCTCTATTTCTCACTTGGGTAAGTCCTGACCGGCGCGTCCTCGTCGCGGGGGTGGGCACCACATGCTTCAGTAGGCCGGAGTATGCAGGTGGCGGAGTTCGGCCAGGGACCCTGTCCTGTGGGGTATAACGCAGGACCTTTACCAAGGCCAGCAGGCGGCTTTGGTGGAGTATTATGCCTGCCTGCGCTAGTCCTGCGCAGTCGAGCGCCGTAAGCCAGGATGAAGGAGTCCTGGAGGGTTGAGCTGATTGGGGTCGGGGTTAGATACCTCCATGAAGCAACACGCCCTCTTTGGTCCGGAATTCAGGCGAAACGGTAGCCCTGTAGCTAGCCACCACAGGGTAATGGACACGCGTCCCGTACGGATGAGGTGATACGGTCCGCAGGCGAGGTTCGGGGGGGGTGTTCTCCGGGAGAACACTGGGACTCTGCCATGCTGACGGAGCGAGGACAGGCGGCACATCTGGGGGCCGCATGTCTGCAGTTCCTGATGTCGCGCATGAGTCCCAACCCAACGACCCTATACCTCTCGGGTATTCCTGGTGTCCTTAGGGACATCCCCAAAGGTGCGGGCTCCACGGAGGGTGGGAAGCTCGAGAGGTGAAATACATACATAAACATAAAATGGACAACAACAAAAACACAAAAAAAACCCCAAAGGTGGACAGTACGGCAGCAGCTGGACCGGACACCCCAAAAGTGAAAGGTACGGCAGCAGCTGGACCGGACACCCCAAAGGTGGAAGGTAAGGCAGCAGCTGGACCGGACACCCCAAAGGTGGAAGGTACGGCAGCAGCTGGACCGGACACCCCAAAGGTGGAAGGTACGGCAGCAGCTGGACCGGACACCCAAGGAAGAGGTCCAGTAGGACCTCCTTCCTTAACACGAGCCTTCAGGGAAGCTTCGGCGACCCAGGAAGGCAAACCCAAACAGCCTCGTGTCGGCGCCGCTACGGTACCGACACCGAAGACAAAACCGACCGCGGAAGGCAGAAAGGTCGCTGGCAAGCCGGTGACCAGGACGCCTAACGCGATGACACCTGCTGGACGGGCACAGCCCTTAACGAGCTCCACGAGCTCAGGCCGGACCCTGCCAGCCCCCGCAGTTGTTCCGGATGTGGCTTGACCCACAAACCTGAAGCAGACCGCGGGGAGGAGGTCTCAACAAGGCGAACCAGCCACGGACCCTAGCCTGTCCGGATGGCAGGTCGCCATGTCCAGGAAGAGGAAGGGGAAGAAGGCGAAACACGTAGTGTCAGCGCCCCAACCCCCAGCTTCTTCCACCTGTGCGGCACAAGACAAGCCGCACAAGAAGAAAAACAAAAGGCAGCGTCGCAGAGAGAAGGAGAGGCGAACTGCCTTAAACACAGACACGCCTCCGGTGCCTACCCCAAGGCAAGGTACCCGTCCGCAGCGGGGGAGTGATGCGTCCGCTGAACCCTCAGCGCCGCGACGCAAACCTCCTCCCAAGGGCAAAGGGGCGCAAGCAGGACCTCAGGGTGGTAGTACCCAGGGGGGCCGGTACTCCGCCAAAAGGGCACGTCTCGACGAAACAATATCTCCGAGAGGCGAGCCTAAGAGGCGGAGGACCGGACCACCAGGGGAAGCCGCTCAGATTGACTACGCGAGCGCGGTCAAGGCGGACCTAATGGCGGCGGTAACTACTGCGGCCATGGAAAACCTAAGCCTTAGTCAGTCTGAAGAGGTCCAAAAACGAATTGAAGAACTGCTGTTCGAGGAGTCGAGAGAGGGCCCAGCGTTTCGGGGAAGGCCGATATTGACCGACGGCTACCTGAGACTCTGGTGCGAAAACCAGCCTACGCTGGAATGGCTGAAGCGCAGCGTGGCCAGCATCACCCTTCCCACGGGGGAGAAGTTGGTAGTAAAGCGCCCGAGCGAGATGACGAAGCGGGTCCGCTGCGGCATCTTGCTCCCTGGGGTCCACGAGGACCACAGGAAGGTAGCACACATGCTGCGCTTCCAAAACCGGTGGGCAGACATCGAAAGATGGCTCCTACTGAAGATGGACAGGCAAGCGACGGACACGTTTGCTGTAGTCAGCATCCCGGAGACGGTGGTAAAACCCCTGGTCGAGCACGGGCGCCGGCTCAGCTTTATGCTGGGAACGGTGTACGTCAAGTTCCAGGGGCCCCGCGGCAAGTTTGTGGAGCATCCACCAGCCGAAGCCGACTCCAGGGATGCAGAAAACAGTGCCTGCACCTTAACGATGGACACTGCGGAGGGGGCAAAAGCTGCTGTCGACATAGTCGCGGCACCTGAGTCCCAGGCTCCGACGCGGGCCGCCCCCGCCTCCGATGCGGAAGAGGAAGATCTTCTTCGCGACCGCACGGACAGTGGGGGTGAGTGCGTGGAGGAGCTACGCAGGTTGGCCATCCAAAAGGAGAGCGGAGCCGAGAACGAGGACATAGCAACGGAGGAATCTGATTCCAATGGCGCTGTCTCATTCCTCGGCGTGTAGCATCCTACAGGCTAACCTCCACCACAGCTTGACCGCGACGGCTCAGATCCGCAAGTGGTTGGAGGTCAACAAAACAGCCGTCATACTGATCCAAGAGCCGTGGGTCAGAAACGGCACTGTATGCGGACTCCGCAACATGGGAGGTAAGCTAACAGTTTACGCGGGACCAGAGAATCCCCGCACATGCATATACACTACAGCTGACATAAACATGCAGGCCCTAACTAGTTTCTGTTCTAGAGACATATGTGCCATAAAGGTGCAGGGAGCCCAGGACACCGGCCTCGCGCAGGTGGTCATGGCATCGGTCTATATGCCTGAAGCCGATGACCCACCACCGCACGACCTATCGCGGCTGGTCCACTACTGCGAGGAAGCGGGACTCGAGTTAATCGTAGGAACCGACTCCAACGTGCACCATGCCTTGTGGGGCATGTCTACAGGAAACGACAGAGGTAGGAAGCTCGTTGAATACCTATTTACGACAAACCTTAACATAGTAAACTCAGGTTCTGTACCAACATTCGTCAACAGACGAAGCAAGACAATCATTGATTTGACCCTGGCAACTGAAGAAGTAGCGAAACACATCTCAAACTGGCACGTGTCCAACGATTTATCATGTTCGGACCATAGATGGATTCGTTTCGACCTTCAGGTAAGCATACTCACGGCACCACCTAGGCGAAACCCAAAAAAAACCGATCGCGCGCAGTACTCACTGCGGATCGGCCAGGCCCTGGAACAGGGAAGTAACCCAACTAGGATCATAGGTACCGTAGAAATCGAAAAACAGGTAAAGTTCCTCACAGACACTATGATGGACTGTTACCATCATACATGCCCCCTATCCATCCCACCAGCAGGCCAAATGAAAAATAAGAGCTGGTGGGGGCCTGAGCTGGAGAGACTTAGGCGCGAGATGAGGAAGCAACTCAATAGAGCGATGAACACCGGCACAGACCAGGACTGGGATAAATACAAGGCCACCAAGTCCAGGTACAAAAAACGACTCAGATACAGGAGTACCAACTCATGGCGGAACTTCTGCACAAATATTGAGTCTACTGCACAGGCCAACAGGGTAAGAAAAGTTCTCTCCAACAACTCAGCCATATCACTGGGGTCCTTACGAAAACCAGACAACTCCTTTACCACCTCGGCGGAAGAGGCAGAACGTACTCTGGTAACAACACACTTCCCGGACTGCGAAATAATCAGTCCAGGCGGGTGGCCAGATGAAGAAACCATCCCAACGGAGGAGGAATGGCAGCTGGCCCACAAGGTAATTGACCCATATAAAACGCAATGGGCAATCGACAGCTTTGACTCATTTAAATCTCCAGGCCCGGACGGGATCTTCCCAGCCCTGCTTAAATGGGGAGGGAAGACACTTACTCAACGGTTGACCTACGTTCTGGGAGCCTGTCTGGCACACAGATATGTGCCAAGACAGTGGAGAGATGTCAGAGCAATCTTCATACCAAAACCAGGTAAAACCGACTACTCGGATCCCAAATCCTTCAGACCAATAAGCCTAACCTCTTTCCTCCTAAAAACACTGGAGAGGTTATGCGACAGGCACCTGAGGGAAACGGCGCTGACACAAGCACCGCTACACCCGAACCAACATGCCTACAGTCCAGGCAAATCAACAGAGTCGGCACTTCATGCGGTCACAACCAAAATTGAGGTGGCGATCAAAAACAAGATGTTGTGCTTAGGCACCTTCATAGATATAGAGGGAGCCTTCGACAAAACGAAATTCACCAGCATAACAGTAGCACTGGTAAGGCACGGAGTGCATGCAGTCATGATAGAGTGGATAAACAAGATGCTGAGCCAGAGAGTCATCAGACTCGAAGCAGACGCTACAAAACAAGCACTGGTGGCGAAGGGCTGCCCCCAAGGTGGCGTCCTCTCACCAATCCTATGGAACCTAGTGGTTAACGACCTCATCACCACTCTGAACAACAATCACCATTATACCATCGGATACGCGGATGACATAGTGATATTAACAAGCGGCATGCACGCAGGTATAGTATGCGATGTCACGCGCTCGGCACTGGCAATAGTGGAACGCTGGTGCGTGGACAACGAACTGTCAGTCAACCCAAGGAAGACTGAAATGGTAATGTTCACCAACAAACGGAACCTGGGCAACCACCGACTTCCCAAGCTGTTCAATACAGAGCTCCAACTTTCGTCTGAGGTAAAGTATCTAGGGGTAATATTCGACCACAGACTAAACTGGAGCGCCCACCTCAACAACAAAATCGAAAAAGCAACAGTCGTATTCTGGCAGTGCCGCAGAATGGTAGGTAAAACTTGGGGACTAAGCCCAAAAACCACTCTGTGGCTCTACGAGGCAGTTATCCGACCAATGGTAAGTTACGGCGCGATAGTCTGGTGGCCACGGACCAAGCTATCCACAGCCGAAGCTAAACTACAACGACTCCAGAGATTGGCCTGTCTGGCGGCCACGGGCTGTATGAAGACTACTCCGACTGCGGCTCTGGAAGCCATTATAGGTCTTCCACCACTCCACCTCTTTATAAGGCAGGAGGCTCTAGCTGCAGCAATGCGGCTAAAGAAACAAAATCTCTGGAGACCGCCTAGGGTACCACACACCGAAATCCTCTATGAGGCCATAGGTAAGGAACCGCTCATGGAAGCGGTAACTGATACAATACCCAGGCAATTCGTCTTCGACAAAAAGTACAAGATACAACTGTACGAGGATCCCCAAGAAGGGCTTAACCCAAGGGAGTTAAGAATCTTCACCGACGGATCCAAAACAAGGTCAGGCACTGGCTCAGGAGCATTCTCTGAGGACCTGAACATACACATCTCGACACCATTAGGAGCCCACAACACAGTCTTCCAGGCAGAGTGCATGGGTATAATAATGGCAGCACATGCGATCATCTCCAGAAAGGTAACGGAATACCCCATCCGCATACTTTCCGACAGCCGATCAGTCTTACAAGCTCTACAAAGTCACACGACTACCTCAGGGCTGATCTACGAATGCCACAGAGCCCTGACAGAGGTAAGTACTACAAATAGTATAACTCTCCAGTGGATCAAAGGACATAGCAACTCACGCGGAAACGACGCAGCTGATGCACTAGCAAGGAGCGGATCGGAGACAAGGGCAGTCGGCCCAGAACCAATATTGCCCTTGCCAGCTGCTTGGCTACGACGGACACTGCAACAGAACACCAAGGTAGAACACCAGTTATATTGGTCCAACCTTTGTACCTGCAGGCAGACCAAGGAGGCCCTCCCGACGATCAACCCCGGATTGTCACGGAAGCTGAAACAACTTAAGAGGCCGCCGCTTCGACTTCTGATTGGAGCAATGACTGGTCATGCACTATTAAACAAACATCTTTTTACTCTAGGTGTAACGGACAGCCCTCTGTGCAGAGCATGCATGGAGGAGGAGGAAACAGCCGCCCATGTCATCTTGGCATGTCCTGGGGTGGCAGAATACCGGGCGAAACACCTTGGATCGCCGAGGTCGCTTCAGGAGGTCGTCGGCAACGCCAGGGGTCTGCTAGGCTTCCTGGAGGAACTGGGATGGCACCACTAGTGCCGACCCACTACGCAAAATAGGCGCATCAAAGTCGTCGAGTTGCGGAAACCCGGCCCGCGAGTTCAAGTTTCAAGTTACCCTCCATATTCGGCAGAGCTCTTCTCTGTAGCATATCCCATGCATGCTCAATCGGGTTCAAGTCTGGCGACTGAGCAGGCCAGGGCAGGACATTGATGTTAGCTGCGGCGAGAGTCTGTCTTACAACTCTTGCGGTGTGCGGTCGTGCATTATCATGCATTAACTGAAATAAGGGACCGATTTGCACTTGTAGAGGAATGATGACGTCTGATACAATCGTCTCAGCATAAATTTGAGCGTTGAGGTTGCCTCTGATCCAAATCAACTCAGTTCTTCCGCCGATCCAAATACCCGCCCATACCATGATGGTTCCACCACTATAAGGATGGACTTCCTGGCAGGATTTTAATCGCTGTTGGCGTCCAGGGGTTCTCCAGTGTCGTATACGTCTTGTATCCGGTCTCATACCAAAACGAGACTCATCAGAAAAGCACTCGAAACGCCATTGTTCTTCTGCCCAATTTATGTGTTCAAGAGCCCATTGATATCGAATCCTACGATTGTGCATTGCTATAGGTGGTACCCGTAGCGGTCTTCGGGAATGAAGGTTCACTTCATGCAAGCGGTTTCTGACTGTTTGGTCGCTAATTAAGTTCCCTGAAGAGTGATGAAGCCTCACGGCTAACATCATGGCGGTTATTGTTGGAGCTCTTCGAGTTAAGATTTGAATGTATCAGTCTTGTCTCCGTGTGGTGCAGCGATACCGTCCTCCATGGCGCTCAGCCACGGTACCAGTGCTTCGGTAACGTGTCCAAAGTCGACTGATAACACTCTGACTTGTATTCAGAGCTAGAGCCACAGTACGTTGCCGCGAACCAGCTTCTATCATTCCCACGGCTCTGAGCATTTCTTCCCTGCTTAAATGACGTCGCCGCTCCATAATAACGTTGGTTTTAATCAGTAGTAGGGAAACAGTAGCACTAATAATGTCTTCAATGCGTTGTATGTTTTTATAGGGAAAATATTGACAGCTGATTTTCATCTTTTACTCGAATTTGATTGACAGTTCGTGATTCAAATTATGAAATGCACCAAAAAGGATCCATATAAATTTACTAGCTGTTGCCCGCGGCTTTGCTCGCGTGGAAGTTGATTATATGTATTTAATTAAAACTGTGTAAGTATCTATGAATACTGTGTTCGTATTTTTAAACATATTTATTTATAATCAATAGTCCATTAAAATTGACTTTCATACACACTTTTGACCCTTATTTTAACCCCTTTAGGAATAGAATTCCCATAAATGCTGATATAAGTATTCATTTATTTGTAATCAAAAGCCTGAAGACAAAGTTTCATGCTACTAATTTAAAAAATGACGGACTTCCAGTCTAGCCTAGGGATAAAATATCCAGAAACGCTTAAATACGTATCTCATCATCATCATCGCAGTCCACTGCTGGACATAAGCATCTCCAATTGCACGCCACTTGGTTCGATCCTCAGCTTCTCTCAGCCGTCTTGGGCAGATCATTATTCCACCTGGCCTGTGGACGTTCTTTAACTGCAAAGTCTGCCTGAGGTACCACACATATTTTTGAACAACTTCGAGAACGGCACCGTGAACCACAACCGGTTCCAGTCCATTTTTAATCAGTAGCCTTATGGCTACTATAAAATTGCATGTTTCTAACTTCAAGAATGACCGGCTTCCAGAATAACGGACTTCCAGAATAACCTATATACGAAATTTTTAATCAGTAGCCTTATGGCTACTATAAAATTGCATGTTTCTAACTTCAAGAATGACCGGCTTCCAGAATAACGGACTTCCAGAATAACCTATATACGAAATTTCAACCCCTATTTCACCACCTCAGGGGTGGAATATCCAGAAATGCTTAAATATGTATCTACTCATTTTTAATCAGCCAAAACACAAATTTTCATGTTTCTCACTTAAACATTGACGGATTTCCTTACAAACTTTCAACCCCTATTTCACCCCTTAGGGGTAGAATATACAGAAACGCTTAAATACGTATCTACTCATGTTTAATCAGTAGCCCAAAACTAAATGTTCATGTTTCTCACTTAAAAAATGATGGACTTCCTTACAAAGTTTCAACCCCTATTTCACCCCTTTAGGGGCATAATATCCAAAAACTCCTAAATACGTATCTAATCATTTTTATTTAGTAGCCCAAAAATAAAGTTTCATATTTCTTGTTTAAAAAATTATTGACTTCCATACAAACTTTCAACCCCTATTTCACCCCCTTAAGGGTAGAATATCCAGAAACGCTTAAATACGTATCTATTCATTTGAAATCAGTACTCCAAAAATAAAGTTTCATGTTTCTTACTTAAAAAATGACGAACTTCCATACAAACTTTCAACCCCTATTTCACCCCCTTAGGAGTAGAATATTCAGAAACGCTAAAACACGTATCAATTCATTTTTAATCAGCAACCAAAAAATAAAGTTTCATGTTTCTAACTTCAAAAATGATGGACTTCCAGACTGACCTATTTACGAAATAACAACCCCTATTTAACCTCTTATGGGTAGAATATTCAGAAACGCTTAAATACGTATCTACTCTTTTTTAATCAGTAGCCCAAAAGTAAAGTTTCATGTTTCTTACTTAAAAAAATATGAACTTCCATACAAACTTTCAACCCCTATTTCACCCCCTTACGGGTAGAATATCCATAAACGCTTCAATACGTATCTATTCATTTTAAATCAGTACCCCAAAAATAAAGTTTCATATTTCTTATTTAAAAAATTACGGACTTCCATACAAACTTTCAACCCCTATTTCACCCCCTTAAGGGTAGAATATCCAGAAACGCTTAAATATTTTTCTACTCTTTTTGAATCAGTAGCCCAAAAGTAAAGTTTCATGTTTCTTACTTAAAAAATTATGAACTTCCATACAAACTTTCAACCCCTATTTCACCCCCTTAGGAGTAGAATATCCAGAAACGCTTAAATACGCATCTACTTTTTTTTAATCAGTAGCCCAGAAGTAAAGTTTCATGTTTCTTACTTAAAAAATGACGAACTTCCATACAAACTTTCAACCCCTATTTCACCCCCTTAGGGGCGGAATTTCAAAAAATCCTTTCTTAGTGCTCGCTTACGTTATGTAAAGAACCTACATGCAAAATTTCAGGATTCTAGCTTCAGCGGTTTGGGCTGTGCGTTGATCTCTGGGTATGTCAGTCAGTCACCTTACTCTTTTATATATATAGAAGATAAAATCATAAATTTATTACAAAGCCACATCTCAATCTCAAGAAATCCGCATAAAAATGCTTGATCCCTAGACACTTTTGATGTGTGTATTAACTAATATTGCATTTCATTACAAGATGTAATTATATTAAGTTGCTTCTTTATTTCTTTATTTTAATCAAAATCTGATAAATCGTCACTGTCACTGGATGAGCTCTCCCTAACATATATACTAATATTATAAACGCGAAAGTTTGTAAGTATTGATGGATGGATGTTTGTTATTCTTTCACGCAAAAACTACTGAACGAATTTGGATGAAACTTTACAGTAATATAGCTTATACATCAGAATAACACATAGGCTACTATTTGCAGCGATTACCGACATATACGCGGGCGGAGTCGCAGGCAACTGCTAGTATATTATAAGTTCCTGTAATTCTGTATTATCGAATGCCACATGAATTTCCCAATCCGACGCTATAATGTTTTACTTCCGCATATGCATTTTTTTAATAAATCTAACATCTTGTTTGCCGTAAAAGGGGGATGGTTATTGTTTCGAGCGGCGTGTCCTTTGATTTGTGCCCATATTAGTTCTATAGCATTGTACTGGCAATGATACGGCGGAAGAACCCAATGACCACATTCGGCAGCTATTTCTTCGGTTATGTATCTTTTAGGGAGGTTTTTTTTCGATTTTAAAATATTTACTAATTTTACTTTTAATAAAGTACTATCCACATTTTCGCCATGACGTTAGAGCCAGTCAATTATCTCTTGTTTTTTATTGGCCTGCGTCGGCATTTTATCAATTTGTCTGGAGTGATATGTAACATTGTCCATAATAATTATCGACGGTTCTTCCAGAGATTGGACCATTTCTTAGATTGCATCATTTCTTTAAACCATCCTTCGTAAATCTCTGCGTTCATTTCTTGGTAGTAGTCCACTTTTTTCTTGGATTTAAAGGCCAGCTGACACGAATCCTTTCGTAGACCCTGCATGGCATATGATAAGGCGTTCACCTTTTCCCATTGGCACTGAATTAGTGGAAGCGGCGGTGTCGTCAGTCCAGTTCTTAGATAATGTGTGGTTTGCATTTAACCAAGTCTCGTCAGTGAAAATAACATTTGACCAATCTGATATCTTTTTGGCTTCGCTCAAAAATTCGCAGCGAGCCATAGGTTGCTATGGCTCGCTCGTCGCTATGGGTCGTGACGCTCCATCAATATTTTACGTTTGTTCGATTTTTTATAAGAAAATCCAATTTCTTTCAAAACCAAGCTAAATGACGATTTTTGGCCATGGAACAAACCACATTCACGTAAAGAAACAACAAGTTTTTTTAAGTGTTGGAATTTCTTTGCGCAAGTAATAGTCATATATATGACGGCGAATAGCGACAGCGTCGAAGTTGTCAACCGATGTCACACGACGTGGTTAGCGTTTTTTCTTCGGCGTACGAAGCTTATTTTCCTGTGTGCCGCTTGTACCGGTAGTAGTTTTTGAAATTGTAGGTCCACTAATTCCTAATGCGGCCTAAACACGCTCTCGCACTTACGACAGTGGTAATAGCGGGCCATCATTTTGATACTCTGCTTCAAAGTAATTACGAACCTTGATCACCAGTTCTCTCGCCTGCCTTTTCAGAACAGATCCAGCATTTTGACATTTGACAGCTCGGCAGCAATCAACACGGAGGAACACAAAATACACAACGTAACGTATGTATGGATAATGTGAAAAAACTCAGCGAACAGAAATGTAGTAACTTTATAGCACGACCGTCTTGTTGCGAGTGACAGATTAAAAGAAACACAAAATGATGGTGAGTCATTGAGTGTTCCCAGCTTGCAAAAATATATTTGAATGTGTTTGTTGTATTTGTCTTTGTTCAAAACATAATAAATATATGCGATCGATATCATTACTTATTTGGTCACAACACTACAACTATCAAATTAGAACTGTCATCGAGAAAATAAAGAAATGGAAATAGTATAGATAAGGCACAACGATGAAACATACAAACATTCCCCTCATCATTTTACTGCCAAAACTTATACCCTTCGGGCTTTGGCTTCGCTGTAGTCGGATAAAAAATGATGTAAAAGTACATACATTTTGATACTATACTAGAAGTTACATCTTGAGACTTTTAAATCTTGTTCCATACTCAAACAAAACATCGTTATAATTATTTTCCAAACTTATGCGTTAAACATTTTCGATCGTATTCTCTTGGATGCCATCATCAGATCTTATTGTCCTTAAAATGGTACCACAATTGGGATATCTCCTTTCCATTAAAAAAAGAATCATCAAAATCGGTCGATAAACGACGAAGTTATCCGCGAACACATAAAAACGGTCGAATTGAGAACCTCCGCCTTTTTTTAAGGCGGTTAAAATCAGTCTAGTAGAGCCATACTTATGCTTATGTCTATGAATAATACTGCTATACCTATATTTGATCATATTTTTCAAATGAAATTCTTTGGGCGCGTTGAACACTTTTTGGGTGAACAAAAATCATGAGCAGAGTCAGCAGTCTCTTAAGACTGCCCCGCATTATTCTTAATCCCTTTAGTATTCCTCTTTTTTTTTTGTCTGGTAGATAATGCCCCCAAATACCGTATGCGTCTCTGGTACTAGTAGCCAGCGAACCTGGTGCACCCTACAAAGGAATGCCCTGGAACCCTGACATACCTCGTTTGACCTACGGCTTGTAGATGGCCCCTTCCTGTAACTTTTCCTCAAACCATTACAACAAATTAGATTCAAACCCCTCAGGTTTTTTATTTTCCTGCATCGCCCTTTTCTCATACAATTCTACAATGCCAAAACTTGAACGCATCTGTATCTGTATTGCCCAACTGAGAGGGTCAAAATTGACAGCGAAAAAATTGTGACAGTTGACACTTTGACAGTTTGTTGTGCTCAACTCAAGTTCAAGAAAGTGTGTGGCGATCGTTTTTTGTTTTTTCGGAAGACGGTCCCCATTTCATCTCATCCACGTTTTTTTATATTTTTTATCATTAATTTCATCACGACGAAGACTAAAGACTTGAAGACTTATGATATGAAGATTATTAACACTTGACATTGGCAGAAATAGCTGATCCGAGAGATCCGGCTGGTTGCCATTTCATCAAAAGAAGAAGAAGAAGAAAGTGTGTTCAAGTTTATTAAATCAAGATAAAAACACAAAACACAACTAAAAATACTCAAACATTATTAATTTGGCGCGTGTAATTCGTTTCTTTTAGTGAATTCTTGTAAGTGATAAGTGATTCTTCTTTTTTCCGTCTTCTAAACATTTCTGGCAATTTAAAATATTGTGTGTTGACTTTTTTACCAAAACCTCCTTTGGAGAGGCCTACGTCCAGCAGTGGACTATTAAAGACAATTGATTTGCTGTGTTCTCTTTTTCTCATCAAAGATCAGTTTCGAACGGGAAAACGCCTTCCACATTTGCGCTATCTTGCCTGAAAACGTTTTTAAACGGTTCATCAAGCGGCCCTCCGCTTAGTAGACCTTCTTTCCTTGCGTGTGGAAACCTCCTGCTCCTCCTGCGGTATATCAGCACACCAACACCAGTGCTTAAAATCTGGGATCTGGGAATAGTTAATTAATATAGCACTTTTTTCTACTTTTAGACTAAACTATCACAAAATGACGTCAGAAAAGAACGCGCAGGTTGGCCAAGCTCGAGAGACCTTCCAAATGATGTACCAGATTTCACAACTCCTCTCCACAGGCTTAGATGCAGAAACTCTTTCCATTTGCATTAGACTCTGTGAGCTCGGTGTAGACCCAGAAGTATTGGCACATGTTATCAAAGAAATCAGGAAAATGGGAGAAAACACAGTACAAAACAAACCTGTTAATCTACAGCCATAACCATAGCCATAACAACTAAGAACCCAATGCCCCAATTGTACCCCAGAACTAAGTACCTGTATTTTTGTATTATCTTGGAATTAGTATCTACATAAGAACCTCTCTTATGGATCTGATGACAAATATAGATTTTCTAACATTTGTGTTCCTGATATATTTATAACAGTATAATTTTTGTTTTATTCCTATAGATCAGTATTATACCTATTCCCTACCTAATGTATATACTTACCATATATGACATATTTTACTATGGTATAAATAGGCTGGCTCTACTGCAATGTTATACCTGTACAGACAGCTAATGGTGGTTTCTAACCCCCGATGCAAAAAGAGTGGTGTTATAAGTTTGACATCGATATCTGTGTGTCCTTGGCATCTTAGCTCTTAAACTGATGGACCGATTTCGAAAGTTTTTTTAATTTGAAAGCCAAATTCCTTGCGGTGGTTCTTAGTTATGTTTGGTTGATATCGGTCCAGCAGTGTAAGAGTATCAGCTCTTTTCCAAAATGATGTAAGGCATTGTCGGCGTATGATTACTCGATTAAGTATTAACAATTTTAAAATACTGGAGACCAATCCCAATTCTCCATTTCTGGGTAAATGATACACGAAAGGATGGTTACCTATGTAACCGTTTGCCCCTACACCATGAAAAAAAAAGGTATATGCTAATATTGTCTTAATCATCACATTATGATATAATAATATCTTGAGTGCATGAGGAAAAAGGAATAAAATAAAAAATTATATGAAAGTTTTTATTTTCAAATAAACACTATCTCCCAAAAGTATTTCATAGAGTATCACCTGTTTAATGAGATGTTTGTCTATATAACAAACAACAGACTCGGTATGGGCTACACCAATTTGAAGATGGCAAACATAGTCTTCACAATCGGTCAATAAACCAACTCTGTTCTGCTGCCTTCAACTATACAGGAACAAATAATTAAGCGAGGGCAACAATAACAGGCAATAATAGATGAAATACTTAAAAATAATTAAATAAATGTCGCATTGTGTTTTTATTTAACCAAATTATGTTAACAATATAACAATCAGGTAGGAATCAATATAGTTTTTGAATGAGACTATAAACTATCAGTACGGGACTGAAATATCACAGATGCAAATAATTCACTCAATCAAAAACGTGGGTGATGAACATATATGGAAAATGAATAACCAGGCTGTAATCCTGATTATTTAAAATGTATAATGCATGGTCTACTTTGAAATAGTTCTACAAACTCCCAATCGTAATTGGAATATGGTATGACCTGAATAAAATAAACATAAAAGAAAAATGATGTAGGAAAGGAAAAGTAAGTCCTAAAATATTTTTTTGGATTAGAAAGAATGGCACAGTACATTCAAAGTAGAGCGTGCAAAATAAACCTATAAACACTTATCACCTAAACTATTGAAACGTTTGACTCTGTGGTGGTCCTTGGCTGCCTAATACTGACGGATCTTCAAATATCGGTTGCTGCGGTTTGAATTGCTCAGCTGTTATTCTAGAGAACATTATACCTATGCCTTCGATTAGTGCTAGCAGGATACCACCGACGAGAGCACTGCCTGCCATTGCTGGGACACCTGAAATTTTTTTCATACATATTATAGATTTGACATATACACCGGAGGAGCCGCAAGTGTTATCTATACTAATATAATAAAGCTGAAGAGTTTGTTTGAACGTGCTAATCTCAGGAACCGCTGGTTCGATTTGAAAAATTCTTTCTGTGTTGGAAAGTACATTTATCAAGGAAGGCTATAGGCTATATCATTACGCTAAGACCAATAGGAGCAGAGCACCAATGAAGAATGTTTCAAAAATGTGGAGAAAATTGTCACACTACAGGTAATAGGAGACGCAAACGAGGATGTGTGGGACAGCTAGTATAATAATATTTTGGACATCTAACACACAACTCCATCTAGCCCCAAGCTAAGCAGGGCTTGTGTTAGGGGTACTAGATAACTGATATAAATACATATATACTTTTTTTGTAAATACATATATATTATACATAGAAAACACCCAAACTCAGAATCAAATATTTGCAGATAATACACTTGATCCGACCCGGGAATTGAACTCGAGACCTCTACCACAGCAGACGCATACAGTACCACTGCGCCACCGAGGCAGTCATATGTTGTAGTATATGTATACTAGTTCTTAATATATGACTATGTGGATGACCAAGCTTTACTCATTATTTGTTATTAGTAAATTTTCTGAAAATGAATTCTAGCTAGATCAATTTATAGCCCACAAAATACATAACATAATCAATTTTAGTATGCAGGGTGTTTCGGGAGCAATTAGGATAGGATTCATTTTTAGAAAATTATAGGTACAGGTACATAATAAAAAAGAGAAGTAGGCATTTAAAAAAACAGATAAAAGCCAGTATCATGTAAGATTGTTATTACTTTTTCTTCTTGGATTTAATTAAATATTTATCCAGCCGACTTGAATTGTTTCACATTTTGAGCAGATGTAACATCATCCAGAAGCTTGTCCTACTCTCTGACTACACAATTGTTCGAGTGTTTGTCAGGATTGGTTTTTGACATTATAAGTTACAACAAAAAAATACAAGTATAAGTAACTTGATTAAGACTTTTAGTTAAATATATATTTACCATTTCTAGCTGCTAAAATTCCACCAGTAAGTGCACCACTCATTATAGAGTTCCATGGGTCTTCTTTCTGTCGCATGTATACAAGTGAGCAATCAATAGTTGAGAACATTCCACCCCATACAGCAAAGTTCCCTCCAACAATGGGTGAACGCTCTTTCATTGCTGCTAAACTTCCGAGCTGCAGAAACACATTGTAATATCAAACAGAATTCTCTGAGTAATGATTCCTTATAATGTCACAGTGTAAGTAGTAAACTAGAGAAATACTTACCATTTTTCTACTAAAACCCACTGGCGCATTCCTGAAGCCTTTAATTGAGTGAAATATGCCGCCACCAATGGCTCCCATGATGAACGCACCACCAGAGTCATCAAGAATTCGCCACGGGCACGGTTCACGAGTATATTCATCCATACTTTATTATTTATTGATTTTTGTCCTGGAATCAAGTATTAGGTAAGATTTATAACCTTTACACACACTCAAACTGACATGACATTTATTACTTTACACTTACAAGTTGAAAAATACTTTATTGATTAATTAAATAAACAATATTTTGAATGGTTTTTATCGGCTTTTATTTTACGAAAATTGTTGCACCATGATTCCCACGTTCTACGAGTGCGATTTTCTTTCAGAAGCAGAAGGTCATGGTGGTGTATTGAATAGACTTCGGGATTGATTGTAAAACCACAGATAATATAACAAAATCGACTAAACATTTGATGAAAGATATCAAGAATAAACAAATAAAGGCACAGCACTGAACTTCTGACTAGATCTGTCAAGTGTCAACATGGCAAGGCAACTGGCAAGTCTAGAAACTGACATCTGAAAAAATTATTGATGGTTGAATAATTCTTCAAGGCTTCAAGGACTGTTTTCTTTGTAAAATAAAGTGTAAATTCCAAGAAAATGACCATTCACAATTTATATATCTTTGACCGATATGGGACGCTTCTCTATTACGGTGAATGGAACAGAACAAAAGAATCTGGGATGTCTAGAGAGGAGGTCAGTACGTGTAACGTTATCTACTTTTTTAATAATCCAATTTATTTTAAGTAATAGTTATGAAGGGTGGATATACCTTTAACCGAGTACTACATTGCCCTATGGCATCTACAATACAAACTCTTATTCTTATTTGGTTGAAAATATTGTCTAGAATGTCGACTTCTCCTCACATCTGTTTTCCTCCCCCATCTGTCCTTTTCTATTTATTTTATTATAATATTTAATCAAAACTGAAAGCGAGTCAACTATCTTACTGCATACCAGAACATCCCATTATACTGAAGAAGTATGATAGTGCATTAGGAAATCAAACATACTCTGATTTGAAATTGTAAATCAATGAAATGTTTCATAGTCAAATTGTTTGTTAATGCGTATAATTATTGCCCTACAGTTACATAATTTAAATTATATTTTTATTACAGGAAGGGAAATTAATGTATGGAATGTTGTTCTCCATAAAATCGTTTGTAGCAAAGATATCTCCATTAGATCCTAAAGATGGTTTTATGCAATACAAAACCACAAAATACACCTTACACTGTTTAGAAACACCTTCCGGATTGAAGTTTGTTATGAACACGGACAATCAAGCGCAAGGCGTTAGAGAATTATTGAAGAAAATTTATGGAGAGATCTATGTAAAGTATGCTATAAGAAATCCCATGTGCGGTATCGGAGAGCCAATAACTAGTGAAATATTTAAGAATAAATTAGATGCCTTTATTAAACAAACACCGATACATGTTAGAGCTTCTTGATAAATCAGGAATTAATAATTAATTCTGTAAATATTAATTTCCATGCTTATATGCATATTGGATGTGTAAATAACTGTAGCATAATTTGTCATGTTATTTTGGAATCCATATTCACTAGTCACTCAATAAATAGAAAGTATGAGGCTCATATTACATACCCCCTTATTCATGAATATTCTTTCACTGTAAGCAATGTTTCTGTGTAACATATTTTTAACTTTATGCCTTTAAATTTAAAGTTGAAAGTAACAGAATCGTTACTTAAACATTATTAACATTAATGAATAAATGGGATAGTGTTAGGGACTATGCATTGCAAATACATATTGCGTATCACCCAATTCTGCTTGTAAGAATAACTGTGAATTACTTACACATCTTATTTCTAAATGTTGCATTGTATACTGAAGTAAAATAAGAGATTAAATTAATTCAAACTGTAAATAAAATAGACAGCTATAAGTTATGAAAAATTTATTGGCATAAACTAGTCCACTGTCTCGTTGGCTGTGGTGGCATAAGTGACTGCTGTGCACTAAGTCTCGGGTTCAATTCCTGGGTCGGACCAAATGTTGGTATGATCTACAAATATTTGTTTAGTTCTGGTGTTTCTATGTATAATAATGTATGTATTTAAAAAATAAAGTGCATAAATATTCTATCAGTTAATCTAGCTTTCTTAGTACAAGCTCTGTTTACTTTGAAGTTAGATGACGTTGTGTGACAGATGTCTGAAATAAAACAAAAATAATAAAAAAAAGTAACAAAAAAACCGACTTCAAGAACGACCAAATTGAAATGGGCCCACACGGGAAGCACCAGCTTTCAAATAAAAAAAGAATCATCGAAATTGGTTGGCGTGATAATGAGATATTCGTCAATTTGTCGCACACATACTTAATGCAAATTGAAGACTTATATGGTTTTCTCATGGATGACATGTCAGAACTAGACCAAATTGGAAAGGGGACCACATGGGAAGCACCAGCTTTCAAATAAAAAAAGAATCATCAAAATCGGTTCACCCAGTCGAAAGTTATGAGGTAACAAACATAAAAAAAACAGTCGAATTGAGAACCTCCTCCTTTTTTGAAGTTGGTTAAAAAAGTAATACATAGTACTTTTGGTAACATTTTATATTTTAAAAGCTGTTTCAAATGTGTAGTGTATTATAGTTATTATTATTAAATATTTATATTGTTACTGTGTAAAACTTATTATTGTCATAAGCAGCTCAATAAGCTAACTTGTAAACAAAAGATAACAATAAAATGTTCTGTTTACCTATTGTAGAAAATTGTGCTTCGTCATAAAAAGTCATAGGTATATAAAACACATACATAAAAAAAAAATTGCTATCAGTTTTGTATTAATAGGTATCCAAGAGACGGAAAGCGAAACCAGAGAAGGGTCACGCTCGACAGAAAGCAATGGACAACGTCACAGGAGGCCTTTGCCAATCGGCACGCCCAGATCAGGGACATCTTGTAAATCTAGTTGTAAAAAAACGAAATGTAAACTTTGTTTTCGGAATAAAGGACTTATTATTATTGTATTAGTAAATGAAAATTATTAGATAATACCATCCTCTGCACAGCAAAGAAGAGAATATTGAAATCCTAAATCTAGCCAACACGGTAAGCAGCCAAAACCTCTTCGAAACGAAGGCCTATCTGCAGCAGTGGACTTTCTATGGCTTGGCTGTTAATAACCCAATACATTCCATACCTGCATTTTGAGCGCACACACTTGTGCACTTTAATAGCTCATGTGTACCTAGTTGTCTGGTCTACGGGGGTAGGGGGTAACGTCTATTTACCTGCCTTTTACATAATTTATTATCTCCTAACATTCTATTGAAAATAGACTCATTTCTTACTTTAAACGTAATCTTAGTTATATTCCTACTAGGATTGTTTGATTTAGTGTTATATTTTAGTTTTATAGCTTTCAATACATAAATAAATGCATGTAAATTTAATTGGTAAATTATTTTATATTCAGTATCCTCTTCAGGACAAAGACTCCTCTATATAGAAGCGATTTTACCTAAGGCCTTGTTATATCCTTGAATAAATCTAGGACCCAACAAGACATGATGATATTTTATATCTGCCTGTAAACAAATGACGGTTATAATAATTAAGTTGTTCAATTTTGTGTAATCGTCATTCTCATACAGGGGGCTCCCATACAACAAACGTAATTTTTTGCTCGATATTGATAACAGCAACCGGTAAACGCTTGAAATATTCACAGAATGTTTAAATATATATTCACTTAAAAAATAAATAATCGAATTACAGTTAAACAAATATTTAAGGGGGCTCCCATACAAAAAACGCGATTTTTTGCTCGTTTTATTAGTAGACAGTAGTACGGAACCCTTCGTGCGCGAGTCCGACTCGCACTTGGCCGGTTTTTTTTAATTTGTTACCCCTCGATCCGTCCCAAATCGGTATATGCCAAGACCCTCCCTTCTCTAGTTTTTACGTAGGAGAGGTAGTTGTAAATATTTAAACCATTTTTTGCGTACATATAGTTACAAATTAGTAATTACCTAGTCATACGGCCTGGTACTTATTATGTGACAAAAATCTAAGACCTCCCCTGGCCCCGGTGACCATGCGTGATATTTTTAACCCCCGACGCAAAAAGAGGGGTGTTATAAGTTTGACGTGTCTGTAATCTGTATGTCTGTCTGTGGCACCGTAGCTCGCGAGCGGATGAAGCGATTTCAATTTTTTTTTTTTTTTGTGGGGTCTCAAATGAAAGCGCATAAGTGCTTGAGTAGGGGTTTTTTTAATTTTGAATTTTAGCTTGTGAAGAGCCAAAAGTCACATAGTACTTATGCTAAGTATCTTAACTCTACTCTGCAGTGATCTATAGAAGAAAGTTAAGTTCTACTCTAAATGGCTGATGCCCGATGGTAAAATATTGGGGCTTGCTTGGAGCTGGAGCTGGATGCAGAAGCATCTCATTCTCACAAGGCCTTCGTGGTGTGGATCACCATGCTGAACTGTTGCATTGTCTGCATTCGCAGTGGGCAGTGAGTATGGTGACCACCACTTTTGGATTCTGTTTATGCTTTCAATCAGGCAGAGTAGAGTCACTTTGGCGGGCTCATACATAAAAAAGCTGAGAAGAGTTAGTGGGTAACCTACTTTGGCGTTAAGATTTACATTTTTAATAGATTCTTCTACCTAAAAATGAGAATGTGTTATAGAAAGCCACCTGAATTCTAGAAGACGTTACTACGCCATCTGGTACTACTAAGTACTAGCATATATCTTTTAGGGGGGCTTTTATAATAGGTACGTATGTAGCCAACATAGCTGTTAAACATAACTTGTTAAATGTTAACTTTTTTATATAATTGGGAGTGTAAACGAGCAAGCACTGCAAGCAGGACACCTGTTGGTACGGGACTACCATACCACTGCACATAAATGTGTGTGAATGAATGTTGTTGGACCTCATGCTACACAAGCGCCTCTAGTGGCAAATATTTGTGTGGCAAATTCACACGCGATTACAAACTCACGTCTGTGCACGCGATAGCCCCAAGCCCCTATTGTTTCTATATTAACAATGTACTCTGTGCCCTATTGCAACTCAAGAAGTCAAGAAAAAACATGCATGTTGCCATACTTGTCACACTAACTTAGGGCGACAAATAAGTCATAACTTTGTCATACTCAGAATTAGGCAGGACACTCCTTGAGATCCAGAGCTTATTCTTATCTATTTATTTTTACTAATTCCCTACCAATTACTTTTTAGGTCACACGAGACGAACAGTTAGACCTAAACAAAAAATAATATTGGCATTATTACAAAAAAATTTTTTGGCCGTCAAATTGACAACGACTTTGACATAATCTAATCCGTAAACAAAACAAACGGTCGGTTGTGAGTATCAGTAAACCTCGTTTACGTTTCGATTATTGTAAGAGAAAGTAAATAAAAGAACTAACATTTATATAATTAATTACTGTGTTTTTGTATAATGGCTCGTGTTTATGTGAAGAAGGATCCTTTCATTTGCTGTGATGAGTGAGACCGACGATACGGATGTTCTTCTGCTGATACCACCAAACTTTTTTTTAGTCCAAAGCTCTGATTCCGAAGACTCTCTTCTAGAATCTTCAAGGACCGTAGTACATAAACCCCAATCTTGTACTGCCCAAGTTCTCGGCCAACTAGTTAACCAAGTGCATACATTGGAATCCAGATTGGAAAGTTTGGAAGCCAACAGTGATTTATCGAGTATCAGTACCTTAATTAAATCTAAGAGCTTGGATACAAGCGAAAGTATTGATAATCGAAGCTTGGACCGGAAATGTTATACTTTTCCGCGTAGACGGAAAAAGAAACTTACAAAAAAGCAAAGAAGTAGAGATTTGTCGCTGACCAGCTTAGATTCCATAAGTACAGTTGTTGGAAGTGTCCCACCTCTAGAGTTAGACTATATTGAACCATTTCGTCCTAAACCCGTTGATATTATAAATGATATTACAAGCATGGATGGTGATGTAAGCAGTATAGTTTCCACACCAAGTAAAAACAATGATAGGTTACTTCTGCATGAAATTGATGAATTTCTTACTAAAGTTGAAAACTATGAAACTCCTGACACCCAGTTCAAGGATGTAGAGTCAAGCGTTACTCCTGAAAATGTCATAAAAGCAACAGGGGACTATATAGCACAAAAATTTGACACTACAAACAATGTTGAAGAGGTAAAACTTCCGAGCGGTAGAGTCGTGCCAAGCAATATACTCGATAAATATATTTATTTAGTAAAAAACAGTGCTGCAGCTACAAAACTAGAAAAACCGTTGAATACAAGTTATAAAAGTTGTGATAGACCATCTGTAAGCAATGTTGAAAGTGGGTCAAAAGTAACCCCTGAGACCTCTAAACAAGACAACAGATCTCCAATTATTAGAAAGCTAAACTTTTGTGAAAAAGACGTACCACAAACCTCTACCCCTAAAAAAAACCACACCAGCTATTTAGACTCGTTCCGACCATCCTCAAATAAGATCTATGACCGGGCATCAAAAGTTCTAGAGCAATATAAAGCTCAGAGCTATAGCAGAAACACCCAAACATCAGTCACAGATAGTTACTCTTCTCTGAAAAAAGAAGAGTTCAAGATGCCACAAATGAGACCTTACTGCCCAGAGATTAAAGATGGTATGAGAATGGCCTCTTTGCAGAATAAATACATGGAGACTATTGATACGGATCTGTTGAGTTTGAGCGAGCTTTGGGGTGATAGGGGGGACGGGGGAGAAAGAGGAAATTGTGTGAAATTGGAAGAAGAAAAATTAAAAAGAGAAGTAAGTAGAATCATGTTTTTTTATGGTATATCCTATGGTAGGCTAAATAAATAGATAAGTTACCTGATCGTAAAAGCTTATGCCTGGTTTTCATTAGCTTGACTAATCTCAAAACAAGTATAAATGTAACACTCTTGTGATTCTGGAGTTGTTGGTGTTCATATTATGTGTGCCTATGCGGTGTGGACTTTTAAAAGTTGTTGATGACTATCATGATGATATTATGTGTCCTTAATAACATGGAAGTAGCTAGAGGGTTTTTGGGATTTAACCCTCCCCAAAATTTTTCTACTTACTTACTAACTTATTTTTTATATCTCTCATTTTTATTCATAATAAAATAATATATGGACATAGTCATTTTAATATCTTGAAATCCCTCCGAAACTAAAACTTGGCTACGCCCGTGCTTAATAGTACCTGGATAAAATAGTATTGAAAGTTTGTAGAGCCACGCTGATTTCAGCACAAATGGCTTAATCAGGGACACCTCTCTCACATAAGACCAACCTAAAATAATAGCATTTGTGCTGTCGTGTTTTGTTGGTGAGTGCGGGACCAGAAGCCTGATGATGCAGTTAGCATCTCAATAGCCTGCCATAGTGTGGGTCACTATACTGCATTGTTGCATTGGAGCTATGAGTATGGTGACCACCACTGCTTATGCTTTCGATTAGGCAGAGTAGAGTCACTTTGGCATAATCATTAATTTAAAAAAAAAAATTAGAATTTTCAAGAAATCTATTTTGTTTACAGCACTGTGAATCTATGATCCAACAACTGCAAAAGAAAATTCTAGACCAACAAGAAAGATTAGCAGTAGCTGTCAAAGTTGACCGTGCTAAGGATGTGGCTATCAACAAGTTACGAGAGGCCTGGCTGAGGCTTACAGGCAACCTGGACAGGGCAGAAGAGAGACATAGACAGGCTTTAGAGAAGATGGTCAGGGAAGTGGAGAATTTCAGAATGGTTGCTGAGGATGCACAAAAGGTACTTACTCATTACTAACTTAATAATTGGTGACTGGTGGCCTAGATGTCTTAGTAACAGCTGTTACTACTACTGTTACTGGATCCCTTTTGCTTCAGCTGCAGAGTAAGTAACTGTGTGATTTTAGTCAGTTCAGGGTCACTCAGTTCGGGTTACAGAGGTGATGGCCATAAGGTTAAAAAACCTTTTACACACCTTTGACACGTAATTGTAGCTTTACAACAACAAACGCGGGTTACGTTGCGAAGCGAGGTTAGTCTAAAAAAGTAGCCTAAGTTACTCCTTATATCATCAGCTATCTGGCGGTAAAAGCACAGAATAACTAATAGTACTTACGTACAGAAGTTCCACTGTCGAACAAAAGTCAAGTTTAGGCACCAAAAATTTTCAACTCTGCCACCTCGCAAGCGAAATTAAATCTTGTCATGTGACCCGAGTGTTCAATTTCGTTAAACACCACTCGATTTACAGCAAGAGCCCAGGGTGCCCACTTGCTGCCGATTAGGTAAATATTAGAATAAATAATAAAGATAACACCTTTAGTAACAAAATAAGTAAAAACGTTTTAACAAACATTATAATCTTGTCTACTACTGGTCCTGTCCTGTCCTACCTGTCGTACTAGGTACCTATTTAATTTTTTATTTACTTTATATATTTTTATTTCATTTATTTTACACAGAGAAAAACAAACTGAATTACAATCATTGTCCCCCAAAACCTGTAAAAACATGGTTGATGGTTTGACTGGGAGATTGAGTGTCCGTACAATTATGAACTTATAAAATAGTATTATCAAAGTAAACTAACAATTTGGAAACAAAACTTACAACTATGAAATTAAGAAATTATTTTTAAACTTTTAAAGGTACTTAGGTACAAAAAAAAAAAAACCGACTTCCAAAAACATCCAACGAAAACTCTCTGTCAAAAAACACTTAAAAGCGTAAAATAAACTGGTTCTTCATAAATTGCCTATACCTAATTCTTTATTCATTTAAATAGTAGTATTATAATGGGTGCTAGGTACCTAAAATCTGTTTGAAGTCGGTGCCAAGTGACTATCGCTTAGACTTTTGTAATTGTTCGTTTGTATTCTTTTTGGCTAAGCACCGACTTCAAATAGATTTTAGGTACCTAGCACCCATTATAATACTACTATTTAAATGAATAAAGAATTAGGTATAGGCAATTTATGAAGAACCAGTTTATTTTACGCTTTTAAGTGTTTTTTGACAGAGAGTTTTCGTTGGATGTTTTTGGAAGTTGGTTTTTTTTTTTTAATAAAAAGTTTTTATTTTACAGTTTTTAGTGCAAACAATCGTAGGTAAGTAGTAAGTTGAATTATTTCATCAAATTTCATCATCAAGAATACAAATTAAGGTACGTGTAATATTAAAATAATCCTCTAATCCCTAACTGTTGAAGAGTTTAATCTTCTATCATCAGCTCACCTAAATAGCTTGAAAGTATACGACTGAAGGTCTTTAGATACGTATGAAATTGAAAGAATTATTCTCCAACTCCTAACCGTTGAGGAGTTGTACCTTCCACCTTCCATCATCAGCTTACCTAAATAATTTGTAAGAATACGACTAAAGGTAACTTATATACATATGATATTTAAAGATTTATCCTCCAACTCCTAACCGTTAAGGAGTGGTACCTTACATCATCAGCTCATCATCATAAAATGATGATTACCAGACGCAAATACCGGTGTAACTTCAGAAAATATACGAAAAACATAGTATGTGCCTATAAAAAATGAGGGTTTCCCTCGATTTCCCTGGGATCCCATAATCAGATCCTGATATGCTGGCAATGGGACCACCACGGAAGCATACCCTGTCGAATACAAAAAAAAATTTCAAAATCGGTCCACAACTGACGGAGTAATCAGGTAACATACATAAAAAAAAAAAAAAAAAAAAAAAAAAAAAAAAAAATACATACAGTGGAACATAGAACCTCCTCCTTTTTGGAAGTCGGTTAAAAATTTATTATATTAAATACTTTTTTAGTTTCTTTCTAAAAGTTTTTAATTTGGGTTCTCCCTGATGTCCGTCAGCAGACGACATTAGTTTTTTAGAGTTTTGACACCATAATAATTATATTGCCGTCACTAAGCGAGAAATTTTTGTAATGTATGAATGTATGTCTGTCTTAACATAGTTTATTGCCTAGTAGTCCTTCCCGGGAGGCGCTCGGCGGAACATAACTAAACTGAGAAGTGAAACCCCCTGGTTAAAGTCCCGTAAAAATTCGTACAGCTGTTCCAGAGATTAGCCGACATAGAGACAAACATAGACAGACAGACGGACAGACAGACAAAATTTTTAAAAATTGATTTTTGTTGTACCTAAATATTGTATACTCTTTCATATAGGTAAATTAAGTGAAAGGCTTATAATTTAAAAATAATTATTATTTAAGTTGAAAACAGACACTTCAATTTTATTCACTTCATTTTTATTAACTGCCTCGTTGATCTCGCGGTTGGCGTGTGCGACTGCTGATCATGAGGTCTCGTTGAGGGTTCGATTCCCGGGTCGGACCAAATGTTTGTATGATCTACAAATGTTTGTTTCGGAGTTTGGGTGTTTTCTATGTATAATATGTATGTATTTACCAAAAAAAAGAAGTATATATGTATTTGTATCAGTTGTCTAGTAGTACCCATAACACAAGCTCTGCTTAGCTTGGGACTAGATGGCGTTGTGTGTTAGATGTCCGAAAAAAAAAAATCATTGTCCGAAAAAAATATTTATTTGTATAGATGTATAGATAATGTTCCTTTTTACAGAAAACGAGTCACTTCGAAACCGAACTATATAAAGCCTTAGACCTAGCACATGATTATCAAGAGAAGTGCAAACACCAGACAGCTGAGAAGAAAGAACTGGAACAGAGACTGAACAAGAGTTTGTTAGAAAGAGATGAGGTCATCGCACGTAAAGACAAAGAGGTTGAAGCGTTGAAAGAGAACTATGAAACTGTTATGAGACTGAATAAGCAGTCTACAGATTGTGTGAAGAATCTTGAAGATGCTTTGGAAAGAGTAAGTGATGAATTTCAATACGAGTTACTATACCCTATTCAACTTCCTCTGAGACAAAAGGTAAACAAAGAAACCAATGTTTCTCAAACGAGTTGATCGAGAGTAAACATGGCCGATGTAACCAAACTAATTACAAAATTTCACATTTCTACGTAAATTATTTGCCTTATCACTACTCTTCAATTTAGTAGTGTTACAATACGTTCAAAGTTTGGGAACAGCTACAGTTTTAGGTGTTTTTAATGTCACTTTTTAGTCAGTCCACTGTGAACTCGGAAAATTTGGACAGTTGCAATCATTTTATTTTTTAACACACGTATTTCCGTTGTACTTGACACTGGCAAAATTGTTGACATCGGCACAGTTTGCCATTTTCCAAGAAAAAGAAAGAAAATGTCACTTTTTTTATTGATTCCAGATGCATATAAAATTTGACCTATTAAAGAACCTTTTTCTGGTTTGTTTACCTTTTGTCTCAGAGGAAGTTGAATAGACTATAGTTGACCTATGTAGAGACCGACAAATCTTTCTTCTTTTCCCTAATGAGTATTAGGAATATACAACATGTGTCGCGAGGGACTTTACAATAATACATAAAACAGACACAAAGAACACCCAGACTGAGAACAATAATTTGTGGATCACACAATGTGTTGTTCCTTGTGGGATTTGAACCCACAACTCTTCGCACACACAGTAGAAAGCGGCGTGGCGACCGCTTAAACCACTGGGCCAAACGTGCAATCTCTCAAAGGGAATAAATTTTTCCCATTTTTAACCAACTTCAAAAAAAGGAGGAGGTTCTCAATTCGACAATTTTTTTTTTTTTTTTTATTTGTCTTTGCGGATAACTTCGTCGTTTATGGACCGATATCCCAACGGTGGTACCATGATAAGGACACTAAGATCTGATGGTGGCATCTAAGAGAAATCGACTCGAACCTTGGAGTTGGTTTTTTTTTTGTTAATTTTTTTTTATCAAAGGTTCTAAGTTCTAACTGATTCTAAGAAAATATTTACATCTAAAATCTAACAACTGTGGGTACATGGAAATAACAGTGTGTCAGTGCAAAGAATTTTCCCAGAAAACTCTGAGAAATTGTATTTTGCATCTACCTAATGTTACTCTGATACAAATTTACGTATTAACTAAGTCTAACTAATTATAAAAAAACATTTCTTTTAGGAAAAGTCAGACCATGAACAAACTAGAAATGGTTCGTCTGACCTCACCCGTAAGATACAATCGTTAAACGACCAGATGTCCATCATAGTTCAAGAGCGCGACCTTCTAAAGGAGAAGGTGAATGAAGAACGATCAAGAGGTAACGTGTTGGAGAAGCAGTTAGCGGAGAAGCAAAACCAAAGTAGCGAACTACTGAAGAAGTGTGTAAGTTAGTTTTTTTTACATTTTGACGAGAAGTCGATTAGTAGTGATGAAAAATATTGTCCATTCGGTTTTAAATAACAATCGATTTTATTTAGGAGGGAATTTTAGTCGATATAAAAAGAAAAATATTTTAAATAATTTTTTCTATATCTATCTATATATATAAAAATTTCGTGTCACGATGTATGTGCGGGATAAACTCCGAAACTACTGAACCAATTTTTATCAAATTTTGTAAGCATCTGTAATTTGGTCCAACTTGGTAGATAGGGTAGTTATCATCTCAATTATTGATCTCTAAAAAAAAAGTTTTGGTACAAAGTTCGCCAGGTAACTAGTATCAATATATAAACTTATATCGATAGTGAACTGCTGCTGCGGCTGCTGGTGGTACTCGGGTAAGTTTAAATTTTATATAAAATCAACTCCTTACAGGACAATCTGGACAACGAAGTAAAGAACCTGCGCAAACATCTAGAACTCCAGAAGACGGAGCTGAAGTGCCACTACCAGAAGCAGCTGGAAGACGCAGTGATGGCCAAGCTCCAGGAGTTCCAGCAGCAACTGGACATGGCGGAGAGGGAAATGGAGAGTGATGCCCGGAGCAAAGAAATATCGATAGTTGATACTTATAATAAGCAAATTTCTAGGATAGAGGAACAGTGAGTTTGCATATAACTTCTAGTTAACCCGCTCAAATCATCTGCAACTATCAAAAGAAAGTTTTTTAGTTTTCGCAATATTTTTCATTGATAGCTTATAATACATATAAAGATTCATTTTTATATTTAGATTATTTGTAGACATGTATTATGTGGACTATGTATAGCCCAGTTGCACTCGGTGATTAGAAATAATCACCGGGTGATCGATAGTGGCACGTTAGGAGTCAAATACAGTTGAATTTATAATCTCCTCCTTTTATGAAGCCGGTTAAAAAACTCAACAGCAACCCGACTCAGGAATCGAATCCGAGACTTCTTGATCGTCTGTAGTACTCTTCTTAGATATAGTAATTGAACTTATATGTTTTCTGGTTTGTCTTTTTTATTATTTCCATCCCTCATCTGACTATCAAAAATTAATATTATTTTAAATTTCTTTCTAATACGATTATATTGCCTTTCAGACACAAGTTAGAAATAAATGTCTTAGAAGAGAAACAGAAAGAAGAAATTAAGTTGTACAGGCTACAACTGGCCCAGGCCAGCGAGAAGATTGGACTACTCGAGGTAAGACACTTACGAGACTTAAAGCCAGTTCCACTAGTTCTTGATAAAGTGTCAGATAGTTATTCGCCAAAGAACACTATTTAACAAATTTAAGTCGTAATTGTTATTTGTCTCCATCCAAGAAACAGAAATCTAAAGTTGTTTGACGGATAACTTTACAATAGTCTTTCAGGGACTTTAAGAGTAGGTGTACACCAGTCTTTTAGGGGTCTCAAGTCTCTCTTAATCTTTGAACTACGGTGTAATTGAACGCAAGTGGACTGTAATTTTACTATATAATTATCGTTAAGAAGAATTATGTGTCGGTATGTGTGATACGCGGACTTCGGAGTGTTCCGTCGCACCCTCACGCAAAATATATTTAGCATAACTTTTTTAAGTTTTCGAGCCATAGGCTTCGTCTAACATGTCATGACAACATGAACTGATCCTGTGACCTTCAACTGCCCACCTCCTTTTTTTTTTTTTAACGTGTGGAAATCCCCTCGGACCGTCACCCCACCGGGGTTTGCGGCGGGGCGGTGTGTCGGACTCGAACCGACTAAAACCACACGGTGTGCCACTCTGCGCCTGTGAAGGGAGGAATCCGGGAACTGCAGTTATTAACACGTCCGGACCCCTCCCAGAGCTGCCCGCACAGAAGCGGGCACCGTCACCTGATGGACTCTCAATGCAGGCGACGTACGGCACACGCGTATGTCGCCCCCTCGCGGGTGGCCACTAGAGCGGATGGAGGGGAAAGCCCGTCCCGACCATCCGCGGCCACACTCAGGGCGGCATGAGGCGCTGACAGGCGCGCCTCCGCCGCCCGGTTCGCCGGCGGCGGATCGGGTCCGGGTGGATATCATCCTCCCGGGCCTTCTCCGCCACCTCCTTCTGCGAGATTACATCTTCGCAGAAGGTTGCGACCGCGGTAAAACTGCTATCGCTACCGGCCATAGCATATGACGGCTGGTAGCGAGAAATCTCCTTCGATGACTGCAGTGAGGACCCGACGCTGCGACGCCCATGCGGGGCAGATCGCCATCGTGTGCTGGGCCGAGTCCTCACTGCAGTCGCAGTGGTGGAAGGCGGGACTCAATTCCCTCCTGGCGACCGAGTGCAGGTACTTCCCGAAGCAACCGTGCCCGGAAAGGACCTGCGTCAGTCGGAAGGAAAGGATCCCGTGCTGCCGCCCTGCCCACTCGAGGATGACCGGCTGGAGAGCCTCCACGGCGGCAAAGCCAGCGCGTGGAGTCTCCAGCCGGAACGACCATCTGTCCATAGTGGCTCGACAGGCGGCTTCACGCCACTCGCGTACCTCTTCGGGCGGAGGGCGATAGCCATACTCCGCCCGATATTCAGCCACCCGTAGATAAACTTCGGCGAGCACTTCCGCCTCCAAATCCCACGGGGGTGTTCCGGCCAGGGCGCACGCCGCCTCGGTCGACACCGTGCGGTATCCGCGTATGGCTCTGACCGCCAATACCCTCTGAGGCCGCCAGAGGCGGGCCTTATTTAGGGCAGTCAGAGCCGCCACCCACACCGGTGCACCTGGCGCTATATAGCGCCATCGACCGGACAACCCCCGTGTACAGGAGTCGCGTTGCGACGCTGGCTCCACCCAAGTTGGGCAAAAGTCGCCCAAGGGGGAGGCAGCGTCGACCAGCTTTGGACCAAGCTGTCGGAAGTGCTCGTCGAAGAGCCACCTACCGTCGAGGATCAGGCCCAGATACTTCATCTGGGCCCGAACCGGTACGAGGACCGAGTTGGTCTCTATGGAGGCGCCGGGGGGCGGACCACGACGGGGCCCATGAAATAATAGGGCCTCCGTCTTGTCCAGGGCCACCCATGAGCCCAGCGCCTCGATGCGCCCGACCACCAGAGAAACACCCCAGGTGGGCAGGCGCGCCGCCTCTTGGAAGTTCGCCCCCCGGGCTGTGACAAGAGTGTCATCGGCGTAACAAATTACGCCCAGCCCAGGGGGCAGACGGCTTCGAAGGACCCAGTCGTACCCTCGTTCCACAGGAGTGGTCCAAGGACAGACCCCTGCGGGCCTGCCCACCTCCTAGCTAAACCCTCCGTGTTTTTTCTTCATGTAACGTTAAGTGTTACCGTGGGAGAGCTACGCTTCGGAATGAATGGGCCGGCTCGACTGGAGTGATACCACGGCCTCACAGAAAACCGGTGTGAAACAGCACCTGCACTGTGTGTTCACCGAGTGAGTGAGGATACCGGAGGCCCATATAACCCTTCTTCCCATCCCCCAAAGGCCGGAAACGTGCTTGTGACGCCTCTGGTGTTGCGGGTGTCCATGGGCGGCAGTAATCGCTTACCATCAGGCGATACGTCTGCTCGTTTGCCCCCTTATTCCATAAAAAAAAGTGTAATGGATATGTTGTGTAGAGCAAGCCCAAAACGTCCACTGTGGGACACAGACTCTCTACAGGAACTGGTTCTGTGTCCTTCACCTCCCACCTCCTAGCTAAACCCTCCGTGTTCTCTCTTCGTGTAAGATTTAGTGTAACGGATATGTTTGACTGCCACGGTGGCACAGTTGTAGCGTATGCGACTGCCGTGCTTGAGGTCTCGAGTTCGATTCCCGGGTAGGACCAAATGTTTGTATGATCTGAAATATTTGTTTCGGAGTTTGGGTGTTTTCTATGTAAAATATAAGTGTATTTACAAAAAAAAAGTATATATGTATTTATATCAGTTGTCTAGTACCCATAACACAAGCTCTGCTTAGCTTGAGACTAGATGGCGTTGTGTGTTAGATGTCCGAAAAATATGATGAAATATGTTGTGTAGAGCAAGCTGGAGTCGTACCGGCGTCGTCGCGGTCAGATCGCGTCGCAGTTGCACGGCGTCATGGAGTCGCAGTGGCGCCAGGCTCTGCTCATCCTCACCAACGGACACCAGCCGCCCTCGCTCGACGTCACCAGGCCTGACAGCGGTGACCACTCTCTCTACACTGTGTTTCATTATCCACACCGTCCCTTTGCCCGTCATCGGAACCGATAAGACAAATTGAGAGGAAAAAAATATTTTTATACGAAAGTTTCAAAAGCATTTCATTTGACTGCCTCGTTGGTAGGTCTCGGGTTCGATTCCCGGGTCGGACCAAATGTTTGTATGATCTACAAATATTTGTTTCGGAGTTTGGGTGTTTTCTATATATAATATGTATGTATTTACAAAAAAAAAAGTATATATGTATTTGTATCAGTTGCCTAGTACCCATAACACAAGCTCTGCTTAGCTTGGGACTAGATGGCGTTGTGTGTTAGATGTCTGAAATTTATTTATTTATTTATTTTTTAGAATTTTGATGAAGGTATGTTTAGCTGTCGTCAAAAATTTGGTTTCATTATGGTTTAAAAAATGAGTTTCAATAAAATTCTTATTTTTTTCTTATTAATATGATCAATACTTACATGAGAACAATGTTGAACAAATTTCATAAAAGTTCTAAACATACTATAAAGTTAACCATTCATAATATCATGTATATTATACACAAAACAAGTAAAATTTTAACAAAAACCGACTTCAAGGTTCGACTCGATTTCTCTTGGATGCAATCATCAGATCTTAATGTTCTTATCATGGTACCACCGATCTCCTTTCCGTTAAAAAAAAATCATCAAAATCGGTTCATAAACGACGAAGTTATCCGCGAACACACAAAAAAAAATACATATACGGTCGAATTGAGAACCTCCTCCTTTTTTGAAGTCGGTTAAAAAGGGAGGAATTATTTCCAATGAACCACTAAATTTCATTATTTTTACTTCATTAATGAATGCAAGTTTCTTCATTTATTTCGAAGTTACAATTCTTTCAGTGTCGACGTTAGGTCCGGAGTATCCAAAAGTGCCTCCACTGTCCTTACCGGACCGCGGTCTAGTCCGTCCCGAACGTGCTGATAGACTGGACCGTTTTGATCGGCCGGACCGCGTTGAGCGACCGGACCGCGCCGACCGTGGCGACATGCAGGACAAGTTGGTGGATGGTCTCACCGATAATGAATTACAACAGTACGTTAAACTGGTAATAACACTTCTTTTTTTTGTTTTTTCTTTATGATCTGAGATAGAATAATGAATTAATTTTCTTTGCTTTCTTAGATTGATATAACTTTGGAAACGTGTAATAATATAAACCTATTATTCGTGAGTTTTAATGTCTGTTACAAATTATTGATATTTAATGGGTCTTTTTTTAAGATTTTTTAATAGATAACAATTATTATTCATTTGTTTAAAAAGCAATTTATTTAAAACTTCGTTCTTCGGATTTTGAGGTCCTAATAAGGTACACTTATACTCCTGCAGCCGCTCCTTTGCAGCCCACACAAGATATTATTAATACTAAAAAGCCGTAATATAAAAAAAAAGTTCCGATATGAAGGGAGGTCATGCAAATTCTTATATTACATGCCGTTATTACTAGTAAATTCGAGAAAGGTCATTAACCGGTTCCAAGCATGCGCCGGCGACCGTGAACGAATCAACCGCGTGACAATCAATCTATGTTCGACGCTATGTATATCAATGTAAGATTCATTGTTCTATACCTCAAGAAACCAACGAGAACTTTCACGATGTTAGCCGTGTCGAGTCTTGTTCTTTAAAGATCTTTTTTCGTAACAATAGAGATGCTTGTTTGTTTTACCGGGCCATTTCCACTTAGCCTCTTGATTGGGCCGTTCCAATCATCCCAGAAGCTCAGCAGCCTTTTCAGGTCACTACATGTTTCCGGGAGTGATGTTGATTGGAGGATGTCTGCCCGTTGATCTGTCACACGTCTACATTCTGTGAGATCGTGCTGCGGCGTTTCTTCTGCCTCCATGCATCCCCTGCACAGAGGGCTGTCTGTTGCGCCTATAGTGAATAGGTAGTTGTTTCGGGGACAATGCCCTGTCAGGATACCCGTGACCTTCCTGCGATCGACACTTTTTAGTCTAAATAGGGATAAAAAATCTTGTTTTTCTAGAGTGTAGAGTATCGTCGAGTGAGTTTTTTTTAAATGTGTTTCCAGCTACTAACCCGGCCTGCAGCGCTGGACGGTAGCGGAGACAGCGCGGAACCGCAGCGCGACACGGACGAGCTCGCCTCGCAAGAGCGCAAGGACCGGGGAAGACGACCTCTACACAACAAACCTCCCTGGAAAGCTTAGTCGCTCACACACACTTCTATTTCACTTCTTTTTTTATGGAATAGGGGGCAAGAGAAGTTAACGTATCGCCCGATGGTTAGTGATTACCGCCGCCCATGGACACCCGCAACACCAGAGGTTTTACAAGTGCGTTGCCGGCCTTTGGGGGATGGGGGGAAAGTTTTGGGTATGGGCCTCCGGTATCCCCACTCACTCGGTTTTACAGCGCGAGCGCTTTCACACGGGGGTTTTCTGTGAGGCCGTAGTATCACTCCGGTCGAGCCGGCATTCATGCCAAAGCGTGGCTCTCCCACGGTATCTGTAACCACCTTATTCATAGACTGTTCTGTATTTACTCTAAACATACATAAATGAGCTAAGGATATGTTAATAATATTATGTAGATTTCGTAAACGGTTGTGGACATATTTTATATTTTTTTTAAATCTCATTTAATTTAACATTTTAAAGATATTAAAATAAACAGACATTATGAAAAGGATGGGAAAAGACGTATAACAGATAATGGTTAATACTCATTTTACTTAATAGGTACATGAATTGATTTTTATTAATATTATAAACGCGAAAGTTTGTAAGTATGGATGGATGTTTGTAACTCTTTCACGCAAAAACTACTGAGCGGATTTGGATGAAACTTTACAGTAATATAGCGTATACATCAGAATAACACATCTGGCTACTATTTGCAGCGATAACCGACATACACGCGGGCGAGCCGTGGGCAACAACTAGTATTCTAATAATAGTGTAACAGAAAATTAAACAAATGTTATCATCAAAACCCATAACAGTCAACTGCTCGACATCGGTCTCTTCTTAAAAAGGAGGTTTTGGCCCAAACGGATTGGTATAGAGATCGTTTCAAGTTATCTTTTCTCTTTGCAGAGATGTAGTTAGTACTTTATCGGCTCTTATGACACCCACGAGATGAACAGGGGTGGTGACCATAGAGCTATTATAGATAGAGTAGGGAAGACATACGGCTGCCTGTAAGCGGAAACGTCCAACGGTTAAAAAGAGAGAGAAGATCGCGGTACCCCATCTGTCTTTCTCTACCGACTCATGCGCAGTAAAGGACTAATAATAATGGTAATCTATTACCAATTACAATTAACCGTCGAATCGTTCTGCTATGCTGCTTTTCCGCGCTAACTGCTCATACGCGAATAGAGAGAGACAGATACGGAGCGCGATTGTCTCTTACTTTCTAACCGAGGGACGGCTGGAGGCCTGGCCCCCTTGCTCTATCTATAATATCTCTATGGTGGTGACACCCCATATTCTTAATCCGTCACCAGTACCACACAAAGCTTTATAATAACAAATATTTATTTACCTGATATTTTCTAGCTATAAACCATACCCACCTATATTAAACGAATCCCCCCCACCTTTTATAAAATAATAATTATCAAGTAAACAATGAATAACGGCAACTGCACAAGTGTTTTAGCGGTCACCTGCCGCTTTCTACTACGCCGAATGTTGTAGGTTCCAACCTTAGAGCATACAGTATATGGAGGGAGCGCTGAACGATCGAAAAGCGTGATTGGAGTAGAGAGAGACCGAGTCTAGGCTGAGTTTATCTCTCTCACGAAGCTTCCCCAAGATAACCCTCAGCGCATGCGCAATGCACCAACCAATCACCGAGACTGTGTGAGAGAGATAGATTGCCTACTCCGATCACGCTTTCCGCTCGTTCAGCGCTTCCTCTATATATTGTATGCTCTAAGGTTGAATTTTCGTCATTTTTTTTTTCGATATATATTTAGGTTTTTGGGTTCAATCACAAAGTGTGATCCACAAATTGTTTTTCTGAGTCTGGGTGTCCGTTTCAATGAATTTTTATAAAGTTATTTTTAAAAAAGAAAGAAAGATGTTGAGCGATATAATAAACAAAATAACAGCAATAATAAGAGTAATACTTAGGTCAGATCATAATTATCATAATAATATGCGACTTCTATAGGATTCGCGAGTGTTTTTGTATTATGTTATTGTGTAGTTTTGTAAGGTGCTTTATTTTAATTTGTGTATATATACTGTATTTTTGTATCAGGTTTAAAGTGAAATGTATGATAAATTTTTGTATAATAATAATGTTATGAATTTGGAACATTCCCGAATAACACTCCATATTTTGTTGTTTAATAAATTAAATTTTTATATAAGTGAGTTTTATTGTTACTACCCAAATTTGTGTTTCTTTATTTGACCACTTTAGTCACTGCGCTAGTAGCCTCTCTGAGTCTCGGCGTCACTTTTTACAGTATGAGGGAGTTAAAGAGCAGACGGGACACCTTATGGTAAGCGATTACCGCCGCCCATGGACACCTGCGACTTCAGAGACACAAGTGCGTTGCCGGCCTTTGAGGCCCCTAAAAGCATGACGATTTTTTTGTTATAATATCGGCACTCGGATAGGGGCAAACGAGCAGACGTATCACCTGATGGTAAGCTATTACCGCCGCCCATGGACACCCGCAACACCAGAGGACACAAATGCGTTGCCGGCCTTTGGGGGATGGGGCGAGGGGTTGGGGTATGGGTCGCCGGTATCCTCACTGACTCGGTGAACCACAGCGCCAAGATACTCTATGCACAGCGCAAGCGCTATTTCACATCGGTTTTCTGTGAGGCCGTGGTATCCCTCCGGTTGAGCCGGCCCATGCATGCCGAAGCGTGGCTCTCCCACGGTAAATAGGAGCTATGAGCAGATGTGATGTTCGAGAGTAGTGCCGTGTAGAGCGTGCTCTCCAGCGAGAGCAACCACTCATGCACGGTAACTTGAAGCTACTGGCGAGTCTGTAGGCCTAAGATATCAAATCTTTTGAGCCGGTTTGTGGAGTATTTTATGGTCAGCTGGCGTGCTAATTCATTTGCGTGGTATTTTAGCCTTTTCACATAATTCTCGGAAGTCATGTCGTATTTCCTCCCTCACTGTTTTCACTGAGAACTGTTGATGCGGTTCCGCATTGGTAACAAACCACGGTACATTTACGGACCTTAGGATCTTATTCGGAGCTCTCTGTATGACATTAATATTGGAGTCTTTGGCGAATAACTGTCCGATTTTTTTAAATACATCATCAAAAGCCTTCGATGGATAAAAATCGTCCTATTTCACTCTTACCCGCCAACCAAATGGCTAAAAAATATTTAAAAAAGACTGATTTCATTACCATCTCAAAACTAATACCTCTTAGTTATTATAATAATTAGTTGGAGGTGAGTTATTTATTATACAATAAAAAATAAACACAAAATATTAACGAATTTTTATTGATGAAGGTAAATGCGATTTAAAAATATATTCCAATATTATTATAATGGCATCATGATCTTTATACAAAACCTAAATGTACACTTATTACATTTCTATAACAATATTTATAAACAGGCAAGAACTTAAAAACATAATATTCGATCTGTTACGATCAAGTGTAATGAAAACACAGCCTAATAACATATATATAATATGAATGCATATGTATATACATATTAATATATTTTATTGGTAGAACGATCTGAATCGCGGAAACGGCCCCAACGATTTTCGTAAACTTGTTTATATCTTAGACTGACTTAGACCATTCTGAAATTCTGTTCAAAACAATACATTCAAGAAGTCTTCTACCGATAAATGAGGTTATATATCAAAAATATTTTGTGTATATGAGATGAACGTTTAACGAAAGTGCTTTATATACAATTAAAATGCTAACACCCGATTGCATCTGAATAAAGTTACTGAATTCTTTAACGGCCCTAATACTTTTAAAATTAAATTAATTTAAAAGTATCAATTTATAAAGAAAAAAATATATAAATTCTCAAAATCGTATTTTATTTTATTATTTTAGACTATATTGCATCGTCCACTAAGCCGTTCCTTTACATTTTCGATTTATTAAATTAATGGGGAATGATTTGAAAGCCATTTCTCAGCTTTTATGGTAAAAGTGGTTATGGATTCTGTCACTGAACAATTTCAACAATAAACTTTTTACAAAACTTATTACACTGAGGTTTTTTAATCTACAAATATATCGGCAAAAGTTTATTGCCAGATGACTGTATATTATGATACGTAGAAGATATAAATAGTTGACCTTCGCGCGTGAATAATATAATTCCAAAGTGGATTCTAAATTTGAAAAAAAATAATATGATTTTCAATTTACGCGCGCTGTTAAGATTTAATTTGTCTGTAATTTATAATATCGATTTTTTTTTCGCTGTTTTGGGAGAAAAAATATATTTACACTTATTTTGTAAAACTACATGAAGCGCCGAATATAGAAAAAATACTATTGAACTTATAAGAAATACGTTATCACTGACGGTTATTATATGCAGGTGCAATCGGATCGCTTAAATCTAAAGTGACTAACGGAAAATATTATAATTTAGCGTGTGTACAAATACAACAAAACTGGATATACATTTTGTTAATAATAAATATTTCCAATTTTTTAAATATATTCGCTTTTTTTATTCAAAATAGAAATTTCAATTCTATGGATATACTTTTTTATACTATATTCTAGACAACTATCTTGGCGGTCTATTCATAGAGATATTATAGATAGAGCAGGGGAGCCAGGCCTGCAGCCGTCCCTCGGTTAGAAAGAGAGAGACGATCGCGGTACCTATCTGTCTCTCTCTACTCGCGTATGCGCAGTTAGCGCGGAAAAGCAGCATAGCAGAACGATGCGACGGTTAATTGTTGTGATTGGATTATTATTATTATTAGTCCTTTACTGCGCATGCGTCGGTAGAGAAAGATAGACGGGATACCGCGATCTTCTCTCTCTTTTTAACCGTTGGACGTTTCCGCTTACAGGCAGCCGTATGTCTTCCCTATCTAGAATAGGTCTATTTCGCTAGAGTGCACCCGCCGAGTTACTTTAAGCATTAGAAATGTGGGGTAACTTTGGCCTATAATATAGCTGCATGCATTTTTGTTCTTCTAGAGAGATAGTTTTACTACAACCTTTTTTAGCTTTAGCAACTCTTATATTGATCGATATTAGTCGGAAATTCTTTTACTAAATACAATGGAGGGTAACTTTGTCTACGATATTTTTTAGGCGACGGGTATCTGATGTTAAGTGACTACCACCACCCATGGACAACTGCAACTCGAGTGCGTTGCTGCCCTCTGAGTTCCTCCCCTCAGTACCAGAGGGAAGAGAGGTGTCAGATCAAGTATCTTCACTTATTTGGTGAAAAATTGCTTCAACAACAGCCTTTTATAATCCACTGCTAGACATAATTTTATTGATGTAATTTTAATTTTTTTTGATTACAACTTTGATTTTGATATACTATTTTTGGATTTTAAGTCAATGTTTTTAATGTTAATTTTATTTTATATGTTTTAATTTAATTTCATTTTAATTTGTAATCTGGTCTGAAATAAATTGATATTATTATTATAAGCCTCTCTTTAAGAGATTTCGTTTAGAATTTCTTAACACCGTTTTTGCATGATACTGTCTTGCTGCCTGCCTTTAGAATTTATGTGCGCTTGCTTGTATCTGTGCGCTTTCATAAATCTTTGTCTGTTTGACTTGGTATATCATCGTTTGAAAGTTATTTTCGCATACATACATAAATGTCAATTAAATGTAGCGTTTTTGATCCATGTCTGATTTCAAAGGGCCTAGTGCGAGTTTAGTTCACATCAAATCGATCGTCACGGAGATCATATTCAGTATTGCAATTGGTAAATTCAGTGTGGGCCAAGTAAACTCACACTAGGCCCTCTATCTTTTAGTTAGAACATTTAAAACCAGATGGCTCTAGTGTAGATACAGATCTAAAAGTTACCGTTATTTGAATTGCTGCACATATTAGGTACTATTTTGTAATAATACTTGGTATTAATGCAAGTAGATGAGTAATACTTGTTCATGCGAGTGCGGAAGCTGGCAGCGAGCTGTGTTTGGGCTTAGCTTTGTGTACGAACACTTTGATACAACCGTTGAAGTCTGCACTGACGAGCACGTGGCCCGTCTGCGAGGAAGATACCATCCCACCTTCGGCACCCTTCTGTAATAGATATCGAATATTTGTTAATCGATTAATATCAGAATTTTCATATCGAATAAACCTTTCATCGAAACATTAACTGCCTCGATGGCGCAGTGGTAGCGTACGCGACTGCTATTCTTGAGGTCTAGGGTCTAGTACAAGCTCTGTTTAGTTATGAGACTAGATGGCGTTGTGTGTGAGATGTCCAAAATATATTATTATTTCAATCAAAATCAGAAACAATGAATCATGAAATGTACTAGAAAAAGGGATATATATACTGTTTTAGGTACTATACTTTTTTTATAATTACAATCACTTAAGTATAAAGCTCAGCAAAAACTTTATGAACTTTTTAGTCAACTTATATCAATTTTTAAATTAAAATTAACAATAGGGTTTTACTGTATACGAGAAAAAATCTAAAAATATATTATTGAGATACCTTAGGCAAAAACCAGTCGGAAAATGTTAGTTTTAGGTCATAAAATATTTTTTTGAATTTATTTCAAAGTTTTCTTCTATAAGACCATGAAATAGTAGCCGCCATGTTATTTCGTCACACTGCTTTGTAAGTACACCAAAGTGTCAACTGATCAGCGTATGCTTTAGATTGTTTGTTGAAATTATATTCATGTTATCCACATTTTACAAAGCGAACTGACGTCATTGCCACAAAGCAATATGGCGTCCACAGCTTCCAGCGTTTTTGACAAATTACGCGAGAAATTTGAAAATGTAAAATTTAAATACATTTTTATGGCACTTATCGATTTAAAAAAATCAAAAATGGGTGTAATACCCTATTACTCTACCAAAACTTCATCAATATTAAAAAGAAAAGATCAACTCACCACTTCCTCTTTCTCCTCCGCATCTTTATTCGCCAACTTAGCTTCCTCCTCTCTCTCATTGATCATCCGTATCATATGATCAGGATTCGGCGCAAACACCGCACACGTCACCAACGCATTATGAGCCTTAATACCCTCCCAGAAGTCATTCCTATCCCTCCTCACAGAAGTGAACTTCGAATAGTCATGATAAGTCTTCCATATATAAATACACTGGTTCTCCGACCCACTGACTATGTACTTGCCATCATGTGAAAACGACGCTTTAATCTGACTCGACACGTTCACATAACCTTTGTATTTACATGACAAATTTAAGTCCCGTAAGTCGTATAATCTTATTCTGCTATCGTTGGAGGTTACGAGAATCTTGTCGTCGTTTGGCATGGGTTCGATTCCGCTGATCTTCCGTCCGGTGGAGTTCTTCCCTCTGGTGGAGCGGACGTCGATCTGTGTGTGGTACTTGAGCTGGTCGGTCGTGTAGAAGATACAGCGGCCGTCGTAAGTGCCGACTACTGCGAATTTGCCGTTTTGGCAGAAATTTGCAGCTGTTATTAGTTTTGTTTTGCCATCCACTTCGTTCCATACTGCCACCTGTAATATAGAGATGAGTGTCTTTTATTACCATTTGCATTACACTAGTAGCTTACTCGTATTTGTTGCTTTAAAAGTCTCCACCGTGGGAGAGCCATGCTTCGGCATGAATGGGCCGGCTCGACCGGAGTGATACCACCTCACAGAAAACCTGTGTGAAACAGAGCTTGCGTTGTGTTTTATCGAGTGACTGAGAACCATACCCCCAACCCCTCCCCTAATTCCCCTCCCCATCCCCCAAAGACCGGCAACGCACTTGTGACGCCTGTGGTGTTGCAGGTGTCCATGGACGGCGGTAATCACTTACCATCAGGTGATACGTCTGCACGTTTGCCCATTAAAAGCTAGCCCATGTATAGACATATTTTTTGATACGGCTGGTGTATTTTGTAATAATGTAATGACATACCTAAATAACTCTAAGTAATTGTAATATATTTCAATGGTGACATTTATTGATGTATCATGGACATTTAATTGAAAAGACTGACTTTTTTTTTTTTACATTTTTATATTTGAGTATTATAAATTTAAGTTATTTGTTCTTGTAATGTATTTTATTTATTTCTATTATATTGTAAATGTTTATTAAAAAAATGATTGTTTTGACATAACATGTAAGCGTCTTGGTGCATGAACTGTAAGCTTATATTGTTTTATTGAATAAATGAATTGAATTGAATGAATTGAATTAGTCAATAAAAAAAAAAGTTTCATTTCTGGTGGCTGAAATTGCCGTATGTCACATACGTGTACTAAACATGTAGTTCAGATATGTATTTTAATAGCTTTTTAATAATCCACTTCTGGACATAGGCTTTTGTTTAGACAAAAGGCTTTGGCCTGACCATAACACGCTAACCAGTTGCTTCTCTTTGCAGTGCTGTTGGTAATTTGTTCCCTAAAGCCGTGTCTCCACCGACCAAAGTTGGCAACTTTTGTGTTGTCAACACGTGTTGGTGACAAAAGTTTCTGTAATTTCCTTGTGTTGGCAACAAGAACTGTCAACAAATGTTGGCAAACGTGGTTCTGTTTTTGGCGGTAAACATCAAAAGAAAAAGAAAAAAAGGCTTGTTGCAAATATTTATTGGCTCTGTGGAGACGCGTAGTTTGAATTTTTTTTTAATTGCTGGCGACTCGGTGTAGACACAATGGAAAATAAAAGTTAGCGATTTTCTGAAGATTTGTCAACAGTTGGAAACACTGAAATTGCCAACAATTTCGTTGGATACGCGCCTTTAGTCAACTCATAAGACACCTACAGAATGAGTAGGCGTTTAAAACTCCGTACTTTTAATCCGACACGGTGATGATGTAATATGTACCTTAAAACTAAAGGAATAAGGTTCAATATTCATGTATAAAAAAACTGAAAATATTTGATTACTCACTTTCTTATCAGGTATATTCCACAACCGCAACTTTCCATCCAAACTGCCAGATAAGAAGTACCGATCATCCCTGGGGTGGAACACTATAGCCGTTACAAAATCTATGTGCTGGAAACAACAGAGGCACTCCCCTCTCGAAATATGCCATAACCTGACAGTCTTGTCCATCGAACTTGATAGTATAAAGTAGTTCTTTGACCAAGAAACGTCCAGAAGATCAGAAGTATGGCCCGAGTACACGCAGAAGGGTCTTGGACAGAAGGGGGCAGAAGGTCCCAGAGGTGGTTGGTCTTCTGGACTCGGGGGAGGTGCAGAAAGAGATGCTAAGGATTCTTGTGATGGGGTCGGTGATGATTTCTGTTCGGCGTTGTATTTCGTTCGCATATCCTGTAAATGATAAAATATGTTACAATGAACTCACAAGTTTAATAAGGGGAATAAAACTACCGTCTTTATAACGGTTTGTAGTGTCCAAGTTGTACTCAAATCACTAATTTAATTCTTAACTTAGTTTTTCTTTATAAGAAGAATATTACATACTATGTTACTGGAGACCTTTTAAACATTAATGAAACAGACATAGTACACTTAAACTCAGAACAACAATTTGAGGACCACATTATTGCACTATTAAATAAAGCTATTTGATTAAACTATTAGCCACTCTACATTATTTTCATGGTTGTCTTGAGCGATAAGGCCTATATATTCACAAAAATAACCACAATTGCGTATGGGTGCACTGACATTACCTAAACGAATGGACTATACTGATTTAGCATTAAGTTATATATTTAGTTATCTGGTGTACAACAAAGCATTTTATTATTATTATTATTTTCAGGTGACGGGCATGTGAGTATTGTCAGGTACCTGGAACATGTGGTAGGCGTCCCTGGTGACCCAGACCCGCAGCAGCTTGTCCTGGCCGGCCGTGGCCAGCAGGCGCCCGCACACGCTGAACTTGCAGCACCACACCGCGCCAGAGTGGCCCGAACCCATCTCCTGCAACAACATACATATGTTACCCTCAGATTGTCAAAACCGATACATTGTAATATATCTCGCGAGATTGTAAACTGTCGAAAGATTGTCAACTGTAAGATACTGCTTACAATTTAACGGATTATTTTTAGTTAGATTATGATTAGAAATCAAATTGTAATATGGTATTGGGATCATGCGAAGTGTATGGTGGAAGTATAGGAAACGATCGCAGCGCTTACCGTAGCAGAAATTTGCAACAATAGGGTCTTAGTGAAACTTGTTAATTTACAATTTACGGTTCTGTTGCATTGCAACAACAGGCAGGATACAGCTAGTTTAGTATAATTTTACATCAATCAATTGACTGCCTCGGTGGCGCAGTGGTAGCGTAAGCGACTGTGCTTGAGGTCTCAGGTTCGATTCCCGGGTCGGACCAAATGTTTGTTTCGGAGTTTGGGTGTTTCCTATGTATAATAAGTATGTGTTTACGAAAAAAAGTATATATGTATTTATATCAGTGGTCTGCCCAACACGCTGCTCTGCAAGAACTAGATGGCGTTGTGTTAGATGTCAAAAAAAAAATGAAACTAACCTGTACATGTCTAACACAGCCATCAAAATCGTAAGGGCCCTTATGCGAGTTGGACGCCTTCAGCTTAATATTATGTTCGCCCCTGACGTCGTCCGCGATGTCCGCGACGTCCTCCTTGTGCCTGGCGTGGGACACCTCCTGCGCTAGAGACTTAGCCGCGTCCACTGTTTTCTTCACCGTACTACCGAAGAAACGCTTCAACCTGTCGAAAGAAATACTTAAATTTGATAATATGTAATAATTTGTGAGTTAAAAATATAAGCCTGTAGTTACTATAGCGACGACTTGAAAAAAAAACGAAAAAACATATGAAAAACCTAAGGAGTTACTATTAGTTCTGCATCGCGCAATGAAAGTTTTTGCACCAATTGCCAAAAACTGCACTAGGAGGATTATCTTATTATGTATGTTTATTTATTTTTTTCCAAAGAAATTTTGACACACAACTAAAATTTAAATTAACCCTACTTCTATCGCAGTCAGGTAATAAAAAAAGCACTTTATCTTTTTTTAACTCACCTGTCAGTCCTTCTCCTAATGCCAGTAGTCTGTCTGTCTGTGGACTCTCTCTTCATCTCCTTAGCTTCATCCTCGGCACCACCTGCGCAGACACTCTCGCTTTCTTCGTCCGTTTCCCTACAACAGACGAAAAAAACATAAATTTTAAGACAACTGGTGTTTGAATCTCTTAGTATACCCATCAAATGCGAAAGCTCATTTATATTTATAGCTCAAATATTTATAGCTTAATAATACACACTGAATAAAGCAATAAAAATTATATACTTTTTGTTGTATAGCGGGACTTATTCGTGATAAAACTATTTAAACCAGTCTACCCGTGACCACGAGTGGTAAAATTCATTCGAAACGTCGGGATGTAGAAGGTATCGTGTACCTTGTAAATAATTTTATCGCGAATAAGTCCCGTTATACAACAAATACTATGTGTATAAGTCGCGAAAGTCTTAAAACTATTTATTTTTATATACCATATGCCTGAGTACATAGTTATTATAAGCGCATCTATATAATACATTATAAAGCTGAAAATTTTATATTTTATCAGTCTTTATCGGGCGTTTTCAATTACCTATCTCCAATTTTAACTAGAGGTAGGTTATTGAAAACGATCTGAATTTATCTTATGGTCCGTACTCACTTTACGGTGTTACTCGATAGTTTCACTTCAAAACGAGTAAAAATTAACTTGTGGACCGTAAAACTCACAACTCGGAGGCTCACTTCGAGCCGGCTCGATGGCTCGATCTCCTTTTAGGTTTCTCCTTTTCATTTTCTTTAATTCTTTTATAATTGAGAATTGCTAGACTTGCTAAATGTAGCCAGCGTCTCCTTTGTTGAACAGATATCATCTGGCTCGAACGGTTCGGTGAATACTGAACGGCGAGCCAAAAGATGCGTCACTCGATCGATCAATGCTGAATGTGTAGACGAAAGCCCGTGCCGTGGTTATTACTCGACATGTTTGCTCGATCGAGTAAAACCGTATGTGAGTACTTAGCATTAAAAATTGTATTTATTCTTTTCTTTGACAACTAAATCTTGTCAAAAAATATCTGCATTTCAATGAAGGTGATTGAATTAATCACATTGAAAATTTGAAAAAAAATATATAGACTATCTCCAATTTTAGCTATAAATAGTTATTAAAATCGGTAAAAGTTTCGATTCGGAGTATTCGGAATTGATTTCCATAGAACGACTCGCATCGATAGTAAATTGTGTACTAAGTCTATATTAGGCTGGAAACAGTGCTCGACCGAAGGTACGTCCTGACCGTCGGTCGGCGTAGCTGTATCTATGCAAGTCTAAGAATGCGCACACAGCTACGCTGACAGTACGCGCGTGATTTGATACGCGCGTACGGTCCGTCGAGCTGTCGGTGATTTGATCATGTGATTAATCACAGTTGACTGTGATATCATCCCATCACTAATCACAGATAATATAAGCTGTTTATGCTACGCCAGTGGGTTACTCGCTTTGTAAGATGGCATAGCCAGAAGCATAGCTCTAGTCTTAGCGTAATCATATTTTTCGATCATGGTTTTTATTAAAATCCCGTTAAATTAATAATACAAACAGTTATAAGCTTCATTACGAAGTAATACGGACTCTAGTTGATTAAAAATTAAGGTGGCACTCCATTTCTCACACAAATGATTAATTATTGCACTATTCGCGTTACTCATATATGCTAAAGCGACAACGTTTTCAAAATATTTTAAAAGACAGAGACGGAAGCATTCACAACTCACGTGGCAGAACGAGACGAAGAAGTCTTATAGTCTTTCAGCCTGTCAACAAGTGATCACCCATTTTTATGCAATTTCTCATTTAATACTATTAATAGTTATGGAATCAGGCGTTACTTTGCGGAAATCCATGACATTAAATGCTATGAAATATATTTAGCTTTAATTCCGCGAGACAAATATCCAGGTCTGAAAGCAGGGCACAAATCCCACCGTCATGCATATGTACATATACAAAACAAGTGAGAAATAATTAGCATGCCACGCAACCAAACCTATACTCGACACGTGTTTCGCCCCTCCACGGGGCATCCTCAGGAGATGTGGACTCGTCGAGCGTTTGAGCTCGAACGCTCGACGAGTGCATGACGGTGGGATTTGTGCCCTGCTTTCAGACCTGGATATTTGTCTCGCGGAATTAAAGCTAAATATATTTCATAGCATTTAATACTATTAATAGTAATAATAGTTAATATTATTTAAAAAAAAGTTGAATCAAAGCGTAGCCATCTTTTTTTTTTATTCTTGGAGCAGATATATTACATTTGTACACCGTGAAAGTCTTAGGCAAGCAGTACAAACACCAATATAATGAGTTAAATATACAAATTAAAGCGATTTTATAGGTAATAGAGCCACGCTGATTTCAGCACTGTTGGGCCGGTTCGACCGGGGCGGTACTACCCTCGCACAGAAGATCAACGTAAAATGATAGCGATCGTGCTGTCGTGTTTCGTTGGTGAGTGCGAGACCGGAGGCACAATGATGAAGGAGCCACACTAGGCCGCCATAGTGTGGATCACCATGCTGCAGTGTTGCATTCGCAATGAGTATGGTGACCACTACGCATACGTTATGACCAATAGGAGCCGAGCATAAATGAATATCATCGCAAAAATCTGGCAATTTTTTTTTTTTTAAGAGACGCAGTCGAAGTTGCGCAAGTTAGATAGTTTCGAATATATAAATTGGACGACGAAGCCACTGCCACAGATAAAAACAGTAGGCTTAGTCTAAGGATAAAAAACCCCGACATAATAACCTGAGTTCCCTTTAAAATGTAAATAACTTTTAAACGACTTAACAGATTTTCATGAAACATGTCTAAGAACACCCGCACGTAACTCACCTTTCATACAAAAAAAACTAAATTGAAATCGCTTCATCCGTTCGCGAGCTACGGTGCCACAGACAGACAGACACGTCAAACTTATAACACCCCTCTTTTTGCATCGGGGGTTAAAAATATGCTCTACCACCTTTGCAAATATGAGGCGGGTCGATAATAACAATAAAAACGAATGGTATAGCATCTTTTCAATTTTTTATCCTGACAACTTGTAGTGTTCTAGTGTCATGATCAAGGAATTCCGAAAAGAACTTTTTGCCTAAATGACTGTACTCATAAAGTCAAGGAAAAAAGTTGTCGATAAGATTTTAAAAGCATCATGATTCTGGTATTTACATAAATGCTGTAGAAAACGGAGATAGACGATTTCCTTAACATCCCTGTATACCATACTAGAGAAATATCAAAGCTCAAAAAATTGTTGCTGCCTTAAGCTGAGCCTCCACCGAACAAAAGTTAGCAACTTTTGTGTTGTCATCGCGTATTGGTGACAAAAGTTTTTGTAATTTCCTTGTGTTGGCAACAAAAATTGACAACAAATGTTGGGAATTTATTGGCAGATATTTATTGGCTCTGTGGCGACGCTTAGTTGGAATGTTTTTCAAATTGTTGGCGACTCGGTGTAGACACAATGGAAACAAAAGTTGGCGATTTTCTGAAGAGTTGCAAGCAGTTGGCAACGCTGAAATTGCCAACAATTTCGGTGGATACGCGCCTATATACACCAACTGCAATTATTGGAGCAACTATCCACAGCCCACACCATAGTCGATCAAACCGCATTTTTTTATGATGAAAGCAATATACACATACGTATTTGAAAAATGAACAGTGGGTTTAGTGATAGAAAAAATGAACTGCATGCCTAGTGTGAGTTTTTTTCACGTTAACTCACTTTCGAAGACGAGCTCGTTCGGTGTTGCGATTGGTTAACGATCATTTTCAAAATTATTTCATATTTAATGTAGCCTTAAAATATATTACAAGAGCGTGACATAACGAACGTGAAATTAGAATGACTGTGAAGATTTCGTTCGCGGGCAAACAACGCCGAATGAAAAAAACTCACACTGGGCTCCTTGAAATGAATGTGTTCTGGCGTATCGTAGTACTATGAGCGCCTAACCTTTTTTTTTTCTTTCTATTTTTTAAGACAACTCCTACATTAGGAATATACATCCTGTGTCGCGGGGGACTACAAACATAAACTCAGACTCAGACCAACAATTTGTGGATCACACCAAATGTTTTCCCATATGGGATTTGAACCCTCAACACTTGGCCTACTGGAAAGCGGCGTGGCGACCGTCTAAATCTCTAGGCCAACCGTGCAGTCAAGCGATTGAGCGAAGCAACTCGCAGGCCCTCCATTCGCAGGCCATTGAGACGAGTATATTCTGGCGTATAATAGTGCTAAGTAACGATAATGGTTGAGCGAAGCTGACTCGCACTAGGCCCTTTGAAATGAACATGTTTTAAGTTATTGCATAGCTTTTATCGCGGGCTTTGAGCGCGGCGACCGAATCAAGAAATTCCGTAACGAAAATAAAACATGACACCCGAAGCTCGCACTGATCGAGACGTGACAGAGACAGACAGACAAAACAGTCTGGGCAAGTATACTTGAACGTGTATGTCCGGCTTAAGCATCTGTTTGTGAGAAAGTATTTAGGTGTATAGGTATCTATCATATCTTTATAATACCACACTCACCGCATGTACGCCCCGTAAGTATACATGTTCAAAGAAAAAATGCTATGCAATAGCTTTACTGCGGCAGTCCCCGAGTGCCATACGTCTTTTTTTTAAATAGCTGTAGCGGTATGAGCGAAGCTGCAAACGCGAACAGAACGAAAGAGAACCTAGTGTCAAGGCTGAGGTTTGAGCCGTTGTCGGGCGAGCGCTTGAAGGCGAGACTCAACGCGGAGGCGTGAACACGCGCACGCCAAGACGCGTTGCGACGAGACCCGCGCCTGCAACACGGACCCACTTATCCACACCCCACTCTTGAACCCTACTAGCCAATAGTCATCATCATCATCATCAGCTTTTAAGTAGTCCACTCTTGAACATAGGTTTCCCCTTAAGGCTACCTTAATACGATGCCCGGCGGCAAAACCGGCGGTTGTTGAGTCATCGGCCGCGCAATATAGTGCCAGCGCCTGATTATGCCGACGGCAAGGCCTGACTACTATATAGCCAGTAGTGATATCAAATCAATATTATTTTTGTGATTGTGACTACTCAGAGTTGTGGCCAAATGTATATAACAGTAAATCTATTAGTTTTTATAAAAAAATGTAGATTAGATACAGTTAAATGTATAAAATAGATTTATTTAACTTTATGATTAATCACAATTGAATTTTTATTCCATCACTACTAGGCAGCCTACTATCGAAAAGGTATAGTCGAATCGCCGTAAGCTTTGTCCTCCCGATGGTTTGCGGGATGCGGGGTGAGGTATACGCCCCAATAGATTATTTTGAGATTTAATCTATAAACGATGAAATGTTAAGTTTAAAATTTTTACGGCGATTTGACTATTGCCAGTAGTAATGGATTAAAATCCCAGTCAACTGTTATTAATCAAATGAATTGTTTCGCACGTAGATTAGGGTTGCTATTTATTGATGCGTTGTTGTCAACTTAGAATATATTGGGCATGCACATTCGCGCGTTATGTTATAGGAATTCTCAAAAGAATCATGGGCCTAGTTAGTAGGGGGGTTTTTGGGGTTCAAACACCTCCCCATTTGAAATGTTTCTACAATATTAATGTTTTTAAAACTCTCCTTTTTTATAACATTATTACGTTTAAAGGGACATTTAAAAATGGTTAAGGTTTTAGTTCTAAAATACGTTTTTAAGTATGTTTGATTTTTATCTCCCTTGTGTATCTCGATAATAACAACAAGATTATGAAATAAAAAGAAATTTAAATAAAAAGACAAAGTAACACGCCACGTCTTAAAATTACTAAATTAAATCTGTAGTATATAACTAGAATGTCTTCCACACATGACAGATGCCAATGTCAAAAGTGTCAAATGAAAGACAAAGCGGAAGCGGATATTACCTGGTGTTGTCGTCGTCGTTGGGGCGGCCAATGTACTCGGAGGTAAGTCTCATGATGTGTAGACTGAGGGGGTTGATGCACTGGGGTAGCTTGTGTTCGGCCACGCTGAGCGGGACTCGTTCGCCTACAAAATATTCATATATAACACTAGCTGACGCCCGCGACTTTCACACAAATGGGCTGAATGAATGAGTGTTATATGGTGTCTGTTAACTGCCAAGTTGATATCCTACCAACGTAATATGGCTGCCTCGTTGGCGCAGTGGTAGCGTACGCGACTGCTGCACGGTCTCGGGTTCGATTCCCATGTCGGAACAAATGTTTGTATGATCTGCAAATATTTGTTTCGGAGTTTGGGTGTTTTCTATGTATAATATGTATTCGGTATTTCAGTTGTCTAGTACCCATAATACAAGCTCTGTTTAGTTTGGGACAAGATGGCGTTGTTTGTTAAATGTCCGAAAAAAAATATTTCTTTAATATAAACCGATAGTAGAAAAATTGTGTATGGGAATGACGTCATCTCAACGCTGAGTCACGTGATCAAAACAATATACTAGCTAATAATATAAGAGAATACAGGCGTTGTAGATAGAGATTCGATGCGAAACACCTACACCTTGGCTAAGAGGATAGAACAAATTCTGGTGATAGAATCAAAAAGTGCAACTCAATATTAAGTCTTAAGTTGCAGGAGTCCATAGAGGGCCCGACAGACCACAGACCCACCCAGTTTGTCGTCAGAGAAGGTCAAGTGTGAATTTATTTAACATCAACTCGCTCTTGACGGAGAGCGTGTTTTGACAATATCCACATTTTACATTATGATTTTGAGTCATTTGTGGACTTTGCACTGAGCTGGAATTAAAACCTGCAACTGCTTAACTACATTCTAATGTCCAGTGTAAATCCATGTACGAACTACACCAACCTGTGTCGAGGTTGAGCACAGTGACTTGCTCCAGTATCTCGATATCGGTGAGTTGGTTCCCGGAGGTGGTGCGGGTTCGAAGCGAGATGCCGAGTTGTTGCTCGTCGCCCGCAGACCGACGACGAGAACCGCCCATGCCATCTGAATTACTTCGTCTAAAATAATAATTAGTTTGAATAAGAATATAATACATATTATGTTTAATGGACTGGTAATGTTGTGTGTTTGTGTAGACTAACGCCATCTAGTGATTATAAGCTGAACTACTTTCAATGTTCTTGCATTGCACTATAAAAGTTTACAAGGCGATTAATACTTTTTAGGATGTTATGTATCAAATTCGTTGATATACTTGATAATATTTTTTTAAATGAATATAATTACGTAACCGATTTCAGCCACAGTGACCAGTCTCATCGAAGACCCGCCAACTACGCAGGAGATATTTTACTGCGCAAACACAGGTGCACTCTCTGTTCCCTCAGTCTCACAATGCGATAGAACGGCTATCCGACACAACCAGGGGGAGATCAGGCGCTGGACCGACGGCATTACGTGATCTCAGAGGCATGGAGACAATTTTATATAACGCTCTATGATTTTGATATTCTGATCAGAAGTTTAATAAAGAACGAGCATAATATTCTTTGAAAGATTGAAAAAACCAGTTTAATAGTGTGCCAAGTAAGACACGTGTGTAACAAGAATGAAAGAATGAGACCAGCGATGCGAATTAAACTATTAAGGCAAGTGTTAGTACGGAAAATGTTGCTAGTGGGGCAAGTGGTGCCAGTGGGGTGCGTAGTTGGGCGAGTGGTACCAGTTTGGCAAGTGGGGTGAGTGGTGCCAGTGGGGTGCGTAGTTGGGCGAGTGGGGTGAGTGGCACCAGTTTGGCAAGTGGGGCGAGTGGTGTCAGTATGTGGGGTGAGTAGTTGGGCGAGTGGTACCAGTTTGGCAAGTGGGGCGAGTGGTGTCAGTATGTGGGGTGAGTAGTTGGGCGAGTGGTACCAGTTTGGCAAGTGGGGCAAGTGGTGCCAGAGGGGTGCGTAGTTGGGCGAGTGGTACCAGTTTGGCAAGTGGGGCGAGTGGTGTCAGTGGGGTGAGTAGTTGGGCGAGTGGCACCAGTTTGGCAAGTGGGGTGAGTGGTGCCAGTGGGGTGCGTAGTTGGGCGAGTGGTACCAGTTTAGCAAGTGGGGCGAGTTGTGTCAGTCTATGGGGTGAGTAGTTGGGCGGGTGGTACCAGTTTGGCAAGTGGGGTGCGTGGTGCCAGAGGGGTGCGTAGTTGGGCGAGTGGGGTGAGTGCTACCAATTTGGCAAATGGGGCGAGTGGTGCCAGTGGGGTGAGTAGTTGGGCGAGTGGGGTGAGTTATACCAGTTTGGCAAGTGGGACGAGTGGTGGCAGTGGGGTGCGTAGTTGGGCGAGTGGAGTGAGTGGTACCAGTTTGGCAAGTGGAGCAAGTAGTGCCAGTGGGGTTAGTTATACCAGTTTGGCAAGTGGGGCGAGTGGGGTGAGTAGTTGGGCGAGTGGGGTGAGTAGTTGGGCGAGTGGGGTGAGTGGTACCAGTTTGGCAAGTGGAGCAAGTAGTGCCAGTGGGGTTAGTTATACCAGTTTGGCAAGTGGGGCGAGTGGGGTGAGTAGTTGGGCGAGTGTGGTGAGTAGTTGGGCGAGTGGGGTGAGTGGTACCAGTTTGGCAAGTGGAGCAAGTAGTGCCAGTGGGGTTAGTTATACCAGTTTGGCAAGTGGGGCGAGTGGGGTGAGTAGTTGGGCGAGTGGGGTGAGTAGTTGGGCGAGTGGGGTGAGTAGTTGGGCGAGTGGGGTGAGTGGTACCAGTTTGGCAAGTGGAGCGAGTGGTGCCAGTGGGGTGAGTAGTGGGGGTGGGGCGAGTAAATACAGTGTGTGTACCTGGCGCTGTGAGTGCGGGCCGCGGGTTGTGCTCGTCCCTCGCTGTGCGTGCGCACGCTACGTTCTTCATCCACGCGCACCACGTAATCACCTGCACATATACAAATACCATTTTTACAGTCAAATCTATACAAATTAATTAAAGTGTATGTTTGTAATTTTAAATACACAGCTTTTCACTAAGAGCATATGAAAGTATATACGGTACTTCTGGGCATCAAACATTTTATTTCTAAAATTTTTGACGGTCTGTTAATTCCGGCTAATCTTTGAAACGGCTGGATCAATTTTTAACTTCACCTCGCGGTTGTTTCTGTAAAGGTCTAGCTAACAATTTTACTCCGTATAATGACGGATTAAGAATACAGTGTTACCGGCTACCGCTTTTCAAACACTACTTTTATTGTATATGTCACCGTAAGATTTTAAAAACCGTTAGATTATAATCCACCTAGCCAGATTGTAAGCTTTCGGTAGATTATCTACTGTTATATACTGCTTACGCGCGTCAAATTGTCAACTGTCCCTGATTGATCGGTGTTACAGTAGGCAAATCAAAGGTTAGGTTAAACTTCTATCTGGGAGGGCTCTGGATCTGGGTGGGGTCTGGATCTGGGTGGGGTCTGGATCTGGGTGGGGTCTGGATCTGAGAGGAGTCTGGATGTCTTAATAACAGCAGTTCCAGAATATCTCCTTTCTCAGGCGCAGAGTGGCACACCGTGGTTTTAGTCGGTTCGATTTCGACACACCGCCCCGCAGCAAACCCCGGTGGGGTGACGGCCCGAGGAGTCCACACGTAAAAAAAAAAGGTTAAACTTCTTTAATTAATAACTCTTAATTCTTTAATTCATTTTATAAAACAACAATTGTATATAACTAATTCTAAAGCTGTGAGCTATTTTTAATATGAAATCAATTTACAATCACAAAAATACTTTACATTAGACAACAAATGAATTAACAAACAAATATGGCGACGCGGGACATAATATGTTGTTCAACTAATTAGCGCGCGACTTGCGATTTGTCGCATACCATTTCACAATCTTTCGACTGTTTGCAATCTCGCGAGATAGATTACAATCTAACAGTCTTTACAATCTTACGGTGACGTATGTAAAACAATTAATATAAATCATAAACATAACACGAGTCAAAATAATGAAATAGAGGGTAGTTGAGTGTAGTTACTTTTGATATCGAGCGAGTCGGGCGCAGGCCGAGGCCGGGGCGGGGCGGCGGCCGAGGGCGCCGTGCTGCTGCGGGACGACTCACTCGCGCGCTCCGAGGACCGAGACTCGCGGATGCTCAGGGACGAGCGGTCACTCGCTGGACACAGTACATTTTTGTTTTTTTTTTTTGTATTTTACGCTCTCGATTGTCAGCACTAGATGGAACTTCTTGCAATACATTCTAAAATTAAACTCACTTGTACTTATTCCACTATTTTACCATACTAGACGATGCAAATATTTCTTACCATATTTCGATTGAGATAGCTCCAGTGAGTCCTGGAACTCTCTGGTGAGCGACTCTATGGTGCTAGCAGGGCTCGGTAGCGCCATAGACTGGTTCATAGTGCTCGAGGAGTTTGGCTGTAATAAGAGCGAAAAATGTATTTAGCACTCAAATACAGCATTTCAGAATAAACAGATCAAAAGTATATCGGTGCCAAATTTCGTCATGATGCGTTCAGATATTCTGGCATGATTGATTTTCAAATGTAGTGGCAAGTTAGATGTTATAGTAAATTAACATGACCATCGGCTTTGTTCGCGTAATTATTTCTTGTTTCGAGTTTCCAACATTGAAATATAAATTTTACCCGACTGCGAAAGGAGGGTTATGTTTTTCGAGTGTATGTATGTATATTTCTTTGGCACGCCCTAGAGCCTAAACGGCTTGTCGTATTTCTATGTGAGTGGTCTCAATACATTTATCTTAGTCGTGAGAGTGACACTGGGTACATCAAAATTAAAAAAAAAACAAATTAAAAAAATATTTAAAAAATTGGTTGTCTGTAAAGTAGGTTTAAGGACGATAGTTTAACGTGACAACGTCATAACAAAACATTGATGTAATAAGTGCCCCATCTATCTCTCATACAAGGACGTACAATGGGTGTAACAGGACAATGAGTCATCTTTTTTCGTGCATGCAGCCGGCGTTCATCAATTTATTAGATGTTTTCACGTCAAAAAAACTTGGAATTTAATAAAGATGGCAGATATTGAGGCAGTCTTTTTTTTTCTTTTAAATAAGTAATTTTACTTGTTTTACCTCTTAGGAGTAAAATTTCCCAAAATCGTTTTTTATGTGGGGTAGTTCTAACATTAAAAGCACCAGTTGCCAAAATTTCAAGTTTATAGTCCCAGTTTTAGACTCCATGTTTATGAATCAGTCAGGCAGTCAGGACATGTATTTTCATATGGTTAGATAGATATAGAAAATTATTTTATCTACACCCATGCTATGAATCCTCTATAAAAGTTTCTGAAACGGCTAGCTTATTGTCAACATTAAAACATCCTGTGTCATAGTAACCATAATATCATCCAAACGAGTGTTATAAAGTTGTACTAAATTTCATAATGCAACTCCTTTTCAAAAAAAGAACATTGTCAGCACAGCACCAGCGCCGTATTTAAAAAAAGAACTGTTATTCGAATTCACGTCGTATCCCGCCATTTTGTTCGATATTAGTAAGCTGTTTCAGAAACTTTTATAGAGGATTCATTTCATGGGTGTAGAAAAAGTCTTGTATGCAACTGTACATAATTTGGTAATATATATATATAAAGGAGTAAGGTGACTGACTGACAGACTGACTGACTGACATACCCAGAGATCAACGCACAGCCCAAACCGCTGAAGCTAGAATTCTGAAATTTTGCATGTAGGTTCTTTATATAACGTAAAGGAGCACTAAGAAAGGAATTTTCGAAATTCCACCCCTAAGGGGGTAAATCAGGGGATGAAAGTCTGCGTGAGCAAAGCTGCGTGTGAAAGCTAGTTTGGTAATAAAACACTCATTATTACACATTCGTATTTTATTACCCCTTAAAACATAATACAAAAGTTGCATTAGATATAAATAAACGAATGTAGTACTAACCTCTATAACGTCATTATCAAGGTGTGAATGTAGAGGTCTGGGTACGTATCTGTACTCGTCCGTATCGGTAGTGCAAATGCTTATATTATCACCATCCACAGTGGAAAGAGAAGTCGAACTGTGCAATTTATCTGTAAAATAATAAGCTACTTCAGTTTTTGGTGTGTAACATTTCAAACTAAGATTGAAAAGGGACGGAAATGTGTAACAGGAAGTTGAGAAGCGCGTTATTTTATTTGTTACATCTGACACACAACGCCATGAACTTCAAACTGAGCAGAGCTTGTACTCGATTGATTGACTGATAGAACACTTTTTTTTGTAAATACATATATATTATACATAGAAAACACCCAGAACTCCAAAACAAATATTTGCAGATCATACAAACATTCAGTGCAACCTAGGATTTAAACCCAAGACCTCAAGCACAGTAGTCGCATTCTGCGACTGCTGTGCTTGACACTGCGCCACCGAGACTGTAATTAAATCAAGTTGTAGCTGTGAGATGTTACACTTAATCTATTTTCGCTTGGTTTTTATAACTCCACAGCCAAAATGCCCAAAACGGAAGCCTTATAATTTCCTCATGTTTTTTATACTTAGTCTTGCCATAAATATTGTTACAAAGAAAAACATTTTCTTTTTACTTACAAAACCTTTATTACTATTAAAGTGCGTTATTTTAATACATTAATATAAAACCACTCCATATAAAATCACCCCACTCCATATTAATATCACAAAACATTTTACAATATATTGGCGCGAAAATAAGAAAACACAATGAACAATCGTATAAAAATTACAGATTTCAAATTCAAAAGTAATATATATTTTTAATTGTAACAGTATTTATGGCCAGACTAAGTATATATGGGCTTGCCCAAGTGACTTTACTCTGCCTGATAGAAAGCATGAGCAGAATCCAAGAGCACTCGCCACCATACTCATTGAGAATGAAGACAATTCAGCATGATATTCTATGGCGGCCTATTAAGATGGTTCTACATAATTGGGCAGTCGGTTTGTCCGTCCACACTATATATCAAACACTATTAGTGCTAATAAACTGTAATTTCACAACATACATACTGATTATGCTAACAAAGTGATGAAATAAAATCTTAAAAGATTTTTTTTCGAGACACATAACCAGAAACAATACATACATGAAAAAAAAAAAAAACGAAAAGTATTTTATATCAAGTGTTAGTATACATATATTACATATCGCTGTTAAATTTAGTCGAGTTGGTTATGTATTACATAGTATAAATATACAAATAACATTAATCACAACATTATTTTTCCATGCAAATGATTGAAGCAAATGATTTAAAGATGATATTTTTAATTTTACCTACTACGAGTAATAAAATCCCTGATATACTATTATGAACTTTTCTGTCAAATAACTAAAGATTTCGGTTTCACGAGTTTCAGATAGAAACATGATTGTCAGATAACATATGTATATGATCACACCAATCACCCTGTATATTAAGAAAACTAAGACTTTTAGTAATAAGTATGTGAACCTACTTGACTTATTGCCGAAATTATTCGGTTATCCGCATAAGCAACATCCTATAAAAATCTTCCATTCGTTTTTTCCTATTTTTTCTATCTAATCTTCAAACGGTTGACGTAAAGTAATCGGATTTAGGACATTAGGAAAGCAATAATTGGCAAAATGTGGGTGCTTTGATAAGTTTTCTCTTAGGAGCTGAAGATTCATATATGTATGCTCCGAATAATCACAAGACTCAGCCATTCAAAATAGATCTTTATAAATCTTATAAATCTTATAAATAATATATGTTCACATAATAAATATTTTATGTACTAAATAAATGTTTTATCTTAACAAATTTATAATATATTGTGTAGAAGTGCGTGTAACACGTATAGTTATTTAATGGCTATGAATATGATTATGAAAGGAAAACCATCAAAAACATACAAATAATTTAGAAGGTAAAAATGGTGGCAGATTTCAAGCTGTTTTCAGCTCTTTAGTACAGCAAGTCCTGTCTGCTAATCTCTACTGACGTGAATCCATTCACTCTTAAAGACGGAAAGATAATTAATTTTAAAAGAAAAAAAATGTTAAAAAAACACAGAAATTATTGATTTCAAATTTCGGATGAACACAAAATATATTTTAATATAAATTAATATGGCCCCAAAGTTAAGCCCTGTGGGAATCCCAAATTGATCTTATCTGTATTTCTAAAACTTATCAACGTAAAGTAGATATAAAAACCCAAATAAATAAGATGATAAAGAAAATAATATAACAATGGTATTATAGAATATTCTTAATAAATATTTCGTATAATATTTTAACAATACATTATGATCAACACAGTCGAAAGCTTTGGACGGTTCAAACGTTTGGAAGAGGTCTAATATTTACACGATTTTTTAGAAAATTTTCTCGGTATTGAGAAAGCATTGCTATATTTTTTTTTTTTTTTTTTTTTTTTTTTTTTATGTATGGCCCGCCATAATGACTCTACTCTGCCTGATGGAAAGCATAAGCAGAATCCAAGAGTGGTGGTCACCATACTCATTGCGAATGCAGACAATGCAGTATGGTGACCCACACCATGGCGGCCTAGTGATGCTTCTGCATCTTTTAGTCTAGTCAACAAGTATGGAACTTGTTGTCTAGACTATTTGGACCTACCTACTATATATCCGGCTATTGAGTCAGTCATACTCACTTCTCTTCTTCCTGCGAGGAGGCGCGACGGGCTGCGGGTGCGGCGCGGGGTCGGGGCGCGGCTCCGCGCACAGCGCCACGACGGCGCCGCCTCGCTGGACCTTCAGGCTGTTGGCCTTGGTGCTGGCGATCACGTCCGGCTCCATGCTGCCCAGCACTGCCAAACACGCACACTCTACTAGCGTCGCTACGTCCTTAGCTTGGCTAATGAACGTCACCGTTAGTGTGATGCCCCGCCATTTATATTACTCTACATACTCTACTAACATAATCCACGGAATCGCTGTGTCGTCGTTTTAAAATTAAAGGTGAACTGGAAAACTTAAAACACTATCCTACAAAACATATTAATAGCGTATCTAGTAGTATCTTTTTAACTTTAAACAATGGAGTGTTTATTATTATTTTAAGCATACATTTTTTTAGCTTTTTAAATCTTAGTAAAACTTACTTATTACTAAGATAAATGGTTGTGAAACAATTAATAACCCTATTTCAATTTATTCCTGACTTTCCTTCAGCCGAATAACAAAAAAAGGCTAATCATATAAATCTTATATTAGGGACTGAGTTCACGTCTGTAGAATGACTAATGTGGACAAATGCTTCCAGGCATAACAATTGCCACTATAAAAAAACCAATAGTATTGCCAACTACTAATTAAAGATTGCTTAAAATGGTAATTTAGGTATATTTGGTTACGATGTGCAATGGTATACAGAGATATATTGAGATGATGTTTGAACTTTATATATAAGTTTTACAGGCCGCTGCGCTCGAGCTGTCGTATATTAACTGACGGGTCATCTGATGGTAAGTGACAACCACCTTAATTACCAAAGCCAACAACCCTGAATTGAGGAAGAGGAAGGGGCCAAATGTTAGACAATATATTCAGATGCCCCTAGGGAACAGTACTTTTGTTTAAGGTAGTAAATTACCCTAGGGGGTACAGAGAGTACCCCTGATGGTGTGTTTGCAATATCACACATCATGATCGGTAGAGCAATTAATGCGTGAAAGTGTAGCAAACAAACAAACAACCACCTTGAAGAAAATGAAGAAGTTCTGCATCGATTAGTTAGTAAGTTAGTTTAGTTAGTCATGATGAATTGATGTAGGTACATTACATTGTATAAGCAAACCTAAGGAACTTAACATAATCAAGTGATGTTTTCATATGACATTTCCAGATGGATGACAGTAGGACTTGAGATTAAGGCGTACAGACAAACATATATAGATATATTGTATAGATAATTTAGTTACCAGTTTGATTCCTGTTGTCTGCACTCAATTGTTCGTCAGATATGTTGGAGGGCTCTCTCGAAGAAACGGTAGGTACAGGGGCGGTGTCACGAATGTTCGCTGAGAAAGAAACAATCCCTTAAAGCCTTTTCTGGTCATAATTAATGTTAGGGTGCAGTCTACCAAAACAATATTTATTTATAAATCGAAAATAGTAGATTATTAAATATTAAGGAAAAAACAGGTTGAAAATTTAAGCTGCATTACCACGTCTAACCCAATAATTATCGAATACAAAAATATGTCGAAATTTAACGAACTAAAATCACAAGATGTCCGAAGGCCGTCACATGTGAATCTATCGCAAGGGACTCGGATATCCTGGTTATATGTGGGGCTTCCTTCCTAGGGGTAAGAAGTTCTCAAATACCCAGTAGAAATTAGCCAGCAAAGTTAACCACTCCATTGCATGTATGTTTGTAAAATCCCCTGCGACACATGATGTTTATTCCTAAGGCGGGAGTTGTTTAAAAAAAAAGACAGCCTAGACATCCTTTTAGTTAAGAGAGACGCTCAGAAGGCCTAGTGTGAGTTTATTTCACATCAACTCGAACTTGACAGTGAGCACGTTTGGCATTGCAATTAGTGCAGATATCAGTGCGAGCCAATCGCAACGCCGAGACCGGTTACCATTATACCGAGTTGATAAGAAATAAACACACACTAGGCCATCTAACACTTCATGAAACCGTCACAGGGCTACTTCGGCTAGGATAACCGTTAGCCTGGGGTTTTAAACATAGACCAGAGCTTAAAGAGGCTGGAGATCGTTCTCGACCTGTAGCCACGCCTTGTATTAGTCCACTGCTGGACATAAGCCTCTCTTTAGAAAGGACATTTTGGCTAATATACCACTCTGCACACTATACTACCGGAACCGGTCGCAGTACACGGTGCCGTTCTCGAAGTTGTTCAAAAATATGTTTACCTCGGGCAGACTTTGCAGTTAGGTAGAAACAACTTCGAGGACAAGGTGAACAGGAGAATTCAGCTGAGTTGGGCAGCGTTTGGGAAACTTAGTCGGATCTTTTCATCGTCGATCCCACAGTGCCTTAAGACGAAAGTCTTCAATCAGTGCGTCCTACCCGTCATGACATACGGAGCCGAAACGTGTACACTTATGGCATGGATGGTCCACAAGTTCAAAGTCGCTCAGCGTGCTATGGAGAGGGCTTTGCTCGGCGTTTCTCTGAGGGATCGCATCAGGAATGAGTTGATTCGACAGAGAACCAAGGTCATCGACAGCCCAAAGGATTAGCAAGCTGAAGTGACAGTGGGCTGGCCATATTAGCCGCAGAACTGATTACCGTTGGGGTAAACGGGTTCTTGAGTGGAGAGCGCGTATCGGCAAACGTAGTGTAAGACGTCCACAGGCCAGGTGGAGTGATGATCTGCGCAAGACGGCTGGCAGGAGCTGGATACGAGAAGCCGAGGATCGAACCAAGTGGCGTGCGATTGGAGAGGCCTATGTCCAGCAGTGGACTGCGATAGGCTGATGATGGTACCACTCTGACCAGACGGGTTGATATTGGGTTTGTTTCAATGTTTCTTTTCTCTTTGCAGTGATGTTTATTATTTTTTAGTTTTTTATTTTTAGTTTAGTTTATATTTATAGTTTTGCTGTCTAAATCGCATCTTACGATACCCACGGTATGACAAGGGGTGGTGACCCTATGTATTCTTAATTCGTCACCACACCGACAGCTCTATAGCAGACATAACTACTTTAAAGGAGCATCTAATGACCCCTAAATCTAAAAACACAGAAACAGTCTAGTTCGTACAAACCTTTAACTTTATACAGATGATTTGATGACACATTCCGAAACAAATTCTCGCACTCGTAACACATTTTTTTTTTTATATATAACTCAACTTCTCTAGTTCTGAGTTAATTATTGAGACGGCTCCATACATTCATTTCAATAGGTGTTCAAACTTATCACATCATATCTCTTGTATACCTATATATATTTATACCTAATCTGTATCTCGGAAACGGCTACAACGATTTTCATGAAATTTAGTATGCAAGGGGTTTCGGGGGCGATAAATCGATCTAGCTAGGGTTCATTGTTAGAAAATTTACCGGAAAAAAATACCGGTCATTCAGGTACTTACACTTAAGTATGGAGTCGTCTTAAAGATAAATAATTTATGGATTTTTTTCTGGCTGATGCTGACAATAGGCTATTTTCCTATTTTTCAAAAAGTGTTTCAATTTAATTAATGATCAATTTTAAGCTACAAAAAAAATACGTAAAAAAAACGGCTAACAATGGTAAAACTTAAAAATATAATTCAAATTAAATATTTTCCCGCTCAAAGCACAATCGCCGTCAAGTGGTCGTATGACGTCATTTTTCTCAAACATTAGTGTAGGTTAGAATTTCGGTCGTCTTTCTTTCTTTCAAAATGAGTTTAAAATTATATTACCAGTATTGCTTAGTGCCTTTTTGTGAAAATACCACAAAAAGAACACCTACGAAATTGTTCGGGATTATAGGGGAAATACCTTGCCACCATAATCGTGTCTATCCGTAGCAAATTTAAACTATTAGCTTTCGTGAATTTTTTCTGGATTGTTAGACCTTCGCCTTTTATAATGTTTATGCCGAAATAATATAGTTAATAACTTATTTCAGCATATTTTTTTTTTAGGTTTACTGACAAGTCGATATGTTTGAGAAAACTAACGTCACACATACTGATTGGCATTTGCGGTCACGTGACATATAGATCAAAAATCATGATTTTTATTTTATGAAAATATTGAAAATATGTAATTATTTTTAGAAATAAAAATGTTATTAAAATTTCCTGGCTTCTAAACTAGCTGTATGCAAAACATCGTATTTTTTTAGTACTACAGGCAAGTACCCTATTGCAATAAAATATTTGGCTAGTTTCGTTTATTTGTAAAAATAATTCAAGTAGAACAACACAGGCCAATGGACCGGAGGGGAGTAGCCATAGCGACTTTTTTCGATACAAAACAGTTATACACATTTTAAACTCACATAAAATTACATAAAAATGAAAACACAACATTCACAATTTCACACACACACATGAATACATTCTGTGTCACAATAGTGTAATACCTAGGCCCATTTGGGCTTATACTTTGACAGAGGGGAACGCCCGCGTGAGTACTCCCTACCGTGTAGCTGTGTGTCCAAAACAACTTGGTACTAAATTAAGTTGTTTTTAAAATAAATAATATGTAGTTATTATTATAATCTACACATCAAGTATGGAGCATTATTATTATTAATTGAACAATTAATTATTTATAAAACACATACGATGAGACTCCGAAGCCCCACTGAGGATCCTTCCGATCCTCCCCAGTGACGTCATACTCTGCAAACTCATTGCATCGTGTGCTATTATCCTGAAACAAACAGTATTGTTATAGACGTTTTGTACATAATTGTGACATAAGAACATAACAACATGTCAGTTTGTTTATGTAACCTGCTTGCCTTGAGCTAGTAATAACTTAATATGATACAATTGAAATTTTTTCATGTGCTTGAATGAATTCATAGAAGTGCACGGTTGGCTTACTGGTTAAAGTGGTCGCCACGTCCATTTCTACTGTGTCAAGTGTAGTGGGTTCAAATCCCAAGTGGGACAACACTTCGTTTGATTCGCAAATTGTTGTTCTGAGTGTGGGTGTTCTTTGTGTTTGTTTCGCATGTATGTTTGTAAGGTCCCATATGACCCAGGATGTATATTATTATTATTCGGCTTGTCCATACAGACGGCATACGAGCCCCATCCTTTGTGTTACTTCTATTATATAAAATGGAACGCGGTGTTTGTTACCAAACTCCTCCGAAACGGCAGGACCGATTTTCATTACATTTTGTGTGCATATCGGGTAGATCTGAGAATCAGCTAACATCTATCTTCAATACCCCTAAATGATAAGGGTGACTCACCCCTAATTTTTTTTATGGCAAAACAACGTTTGCCGGGTCAGCTAGTCTATGGATAAACTTCTCGAAGGAACTTACTTGAAAGGATGTTCGAGTGCGAACGTCTGTTGGTCGGCAGAACCAGCAGCGTCTATTACCCCTTCGTCATCCTCTTCATTCTGCATACAGCGGCGAAGCTCCTGGAACCTTCGCCGACCTTGTACCACCTGGAGAGGGAAAACTTATTTTTAACGTCATCATCCAACCATCTCCGCACGCGTCTCCTTAGAAACGTGGCTTTCGCCTACTATAAGCGTAACTGTTTTGAAAAAAAAACTATGCATAAAACAACAGAGCGTATAAGGTGTCACGATACTAAAGAAATTGGGACACAGTTTTTATAAGTAGGTACCTGGATGACAGAGATTTGCTCCGTATTTTTAGGGTTCCGTGCCAAGCAAAAAACGGAACCCTTATAGATTCGTCATGTCTGTCTGTCTGTCCGTCCGTATGTCACAGCCACTTTATTCCGAAACTATACGACCTTTAATGTTGAAACTTGGTAGGTACATGTATTCTGTGAACCGCATTAAGATTTTCACAGAAAAATAGAAAAAAAACAATAAATTTTGGGGGTCCCCATACTTAGAACTGAAACTCAAAAAAATTTTTTTCATCCAACCCATACGTGTGGGGTATCTATAGATAGGTCTTCAAAAATGATATTGAGGTTTCTAACATTATTATTTTCTAAACTGAATATTTTGAGCGAGAGACACTTCCAAAGTGGTAAAATGTGTGTCCCCCCCCTCTAACTTCTAAAATAAGAGAATGATAAATATAAAAAAAAAATATGACGTACATTACCATGCAAACTTCCAACGAAAATTGGTTTGAACGAAATCTAGTAAGCAGTTTTTTTTTAATACGTCATAAATCGTGAACTGCAATTTACCTTTCATTCAATCAACACAAATTTAAAAATATAAAATAAAAATTATATTATGTTACTTGCTGCTGCGGAACCCTTCATGGGCGAGTCCGACTCGCACTTGTCCGCTTTTTTTATGGTAAATTTTCTAAAAATTAATCCTAGCTAGATCGATTCATCGTATTTATTTTATACAATAAATGGTCGTTTAAAAGTATTAGGTGGATAGATTTAGGACAAAAAACAAGTTACATGATATTTCACACAAGAGAATACAAATATTTGATTTATTTAACATACATAAAATACTGCATTGTTCACAAGTAAACATTAGATTAAATAAAATAAGAACAAGGTGCAGAATTCGTCACTCTATTTGTCCAATTAAAAAAGTCACAGCAAATGTAAAAAAGTAAGCTCATTAATAAAGTATTTGGTTTTGGATCTTTCAGCAAAATTGTTGGCACTTTCAGTGTTTCCAACTGTTTGCAACTCTTCAAAAAATCGCCAACTTTTGTTTCCGTTGTCTACACCGAGTCGCCAACAATTTGAAAAACATTCAAACAAAAAGTCTCCACAGAGTCAATAAATATTTGCAACAAGCGTATTCTTTTGACGTTTACCGCCAAAAACAGAAACATGGTTCCCAACATTTGTTGACAATTTTTGTTGCCAACACAAGGAAATTACAGAATCTTTTGTCACCAACACGAGTTGACAACACGAAAGTTGCCAACTTTTGTTCGGTGGAGACTCTGCTTTAATGTAAACTAGCGACCCGCCCCGGCTTCGCACGGGTGGATTTCAGATGCCCCCGCCGATGACACGATTCGTGCATTTTAAATCTGTAATATCTTCGAAAATATTCATTTAAATTATACATATACCGTCGACATTACGAGTAAGCCGAGTCTTACCGAACAAACTTTTGTGTTGTCTACACGTGTTGGTTCTCAATTCGACCGTTTATGTTTTTTTTATCTATACTTAAAATAAAAATGTAACAGGTCCAATTCTGTACATTAAAGATATTTGAATTTTTTTTTGTAGGGCTCTCTATTATCTATACTGAAGCCAAAACTGTATTTTTTTTCAATTTTGTCTGTCTGTCTGTCTGTATCTTGGCCGCGCATCACGCCGAAACTGCTGAATGGATTCAAATAAAACTTGGCATGATTTGAGTTCATACTACGAGGTAGGACATAGCATACCTACTTTTATCCCGAAATTCAGCACGGTTTCCTAGAGAGAGGGGCTGAAAGTCAAAATACGTACTTAGTTGTAATTCAATAACAAATAGTCCGATTTCATTCATTCCTTTTTTGTTAGAAAAAAAAAAATAAAAGATAACGGGAAAAGTTTTTTTTTTGTCCGCGATTGTACACTGTCTGTGAGAAGCTGAAACAGAGATGTAAATATGACGGTACGAAGTTCGCCGGGTCAGCTAGTATATAATATAGCGGATAGCTGCGTCGTTTATGAACCGATTTTAATGATTCTTTTTTTAATGGAAAGGTGATATCCCAACGGTGGTACTATGATAGGAATACTAAGATCTGATGATGGCATCCAAGTGGCACCTTGAAGTCGGTTTAGATTTTGTTAAAATTTTACTTGTTGAAGAGCTGCCAACAGTTGGCACCAAAAATGCCAACAATTTCGGGAGGTGGTGACTGGTAACACTTCGTATTCATAATCCGTCACCACAAGGTGACTGTACCTATTTATACAAGTCAATTTATGAAATTCTCGACTCGAATTAGAAGAAAAAAAAAATCCAACCCAACTACGTCAAATTTATTTAGCTTCTGTCGCTTGGGCCAGCTCACCTCATTCATTAAAATCGGTTCAATAGTTTAGGCGCTACGGTGGAACATACAAACAAACATAGACCATTTCGTTTGGCTTGGCCTTAGTTGGGTTAAAATACGACGACACTGGTAACAGTTGGATCTAATTGAAGCATCATTTGTTATGATAGCATACAACATTAAAAGTTACTTGCTTCATACCTTCAAAATCCGGCAACTCGCTTGTAAAACCCAAGGCGTTCGTGGGTGGCAGTAGCCACTTTCCATCTGGTGACATATCTGCTCCTTTGCCCTCACTTTCATCACTCATCATCTTCCTAGCCTTTATTATTCCCAAGATTTGGGGTCGGCTACTAGTTCAACCGATTTTACCTGAATATCAGTTTTTCCACGGAACGACTGGCATCGGACCCCGCAACCCTAAGGTGAACTGAATTCGAAGGTTGAACTAGCTGTCAGTATATTTGAGGGCACTGACTTCCCAATAACGATTGTCATAGGTGTTCATGACAACCGGGACCAACGGCTTAACGTGCTCTCCGAGGAACGGGAGGGAAACACCGCCATATTCCAAACTCCGGGCTGCTGTTAACAATTTCTTGTAAGAAAAACCCAACGGCAGTCCGACCCGGGTATCGAACCCGAGACCTCTTGATCGGCAGTCGCTTACGCTAGCCGCTAGACTCTAGACCAACGAGGCAGTTTCATCACTACATTATTATAAAACAAAGTCCTGCGCCGCGTCTGTCTGTTCGCGATAAACTGAAAAGCTACTGCACGGATTTTTATTTGGTTTTTACTTATAGATAGACTGATACTTGAGGAAGGTTTTTGTATATAATTTTTAAATTTTTGAGGATGTTGGCTAAATGCTTAATGATTGAGACGTTGCAAAATATAGCTATTTTATATTTTCCGTAATGAACCCGTGCGAGTTGGCGGGTTGTTAGTAAAAAAATGAACTTACACTTTTAACTGTTGTCCTATCATCTTCAACGGGTGGAACATCAGTAGCCGGAGTGCTCGCAGCCCCAGTGCCTGGGGCAACTGACTCCACTCTTTGCGACTTTTCTTTCTCTGTTACTCCACTGCTCGCTGTCACGTTGATGTTCTTGCATAGTGATGACCTTCTGAAAATAAAAACAAAATACTGTTTTTTTTTTTTCTTTATGCCTTTTACCAAACTTTGTTGGCTGGCTTTATGTCTATTACGAAACAGTAATACAGCGGGCGCATCTATACTATCTATACTAATATTATAAAGCTGAAGAGTTTGTTTGAACGCGCTAATCTCAAGAACCGCTGGTCCGATTTGAAAAATTCTTTCAGTGTTGGATAGTACATTTATCGAGGAAGGCTATAGGCTAAATATCATCACGCTAAGACCAATAGGAGCGGAGCATCAATAAAGAATGTTTTTAAAACGGGGGAAAATTATCTCGCTACGGGCAATAGGAGACGCAAATGGGGTTGCGTAGGTCTGCTAGTCTAGTATATAAAAATAACAGTGGAGCCCTTTCCAAGGAATGCAACCACTAACACTGTGACACGAGATATTTATAGATTATGTATATATTTAGAAATGTTTAATTAACAAGGTTTTATACAAATTAAAAAGATTTCTAAAATTACTTTTTTTTTAATGGAATGTGAAAGAGTCACTTCTAATTAATACATATCATATCCATTATATAACATGTGATATGTATTCTTGTATTGTTAAATTTCTCTCATTAAAGATTTCATTATTCACACTATTCTGGTATGAAACAATAAAACTAAGTACAGTCAACCACAAAAAGAACCATGTTAATTGTTAATTTAAATTAGCAGATACATTGTAAGAAATTGTAGAAGAATTCCCACCTGTTGTAAACATTTAATTTTGTAGATAAATAAGTATAAATTAAGTAATAATTTTATGACAAATACTTATTTTTACTCATAGAGCAACCCAGGCCAGGGGAGGGGGGGGGGGGCGCTCCCCCCATAGCGTCTTTTCCAATACAAAATAATTTGTCATTTTTTGCAGGGAGAAATCTTCACACATATACATTTTAGACTCACATACAAAAACAATCGCCTGTCACTACGAACTCGGACTTGACTATTAAAATATACTATTGAGAATTTGAGGCACACATAAACTTATTCTGTGTCAGAACAGTGTAATCCATAGGCTTATGTTTTAACTGTCTATGGTGCTACTGGTAAGCCTAAATGAGCCCTCCCCCATCCCCAAAGGCCTGCAACGCACTTTCGACGCCTCTGGTGTTGCGGGTCCCTATGGGCGGCGGTAGTCACTTCCCATCAGGTAACACGCCTGTTCGTTTGCCCCCTATTACATAAAAAAAAAGATGTCTATAGAATCGTAATAATGGTCTGGGTTACATATGCTATTATAGATTTTTATGAGAAGTTCCAAAACAGTGACTTCCAAGGCCAACACATTTTATCGTGCAGTGGAGGAAGGAAGATGGTAGAACCAATTGGAAAAGTTGAAAAAATGGGAAAAAGTATGTCATTAAGTCTACCTTACGCAATGTATTTGCGGGAAGCATAGATTATAAAAAGACTTATTTCTACATCACCTGAAGGTCGACTGGGAGAGAATGCCTCATGGCATTGAGTCTGATGTTTTTTTTATGAATTAGGGGCAAATGAGCAGACGCATCGCCTGATGGGCAAGGGCGATGGGGAGGGTTTGGGTATTGGCCTCCGGTATCCTCATTCACTCGGTGAAACACAGCACAGGCGCTGTTTCTCAGGAGCTTTTTTTCAATAAATGCAACAAGTTTTAAATAAATCAATAAATGACAAAATGAATTATTTAGAAGGTATGACATGGAGTAATATAAATCTCTACAGCATATAACAAAACTGAAACTGCAGTTTTTTTTATTACATTGTCTCCTTCAATGCTACACACTCCTCCTGCAGTCCCCTGTCCAAGGAGGTTGATAGAGGCTTTGCTAACCTCATAACTGGAGAAGAGCAATGACCTACCTATGTACTATCTATATTTTCTTAAGACTTGTTTATAGATGAACACACAAATATTATTACACATTTATATAATATTTATAAGAAACTGATAAAAACATTTTTTTTATAAATATTTGTGTTAAATCAATCATTCATTCTCTACCACATTTCATCAGTAGCTTTACTTGCATCAATGTTGTTTTAATAATCAATGTTCCAGATAAAAGTGGCTTGAGTTTTTTTTCCAGATCAGGCCCCTCTTGGGCCAAATTTTATCCAAACCTATGCAAATTTTCAAATTTAGAATGGTAGTTGGTTAGAAACAATAGACCAGTGCCTACTATTTAAAGAAAGAACTATAACTAACCTTGCATTGAGTCGTAACTCTCAAATAGGTATGGCAAACAATATTCAAAGTAATCATCAATGCCATAAACATGTAGTAAATGTAAACCAGTGCCTCATTAGTTCATCATCATCATATTCAGGTCTAAAGCCTGATAATACAACCAAGTATTGCATGGGTAGAAGGTTATTTCTTTTAAAACCTGTCGCGGGCCACAAGGACGTTATAAAACTACACCTTAACATCTGTTTGATTATGAACATTAACATTCGAAAATACACACTTATAGTGCATTAATACACAACACATACGATTTTTATCAATTTCGAAATACTATTACCTCAAAAGCTACGTACCTTTTTTAAAAAAAGTATAAAATTTGTTTATTTTTTGATATTTTAGCAACTCACTTTGAACCTTTGATGGGTGTGAACTCCTCAGCATCATAAAACTCCTCAGAATCACTGCTGTCTCCCATTATGATAAGTAACGTGTACTACTACACAAAAGCCACTATGTTTTGCAAAAATATTTACATTATCACAAATGGAAAAATTGATTTACTAGAAAATAAGAAAGTTGAACCAGAATTCATTCAATTATTTGACACTTGAGAGTTGTGACAGTCAGTCAATTCAATGACAATGACAACCAGCAATACGCTGTGTGACTATGGTTTATTATAATTACTACTACAGGTAGGAAACAAAAACTCAAATTCCAGGCGCACTGTGGCGATACGATCCATGAGTCTGAGTCCCACCAAGTCCTCTACGCTGCCGAGCCCAGCTTAGTCAAGCACATGGATCGTACGAGGATACCGCACCAGGAGTTGGAGGTAACGACAGTCCTGATACGTTTACCGCCAATCGATATCCTGGCGGATAATATATGGCTGCGAGAGTTTATGACCAGGCACGCGCCATCCACCAGGGTGACGACCTTGTAAAACGCTCAGCGACAGGCACTATCGAGGAGCCTAATATCCGAAGATATTTTCCACCCCGTCAACAATAAAAAGCAGATTCACACACATTTCATAATAAAGTGAATTCGAATTCTGATGTGACTGCACGGATGGCGTATTGTTTAAAGCGGTAATCTCACTGTGCTTCTGCACTATATGTTGTGGGTTCAAATCTTACAAGAGACAACACTTTGTGTTATCCACAAATTGTTGTTCTGAATCTGGTTGCTTTTGGTATCCGTATCATGTAGACATGTAAAGTACCCCCGCTTACACAGGAATAGCCTTGTGGTTATCGTTAAAAAAATAAATAATTCAGGGATTAAGTACTACACATACATTTCACATTTCAGAAAGTTATTTTATGCACTCTGATATTTATATCTTTCAAAAACATTCTCCTGCCTAAGGAGTATTTAACAATCTACTGACGCCTGTATACCGTATTATCAGTTCTGTTGCAGTATTAAATACTAATACATTAAGGAATGTAGAACTGGAAACGCAGTGTGTTATACGTGTGATTTTGCTCACTTATACTACGTTAAGTGACATGAGTAAGTGCCATTAAATTGACTGCACGTTTGGCCTAGTGGTATAACGGTCACCACGCCGTTTCCTACTTCGCCAAGTGTCATGGGTTCAAATCAAACGTAGGACAACACTTTGTGTGATCCACAAATTGTTGTTCTGAGTCTGGGTGTTCTTTGTGTCCGTTTCATGTATGTTTGTAAAGTCCCCCGCGACACAGGATTTATTCCTAGTGCGGGAGTTGTCTACTAAAAAAAAAAAGAAAAAAAAACTCGGCGCTAACGTTATTTTGGTCGCGAGAAAACTATCCCTATTAAGAAGCGTTCTAGCGCTATTGATTTGACGCGTAATCAATTACAAAAAGCTGAATCGTAACGCCTCACTTTTAATTAGTGCCCGATTTTACTCTTTACAAAAATTTAATCCCGAGGGATAATGAAGAAAATCGATTAAACACCAATATTTTCTAAAAATATTTGCCAGTCCCATCGCAACACCAATATTTTTAACTTCAATGTTTTCTATTTTAAGTTATTTCAATGATTAAAAAATTTACAGTTACAATAAATATACTTACCAAAGTTGGCCCACATTTTATTAATGAGCAGAAGCTATAGTCGAAAAGGAAGTCGTAAATTGTTTCTAAAATTGCACTATTCTACTATTTCATTTACACATTTATTAAGCTGGTAGCACTGAAGTAGTCGGTGACCTTGATTGTTTCTTTTCCCATGATTCCCGTGTCTGCGCCTCCTATTGCATGTAGCGTGATGTTATAACAGCGGTAAACAAAGTTATCTTAAAAAAAATAGTAAGCCAACCTACTAGTAAAACAGATATACTTACTGTCGTGGACTTTATTTTAGAACGTTTAAAATAAAACAATCCTTTGTTTAGTGAAACTTTGATCGTTTACGCAGCGCTCGCTATGGAAACTCTCTGTAGGAACACAACAACTAACAACAACAAAAGGAACAATTTCCCCCCCTTTTGCAACATTTTTTGTTGAAACTCCGCTCCCTTTGGTCGTAGCGTGATAATATTAGCCTATAGCCTTCATATAGCTTTCCTCGATTTCTGCACTATCTAACACTAATGGATCATCATCATCATCAAAAGTTGGTTAGTCTCCGACCTCCGTTGAGACTGGCCATCATTATAGATTATAAGCTGAAGAGTTTGTTAGTTTAGTAACCTTGAACGTGTTTATCTCACGGGCTACTTAGGTAAGTAGGTACTGGTCCGATTTAAAAAAATATTTCAGTAAAAAAACAAAAAAATTATTAAAAAAAACGACTTCTATTGAAAACTTATATTTAACTGCCTCGTTGGTCTCGCGGTTGGCGTGTGCGACTGCTGATCATGAGGTCTCGGGTTTGATTCCCGGGTCGGACTAAATGTTTGTATGATCTACAAATATTTGTTTCGGAGTTTGGATGTTTTCTATGTATGATATGTATGTGTTTACGAAAAAAAGGTATATATGTATTTGTATCAGTTGTCTAGTACCCATAACACAAGCTCTGCTTAGCTTGGGACTAGATGGCGTGTGTTAGACATCCGAAATGCATCGCATCGTAGTTAGGTATGTGTGGGAGCCCTAAACCTTTCCTTTTCGTATACAAACCTCCTCGAGCCATTAATACCGGGGTTTTCAGTGGGCCGGAATCAAGCTGATTAAAACCACATAGTGTACGGGAAAAGATCAGAATATCTAGACTCCTTCTTAATCCTGCCCTCAGAAGCGCGCTCATTACCATAAACCACATAAACATTAGCTTAGCCGGACGGAGCGTATTACAATAATACGAGTATTATATATTCACAACATATGTACCAGTATTTTTATTTAAAACTAGCTGAGTCCCTTATTTTCGTACCGCGAGTGACGCCGTGGGGCGAAGCTAGTCTAAAAAAGCCTAAGTTACTCCTTATATTATCATCAGCTACCTATCAGTGAAAGTCCCCTCAAAATCGGTTCAGCCGTTCCAGAGATTAGCCGAAACAATCAGACAGATAGACAGACAGACTGACAGAGAGACTAAAATTGAAAAAAATGTTATTTTGAAATACGTGTATACATACATATACTTATTATTTATTATGTATTTAGTAAAAAGCGGTTATTTTAATATTACAAATAGACACTCCAATTTAATTTAGGTATTTGTTTAGATATATCATTTTAAATATTTTAATGTGGTACGTTAGTAGGGACATTAAAAAATAATCATTAAATTATTTTCATTATTTACTGGCAATGAAAAATAACAAGAGTTTTTTTTAAATCCTAAACAACAATTTCGCAAAATAGGCAATAAGTGACCAGTGTACTTGGAACTATTAAAGTTGGTTTTGCTTGTTGATAAGTTAGATTTAATTAGAAAAAGCTAACTGTTTACTTTAAAAATATAATTTAAGTATAGGTACCTACTTTAATTAGTTACGGCGTTATGACCAAGGATAACGTTTTTAATGTAAATGATATAAAGTGTCTCAAACTCGAATATTATAAATGAGAATAATATTAATTATGTTTTTTATTTTACGTTTTACACGTAAGTAGATTGCTGCTATACCAACTTCATGTTGTCATTTGTGCAGAAAGAAAAGGACTAAGAAGCTGCATTTAGTCAGAAAAACTACGATTTCGACGAAAAAAGAAAATAATAAAAAACCGGCCAAGTGCCGCCACGAAGGGTTCCGCGGCAGCAAGTAACATAATATAATTTTTATTTTATTTTTATATTTGTGTTGATTGAATGAAAGGTAAATTGCAGTTTACGATTTATGACGTAGTAAAAAAAACTACTTACTAGATTTCGTTCAAACCAATTTTCGTTGGAAGTTTACATGGTAATGTACATCATATATTTTTTTTAGATTTATCATTCTCTTATTTTAGAAGTTAAAGGGGGGGGGGGGGACACTAATTTTACCACTTTGGAAGTGTCTCTCGCGCAACCTATTCAGTTTAGGAAAAAATGATATTAGAAACCTTAATATCATTTTCGAAGACCTATCCATAGATACCCCACACGTATTGGTTTGATGAAAAAAAATTTTTTGAGTTTCAGTTCTAAGTATGGGGACCCCCAAATTTTTTTGTTTTTTTTTATTTTTGTGTAAAAATCTTAAAGCGGTTCACAGAATACATCTACTTACCAAGTTTCAACATTATAGGTCTAATAGTTTCGGAAAAAAGTGGCGTGACATACGAACGGACAGACAGACAGACAGACAGACAGACATGACGAATCTATAAGGGTTCCGTTTTTTGCCTTTGGCACGGAACCCTAAAAACAGTGTAGAAAAGCTAAAAAACACGCTTATAAAAATCAGTTACAGACAAAGAAACATACAGATGAGGCTAATTTAAGCGTGTTATAAGACAGGGGTGCTTTATCTCTATGTGTGCGGTACAAACCGTACAAACGGGCGCAGCAGTGTAAGAGGAATGATGTTAGTTAGAGGATGACACACGGGCGCTTTACGATCTTGCTGGATACGCATACGCGTATAAATTCTGTGTCGCGGGGGACTTTACAAACATATATGAAACGGACACAAATAACACCCAGACTCAGAACAACAATTTGTGGATAACACAAAGTATTGTCCTACGTTGGATTTGAACCCACGACACTTGGCGAAGTAGGAAACGGCGTGGTGACTGTTAGAAATTGAACGTCATTATAATGGCAACATTTTTGATTGTCATTTTTCTTGTTTGACGTTTTGAAGTGACAAACGAGTACGAAAGAGACGCTTTGTCAACGGTCGACCATTGTCGTTTTTGGGTGCCGTTCAATAATTGAAATTTAGCTGATTGTCCTCAGACTCGGTTCTTTTACTTGTTTACCGTTATGATTGGTCTGGTTTGGACATGCGAGTTTAGCAGTCCCGTCAAATAGGCGCGATCCGCGACAGTTAAAACGGGTGTATTATAATTACGATACTTGGGAGCCTGTGCAGCCACTTAGGAGTGTGAGTGTGTGACGGCGCGGAGCGAAGACTTCCAAGGGATCCCTTGGGACGCCGATATCAAGGAATCCACACATCTCCAGTAAGTGCTTGATATTACATTAGCTTAGAATAAGAACAGGGTGAAACGCCCTGGTTTAATGCTCTCGCCAGTGAACTAGCTTAGCGATTGAATGCCTGTACAATGGGCCCTATAGGCATTGCAAACTTCACACAGTGAACGCTGCATTGGCGAAAGGATTGAACAGTGACCTTTAAACCACTAGGCCAAACGTGCAGTCAATATGGAACTTTGTCAGCTGATGCTTTACTACGAAACGTACGTTACGTACTAAGAAAGAATTTTTCAAATTTAATTCCTAAGGGTTTAAATTATTGAAGCAAGAACAGCTATATGGAATTTCGTCATTTTAAAATTAGAATTAGAAAACCGCAAGTAATGTCTAGATTGCATTTATTATTTTGATAAAATACATCATTCTTCGTACCTAGCTACCTTTTTTAATAACATTTACATAAGTTATATTACCATTCACTTTAAAATACACTTTACGCGTAAACCGTTGTGCTATCAATAAAACTGTATTGCGTAAGCATTATAAAAAAAAAAGTCATCATCATAATAATGAATTACGTATAAATTATGTAATTTTATTTATTTTATAAATTAACAAATATTTTTTAGAATAAACCTACTTATTTATAAGCAATTGTTTGATACAAAACGAAACGTTTTTTCGGTTGACAACTTCGGCGTTGGAACTTAAGCGCCGTTATGCATTCTAATTTTAAAATTATAATAGACAAAGTCACACCTTTTTTGAAAGAATTTTCTTTTTTATTCGCGCTTTGTTTCCGTTACGGTTAACGCAGACGCTACCAACCCAAACACAAACGGCAGACGACTTGTCCTGTCATCCTTGTTGTTAAGGTCAACTGACACTTGAGATCCTGAAGGCATTGGCCTACCGGGAAGGCCATCTATCGTGGATATGCGTAGGAACTAGAAACCACAATATCTCGTTTTCTTGTCTTTATAAAATTACTAGCTGACCCGGCGAACTTCGTACCGCCATAATTTTACATATCTGTCTCAGCTTCCTACAGGCAGTGTACAGTCGCGGACAAAAGAAAAGAGTCTGCCCGTTATCTTTTAATTTTTCTTGTATACAAACCTTGTCCTAACAATAACAAACACATAAAAAACCGCGGGCAACAACTAGTATATAATATATAGATTACAAAACTTCGTTTAAAAAAACCGACTTCAAAAACTGAAAAGTATAAAATAACTTAATTTGTATGTGCTACCTATTCATAGGTTTGAATTCGGCGCCAAGCCAAATGCAATAGTAAGTACCACACTCGCTATATTTCGAGACGAACGTCAACGACGTTACCGACGCTTCAGTTGTTTTGTCCTACGCGAAGAGCAGCTATCCCGCTCAAGGTCACGCGCGGCGAGTCCTACTATTACATTTTGGCTCGGCACCGAACTCAAACCTATGAATAGGTAGCACATACAAAATGTTATTTTATACTTTTCAGTTTTTGAAGTCGGTTTTTTTAAACGAACATTTTTTTTTATTTTTCGCTTTTTAGTCTTTCTCAAGTCTCTCATCATCATTTCACCTAATTAACTTGAAAGAATACGACTAAAGGTAACATACAACATACTGTATAGAATAATAAATAAATATTTCGGACTTGATGTTTACAGAATATGAAAGCATGCAGACAATTGCCTTAACTTTATTGCAGGCGCTCACGTAAATTTGAGGGTTTCCTTCAATTTCCTTGGGATCCCATCATCAGATCCTGATATGGTGGCCATGGGACCACATGGGGAGCATACCCTTTCGAATACAAAAATAATTTTCAAAATCGGTCCACAATTGACGGAGTAATCAATGTACATACATAAAAAAAATAAAAAAAATACCGATGAAATTGAGAACCTCCTCCTTTTGGAAGTCGGTTAAAAAGTAAAAACAGATAAAAAAGTAGGTATTTAGTGTAAACCCGTCCGTCAGCATCCTGATTCCATAATGGAATTTAAAAATGTCTATGACTGATTAACATCTTTTTTTAAAAGAATTATCATTTCTGCTCGGCGAGCGAAGGTATCATGTTAGGTACTACTATCCGTGAGGTCTATTCAGTGGGTCAGGCGATCCATATATTAAGCTTATGTGTTGATGCTAGAACTCATGTACTTTAAAGAATCACTAAATCACGTAAACTATAAATTAAGGGATTCTCGAAACTATTTTATGTAGATAATACTATCTTTTGCCCGCGGCTTCGCCCGCGTGTAGGTATGTCATTTAACGCGGTAAATAGTAGCGTTCGTTCTTCCTCAAGAATCAAAGGATCTCCATACCAAATTACATTGAAATCAGCGCAGTGGCATAGGCATGAAAGTGTGACAGACATGAGTTACTTTCAAATTTATGAAACTAGTATAGATTACACAAAAAATGTCTTATCAACTTACCTAATAATCTACTACTAAATCAATAAATCGCCAGTCTTGATTCGAACTCGAACATTTTATCTTATAGAGATGACTTGGCGATTATAGTTTCAAGTCTTACGTATTCCCTATAAATAGATTTAAATTACTCAACATATATCGCCATAAAATACGTGATGCAAGACAAAAAATAATTCGAAAACCTTACTGTCATCATTTGCTTTTAAAAAGGTACCTACACGCGTAAACAGTCGTCGTGACAAGATTTATTTTATACTTGCTGACGTCTTTATCATCATGCGCATGGATAATGATTTAAGAAAAGTTCTTAACCGACTGCGGGAAAAAGGAGGTTTATATACATATATATATGTTTGACCTATATCTTCTTTTTATGTATTAGAATGCCAAAGTAACTCTACTCTGCCTGATGGAAAGTATAAGCAGAATCCAAGAGTGGTGGTCACCATACTCATTGCGACAATGCATTATGCATTAACCTTACTTACTCGAGGATAGACACTAGAAGAATATCTCAGTTACCAAGCTTTCATTAATAACTAGCTGAACCCCGCGGTGTTACCCGCGGTACAACAATAACCGCGTGCAATGCCGCGGGGCGAATCTAGTCTAAAAAAAGTAGTTACTCCTTATATCATCAGCTACCAATCAATGAAAGTCCCGTCAAAATCGGTCCAGCCGTTCCAGAGATAGCCGGAACAGACAGATAGAGCGACAAAATTGTAAAAGAAATTATTTTGGTATATGTACCGTGTATTATACATACATATATGCATTTTTTTATGAAATAGGCCGGCAAACGAGCAGACGTATCGCCTGATGGTAGGCGATTACCGCCGCCCATGGACACCCGCAACATCAGAGGCGTCACAAGCGCATTACCTGCCTTTGGGGGATGGCGGGGAGATAGGGGGAGGGTTTGGGGTATGGGCCTCCGGCATCCTCTCTCACTCGGTGAAACACAGCGCAAGCACTATTTCACACCGGTTTTCTGTGCATTTAGTAAAAAGCGGTTATTTTACCTTAATACGTGTAAACGGCATTTAACTTAAAATTTCATGTCTTTTTTGCTTGACCCCAGATTTTGCACCGATGCATGTAGGTAAAACGTCAATAATGAGGTTGGATGTGCATTAATTTCTATGTTATGTATTTTCAATGATTTAAACATATTGTACAACTGTATATTATCACAAATAAAATAAAATGTTTTCTGTATGATATCGTTCGTCGTGTCAGAACATGGCTGTTCCACAAAAATGCAGACATCAATGATATGCCGAACGAAAAGATAATATGAAATACCGAAATACATGATCAATCACTTTACAATAAATAGATAGATATTGTTATGTGCATTAATAAATCAGTTCTTGTCTAAATAGGCACCTACACGTTTTATACGTGACTTGCGTTTTAACAGATTTGTTGTAATTTGTAACTGACTGTTTCCGATGTTATGTCGGCAATCGCGGAAAAAATTACCCATGTTCATCCTCAAGAATCAAATTATCTCCATGCATAAGTTAGTTTCACATTTATATTACTATTTAAGGATTATTTCAGATACTATTATCTATCTATACTATATCTATACTATATTAATATTATAAAGCTGCAGAGCTTGTTTGTTTGTTTGTTTGAACGCGCTAATCTCAGGAACTACTGGTCCGCTTTAAAAAAATCTTTTAGTGTTGGATAGTCCATTTATCGAGGAAGGCTATAGGCTATATTTTATTTTTAAAAAAATTTGGGATCCGTAAGAAAATTGCTATTTCGTAACCCAAGGTGTGAAATCGAAAACCTATATATGCGTGCACTGCAATAACTATTGACAATAGAACAAAATAATGTATTACGGGTTTGTAGGTCCCATTAAGATCTACGAAAAAGTCCGCGAGAGCATATATCTAACTATCATGGTTTAGTCACAATAATCGCTTTTTTGTTCAAAAAATTGATTAAATCGTCTGAAGAAAGAAACTGTGTATCGTAATATTAATCCTTATCCAAATAAAGCATTATGTTATCAAGGGTATTTATATAGAAGTAAAATACTTTTTGTTTCATCCCAATCGGACATTTCGTTTAGAAGTTATCACGAGTATAAGACGCTAAGAGTTGGTACCTAATAATGAGTTATTTGCCAAAGAGTTTATATTAACACTAGCTGTCACCCGCGGCTTCGCCCGCGTGTATGTCGGTTATCGCTGCAAATAGTAGCTAATGTGTTATTCTGATGTATAAGCTATATTACTGTAAAGTTTTATACAAATCCGTCCATCCATACTAACAAACTTTCGCGTTATTAATATAGGTAGGATTTTTATCGATATAAAATCATGATACAAAATGTATTGGTACCTGAATAGTTTTATTTTTCTTTACCTCGCATAGAACTTTTATATATTTTTATAAATCAGTTTAAATAAAATAAAGGGGTTAAGACAATTTTGTGAAAACTAAAAATTTAGTATAGCGCCATCTGTAATGATTTATTTATTTCGTGAACGAAAAATTTAGTATAGCGCCATCTGTATTTTTGATATGGAACTCATTCCTATCTGATGTCCCACGACACCACCCGATTTTTTTTACAAATAATACACACACGTTTTACTATTAAAACTTATTTAAGTATTTATATATGTACATAAAATATAAAGTGTTTATATGAGCTTATTTCGACATTTGACATCGACCGGGTCTGGCACCGCTCGCTTCTCTTCAAGCTCTCGGCATTCGGTCCGCCTCCTAGACCCTGTCACTGGATTGACGCTTTTCTTCATCAGCGCCGCATTATGGGCCTTTGGACGGCACGGCCTCTGATGTTCTGGATGTAGACGCTGGCGTACCTCAGGGTTCAGTCCTGTCGCCCACACTATTTCTTCTGCATATCAATGACATGTTAGCTCTTGGCAACATATATTGCTATGCAGACGATAGCACAGTTCATGGGCGATATTTTTGACACCGTTCACCCAAGCTGGCAGACGTTGAGGAAAATCGACAGAAGCTTGTCGCTGAGCTCGACCGGGTTTTGAACCGCATTTTACAATGGGGTGATAAGAATCTGGTCGAGTTCAACGCTACGAAAACACAGTTGTGCGCGTTATCTACCAAAAAGTCTCCATTTCTTTCTCTCCCCACTTTTCAGAGCACTCAACTGCCACTACGGGGTAAGCTCGGTGTCCTTGGCATGGATATTTGCCGGGACCTCGAGTACTGTTCTCATCTTTGTGGTGGATCCGCGCAGTATTTGCTTGATGCTTTTGATCGGTTGCAATGGCGAACAGTCCGCTTTACCAACAGTCCCGAAGCCACCGAGTTCCTTGAACCTCTGCAGCTGCGTAGAGAAATCGCCTCTTTAGCAGTCCACTACCATCTGTTTCATTGGAAGTATTCTGAGGAGCTCTTCTAACTGGTCCCCCTTCTCCCTTCCTCTGCAGAATAACATGTTCACTCTCAAACCAAACGGTTTGGTTCATCCTTCCTGTGCCGAGCAGCTAAAAACTGGAACTCACTACCAGCGCACGTGTTTCTCTCCCACTATGATCCCGGGGCCTTTAAGTGGGCGTGAAAAAGCATCTCACTAAGCCGTCATAGTGTGGGACGCAATACTGCATTGTCTGCTTTCCCAGTGAGTATGGTTGCCCCCACTGTTGGATTCTGCTTGAGTTTTCCATCAGGCTGACCATAGTCACTTTGGCAGCTTCAAATAAAAAAAGTACAATTTTAATAACTACGTTTTTTCTTTTGCCATATTTTGCCAAAATATGGAAATTTTGTGGATTTGATATACGTGAGTATGCTGCCCATGAGAAAAAAAAAACTGTATCTTTAAGCATCTGTCCTTGGGTTTTGATAATATTGTTATTGGAAATGCTGTTTTCAGCGGAAACTGCATTCTTTTAAATTAAAATGTCAAGTAAGTTGGAATTATTGGAATACGGGGAATTAAAACATTATCTTCTTTTGCCATTCCATGCGTCATGATTGTAGCTTTTACAATGTTGTACCCCAGTTGTGTAATATTTAGCCATGTACTATTACATTGCTTTGGCGCTCAAGATACCTCATTTAATAGTACTGGAACATTAACTTGCAGCCTCAACTTATGGGTAGGCACTCCTGATATTTCTAAAGACTTTAAGTATTCGACAACATCTCCCTCCACGCCTGACATGATCCGTTCGTTTAATTGATAACTATCTCATTAGTCAGCTGATCAGGATCGATATTATTTACATTTTTATTCATATCTAACCAACAGCTAGCTTATAATGACGATACTTCTGTAGAGAATTTTGAAGTTAAGAAACGCTGTTAATTAATTATATTAATTTGGCTTATTTATTTCTATTAATATAATGAACATACAAATCAGATTGACGAATATATACTTAATATCTTAATATTTAATTTTTATATATATAATATCATTGCATCATTGTTAAGTCTTCATTGAAAAAGTGAAATATTTTTTATGATTGTGACAGCATTGTTAATTCGTTGTCAAGACGCCCGACGTAGGTAACGCGCTGGCGTGTGGCGAGTGAACTCCCAGAACAACCTTTCATCCCCCTTTTAAACCCCTTACAACCCCTTTTTCGCATTAAAAAGTAGCCTATGTCCTTTCTCAGGCTCTAGACTATCTGTGTACCAAATTTCATTCAAATCGGTGCAGCGGTTTGGTCGTGAAAGCAAGACAGACAGACAGACAGAGTTACTTTCGCATTTATAATAATCAAATTTTTCAAATTGGACCAGTAGTTCCTGAGATTAGCGCGTTCAAACAAACAAACAAACTCTTCAGCTTTATATATTAGTATAGCTGACCCACACAACGTCGTTTGCGTCTCCTATTGCCCGTAGCGTGATAATTTTCCCCCGTTTTTGAAACATTCTTCATTGGTGCTCCGCTCCTATTGGTCTTAGCGTGATGATATATAACCTATAGCCTTTCTCGATAAATGGGCTATCTAACATTGAAAGAATTTTTCAAATTGGACCAGTAGTTCCTGAGATTAGCGCGATTAGCTGACCCACGCAACGTCGTTTGCGTCTCCTATTGCCCGTAGCGTAATAATTTCCCCCGTTTTTGAAACATTCTTCATTGGTACCCAGCTCCTATTGGTCATAGCGTGATGAAATATATATATATATATATCATCACGCCTTCCTCGATAAACGGGCTATCTAACACTAAAATAACTTTTTCAAATTGGACCAGTATTTCCTGAGATTAGCGCAAACAAACAAAAACTCTTCAGCTTTATATATTCGTATAGATGTATTTATTATACTCTTCTAAGATCTAATACTCATAATCAACAACACATTTATTTGGATAAAGACTAATATTAGGTATTATGTTGATAAAAACTCTTTGACAAATAACTCAATAATAGGTACCAACTCTTAGTGTCTTATACTCGTGATAACTTGTAAACGAAATGCCCGAATGGGGTGAAACAAAAAGTATTTTACTTCTACATAAATACCCTTGATAACATAATGCTTTATTTGGATAAGGATTAATATTACGATACACATTTAACGTAGTTTCTTTCTTCAGACGATTTAATAATTTTTTTGAGCACAAAAGCGGTTATTGTGACTAAACCATGATAGTTAGATATATGCTCTCGCAGACTTTTTTGTAGATCTTAATGGGACCTTCAAACCCGTAATACATGATTTTGTTCTATTGTCAATACTTTTTGCAGCGCACGCAAAAATAGGTTTTCGAGTTCACACCTTGGGTTACAAAATAGCAATTTTCTTACGGATCTCAATTTTTTTTGAAAATAAAATATAGCCTATAGCCTTCCTCGATAAATGGACTATCCAACACTGAAAGAATTTTTCAAATCGGACCAGTAGATCCTGAGATTAGCGCGTTCAAACAAACAAACAAACAAACTCTGCAGCTTTGTAATATTAGTATAGATAATACCTAATATTAATATTTATCCAAATAAATGTGTTTTTCAATTTGAGTATTAGATCTTAGAAGAGTATAACCATTGATGTGTGGGTATAATAATAAATACATCTATACTAATATATAAAGCTGAAGAGTTTGTTTGTTTGTTTGAACGCGCTAATCTCAGGAACTACGGGTCCAATTTGAAAAATTCTTTCAGTGTTAGATAGCCCATTTATCGAAGAAGGCTATAGGTTATATATTATCACGCTAAGACTAATAGGAGTCTTGTCTGCATTCGCAATTATTTATTGCATCTACTCTTAAATTCTGCTGATGCTCACTCTGGCAGGAGTGCCAGGCTCATATAAACATAAAATAAACAAAAGAATCGACGCGTAACACTTGTAACTTTTCTAAGGGGACTGTTCCTGGGGAGTTGAGCATCCATCCGCTGAATCCAAGTCGTCTATCCATCGTTCTGCAAGACACCCTGCACTGCACTCGAATTACCTGCTATATAACTGCCTCGGTGGCGTAGTAAGTTTGTTTAATCTGCAAATATTTGTTTCGGAGTTTGGATGTTTTCTATCTATACTAATATTATAAAGCTGCAGAGTTTGTTTGTTTGTTTGTTTGAACGCGCTAATCTCAGGAACTACTGGTCCGATTTGAAAAATTCTTTCAGCGTTGGATAGTCCATTTATCGAGGAAGGCTATAGGCTATATTTTATTTTCAAAAAAATTAGGGATCCGTAAGAAAATTGCTATTTTCTAACCCAAGGTGTGAAATCGAAAACCTATTTTTGCGTGCGCTGCAAAGACTATTGACAATAGAACAAAATAATGTATTACGGGTTTGTAGGGCCCATTAAGATCTACAAAAAAGTCCGCGATAGCATATATCTAACTATTATGGTTTAGTCACAATAACCGCTTTTGTGTTCGAAAAAAATATTAAATCGTCTGAAGAAAGAAACTACGTTAAATGTGTATCGTAATATTAATCCTTATCCAAATTAAGTATTATGTTATCAAGGGTATTTATGTAGAAGTAAAATACGTTTTGTTTCACCCCAATCCGACATTTCGTTTAGAAGTTATCACGAGTATAAGACGCTAAGAGTTGGCACCTAATAATGAGTTATTTGCCAAAGAGTTTTTATCAACATAATGCATAATATTAATCTTTATCTAAATAATTGTGTTGTTTATTATGAGTATTAGATCTTAGAAGACTATAATAAATACATCTATACTAATATATAAAGCTGAAGAGTTTGTTTATTTGTTTGGACGCGCTAATCTCAGGAACTACTGGTACAATTTGAAAACTTATTTCAGTGTTAGATAGCCCATTTATCGAGGAAGGCTATCCATACTTCCATACTTTATATTATAAATGCGAAAGTAACTCTGTCTGTCTTGCTTTCACGGCCAAACCGCTGCACCGATTACAATGAAATTTGGTACACAGATAGTCTAGAGCCTGAGAAAGGACATAGGCTACTTTTTATTGCGAAAAAAAGGTAATAAGGGGTTGAAAGGGGGGATGAAAGATTGTATAGAAGAGTGGTGGTTTAATCGCCACACGCCTGCGCATTACCTTGGTGACACCGCCCGGTACACCGGACACTCTTGGCAACGAGGTAACGAGGATGTCAAATTCATTAAAAATATTTCTCCTTTTCAACGAAGACTTAAATTAATATAATAAGAATAATAATATAATAAATAACATACATTCATAAATATGATTTGTATGTTCATTATATTAATAGAAATTAATAAGACAAATTACAAAACAGTGTATACAGTATGTCCAGCAGTGGATTGCGATAGGCTGATGATGATGATGCAAGGTTTGCAAAATTGTTTCATGAGGGACAGGAGACAAAATATTAGAGCTATTCAGATGTAACATTTACTGAGTTATCACCAGTGCCGTCTTTACCATAAGGGCACACGGGGCCAGTGCCCAGGGCCTCCATCCTCAGGGGGGCCCCGAGAAACCGTCAATTTCTCTCGCACATAACATTTTTTTTACAAAAAATGTATGTATTATTCGAAATAATTACTAAGCTTTCAGTTCATATATTTTTTACGGTTGAAAAATGAAAGCGTAAAAAATGTTGTCTCTTTCACCTTCTTTACGATCGTTAAATCCTAAATTAAATATTTTCTCTGCCTTTGTATTTGCTGAATTATAGTAGGAGAAAAATTTTTAAAACGTTAAATATTCAATGTTGACATTATGTGCTTGATGTATATACAATTACTAGTTGTTGCCCGCGGCTCCGCCCGCGCATTTGTCAGTTATCGCGGCGAATAGTAGCCTATGTGTTATTCTGATGTATAAGCTATATTACTGTAAAGTTTCATCCAAATCCGTTCAGTACTTTTTGCGTGAAAGAGTAACAAACATCCATCCATACTTACAAACTTTCGCGTTTATAATATTAGTATAGATTCTCCATCGGTAATGTTATCACAAGGCGCTTATTTAGAAGGTATCCTACTTAATTTACTAAGTACATCATCTGGCGATCACTTATAATAAAAACTTTGATTCCGAAGTCAAGCTGCTGTTTCCTATTATATAAATCGTTTAAGAAAATAACTAAACTTAAGTGTTAACTAGAGGGTGAGGCACATTTCTAGCAGAAACGATGATCGATGGGGCTACAAATTTTTTACGAGACGAACGCGTACAGATAATTGCAACAAGGTGGTCCGACTACCTGGTAAAGGTTCCAGGAAGCAGTCAGAAGCAGATAGCATGGAAATAGCAGCAGGCAGCGAGTATAAATATTTGTCAGAAGCGCTCGAGTCGAGATACGGGGATCGCCATTTGGAACACGTTTTCCGCGCCCTACTACGCGATAGAGTTTAAGGTCTGGGAGAAGGCCTATAGCAATGGGCATTGCTTGAGAACCTCGTACAGAAAGCGTACCTTTCGGCCGGTCGTCTGCAGTTAAGTTGCCGGTTCAGTATTTGGAGATGAAGACGATATAAGACTACCTGGAAAACATTGCGAAAAGAAATTTGTTGATCCAAAACGCACGTTCCAAGGCAGCGATCTGGGAAAATATGACAGCAAAATGAAAGGTGACGTCATCATACAATGCAAAGATATGTCTCGTAGAGAAAGTGTACTCCAAGTCCAAACTCGAAATCAAATGGCTTGACGGTGAAGCTCATCAACGTTACTCCTTTTGGGCCCTTGGTGAACTCGTTTGGGGTTTCGTCTTCAAGGGTCCCGTGAAGATGAAACAATGAAGATAGCACAGGGATATGACGTTGCCGACAGCTTGGTCCGAAGCTGGTCGACGCTGCCTCCGCCCTTGGACGACTTTTGCCCAACTTGGGTGGAGCCAGCGTCGCAACGCGACTCCTCTACACGGGGGTTGTCCGGTCGATGGCGCTGTATGGTGCACCGGTGTGGGTGGCGGCTCTGACTGCCCTAAATAAGGCCCGCCTCCGGCGGCCTCAGAGGGTATTGGCAGTCAGAGCCATACGCGGATACCGCACGGTGTCGACCGAGGCGGCGTGCGCCTTGGCCGGAACACCCCCCGTGGGATTTGGAGGTGGAAGTGCTCGCCGAAGTTTATCGACGGGTGGCTGGATATCGGGCGGAAAGTGGCTTTCGCCCTCCGCCCGAAGAGGTACGCGAATGGCGTGAAGCCGCTCGTCGAGCCACTATGGACAGATGGTCGTTCCGGCTGGAGACTCCACGCGCTGGCTTTGCCGCCGTGGAGGCTCTCCAGCCGGTCATCCTTGAGTGGGCAGGGCGGCAGCACGGGACCCTATCCTTTCGACTGACGCAGGTCCTTTCCGGGCACGGTTGCTTCGGGAAGTACCTGCACTCGGTCGCTAGGAGGGAATTGAGTCCCGCCTGCCACCACTGCGACTGCAGTGAGTACTCGGCCCAGCATACGCTGGCGATCTGCCCCGCATGGGCGTCGCTGCGTCGGGCCCTCACTGCAGTCATCGGAGGAGATCTCTCGCTACCGGCCGTCATACGCTCCATGGCCGGTAGCGATAGCAGTTTTACCGCGGTCGCAACTTTCTGCGAAGATGTCATCTCGCAGAAGGAGGCGGCGGAGAAGGCCCGGGGGGATGATATTCACTCGGACCCAATCCGCCGCCGGCGAACCGGGCGGCGGAGGCGCGCCTATCAGCGCCTCATGCCGCCCTGAGTGTGGCCGCGGATGGTCAGGACGGGCTTTCCCTTCCATCCGCTCTAGTGGCCGCCGCCGCGAGGAGGCGACGTTACGCGTGTGCCGTACGTCGCCTAAATCGAGATTTTAACAGCAGACGGTGCCCGCTTCTGTGCGGGCAAGCGCTGGGAGGGGTCCGGACGTGTTAATAACTGCAGTTCCCGAATTCCTCCCTTCACAGGCGCAGAGTGGCACACCGTGTGGTTTTAGTCGGATCGAGTCCGACACACCGCCCCGCCGCAAGCCCCGGTGGGGCCAAGAAACCGACTAGACTAGACTAGTAGGGTTATTTGCGTTATGGTCATTGTTTTGTAGGCACAAAACAATGAACATAACGCAAATGTAGGTAAATAGAATCGAATAGGTATAGACTGTTCGTCGCGAAATTGGCAGTCCCTTCGAGAGGCCGCTGAATTTTCTCGAATGATCTATAGCGGCATATATTATAGAAAGGCATATCGCGGACCGCAGTGCAGTTCAGTTTGGGCTATAGTACGACAAATATCTAAGTGATATAAGTGATTAACACAACGAGCTCGGCGAACATTAAGGACTATTGTTCTAAATTATTCTGTGTTTTAAGAGTGTTTATAATAAAGTCTCTTTTACACGGCAGAAGGCTTATTTCTTATATTCGTTGAACCCTAACACGGAATGTATAATAGAGGATTTTGTTTAGCAGAAAACCTGAAAAAAAAAACATTATCGTTATTGTAACCAAAAAACTAGCTACATATTAATATCATTCATGACTTAATAAATTATATACTTGATTACTCATAAATGATCATAGTAGAATGTTAGTGTAATTCGCTTTCTTTACTTTCCAAAAGGGCCCCAAATTTTTGTGTGCCCAGGGGCCCCAGCTGAGCTTAAGACGGCTCTGGTTATCACAATATGCCTAAGTGTGCTTACCCGAACGGGCAGACATGTGAGGGCAGACGACTGTGCCGCATGCGGATGTTGAATTTTGCTACTACAAATTCGTTATTATTCACTAGGATTCGATTTGTTTACATGATTTTTTGCTTATTCAAATAATTTTCTTCGTGAAAAAATCCGAAGGAAAAGTATCCGGCGGGAAATAAACACAAAAAAAAGCAAAAGGGGTACGCCGCAAGATGAAATAAATGCCTGTATGAAACATATGTATTATGGGTACATGTTAAAAAGTTTTGTCTTACTACAATGATGCGAGTACAACTTCACAATGATTTATGAGCAGTGTCAATATGCAAATGCTCTTCTAAAAATAGGAGATGATTGTATGCCAAATGACAGTAACGACATGATTACACTGAGACGTGAGTTCTGGTATATGATAGCACACATGATCTAAAAATAATATATATTCTGATCCGCCGACTAATGAGACAGTTATCAAATAAACAAACGGATCATGTCAGACCTGGAGGAAGATGTTAACGAATACCTCTCAGGAAACAATGCAAGGGAAACTGAACCAGTCATATCATAGCTTATGCATAAAGTTTTTTAAATCTTTAGAATTATCAGGAGCGCCTTCCCATAAGTTAAAACTGAAAGTTAATGTTCCAGTCCTAATCTTCTTGAGCGACAAAGATATGTAATGGTACACGGCTACAAAATACACATCTGGGGTACAACATTGTAAAAGAAAATGTTTCAATTCCCCGTATTCCAATAATTCAAACTTATTTGCAATTTCAATTTAAAAGAATGCATTTTCCGCTGAAAACAACATTTGCACTACCAATTATCAAAGCCCAAAGACAGACGGTTAAAGTTGCAGTTCATTTAAAAAAAACATGTTTTTCAAATGGGCAGCACAATCGCGTGTATCAAATCAGCTAAATCACTATATTTTGACAAAGGATGGCAAATCAAAAACGTAGTATTTTAAAATTGTAAAAATTGAGAATTTGCTCAGACTGAGGGAAAACTCAAGCAGAATCCAACAGTGGAGGCAACCATACTCGCTGTGAAAGCAGACAATGCAGAACCAAACCGTTTGGTTCGAGAGCGTATTTCTAAGACTGAGGCGGTGACTTCCAAGACCAGCACGTGTTGTTCTGTAGAGGAAGGGAGAAGGTGGGATCAGTTGGAAGAACGCTTCGGAACACTCTCTATGGTAAAGCGGTAGAGGACTGCCATAGAGGCGATATCTCTCCGCAACTGCAGAGGCTCAAAGGAATCGGTAGTATTGGGACTGTTGATAATGCGGACTGATTGCTGCTGCAAAAGATCGAGAAAATTAATGCCTAGATCCATCACAAAGATGAGAACAGTACGGACGAGCGTACCTGGGTCTTATAAAGGAGTCACAAATGCTCGGGCGCGAAAAACCGCCTCACCCTGATCAGGCTGCCTTAGTGGTGCCCTCGATGTACTCCCGTGGGTTGAGGTCTCGGCAAATATCCATGCCCAGGACACCGAGCTTATCCCGTAGTGGCAGTTGAGTGCTCTGAAAAGTGGGGAGGGGAAGAAACGGAGACTTTTTGGTAGAGAACGGGCACACCTGTGTTTTCTTAACGTTGAACTCGACCAGATTCTCATCACCACATTGTTAAATGCGGTTCAAAACCCAGTCAAGCTCAGCGACAATCTCCTATCCATTTTCCTCAACGTCTACTATCTTGGCTGCAGGGTATCCATAATATCGCCCATGCACTGTGCTATCGTCTGCATAGCAATGTATATTGCCAAGGGCTAATATGTCATTGACATGCAGAAGAAACATCTTGGGCGACAGGACCGAATTCTGAGGTACGCTAGCGTTTACCTCCAGAAAAACAGAGGCCGCGCCGTCCGTCGCAAAGAACCCGAATGCGAAGGCGCTGATGAAGAAAAGAGTAAATCTAGAGACGACTCTAGGAGGCAGACCGAATGCTTAGAGATCGGAGAGAAGCGAACGGTGCAAGAACAGGTTGAAAGCCTTGGCCATGTCGAATGTCGAAATAATTTCATACAAAATACTTTTTATTTTATGTACTTATATAAATACTTAAATATGTTTTTAACAGTGAAAAGTGTGTCTTATTTTTAAAATAATATTAGCCTTAATAATTAAAACTGCTACCCAAAGTCACTGTTCCACGCGGACGAAGTCGCGGGCGCAGCTAGTGTTTAATATGTATGTAATTACAAAAAAAAAAAAGTAAATATGTATTTATATAAGTTGTCTAGTACCCATAACATACGCTTTGCTTAGCTTGGGACTAAGATGGCGTTGTGTGTTATATGACCGAAATATTTATTTATTTACTATTTTTTATATAATAATTGACTTCATGTACACCTGCAAGTCAACAGCCAGACAATTTTAGGTTATTAATTATTATCACTTGGATAAAAATAGAAATTGCATCATATCCCTATCACTGTGCATTACGTAAACAGTGCACGTTCTGTTTTCTTATCTATGGTAACATCATTACTCGACAAAACTCAAAGATTTAATCAGCTTTGACTACTCGGATGGTGTAGCGGTTTAAACGATCGTCTCGTCGCTTCCTACTACGTCTAGTATTGTGGATTCAAAACTCACATAGGACAACACTTTGTGTGATTCACAAATTGTTATTCTGAGTCTGGGTGTTCTTTGTGTCCGTTTCATGTATGTTTGTAAAGTCTTTCGCGACACAGGCTATATTTCTATTTCTTTACAAAACCATACAAACAAACTTTTCAATTCAACCAAGTATTTCCTGACATTAGTGCGTTCACTCAAAAACAAACTCTTCAATTTTAAATAATATAGTATATCTAGGATTTGATTATTAAATCAAAGAATACCTAGGTATTCATAAGATTACCTATTAAGAACCATAAATATGCAGTGTTCTTCACTTGTAAACTATCGACTGGTTTTTTTTTTATTGTCTTTGTCAAAAAAATAACTTCGTTTAAAAAAACCGGTACTTCAAAAACTAAAAAGTTTCAAATAACTTAATTTGTATGTGCTACCTATTCATAGGTTTGAAGTCAGTGCCAAGCCAAATGTAATAGTAGGTACCACACTCGCTATATTTCGAGACGAACGTCAACGACGTCACCGACACTTCGGTTGTTTTGTTCTACGCGAAGAGCAGCTATCCCACTCAAGGTCACGCGCGGCGAGTGCGGTACCTACTATTACATTTTGGCTTGGCACCGACTTCAAATCTATGAATAGGTAGCACATACAAATTAAGTTATTTGATACTTTTTAGTTTATGAAGTCGTTTTTTTTTTACGAAGTTTTTTTTTATATTTCGCTTTTTAGTCTTTCTCAAGTCTCTCATCATCATTTCACCTAAATAACTTGAAAGAATACGACTAAAGGTAACATACGCTAGCGATTTCGGCTTAGACGATAACTTGTGAAACACCTTGTCAAACATGATTGCTCCAGATCCTCGATAACAGTCGCAAATCTTTTACGATTTGTGAATTATGTTCTTCATGTAACTGGAACTTGGGGCGTTCTGGAAATCCTGAAACCATTTTGTAATGGATTTATTAATACCAATGTCTGTATAGAATCGACTAGACTAGACTTCAGGTAATTTTTTGTAATAAAATCTCAAATGGACTTTCTTCTTTATTACTTACTATAATTACTTACTATAATTCAAGTGATTTGAGGTAAACTGACAATATCGTTGGGACCCGTTTTATATATTATGAAATTAAATGATGTCTACAGAATATGAAGGCATGCAGACAATTGCTCTTAACTTCATTGCAGGCACTCACGTAAATTTGAGGGTTTCCTTCGATTTCCTTAGGATCCCATCATCAGATCCTGATATGGTGGCAATGGGGCCACATGGGGAGCATACCCTTTCGAACACAAAAATAATTTTCAAAATCGGTCCACAAATTGACGGAGTAATCCGTGTACATACATAAAAAAACCGATGAAATTGAGAACCTCCTCCTTTTGGAAGTCGGTTAATAAAAGAGTTGTTTATATCGTGTGTCTATTAATCTACGTTCAGAGGTATAGGACAGCTGAACGTGCCAGCTCTGAAGGTTCTGTGTTGATAAATCAATCATTCAATCAGGACAATACATTTTTAACCGACTTCATAATGGGAGGAGGTTCTCAATTAGAGTGTTTTTTATTTATTTATGGCCCTGCCAAAATGACTCTACTCTGCCTGATGGAAAGCATAAGCAGAATCCAAGAGTGGTGGTCATATTGATTGCGAATGCAGACAATGCAACAAAGTCCCATAACTGCCTTTGTACAGAATTCCAATATCCCTTAGTACCTATTATACCTACATATAGGTTTGTGGAGGGCTGACGAGTCTCTCCACTTAAAAAACGGAAGTTCAACCGTATCATAGTAATTAGACTTAAAGCCTATCAAAATCTAAATTGGGAAAAAAATATCTAGGCGTTTTACAGAAGTGTAGATACAAGCATGACCTAGGCAAACAGTATTCTCAACAAAACGTGTTCCGATGACGTTTTTATTGATGTGATAAGTTAGGTGACGAGGATTAAGTGGCGAATACGGTGACTTGCGATTTACTTCTCGATTAATTCTCGCCGACTTAACGTCTGAATCATTTCGTAATATTACAGTTAGTGTGACATGAAGAATTCCCCACGTAGCCGTTGTTTATTGACCGGAGATATACCAACGAAGAAAATTCTAGGAAAGCGACATAATTCTGACTACTCGTATGGCCTAGTGATTTAAGCGATCTTCTCGTAGTTTCCTATTGCGCCGAAGAGTTGTGGGTCGGATTCCCACATAAGACAACACTTTGTGTATCCACAAATTGTTGTTCTGAGGATAGGACGAGTCAAATACCGGAAAAGGTAATGTAGGACCTCCATAGGTTAGGTTGAATGATGATTTGCGTAAGATGGCTGGCAGGAGCTACATGCGAGATGCCGAGGATCGAGCCCAGTGGCCAGCAATCGGAGAGGTCTTGTCCAGCAGTGGACTGCTAGGCTAATGATGATGATGAGGGGATGTGTGTATGTGTGTGCGTGTCTGAGCTCGCATGTGTGTGTGATTGTTTCTATGCGTATTTTGCAAGCGTCCCCCCATACTAGCAAGATAACATGGGTTTCATGGAAGTCATTTAATAACATTGCTATCCGTAATTTTATGCTAGCTACGTATTTATAATTATGACACAATTATTTGTCCTTGGCAATCAAAAAAGTTATTAAAAGTAGAATAGTAGATAATGTAACTTTTTGTACTTGTTTATACTTGAATTATCTATACTAATATAACATACATACATAAAATCACGCCTGTTTCCCTGAAGGCCTAGGCAGAGGTAAATTAAACGCCCACTTTTCGCCAGTGTTTTGGTCTCACGTAATAAGTGGCCAGCCCATTGAAACTAATCGGCCTGTTTTGTTTAATTATGATCTCATACCCGAGATCCAACGCGTCATTGGTGAGATACAGACACATCCAGAAAAAGACTTTTTTATGGAATAGGGGTCAAACGAATAGACGTATCGCCTGATGCTAAGCGCCTTCCATGGACACCCGCAACACCAGAGGCGTCACAAGTGTGTTGCCGGACCTTGGGGGATGGGGAGGGGGATGGGGTAAGGTGTATGGGCCTCAGGTATCTTCACTCACTACTCACTCGGTAAAACACAACGCAAGCGCTGTTTCACACCGGTTTTCTGTGAAGCCGTGGTATCACTCCGGTCCTGTTCATGTCGAAGCGTGGCTCTCCCACGATAAAATTTGTTAAAAAGAGTAATGGCCCCTTATTAAGGCCGTGGGCCATTTGATGGATATTTTGTTCCATAATTAATCGAAACATGTTTTCTTTACAATCCAATAAAAAATCAAAGCTCTCTCAAATAATACGTGTTTTATTTTAAAATGAAAAAATGCACTCTAACTGGGACACCCTTTATATGGTGCATAGGGTTCCCACTAAGAACGAAGGGCCGCAAGCCAGCCCCACCTGCAGGTGGTGCACCTGTTGATCAAAGGACTAGGCTCTGGTAATCAAAACATTCCAAAAAACTATACTGATATTATAAACGGGTAAAGTTCGTGAAGTTATAGGGGTAATCTACTGAACCGATTTTGAAAATTCTTTTACCAATAGAAAACCAATAGGCCGCCATAGATGGGTCTCCATGCTGCATTGTCTGCATTCGCAATGAGTGTGGAGACATCTACTCTTGGATTCTGTTCATGCTTTCCATCAGGCAGTGTAGAGTCGTTTGGCAGGCTCATAAATATATTTAATAAATTATATTAAAAAGCTTTTTAAAAACAAGCTTTTACTGGAATGCTTCGAGACGAATCAAACAAGTCCAAACTCGATGATATTGCGACGTCTCTTTACAGAGTTCCTATGGCCACCTTCCAGCTTCAGCACCAGATCAGCTCCATGTCATCATAATATTGTATTGTCACGCTGTGTATATATTATATGCTTGCACAATTTCAAGAAAATCGGATGAGGATATCTGCTTCAAAATTGAGTTGTAAGATTCCACCCGAACATACAAGCATACATACATACATTGCAAGTTAATATAGCTTGTAAAAAAACATTATTTTTGAGTGCCATACTCTATTATACAATTAACCATAACCCAAAAAATGATTACCGCAGTAGTCGACATACAGATCGGTAGAGTCGCAAGTAAAAGCTAATTTTAAATGAGGCTAGTGTAAAACAGTAGCCTATCCAGCTATCTGCTATCTGCCCGTGAAAGTCCCGTCAAATAGACAGACCACAATTTTAATAAAAATGTTTTTTTAATCTAAGTTATGTACGTCTTCGCCTACTGGTAGCGTTCCCAAAAGACTGACAGCATTACCACGTTGAATGGCAATGCTGATTCTCTGTGATTCTGTGTGTGATTCTTTACTGCCATGGAAGATGGGTAAGCCTTTGGTGTGGGACGCAACTTGCGTTGACACCCTCGCGCCATCTCATCTTCCAAGTACAGCTTTTTATGCCGGCGCTGCTGCTGCTTCTGCGGAAAGCCTCAAACGGCTTAAGTACCAAAATTTAATAGGTAATTACATTTTTGAACCGTTTGGGGTAGAGACGCTAGGTTCATGGGGTCCGAGTGCTCGCGCTATGTTTAAACAACTAGCCAAGCAACTGATTGACGCTTCTCGCAACCAGAAGGCCGGCCTTTTTCTAGCACAGAGAATCAGCATTGCCATTCAACGTGGTAATGCTGCCAGTCTTTTGGGAACGCTACCAGTAGGCGAAGATGTGGAGTTTTTTGACGCTTGTATGTAAATATTGTTATTTTTTTTATAAATTATGGTTATGTACATAGGTTTCTATATTATGTAATAAAGATGTAGTTATGTACGTATTTTATATTGTCATATGCATCTAGTGAAAAGCTGTTAATTTGAAATAACAAATAGACACTTCAATTTTATATATTTGTATAGATCTCAAGTTGGTTTGTGTACGCTGCAAAAACTCAATAAGTTATGCACCGATTGAGCTGAAATTTTCACAGAATATAATAACCGCTTCATCGATTACTTTTATCTATTTTTTACATTAATTTTGTTCTTATCAATTCTCACCACCATGCAATTTCAAGGACCAAGGTATTAAAGACTGTTGATGATAGATCATATTTGAACAATATATTATTCACTTTCTACTCAACCATACTGACGAAACTCTGCCTGTCTGTCTGTCCTGCTTTCACGGCCAAACGTCTGCACTGATTTCAAAGAAATTTGGCATGGAGATACTTTGATTCTTGAAAAAGGACATAGGTTCTATTCTCTTTACCAAGATAACCGATATAAATAGCGGTTGAAGTCTCGAATCTAATATACAAATAATTTTACAAAAGTACTCTTAGTAAAAACATATTAACACTTCACACTTGTAGTTAATTTCAATTGATTGGCTTTCTTTTCTCAAAAAAAAAGTCATTTCGTAATTAAGTAAGCCCAATGCTTTTAAAACTTTGTTGCATAACATGCTACAAATTATTATTACGAACTTTATATTTCTATATAAAAAACGTTTTCAAAAATTATCAAATAATGTGGATTCCGTTTTCGCTGTTATTATTCCAAATCCCCTATAATCACTCCAGCTTTGAATAAATTTTAATAATAGCTCTTTGCTATTGTTATAATTTATTTTCCCATACACCTCAGTCTCTTTCTAAATTTTTATAAAACTCATTCTGTAAATTCAGTTATGTTACCTTTAATCATAATATTTGTAGTTAAGTTTAATAAGTTTCGGAATGTAATAAATTGTTATAAACGCTTTGCGATTTTAGGTAGTTATCACTACAATATTGCTCTTTGCAATTTTTGTTCCGTTTATAAATAAAAATAAATTAAATTAAAAAGCTTTTTAAAAACAAGATTTTACTGGAATGCCTCGAGACGAATCAAACGAGTCCAAACTCGATGATGTTGCGACGTTTCTTTACAGAGTTCCTATGGCCAACTTCCAGCGCCAGCATCCGATCAGCTCCATGTCATTATAATATTGTATTGTCACGCTGTATACATATGCTTGAAAAATTTCCCCGAAATCGGTTGAAGATATCTGCTTCAAAATTGAGTTGCAAGATTCCATCCGAACATACAAGCATACATACATACATTGCAAGTTAATTAAAAGCTTGTAAAAAAGAAGAATCATCAAAATCGGTTCATAAACGACGAAGTTATCCCTGAACACACATAAAAAAAAAAAAAAAACGGTCGAATTGAGAAACCTCTTCCTTTTTTTGAAGTCGGTTAAAAACCAAGAAGTTGACGGCACTGACCAAAAGTCAACTTCTTTTTTCTTAATTACAAAATAATTATAATCTACACATGTGGCTGTGATACACGTGGCGTACCTAAAATGTTTCAAATTAAATGACTGAAACAGCGTATGTAGGCGCTAATCATCTCAAATTATAGCTTTTTTAGATTCAACTACGAGGGACTTTCAAATTGAATAACTAATCCCACCAACACCAAAAACATTTTCATGTAAAATGTTGTCAAGACGACTGCATATGGCTTACCCTGTGAAAAAGATATCAGATCTTATGTAGAGCCAAGCTTCTGAATCTACACACCATAACTCTACTAACCCTAATTTACAAACTCTTCATCTTAGTAAAAACGTACGGTTTCGCTACCGTCACGAAGGTGAAATGAACGCTTTTTGTGTTTGCAAATATCTAGTTTCTGAAGTAATGCGTTATGCGAATATTTAGTTTCTGAAGTAACGAAACACCCCAGGCATACATTTTTACTGAGTGTGTGAAGTTAGGGTTAGTAGAGTTGTATTTACATACCAAATTTCAGCTTTCTAGCACTTCAGGAAGTGCCTTAAAGGTTTTGATGATCATCAGTGTGTCAGTGACGAAATCGGTGTTTTTTAGATATCAATAAAATCTAAAGTATCAGAGCTATGCAAATGAAACTTTATATATTTAATAAGTCTATTATTGACATTTTATCCTGAGAACTTGAACGATCTGGTATATCGGAAACCAAAGTTATGAGGGTTCAAAAAAACGGCGAAACACTTCAAGAAAAGGTAGGTAAGTGCCCTTGCGCCTCGCTTGGCTCGTCTTGGCGGGGGCAAGACAGTGCCCCCAGATCTCTACATACCTAACACGTATTTTTTTTCCAAAAAAAACCGACTTCAAGAATTGGATTGAATTGAAATGGGAACCACACGGGAAGTAACAGCTTTCAAATAATAAAGAATTATCAAAATCGGTTCACCCAGCCGAAAGTTTTGAGTTATGAAAAAAAACAGTTGAATATAGAACTTCCTCCTTTTTAGAAGTCGGTTAAATAATTGTGGTTATTACTAAAGAAAATAAAACTGATAGTTATATTGTAAAATGACTAATGACAATTATTATTATTACAAAATATATTTATTGTTAAACGGAACTTAGAAACATACAACTCACTGGGTGACCAAGCTAAATGTCCTCGATACGCGTCATGCCCGCTGCGCTACTATAAAACTGTTCCCTCCCTCTTCAACCAGTTATTCAGTCTCACATAATCGTGCTGGCAGAACGCCTGGTGTTTATTTGTTAAACAGAAAAAAACATTTAAAAAAATGTAAGTTTTTAAATTGTTTTTGGTATGACTTAAATAACCTGTTGTGCTGCCAAATACTAGTTAGCTAGTTACGTGTAAAAAAGAACGTTAAATCACTACCTTTTTAATCTCATCTAAAGCTTAACCCGTATTTTATTTTGTATTTGTTTCCAGTGCTACTAAATAGGCTCATTAGTTACATTTGTAGAAATATTTAGATAACTTTATGCAACGTATTTATGATTTCCGTTTAAATTTTTTCGTACCTAATTATTTTTTTGTAGTTACGGCTCCACATTCCTGACCCGTGGTCGTTGCATATAGTGAAGTGAAAGGTATTACGAAACTAGTGCAATTATACAAGACCACAGAAGAAAATTGACCCTTTATATTCTCACACAGTTTTAGAAAGGCTTTATGCCTTTTTTTATTTTGCATTTTAGTATTTATAGTGTAGTCTATATTAGGTTCGGTACCTAAGTGATTACTGTTGAATACATTGAAAAATGGTAGCAAGAGCTAGAAAATATTATTTATAATAACTGGTTCTTACTAATATAAAATGTTAATAATATTGTTTTATCTTTTTGTAACAAAGTCGTAGCGTTTTTTGTTTGTTTGTTTAAAAGGAACTGTGGAACTATCAGTTGATTAAAATGTTTATTGTTGTGTGTTTAATGTTGTATTGGCATCGGAATCGTTCCTTGTACGCAATAAGCCCCTTTGAAACATAAAACATAACATCAAAAGTCGCTTTTTTTAGAATTTATTATTTTAACGAGGTACCTATCACCTACACCTCTATTCTAGCTAGACATCGTTATTTTTTTTTTGTGGAATAGCGATTACGAGTCAAGGTCACGTCTCAGTCACTCGCGTAGAAGCCGGCCGGCGTTTTTATTACAAAATAAATACGAAACGCTACACTATGTAGGTATATTTTGTAACCGGTACTTCTTAAATCTTATTGAGTTTCACTCTTGCCTATATCCTCAAAGGGTTAAGCATATTTTAAAGTTAAAGTTATGACGCCCACATTTTGACAACTGTCATTTTAGTGACACTTGCGTCTTACACAAATAATTTATATACTCGAATTGACTATTTCTCTAAAGACGTTTATCCTGGGACTTCCCTTCTAGAGTATACCTACTCGAGTCCCTTGCAATAGAATCCTGTGTGACGGAACACTATAGTTTTTTTTCAGGTCGTTTCCGATGGGACATATCCCCGTGAGCCGTAGTGAGATGACTGAGATGACTACCCGTGTGGGTTTCCACACGATTAAACAATTGCCAATAAGTCGGAGCTTAGAACTTCATTGAATACTTACCTTTTTTTTTCTCCTGCGAATCCTGAATCCCTCGGATACCACCTCCGAGTGGTATGTCGGACTCGAACCGACTAAAACCGCACGCCGTCTCGGGTACTAAAAGCCGGGGAACCAGGTGCACCCTAGCAAGGAAAACCCTGGAACCCCGACGTACCTCGGGTCTCTCACGTGTTCGTAAGTAGCCCCCAACAACAATTGGAACATCGGTTCCCGTTACTTTCCCCCGGGGCGCGCCTGCTTCTGCTAGGGTGACAGATGGCCTCATCTGTCCTTACTTTAATACTTACTTAAAAAAAACCACTCAGTTGAAACACTAGATCACCCAAACCTAAGACAAACACGTGGGAGAGCCAAGCGGCATTCGGCATGAATGGGCCGGCTCAACCGGAGTGATACCACGGCCGCACAGAAAACCGATGGGAAACAGTGCTTGCGCTTTCACCGAGTTAGTGAGGATAGGTACTTGTTTACCATCAGGCGATACGTCTGTTCCTATTCCATAAAAATGTCTACAGCAGGTAGTTCGAAATCTATACTTATAATAAATTCAAAAATAAAAACATAAAATAAATCATACCATAAATAAATTGTATGACGCCGCGTGGCAAACAAATAAGAGTTGAGGTTTATCTTATCATTTTATTGTAAAGGTTTCTAGATGAAACACTACAGTGATAGTCACGGTTATCGAGTGAAGTACAGTTCCATACTATGGGAAGTGCTCCGAGGAATTGTTCGGACTGATTCCTGCCGCCTCTTTGCGCCATCATCCTACGCGACAGCAGTTTCGTCCCCATCACTTAGATGGCTGGCAGTCCACAACTGTGCGGTTTTCTAGGAACTTTCTGCCTCGCACAATAAAACTGTGGAATGAACTGTCGCCTGGACAAGTACGACCATTACGACCTTCAAGAAAAGATCGTACTCCTTCTTAAAAGGCCGGCAACGCACTTGTGACGCCTCTGGTGTAGCGGTAATCGCTTACCATCAGGCGATAAGTCTGCTCGTTTGTCCCCTATTCGATAAAAAAAACTATGGCGAAGTCAAAAGGAAGGATAACAGTTTTGCCAGTCTGTTTATGTCTGTATATTCCACAGTAGCGTCTAAACTACTGACTGACATAATAAGCTATATAAATTTCATTAAAGGTTTTTACGTAACCAGACTACGTAAAAACTTTTAATATACTAACTAATAACTATATATTATAGTTTTTAAGACTTGTGACGTTTAAACGAACTGGTGAGGTCACCTGGTGGTCAATGGATGATGATGGTGGTAGTAAATGTTCAAGAGTGTGCCCCGTATCAAGTAAAGGGAACCACCAAACCCTCCCTCCAATTCTGGGAGGATTTACTCAAAGGACACACTTGCGACTCTTTTAACCAACTTCAAAAAAGGAGGAGGTTCTCAATTCCACCGTACATATGTTTTATTTTATGTGTGTTCGCGGATAACTTCGTCGTTTATGAAACGATTTTGATGATTGTTTTTTTAATGGAAAGGAGATGTCCCAACGGCGGTACCATGATAAGGACATTAAGATCTGATGATGGCATCCAAGAGAAATCGAGTCGAACCTTGGAGTCAGTTTTTGTTTTTCTTAAAATTTTACTTGGTATGTAGGAATTACTTGATAAAAAAAAAAAAAAACTTTGTACCGTGTGGCCTTATACATAACAAAAACAAGACAAAACCAGTAGTAGCAGTTCTATAATTTGATATTTTCTTTAAAATCGATATCCTTCACAATATCTTTAGCGAGTAAGTTCAAACTATATTGTGTATTGTATCAAGGCTCAAGAGTATGATAATTTTATTAAATTTGTTTATCGCTATTTTGAATTTAGTCATGTAGTGATAATTGAAATAAACCAAAATTCGAAAAGGTAGAAATTTGACTGTGATGCGATCTTTACTTTTATATTTACGTTTACTTTACGCGTCCATTTGTTATTACTGATGGTTGCTCAATGGGGTCCGAATTCCACCATTATATCAATAATCAATAAAAAGTTTTTTTTTGTTTAAGATTTCTGCATTTTCTACTTTCTGCAGTCTCATTCCTCCTTTATATAAACTTTAGCTGTGCCGAATTGCATATTGCTCCTTTTGCAAAACTTTTGTGAAAAGGGGTACAATGTTTTTCCTTCGCTAATTGATTTTATGTATAGATTATAGGTACCTAGAAACTATATTGTCCAAACATTTGTATACAAGACCTAATACCGAACGCTTATTGAAAATTTTAATAATAATATTCAATTGTAAACAACTTAATTCCTTATACCCACATGTAAACAACAACAGGTAACCGGTACACTCATCCATCAATCATTATGTCCAATTCTAATATTATTATGTACCTACCTATATAGTTGGAACACAAACTTTGTAATTATTTACCTTTACTACTGACTATTTTTATGAAACAAGTGAAGTCAGTTATAATTCGATCAACACAAATGTATATCTATACTAATATTATAAAGCTGCAGAGTTTGTTTGTTTGTTTGTTTGAACGCGCTAATCTCAGGAACTACTGGTCCGATTTGAAAAATTCTTTCAGTGTTGGATAGTCCATTTATCGAGGAAGGCTATAGGCTATATTTTATTTTCAAAAAAAATAGGGATCCGTAAGAAAATTGCTATTTCGTAACCCAAGGTGTGAAGTCGAAAACCTATTTTTGCGTGCGCTGCAATAACTATTGACAATAGAACAAATAATGTATGACGGATTTGTAGGTCCCATTATGATCTACAAAAAAGTCCGCGAGAGCATATATCTAACTATCATGGTTTAGTCACAATAATCGCTTTTGTGTTCAAAAAAAATATTAAATCGTCTGAAGAAAGAAAATACGTTAAATGTGTATCCTAATATTAATCCTTATCCAAATTAAGTATTATGTCATCAAAGGTATTTATGTAGAAGTAAAATACTTTTTGTTTCATCCCATTCGGACATTTCGTTTAGAAGTTATCACGAGTATAAGACGCTAAGAGTTGGTACCTAATAATGAGTTATTTGCCAAACAGTTTTTATCAACATAATACCTAATATTAATCTTTATCCAAATAAATGTGTTGTTGATTATGAGTATTAGATCTTAGAAGAGTATAATAAATACATCTATACTAATATATAAAGCTGAAGAGTTTGTTTGTTTGTTTAACGCACTAATCTCAGAAACTACTGGTCCAATTTGAAAAATGCTTTCAGTGTTAGATAGCCCATTTATAGAGAAAGGCTATATATCATCACGCTAAGACCAATAGGAGCGGAGCACCAATGAGGAATATGAAGAATGTTTCAAAAACGGGGGAAAAATATCACGCTACGGGCAATAGGAGACGCAAACGACGTTGCGTGGGTCAGCTAGTATAATATAATTTAAACTTTTTTATTTTTTATTCATTTTTCAATCGAATTTTCATAATGATGTTGTGTATTTTGTTTTGGGTCTCTGCTATGCGCTCTCTATGGCATTAAAACAATTTTCTTTTCCTCTCATAGTTTAAAATTATTTTAAGAAGAAGAATTTTGTAGTACATTATTTTTAAATAAGTTGGGGGAAAACCGTTTGAAAATCCATTCGCTACTTTTTAAGTTCATCGCAGTAATAGCAACATCAAGACAGAACGGAAATGCACACATTGCACATAGAAACAAAATATCATGAACTAATTACGAACTTTTTAATTTTAAATGACCATAGATAATAAGATAAGATTATGACAAAAGAGTTTTTTTAACTAAATTTTTCTCCTCTGTGTGGGATAATCCGATTTTCTCATCGAGATATTACGTACTACGTACATTATATCTCGATGGATTTTCTTTTGTTTTACTCTGATCGCTATTAATATCAAATGTCTTTTATCGAAAACGCCTTTGTTTTTGTTTTTGCTTTTGTTTCGAAAATTAAGTTCCATTTGCCGAACTCTAGGCAATCATTATAGTCTTCATAGTAAGGTATGGATACCGTCTGCTGATAGCTTTTAAATGCAACAATTATAAACTCAAGGCCACTACTGCTCACATGGGAACTCATTAAATCAATTATTCTGTGTTTGTTTAAAATCTACAGTTTAAAAACTGGTTAGATTTCTGCTTGGTCATTATGACTCAACATTATCAACCAATAAAAAAAATGCCAGTAGGTATTATGATATTTTGAGTTTGAATGAACATAATATTTTTGAACAGATACCTAGGTACCTATTTTAGAAATATTCAGAGCGTTATATGTAAATATATTCATGAATATAAAATATTCCTGTGTTGATGGGCGGAAATTGTCTAGTGTTGTATCCATGCGAACATAAAATGATTAACTAATTAAACATTTGATATGTCAAGACTCCGACATCGTCATGATTTAAGTTTTTAATATTGTCACAGCGTCAAGTTGATAAAGTACGTACAAATTATGGAAAAAAAACTTAATTTGAACACATAGAATTCGAGTTATTAATTCGTCACTTGGTCACAAAAGATTTAAAGAATTCCAATATAAAAATGTTTAATGTATTCCATCACGCATATGTGAAATAGATATATTATGTCACTGGTATTTCTAGTCATACAATTTACAACAAAATCTTAAAATGGGTAGCACGAAACGTGACTCAATAATTATTTGAAAGAGACTCAGTTTATGAATTCTAGCTACAGTTTCTCAAGGGTTCAACAACTTTTTTCATGTCACGGAATACAATTTTTCACTTTAAAATAAAAAACAAACGGCCAGTCTTTGGAGACTGCCAATAGAAGTAAAAACTAAGTACACTTATGGATATATTATATGTAGAGAGATAAACTCTTTGTAATTAATTAAATGTATACTAATAATAACGCACGGAAGTATATCTGTGCCGTGCAGTAATTTAGTCGATACGGTGGAACATACATACATAGATTTCCAAAAATATATCCCTTCTTTTGGCTTCGACGTAGTGAAGCAAAAAGGCTTTAACCAGAAGCAGTTTTACGGAACGCTACCAATTTATCGTACGATCGCGTTCTTATTTTCTTTTTGTTCTCTAAGTTCCGGCTCTGCGACCTAACCTTACATTTTCTAATTAATTCCGGTAAACGTTACAAGTTCGGTTTTTCCTTGATAAATTACGTGTGTATTTTAGCGGCCATGGAACCGTTTACTTGTCAATAATGTCAAGTCTGTGTTACTCTATTATGGTGATGTCAAAAGGGTTTTAAATTGACTATGTACGTGATAAAAGAGTTAAATTTATACCAACCGTGTTTTATTAATAAAATTAAATAAGAATTCTAGACCTCGGTTCTACCTTCAGATACTTTATTATTATATTGATAATGTATCCATAGAATAGCATTAAAAGCCAAAAGGCTCTTACAGCTCTAACACCGGATGCAGAAGCTTTTAATAATGCTGATCCGGTAACCTATTTATCGCTTGACTGACATATCTTTTGGCTAGCTTTTGCCCGCAGTTCTGCCCGCTTAAATGTCAGTAGTAGGCCAAGAATAGTAGTCTTATGTCTCTCCTCAAGAACCGAAGTAGCTCCCTACCCAATTTCATTGAAATCGATGCAGCGGTTTAGACGTGAAAGCGTAACAGACAGAGTTACTTTCGAATTTATAATATTATTATGGAGTACAGAAGTATGGATTTTAGTTACTCTGTTTGCAATTTCCTGTTAGAGACTAAAAGCCGACTAAGTAAAACCTTTGATGAAATTTCTATAGCCTTTGTAACCCGGGCCATTAAGCGCTACGGTGGAACATAAAAATACACCTATACCACAGAATAATTAATAGTACTGTCGTACCCATACTAAACTTTTCTACTTTGTTTTTTTTTGCTACGCTGTAGTTGGGTAAAGACACTCTTCGTCCGCATTCAACAGTTAATCGATGGAGGTTAATTCGATACTGAGCTCGTAAAAGCAAGATGCGAATGAAACAATAAATATTTGTTTATCCTTCGAAATAATTAGAACTAATGAGCATGGATACATAATTAAGTACATGTCTCATAAAATTGTTTAACTAAAGTAAATCTAACAGAAAGCCGTAAAATAAAACACAGTAGGTACGAGTGGAAAAACTTGGTTGGCGATTACTGAATCGATTATGAAAAAATAATAAATGGTACCATTTCTTTTCTAGCACAATGACCCTAGACCTGTACTACGTTCCGGGCTCCGCACCCTGCCGCGCCGTGCTGCTCGCTGCCAAGGCCCTCAACTTAAATCTCAACCTGAAGCTAGTAGACCTTCAGCATGGTGAACACCTCAAGCCCGAATACCTTAAGGTATGGTATATAATTGGTTCAGATGTTTTAATAACAACTTTTGGGCTTATTGGCGCAGAGTTTCATGGACTAATTAATTTCTAAAAACAATTAAATGATCATAGATCTCCTTTACATTCCTGAGGAGGTTAATATGCATGCATTTATTAATTTTTTAACCCCCGACGCAAAAAGAGGGGTGTTATAAGTTTGTCGTGTCTGTCTGTTTGTCTGTCTGTGGCACCGTAGTTCGCGAACGCAATTTCAATTTAGTTTTTTTTGTATGAAATGTGAGTTACTTGCGAGTATTCTTAAACATGTTTCATGAAAATCGGTTGAGTCGTTTAAAAGTTATGGGGTGGAAGTGGGGAACAATAACAGAATGTCTGCAAAAATATCAATGGCGTATGATTACCTTGATTACTCGATTAAGTGCTTGAGTAGGGGGTTTTTTAAATTTTGAATTTTAGCTTGTAATACAATGCATGATTCTGTGAACGATGGAATGTTCAAGGCGGAAAAACAAAGTAGGTACAATAACAAGTAATATATATTTATTGTTGAATGCTTCCCGTATGAGTTGATAAAGTTTATTGAAATTCACTCTTAATTAATTAAATAGAAGTTTAACTTTATATTCTGTTGTAAATAATTATTTAACCTTAAAACGAAACATGCATTTTCAATCAAACTATGGTACAAAGTAAAAGGTGACCTTGCCTTGCCATTTTTTCATTGTTCTCTATTCAAAACGGTATTATTGTTATGGCACAAGAAATCAATAGTTCGGCCTAGCTAGATGTTAATATCGAATTGGCAAATTAGGTACGCCACAATTATTCGTAATAACAGAAAAAGTCCTGTGGTTAATATTTTGTTTCTTCACGTCATTTAATAATATAGGTCCATGGGAACAGCTGCAACTGGGTGAGCTTTTGCGACCGATGAATTTGAATACTATTAAATAATATAATCTAATTACTTAATAATTGCATTGCATTGTTCTATTGTATTTATTAGTTACTTATCGATTAGTGACTATAGGTACCAGACTGGAATTATAAATATGAATGTAAAAGGCTATTTTATTTATACTTTATAGGATTGCATCCTGTAATGCCTTATCACGTTTCGCAACTCGACTAAATGTGTAATGTTACATATATGAAACTACACCTAGGCACAGGAAATAATCATCGCGTCCAACAATATTGTCCTGAATGGGACTCTAACCTACGACCCATCACTAATCGCAAATCACTAGCTCTGGGCGATAGTGGTAGTAGAGCCACGCTGATTTCAGCTCGATCGGGCCGGATCGATTGGTCGTGTTTCGTTGGTGATTGCGAGACCGCGGGCCCGATGATGCAAAAGCATCTCAATTCTCAATAGGCTGCCATAGTGTGGGTCTCCAAGTCACCGTGTTGCATTGTCTACATTAGCAATGAGTATGGTGACTACCACTCTTGGATTCTGCTCATGCTTTACATCAGGCAGAGTAGAGTTACTTTGACAGATTATACATTAAAAAACTGCACCCAGACACACAACAAACATCTCACTGATGGCTGATCACGAATCCATTAGGCCCGACATTGACTGAGTAGGTAGTAATTTTCGAAACCTATAAAATGTAATTGTACTGTCGATAGAATACAACACAATACATTCAAACTTAATACGTTACAAACATGCTTGTTCCCATAAAGGTTCAATGCCCTTAAATTCCAATTGCAGTATTACATCATGACTAGCTTGTGGCCTTGGTAACTATTGCTGAATAACTTTCAATCTTGGTTGTTTAGGTTTAAAGTTGAAATCGGATTGTTACTACAATTTTAAAGTATAATAGGAAATACTGGCCAATTGCCAGGACGTTGCAAGACGGAGACCGGTTACAAGTAATGGGTGATAGGGGGAGACATTGTCCATTCATTTTTAGTGAGCATTGGCCGACTGGCCTGTTGATCTAGTCGATAGAGATCCTAAATTTATTATTTAGGATCTATAAGTTGTGAATTCGATTTCCACGCAGCACAAATCGCTTGTGTGTTGTCAATTTTTCTTTATTCTGTTTATCAGCAATCGAGTTACTGCAGGTCATCCTAGTATCGTACTCATAACATAATTCGTAGTCCTGGGTAAGAATCGAACCCACATAACTTCCTACCTATCCATACATTTACTATCCGAAGGAATACAGAACGAGACACTACTGCAATGGACGTATTTTTATTTACATTAAGTACTAATAGTACCTTAATAATAATAGTACAAGCAGCAGTAAAACAAGTAGGTAGATACTTTACATTGTCTATATCAGTTAGATAAGAATATTCTTCGTTGCAACACTGGTAATGACTGGTATTCGTGGTTGACTGACCGTTGAAGAAAACCGGTTCCCGTGGAAGTAACCAGCATAATTAACTTTTGATGTTTCTTAGCCCAATTTGTTTGAGAAAAAATATTGAGGTTTTGTCTGCCCTGTTGATCTAGTGGTAGTTTTAACCTTGACAGCTTATTTAGAGATTCTTCTCATTGTGTAATGATATAATTTTAAAAATAAGAATCTTTATCATCAGTCTGGTTACCTAGCATATTAGTAGTAACATAGGATACTTTATATTAAATTCGGGCAAAGCCACGGGCGAAAGCTAGTATTTATATAAAACTAGATGACCCGGCAAACGTTATTTTTGCCACAAAAATAAAAAATAAATTAGGGGTAGGTACCCACCCCTAACTATATTTTTTTAACTTTTCTACACCTCTTATCATTTAGGGGTATGAAAAATAGATGTTAGCCGATACTCAGACCTACCCGATATGCACACAAAATTTCATAAAAATCGGTTTAGCCGTTTCGGAGAAGTTTGGTAACAAACACCGCGACACGAGAATTATATAATATAAGATGGTAATTACGTAAAGATTGCAACTATTTCTTATGGATTAACGTTAACTCTTCCTTTTTCCCAATAGATCAACCCACAACACACAGTCCCCACTCTTGTGGATGATGGTTTCGCCATCTGGGAATCTCGTGCCATCATTACATACCTTGCGAACAAATACGGCAAGGGCAAGGGACTCTACCCAGAAGACCCGAAAGCCCGAGCTTTGGTTGATCAACGCCTGTACTTCGATATTGGAACTCTTTACGCCAGATTCGCAGACTACTTCGTGAGTAAACCATCTTTTTTAACCTCTTTAGTCTCTGTTTATGTCTTAAGTCAAAAAGTATTAAAAACAATGCATTTGAAAATCGAATATCATAGCTAATATGTTTTTAAACTTTTATTTTTAATATTTTTTTTTGTATTGAAGTAGGTTTAGGAAATGCAACACATAGTTTATCAATAGTGGAACACACCGTCAAACAAACTTCTCACAAGCTAAGCTAGTATCATTAACGACTCATGCATGGGTTTTTACATACACAAAGAGGCAGTGAGAGCTGTCATAATTTATTAGTTTTTCTTTATTTAATTCGTAACCAAACTGTCAGGTATGTCAGGTATGATACTACAAGCTCAAAAACTAATTGTTGATTAATAATTATAGTACCCACAAGTGTTCGGCAACGCACCAGCTGACAGCGATAAGAAGGCCAAAGTTGAGGATGCTCTCCAGCACCTCAACACTTTCCTCGAGGGTCAGAAATATGTCGCCGGCCCCAACCTGACCCTCGCTGATCTCTCCCTCATCGCCTCCGTGTCCAGCCTCGAAGTCACTGATATTGACTTCCTCAAATTCGCTAATGTTAAGAGGTAAGTAACAAAAATACTTATTGGTATTTTGAAATTGTGATGTCATTCTTAAACTCAGTTCAAATCACTACATCGGTATATAACTCTAGATTTAAAAGAATATTACCGCCATTTTGTTTAAATTTAAATAATTAATAATTCGATGCATTTCCTCTTTCAAAGAAATTCTTTCTTGATTATTTTCTGGCAAACCTTAACTTATCTGTGCTATAAAAAAATTTCAAGAATTAGTCAATCATACTAAATATCATGTACTCTGTAAATTCTTTAATAATATGTTTCTGCAGAAAAGAAAATTCGAGATCGCTTCCTTTATTTATGCTTTAGGCCAATACATGATCCTAAATACCTTTTTGCACAATACGTTACTTATTATTTTCTTTATGCTATTTGTAGATGGTACGAAACAGTGAAATCCACCGCACCCGGCTACCAAGAAGCGAACGAGAAGGGTCTGGAGATGTTCAAGGCCCTCGTCGACAGTATGAAGAAGAAGTAAATTAATAACAAATAAATTAACTATCAACATCATCGACTCCATTCATTTGATGTTCTAATTAATTCTAAAATCGACTTCAAAGAAACCTAAATATATCTTGCGTGATGTCACAATTTTATTACGTTCGCACGCAATTCTAATTTCACAAGAACACGACTAATTTATCAGTCTGAAATCGGTAAAGACATGGCAAGTTTTTGTTGCTATTTCATTTATGCAGACTAAACTCTATTGTCACCTAAACAACTAAAAAAAATGTTAGTCCTGTATCAGACGTCTGTTTTTGGCGGGATACAATTTTTTCGTGCGAACGCAATAAAATAGATCTTTTTGGTGTTGAATAGACTACGTAGATTAATTATCTAAAGCCGACATAACTTTTTAATTAAATCACATTTTAAGTAATGAATGGAGTTATTTACCTACTTAAATATATAAAGCAGACTATATTGTTGTGCTGTCACATTCACAAATTATTGTTTTTCGAATTACACTGTTTCATATTCTGAATTCTAACATTGTTAAGATTTAGTTTATAAGGCACCTATCAATAAATGTTAAAAATTATTTCCTTTTCTTTTATTTGATAACTATATAGTTTAATAAAGAAATTTGTTTCGTCTACTTGAAGTCTCTTCCTACGCACATTAAACTTAGTGCAGTTCAACTAAAGACAGGCATACAAGTATACCCTCGGGTCTTTTATATTTGTTAGCAGATAGCAATCCTGAATCCTGATTGCTAACCCACAGGACATAGTTCAATTCACACGACAAACATTGTGTGATAAGCACAATCCTACATTCCGGGAGCAAAATATGCAGGTCATGCAGGACAAACAGCACTTTAAAGAGAAGTAAAACTTGACATAAAGTGACCCGCCTTTTAAACGTCTTACAGTAGACCAGAATGTCCTTTTATGGAGGACCCTGTGTACAGCCGTGGACTATTTAAAGCCGAGTCTCCACCGAACAAAACTTGGCAACTTTTGTGTTGGTGACAAAAGTTTATGTAATTTCCTGATGATGCCTGATTAGGTATATTACCTATATATACTAGCTTTTGCCTGTGGCTCCGTCCTCGTGTATGTCACTTGTAGCGACAAAAAGTAGCCTTATTCCTTCTCCAACTGTCTCGTTGCCTCTGCCTCGTTGGTCACGCGGTTGGCGTGTGTGACTGCTGTTCATGAGGTCTCGGGTCGATTCCCAGGTCGGACCAAATTTTTGAATGATATACAAATATTTGTTTCGAAGTGTGGGTGATTTCTATGTATAATTATGTATTTGTATCAGTTGTCTAGTACCCATAACACAAGCTCTGCTTAGCTTGGGACTAGATGGCGTTGTGTGTTAGATGTCTGAAATATTTATTATTATTATAATCTATTAGAAATTCATCCAAATCATATCAGTGGTTTGAAAGCGTAACAGACAGAGTTAATTTCGAATTTATAATTTTAAGTATAGATTTATCCAAGACATTATTGAATGGGTAGGTACATACTAATATGCGTAGGTACTTTAGTTAATGATAGTAATTGTTACGTAACGAAGAGAATGTTATCTTCATGAGTGCATAGAAATAGCATAGTCATTGTTTTCGTTTTCGCTATCTTAAATAAATATTGACTGATTATTCAATTGTGCAGTTATCTTGTACACATTACCTAATTTATTTATTACAATGTAGGTAATAACAAGGTGATCAAACGGCTTAAGTTTTATACGGTACCTACTAGAAAGGTCTAGATAGAGTTCGTTTTAATGTACCTACTTTAATGGAAGGAAGGTACAGTTCTTCAAACAAGTTAATCTATACTAAAATAAGTTTTTGCCCGCGGCTGCGCCAGCGTGTATGTCGGTCCTCAAGAATCAAATCTCCATGTGAAATTACATTGAAATTGGTGCAGCCGTGAAAGAGTTACAGACAGGGTCACTTTCGAATTTATAATATTAGTATGTATTAGAGAAAACATAATATGACTGAAGTAAAATGTATAGGTGCTTACTTGTATTTTTACCCGAATACTGCGAAGCTAAAAAGAAGAACAATGGTTTTGACAGTCTATCTATATGTACCTAATGTTTGTATGTACCACCGTAGCGCCTAAACTACTGAACCGATTTTTATGAATGATGAGTCCACAGATTCGGGATATGATAACTAATGGCCTTGGAGACATTGGCTATATTAAATACCCAGTAGCGTTGCCAGATTTCTTTTTAGTCAAATCGGGATTTTTAGACTTTTATGTGCGGGATTATTTTGTCGAAAGTAGGACAAAGACGTATCGCAACTAATCAGTAATTACTACACATGAGTAAGTGTCTAAAAATTTGTAATGTAATGGTGGAATTTTTGATTTTTTTTGAAGATAAAGCACTACAGTTAACTAACTTCACTTTGGGAGTCCGGCTAGTTAACCCCAAAAAGCGGGAAAAATCTGTCCCACGCGGGACATTACAATACAAAACACAAAAATCAGTTTTTATACATTTTATTACGTATTCGTATCGTTTCTTCTCGACAAGACTTCATTAAATATACTCGTATATTTACCGTATTACGTTGGCCTATTTCTACATTTGCTAAAAAGAAATATAGAAACTTCACAATTCAGTCTTCGCTTTCATCTGAGCTAAGAATTGTTTAAATTCTTCGATACCTTTTTCATTGGCCTCTTTATAACCTGGAGCGGTAGATTTGACCAACTCGTACCATCTGAGAAAGAAATTGTTTTTTATTTTTTTTGAAAAGACTACTCCTGCATTAGGAATATACATCCTGTGTCTTACCAATGACACAATATACTATAGACCGTCCCTCCCTTGGCCAATACTGTACGCCGCAAAAAGCTACAAAAGTTCAACTAAATCTAGATGGCGCTCAAAATAAGCTCTAAAAAGCAGTTTAACAAAGTTTAACAGTATTTTATTGATGTGCTTCAATTCTAGTAACTATATTATTATTTTTCAAATATAAAACTTGCTTTGTATTGCTTGCTTTAAAAAAATGATTTTCAATTGCATAACTAAAAGTTATCACCTATGTTTAGGAGATGTCGTTGCAATCGATTTAAATAAACTTGAAAATAATGACCTATTTACTACGCTAGATGTCACATTTATAAGTTATTTGGTTGAATCAGAGAAACAATGCACTCATGAATGGCAACATTGCAAAAATCGTTCATATCTTCCAGTAGTTAATACGGAACGGCAACGTCGCTTGAGCCGCGTACTCAGTTCAAAAATTTAATTATTAAGAATGTTTATTTTTAACCGACTTCAAAAAAAGAAGGTAGTTATCAATTCGACTGTATTTTTATTTTTAACCGACTTCCAAAAAGGAGGAGGTTCTATGTTCCACTGAATGTTTTTTTTTATGTATGTTCACCGATTACTGCGTCAATTGTGGACCGATTTTGAAAATTCTTTTTGTATTCGAAAGGGTATGCTCCCGAAGTGGTCTCATTGTCACCATATCAGGATCTGATGATGGGATCCCAGGGAAATCGAGGGAAACCCTCATTTTTTTAGGCACATATTATGTTTTCGTATATTTTCTGAAGTTAACCCGGTATTTGCGTCTGGTAGTCATCATTTTATGATGATGAGCTGATGGTGTAAGGTACAATTCCTTAACGGTTAGGAGTTGGAGGATGAATCTTTAAATATCATATGTATGTATGTTACCTTTAGTCGTATTCTTTCAAATTATTTAGGTAAGCTGATGATCGAAGGTACAACTCCTCAACGGTTAGGAGTTGGAGGATAATTCTTTCAATTTCATACGTATCTATAGACCTTTAGTCGTATACTTTCAAGTTATTTAGGTGAGCTGATGATAGAAGGTTAAACTCTTCAACAGTTAGGGATAAGATGATGATTTTAATATTACACGTACGTATAGACCTTAAGTTGTATTCTTTCAGTTAATCATATGGATCGTTTTATTGAGTAGACATGCACTAAGGAAGGTATTTTGGAATTTCTACCCCTAGGGGGGTGAAATACGGGTTGAAAATGTGGACGAAAGTCCGTAATTTTTAAGTTAGAAACATGAAACTTTAACTTTGGGCTACTGATTAAAAATGAGTAGATATGTATTTAACCGCTTCTGGATATTTTTTAACTTGGTTACGCGCGACGCGACGTAATATGACCCCTGCCCCTGGTAATACCACGGCCTCACAGAAAACCGAGGTGAAAAAGTGCTTGCGCTGTGTTTCACCGAGTGAGTGAGGATACCGGAGGCTCATACCCCAACCTCTCCCCCCATCCCACTCCACTATGCCCCAAAGGCCGGTAACGCATTTGTCAAATTATTTTAGAAATAATCAAACTTTACAAAATATACTATAAAACAATATATTATTTTCTGTAAATAAATGCAAAAAGCCAACAACACGTGGTATTCCCAGGCGGTCACCCATCCAATTACTAACCACGCCCGCTGTGGCTTAACTTCGGTGATCGGACGAGAACCGGTGCATTCAACACGGTATGGACGTCAGCAATCAGTTCGTTATATTTAACGTTGAGTATCCAGCACTATGACGTCAACTCAATGTTAAGTGTCGCTACAACTTTTGGCGCGAAAAGCGCGTTAGGGAATATCGTTCCAAAAACATTTCAGATTGTTTTATTAATAACTAGGTTTCGCCCGCGACTTCGTTCGCATTTAATAAAAAGTATCCTATGTTACTTCTAATACCTCTACAAGAATATGTGTTTCATGATGATCAGATTGATCAGCTAAGTAGTTTTCGCCGGAAAGCGTAACAAAGGAACTTACGTTCGCATTTTTAACATTAGGATTATTTATAAGACGCAAACCGAAAGAAAATCCTTAATTACACCTTTTTGTCATCTACAGTTGTTAATTAATATGTGCAAGCCATTCTCGATATTATTAACTCGTAATTATCAAATTTTTTATTTGCATACATTCACGATCAACAACATTTATCAACGCCAAAAACTGTTTTTAGACATGTGTCATTAAGGACGGGAATTGTAACTGCAACATGCAATTGTATTTTATTAATTCATCAATTTTTATTTTGTTTTTTAATCCATTAAAAAAATAAAATGTCAGTCCTTAGTTCCTTACTTATGTCAATTGAGAAACATACATACAAAGTTTAAAGTGAATCCATTGAAAATACAAAAAGGTTTCAAACAATGAATAAAAAAAAGATTGTAAAGAGAAAAACGGTTATTTTAAAATTAAAAACAGACGTTTCAATTTTATTTATTTGTGTTGATCTCTTTGACGATAAAATAAAATATTACATAAATTAGGTAGGTACTAAGATAATTAATTATTTAAAAAACGACATCTAGTGGTACATTTCGCAATAATACAATGACAATAAACTCGACAGTTGACTGTTGGGTTCGTATTGGTGTTGGGGGTCAGAAAATATCGTTGTAATTCACGATTTGATGCACGTAGTGACATCTAGGGAACATTAAGCTTACTATAAATCCGCGTACAGGTCTCGCCTAGTAGAGTGTTGGTCTAGTATATATTTCGTCAGTGGTCTTACTTTTACTTCTTTTAACAAACTTTAAAAACATACATGAAACGAAAACAAAGACCACCCAGACTCAGAACAACAATTTGTAGATCCACAGCACACAAAGTGTTGTTCCATATTAGACTTGGCCCACAACACTTTGCGAAGTAGGACATGGCGACCACTTAAAACCAAAACGACATACGCGCAGTCGTGCAGCCGGTATGGTTTAGAAATTTTAGTAGTATGAGACGCAGACTTGCTTGAATGTTAATATTTCCTTCCTTCAAATGCCTTAACTTTTTAGCATTTTTTATATGAGATGTATTTTATACGCACACACGATAAGCATTATTTATATTTTGTGTCACGTCATGACAGACAGACAGACAGACAGACAGAGTTACTTTGATTATATTAGTATGAATTCCTTAATTAATACTTACCTCACAATGTTAGGATAATTTTCTAACTTGACTTCAGTAAGTTCTATAGTAGACACTGTAGCGATAAGACTGAGATCTGCCAAGGTAAGCTGGTCACCAGCGGCGTACTTGTGCCCTTCAAGGAAGGCGTCGAAGAATCCCAGACCATCTTCTAAGAGCTTCAACGCAGCAGGGTCTTTTGCTGCACCGGTAAAGAGTGGTGGATACTGGAATGTAATTGACAATATAGATACTAATTTTCTTCTATGCGAGTGAAGGGGAGATAGAGAGATAGCAATTTCTGTTTTTTTTTATTTTCTACGAGTAAGCTTTAATAATTAAATAAAGTTTCAGATACTGTACCAAGCGTACTTGTCTTTATAAAATCTATACCCAACTTTACCTAATTACAATATCTTTTTTTTCCAACTCATATTTGTAAAGTGGAGATAGGCATACACCAAATCCATACCATAATTTTATACATATTGGTCAGACCTTAAAGATATACAGTCCTACACACCTTGCAAGCGGCACATGCCGTTGGAGGCCGCCTAACATAATTTTTCTTTTTTTTTATGTATGGCCCTGCCAAAATGACTACTTTTTACTTTTTTAAAAAGACATCTCCCGCAATAGGAAAAAACATCCTGTGTCGCGGGGGACTTTACAGACATACATGAAACGGACACAATTAGCACCCAAACTCAGAACAACAATTTGTGGATCACACAAAGTGTTGTCCCATATAGGATTTGAACCCACAATACTTGGCGAATTGGCAAGCAGCGTGGCGAGCGCCTAAACCACTAGGCCAACCGTGCAATCACTCTGCCTGATAGAAAGCATAGGCAGAATCAAGAGTGATAGTCACCATACTAATTCCGAATGTAGACAATGCAACAATGCGGCATGGTGATCCACACCATGGCGGTCTAGTGATGCTTCTGCAGTTTTTCAGTTATGACAGCCGGGTTAAGCTCTAGTGGTGTACCAACCCGCCAGCTGCCTGGACCCGCGTCTACACCGGTGTCTAGTTTGCACGGCGTGATAACCCGCCGACATGGTGTGTAAAAGCCTCAAAAATTGATCTCTGCATACCGCTAAATCTATAGTAAGTGAGGTTCAAGAAATCCTAAAAAAACGCAAATCACCCTCCTTCCCTTTGGGGGCGCTAGTTACTTGCTGTCTAGTGACACATCTGCTCTTTGGTCTTCTACACGCTAAATATTACAAAAAGGAAGGAAGTTTACTTGGCAAGTATTGGAAAATCAGGATCAGAGTCATATGCTATTGCGGGTAGTTGGCACTGATCCCCCCACAAACCCACCACTGTAACTGTTCTGTTCAACTGGATAGCAGTGACCCACAAACGCACCGAGGTATGTCACTCGGGAAGTCCCAGGAAAAATTAAACTGTCTTGGAACCCGCAACGAAATTGATCAGAATAAAACTGGAGGAGTTAGAAATATGATCAGTCCACTTCCCTCCTTAGCAAAGCGAGGTATTGTGGGTAGTTGTAAAAAAATAAGTACTTACGAAATATTTTGCAAATCGTGGGTAGAGAGTGCCCAAGTCGAAGTCCAGGCGTTGATCCACGATGGCTCTCTGCTGCAAGTCGCTGGGGTAGAGAGACTCTCCTCCGTACTTGTTGACCAGATACCGGCTGATCGCTCGCGACTCCCACAGTACAAAGCCATCATCATTTATGGTGGGGACGGTATGTTGGGGATTTAACTGTAGAGAAATGGTAAATACTTTAAAATCCAGACAATAAGATTCCAGGATTTATTCCTATTGAATTTTACCTGCACTGCGAATAAATCCTGTGTCGCAGGAGATTTATTCGGGCAAACGGAGACAAAGAACACCCATACTCAGAACAACAATATGTGGATCAAACGTTTGTCCCATCCCATGTGGGGATGTGTGTCCCAAGTGCAATAAGAAGCGGTAAAGTGATTCCCGTCCTCGTATTGATTACCCGATTGCAACGAAGGCCTACTTTTTTCACGCGTATCTTGCATGCATGTGCGTAATATAATAATCTTTTTTCCTCATATCTTCAAATCGCTCCACAGAATCTAATACTTTTAAACGAGCAATTCTTGTATATACAGGGTGTCCCAAAATTCAACGATAAGCGGGCGCCTAAAGGTAGACCTGCTAAAGACGTACATAAGGAAAAATAATAAAAAAATAAACCAGGTTTTTTTTTAGTTACAAGAAAAATTTAGAATTTCTTTGAAAATTTATACCTTTTATGATATAGACCATGAGTCAAAGTACACTAAGAGTAAAAATATTTCATTATTTTAGGGAAAAAAAATGATTTTGAACGTTTTTTGTGTAAAAACTGCGGGCAATTTGGTGTTTTTAAGAGTTGTGGTGAATAGTAGCACTATTTAGGTATAAGATAAAAAAAAACTTAGGCATAGAAATTCTAAATTTTTCTTGTAACTAAAAAAAAACTAGGTATATTTTTTTTATTTTTTTTCCTTATGTACTCATGAGCAGGTCTACCGTCTACTTTTGTCGCCCGCTTATCGTTGAATTTTGGGACACATGGTATATGTATATTTATAATCTGAATCTCGGAAACGGCTCTAACGATTTTCATGAAATTTTGTATGCAGGGGTTTTCGAGGGCGATAAATCGATCTAGCTAGGATTCATTTTTAGAAAATGTCGTTTTATTCGATTTTTAACAATCAAATATATAAAATGATTGTACATCTAGCCATGATGTACATCCATTTATCGCAACTCGAGCGAACTACATTAAACTATACTGGAATAAGGTGCAGAATAAGCAGTATCAGGGCGTACCAAGCGAGGGCGCCACTAAACTATTGGAAGAAAAATAACAAAAAGGTGGCGTTTGGATACTCCCAATGTTGCCAAAAAACTCATTTATGAAAAAAAATATCGAGCGACGCTCGGTCATCCAGGTACGGATTTAATTAATATAGATGTATTAGTTTTTTTTTTAATAGGGGGCAAACTAGCAGACGTATCGCCTGATGGTAAGCGATTACCGCCACCCATGGACTCCCGCAACACCAGGGGTTAGATGGAGGGAGGGGTTGGGGTATGGTATAGCATACTAATCCGAGAGGGCGTCTTGAGACGGCGACCCATGTCGTGCGGCGTTCCGCAGGGGTCTGTCCTTGGACCACTCCTGTGGAACGTGGGATACGACTGGGTCCTACGAGGTCGTCTCCCCCCCGGGCTGGGCGTAATTTGTTACGCCGATGACACATTGGTCACAGCCCGGGGGGCGAACTTCCAAGAGGCGGCGCGCCTGGCCACCACGGGTGTTTCTCTGGTGGTCGGGCGCATCGAGGCGCTGGGCCTACGGGTGGCCCTGGACAAGACGGAGGCCCTGTTATTTCATGGGCCCCGTCGTGGTCCGCCCCCCGGCGCCTCCATAGAGGTCAACTCGGTCCTCGTACCGGTTCGGGCCCAGATGAAATATCTGGGTCTGATCCTCGACGGTAGGTGGCTCTTCGACGAGCACTTCCGACAGCTTGCTCCCAAGCTGGTCGACGCTGCCTCTGCCCTTGGGCGACTTTTGCCTAATTTGGGTGGAGCCAGCGTCGCAACGAGACAGCTGTACACGGGGGTTGTCCGGTCGATGGCGCTGTACGGCGCACCGGTGTGGGTCACGGCTCTGACCGCCCAGAACAAGGCGCGCCTCTGGCGGCCTCAGAGGGTACTGGCGGTCAGAGCGATACGTGGTTACCGCACGGTGTCGACCGAGGCAGCGTGCGCGTTGGCCGGAACACTCCCGTGGGATTTGGAGGCGGAAGTGCTCGCCGAAGTTTATCGACGGGTGGCTGAATATCGGGTGGAGAGAGGCATGCGCCCTCCGCCCGAAGAGGTACGCGAGTGGCGTGAAGCCGCCCGTCGAGCCACGATGGCTCGTTGGTCTTTCCGACTGGAGACTCCACGCGCTGGCTTTGCCGCCGTGGAGGCTCTCCAGCCGGTCATCCTCGAGTGGGCAGGGCGGCAGCACGGGACCCTTTCCTTCCGACTGACGCAGGTACTTTCCGGGCACGGTTGCTTCGGGAAGTACCTGCACTCGGTCGCTAGGAGGGAACTGAGTCCCGCCTGCCACCACTGCGACTGCAGTGAAGACTCGGCCCAGCATACGCTGGCGATCTGCCCCGCGTGGGCGTCGCAGCGCCGGGCCCTCACTGCAGTCATCGGAGGAGATCTCTCGCTACCGGCCGTCATACGCTCCATGGCCGGTAGCGACAGCAGTTTTACCGCGGTCGCAACCTTCTGCGAAGAAGTCATCTCGCAGAAGGAGGCGGCGGAGAAGGCCCGGGAGGACGACCTCCACTCGGACCCGATCCGCCGCCGGCGAACCGGGCGGAGGCGCGCTCACCTGCGCCTCATGCCGCCCTGAGTGTGGCCTCGGATGGTCGGGACGGGCTTTCCCTTCCATCCGCTCTAGTGGCCGCCCGCGAGGAGGCGACGTTACGTGTGTGCCGTACGTCGCCTAAAATGAGAGGTTTTTGGAGAGGGTGCCCGCTTCTGTGCGGGCAGGCGCTGGGAGGGGTCCGGATGTCTTAATAAAAGCAGTTCCCGGAACCCTCCCTCTTCAGGCGCAGAGTGGCACACCGTGTGGTTTTAGTCGGTTCGAGTCCGACACACCGCCCCGCCGCAAGCCCCGGCGCGGGTGACGGTCCGAGGGTATTTCCACACGTAAAAAAAAAAAAAAAAAATGGTATAGCATACTAATGCATTTTTTTAGATACTGCTATATTATGTAAGTATCAAATTAAAAGCCTTATCAAGAGGATTTCAAAATGGTATGTCATGAACATATTTTCATTAATTGAGTTTTAAATATAGGTTACAAAATAATATCCGACTGCGTAAAAAAGTATAGTTACTTATACTCTCACAATGAGGACAAATCTAACGACACCTCACCCAAAGCCGTACATACCACTACGTAAACTTGAAAAACGGAATGTAAAATTTTTATTCCATACCCTTATCTTATCGTTACAGTATAGTAAAATATCCCCTTACTGATATTAGTTGGTAGCAACGTTAGATAACTAAGAAATTTTAATATTTCATTTTAGCAAAATATATTTCATCATCATCATCGATTTGATGGGCCTCCGGTATCCTCACTCACTCGGTGAAACACAGCGCAAGCGCTGTTTCACACTGGTTTTCTGTGAGGCCGTGGTATCACTCCGGTCGAGCCGGCCCATACATGCCGAAGCCGAAGCGTGGCTCTCCCACGGTGGTAGTGCTGTTATACTGCGTAATTTAGTTCCTTGAGTCGCCTTTTACGCAACCCATGGGATGTATAGGGGTGGTAATACTCCGTTTTCTTAATTCGTCTCCACATACCACAAATTAATTTAAAAGTTATGAACATTTATTAAAATTTAATCTATACTTATTATAAAGCTGAAGACTTTGTTTGTTTGTTTGAACGCGCTAATCTCAGGAAGGATTTGAAAAATTATTTTAGTGTTAGATAGCCCATTTATCGAGGAAGGCTGTAGGCTATATATCATCGCGCTAAGACTAATAGGAGCGGAGCACCAATGAAGAATGTTTCAAAAACGGGGGAAAATTATCACGCTACGGGCTTAGAATAATAAACGCTACGGGTAATAGGAGACGCAAACGAGGTTGCGTGGGTCAGCTAGTGCTGCTATAAATGTAAAGTCTATGAAGAATTAGCTACTTAAGTTCAATTGTTTTCGTTCGACAATTTCTCATGAGAAACTCCCACGACTCCTCATAAAGCCGCAATTTCTTTTTCGATATAATTTATGTATAAAATATGTAAATATTTATTCATGATATTTTTTTTCTCCTTACATAGTGAGTTGAAACGCCTAAGATCAGTTAACTTATCACTCTTATCAGACACTCACCGCAGGGCCCGACACAAGGGGGGGGCAAGCCGGGCATTTGCCCAGAGCGGCAAGAAATGAGGGGCGGCAAAATTGACTTATTCCTATATGAAGATAGGAAATAACTTGGGTAGGGATAGCTAATGGCTGCATTAGCCATTCGCACTTAAGTTGGCATGTTGGGAATTTATGTAATGGTGGACGGTAATATTTAATTATTTAACTTATCTGAATTATTTTACTTCGAAAGAAAGAAACAAAAATTAGGGATCCACAAAAAAACCGATACCTGAATAGTATCGATACTTTCATTTCGATACTAAGTGCCTATATTTGTACACCATTTTGTTCCGATATTTTTGAGGAATCGATACTTGTATAAGTACCTACTAGATACTTTTAACAAAATTAAATCACATTAGATTTGGATAGTAAGGGACCCTTCTATAGACAATAGCATATATTACATATATGTTTTGAGCGTGTGTTGCCAGTTTCTCGAAATTTATTTTTATCAATTAAGTAAAAAATATAATTTAAATAAAAATAAATATTTAGGTAATACAGTTAAGTCCTGATTATTTTTTTACTGTTTCTGTAATTTATTTTTGTACCTACAATTTAATACGTTAAAATTTAAACCGAACTCAAGTTCCGAAATTTCTCGGATAATATTTGATATTACGGATGTTACTTAATCGGAAGTTTTAAAATTAAATTGAAAAATACTCGATACCTAAAAATATCGATACTTTAGTTTCGATACTTTTCTGGGTATCGATAAATCTGATACGATACTGGTATCGAGTAAATATCGATACTTTTGAAATTTTGTGGAACACTAAGAAGAAACACTTAGAAAGGAAATAAGGAACAATTTATCTCCTCAAGATGTTTTGTTTGTAACAGATTTAAGATTTGGTCTAAATATCAGTATTACGCTCAGGATCCTTTTAATTTTACTAGTAACAGTGGCAAGTGGTGAAAGATTCTTTTCTAAATTAAAAATCATAAAATATTATCTGCGATCCATGGGATAAGAAAACAAGGTCTCGTATTCCGAGAGCTCCGCGACGTGACGACACTATCCAGTAACACGTGATAGCAACAAAACACGAAATTAACCAACCAGAACCATCGAATAGCAACATAACACGAAATGAACCAACCAGAACCAGCGACAGCGATGATGACGTCATGTCGTTCGTTGGAATGCCATACCTGGCGAATATTGCTATACTATGCTACGATCCACCATGACACAGAATAGATTATCTGGATTGGCTATGATTTCAATATAAAATATGAACACAAGATTTGCGACAGTTACGAGGTAGGATTTAATATTCGCCGAAAACTGTTTAATATTACACAATTTTATTATTTAAAAAATGACATTTGTTTTGTAGTAACATAATTGTTTAAATCAGTATTAAATTTTAAAACAAATCTTTTGTTGTGTCTTTTTTATATGTACCGTATGACTTAAATTTAAATGAACGGATTGACCATAAAACAAATTTAACAGCTTGGTCCTAATCTTTTTATCTTCTGAAACGATATTGATGAAAAATGTTTATTGTTCCTTTATTTAAAGGGCTTTTTATTGAATGGTGGGCAAACGAGCAGACGTATCGCCTGATAGTAAGCGATTAATGCCACCCATTAACACCAGCAACACCGGAGGCGTCTCAAGTGCGTTGCCGACCTTTATGAAGGAATACGCTCTTTTCTTGAAGGTCGTATTGGTCTCAAGTGCGTTGCCGGCCTTTTGTGAAAGAATACGCTCTTTTATTGAAGGTATTATTCACAATTGGTTCGGGAATACAGCAGGCGACAGCTCATTCCATAGTTTTGTACCGCGAGGCAGACAGTTTCTTTCTTTTCTTCAGTTTCTAAGTGATGGGGATGGAACTGCTGTCGCGTATGACGAAGGCGGCAGGAATCAGTTCGAACAATTCCTCGGAGCACTCCTCGTAGTAAATGCGGAAGAAGATGCATAGCGAAGCCACAGCTCTACGCAGCGCCAAAGACATCAGCCGAATTGTACCTTCCTGGCAGTCGACGATTCGAGTCGCTCTCCGTTGAATGCAATCCAGAGGTAGAAGCTGGTACTGGGGTGCCCCCGCCCAAATATAAGGACAGGATACTGTCCTCATATGGGATACCATATGAGGCTGAACTTGCGCCTTATAAAGCAGAAGGCGGTGTACCGGAGTGAAATACTGTCTCGATCTTTTGAGCACGCCAAGCTTCTTCGAGGCCGATTTGGCCTTATCCTCCAAATGGCCATGAAACTGAACTTCACTCGATATGTCCACACCAAGTATTCCAATACTGGCTGATGCAGATAGGGGAGTGTCTTCAAAATGAGAACACGACCCACGGCAGTTTTTTGGTTCATCATACATAGGCAAGATTAGACCGAGACAGGGAAAAATAACACAAGGGAAAAAGGCCCATACGCAGCAGTGAATCGCAATAGCTGATGATGATGATAAAGTTGAAAGGTACATAATGATGTCGATAAAATGATATATCAATCCATTCAGTAGTTTCTGTGAAATGCCTTAAAAGACACACATTGTATACTTACTAACATAAAAATACTCATCAACTTTCGTATAGGTACTTCTTCAGAAGCCACAATAGGCTGACGTGATTATTATAGGTAGGTATAATCCGAAAACCTCATTTAAATCAATTAAGTCGTTTCTGAGATTAGCGTGCACTAACATTCTAAAAATCATTGTTTTGAGTTCTACTGCTAAATAAAGCTCATCTATAATGGTTTATCTGGGGGCACGGTCGTACCCCCGCAAGACGAGCCAAGCGTAGCGCAAGGGCACTACCTACCATTTCTCGAAGCGTTTCGTCGTTTTTTTGAACCCCCATAACTTTGGTTCCCGATATACCAGATCGTTCAAATTTTCAGGATATGATGTTACCAATACACTAATGAAACGTACAAAGTTTCAATTGCATAGCTTTGATAGTTTAGATTTTATTGATACCAAAAAAACACCGATTTCGTCACTGACAGACTGATGATCATCAAAACTGTTAGGGTACTTCCTGAAGTGCTAAAAAACTGAAATTTGGTATGTAAACTAAGTTTACTATACAAACAACAAAAAAATTCATAAACCTATTATTTTTGCCCCCCAACTCCCAAATTTGGGGGGTGAAAGTTTTTTTTTTTTTTTTTTTTTTATTTTTTTTTTTTTTTTTTTATATATGGCCCGCCAAAATGACTCTACTCTGCCTGATGGAAAGCATAAGCAGAATCTAAAAGTGGTGGTCACCATACAGACAATGCAGTATGGCGACCCACACCATGGCGGCCTAGTGATGCTGCTGCATCTTTTAGTCTAGTCAACAAGTATAGAACTTGTTGACTAGACTATTTGGGCCTCCGGTCTCGCATTCACCAACGAAACACGACAGCACAACCGCTGGCATTTTACGTTGATTTTCTGTGCGAGGGTAGTACCGCCCCGGTCGAGCCGGCCCATTCGTGCTGAAATCAGCGTGGCTCTACTACCTATGGTTGGTTATATGGTTTGTATGAGACTTTCACAAATGTTTATGCTAGAGGTTTTATTTTTAGTAGACGGACTTTTTCGAAAGAAGAAAGAAGATGTACAAGAAATACAGCCCAAAAAAAAAAAGGAAACTTACAAAAAGAAGTGAAATCCCACCAAATATATTTTCATGTAAAATGTTGCCAAGACGACTGCATTCGTTACTTCAGAAACTAAATATTCGTATAACACATTACTACAGAAACTAGATATTTGCAAACACAAAAGGCGTTCGTTTCCCCTTCGTGACGGTATGGTAGCGAAACGGCGAAGCCATACATTTTTACTGAGATGTAGAGTTTATGAAGTTAGGGTTGGTAGAGTTAGGGCGTGTAGATACAGAACCTTGGCTCTACATGAGATCTGATATCTTTTTCACAGGGTAAGCCATATGCAGTCGTCTTGGCAACATTTTACATGAAAATGTTTTTGGGATAAAACGTTTATGGATAGAGCTTTAAGGTTATTTATATATATAATAAGGTTATTTTTTCTTTGTGTAGGTGTACCTACACAAAGAAAAAATAACCTTGTTATCCACACAATATTTGTCTTGGACTGGAATCGAACCCTCGAACTCAGGCACAGTCAGGATCACTTACAACTAGACGTAAAATTCACGTCAATAATAAGGACAAACATTTTCTTTCCATATTAGAATTAGTTCTAATATTCATTTTCAAAAATAGTAAATTCCTTCAATAACCCTTGTCACGCGTCATCGGCGCTCGCCTCCCACCGCTGAGCCGCTGTTCTCCCACCGCTGGGAACACATAAAAGGACGAGCGCACTACAAGCTCGGCCTCTTTCGGCCGGCGTCTACCACGCTGGGCGCCTGCGCCACTCTACGGGGTCTAAAGGCGACCCAGCACTGCGCCTCTTTCGGCCGGCGTCTATCACGCCAGGCGCCTGCGACGCCTCTAGGGGGTCGGCCTCTAAAGCCAACCCCAGCACTGCACCTCTTCCTGCTGGCGTCTCGCGGCCCGCGCCTTTGCAAGGCGTCTCTCCAGCTGCGGCCCTTGGCTGCTCCCGCCAGGGTCACCTGACTGACGCTTGGTCCTCCAGCCCACCGTCCCTACGTTACTGCAAACTACCAAGTTGAGTGCCTCCTTTGTCTCGGAGGTAACCGCAATCGATCTCTCAGAACCTACACCCTGTCTATCTGTATATTTGTGCTCACAACTATCAAATTGTAAAACTTAACTCATTCCTAAATAAATAGTATTCAAATCATCATTCTAAAGTGTCTCATTTCTCTTCATCTGAACCTCGTGGCTTCACCACCACCTTCTAGGCTCCTAAAGCCTCTTCAACGTGAAACCCTTTTTACGTGAGGAAATCCCCGTATACCACCGGCTGGTGGCTATGTCGTACTCGAACCGACTAAAAACCGCATACTGTCTCGGGTACTAGAAGCCTAAGAACCAGTTGCACCCTCGAAAGGAAATCCCTGGAACCCCGACTCCTTCAATAACCCCTACTATAGAGCATCACGTGAGGTATATGTGGTGCACTATGACCCGTTATTAGTTAACCCCTAGCAAAAACATTTGCCCACTAAAAGAAGCACAGCATTACCTTTAAGAAATCAGGTTTTAGCTGGTCACCCGCTCTTAAATTCAAAGGCTTCAAGTTGAACTGGATGTCGAGAGCGGCTGCCACGAGGAGAACCAGGCGGCAGGGCGCGGAGCCCGCTGTGTAATACAAATCTATTGACATATTGTTCCTGGAAGGAGAATAAAAACTAATAATAAACAAGAGACTGTTATTATATACAACAATAAATTATAAATTACTAAAAAAAAGTAGTTGCTGACAGTTCAGTCATGGCAGTCAAGACCGGCTGGCTCTCGACAAAAGTATTGTATATCGATGTTAAAAGTACTAAGTTAAATTAGCTAAGATGTTCTGATCATTTAAAGACTGATGCTGTAGTAATTAAAAGGAAGTAGGTACTTTTGTTCTTTATAACAACTAGCCGACCCACGCAACATCGTTTGCGTCTCTTTTTAATCATACTCGGGTCGGCACGCCAGCACAAAGCACATTAAAATAACGTGAAAATCGGTTAGAAGATAGTTAGTGAACAACAACGTGACACGATAATTATATAGGTAAAATATATAATGATAATGTCATGTCATAGCTAGAGATGTTATAGAATAAAACAAAACAAACATTCTTAAGATACAGAAAGATGCATTAAAATTGCCAAATGATGAGCTTATAATAATTGTCGAGTTAGTTTAGTAGGTACTTATTTCGTAAAATTAACCTTTGAAAATACTTTTGAATTTTAACTCTGCCAACTAATATCATGGTCATTGCAGTAATTAAGTGCCTATACCTACACTATGAATTTTGGAATTTGAAATTTACCGATCGAATTATCGGAATCGTATTTGATCAAATTCAGTAGACGAAAATGAATTAACTTCGTTATAATTATCAACTTCATGTTTTCTTTGCATCACCCGCAGGATGATTAGCAGAAAATTCTTAATACGCCTCTGTAGGTAGGTAGGATCTATGCACAGAAATAAATCAGGATCTTGACATTGAGGAAGAATATAATTAATTCAACGGATCTTGATATATTTCTGTGGTTCTACGAGTGCGTAAATTTTAAATAATTAAAAAATAATTTGTCCACGGGCGAAGGAGAGACATGAGGTTAATGATTTCAGACATGTTTATTGCTTAATATTTCTCTTGATGTCATCAATGCTATGCAGGCAAAGTAGGTAAATGTAGATAAAACCTTTTATTATCTATTTTAAAAACTATTATCTATCTGAACTAAATAAAATTAAATAACTTACCGTTTCAAAGGACTATCCTATACAAACAGTTTAGGTAAACTAAACACAAAACCCGGCCGGTTTGCTTCTCTTCGAAACATGATAACCTTGAATCAGTGTTATTGACTTGTTACCCGGCTGAATTGAGTTGTAGATAGATAACTATTTACGTTCTTTTCAAATGAAAATAAAATCGAAAGGCTGTCAGGCGTATCAACCACAAACTGTTTTAGCTGTGTTACATAATAACCACGAAATATTCTTTAATGAATTTTATTTAATGTTTAGTTTATGACAATATTTTGTAGAATCTGTATCATGGTTGCAGCTAGGATTGCAGTTGGAATCTGAATTGAAAAATGAAACTTATTACAAAGCACATTAAACTTAGGAAATGTTAAGCAATGAAAAGTCGGATTGACTTTTCATTGCGAAATAGGTACCTAGGATTTGAGGCTATTTGGTTTTCAATCCGACATATACCGACCGATATAGGTAGGTATATTAGATAATATACCCATAAAGTTATCTATTATTGAGATTAAGTCAGTATCAGATAGGCATATTATTACTGCCAACGTCTAGTAGGGCTTTAATTTTTCTTCAAAGTTGAGGCTGATTCAGTCATTATCAATGATATTATATAAAAATTGTTTTAAAATATCATTGGTCATTATGTTTTTGTTTAGAATATTTTGTATTAGTGACTAACATTAAAAACTTACTTTTAAGTAGGTACATAATATATTTATTAAATGTTATTGGCATAAAATAAGTTACGAATCGATACTTTAGACCCCCTAAGTTCTCGGGGTAACTTTTCCAGGTTTACAGCCTGTCCAAGTAGTTTTCAGCGCGGCCTGCAACTACAAGTGGGTCATTGGGGTGGGCCCAAATGTGCCTGTTGGTAGTCCCGGTCCCAGGGTGTTGGTCCGGTGGAATAGGCGTAACTAACGGGGTCGTGTCTTTGTGGGTAGACCCCACAGGGTGAGCGACCTGCTAGTAACGCCCGGGTTTTGTCCAGTGTGGTGATTTGTGCTTAGTGAGGTCAAGCTCCTAGGCGTGTGGACCCTGAGGAGCGTCCGTCAGCCAGCACTAGGTCGGGTGTGGGGGATGGTTCGGGAGGGGTTGCTACAGAGACAAGGTCTCGTGGCAGGCCATACCTGTCCGGCGGTCGCCGATGCCGATGATAGAGCGCGAGTTCCCGCAGGTGCTCTCCACGCGCAGATCCCTGGAGATTGTACTGATCCGCACAAAGCGAGGGGCGTTTACAAGGGTGCGTAGTGCGAGCGACTGCTGCACATGCAGCCGACGGGTGGCGGCATGTCTCGGAAACGAGCGCGAACCAGGCCGGGGCACCATAAGTAAGTCGGGTGCGAATGTACGCCTTGTACACGCCAAGCTTCGCGCGGAGCGGCCGCAATAGTACGGGCCGCAGAAGGGAACGCGCGGCACAGACCTGTGCAGCAACGTTGTTGACGTGTGGTTTCATGGAGAGGGTGCGGTCGATGGTCATCATCATCCTCATCAGCCTATCGCAGTCCACTGCTGGACATAGGCCTCTCCAATTGCGCGCCACTTGGTTCGATCCTCGGCTTCTCGCATCCAGCTCGTGCCAGCCGTCGTGCGCGTTGGCGAGCCAATTAAGATACATACAACATCCCAACATCAACCGTTGGACAGTTGGCCCGCCAGGCATGATCACCTCGCCTGGTCGGAGGATCCTCCCTTTGTGTTGGTGGGACATGACACCTGTCCCCCACAGTGGTGACCCTGACGTGATTGGAAGCAGCCTTCGAAGCAGCATCAGCACGCCACCATCATGTTCACTCCCACAGCAAGTCTCACAGCCAGCCAGCAACCTCGGCCTCAACAGGGATATACCACACGCAGGAAGCGACCGCTCCAGTCTGGTTACCCCTACGGCCTCATCAGCGTCTAGGCACAGCACACTGCACCTACGGTCCATGTAAGCAGAGCATATCTCTCCCGTCTACGCAGCAGCCAGCCACTACGCAGCAACCACCCCGACTCACTGGCGACCTCACCGCAGCACCGCGCACCGCACTCAATCCCGACTCACTGGGATCAGCGGACTACAGTTCCGACTCACTGGGACTAGCGGCATTCAGTTCCGACTCACTGGAACTTGCGGCACTCAGTTCCGACTCACTGGACCTACTCACTCCTGGCACTGGCAAGCTTCGCAACAGAGCGCAGACAGCTGACTCATCATGTATCGACCACCGGTCTTGGAGGGGAGTGATGTGGCGACTTCCACATACAGCGCAACAAGAAAACATATGACAGCGCCATCTACCGAAGATACATCGAACTACGGAGTAACGAAGGAAACTACCAATCCTGAATCGCGCAGTGAAAGTTGGCGAGCCAATTAAGATACATACAACATCCCAACATCAACCGTTGGGCAGTTGGCCCGCCAGGCATGATCACCTCGCCTGGTCGGAGGATCCTCCCTTTGTGTTGGAGGGACGTCTCACCCGTTCCTCCACACGTCGCGTGGCTGAAGGTGTGGCGTCATGTGCAGCAGTAGCAGTTTCTCGAACAACTTCGACGTCGTCGAGAGGAGCATGATGGGGCGCAAGGCTTCGTTGGTTACCCGATCAGGACCGGGCGCTTTACGGAGAGCCATCCGGTGAATAGTTCGCTGAATTTGTCCCAAGGAGAAGATGATGGGATCCTCGATTGGGGCTATCAGCTGCTCGAAGTATAACTCGAGTTTCCTCTCGACCTCTGCTACGTGCACGTTTTGGACAAGATTCGGTCGAAACGACGCTTCCAGGAAGTCAGCGAACATCTCCTCCTCGGCACGAGAAGCCAAAGGATTTGGCGGCACAGGCGGTGTATGCTCGACCAGTCTTCACTAGCTCGCTCGATGGTGCGTTGCCAGGACTACGTGGTGCTGTGCTGCCAAATCATTGATCTGGGACTTGTGTGCTGCCACTGCCGGCGCAGTTTCCTCTTCCTCTCGATCATAATATTATCTATAGGTACTTATATTATAAAGCTGAAGAGTTTGTTTGTTTGTTTGAACGCGCGTACGTTAATCTCAGGAACCGCTGGTCCGATTTGAAAAATTATTTCAGTGTTGGATAGTACATTTATCGAGGAAGGCTATAGGCCTTCGATCAAATATATCATAGATGCACTGTTGCCGCTTAAAAAGTGGCACCGGCAAAACAAGGCATAAAACAACAATATGCCTTGTTTCGCTCTCATTCGCTTGGTGGCCGTGCTCGTGTTTACACACAAAAAATTGTAAAAATTACACTCTAAAAATGCAAAAGAAGGATGGAATATCATATTTTCAGTAAGTCTATCTTTAATCTAACATATTGGTGTATTTTCGTTATGCTTTCTAATTTTATTAATATTTTCATCAAATTTGTGATTTAGAACGGCTTCTAATGTACGCATCCATCCCTTTCACACTCACGCGCGATGTTCATAAGAGAAAAAAAGACAAGCCTAGTGCTAGCGAACAAAGTCAGTAGGATAATGATGGAGTCGCCGTTACAATGTTTTTAGGTTAATTGAAGATTTGTTTTTGTTTCAGTTTTTTGAAATTTACATATTCAGGAGAATAAAAAAGACAGCCTTACCAACTTCACAGGTAGGTATTATATTCTACTAAGAATATTTAACCGACTTTAAAAAAGGAGGTTATTAATTCGATCTACATGTATGTATTTTTGACGAAATTGCAAACTGTTTATAAATGTTGGTCTATACCAGATTCTAAACGTGATTACCAAAATTTAAAATTATCCGTCCGTTCGTAAATATCTGAAAAACATTTAAGTTGGAATATAAAATATATTTGATGATTATAGTTTAGGTATAGTCCAACTTATGGAATAGTGCAATATAATATGTATAAATACAGGCACGTTGGTATAGAAGGTCTAATATCTGAGTGGAATATTCAATATTAAATTAATACTTATTATAATTTATTATAAAATTCTATTCCAAATTTTAGCTATCAGGATCAAAAGAAGAAATAAAAAATGTTTCACACATTTTTAATTATATTTTTTATAATATTTATCATAATCATAATTAATTATTTGTTGATCCATCCAACTACCGTATGTTTTTTAAATCAAAAAGCAACTCCATTTTGTCCATGTTCCAAATAGAAGCGATAAGACGCGAACACACTATTTAATGTCAGTGGAATGTAACTCTCGCTATTCTTTGTACTATTATGTGCTTTATTATAATACGTTAAGTTTAATTTTTCAATATACTTGTTTCTGAGCATGTGCTGTTTTATTTCTGATTTTTGTGAGAATCATAAAATTTTATTGTCCTATCGTGTCATCAAACTAAAAGGTAATATGTAGTGAATTTAATATGGAATTATTTCCGTCCGTACGTCAATTGCTTAAAGTTAAAATTAGGTTAAGCTGTATACCAGTTCAGGACTTTTTTCGCTATATCTCAAGTGGTATACATGTACCTAAGTACGTATAGAAGCGTGGACAGTATTTTGTTTACTTTTGTATGGAACTGTGCATCTATAATATATTTGATCCAAGCTATAGGCTATATATCATCTCGCTAAGACCAATAGAAGCACCGATTAAGAACGTTACAGAAACTCCGTCAGTTGTGGACCGATTTTGAATATTTTTTTTGTGTTCGACAGGGTATGCTTCCGTGGTGGTCCCATTGCCAGCATATCAGGATCTGATGATGGGATCCCAGGGAAATCGAGGGAAACCCTCATTTTTTATAGGCACATACTATGTTTTTCGTATATTTTCTGAAGTTACACCGGTATTTGCGTCTGGTAGTCATCATTTTATGATGATGAGCTGATGATGTAAGGTACCACTCCTTAACGGTTAGGAGTTGGAGGATAAATCTTTAAATATCAAATGTATATAAGTTACCTTTAGTCGTATTCTTTCAAATTATTTAGGTAAGCTGATGATGGAAGGTGGAAGGTACAACTCCTCAACGGTTAGGAGTTAGAGAATAATTCTTTCAATTTCATACGTATCTAAAGACCTTCAGTCGTATACTTTTAAGCTATTTAGGTGAGCTGATGATAGAAGATTAAACTCTTCAACAGTTAGGGATTAGAGGATGATTTTCATATTACACGTACCTTAATTTGTATTCTTGATGATGAAATTTGATGAAATAATTCAACTTACTACTTACCTACGATTGTTTGCACTAAAATCTGTAAAATAAAAACTTTTTATAAAAAAAAACCGACTTCCAAAAACATCCAACGAAAACTCTCTGTCAAAAAACACTTAAAAGCGTAAAATAAACTGGTTCTTCATAAATTGCCTATACCTAATTCTTTATTCATTTAAATAGTAGTATTATAATGGGTGCTAGGTACCTAAAATCTGTTTGAAGTCGGTGCTAAGCCAAAAAGAATACAAACGAACAATTACAAAAGTCTAAGCGATAGTCACTTGGCACCGACTTCAAACAGATTTTAGGTACCTAGCACCCATTATAATACTACTATTTAAATGAATAAAGAATTAGGTATAGGCAATTTATGAAGAACCAGTTTATTTTACGCTTTTAAGTGTTTTTTGACAGAGAGTTTTCGTTGGATGTTTTTGGAAGTCGGTTTTTTTTTTTATAAAAAGTTTTTTTACGCTACGGGTAATAGGAGTCATGAACGACGTTGCGTGGATCAGCTAGTTATTATATAATCGTCAAAGACCCGCCAGTCTTGGCGTGACCGAGGGGGTAGCTGGAGAGTTTGCGGGATAACATCCAGAGTCAGGCACACTGGCTAGTGGTCTGAGATGAGGTGAGCAGATCTTGACGTCCTAGACTACCAGGACGTCTAGATATCGGTATAGCCGCGTGGTTGCCGCGGGTGACGGCCAAATCTATGACGTCCGGAATTGATACTTACTCGATTTTATGAGTAGTAACGTAGAACATGTAAATCTATGTCTATATAGATGTTTTATTTATGTATTTGGAAATACATAGGTACCATATAGGCCTGTTTACCATAGCACAAACTCAATTAGTCTGGGGTCAGACTGTCGTGTGTGAAATGAAATGATATTTATTTGTAAGTAAATCTTTTTCAGATATTTTTACACGTCGGACTTTACAGCTAGAAGAGACCGGTGAGATGTGTTTCTATTGAGCTTTCAGAAAATCATAATGCAGACTCACGATCAATCCAGTTTTATATCCAAACTAGTTTTTGCCCGCGGCTCCGCCCGCGTGTATGTCGGTTATCGCTGCAAATAGTAGCCTATGTGTTATTCTAATCTATAAGGTATATTACTGAAAAGCTTCATCCAAATCCGTTCAGTAGTTTTTGCGTGAAAGAGTAACATCCATCCATACTTACAAACTTTCGCGTTTATAATATTAGTAGGATGACGGACCTGGTGGCATATTAAACAATCTCACTAGAGGTCGTGGCTTTGATCCTATCCGTCACCACGATGATTATAAATATTTCGGACATCTAACACACAACGCCATCTAGTCCCAAGATAAGCAGAGCTTGTGTTATGGGGTATTAGACAACTGATACAAATACATATATACTTTTTTTTTGTAAATACATACATATTATACATAGAAAACACTCAAACTCCGAAACAAATATTTGTAGATAATACAAACATTTGGTCTGACCCGGGAATCGAACCCGAGACCTCATGATCAGCAGTCGCACACGCCAACCGCGAGACCAACGAGGCAGGCAGATTATAATACTGTTCTATGTAAAATTTCATTTCTTTAAATTTTATTTTTGAATTATTTAAACAAAAAAAATGCATCTTAGAATCCTACTAATGTTGTAAACTAGCTGAGCCCTGCGGTGTTACCCACGTTACAACAACAAATGCGGTTAAGGCCGCGGAAAAAAAAAACTATGTAATAAGTATCCATGTCCGTCTCCTGGTTCCAAGCTACCTCCCCACCAATTTTCAGCCAAATCGGTTCAGCCGTTCTTGAGTTATAAATAGTGTAACTAACACGACTTTCTTTTAATATATAGATATATGCAAAAGTTTGTGAGGATTTTTGTTACTCTTTCACGCAATAACTACTGAATCGCCTTTGAAAGTAACCTACAAATTCCGACAATTGGCAATTTTCGACTAATTAGGGACTTTTGAAATCCATTATGGTGGCCAAGCCAGTGTCAGTGACAACATATTTATCGTCAACAACTATTGACCGTGGAGTGGTCCGAGAGATCTAGGTACTGGACTGAAATAGGTGAGTTTGATTCCCAAATTAGCACTTATATGTTGTTGTTTAACTATTTTTGGTATTTTCATGACATTTTTAAAATTTAAATTTGTAATTAACACAAAATAAGGCAAACTTAGGAAAGTAAACAAAAGATCGGCCACCTATAACTTTTAAAGCCATATCAGTGACACGCGGGAATCTAAATTAATATCATTTAGTATTAGTCATAACAAACTGGGCAGTGGGTTAAATACAAAATCAAAATGCCAAGAAATTTACATTATATTTTATTATCTTTGTCTTTAATAAAGTAATTACAGGTAGGCACTAAAAAAATAATCATGCATATTGAAGACCATAATACAATAACATATTTCTTAGATACAACAAACACTGCATCCTCTCTTGAGAAATAAAACGACCAAAGGCCTTAGTGCCGATATGGAAGGTCTAAATACCGAACCGACCATAGACAAGATGGCACGCGCCTCGAACACATTTGAACAACCTTGAGTACTGTGTCCGTATGGCGTAGATGTTCAACAATTGATTAAATCTCAACGAGTAGTAGCATACACCAAGCGTATTTTCAAACTAGTGCCGGCCCATATAACCTCCTAACAATAAGACCGTCACTAGCGTGAAATGAAACTTCAACACGAGGCAAAAATAAACAATAAAAGCTTCAATAAAATGTACATGTCACGCCGTTTCGCAAAAAGGCACGTATTCGTAAAACAAAATGTTTCCCTTTTTAAAAAAGCTATCTTGATACTTAGTAAGAACTACCAGCTAGTGTATTATAAAACAATTAGACATACTTTAATTATGAAGCTATGATTTGTGTGCTATTAAACAGTGAACTTTACGCGAATTCCATTACCAGCTTGACAGCCCGATTATTGCTCATATATTTGACAAATTTAACCCTAAAACTATGGGGAGAAGAATATAAATTATAAAGTTTTTTAGTAACATTTCATCATTATTTATTTCACTAAATAAATAGCATATAACATGAATTATCTACTAACGAAAAATATTGTTTACCCCTAAATAAAAAAAAGATAAATTCAGGTATAAATTACACGGGTACAGTGTGTTCTAGCGCCAAAATTAGTAAACTCGAGTGCTTACTATAACCGAAGCTTGGTACTTTCTAGTAAAGATTGTGTTATATTGAATCGTCTCTTTATGTTACGATAATTATTTTATTTTTAACTTTATTCGTTCGGACACTAAATATCAATAATTACACAAAGCTATCTACATGAGCCACTCTTAACCGTTTTTTGAGTTAGTGTTGCCAGATTTAAAAATATCTGTCGCAGCCGTAGACAACGACTGGCCTTCGTGAAGGTTTGATATAGTGTGACAGTATAGTTATACATCCGGCATCTATTTGTTATGTTGGTAAACACCATTGTCTGGGAATGATTCGTAATGATTGCATTTATATCTCCAGCCGAATCTCTCTCTCTCTCACACGCTCTCTCTCTCTTCGGCTCCGACGTAAACTGGACTTTCTGAAAACAAAATAGTTTAATATTAATAAAACGCTCTACGACATTTGAAATATATTTTTCGTTCTAAGTGTAGTACAGCTTATGCAGACGACATCTAATTCCTAGTGTCCAGTTGACGGAAATAGGCATGCATCCTACTAAGTGGGTGGTCGGTGGTTAAACTAACTCACTAAAAATTAACTCACACTAGACCTTCTGGTGAGGGTAGATTATACGCCACCTACTGGCCTAATAACATTCAAAATACGAGGCTAATTTTAACTATTAATTTTAACCTGCTTACTGAATATAACTAACCACATTAACTAACACTTTTTTTTACGATTATAACTACATTACTAGCTATTATTAGTCTTCGTGATTTTCGAGACGATAACTGGTATTGTTATGCAACTGCTGAGCAAGTATTAAACGATTCGGACAAAATTGCTTCTAGAAATTTCACTTTCTGTAAACTATAATATTACTTTGGATGTGTTATCTATAATATGTATGTTTTTAGAGATATTAAAGTAAATTAATCAGCAGCCCGGTTACTGGTTACCATAGATCTTGGTCTTACTAGTCATTGCTTCAGGTCCAATAACGAAAGTATCATCAAAATCGGTTCACCCAGTCGAAAGTTATGAGGTAACAAACATAAAAAAACAGTCGAATTGAGAACCTCCTCCTTTTTTTGAAGTCGGTTAAAAAGCCTACGTCCCTTTAACCGTAATATTGTTAGTGAAAAAATAAGAGGTGTAAAAAATATCAATGCCAAAAACCCCCTCTAGCTAAGCCAATGAGTCTACTTATATCATCCCAGTTGTGTGTGGCAACCCTAAGAGCTTGTATATGTTGTGTGAAATACTAACTATATATAAGTGTGTCTACTGGCAGCACTGCTTGCGAACGTTGTCGGAGTGCGAGGGTCTCACGTCGGTGGGCTCGTCGGGCCGGATCACATCGCCCTCTGGCGGGTCACGCATCTGCTTCTGCGATACGATCCTGTAGATTTCTGTACACAACAAAACGTATTTTTTAAAGTTTGGTTTCTAACTTACATGGATAGATGGATTTATTTAAAATAAAATTTTAACAAAAAAAAACCGACTTCAATCTGAACCAAATTTAAATGGGATCATTCGGGAAGCACCAGCTTTCAAATAAAAAAAAAATCATCAAAATCGGTTCACCCAGTCCAAAGTTATGAGGTAACAAACCTCCTCCTTTTTGAAGTCGGTTGAAAATGAGGACGCGGTCTCAAATTACTCGGTTCTAAATACCGATGGGTGTTGGTGAAACAGCAAGCTTCTTCCAGAAGTGCATGTTATGTTATTATGATTAATTGGCCAATTGATTACAAAATGAAAAGCCTTAAGTTAAGACAGTTCGATTTTATTCAAACCCCAGTCTATTTTAAGCATTTTCCCCTGTCATTTGTTTAAAAAAAAAAAAAGTGTCGTATCGAAATTATATTATATCCGTCGACTTTCATACTTAAAACTTTCTTAACTACATTTTGCTCATCTCTAGGCATCACATGTCCATACCAGGTGAACCTGCTGCTTCTCAACTTTTCAGCCACTGGTGCTACTTTCAGGATCCCTCTAATGTAGTCATTCCTCACCTTATCCATTCTAGTCACCCCACACATGCATCTCAACATTCGCATTTCAGCTAAATGCAGGCGTCTCTCATCCGTTTTCTTTATTGGCCAACACTCAGATCCATGCAGGACGGCAGGTCTGATGATCGTTTTATATATTTGTCCCTTTAACGTTAAAGGGAACTTGGGATCGCCAATTGAAAAGAAAAGTATGAGACAATATTATGTCTCTCTGTTAAATTTCACTAAAATAGTACATTGTTCACCGAGGGAGGAAAGGGGCCGATTACTAGCGAGGGAGCAGTTTGTGGCCAGAAGGCACGGCCTAGGGCCACAATACTCCCGAGGTAGGAATGGGATTTTCACCCGAGTGCTACACAGTGCTTTATACTACACCTGTGAGGAACATTTAAAGACTTGTATTGTAGAAAGTATTTAAATCAAAACGTAAGACACCATGTAAGACACAATTTAGCTTAGAATTTGACCGATATTTCGCGCTTCTTTTGTTTTTTTTTATTCTTCACAAAAGGATGTCAGTGGCACGGAGATTCCATATTTAAATTATATTAAAACTCCTTGGGCAGGCGCGCGCCATAGATAACACATGAGAAATGAAAATTCATACAACTTTCTCTCCCGCTAAAACACGTTAGAAATGGATTTTCATACATTTTTTCCTCCCGCTTATTCAGGTCAAGGAAAAGACTAACGTTCTCTTTTCATTTTCAGGGAATAATGACTACTGTTCCGATCAGGTTCCATATTTACATTAGTCCTATTTTACCGACACACTTATATTACTTTACTGTACTTAATGTGGAATAAGTCATTTATTAACAATTTTTCTTGAACTATTTAAACCAATAGAATTGAAACGTAATTTTATTACATTGAAATAAAATTTTCTATGTATGTAGTATAGATTAAAATACTATATTTTAACCGCTTGCAGCTGATTCTATTTTTTTTTATAGAGTACGTAGGCAAACTAGCAGACGTATTCCCTGATGGTAAGCGATTACCGCCGCCCATGGACACTCGCAACACCAGAGGCGTCGCAAGTGCGTTACCGGCCCTTGGGTGATGGGGGAGGGGTTAGGGTATGGGCCTCCGATGATTGAACTAGGATGTGGAAAATAAATATAAACATTATATTATAATATAAAACTTATAGCCCCCAAAGTAATAGAGGGGAGATGATATTTGGGCCCGTCTTTTGAAGGACTTGGAACGGCATAATTTTCATTCGGTCATATACATTTTTTAACCAAAAATGAAGAACACAGATTACAATTCGTCATGGTAATATTGCTTAAACAATTTAATCAATTTTAATGAAAATGTAAAAATGGTTTATGTATATAGCAAGTACAGTGCGTGTTCTGGTTAACGAGTTCGTGTAATAATTGAGTTAATAATTACCAGTTAAAATGTTCTGGAATGCAGGCTCGACATTAGTGGAGTCAAGAGCGGATGTTTCAATAAAACTAAGACCGTTTCTTTCCGCGAATGCCTTCGCTTCTTCTGTCGGGATGGATCTGTGGAATACATAAATTATACAAATATTTGTAATAGTTATAAAACAGCATTAATCTAGTTATATGTATTGCATAATCAAATTTAAACTTTATTACGTTACTTATTTTAATTAAGTTATTTTTATACATCGGTAAGCTAAGAGGGTGATGCAGTTTATTTATTTCTTCTTTGCTTTTAGTAGTAATATTGTTATTTAATCTAACCTTCATTTAGTATCTTAAGTTCACTTTCTTATAACTTTTTTTTTGTATAAATGTGCTAGAAAACTAAGGGCCCGTTTCACCACTTATTAATGTTAACAAGATAACCCTATTTATTTATTTAATGGTTTACCAGTAGTTATTACACTAAACCATTGGTAACTACAAAACAAAACTCAGTAAAAGTCTACATGCATAAATTGTAATAAAAAAAAACTATCGAAGCAAGCCTATTTCACGCAATAGTAATATGTTATCTATTCAGCCCCTTAGCCAAGATGCAAATGTTTCGCGTCGATTCTCTTTCTTCAATCGCTAACGCCTATTTTCATTCACTTATTACTTTCCAACTTAATCAACTAACTTCGTTCACTACTGAACGAAGGTCTCTCCCAAGGAGCGCCAACTATCACGGTTTTGGACAGTCCCTTTTCTAATAACGTTTACATTTGTAGAATGACAACTTGGCTAGAGGGGGAAGAACATTTTTAACGATTCATAGCCATATATATTTGTTTAACTGTCTGCTGCACATTTGCTGCTAAAGGGATGAATTTTTTTTTTAAATATTTCTCACATCTAACTATCTAACACACAACGCCATCTGGTCCCAAGCTGCAGAGATTGTGTTATGGGTACTAGACAACTGATATAAATACATATTTATATTTTTTTGTAAATACATACATATTATAATTATATAGAAAACACCCAACCTCCGAAACAAATATTTGCAGATCATACAAACATTTGGTCCGATCCGGGAATCGAACCCGAGACCTCAAGGACAGCAGTCGCATACACTACCACTGCGCCACCGAGGCATATAGTTTGAAACGAATCATAATATGAGGGTGTCAACGAACCTGAGGTGCCTAAGATCACTCTTGTTACCGACTAGCATGATCAGTATGTTCTGGTCAGCGTGGTCGCGCAGTTCACGCAACCATCTCTCGACGTTCTCGTACGACAGGTGCTTGGCGATGTCGTACACGAGTAAAGCGCCCACCGCACCGCGGTAGTACGCCGATGTGATGGCGCGATACCGCTCCTGGCCGGCCGTGTCCCATATCTGGGCTTTTATGGTTTTGCCGTCCACCTGATGAATAAAAAAAGTTGTTTAGAATGTATCACTGGCTTGGTAATAAATTTTGGGTGTATGAGGCAAATGGAGGTAGAAATAGAATATAAATTAGATAATCATGACAAATAGGCAATAGTTATGATTATATTTGGTAAAAAATTACTTTACGAGGCAATTGGGCATATAATGAAAGACACTTTTTCAGTACTTTGCCACTAGTTCACCGCCGTCCATAAACGCCTGCAATTCAGGACATTATGTGAGTCCTTAAAAGAGCGATTTTGTATAAATAGAAATCTTAGTTAAGCAAAAATCACTCGCACACAGACACAAGTGTCTTTTTGTATTCGTGTGTGTGCGTTACCAATTTGTATAATGCTTTTGTCAAAGAACCCACTACCACGACTTTACCAACACCTATATTTTTGTACCTTTAACATGGTGTATGCATAATTTCATGAAGTTATGCGTACACTAAGTCAAGTCGATCTCTAAAGTAGTTTTGGGCGTAAAGGCCGCTACGAAGATACTCACTCACTCTCACTCTCACTCACTTTCGCATTCAGTTTTAAATGAATTCTTCTATCAAAGTCTATAAACATCAGTAAATGTAGTAAGTATAGAAATGCTAATACATAATCAGGGAAGTCACATTTAAAGTTTTTTTTAATGCGCCTGCCATCTACGCGAGTTGCTAACTCCTTCAAGTAGTATTCCATTTCGCCATCAATACTTGTGACGTCACCGCTCAGTTCAACTCGCCAGTTCAAGGCGACTGTTTCGATCAATGAAGTAGTAGGGCGGTCAATAACGGACCCACATATGTACATGTGTCGAGTTATGGTTAGGTGATGTGTCCGTCTCTGGTAAATAAAAGTCACACGTATGCTTCATACGCCGATATTATGACGTCATACATCCGCACGTTTTAGTGTTCTAAACACGTGAATGGAAGTAATAAAAAGAATAAGGATGGTGTATGAACTTTAGTATGAAACGTATACACTGTCACGTTACATAAAAAACCTTTAACAGAGGTTTTGACCTACCACGCTAGCGGGTTGGTATTTCTTTTTTTTTATGTGTGGGCCTGCCAAAATGATTCTACTCTGCCTAAAACGAAAGCATAAGCAGAATCCCAGAGTGGTGGTCACTATACTCATTGCGAATGCAACAATGCAGCATGGTGACCCACGTCCCACACCATGGCGGCCTAGTGATGCTTCTGCATCATTGGGCCTTCGGTCTCGCACTCACCAAGGACACACGACAGCTCGAACGCTGTGATTTTACGTTGATCTTTAGTGCGAGGGTAGTACCGCCCCGGTCGAGCCGGCTAGTTCGTGCTGAAATCAGCGTGGCTCTACTACCTTGTACTATAGAACTTATTTAAAGTTTTCCTTCCCTTATAGTGATGTTGTCCTGTACAGTTTACTCCCTAAGCAAGTTCTTACCGACACCCATGAGATGAATAAGTGTGATGACATATGTGTGATGACCATATTCTTAATCGGTCATAACACGGAAAGTACTTGCACATGTAATACTTTCATACAATTAGTTCACAGAAACTTAGTTAATTCCATGAAAGAGCAATTATTCGGCACTTATGTGCTGGTTCCACAGGAGTCGTAGTAATGACTTCACAGGAAACGTTTATTAATTAATGCTAGTTGTTTTCATTGTGTTAGGTAAAAGGGAGTGGTTTGAACTCTAGTAACCTGATTATAATTTATATTTCTTATTATTTTAGGAGCTATAAAGCTATAGGGAACGTGCACAACGATGGTGCTGCCAACCGGCGTCGAATATCCAAAACTTGTACTGTAATAATACTTGACATTGACAGTATTAACAAGTAAATAGAATTAATTTTATTAGTGAAAATTAATATTCTAGCAAATCATAATGCATTGTTTCATTTTTGGATGTACCAATACATCCAGAAAAAGTAAAAATAAGTCAGATACCGTAACATTTTATTACTTTCCAAAGAATAGTACTCTCATGCCATGGTTATCTGAAAAACGCAAGAAATGGTTAGACGCAGTAAAGAAGTATACGTAAGTATGAGTTTTGAGCGTTTAGAAATAATCAATAATATTAATACTAAGTTTCGTTATTAATACAGTCAATGTTTCAATCTGTTTTCAACAAACATCCGAATGATTAGCTTTCAACTAGAAATACAATAATATGCAGTGCTCACTTCATTGGCAACAAAAAATCAGAAAATCATTTACGTCATAGTATGACGGATGAAATGAAAAAATTGTAGGAACGTATGATAATCATACGTTCCTACAATTTTCCCTGGTGAAGAAAATAATCCACAAAAATTGGTAAAAAATCGCAAAGATTTGATAGACATCAACGTCGAATACAACAAGCTAAGTCTGTAGAAGTAAATACTGATAAGAATTCCTTAAGGGGATATTATACCATCCTAAATTCAGGATCCGATATTTAGTCTATCCTGAATTCAGGGAAGTTAAATCGCATTTAGGAATAGTAGCATCCGGTTTAGGAGCCCATTTAGGACAAGGACGGTTTCCGACGTCCTAAATACTAAATCGGATGCTAAATCGGATGGGTGTAATCACATTTAGGATTAGGACGCTCAGTCGCGTTTGCCTACCGTCGCGAGCGCACGTTTTATATTTGCTCCGTCTATTGCACGCGTACGCAAAATAGCGAGAAAACGCAACGTTACGACTAATCTCTGCTCTGTACTAATAGTAGTATTGTCTCTAAAAAGTATTTCTCTTTTTAATATACGGTGTCATCAGGTTTAATAATATATTAAGAAATAAAAATTTCGGACATCTAACACACAACGCCATCTAGTCCCAAGCTAAGCAGAGCTTGTGTTATGGATACTAAACAACTGATATAAATACATATATACTTTTTTATAAATACATATTATACATAGAAAACACCCAAACTCCGAAACAAATAATTGTAGGTCATACAAACATTTGGTCCGACCGGGCATGGAACCCGAGACCTCCTAGAATTTCGATAGAATTGGAGGCATTTCGTCACTCGATACGTCCGTCACTTGTCGCTCGTCCTTTAAGACTGATTCAGAGCCCTGAATCAGTTAACGTGTAATTAGGAGTTGCAGCGACTGAATTTACTGTCCTAAATCGGACACTGAATATCGGATCCTGAATTTAGGATGGCATAATATCCCCTTTAGCATTTAGTACTGAAGGTAATGTTCAACCTGAAAGGCTAGCTAAACGAAGCGTTGGTTGTCAAAGTGATGATTTATCGTGCGGAGATCAGATATGTAATACACATTTATTCTGCAGTTTGATTAATATAAATGGTGTTTGCACAGCTGAAATTCAGACTATTATAATATCAAAAAAATTGGCAGATAAAAGCTGTGAAGTAAATATTCCTACAACTACCAAAGTTATGAAGGATTTTAGTTGTGACCCTCTTGACCAGCATTCACTATAGAATCTAATTAGTTCAACAGGTGTGACATTTTCAGTGTTTAATATGCTTTTAAATTTACTTCCAGATATTAAATCCTCAAGCATAGATAAAACAACCATGTTACTTATTACATTAATGAAGCTAAAGACAGGATTGCGTTTCTCGGTGTTGAGTATAATATTTCAAATTCATGGAACAACCATAAGATGAGTATTTGAAAACAACTTGTTTTTGTTAAACTCTGCATTGAAAAGGTTCATTACTTGGCCCTCAAAATCAACCGTTCAAGCCAACATGCATGCCACAACCATTTAAACTTCACTATCCGAACACACGTGTTATAATAGACTGCACTGAAGTTCACACCAAATATCCCTCAACAGTTGTACTCAGATTATAAACACGGTTATACAATAAAGTTTTTAGTTGGCTGCACTCCTTGTGGTTTCATAAGTTTTGTATCTAAATGCTATGGAGGGCGTTCTGGTGATTGCTTCATAACAAATGATTGTGGATTAATTGATTTGTTAGAGCCTGGAGATACTGTTCTCGCTGATAAAGGATTCCCTTCCATTAAAATAATAATATATATGTTGAAAATAAGAACGCTGTGTTAGTTATGCCACCACTTCTTCATGCACCACAATTTTCATCTGAGGAAGTAGATGAAACATATAAAATAGCTTCTGTTAGAATCCATATAGAGAGAATCAAGCAGAAGATTAAACAGTTTCATATTTTTGATAATATCCGTGGGAGAGCCACGCTTCGGCATGAATGGGCCGGCTCGACCGGAGTGATACCACGGCCTCACAGAAAACCGGTGTGAAACAGCGCTTACGCTGTGTTTCACCGAGTGAGTGAGGATACCGGAGGCCCACCCCCCCAATCCCCCCTATGATGGCGCAGTTGAAACAGATGCTACCCCAGGAAGGTACCAACTGCGCTTGCGTTGGAGAATCCCTCTCTGCACGTCCACACACAGAACACATCGCGCCTGAGCGTGGACGCCCAGGCTGCCCCTCGTATTCTGGGGGGGGCAAAACTACGCTTAATCATGCTCGGGATAAGAGCAGTAACACCATGGCACCCCCTACCACGCTGGTCGTGGACTTCTGCAATATCAGGGGATTACATAGCAACCTTAACGCTGTCCATCACCACCTCGAGACAGCAAAGCCCGCCTTGCTCTTCTTGACCGAGACGCAGATAGCGTCTCCAGCGGACACTTCCTACCTAACTTACCCTGGGTACGGACTTGAACACTCCTTCATCTCTAAGGCCGGAGTGTGCGTGTACGTTAGAGACGATGTCAGCTCTCGTCACCTCAGCAACCTTGAAGGTAGGGACCTCTCCATCTTATGGCTCCGTGTAGACAGTGACGACCATCCCCGCGTCTATGCGTGCCTCTATAGGTCCCATAGTGGTGATGCCGAAACTGACCGACTCATTGAGCACATCCAGATGGCTTCAGACTTCGTGCAGCAGCAGATCCCCTCCGCAGAGATCATCGTACTTGGCGATTTTAACGCCCACCACGCCGACTGGCTCAGTTCCAGTAAAACGGATCATGCGGGGAGATCTGTTCACGACTTCGCCCTGGCATATGGCCTGACACAACTGGTTGCCACGCCCACGCGAGTCCCAGATGTGAAGGACCAGAATCCTTCACTGTTGGATCTTCTGCTGACTTCTCATCCGGACGGTTACCGCGTATCCGTTAACGCTCCACTTGGCTCCTCAGACCATTGCCTTGTCCGGAGTAAAGTGCCTATCACACCCTTGCTGCGATCACGAGTCGCACGCAGCCGTCGTGTGTGGCACTATAGGTCAGCAGATTGGGATGGGATGCGGTCCTTCTTTGCGTCCTACCCTTGGAGACAGTTGTGCTTCTCGCCAGATAATCCCGACGCCGCTGCTGATTTTGTTGCCGATGTTGTGCTACAGGGTATGGAGCTCTTCATCCCATCCACTGTGGTCCCCATTGGTGGCAAATGTCGGCCTTGGTTTGGTCCATCTTCCAGAAAAGCTTCTCGCATAAAGCAGGAGGCTTACCAAGCCTGGGCTGACGCGGTGGCGCTACGGGATCAAAATACCAGCGCTCTGAAAAAGGAGTACAACTTTGCCTCCAGATCCCTCAAAAGAGACATTGCAAGGGCGAAGTCGGAGCACATTGCCAGGATTGGCGAGAGGCTTGAGCGTCTTCCTTCGGGAACTCGGGCATTCTGGTCTCTTGCCAAGGCTATCGAAGGCAACTTTTGCAAGCCATCCTTTCCACCTCTGCACATAGGAAATAATCCGTTGACCTATGACGCAAAGGAGAAAGCCGATCTTCTGGCAAAACACTTTGCGTCCAACTCGACCTTGGATGACGGGGAACAAGAGCCGCCTACCATACCGGGGTGCGAGAGCTGTATGCTGGAAATCCAGTTCCACCAACGCTCAGTGCGCTTAGCACTTTTATCCCTTGATATCCATAAGTCGAGTGGCCCGGATGAAATCCCTCCTATTGTGTTGAAGATGTGCGCTCCTGAGTTGGCACCGGTCTTAACGCGTCTTTTTCGGCTCTCCTACTCTTCTGGCGTAGTCCCGACATCATGGAAGGCAGCATTGGTCCACCCGATCCCTAAAAAAGGCGACCGCTCAAATCCATCTAACTACAGGCCGATAGCCATAACTTCCCTCTTCTCGAAAATAATGGAGTCCATCATCAATCATCAACTCCTGCGGTACCTAGAGGATCATCATCTGCTTAGTGACCAGCAATACGGTTTCCGTAAGGGTCGATCAGCTGGTGATCTTCTGGCGTACCTGACACATCGCTGGGCACAGGCGATTGAGACTAAGGGGGAAGCCTTGGCAATTAGTTTGGACATTGCGAAAGCCTTCGATCGGGTCTGGCACAAAGCGCTTCTTTCGAAGCTCCCTTCCTATGGGCTTCCCGAGAAACTATGCGAATGGGTCACCAGCTTTTTAGCAGGTAGAAGCATAAAGGTCGTAGTCGACGGTGAATGCTCTGACTCTATACCTGTGAATGCTGGTGTCCCGCAAGGTTGTGTGCTATCGCCTACTCTGTTCCTCCTGCATATCAATGACATGCTGCAAACTAGCGGCATTCATTGCTATGCGGATGACAGTACAGGCGATGCTCTCTACACCGGCCGCGCTAATATTTCTCGGGAAAACGTCATTGAGAGTCGAAACAAACTTGTGTCCCAAATTGAGACGTCTTTAGAAAAGGTCTCAGACTGGGGTAGACTCAATTTAGTCCACTTTAACCCCACCAAGACACAAATTTGCGCGTTCACCGCTAAAAAACTGCCGTGGGTCGTATGCCTCGGTTTCAAGACACTCCCCTATCAGCCTCAGCCAACATTGGAATACTTGGTGTCGAGATATCGAGCGAAGTCCAGTTCCGTGGCCATTTGGAGGATAAGGCCAAATTGGCCTCGAAGAAGCTTGGCGTGCTCAACAGATCGAGACAGTATTTCACTCCGGCCCACCGCTTTCTTCTATATAAGGCGCAGGTTCGGCCACATATGGAATACTGTCCTCATCTTTGGGCGGGGGCACCCCAGTACCAGCTCCTCCCTCTGGACCGCATTCAACGGAGAGCGACTCGAATCGTCGACTGCCAGGAATCTTCAATTCGGCTGGACTCTTTGGCGCTGCGTAGAGATGTGGCTTCGCTTTGCATCTTCTACGGCATTTACTATGGGGAGTGCTCCGAGGAATTGTTCGGGCTGATTCCTGCCGCCTCTTTCCGCCATCGTCCTACGCGACAGCAATTTCATCCCCATCATTTAGATGGTTGGCAGTCCACAACTGTGCGGTTCTCTAGGAACTTTCTGCCTCGCACAACAAAACTGTGGAATGAACTGTCGCCTGCGGTATTCCCGGACCAATACGACCTTCAAACCTTCAAGAAAAGAGCGTACTCCTTCTTAAAAGGCCGGCAACGCACTTGTGACGCCTCTGGTGTTGCAGGTGTCCATGGGCGGCGGTAATCACTTACCATCAGGTGATACGTCTGCTCGTTTGCCCCTTATTCAATAAAAAAAAAAAAAAAAAAAAAAAAAAAAAACTGCCAATAAGTTTGCTGAAGTACAGAGATGAAATAGTTTATATTGTCTGTGCATTGGTGAACATTAAAAAACCCAATAATTAAGCAATAAATGTAACTAGTTTTAGTAATATGTTTTGAAAATAAAATATTTATTTAATATTTGTATCTTTTCATTTATTTTTACTTAATTCAATAACAAAGGAAAATTAACAAATCAAAATAAACATATATTAAGTGTCTCATAGAGGTGGTAAAACCTAACTGTGAAATAAAATTTAAAAAATTAAAACTTCTATCTTTCTTCTAAGATTTATTTATTTATTTATTTTATTAATATCTAAATATTGAACTAGTTATTTGTTTCTTTCATATATTTGGCATACAACTCTGGTAAATAATCATTAAAATAAAATTTCTATAATCTAGGAACTAAATTACACAAAAGCACTAAAATAAACATATATATTATAAGTGTCTCTTACAGTTTCTTTCTTCAAGACATTAAATATCTAAATATTGAATTAGTTTTTGTTTTTACTAAATTAAATAACGAAGGAAACATTAACAAAATTTGGTAAAAGCTTTTTATATTCAGTAAGGGCCACATCTTTCATTTTGTTGCCGTAGACCATGGCAGATGTTTTAATATATTTCGTTTCGTCGTCGTTCTCGTTTCCAATATTATGATTGCAGAGGTAATTTTGTTTATATTTTGAAAGCACTATGACGTGCTTGTTAACTTCCTTTACTTTCCGCATAGTGTCGCTTTTGTCAATTTAGTGCTGCCATCTATAGTTCCTGCACGTTCCCTATAAAGACCAACCCGAGCCCTACACTGTAATCGCATCGCGTTTTAAATAATACTAGATTTCGCCCGCGGCGTTTATGTCGGTTATCGACCTCTTCCTCAAGAACCAAAGGCTAATCTATGCTAAATTTCATTGAAATCGGTGCAACGGAAATTAGCCGTGAATGCTTAACAATTAGACATACCATAGGTAATATTAGTATGGATAGGTGTTTAGCAGCTTTGGCAATAATTTTTGAATAAACAAAAGGAAAACTTGTGGGAAATCACTGTAGCGTTATTTAAGAATTAATTTATTTGATAACATTAAAAAGTTTTTGAACGAACGAGGCGTGACGGGCAGACTGCATAATCTCCGACCGGACTGGGCAATCTACATAATTCCCCGGTTATTTTGGTTAATAAATTAATTTATTGTATAAATAATACACTTATTGCATACGTAATAGTGAATTGGACGAAAGGGAAAGGGTTACACTACATAATATATGTCCGCCGGGGTTTGACCAATTTTTGACTGGATTAGGTCCTCTCTTCCGCAGTTCACGTGTTCATGTGGTTTTTTACCCAACTTTGTTTACAAATATTCGTGATCATCAAAATTTATATACTAGCTGACCCACGCACGCAACTTTTTCAATCTTGCTCGGCTTCTATTGATCTAAGTGTGATGTTAACTATCCTACCTTAGGCATACCAGCAAAAAAAAAAACATTTTTTAAAACGGCGATGGGGAAGAAATCGGTTAGATAGTTTCGGAGTTCATCGCATCGTGAGCAACAACATGACACAAGAATTATATATAATGAATTTGTTTTATTTGTTCGACGTATACTATTTAAAAGATATGAACAAACAAAACGCGGTTTGATAAAGTTAAATAATCTATGAACTTTGCGACTGGATGACATTAATTTACAGTGACGTTACAAAGATAAGATTGGACATCAGTCGGAAGAACTTTAATGGTTCAGGTTCGATTTTTGTTTTTGTGATGGTATACGGAGGCAAAATCAAAAAGCTTTATTTCAATTAGCCCTTTTGCAGGGTTTTAAGAAATGTTATATTAATGACTCTAGTTGTGGGGTTCCAAAATGTCGTTTCTATGGAGAAGAACCAGCAAGAAACTTCAAACGAGCTGGAGGGTCACCTGATGACAAGTAACTAGGAATCCCTTCCCTAGGACCAGGGGAGAAGGTGTTGGGTGGAGGAAGGTGATGTGAGGCTGTGGTGTCATTCAGGTCGAGTTCGTGATAAAGTAAGGTTCTTCAACGGTAAATTATATGAATAAGACCTGTATCTTTCTAAAATCTAAGCTACAGGCATTGAGAAACATTTCTTGCCGCCGCAGTGTGGGTCACCATCACCATGCTGCGTTGTCCACGTTCGCGATGAGGATGGTGACTACCACTGTATGATTGTACTCATGTTTTCCATTTTGGCAGATGCTTCATAAAATAAAAGACCTTACAAAGACTTTGTTAGGTAAATAACAAAACATACCTAACAAAGCAAGGCTACTTTTGAAACTACCGATATTCTCATCATCACAAAAAACGTTATAAATACCCAATAAAAAATAAATTTATATAATATTTTAAATTCCTAATAATAAATTTAAGTGCATTCCTGGTAACCTTCAAATCCATAATATTATTTAATTCGTAAGCTAATTAATTAATAAGCGTTTTAATGCGTCGTTTTTTTTATCTTTTAGTAAACTAACTAGTAAGCCGTCGAAGGTAGCACGGGATAGCAGATCATACACATTACTTTCGTCGTTCATAAGTGCAAATATTTGAAAATAGGTGTTTTGAAAAAAAAAAACGAAAGAATGAATTTATGAATGAAGAGTTACGTAACAATTTATTGGATTGTAAATCATCAACTATAGTTAAGACGCTCAAGATTAAAGTAAATGTTTAAACAGAATCATCAGCCCGCTGCAGTCCACTGCTGGACATAGGCCTTTCCCAAAGTACACCACAGAGATATGTCTGTTGCTTGCTTTTTGCATCCAATCGCCGCCAGAATAGTAAGTTAATATAACATACAGTCACGCCTTTTCCCAGGGAGGCAGAGACAATTGATCTCCCCTTACTACGGTCCTGACACACCTCCTTTGCTTCGTCCACATTCATCAATCGCTGCATGCGATTAGTTAGTTCCGACAAAACGTGGCTTTGAATAAGAATGCAAAAAACCTTGTGGTTTAAGCGGTGACTACGACGCTTACTATTGCGCCAAGTGTTGTGGGTTACAATCCCACATGGGACAACACTTTGTGTGATTGACAAATTGTTGTTCTGAGTCTGGGTGTTCTTTGTGTCCGTTTCATATATGTTTGTAAAGTTCCTCGCGACGCGTCAAATCTCAATAATAATCTGTCATTCTAGTTCATATTGCGTATTACACTAAGAATACAATTACATGTATTTGAACATGTTCTTATCAACTGATAAGAGATTGTAATTTAATTCTTGCATCATTTTGTTATTGTGATTGTGAGCGAGATATGCTCTGCAACTTTCTGATAAATAATATAACATAGTAACAGTTATTGTTTTAGATAATTGCCAGTTGGTATAATGGTTAGTGATCTTGGCTGCTAAACCACAGGTCGTGGGGTTCATTCCCACCTAGTACAGTACAAATAAAGCATTCTGGTAACCATTACAAGTTCTGCCTAGTTTGGAACCAAACCGAACGACTGCACGGTTGACCTAGTAGTTTAAGCAGTCACCACACCAATTTCTACTGCGTTTTGTGAGTGTTGTGGGTTCAAATCCCACATGGAACAACACTATGTGTAATCCACAAATTGTTGTTCTTAATCTGGGTGTTCTTTGTGTCCGTTTCATGTAAAGTCCTCCGCGACACAGGATGTATATATTCATAATGCAGGAGTTGTCTATTTAACAATTAAAATTTTAACAAAATCAAAAACCGACTTCAAGGTTCGACTCGATTTCTTTTGGATGCCATCATCAGATCTTAGTGTCCTTATCATGGTACCAGCGTTGGGATATCTCCTTTCCATTAAAAAAATAATCATTAAAATCGATTAATAAACGACGAAGTTATCCGCGAACACACATAAAAAAATATACGGTCGAATTGAGAACCTCCTCCTTTTTTGAAGTCGGTTAAAAGAAAGAAAACGGCGTTGTTATTGAAAATTCTTCTCTTATTTCCTGTTTTACTAAGTACCTCATCTCTTAATCATTAATCTTTAGCCTCTTGTATCATTAAATTGATTCAAAATCATTGGAGGTGGTAAAAATAAACAGTAGCATGTCGGTGGCGCGAAGGCGCGAATCCAAGTGATTCCTTTATCAAAAAGAAGTTTTCACTCCAGAAATACTCATCGAATCGTAGCTTGTAGTAACAAAACTTGGGTGCTTTTATTAATAGCAAACCTCTTTATGAATGCACAATAGATACCTATATACACACATGTATGTGTAAGAGTATCAATTATACGATCCTTGAACTTAGTACGTGATTGTAATATTATCACAGTCAATTGATCGATTGATTGATTAAAAACGTACCAAGCACCCGTACATTTACCGATTTTATTTTTCTATAGTGAGAATGCTATTGCACCTTTACACTTTAACAAAGAAATAACTATTGAAAAGTTGAAAGGATATAAAATTTATACACTAATAGGAAGCTACATTACCGACAAATTTATTTTTACTGACCCATTTGTGAATTACAGAGGCGAGTAGCTACTGAATAATAAATTTATACTACAATATAGACCACACGCCATAAATTAAGGTTTTTTTTATTAACTGGCAAGAGTAAGTAGTAGTAACTTAACACATATGAATTATTGTAAGTACAAAATGTGTAGTTTTAAATCAATGCAATCTTACTTAAATTACTGCACGTTTGGCCTAGTGGTTTAACGGTCACCACGCCGTTTCCTACTTCGCTAAGTGTCAAGTGTTAGTGGGTTCAAATCCCACGTAGGACAACACTTTGTGTGATCCACAAATTGTTGTTCTGAGTTTGGGTGTTCTTTGTGTCCGTTTCATCTATGTTTGTAAAGTCCCCCGCGACACAGGATTTATTCCTAGTGCGGGAGTTGTCTTTTAAAAAAAGAAAAAAAAAATTAGGCAGTAGGCCTCGCTAGTATGACTTTGTTCCTCTTATTATCATAGACGTTGTGCTCCGCGTAGTGACTGATTAAAATACGGTGTCATCGTCTCTATTCATCCTATGAGTGTCGTAGGCATAGAGCTATTATAGATAGGAGCAGGAGAGCCAGGCCTCCAGTCGTCCCTCGGATAGAAAGAGAGAGACGATCGCGGTACCATCTGTCTCTATCTACTCGCCGTATGCGCAGTTAGCGCGGAAAAGCAGTTAATTGTTGTGATTGGATTACTATTATTAGTCCTTTAGAGTCAGACATATGGGGTACCGCGATCTTCTCTCTCTTTTTAACCGTTGGACGTTTCCGCTTACAGGCAGCCGTATGTCTTCCCTACTCTATTAAAATAGCGCTTTTTTTTTTTGAAAATGACTCTGCCCTGCCTGATGGTAAGCATGAGCAGAATCCAAGAGTGGCGGTCACCATCCTCATTGCGAATAAGGACAATGCAGCATGGTGACCGACACTATGGCGGCCTGGTGAGATGCTTTTTCACGCCCCGCTTAAAAGACCCGGCACCATAGTGGGAAGGAAACACGTATGCTGGTAGTGAGTTCCAGGTTTTTACCGCTCGGCACAGGAAGGAAGAACCGAAGCGATGAGTACGAGAACGTATGTCTACTACTCTGAAGCGGTGACTTCCAAGGCCGGCACGTGTTGTCCTGTAGAGGAAGGGAGAGGGAGGGATCAGTTGGAAGAGCTCTTCAGAACACTCTCCATGATAAAAGCGATAGAAGACTGCCATGGAGGCGATATCTCTACGCAACTGCAGAGGTTCGAGGGACTCGGTGGCTTCGGGACTGTTGACAATGCAGATTGCTCGCCGCTGCAACCGGTCGAGAGCGTCAAACAGGTACTGTGCGGCACCGTCGCAAAGATGAGAACAGTACTCCACGCACGAGCGAACCTGGGTCTTGTAAAGAAGACACAGATGCTCAGGCGAGAAGAACCGTCTCACCTTGTTTAAAACACCTAGCTTACGCGAGGCCGCTTATGTGACACTCTCAACGTATTCGCGTGGGTTGAGATCTCGGGAGATATCCATGCCCAGGATATCGAGCCTACCTTGTAGTGGCATTTGGGTGTTCTGAAAAGTGGAAAGGGGAAGGAATGGAGACTTTTTGGCAGAGAACGCGCACACCTGTGTTTTTTTGGCGTTGAACTCGACCAGATTCTCACAGCCCCATTGAGAAATGCGGCCCAGAACATGGTCGAGTCGATCGACCAGCTCCTGTCGTTTTTCCTCTATATCTGCTAGCTTGGCTGTAGGGTGTCCAAAATATCGTCCATGAACTGTGCTGTCGTCTGCACAACAATGAATGTTGCCAAGGGCTAACATGTCATTGATATGCAGAAGAAACAGTGTGGGCGACAGGACGGAGCCCTGCGGTACTGCGGCGTTAATCGATTGAAAATCGGAGGCCGCACCGTCGCAAAGGACTCTGATGCGGCGCTGGTGCAGGAATGCGGCGGCCCAGTTGCAGAGTTTGGGGGGCAAACCGAAAGCCGGTAGCTTGGAGAGAAGCGAGCGGTGCCAAACCCTATCAAAGGCCTTGGACATGTCGAGGCTGATGGCCAAGGATTCCCCATGCCTGTCAATAGCCTCACCCCAAAGATGTGTGACGTACGCTAGAAGATCACCCGTGGATCGGTTCGGTCTAAAACCATACTGACGATCATTTAGTAGGGAGTGATCTTCCAGGTAGTGGACCAGTTGTTTGTTTATTATCCGCTCAAACACTTTGCAGATAACGGAGGTGAGCATAGCATGAGGTGCTCATAATGATGATGATGTTTTATCATGATTAGTAAAAAAGCAGCGCGGCCTCGATGACATGACGTGTTAACGTTTTTGTACCGAATTAAAAATGTATCAATTGCACTTTCGAAAGCGTACAAGTAATTTAATCGATGTGACAATTGACAAACTTCGTATCATATTCCGCTTAACCGATTTTTTTGATATGAGTTTTAGCTCTATTTCTAGGTAACGTAACGTATCATTTTATATTTTGCATTTTAAGTAAGCTTAATTTTAAAATGGTAAATTTTCATCTGCAGAAAAGCGGGTTGTCAAAATTAAGAAAGGACATAATTGAAGATTGGATTGAAGGCTTAGTAAGTTAGTACATACAAACCCACACAGACAGAATACCGCCAAAGATGATACTACACAGAAATTATTTGAAAAGAAACCGTACAAGTAATGTGCTCTCATTACTACATCGATTGTCATCGACAGCCTCCTTATAAGTACACTGCTAGACACTTGCCCATTCTTAGAAAGAGAGATTTTGGTCTAATTACGATGGCCAGACTGATTGGTGTAGGGTTTGTTAAGTATTCCTTCTTTTTACAGTGCTGTTGTCCTGCTTGTTTGCTTCCTTACTGGATTCTTACGACACTCATTCAATGAATACGGATACCACACAGACTTTTTTTAACTGCTAGCAATAAGAGCTATTAATAAAAAAAAATATAGTCTCGTCTTTAGGTATGCCCCTTTCCGCTGACCACTGTGTCAGAGGAAACGCACTCTAAAATACTGCCAATGAGCTCTATCTCTCTGCAGCTTATAAACTATATATCTCTCTTCTCATCACTAGTACCCGTAAATAATGAATGAACTCGTCGAGTTAGAAAGTCAAACAGAGAATGATTGTATCTTTTGTTATCAGGCTCACTGGTGGGCGAACAATGGATGAGACATATTTTTTTCGGGGCGTGTATGTGAACGTTGATACAGAATGGGCTTTAATACCAATACTTTAAAGCAGTATTATTTTGTTTGTTTGTATTTTGAATATCAAATGTAATTTGATTATCTTATTTTCCTTCATGAATCATGACATGACTGACATTGTAATAAAAAAAAATTTTTAAACCCTACTTATTTTTATATATACTATTATATAAGAAGCAACCATGGAGTTTCTTGCCAGATTCTTCTCCATGAAGGGTAGGCTGCACTTGGAACTGGCTACTAGAATCACTCGATTTTTAAATATTGACTATTCTTAAGTGCCTGTAAAATAAGTGCCTATTTGAATAAAATCTTTTTGAATTTGAATTGTTTTGAGTTATTTTATATGAGTAAGTATAGAAATATAATGGGGATTGGTAGAGGAGTTATAAATATTTTGTAGTTTTACCCGACTACGGCGAAACTAAAAGGGGTTCTGCCAGTCTATGTATGTTTGTATGTTCCATTGTACCTAAACTACTTAACTGGTTTTAAAATGAGGTGTCAATAGATTCGTAATAATGACCAGGGTGAAATAGGTTTCCAAACTTTTTGTTTTGTTTTCTTTGGTCGACTTCGTTCTCATTCAAGCACCATAGTAAAAAAAAAAATTGTAAACCCTTTTTTTTAAAGGAGCAACAATGGATTTTCTAGCCAGATTCTTCTCCATGAAGGGTAGGCTGCACTTGGAACTGGCGACTAAAATCACTCGATTTTTAGGGTTCCGTGCCAAAGGCAAAAAACGGAACCCTTATAGATTCGTCATGTCTGTCTGTCTGTCCGTTGTATATGTCACAACTATAAGACCTATAATGTTGAAACTTGGTAAGGAGATGTATTCTGTGAACCGCATTAAGATATTCACACAAAAATAGAAAAAAAAACCAATAAATTTTGGGGGTCCCCATACTTAGAACTGAAACTCAAAAATGTTTTTTTCATCAAACCCATGCGTGTGGGGTATCTTTTCTAAACTGAATAGTTTGCGCGAGAGACATTTCCAAAGTGGTAAAATGTGTCCCCCCCCCCCCTGTAACTTCTAAAATAAGAGAATGATAAATCTAAAAAAAAATATATGATGTACATTACCATGCAAACTTCCAACGAAAATTGGTTTGAACGAAATCTAGTAAGCAGTTTTTTTTAATACGTCATAAATCGTAAACTGCAATTTACCTTTCATTCAATCAACACAAATATAAAAATAAAATAAAAATTATATTATGTTACTTGCTGCTGCGGAACCCTTCATGGGCGAGTCGGACTCGTACTTGGCCGCTTTTTAAATATTAAAGATTGACTATTCATAAAGTGCCTGTAAAATAAGTGCCTATTCATCAAAAGGTACGTAGTCGGGTTATAGTTTTTTTTTTTAATGTTTCTTTTTACTACCCTTCTTATCAAAAACATTATAATATAAACTTCGATCAATAATGTATTATTATTGAATGATTGAATGAAGAATATAAAGCAATACCTACATTATATTTGACATTCATTCTAGTTTGATATAAATCCTGCAGGTTAAACATTGCAAGTGACACCCCTAGCGATGTAGCGTCCCTAAGTAAAGGAAACGCTTTAATATTTACCCCTTAAATTAAACAAACGAAAAGTAAGCAAAGGGGATGTCACGCACCTAAAAACAAATGAGCAATTTCTTTTAACTTTAGTTTAAAATCAATTCTTTCGTTTGCCTAGTCAGAAAGTAATGGGCTTATTTATTTATAATGATAATATTAAATTCAAAATTTAAAAAAACCCCTACTCAAGCACTTAATCGAGTAATCATACGCCAATGACATTTTTGCAGACATTCTGTTATTCTTCCCCACTTTCACCCCCATAACTTTTTAACGACTCAACCGATTTTCATGAAACATGTCTAAGAACACTCGCACGTAACTCACCTTTCATACAAAAAAAGACTTAATTGAAATCGATTCATCCGTTCGCGAGCTACGGTGCCACAGACAGACAGACACACGACAAACTTATAACACCCCTCTTTTTGCGTCGGGGGTTAAAACGAGCTTTTGCCTGCAGCTCCGCACGGTATGTCGATTATCGCGGAAAAGGGTAGCCTATATCCTTCCTCAAGAATTATAGTATCACCAAGCCAAATTTCATTGATATCGGTGCAGCGATTTAGACGTCAAAGCATAACAAACTGACAGACAGATTTACTTTCGAATTTATAATATTAGTATAGATTGTAGATGTTTTTCGAGTCCTTTTACATTCTTTATCAAGCTAGCCATACACAGTATATTTCACAGGTCTGAACTTTACAGGTAAACCAGTATGTACCTGAAAGAATTACCTGTACAGTTGCACCCGTCAGGTAAGCTTGAGCTGAGTAGAGGACATACCTGCACATATTAACCTGTAAAGTTCAACTGTACAGGCAAACCTGAGAGGTAGATATTACCTTCATTTGTATGGCGACTTGGAACGACAGCCAAAGTCTGTACTGTAAGCTTGGGAGGTGTTAGATTCATATTTACATACCAAATGCATAGCATAGGTATATTATTATAGATGCATGACTCAATAGTCTAATACATCCTTTAAACGAGATTCGGAAACTCCAACGATTTTCCTGAAATTTAGTATGCAGGAGTTTCGGGGGAGACACATCGATTTAGTTAGGATTAATTTTTAGAAAAATTACCAAAAAAAAAACGAGTAATCCAGGTAGGTCCTAATAATAAAAATAATGATAAAAATTAATGATAGCCAACAACAGCTGTAACGATTACTTACATCACGAATGCTCGTATTTCACGTATTGCTTATGTGATTATTGCGACTAGACCTGGTTTTAAAGCAATCTATTGTTGAAGAAACTAGACTGACGTTGAATTTACAGGTTTACTAGTTAAATAAACCTAGATACTTTAAGGGTTTATTTATAGGGTGTGTGTTTGTTACTCTTTCACGCAAAAACTACTTAACGGATTTGAATGAAACTTTAGGGTTCGTTCACACAGACCGGCTCGGAGAGGAGAGCAGATTTTTATCAAATTGGAAACAGAGGTTTGAGTTATTGTAGTAAGGTTTATTTTTGCATGTGCACTTATTTTGTCAATAAGAATGCTTGAACGCGCTTCGTGTGAAGTAATAAGAGGAGCCGACCGGCTCCGATTGCGTGCACTTTCTCGCTCGCGCAGCCGATCTGCTCAGAATCTCTGCCGATTCCGATTCAAGATTTAAATAATTCTTTTGTGTTTTGTAATCAGTGTTATAAGTACTGCAAATATTATGCTTTGACATTTTAAATTAAATTTAAAAGACAACTGCTGCACTAGAAAAAAATCGGTGTTGCGGGGGACTTTACAAACAAACATGAAGTGGACAATAAAAAAACTCACGACTCAAAATAATGAGTATAGCAATACTTTAAGAGTTTAGCACACTGCATGTAACTGAAATGCTAATGTTAAGATGGATGTGTGGTGTGACTAAAATAGAAAAGGTGAGGAACGACTACATTAGAGGAAGCCTGAATGTAGCACCACTGGATGAAAATTTGAAGACCAACAGGTTATCCTGGTGTGGACATGTGATGCACAGAGACGAGGAATATAAAATAAATAATAAATATTTTCGGACATCTAACACACAACGCCATCTAGTCCCAAGCTAAGCAGAGCTTGTGTTATGGGTACTAGACAACTGATACAAATACATTTATACTTTTTTTTTAAATACATACATATTATATATAGAAATCACCCAAACTCCGAAACAAATATTTGTAGATCATATTTGGTCCGACCCGGGAATCGAACCCGAGACCTCATGATCACCAGTCGCACACGCCAACCGCGAGACCAACGAGGCAGTGGAACATCATATGTAGCGAAGAAAGTTTTAAGTATTGAAGATGGAATTAAGAGCAGAGGATGACTAAAGTAAATGGATTAACTGTTTGAAAGAGATTATTTAAATGAAGGGAGTAAGCAAAGTATATATGATAGAGATAGACCCCAAATAAAGTTGGGAAAGGGGTAGGGAGATGATGATGATAATTGAACGCAATACATAAATGCAAGTATGAGTCATGATTCATGGTGCTTTATTTGTTTTTCATATTTAGTCATGATTCATAACATAATCAAGATACTATAGATTACTAATACTAAACTATTCATCCACTTGTATTTGATAAGATTTTAATGTTAATAACTTGACTTATCTCGCACATGCATTTTAATCTGAAACTAGTCAGACCCTGTGCTACGGACACCAGATTGCTAATTAACATACTTATATATTAGCTTTTGCACGCAGACCCACCGGCGAATCCGTTCGGCAAGTAGCCTTTGTCCTTCTCCAAGGCCCGATCTATCTTTATAACTCATCTGAATCGGTTCAGTGGTTTGACCGTGAAAGCGTAACAGACATCGTTACTATACTTATAATATTTTTATGGTACCAATATGTTTTAAAATACAAATATATTATAGGTTAATTCCACCTAAACAAACAACTACTGTTTGATTGGTTTAAATTTTGTTTTCGCCAATTTTATTTCTATAATAAAAGTGGGCTTAGTTCACCCATATGACCCATCAGCCCAATCCACTCGCATCCGGATTGCTTGATAGCGCCAATAAATAAATAAATATAAATAAATATTTTTGGACATCTAACACACAACGCTATCTAGTCCCAAGCTAAGCGGAGCTTGTGTTATGGGTACTAGATAACTGATATAAATACATATATTACTTTTTTTTTGTAAATACATACATATTATACATAGAAAACACCCAAACTCCGAAACAAACATTTGAAGATCTTATAAACATTTGGTCCGACCCAGGAATCGAACCCGAGACCTCAAGCACAGCAGTTGCTTACGCTACCGCTTGCGCCACCGAGGCAGTTGGTTAAAAGTGGTTAAAAGGCAATGTGGTTAAAAGGCTAAAAAGAAACCACGTACTTTGAGTGTTCAGTGAGGCAATGGCCTGCTGCTCCTTAACATCTCCTGTCGCTGAACACATCTGATTATAGTCTGACGACTGATTGCAGATTAAAAGGAAAAAAAAAATGTTTACCCATATAACATCAACTATCTGCCAGTGAGAGACCCTTTAAAAACGGTCCAACGATTGAGCCGTTTCAGAGACTAATAAAACAGACCTTAACTAATCATACAGACAATAATTTAAAAGTAGATTTTTTTGTGAAGTACCATTTCACATTTAGTGAAAAGTTGTTATTTAAAATTAAAAACATTTGTTTCATCATCATATTCATCATCAACAGCCTTTAACAGTCCACTGCTGGTCATAAGCTTCTCCTTAGAAATGAAGATTTGCCCTGCTACGCTACGCTGTTTAGATAAAATATAATGAAAATTATAAGACAAAAAAAATTTAAATGTTTGAAACAATTTGCACGGGAAGCAGCAGCTTTTCAAATAAATAAGAATCATCAAAATTGGTTCACGCAGTCGAAAGTTCTAAAGTAATAAACATAAAAAAAAAACAGTCAAATTGAGAACCGTCTCTTTTTTATTAGTTTAAAGTTTTTAAAATTTATAACACTTAATACATAAGGTAAATGGTAATAATGTTGTTGTTTTAACATTTAAACTCTTCCACAATATATAATTATTACTAATACGAACTACTAATAAACTACGAACGGTACCTAACACAAGTATGTAATAGGTATTACATTCCATGAAATTAACTAGGGTTAGCAGTTTAATTACTGGTCAGTTTAAAAAAAAACAGTAAAACATTGTTTTGGAAATATGATTTGTTCTTCCTTTAAACCAAGTTTCTTTTTTTTATGGATGGGCCTCCCTAAGTGACTCTTCTCTGTCTGATGGAAAGCATAAGCAGAATTCAAGAGTGGTGGTTCCGTGCCAAAGGCAAAAAACGGAACCCTTATAGATTCGTCATGTCTGTCTGTCTGTCCGTTCGTATGTCACAGGCACTTTTTGCCGAAACTATAAGAACTAAACTGTTGAAACTTGGTAAGTAGATGTATTCTGTGAACCGCATTAAGATTGTCACACAAAAAAAAACAATAATTTTTGAAGTATGGGTACCCCCATACTTCAAAAATTTATTTTTCATCAAACCTATATGTATAGGTCTATCTATGGGTAGGTCTTCAAAAATGATATTGAAGTTTCTAATCTCATTTTTTTTAAACTAAATAGTTTGCGCGAGTTTGTACAACACACTAAAAGAACTTTGCTGCTACGGAACCCTTCATGCGCGAGTCCTAATCGCACTTGGCTCCTTTTTTATAGATAGTTTTAATCAAATGGTGATATTATGATTAACTTATGTGAACTATTAATGCACAAAGGATGGCTTTATTACTAAAAGCTGTCTCTTCCAAGCAACCTTATCAATACTTGATTTCCTTATTCAATTAACCCAACCATAGAGAATAAAAAATAATTATCCTGCCATACCTTAAAGGTCTCATAAAAGTTCTAGTTTGATTTTTTAATGATTTTTTAATTAATAATTTTAATTTTATTTTTTTCTTATTAGGCTTTATTTAAATTTAATTGGAACTATATATGGTTTTAAATACTTCTATTCCTAGTGTTATCAAATCTGAAGTAGGTCTTTGTGTTAAAAATATTTTTATTTCTTTTTTTGTAAAGTCATCTCCCCCATTACAAATATATGTACATCCTGTGTCATGGGCAGGGATCGGAAAACCCATGCATAACGGTATTCGTTATAAACGGTTACCGAATCAATCTGTAACCGTTTCAAAGGGTCACTCATTGATTCGGTTAACATATTTTATATGTTATTGTTTTAACCCAAACAATAAGGGTTAACCCAAATGAAAGGGTTTATGTTTTGGAAATTGTTAACCCAAATGATAGATGTTAACCCAAGATTTCGGTTATTTTACGACGTGACGCGACTTAACCCAATTCGAAAATTAATCAATTTTACTTGATCTCTTGTGAAAAGAAATTAAGTTGTTATCCCCTTTTCCGAACCGAATGAACGTCACCGACGACTGTAACGAAAAATGAATCACGGACCTACAAATATCCAGAAACCTATATCAAATTCGGTTAAGGTTAACTGTAATTATCCTGTGTTAGATTATTCCTGTTAACAGTTATAATTCGGTAACATATATTTATGTTAATCTTAAATTTAGGTTAACCCATTTCCAAAAGGGTTAATAACAGATTATTTCGGTTAGGTTAACCCTAACCGGAATATCCCTGGTCATGGGGGACTTTACAAACATACAAGACACAAAGAACACGCCACTTTAGATCAACAATTGTTCACTAGATCAGAATATAATTAATAGGCACCATAAATGTGATAAACTGGATTGTATTTATGTCATCTTTAAACAAGGAATTGTATTACTAAATTATAAGTTAAAACAATGAAATTCAACACAATAAGTAGAGGTTAAACTCTTTTTAAAGATTAGCTAATCAAGGTTTTGTTATAATTACCAACAAATTATGAATTGTTTTCTTTTAGTAATAAAATTTCTTTGAGTGTACCAATTAAATTGTGATTGATAAGGTTTAGGTTTAAAAAAAAAACAAATAGATTGTAAACAACAGAGAAATATGAAAGTTGTTAATAAAATGGAAAAAAAAATAAAAAATAGGTGTTTTTGTAAAGAAATCATGTCATTGTAGATTCAGTTTGAATTCATTTAGACTTTTTTTTTTACATTTCCTATCTTTTAAAAAGAGACAAAAGATTTCTTTGTTTCAATTTATGTAAATACTACTAAAATTCTTGTTGTATTACTATTTTTGTACAGCTATTAATAAAGAATGTAGATACAACTGATAAAAATACGCCTGCAAAATAACATAGTCAATGTTATTGACATTAAATTACCATAATTTAGGTATGTACCTACATTATCAAACAATACAAAAATGATATTTACCTCTATACTCCTTGTGGCGAATTCCACACCTATTGTCGATTTTGACTCTAAGTTAAATTCATTTCTAGTGAAACGCGACAGCAAACTACTTTTACCGACCCCTGAATCACCTATTAGCACCACTGTAACAAAGAAACGACACTTAGCATCACACACAACAAAACAATCATTATTTTCTAACTTTTATTCGGTAAAAATGTAACATTTAACGGTTAGATCATGACTATATTGGAAGGTGACTCACGAAAAACCTCAAATTTACGAGAAATCGATTGATATGACTCAATCAGCTGATGTTAAAGAACTCTATTGTTACATAGTGAGCTGATAGTATATATCATTCATATACACTTTAACACCTAAAAAACACTAAAACTAAGAAGCTATTATTCAAAACGAAGGGAAAAATCTAATCAATCACTTTTTCCTACGTCATTAGATGAAACAATGGTTTTGAATGTTGCATATCCAATCAAATATCTCAATGTAAACAATAATAGTAAAGGGTTTATAGGAAGTTTATAATAAAGTTTACGCTACCTTTGAACAAATAATCGTATTCGTCCTCTCTTGTGCCCATTTTGATTTATCTAGAGCTCTCTTCTAATCGACGTCAAAATCGGTCAACTATAAAACGTCAAGATGAAACGTAAACAAAAAATAACTGGAGACACAATTATCACAGTTTTTTCAAACACTGCACAGTTTCCAGAACTTAAGTTTTAAACAGAGATTAATTAGATTTACACTGGTTTCAAAATAATAAAATTCCTAAATTATCATACAGACAAAATGGCGGATTGTTTTACGCCCCTCTAGGGTGTGTTCGAAACATATGTTTGATAAATTCAAGCTTAGAAAAACATATCAAATACACGTTTTGATTTTTTTGTCTCTTTTGTTAGAAAATATAAATGAGTAAGAATTTAAAACAAATAAACTTTATATTTTACCTATAATTGATAATTATTTTCTAATCATTCAATTCAATTTTCTAATCAGCCTTTTTTGTAAATAAAAATATTAATGTCTACCATAAATTTGTACTTATACTTTTTGCCTAAGTTTAATAGATATATCTAATAAATTCTAATTAATATAGTTTATGATAAAATTCTACATTGTTACAGTTTTTGAACACACCCTGATATCGCAGTCGTTAAAAAACATGACGTTTGCTGACAACATTGTGGCTGCGTTCATAAAAAGGAAACAATAATACTATTGCACGACTTCCATATATTATTTATTCATTTCACATTCATAACACTAAAAATATACTACAGCACATTCTAAAACTATCTCGACTAAGCCGTAGCGGCTAAGGCTTCGCCTTCGTCATCGCTGTCTTCTTGGACTTCCTTTGATAGTGTTTTGCTGACATGTACAAATGGATCAATTTTCAGTTTCTCAGGTGAAGGCGGACTTACTATTAAACATCTGTAAATTCAAATATTCCGTTAATTATTTCTCAAATTTACTTAATACATATATATTTTGTGTGTCTTATAATTTAAGACATCCATTATGTTATCTTAAAAGAGCTAAGACACAAAATATGTTTTCCTTTCTTTAGGATATTAATTAGAAACATGTAGACTACAAATTAGAGTACAATAAAATCTTTACACTTAATGCGTAATTTATAATGTCTATTTGGATTTATCATGATGATGCATCACATTTTCCTATCATTCTGTCATGACTTTTAAATATACATCTGGTTGTATACACCTTAGTTAGGGTGTGGCGAGTAGGGTAACCGCCTGGGGCCTCGCGCACTCAGTAACAACAGCGCAATTAGAAGTGTTTAGTTTAATACGGCATCAATCCAATAAGAAAAATATGTTTATTTTAATTTCGGCAAGAACTCAATTAGAAAAAAGTGATTAATTTAAAAAGTTTTTTTTTTAAACAAGCTTTTATTATTAGATAATAAAAAAAAATTAAGCCCTTTCATTTGATACCCATATTAGGTGAGTGGTTCAGAAATATGTACACCGCCATTTTGTTAAGGGACGTGGATCAAATTTAACTTGCAAGATTTGATTACATACAAACATCGGGACCGGTGAAGCTAAATAAAAGCTTGTAAAAAATAAAATATGTTTATTTTAATTTCGGCAAGAACTCAATTAGAAAAAAGTGATTAATTAAAAAAGTTTTTTTTAAAACAAGCTTTTATTATTAGATAATAAAAAAAAAATTAAGCCCTTTCATTTGATACCCATATTGGGTGAGTGGTTCAGAAATATGTACACTGCCATTTTGTTAAGGGACGTGGATCAAATTTAACTTGCAAGATTTGATTACATACAAACACCGGGACAGGTGAAGCTAAATAAAAGCTTGTAAAAAATAAAATATGTTTATTTTAATTTCGGCAAGAATCCAATTAGAAAAATATATTTATTTAAATTTCGGTAAGAACCCAATCAGAAAAATATGTAGACCTATTTCTTAGCGTTCCATGGATTCACAGTGCGGATGCCGGGTCCATCGCGTGATAGATGGGGGCAACACATGCGACTTCGACAGTGCCTGGGAATTGCGACCCGGGTTTAGGTTTAAGGAGCACTCCTTACGACGCGTCAACGCTCACCTCCACTGTCCGCCGTGTTACCCCCTCTACCTAACCATATTTGAAGTGAGCCTAGCAATGCCGCTTTGGATATTCGTTCAAGAAAAGAGCTTACTGAAGCTCTTGGCAATCCAAGGTCTTTAAGCAGGTTATAGAGGGATTTAGCTGGTATACCCCTCGCACCCACTTCCATGGCATACAGCGCAACGACATAACCATTTTTAGTTATTTCGTTGGTTAAGTCAAAGTACTTGTTTCTTTTTAAAGCGTGGTCTTTAGGGATGTTCGTTTCCCACGGCACCGTGAGTTCTACTAGTACTACACGCTTAATTGACATTGCATAAAGAAATATGTCCGGTCTGGACGCCGAGGCACAGATATCCTCCGGTATTCTGTAGTGATTTTGATGATTTTAATTTCGGCAAGAATATGATAAATAGTATTATAAAACTTATTGTTTTTTTTTTATGGAATAGGCGGGCAGACGAGCAGACGTATCGCCTGATGGTAAGCGATTACCGCCGCCCATGGACACCTGCAACACCAGAAGCGTCACAAGTGCGTTGCCGGCCTTTTGGGGATGGGGGGGAGGTAGGGGATTGGGGTATGGGCCTCCGGTATCCTCACTCACTCGGTGAAACACAGCGCAAGCACTATTTCACGTCACTATTTTCTGTGAGGCCGTGGTATCACTCCGGTCGAGCCGGCCCATTTATGCCGAAGCGTGGCTCTCCCACGGTTAAAGTTTCTATTTTTTATACCGACTACCACGGAAAATAGACTCTTAACATGATATTTACGAGACAGATTTCCTTCTTTCATTTCGCTCGTCATTCTGACAAGCTGTCGAGCTCGAGCGACTTACCCAATTTTTGACCAACAGAAAATGTCCATGACATTAAATGTCAGTTCTGCAAAATATTCTGTTATAAGATAAATGTTTTAAAAATTGGTAAAATAATACTTGCCTTGTAATAAAAAGTCCATCTCGTTTAGGCCGTGCTGACTGTATGTCCTTTAAAAGAGCGTCTATATTCTCAGCAACAAGTTTTGGTTCCATATTTAACTAAAATGGAATAGTTTAATAAATTAATAATATTAACATGAGAAAAATGACACACAGGTTACAGCTTGGCCTTTCCAGAAACAAAAAGTGTTTTTTTTTGGAATGTATGGAATAGGGGGGGCGTTCGCCCCCCCCCCCCTATTCGTATTGCCTGATGTTAACGATTACCGCCGCCCATGGACACCCGCAACACCAGTGGCGTCACAAGTGCGTTGCCGGCCTTTGGGGGGTGTGGAGGGAGATGGGGGGAGGGGTTGGAGTATGGGCTTCCGGTATCCTCACTCACTCGGTGAAACACAGCGCAAGCGCTATTTCACACCGGTTTTCTGAGGCCGTGGTATCACTCCAGTCGAGCCGGCCCATTATTGCCGAAGCGTGGCTCTCCCACGGTAGCGTTTCTACGTACCCTTCCAACAGCTATCTCAACAAATCCATGATTCGGTTGATGTTCATCCTTTTTGACTCTGAACTGCACGCCACCAGAGAACTTCCTCACTATATCCTTAAGATCAGGGCTGAGGGTGTGAGTTTTCAAGCTAGGAAACCTCCTCTTCATCAATCCTCGGATGGGTACCAGGTCAGTGAGAATGTTGGGATGTGCTACTATGTAGTCGAAATCTCCTAGCTTGATTTGACCATCCTGTAAAACAAAATATTAAAATTTAGTCTTGTCAGGTGAACCGCATTTATCCTACGAATATAAAAATAAAGTAAGTTTATGAAGGTGTATGTATGTTTGTTACTCTTTGACGCAAAAAAAACTGAACTGATTTAGATGTAACTTTGCAATATACATCAGAATAATACTTAAGCTATTTATTGCGTTATTGACATACACACGAGCCAAGTCCCGGGCAAAAGCTAGTAATTAGTAAAGATATTGTTTGTAATTATATTGTACTAGCTTTTACCCGCGGCTCCGCCTGCTTGTAGTGCGGTTATTGCGGTACAAGGTACTCTATGTTATTGGCTGATAATAATCTAGTTTACCATTGGTGAAGGAATGTTTTAAAGTGATAGTTTAGTGATTTAGGGCTCCCACACATAACGTAACTTGAGATGCGAATTGCTACGATACGAATTCATGGGGCAAAGAGTTGGTTCATGTGACCGTACTTTCGACCATAAAGAGGAGACTGATGCCCCAATGAGATTTTTTGTATGAAATGGATGATGAAAAATAAAATGAAAATAATATAAATTATCTATGGATAGAAATAAAAAAGAAAATAGTTTTGCAAATGTTTTAAAAGAAAATAAAATGTTTAACAAACATTTTGTTTATATTCTTCAGTATTTGGTCCAAAATAAAATAACATCTCAGATCCTGCAAATTATGCGCAGCGTATAGTTACCTAGTTAGGTAACTTTACACTACGTGTAAACGTACATTATGTGTAAAATAATAATACATATTTCGGACATGTAACACACAGCGTAAAGAAAAGACAAGTAAAGAAAAAAAAGTCGTGTGGTGTCGTGGGACACCAGATAGGAACTTCGTTCCTTATCAGAAATACAGATGGTGCCATACAAAATTTTTAGTTTACGCTCTTTAATAACCACAAAATTGTGTTAACACCTTTATTTAATTTATTCAAATGATTTATAAAAATATATATAAAAGTTCCATGCAAGGTATAAAGAAAATAACTATTCAGGTATGCATTTTTTACTATGATTTTTAATTGATAAAAATAAAACTAAACTGGTCACTTGTGCTGCCACCTAGTAATCTCTACTGAAACAAGTTCTGTCTAGAGTTACTCCGTACTTGTTACATACAGCCTACAGATTACTACGCTGTACGAAATTTTTCGTTCACGAACTAAATGAATAAATATTTGGGACATCTAACACACATCGCCATCTAGTCCCAAGCTAAGCACAGCTTGTGTTATGGGTACTAGACAACTGATATAAATACTTATTTTTTGTAAAGACATAAGGTGTTTTCTATGTATAATAAGTATTATACATAGAAAACACCCAAACTCCGAAACAAATATTTGCAGATCAAACAAACATTTGGTCCAACCCGGGAATCGAACCCGAGACCTCAAGCACAGCAGTCGCATACGCTACCAATAGGCCACCGATGCAGTTTAAATAGGATGACCTTTCTACCAAACACATAGTGCAAGATTAGTATTTTGCTAAATACATACCTGAATTTTCTTAATAAGGTCAGTACCACCAGCTACAGTGGCTCCCGCATCAGTTGCTTCTTTGATCAACTCAGAGGTCTTACAAAATGCGAGGATAGTGCGCTCTTCATCGCGAGGGAATATGTTAGGAAGCAGAGACAGGCGGGTGAAGCTGTCCAAGTAACGGTTCTGTAACATTAGGAAATAATTTTTTTAGTACCAAGTTATGTTTTCAGAGAGAAATAAAAAATGTGGGCAATATTCTCCTCTTTTTTTTATGGAATAGGGGGTAAACGAGGAGATGTATCGCCTGATGGTAAGCGGTTACCGCCGCCCATGGACACCCGCAACACCAGAGACGTCACAGGTGCGTTGCCGGCCTTTGGGGGATGAGGGAAGAAGGTGTTGGGGTTTTGCTCCTCCGGTATCCTCACTCACTCGGTGAAACATAGCGCAGGCGTTATTACACACCGGTTTTCTGTGAGGCAGTTGTATAACTCCGGTCGAGCCGGCCCATGCATGCCGAAGCGTGGCTCTCCCACGGTTCGGCATGCCAATTCCAAAATCTCAATAGAATTTGGACTTTAAGTAACTACTAGCTGAGCCCCGCGGTTTAATCCGCGGTACAACAACAACCGCGGGTAACGCCGCGGGGCAAAGCTAGTCTAAAAAAAGTAGCCTAAGTGGAGTAACTTATAAATATGTATGTTTAGTCAGTTTCTACTTTTAGGCTCTGCGCGCACTAGTGACTTTTGTCACCGTGGCAATAAATTATATGTCACTGTCACGTCACCACCTTTTCGTGACTGCGCGCACCTGCAGTGACAATGACGAAACTTTTTTGCATACGATACGATTACGTGGAAGACGACTAAATTATGGAAACCGCTGGGGAGGGGGAGAGACGAAGTGACATTTAGTTGCTACTGCCATCCTGAGCGTACAAAAAGTCACCCGATTGTCACGTCACGTATCCAAGTGCGTGCACCTTCATTATGGGTGCTGTACGCGGTGATAGTCACGCAACAGTCACGGTGACATAAGTTATTAGTGCGCGCCCTGTCTTAATGTTACATATCTAATTTTAGTCAATCTTTGACATTTAGTCTACTGGCCACAATTCGTCGCTTGTTTTCCGTCAGTCTCACAATGTTTTAAGGAAATTTGTTAATGTTGCTTGTGTCTTCAACAGGTTTCCAGTTACCGACACCGAACACATTAAGTGGAAGCAACTGGACACAAAAAATGTTCACGTATGCGCAGCGAGTCGCTGATTTCATACTGGTTCTATAGAAATCAAATATTCATCGGTGGCTTGTATCCGCCACAAGACACAAAAGTGTCCATGTTTGCGCTTTCCCTTATGATAGAGCAGGCAAACAAACAGACAGGTCACCTCATTGATTGTGATTGCTGCTGCTCATGAATGCTCTCATTTCAGGAGTCACAAGAGCATTGCTGAAATTGGAGGAAAGAGTATTTTGATCTCCTTATTAATTTTGCACTGCAATGTTGTTATGTCGATGGCACTCTGACGCTGACATTACAACACTTTCGCCCTTCTATATTAGTTTGTAAGTCTGATGCTGTATTATGGGCTGCAGAAGTCACTACCATCAGGTGATTGAACAATGAAATACTTTTTTTTTTTTGGAGTAAGCTACCCATGGACACCTGCAACACCAGAAGCGTCACAAGTGCGTTGCCGGCCTTTTCGGATGGGGGGGAGGTAGGAGTAGGGGATTGGGGTAACTATGGTCGAGCTGGCCCATTCATGCCGAAGCATAGAAATTGATACAAAACCTTTTTTGCAGCCTCCATGTTAAACTCAATCTGGGCATAGACTAGAGCGTCAGGTACATTGTACATGGTAGGGTGATGTGTCTGCCTGTGAGCCTCCACTGCCTGCTCAGCGGTGTACACAACCCAACGGTAGTACTTGAGTGGGAACACATCATCATTGGACATAGGCTTGAAGGTGTCATCAGTGTGTTTACTTAAAGTCGCTTTTATAACTCTGAAAATAAATAATGTTCTCAGTATAAATAAACGACAAAAAGTAAAAAATTCTACTATTTAATAATTTTCATTAATTCTTTGTGACTTATTTTCATAGTATATAATGAAGACGCTTTCCCTGTCTGTTTGCTTAGATCTTTTAAACTACGCAATGGATTTCAGCAATAGAGTGATCATCAAGAGGAAGGTTTATATCTATAAGTAGTTGCAAACGAGGTTGTTTAAAACCTCAACCGTAGGTAATACAGGGAGGCGAAGCTAGTATGTCCATAAAAAGGAAGTACAAACAGGTAGATTAAGAGAATGATTGTGACTGACCAGTTGGTTGAGTAGTTAGAGATCTTGACTGTTAAGATTGGGATTCACAATCAATTTTGTGCTGGGCATGACCCGTCATCCTGTGTCATTGTGTATCTAATCTGTACTATTTCTATATTTAAAAATATGAGTCAACTAGTTATGTAAGTAGAATGCAGTATCTTTTATAAAAAAAAACTTATTGATTTGGCTACACCAATTCATTTGAATAACACCATTTCCTTTCCTTCTGTATCCTGTTAAAAACTGGTATTATACTGTAGAAAGAGCAGATTGCAATCTAACAACAGGTAACTGTCAGTGGAATAGAACTGCAACAATTCATTTATTTAAATCTACCAATATTTGTCAAAATGTTATAAGCAGTCGGGTTACTATAACACAGGCTTAGACTAGTTCAAGATTAGACCTCCGGGTATTATTATTGTTATATACATTCTTATTAACAGAAGGCCGACAATCTGTGTATAATTGTAATCTGACTTATAAAAGACTTACTTATCTTTTCCTCTTTGGTTGTGTGGAATGAAACCTACTTTTGTTACTTCAACCTTTACTTTTTTAGCGCGGGCCTTTGCTCTGGTACCCTTACGAGCCGCGTAAGACACGGGGGCAGTGTACAAAGTTCTCTGAAATGAATAAGGTTATTTAAGTTTAGACCTCTTTTAAAACATAATTTCATGTATAAAGAAAAGGAAATTCTTTTTAAAATATCTTAAAGCCTTAAATATTACTGTGTTACTTACAAAATTCGTAGTATTACATTTATGAAATGTTAAAGTACTGTTGAATAAGGAACCTGAAAAGAATTCAGTAAATTATATTAAATCGTGTATTTAGTATCAACTTATAAGAGGCTAATGATTCCCTAATACTTACGGAACAAAGTTCCAGCCATAATTTCAATTTAGGTGTTTGGAAGTTTAAATAAATTGCAATGTTTTGACACTATGTGTATTTGAGGTTATCCATCAATCAAGTACAAACTAATTTAACTTGACAGTTTACATATATTTTAGAAAATATTTCGTTCGCAAGTATAACTAATTCGGTCACTCTTTTTTGTTATGCAGGAAGCAAACGAGTAACACGGGCGGCACCGGATACCAAAATTGAGTTTTTGACCTTTAAATTCTCTGCAGAACTAAGGAAATACCTCTTCTGTTGTAACGCATAGTGTAGTCATACTTATATATATTGATTACCTATATAAATATAATAATCACATTAATGGAATTTCAAAGCTTATAATGATGATTTAATTCGATCATGTATTTGATGATGATGATGATCTGTAGATTCTTTTCATCATCATCATCTCAGCCAAGAGGTGTCCACTGCTGGACATTAGCTTCCCCCATGGTTCTTCAAAACAGCCGGTCCTGTGTCTGTGTTGCCCGCATCCCATCCTGATGGAAAGCATGAGCAAAATCTAAGAGTAATGGTCACCATGGTCATTGCGAATGCAGAGAGTGTAATAATGCAAAGTACGGTGCATCATGGCGACCCACGCTATGACGGCCTATTGCGATCATTGGCAGGCATTACTGTATTTTAGGTTGGTCTTTTGTGAGTGCGTAGTACCGACCCGTTCGTGCTGAAAGCAGCGCGGCGCAGGGCTCTTCTTGGTTCCCAATTCTGAAATTTGAGCTGAGTTTTCAACTCGAACTTCAATTTTTGGATTTTGAATTTGGACGGGTGACGATTGGAGCGTGGACTTCGTCAGCCAAAAGATTTCAAGCTTACATCACAGAGACATAATTGAATATTGGCTTCATCGTCATTTTGTTTTTTTTTTTTTTAATAAAATGTCAGTTGTCACGTGATATCATCTACTCTCCTATCAGAACAGCCCCTCTTCCCCCCTCATCATTTCACAGTGTGAAGCAGAAATATAATTCCATAAATAGAGTTATGATCTTGTAAGTAATGATCCTGATTGTTTGTATAATATGCCAAAGTGACTTTACTCTGTCTGATGGAAAGCATGAGCAGAATCCAAAAGTAGTGGTCACTTTAAGTACTCTGCATACTCATGGCGAAGCTTTTAAGTCGTAGCCTATTTTAAGATCTAAGTTACTTCTTAAAATTGATTTTGGTAAGGCTTATATTATTAACTAGCTGACCCACTCAGCCCCGTCTGCGTCTCCTATTTCTACTCTTCTCTGCATCTGCATTTTCCAGCATAAACTAGTTTGTAAGACCAGCTGTACCTAGATTATTTAAAATATTTGAATTATAGCATGTTTTTTACTAGAGACCTATTTCTTAGCGTTCCATGGATTCACCGTGCGGGTGCCGGGTGTATCGCGTGATAGATGGGGGCAACACATGGGACTTCGACAGTGCCTGGGAATTGCGACCCAGGTTTAGGTTTAAGGAGCACTCCTTACGACGCGTCAACGCTCACTTCCACTGTCCGCCGTGTTGCCTCTCTACCTAACCATATTTGAAACTAGCTGTTGCACGCGGCTCCGCCCGCGTGTATGTCGGCCATCTGTCAGAACCCAGGACGGCGCGCAGAACCCGGGATAGTCAAATAATAACCGTCTTCTCCTGTCACAGACAGTATAGGATACTGTTGTGGATCATAGGACCGATGTAGCTCAGAAACGCTTTTGAGCTGTCCGTCTCTACCTTGTAAGACTATATCCCTGGGATATTTTTCCCTGGGGATAATTAACTTTAAATTATCTGAGGAGTTGAGTTCTAAGTTTTGTTTAAAACTTCGTATATACACGTTATGATTATTCAGAACGGTCTGTGATTCGGGAATTAAATCCATTTTTAAGGTTGATGCGATGCTTGATCGCAAACATAACTGGTCTGCATCCGAAATAAAATATATTTGCAAGAACTGTGGGTTTTGGCCTGATGGTGGTAAAAGGCTACCAATGAGATGATACACCTGTCCTTCAATTTTAAAAGTGGGCATAAAATTACCTTCCCTGATTTCTTTTGCGCCAAAAGAAGTCATTTGAAAAAGACATTTTATTTACGTATATTTGTTAAAAAATCACCAGATAATGGATGGTTATTAGTTAAAAGATTTTTTATTGGTTGTGGCGGCTCCCGAAGTTTAGGAAGACAAACTTTACCTGAAGCACATCACATACCATTAGGTTCGTCCGCCCATTTCTTGGCAGAGCAGTTAGAGCAGATCTTATTCATGACTCCGATTTGGACGGACGCTTGTTGTGCATCACAGAACAAAAAATGTGTTGTGCATAATCAACCTGCGGATCATAATATCTAAAAGCCAGTCTGTTGCTGTTAGCTAAAATTCTTTTTTTTTTTTTTTTTTTTTTTTTTTTTTTTTTTTTATGTTTGGCCCGCCAAAATGACTCTACTCCGCCTGATGGAAAGCATAAGCAGAATCCACGAGTGGTGGCCACCATACTCATTGCGAATGCAACAATGCAGCATGGTGACCCACACTATGGCGGCCTAGTGATGCTTGTGCATCTTTTAGTCTAGTCAACAAGTATGGAACTTGTTGACTAGACCAATTGGACCAATTCGATTGCGAACTCTATTTGTGGACAACTGCTGTCTCTCTGCCGGAGCTCTAAGTCACTGCGAACGCTCGACACTTGACTCTCGTTCGCGTAAGTCAGAAGTTCTCAGATTTTGTTAGCCATTGCGAACGTTCGACACTCGACTCTCGTGCGCGTACCTGAGAGTTTCTCTGATTTTATTCAGCAAGGCGTTGTGAACGTTCAGGTGAAGATTCTCCCATACGACGTATTCTTGCTGCCCGTGGTTGAGAACTATATTTAGAAAGTTGAGACCTGGCTCTCTTAGGCATTTTCAAATGTTTAAGAAAATGTTAATAGCGTGTAATATTCTAGCTCTGAAAAGAACTGTTGTATAGCCCTGAAAAGAACTGTTGTTTAGCCCTGAAAAGAACTGTTGGTTAAGTGGACTTAAGGTACCTAACAACGAGGTATCACCTTCTGAGTGCACTACGGAGTGCTCAGAGGTTAGCCGCGCATCTGCTACCAAGTATAACCTTCTGAGTGCACTACGGAGTGCTCAGAGGTTAACCGCGCATCTGCTACCAAAATGTTCAATCCTCTCGCCAATGCAGCGATCACCTTGTGACGTTTGCAATACCTATAGGCCCATGTTATAAGCATACAATCGCTAAAACTAGTTCACTGGCGAGAGCAATGAACCACGGCTGTTTCACCGTGTTCTTATTCTAAATTAATGCATCAAGCACTTACTGGAGTTGCGTGATGTCCTTGATCTCGTCGGCCGTTGATGGGGTACCCCACTGCCGTTTGTCTTGCCGCGTTCACACATACATGACTCCTAAGGTGCTGTACAACCTTCAAGGTATTCGAATTACAATAAACTCGTATTAACTATCGCGGATCACGCCCTCTTGAACGTGACTACTAAAACTCGCGAGTCCAAACCAGACCAATCATAACGGTGACCGATGAAACACCGAGTCGTTGGAAAATTAGCTAATTATCAATTCAATTAACTTAAACCGGCTGTCAATTGCGAAAACCGTGTTCGGCCGATCCAAGCGTCTCAAGTACTATCTGTCAACGTCAAACAAGAAAAATGACAATCAAAAATGTTGCCATTACAATAACGTTAAATTTCTAACAATTGGTGACGAGCAGATTTCCCTAGTGGCCGTTTGCGGAACTAACGTAAGACAGATACTTCTACCTGACAGTTTAATATACAGAGCGAGTGCATTGTTATTTTATATTCTTTAAATATTATTTATTATTTATTTATAATGATTTCGTTGATAGACGTCTACGGAGTGGTAAAAAATACTTTAAGACCACTTCGTGAGGGTGATCAGTATTTTAAAAGTGGAATGTTAACGTGTATACGTATTTTTATCTGTCACTAGCTGACCCACGCAACGTCGTTTGCGTCTCCTATTGCCCGTAGCGTACCTAATAGTTTCCCCCCGTTTTTAAAACATTCTTCATTGGTACTCCGCTCCTATTGGTCATAGCGTGATGATATAGATAAACTCGTTAAACTTCCTCGATAAACGGGCTATCTAACACTGAAAGAACTTTTTCAAATTGGACCAGTAAGTAGTTCCTGAGATTAGCGCGTTCAAACAAACAAAAACTCTTCAGCTTTATATATTAGTATGGATGACCCACGCAACATCGTTTGCGTCTCCTGTTGCCCGTAGCGTAATAATTTCCCCCCGTTTTTTAAACATTCTTCATTGGTACTCCGCTCCTGTTGGTCATAGCGTGATGATATAGATAAACTCGCTAAACTTCCTCGATAAACGGGCTATCTAACACTGAAAGAACTTTTTCAAATTAGACCAGTAGTCCCTGAGATTAGCGCGTTCAAACAAACAAAAACTCTTCAGCTTTATATATTAGTATAGATGACCCACGCAACGTCGTTTGCGTCTCCTATTGCCCGTAGCGTAATAATTTCCCCCCGTTTTTGAAACATTCTTCATTGGTACTCCGCTCCTATTGGTCATAGCGTGATGATATAGATAAACTCGATAAACTTCCTCGATAAACGGGCTATCTAACACTGAAAGAACTTTTTAAAATTGGACCAGTAAGTAGTTCCTGAGATTAGCGCGTTCAAACAAACAAAAACTCTTCAGCTTTATATATTAGTACAGATGACCCACGCAACGTCGTTTGCGTCTCCTATTGCCAGTAGCGTAATAATTTTCCCCCGTTTTTGAAACATTCTTCATTGGTACTCCGCTCCTATTGGTCAGAGCGTGATGATATAGATAAACTCGATAAACTTCCTCGATAAACGGGCTATCTAACACTGAAAGAACTTTTTCAAATTGGACCAGTAAGTAGTTCCTGAGATTAGCGCGTTCAAACAAACAAAAACTCTTCAGCTTTATATATTAGTATAGATGTATTTATTATACTCTTCTAAGATCTAATACTCATAATCAACAACACATTTATTTGGATAAAGACTAATATTAGGTACTAGCTGACCCACGCAACGTCGTTTGCGTCTCCTATTGCCCGTAGCGTAATAGTTTCCCCCCGTTTTTGAAACATTCTTCATTGGTACTCCGCTCCTATTGGTCATAGCGTGATGATATAGATAAACTCGATAAACTTCCTCGATAAACGGGCTATCTAACACTGAAAGAACTTTTTCAAATTGGACCCGTAGTTCCTCAGATCAGCGCGTTCAAACAAACAAAAACTCTTTAGCTTTATATATTAGTATAGATGACCCACGCAACGTCGTTTGCGCCTCCTATTGCCCGTAGCGTAATAATTTCCCCCCGTTTTTGAAACATTCTTCATTGGTACTCCGCTCCTATTGGTCATAGCGTGATGATATAGATAAACTCGGTAAACGGGCTATCTAATACTGACAGAACTTTTTCAAATTGGACCAGTAGTTCCTGAGATTAGCGCGTTCAAACAAACAAAAACTCTTCAGCTTCAATATATTAGTATAGATGACCCACGCAACGTCGTTTGCGTCTCCTATTGCCCGTAGCGTAATAATTTTCCCCCCGTTTTTTAAACATTCTTCATTGGTACTCCGCTCCTATTGGTCATAGCGTGATGATATAGATAAACTCGATAAACTTCCTCGATAAACGGGATATCTAACACTGAAAGAACTTTTTCAAATTGGACCAGTAATTCCTGAGATTAGCGCGTTCAAAAAAACAAAAACTCTTCAGCTGTATATATTAGTATAGATGTATTTATTATACTCTTCTAAGATCAATACTCATAATCAACAACCCATTTATTTGGATAAAGACTAATATTAGGTATTATGTTGTTAAAAACTCTTTGGCAAATAACTCAATAATAGGTACCAACTCTTAGCGTCTTATACTCGTGATAACTTCTAAACGAAATGTCCGAATGGGATGAAACAAAAAGTATTTTACTTCTACATAAATACCCTTGATAACATAATGCTTTATTTAGATAAGGATTAATATTACGATACACATTTAACGTAGTTTCTTTCTTCAGACGATTTAATAATTTTTTTGAATACAAAAGCGGTTATTGTGACCAAACCATGATAGTTAGATATGTGCTCTCGCGGACTTTTTTGTAGATCTTAATGGGACCTACAAACTCGTAATACATTATTTTGTTCTATTGTCAATACTTTTTGCAGCGCACGCAAAAATAGGTTTTCGATTTCACACCTTGGGTTACAAAATAGAAATTTTCTTACGGATCTCTATTTTTAATGAAAATAAAATATAGCCTATAGCCTTCCTCGATAGATGGACTATTTAACACTGAAATATTTTTTCAAATCGGACCAGTAGATCCTGAGATTAGCGCGTTCAAACAAACAAACAAACAAACTCTGCAGCTTTATAATATTAGTATAGATTATGTTGATAAAAACTCTTTGGCAAATAAGTTAATAATAGGTACCAACTCTTAGCATCTTATACTCGTGATAACTTCTAAACGAAATGTTCGAATGGGATGAAACAAAAAGTAATTTACTTCTACATAAATACCCTTGATAACAAAATGTTTTATTTAGATAAGGATTAATATTACGATAAACATTTAACGTAGTTTCTTTCTTCAGACGATTTAATAATTTTTTCGAACACAAAAGCGGTTATTGTGACTAAACCATGATAGTTAGATATATGCTCTCGCGGACTTTTTTGTAGATCTTAATGGGACCTACAAACCCGTAATACATTATTTTGTTCTATTGTCAATACTTTTTGCAGCGCACGCAAAAATAGGTTTTCTATTTCACACCTTGGGTTACAAAATAGCAATTTTCTTACGGATCTCTATTTTTTATGAAAATAAAATATAGCCTATAGCCTTCCTCGATAGATGGACTATCCAACACTGAAAGAATTTTTCAAATCGGACCAGTAGATCTTGAGATTAGCGCGTTCAAACAAACAAACAAACAAACAAACAAACAAACTCTGCAGCTTTATAATATTAGTATAGATACGTTAGTTCTGCGACTTGCCGCTAGGGAATCTGCTCGTCACCAATACTCTTCCAAGATCTAATACTCATAATCAACAACACATTTATTTGGATAAAGATTAATATTAGGTATTATGTTGATAACAACTCTTTGGCAAATAACTTATTATTAGGTACCAACTCTTAGCGTCTTATACTCGTGATAACTTCCAAACGAAATGTCCGTTTGGGATGAAACAAAAAGTATTTTACTTCTACATAAATACCCTTGATAACGTAATGCTTAATTTGGATAAGGATTAATATTACAGTTATTATAGTTTAACTATATAAATTTTTAGTTAAACTAGACTATGAGGAAACAGAGAAACTGTTAATTGTACAAAAATAATAGCCTAGATATGACGCACATATGCACACATAGCACATAATGCACACACACGTAAGCACTCGCACACACACACACACACACACACACACACACACACACACACACACAAAAGCGCGCTCAAACACACACCAAATTAGATATGTATATTATTTTTTGTTAGAATTTTCTTTGTTTTTCCCTCTTGATTCCTACATGAATGTTTAGTATTTCACATTCTATGTTTTGTCTGTGTAATGGAAGCCTGGTTATCCATGTTACAGGTTCTCACCTAGTTTGGAAACCAGTCTCCCAATAAACAATGTGTATTGTACAATTAATAATGTATATGGGAGAAAAATAAATAAATTATTATTATTAATTATTATTATTATTACGATACACATTTAGCGCAGTTTCTTTCTTCAGACGATTTAATATTTTTTTTGAAAACAAAAGCGGTTATTGTGACTAAACCATGATAGTTAGATATATGCTCTCGCGGACTTTTTAGTAGATCTTAATGGGACCTACAAACTCGTAATACATTCTTTTGTTCTATTGTCAATAGTTTTTGCAGCGCACGCAAAAATAGGTTTGTCGATTTCAAACCTTGGGTTACAAAATAGCAATTTCCTTACGGATCCCTAATTTTTTGAAAATAAATATAGCCTATAGCCTTCCTCGATAAATAGACTATCCAACACTGAAAGAATTTTTCAAATCGGATCAGTTGTTCCTGAGATTAGCGCGTTCAAACAACAAACAAACAAACAAACTCTGCAGCTTTATAATATTAGTATAGATGAGCCTAGCAATGCCGCTTTGGATATTCGTTCAAGAAAAGAGCTTACTGAAGCTCTTGGCAATCCAAGGTCTTTAAGCAGGTTATAGAGGGATTTGGCTGGTATACCCCTCGCACCCACTTCCACGGCATACAGCGCAACGACATAACCATTTTTAGTTATTTCGTTGGTTAAGTCAAGGTACTTGTTTCTTTTTAAAGCTTGGTCTTTAGGGATGTTCGTTTCCCACGGCACCGTGAGTTCTAATTGACATTGCATAAAGAAATATGTCTGGTCTGGACGCCGAGGCACAGATATCTTCCGGGATTCTGTAGTGATTTTCATACGTGTCCACTAATAATGTCCAGTCACTGGCGGTATTTATAATTGAGTACGGCTTTTGTGTGAGTGAAGTCTTTTTTGTTGAGCCTTCCTTTACAAACGCGATGTTAGTTTTTATTTTTGTTGTTATTCCTTTTTTCGCTCTCGCCAGTGATAAACTCATAGCTTCGCGTATGATGTGTAATACCCTATCATGGCGACGTGAATAATGACCCCGGTCTAATAGCGCCTTACAACCTGTCAGTAAGTGCCTGGCTGTACCTATTGCCGCATTGCACATCGTACAAGCCTATTACTTTTAAACAGATTTTACATTCCCTAGAAACTGAGCTTAAAAACTTTAACCCGTCAGTATTCTTATACAAACGATTCCACTATAAAAACTCTTTTATAACTCTTTGTCGTTAGCATCACTGAGCATCACTATCTGTTGACAAGTAGGCACACACACGAGCGCACACGGCACAAGCATTTTCAAAACATTCGTTTGTGAATGGGAGTCGGTATTAGACGTTACGAATTCGTTTCTTGTTTGTATTAGTTTTTAAATCAGTAAAATGTATTAAGTCAATTTAATACATTAGTTTAGTGATTAAATAAGGAGAAAATAAAATCATGGAGAGACTAAACATTACTATATTACTTGTATCACTGTGTGTTTTACTGTGGGGTGTGGCCGGCCAGTATGAATGGCAAATAAGAGATGCTTTTGACGAGATACGTGGAAAAGTTGACAAGATTAATGCCGACAACTGCATTATCACACATTTAGATGACCTGTACTTACCGGAGGACTCGGTTTCCCACCATCCAGATGTGAAAGAAATCAACATAAACCCTGTGTTTCCGAATCGTACAGCTATGTTGCATTTACACAACATGGCAATGAATCGAGCCTTTTTTTGGAGCTATATCCTCCAATCGAGATTTATTCGTCCGGCTATTAACGATACCTACGATCCTGGTATGATGTATTACTTCCTTTCATCTGTAGCTGATGTCTCAGCTAATCCGTACATCAACGCCAGTTCGATATATTTTTCCCCGAATATGTCTTACACTTCTTCTTACCGAGGATTCTTCAATAAAACATTCCCTAGATTTGCACCAAGAGCTTTCAGAGCTGATGATTTCAATGACCCAGTGCACTTGCAGAAGATATCTACTCTGAACACATTCCATGTTGAAGATCTTGGTGCTTTTGATCCAGAGAGTTTGTCAAAAGATTATACATCAGAGTTCTATAGGATTAATGAGTGGTATAAGAAATGGTTGCCTGACCGGGTGGCTAAGCGTCATGACACAAAGACAACTTATCAAGTGGAGATCAGATATGCTAATAATACTAATGAGACATTCACATTCCATGGGCCTCCTGGAAATGATGAAGTAAGTACATAATATAAATGATATCTACATTATTTTTTTTTGTGTCATTTTTAAAAGAAAAAACATTCAAAAGGAGAACTTAACTTTTTTATTGTTGAAATTAGTGACAAATGTAGCTATACAAAGCTAAATAAAAAAACTTCCAACTATAATATGATACCTTTACCTACTCAATATAAGTACCCATAACAATGTAAGCAATTTTATCAATTTTTTTAAAATAATTTGAGAAACAGGAAACTGATAAAGTTTAACAAAGCTTTTCAGTATTATATTGTATGCAAATTAATTGTTATAATTATTTAAATATTGTGGTTTTGTATATGATATTATGATTTATTTATGCTTCTAAGGTTTTTATTGTAATTAATCTGTAGAATGTTGACAAGGAAAATGTTTATATTATATTTTACAAAACTTTTTTTCCAATTTTTTAAATAATAGGTCTCTTTACCTATGAAATTGCCGTTTTGTATGCAATAAGTGAAGGTACTTATTTTTTCAAACTTTTTTATTTCTGTTATTCGAAGTGCCACCCATGCAATCGACGCATCTTTGCCAACGCATTGGCAGTTTATTGATGCCCTTCTTGTAAAAATCAGCTGGACGGGAGGCAACAAACTCTTCAAAGGCATTTTGAACTGCCTCCCGGGAATTGATTTTTTTACCCACTAAAAAGTTGTCTAAATTTTTGAAAAAGTAATAGTCGGTAGGTGCAAGGTCTGGTGAGTATGGCGGATGAGGGAGAGCTTCCAACCCCAGCTCTTGCAGCTTAGAGACTGTCTGTTGCGCAGTATGCGGTCGCGCGTTGTCGTGAAGCAGCTGCAAGAGCTGGGGTTGCAAGCTCTCCCTCATCCGCCATACTCACCAGACCTTGCACCTACTTATTACTACTATTACTTCGAATAACAGAAATAAAAAAGTTTGAAAAAATAAGTACTTTCACTTATTGCATACAAAACGGTAATTTCATAGGTAAAGACCTATATTTTGAAGAAAAATATTATATTTTACATTAATAAATATGTAAGTGTTGTGTGTGTGTTTTCGTAAACTAACTAGTATTTAAAAAACCGGCCAAGTGCGAGTCGGACTCGCCCATGAAGGGTTCCGATGCAGCAAGTAACTAAAATAAAAGTTCTTGTGGTTCATTGTAACTTTGATCGATGTTTTAATAATAGTGGTTTTTTTTTTGCGGTTTACTATTTATGATGTATTAAAAAAAAACTACTTACTAGATCTCCTTCAAACCAATTTTCGGTGGAAGTTTGCATGGTAATGTACAATTTTTTTTTTTTAGATTTATCATTCTCTTAATTTAGAAGTTACAGTTACACACATACTTACACACTCTTTGGAAGTGTCTCTCACGCAAACTATTCAGTTTAGAAAAAAAATTATATTAGAAACCTCAATATCATTTTCGAAGACCTATCCATAGACCCCACACGTATGGGTTTGATGAAAAAAAAAATTTTTGAGTTTCAGTTCAAAGTATGGGGACCCCAAAATTTATTGTTTTTTTTTCTATTTTTGGGTAAAAATCTTAATGCGGTTCATATAGTTTCAGAAAAAAGTGGTTGTGACATACGAACGGACAGACAGACATGACGAATCTATAAGGGTTCCGTTTTTTGCCTTTGGCACGGAACCCTAAAAAGTAGCCTTAGTTTCCTCCTTATCTCATCAGCTAGCTATCAATGAAAGTCCCGTCAAAATTGGTCCAGCTGTTCCAGAGATTAGCCGCAAAAAACATCCAGTCTAAAAATTTACAAATTTATTTATGTATCATATATACTTTCATTTGCATTTAGTGAAAAGCTGTTAATTTGAAATTACAAACAGACATTTCACTTTTATTTATTTGTATACATAAAACAGACACAAAAAACACTCAGGCTCAGAACAACAATTTGTGAAATACACAAAGTGTTGTCCTATGTGGATTCAAATGTCAAAAGCATTCAAATTGTGTATAAATAGGTCTTCGTTATTAGATTCGATTTTTATCTTGTGCTGCATATGTTGCATTTCAAAAGAATGGACTGTACCTACCATGTTTACTCAGAAATGATATTTAAAGCTATCAACATACAGTACATACTGTATTGTAGAGAACTTTTAACAATATACAATGTTGTGATACTACATTGTCTTTTGATAGGTACCCAATCCCAACAGGCTAACCTGAGAACTTGATAAGATAGGCAAACATTAGGGTGATGATGATGTTCTCCTAGCCGATTACGGCCACGACGGCCAGTCTCAAGAGAGACTAGCCAACCACGCAGGAGATATTATACTGCACAAGTGTGTGCTCAAAACGCAGGTGCACTCTGTTCCCTCTCTCATAATCTGATGGGACGGTTAACCAATACGACCGGAGAGAGATCAGGGGCAGGACCGACAGCTTTACGTGCTGGCTCTGCGAGGCATGGGGGTTGAGACCCCAACTTCCAAACTCTGAGCTGTTATTAAGTATTTCTATAATCAGAAAATGTCAATAACACTTTTTGGCCCAACCCCGGATTCGAACCCGAGACCTCTTGATCGGCAGTCGCATACGTTAACCGCTAGACCAACGAGGCAGTTATTATAAACATTAGGGTACCAAGTATGTGGCTATACATGTTTATCTAGTAAAGGGTATGCGTCTACCAGCGACCTATTCGCCTATATTTTACCACTAGGCTTATTAATTCTATCAACCTATCGGCCGTCCATTGCTGAACGAAGGTCTCCCCCAAAAGAGCTCCAACTATCTCAGTCTTGGGCAGTCCGCATCCATCCGCTGTCGGCCACTTTTTTTAGATTGTCAGGCCATCGTGTCCCAGGTCGTCCTACAGTATGTTTACACAATCGCGGTAGTACAACTCTAGTACATTTCGGCTCCAGCGACCATCAGTTCATCTGGAGACATGACCGGCCCATTTCCACTTGTACTGATTCTCGGCTAGTCTAGTTCTCTATCTAATAACTTTATTACAAACTAGCTGACCCGGCGAACTACGTACCGCCACATTTGTTTTTGTAAATATAATAATAATATTATTATATTTACAAAAACAAATGAAGAAAATTATTATACATATTATTATAATATGTATAATAATTTTCTACATTTCTGAAAATTCTAGAAATAGAAATACGACGCCATCTACCGAATAATCTAGAAACAGTTTTTTTTTATTGAATAAGGGGCAAACGAGCAGACGTATCACCTGATGGTAAGTGATTACCGCCGCCCATGGACACCTGCAACACCAGAGGCGTCACATGTGCGTTGCCGGCCTTTTAAGAAGGAGAACGCTCTTTTCTTGAAGGTCGTATTGGTCCGGGAATACCGCAGGCGACAGTTAATTCCACAGTTTTGTTGTGCGAGGCAGAAAGTTCCTAGAGAACCGCACAGTTGTGGACTGCCAACCATCTAAGTGATGGGGATGAAATTACTGTCGCGTAGGACGATGGCGGAAAGAGGCGGCAGGAATCAGCCCGAACAATTCCTCGGAGCACTCCCCATAGTAAATGCGGTAGAAGATGCAAAGCGAAGCCACATCTCTACGCAGCGCCAAAGAGTCCAACCGAATTGAAGATTCCTGGCAGTCGACGATTCGAGTCGCTCTCCGTTGAATGCGGTCCAGAGGGAGGAGCTGGTACTGGGGTGCCCCCGCCCAAAGATGAGGACAGTATTCCATATGTTGCCTGAACCTGCGCCTTATAAAGCAGAAAGCGGTGGGCCGGAGTGAAATACTGTCTCGATCTGTTGATATCTGTGCAACTTAGATGCCAAACCGCCATCTATTAGGATTTTATAGAACTAACCGATAAATATACACTAAAGTCGTATAATAAACAAATAAATAGATCAAGGAACAATATTTAAAGTACTTGCTATCTAGGAAAAAAAGAATGAATGAAATCGGACTGTGTGTTATTGAATTACAACTAAGTACATATTTTGACTTTCTTTCCCTCTCTCCAGGAAACCGTGCTGAATTTCGGGATAAAAAGTCAAATCATGCCAAGTTTCATTTGAATCCATTCAGTAGTTTCGGCGTGATGCGCGGCGAGGATACAGACAGACAGACAGACAGACAAAAATGAAAAAAATTACAGTTTTGGCTTCAGTATCGGTTATAGAGAGCCCTCCAAAAAAAATTTCTAAATATCTTTAATGTACAGATTTGGACCTGTTACATTTTTATTATAAGTATAGATTATATCGGACTGAGAAACACCCATTATAGAACGCTCCATCGCACATTGAGCCTTTTTGAATTCTGGGCCCAGTCCAATGGTTAGTGTCCATGTCTTGGCTCCGTTTGTCATTACTGGCTTACTAATTAGATTATTAATATACACTTGGCACTCTAGTTGCGCGCGCATAGAAATAAATGTACAAAAGTATCATCATCATGAACAGTTTTAACAGTTCACTGCAGGTCATAGGAACTCTCCTTAGAACAAGTAAAAATTCTTAAAAATAAAAAACCCGACTGCGTCAATATTTAACAATAAAAACATTTAAGTTTTATGTATATTCGTAATCACAATAAAAAAATCTTTATTTTAATTTTTCGTAAGTTTATTTTTTAAATATTACTTTTTGGCGCCAAAAATCCTTATTTTTATTTATTTTTTGAATTTAATTTAAATTCGTCGTCGTAAAAACGTCGTACAGGCAACTGTCATCCGCACCATGCTACAGCGCAAAGAGTACGGTATCTAGCATCATGAATGCGTATCAGGAACCCATTCTGATTTTTTTTTTCTTACAGGTCCCTGGTCCCGTTAATTGGACTCGCCCATACTTCGACTGTGGAAGACTGAACAAGTGGCTTGTAGCAGCTGTATCTCCTGTCGCCGATATATACCCTCGCCATACTCAATTCAGACATATTGAATATCCTACGTAAGTATATTATAGTTGGATTGTAAAACCCTATCATTCAAAGTCTTTAATTTAGAGGTTCTGGTATATTTTTGTTATTTATATGTGCAAAAGATAAAAGAATATCCGCGGAGGAATATAAGCTGCATCTCTCTCTAATCCAAATTAAATAACTAAAGGATAATTTTAGTGTAATAGTTTAATGGATTCAGATGCTCATGCGTCCTGATTATAACGAGACTAGGCGGAACATATGTCATCCATATAGTAATACTCGCTGACCCACGCAACCTTGTTTACGTCTCCTATTGCCCGTCGCGTAATAATTTTCCCCCGTTTTTGTACCATTCTTCATTGGTGCTCCGCTCCTATTGGTCTTAGCGGGATGATGTATAGCTTTCCTCGATAAATGGGCTATCTAACACTAAAATAATTTTTCAAATCGGACTAGTAGTTCCTGAAATTAACGCGTTCAAGCAAGCAAACTCTTCAGCTTTACTAGTACTTTTTTAAATGTCTGGACCTTCAAAATGATAAGCAGAATCCAAGATTGGTGCAGACAATGCAGCATAGTGATCCACACCATGGTGGCCTAGTGATGTTTCTGCATCATTGGGCCTCCGGTCTCGCACTCACCAACGATACACGACAGCACCGCTGCTGTCATTTTACGTTGCTCTTCTGTGCGAGGGTAGTACCGCCCCGGTCGAGCCGGCCCAACCGTGCTGAAATCAGCGTGGCTCTACGACCTACTAGACTGTTGTCTGTTACGCTTTAACGGCTTAACTAAGATACTTTGATTTTAAGAAAGAATATAGGCTACTCTTTACCGCGATAACCGTAGCAGGTAATCTCTCTGTTTGAACATTATTGGGTTTACTAGTGTGGGTGAACAGCTATGTATGTTCAACCAACACAAAGGGAAGATCCTCCGACCATTCTAGGTAATCATGCCTGGCGGGCCACTGCCCAACGGGTTATGTTGGGATGTTGAAAATATGCTAATCGGCGCGAGAACTTCTATTGCGCGATTGAGGATTGGTAGTTTCTTCGTATTGTACGTTACTTAGTAGTTCAGTGTAACTTTGATAGATGTCGCTGTTGTGTGCTTCTGTTTGCGTTGTATGTAGAAGTCGCCATATTAGTTTTAATGTGCTATGTCCTTCCCAAGATTCTAAGTATCACCATGCCAAATTTCATTGGAATCAATGCAGCGAAAACATTGAAAACGTAACAGATAGACAGACACGACTTTCTTTTTTTTTTCTTGATTTTATAATATTAGTGCCTATGGGTTAAAGAACCTACATGCAAAATTTCAGAATTCTAGCTTCAGCGGTTTGGGCTGTGCGTTGATCTCTGGGTATGTCAGTCAGTCACCTGCCTCTTTTATACATATGTCGCAGCCAACTGGTTCAAATAGCCGTTCAATCAAACAGCTAGCCCTTTGATTGAACAACGCCATTTAATCACACGGCTGTACGTCGCTTAGCCGACTTGTTGACTGCAACGTTCAACACTACAGCTTGACGACGCTTAGCCAACTAGTTAAATGGCAAATTAACTAGGTTTACCATTAGTTTAGCATGTGATTTGAAAAAAATATATAAATAAAAACTGGCTTCAATTATGAGTCGACGGAGCCCCGCTAAGCGGGGCTCCTATTTCTGGGTGGTTTTAAAAAAAATAACCACGATGGCCACCACCATCTAACCTAATCAAGTCTGATTGTGCCAACTCGGAGTAATACATTGCTATGAATCCATGCTATGGATATCCAATAATAAGACATAGAAGTCCTGCATTCCGTGTTAGTCATGGACACCCTAGCGTTCTTCAGAAGGCGGCTTTTGAATCAGCTGTAATGTTGAACGTTTTGAGCGCCTCAAATATTCAATTAAGAAGCTAGACGTGTGATTGAATGGCGTTGTTCAGTCAAAGGGCTAGCTGTTTGATTAACCAGCTATTTTAACCAGTTGGCTGCGACATATATAGATCAATACTTATCAAGACTTCTGTTAGTGGCACTATTAAGAACTTCTTAGAAACAGTTTATCTTATTGTTTTGCCTTTAAAATATTTTGGGAAATGATTAAAAGAGTTTGAACCATAGGTCGCGAACTGTATAGATATCTTATCATTTGTATGCTTTGAGAGTTTAATTTTAACAATTTAATGAAGAGCTTGCGCAGGTAACTAATCGGGGGGCACGGCAGTGCTCCCGCCAATTCGAGCGCGAAGCAAACACTGGAACCATTACTTATATCCTTTACTGGAACCATTTCGCCGCATTTTCAGGCCCCTATTTGAGAACCTCTGGATAAGACCAGAACGCAGAAATTTTCGTCATCCAGTAAGCTATAAAATCACAATCACACATTTAGTTCCGAAGTTAAGCGAAAGCAAAGTTTCGCATTTATGACACTCACTCACTCACTCATGATCATCAGAATAGAACTAGTACTTCCCATAAACTCAGAGAGCTGAAATTTGGTACAGAATTAGGGTTTAAACCCTAATTCTGTACCAAATTTCAGCTTGGCCCCATAAAGGGAAAACTATAAAAACTAGGATAATCGAAGATATGGAGTACCTGGTGAAAAAAAAAGAAAAGAAAGATTTATAATAATAAAAAAACTACTCCTAAAAAGAAAAAAAATGTATCAAATACGAAAATCTAATAAAATAAATCAATATGTCGTGGGCCGTTGAAGTGTACATAAGGGTACAAAACCAGGTGCTCCATGACACTATTGCACCAATCTGTCGCCAGAACCGCTACCTATTCACGATGGAAAGTTGCCACTTGGAAAACGTTGATTCAATAACCAGTCAATTGTAGGCTTGATAAAGCTGCGTATTTCAATAATACTTATGTGTAGGCGAGCCTGAAACAAACTTGACTACCCACTAACTTATAAAGAATGTTCAACGGCCATGTCACACAACATTAACTATAATATTAAAGAAATCGCAGTAAGGAACCTTAGACATGGCACGACTTTGTCTAGATTTCATTACTTTTTAGAGATAAACAAGCAGCTCCATCGAGACTTGGCTTGTTTTTTACAGAATGTTTTTGGTGGGATATTCATAGGAGTGTTTGAAATACGTCACACAGTAAATCGAATTTATTGATCACAAATGACTTAGGCTGAAATTTATAAAGCGTGCTTAGACTTTGCTTAGACTTACCTCACGAGTTAAGTGTGCATTGAAATTTATAGTCATTATGCTTAGCTCAAGCTGAGCAAATGCTTAGCATAGTCTAAGTCACCGAAATCCTTGACTTAGCGAATACTTACGCGCTCGTAAAGATGGTTTGATTGAGCAGGTAAAAAAACCGTAATCTAGTTTGAAAACTTTATAACAGAAGTCCGTAAGGGCATGCCAGGGTCAAAGTAAAAAGTTCTTTCTAGAAATTGATAATTAATTATATGTAATTGAAATCGAGACAATCTAAATAATTGTTGACATTTTTTTTTTATGGAATAGGCGGGCATACGAGCAGACGTATTGCCTGATGGTAAGCGATTACCGCCGCCCATGGACATCTGCAACACCAGAGGCGTCACAAGTGCGTTGCCGACCTTTAGGGTGGGAGGGGAGGCGGTTGTGGGATGGGCCTCCGGTATCCTCGCTCACTCGGTGAAACACAGCGCAAGTACTATTTCACGCCGGTTTTCTGTGAGGCCGTGGTATCACTCCGGTCGAGCCGGCCCATTTATGCCAAAGCGTTGCTCTCCCACGGTGTCAATCCGGTTTTTTTTTTGATGACAACTCAAAGATACATTCTATTTTACTTGTACATGTGTTATTTTGGCCCTTTTTCACTTAAAATCAATAAAAAATAACGGTTTAAATTGATTGATCTACAATTATACGATAAAGATTATAAAATTACTAATATTTAAGTTTAATACAGCTATTTTAAAAATAATATGTGTTTGAAATACCTATATAATTTAAATAAATATGCTATGCAAATTGAAACGTTAAACATTTTTTCCTGAGCTCTTGCTTAGCATATACTCAGTAAATACTTAGCCCAAAGGACTATAAATTCGAACGCTAAGATTACACTGAGCAGGAACTTAAGTAAGTATAGCGTAAGCAAAGTCTGAGCAAAGTCTAAGCACGCTTTATAAATTTCAGCCTTAGTTTTCATCGATTTACAAACTACACTTCCCCCTAATTCTCAAGGGGAAGGCAACGGACTTGTGATCCTGGAATTATCCATGGGCGACGGTAATCACTTAACATCAAGTGACCCGTTTGCTCGTTTTGGCTCTAAACCATAAACAAGGAAAAAATTAAAAAACCTATAATTCGACTAAAAATAGTATATATATTATAATGTAGAATCCATTATTATGTACCATAATATAATCCAAACGAGTGTTATATTGTTGTACTAAATTTCATAATGCAACCATAGAGGTATTTTAGAATGCAACTCCTTTTTCAAAAAAAGAACATTGTCAGGCACGCGCCTTTCACTACCACAGCACCGTATTTAAAAAAAGAACTGTCATAATTCACGTCGTATCCCGCCATTTTTTACGATATTCACCCTATTGTTTCAGAATTTTTCAGAGAGGATTCATATCATGGGTGTAGATAAAGTCTTGTATGCAACTGTACATAATCAGGTATTAAAACACTCATGTGATACTATTATCACACTAGGCTTACCTCGTGTGATAACCCCCATTCGTGTTTTCATACACCTTATTATACAACACTTGCATAAATAGGTAACTAATTAGTTGTATATCAGGGACTTATTCGCGATAACATTATTTAAAAGGTTACCTTCTATATCTCGACGTTTCGGCGGGTTATGTCGATTGAGGTCACGGGTTACTTTTGATAAAATTTATATCGATGGTCCGATTAATGACGGATCTGCAAAAAAAAACAAATTTTCACCTACTGTTTTTATGCCAGTGAAAATTTTAAATGATCTACAGAAAAGTAGTCTTTTTGCAGAACCGACATTATTAATGGTCGTTGGTCTCGCGGTTGGCGTGTGCGACTGCTGATCATGAGGTCCCGAGTTCGATTCCCGGGTCGGACCAAATGTTTGTATAACCTACAAATATTTGTTTCGGAGTTTGGGTGTTTTCTATGTATAATATGTATCTATTTACAATAAAAAAGTAGGTATATATGTAATTTATACTCTCGATTGTCGGCACTTGATGGAACTTGTTATAATACATTTTTGAATTAAATCACTTGTACTTATTCCACTATTTTATTTTTGTTTACACCTGACCGGTTTCGCCTTATGGCATCATCAAAGGTACCTTTGATGATGCCATAAGGCGAAACCGGTCAGGTGTAAACAAAAATAAAATAGTGGAATAAGTACAAGTGATTTAATTCAAAAATGTAGGTATATATGTATTTATATCAGTTGTCTAGTAACCATAACACAAGCTCTGCTTAGCTTGGGACTAGATGGCGTTGTGTGTTAGATGTCCGAAATATTTATTTATTTATTTAAAAAATAATATTTCCGAGTTCATTGTGTTCATAATTTACATATTTTAAATAATTCAAGGCGTCTGTTTGTAACGTTCATAATAAAACCTTTTAATGTCAATAAAAAACTGATAAGTGCGAGTAGGAGTCGCGCACGTAGGGTTCCGTACCATTATCACATATAAAAACGGAAAAAAAAAAATATTTTGTTGTGTGGAAGCCCCCTTAAATATTTGTTTTATTTAGTTTTTTAGTATTTGTTATTATAGCGGCATATAGGGTAAACTTACCAGTAAGTGGCCACTTTACGTTTTTGTACAATTTAAACAGGCGCTTCTAATTTTACATTCATATATTCAAGTTTGTTATGATAGATTCGTGTAAAGGATATCTTAAAGATAGGTATTCATTGGCGTCTAATAAAGTAAATCAACTTTTAATATATTTATTATAATCTAAACAAAAAATTGCATTTTTTTGCAGTAATTGGCCACAAAAATTCAGTAACTGGCATACATCTTTTTAGTAACTGGCAACATGAAATAAACTCTACTGAATAAAGTTTGACAAACATTTAAACTAAGTGGTTTATTAGGAATAATTATTGCCTTAATCTGTATAAAAGAATAACATATAAGATATATATGTGTCTAAAATGTAAATTTAATGAGACCTATACTGTTTCATTTTTTTTATTTTAAGTTCTTTGGTAATTTTTCTCGAAGATATACAAATGCGCAAACAGTTTCCGAACCAGAGGAGTCAGTGTTACACTCTTGGTAGCAAATGTGACACAAAAATAAATCATTGTCCTCATCCTCAGGCATATGCAATCGATGACTCGATGGTACACAATTTAAATGAAATTGTTTTTTACATTGACCACATTCTATTATTTATTTCATGCCTGGCGGGCCACTGCCCCATGCATATTTAAGAGATGCTCATAGCCACGACGGCGCGTTCAGTACCTGGATGGGTGACCGCTGGTGGCATGATACCATGAGCGTCTTCGAGATTCGGAGGTCACGATAACAGTCGTGAAGCTTTGTTGGAGGTCTTTGGGTGGATTGAAAACAACCAACGGCAAGATTACGTAGCCACAACGTTGTCTTGCAAGTCCCCAACCCGCACTTAGCAAGCGTGGGGACGTATGGCCTTAACCCTCTTCTGGAGGTGACCCGAGCCTAGCAGTGGAAACTTATGGGTTGTTTATGATGATGTATTATATTATTTCGTTACAGGGCTCAAACAATGGTCACAATAAAGTACTTGTTTGTTTAATCCTATTGTAACTTGTGTTACTTATTTTGTCAATATTTTTCTTAGATTTCTTTTTGGAAACTTGCTACAATCGTTTTTATGGTGAACAAATTTGTAACATGATTTTATACAGATAACATCATGTTACGGGCAATAGGAGACGCAGACGAGGTTTTAATAACTGACCACACAACTGGCCTCCCGTGCCAGTTACTGATTTTAAAGAGGGATTGACTGCAATTATTTTTTTAGTAGTAACTGGCACATGTGGCCATTTACTAAATAAAGCGAATGTACAAGTTAGTAATTGGCCACCCCTTCTAACACAGCATTGAACAGATTTTAACAACATAAAGTATTAAATTCACGTCACCCACCTTAAAAACAACTCTAAAAACACAACCAGTTCATAGAAACTGTTTGTATTGACACAAAATTTCAATTCCACAAAATAGTTTCGCTTAACATTTACTTAAGGAATTACCTCAGGTAGCTAATTAACTAAGTAATCATTTCAAAAGAAAACAGATGGCGTGCTTGCTTTATTATTCTTATTTCGAACAACTAAAGCAAGTAGTGGCCAGTTAATGACAGTGGCCAGTTATACCTTAGTTTACCCTACATCATATCATTGTGTGAATATTTCAACTGTCTATGTTCATAAGATACATCCTGGTGACAGACGGACAGACAGCGGAGTCTTAGTAATAGGGCCCCGTTTGACCCTTTGGGAACGAAACCCTAAAAACCTGTTTGTTGTTGTTAATCTCTGGAACATCCGTACCGGTTTTCATGGAGCCTTCCCTGACTGAAAACATAAATGTATACGTAAAAAAGCAATTATGAGTATTAATGTAGGTTTCTTTATTCATCAGGTACACGGCAGCTGTGGTGATGGAGATAGACTATGACAGGATAGACATAAACCAGTGTCCACCCAGTTTGGGAAACGATCGACCTAATAAATTCGCTTCGACCGCACGCTGCAAAGAAACCACAGAGGTTAGTATTTTTTTAATTTAGAACACAAGGGTAAATAACCCTTTTTAAGGCATGCATAAGAACGATGTACTCCTAGCCGATTTACCCGCCAACGGCGCACGACATATTATAGAGCACAGTGTGTGCGCTAACACAGGTGCACCCTCTGTTCCGTCACTAGCACAATCCGATGGCAATGGCTATCCGACACGATTGTCTTGCATTAGGGAGTGCTGCTTTACCACACTGTTGGCCATCGACACTGTATTACAGAACGAAACTTAACGCACGTTTAGTTCCTGCCTTTCATCCATACTAATATTAGAATTTGAAAGTTACTGTCGGCGTCACTTTTAAACCTCTGCACCGATTTAAAACAATTCACATGGAGATTTTTTTATGGAAGCGATTACTGTCGCCCATGGACACCAGAGGCGTCACAAGTGCGTTGCCGGCCATTGGGGGAGAGGGATGTGGGAAGGGTTAGAGGTGAGGGCCTCCGGTATCCTCACTCATTCAGTGAAACACAGCGCAAGCGCTATTTCACACCGGTTTTCTGTGAGGCCGTGGTATCACTCCGGTCGAGCCGGCTTATTCATGACGAAGCGTGGCTCTCCCACGGTATAAGATTATTTGATTCTCGAGCAAGGACATAGGCTACTCTCTACCGCAATAACCGTCATACACACAGACATAGTGGACACAAAAGCTAGTATTTATTATAAGTGTTTTTGTTTCAGTGTGAACCTCTCCACGGGTGGGGTTTCCGTCGTGGCGGTTACCAGTGTCGTTGTGCACCCGGCTTTAGGTTGCCGAGCATTGTACGCCGGCCGTACCTCGGCGAGATCATAGAGCGAGCCACCTCCGACCAGTATTATAATAACTTCGATTGTAAGAAGATTGGCTGTAAGTAGAAGAAAAAAATATTTTACGTAAATTATGACAACCCTAGTTCGATCTATAAGGAATTCCTACTCACTAACTGCTTGACAATAATCACAATTTTAACAAAAAAACCGACTTCAAGAACTGGACCAAATTGAAATGGGACCACGCAGGAAGCACCAGCTTTCAAACAAAAAAAGAATCATCAAAATCGGTTCACCCAGTCGGAAGTTATGAGGAAAGAAACATAAAAAAATAACAGTCGAATTGATAACGTCCTCCTTTTTTGAAGTCGGTTAAAAAAGTATTGTAGACCTTGTAGTATTATGACGGGGGTTTTCTTTAACGGGTTTCTGAATATAGTCTGCTTTTGTTTAATACAGATTTTATAATATGAATCTTATTCCATTAGAATACAGTTGAAAATCGTATGGAGCTGTTCGCTGGATTAGTTTGTTTAGTAGATTTATTAAAGATTCCGTCGAATCTCTGGCTTCTTGATGACGCAGAAGCCAAGCGTACATGATATTTCTACTAAAAACCATCTCAACGACCAGCTCAAACGGCCTACTTTACAGTCGACCCCGGCATCGATAATAATCGATAACACTACTTACGATTTCATATTTTTTTCTATAGAAATTCTTTACTGCACAGCTAAATATTATGTTGGAAATGGACTAATTTCTTATCTGTGTGCTCTTTAAAAAGGCTTTAATAAATAAATATAAATGTGACTCCATTTTTAACCGACTTCAAAATAGGAGGAGGTTATCAATTCGGCTATATTTTTTTAATGTTTGTACCTACATAACGTTTGTATCTATGTTTGTACATACCTCATAACTTTCGAATGGGTGAACCGATTTTGATAATTTGTATTTGAAAGCTAGTGCTCCAATTTTAATTTGGTCCAGTTCTTGAAGTTGTTTTTTTTTATTAAAATTTGTGATTATATCTTCTCTTATTTGTCAATAAACAGGGATCCAACGTCTACCTGTTCAGTGGGAGCGAGCTCATCCGTTCCTCCGCGCTATGTACATGGACCGCCACTACGAATATGTGAACGCAACCAGCGGTCCTGAAGCTCTCCACACTGAGCGAGTCAATGTCTACGAAGTACTTAATTTCATCAGAGGAGTACAGCCCAATAACTGCTCTAAGTAATAATAATATAAATAATAATAATAAAAAACTTTATTTGCAAAACACAGCACACAACCAAAATACAATTTTGCAAACACATTAATAAAATATAAAAATTAAGATTATAGGTACATAAATTATTTGATATTTTTTTTGAGGCTTGCATGATCAAGTAAGTCTGACTATAAAACATATAAGTTTTCTCACTGTTTCTCTGCTATTTATTAATACTAGCTATTGCCTAAAGCTTCGCTTACATATTTCTTTGTATTACTTTAAAAATGAGGTACTTCTTTGGTTACTAGACTGCTAAAAAACATAAACCTATTTATATTTCTAAATTAGCCGACCCGGCGAACTACGTACCGCCACATTTTTTTTCGTAAATATTTTCTACATTTCTGAAAATTCTAGAAATAGAAATACAGCCACCTACCGGATATCTGTGCAACTTAGATGCCAAACCGCCATCTATTAGGATTTTATAGAACTAACCGATAAATATACACTAAAGTCGTATAATAAACAAATAAATAGATCAAGGAACAATATTTAAAGTACTTGCTTTCTAGGAAAAAAATAATCAATGAAATCGGACTAAGTGTTATTGAATTACAACTAAGTACATATTTTGACTTACTTTCCCTCTCTCCAGGAAACCGTGCTGAATTTCGGGATAAAAAGTATCCTATGTTCTACCTCGTAGTATGAACTCAAATCATGCCAAGTTTAATTTGAATCCATTCAGTAGTTTCGGCGTGATGCGCGGCGAAGATACAAACAGATAGACAGATAAAAAAAAAAACAGTTTTGGCTTCAGTATCGATTATAGGGAGCCCTCCAAAAATTTTTTCATAATATCTTTCATGTACAGAATTGGACCTGGTTTTTATTATATGTATACTGAATAGATGGTAATTATGTACACCGAGCTGATTTTGGCCACGGCGGCCAGTCTCGACGGAGACCAGCCAACTACGCAGAAGATGTTATAGTGTACCAGTGTGTACGCAAACACAGGTGCTCTCTTTGTTCCCTCACTCTCACAATTCGATGAGACGCTATCCGACACGATCGGAGAGAGATCAGGTCAGGACTGATGACTTTATGGTCTCTCTCCCAAACACAATTATTTGTTCTGAATGGGAGTCCAATCCACCCCCTCTGCCTAACATAACTTTAAATCTATTGTAAACGATTTTGTAATAAAACTAACAAATATTAATGAGTGGTATGTATATGTACAGGTACAATCCATCAGATTTGACCCTCAACGGTGACATCGCGTTTGGGCACGAGGAACAGTTTGAGAATCAGGCCAAGATGGCGGTGCGACTGGCTAACTTCATCAGTGCATTTTTACAGGTAATATTATCCATTTAGTTAGAGAGTTGTAGGTAACTGGTAGGTGAACACATTGTAAAGTTAAGCAATCTTAACCAGGTGAATCTATGAATGGGTGGGCCAATTTTAACATATTTATTGCCTCCACGCTTGTTTAAAAAAAATAACGATTTTTCTGTCAACTTTTGAGTTACTTGTGGTGATTGAATTTTTTTTCAAGTTTGCTACCTTACCGAACTGCGTAATTTATGACTCGATTAGGTTTTGTTTTTAATTTGGGAGGGTATACCTTGCTTTTCGTCCCATACAAATTTGAAGAAAAATTTACAAATCATTATATGGCTGGATTAGAAAAGTTTAGTACTTCTAAGAAAGTTCCCAATCTAAAATCTCGACTTTGTTTCTTCTACAATAGGTGTCAGATCCCAAGGAAGTTTTCAGCGGCAATCGTGTAGCTGACAAGCCTTTGACTGAAGATCAGATGATTGGAGAAACTCTAGCGGTGGTCCTCGGCGACTCTAAGATATGGTCGGCAGGTAAGACACCATGTCGCTATGTATGCAGAGTTATGCCATGTCATGTATTTTTAGTGAGTGCGAGACCGGAGGCCCAATGATGCAGAAGCATCACTATAGGTCCCCATAGTGTGGGTCACCATGTTGTACTGTTGCATTATCTGCATTCGCAATGAGTATGGTGACCACCACTCTTGGATTCTGCTCATGCTTTCCATTAAGCAGGGGCGGCATATATAAAAAAAAAGTTAGCAGTCATAAGGACTGCCGATAGAATTGAAAACTTATAACTTAGAATGTTATTTGTAAAATTAGAAATTTCATAATGTTAAAGGCCGACACACACGTTCAAGTATACTTACCCAAGTCCGTCTGTCTGTCTCTGTCACGAACAACGTGCGTGACAGAGACAGACAGACAAAACAGTCTGTACTTGCGCAAGTATACTTGAACGTGTGCGTCGGCCTTAAATTAAAATTATGTCGGTGACGCGAACCTATAAGATTTTCCCCTACCGACAAGTGCTCAACGCGGCTTAAGAAGTTTTCACTTTAAAAATGTCATGTCAGCATGTCGGTGACGCGAACTCATAAGATTTTCCCCTACCGACAAGTGCTCAACGCGGCTTAAGAAGTTTTCACTTCAAAAATGTCATGTCAGCATGTCGGTGACGCGAACTCATAAGATTTTCTCCTACCAAAAAGTGCTCAACGCGGTTAAAGAAGTTTTTTTTATGTACTAGGCGGCAGACGTACTCGTTTTCACTTCAAAAGTTTCCCACCCATTTTACAGTTCTATTTAAGAAGAATATGTAATGTTGTCTGCTTACAGGAACATACTGGGACAGAAACAAGTTTACAAACAGAACTTTCTTCGCGCCGTTTGCTTACAAAACCGAGTTGAATACTAGGAAGTATAAACTGGAGGACCTCGCCCGACTCAATAGTACAGGTAAGTGGTTTTGATCCATTCAAACTTTTACTTTTTTTTTTTCTTTTTTAAAAAGACAACTCCCGCACTAGGAATAAATCCTGTGTCGCGGGGGACTTTACAAACATACATGAAACGGATACAAAGAACACCCAGACTCAGAACAACAATTTGTGGATCACACAAAGTGTTGTCCTACGTGGGATTTGAACCCACGACACTTGGCAAAGTAGGAAACGGCGTGGTGACCGTTAAACCACTAGGCCAAACGTGCTGTTATGAAACATCAAAACAAGAACAGTTATTACGTTCACTTATGGGAATTAACACGATCGCGTGACCTGGTCGAAACGTCAAATGAGTAAGAGGACTGTCAAGTTAAATCAGAGTTTATTAGATACTAGTTGTAGCCCGCGGCTCCGCGCGCGTGTTTGCCTAAATAGTAACCTACGTGTTATTATGTTAAGCTATATTACTGTAAAGTTTCATCCAAATCCGTTCAGTAGTTTTTGCGTGAAAGAGTAACAAGCATCCATCCATTCATCCATCCATACTTACAAACTTTCCCGTTAATAATATTAGTAGGACTAGGTGTGGCCCGCGGCTCCGCCCGCATGTATGTTGGTAATCGCGGTAAATATATCCTATATCCTTCCTCAAGAATCAAAGTATCTTCATGCTAAATTTCACTGAAATCAGTACAGTGGTTTAGCCGTGACATCATAACAGACAGAGTTACTTTCGAGCTTATAATATTACCTATAGTCTATTCAACTTCCTCTGAGACAAAAGGTAAACAAACCAGAAAAAGGTTCTTTAATAGGTCAAATTTTATATGCATCTGGAATCAATAAAAAAGTGTCATTTTCTTTCTTTTTCTTGGAAAATGGCAAACTGTGCCGATGTCAACAATTTTGCCAGTGTCAAGTATATGTATATAGTATGGATGCAAATAGTAAACGTATTTGCAATTCAAAGGCTTGACTAAGTTGGGATCTGACGACCGTTGTGAGATGTGTGTTGTTATGATTATTATGATTACTAGCTGTTGCCCGCGGCTCCACCCGCGTGTATGTCGGTTATCGCGGCAAATAGTATCCTATGTGTTATTCTGATGTATAAGCTATATTACTGTAAAGTTTCATCCAAATCCGTTCAGTAGTTTTGCGTGAAGAAGATACGTATTTAATATTAGTGTGATAAGTGTGATCATCAAAGTGACGTCATCGTGCGAGTTGCACTTAAGGGCTTCCACACATAACTGCAAATTCGCAACGCATCGCAAATATCTGCTAGCTCGCACGAATGCATCGTAAAGCCGAGACTCCACCAAACAAAAGTTGGCAGCTTTTGTGTTGTCAACACGTTTTGGTGACAAAAGTTTCTGTAAAGCCGAATCTCCACCGAACAAAAGCTGGCAAGTTTTGTGTTGTCAACTTTTTTTTGTGTTGTCAAATTTCGGTGGAGACGCGCCTTAAGATATTCACGCCGAAACTCACTGCATCGCAGTTATGTGTGGGAGCCCTAAATGCGCGATGTTGGCACGAACGGGCATTCTGTTCTCAGAGTTTGCACTGAGCGGATGTATTCGTTCCATTTTTATTTAATTGGAATTTGGATTAATACATATTGGTTGAAAATAGTGATTGAATTGTTGGTTAAAATAATAAAGTATTTAATAATAATTTCCATTTTTTTAAATTAATGTTTATGTAACTTTACAATACAGTTGCTGTGGTAGGCTATAAAGTATAACTGAAGAAGCAGTACATTCAAGATGAAATTTAATATATTTGAAAACTGGCAATTAAATATCATAACATGCGTTGCTTATAGATATATAATAGTTGTTTGGGTACTAGTCCATGTGTACTCGTGTGTGTACGTAGCCTTACACCCGCGTATTAATATACGTGAAAATAGGTGAGAATTAAAACCAAAACTAGGCAAACATATATATAGAGTGTTCTACTTTTTGAAGTCAGTGGCTGGTATTGAATGGATGCGGACTGTCGACGGCTATTGGCTGATGATAAAATCAACATTAATTGTTATTAAGTTATTAAACAACGACGACACATGACTAAGCATAGTCATGTGTCGTCGTTGTTTAATAACTTAGTATTATATTATACCATAGCAGAATATCTTGATGATAAAACCGCCTGGGATTGAGCTGTCCATTCTGCACATACTGTTTATTTTGAATGTTTAAATTTATTTTGATGTGACGATAATTTATAGTTTGAAACAAATTCATTTTAAATTATTGCTATTGTTGACATTTTTTTTTTAAAATTATTATCTTTATTGATTATTGTAATTGTGACTCAAATTGTAATAATCGCTTTTTTTATTGAAATAATGTCTTTTGCATTTGAGAATATTGTCTGGACTTTAAAAGAGATGGTGATCCCTGAGTTTGTTTCGTCCTTTCTTCTCAGGGCTAGTCCAGTTAGGAAAGGCCGAACTCATCTGCTCAAAAAAAGTTTAACTTGCAAAAGTGTTCATGTAACCTAATTGCAGAATAAATGATTTCATTTCATTTCAGTAACTACTGGTCGATAAAAGATAGGAGATGTATGTTGTAGGTGTGATGAGTGGAATATGTTGTGGGTTACGAATGATGATTGTGATGATGAGTGAATAAAGGAAATTTAGTTAATTTTAATTTAAAATTAGTAATGTTAATCAGAAGCTTTTCAAATTGTGGAAGGATTTAGCTACGATTACTTTGTTTTTTTGTTAAATTAAAGTTACATAATAATCATAGATCGGAGTAGGTAGATTGATTTGGGGTTAATAAGCTGGCACGTATATATGAATATGGATATGCCTCCGGGATTTTGAAATTATCAAGATTTTTTACGAATTTCAAGTGTTGAAACGTGTAGGATGAAGAATATATCAATATGAATAAGAAATATTTAACCCTTTTGCTGTCTTTTTAATTGTATAAAGATAGGTGATCGGCCTTCTACTGTAAAAAACTATGGCATGTTATCTATGCCACTTGAGTAAAAATGTAGAAAACGTAAAGTGGACCTTTTTGAAGTTATTTTTATACTTTGGGAAGTTAATACTATTTTTCATATTTCGAGTACCTCAGCCTTTTATAATTGTGATTTTCTAGTAAAATTCTCGTAAGAAAAATCATACTTTTTACACGACTATCCAAAAGAGAGTGTATTTTAAAATATTTTTCTAATGACCCAGGTAATTATTGACGATTTACCAATATCAATTTGACCTTGTTGAAGTAACGTACGCTAATGCACTTTTCTTTGCAATATAAAATATTAATTGCTCGATTTAGTTATTTTTTTTATATATTTTGTTGCTTTACAGTTGATAAACAATAGGTGGTTTTCATGTACTTTAAATAGATACGCCCATACAAATCATGATGTTACGATATGGCAATATCAGTTTATTCTTATAGATTCGCCTATTAAATCATTAAATTCTAATAAAAATCTGTACCATTTTTCGATCAAGTCGCGAATCTCACATAAATCAATACAATTGGTAGTAGACTTTTATATAAATAAGTTCTATATTGTTTTTAAATCGCAACAAACTTAATTAAATAAAAGGGAGTATTAATTTATTATATCAAGGCTGACCCAGTCGAAAAGTGGATATCAGGTTATCCCAAACTACTTTACGATCATTCTAGTGGTACAATATACTGTACAAGGTGTGAAAGCCACGTGAAAACTATAAACAAAGGCAACATTAAAAGACACATTGAAGGCGCAGTACATAAAGAAACGTGTAGGATGAAGAATATATCAATATGAATAAGAAATATTTAACCCTTTTGCTGTCTTTTTAACTGTATATAGATAGGTGATCGGCCTTCTACTGTAAAAAACTATGGCATGTTATCTATGCCACTTGAGTAAAAATGTAGAAAACGTAAAGTTGACCTTTTTGAAGTTATTTTTATACTTTGGGAAGTTAATACTATTTTTCATATTTCGAGTACCTCAGCCTTTTATAATTGTGATTTTCTAGTAAAATTCTCGTAAGAAAAATCATACTTTTTACACGACTATCCAAAAGAGAGTGTATTTTAAAATATTTTTCTAATGACCCAGGTAATTATTGACGATTTACCAATATCAATTTGACCTTGTTGAAGTAACGTACGCTAATGCACTTTTCTTTGCAATATAAAATATTAATTGCTCGATTTAGTTATTTTTTTTATATATTTTGTTGCTTTACAGTTGATAAACAATAGGTGGTTTTCATGTACTTTAAATAGATACGCCCATACAAATCATGATGTTACGATATGGCAATATCAGTTTATTCTTATAGATTCGCCTATTAAATCATTAAATTCTAATAAAAATCTGTACCATTTTTCGATCAAGTCGCGAATCTCACATAAATCACAACAATTGGTAGTAGACTTTTATATAAATAAGTTCTATATTGTTTTTAAATCGCAACAAACTTAATTAAATAAAAGGGAGTATTAATTTATTATATCAAGGCTGACCCAGTCGAAAAGTGGATATCAGGTTATCCCAAACTACTTTACGATCATTCTAGTGGTACAATATACTGTACAAGGTGTGAAAGCCACGTGAAAACTATAAACAAAGGCAACATTAAAAGACACATTGAAGGCGCAGTACATAAAGAAACGTTTAAAAAGCCGCAAGAAGAATTTTAATTTAATTAAGTTTAAAAAAGTTTAAAAAGGCATATCCATGTTATGATTTCTATGACTATTCATGGTGCAAGTACGTAAAATCAATCTACCTACTCCGATCACTGAATTAGTAATACTCGTATAGTGGTAAATCAAGCCTTGGTACCGAGTACTTTCTTTTAGGGGTTCGAGTCCTATATAACTACTTCATTGATGGTCCGGTGGGTGGTATCTAATTTCATTTCCGCAACGGAAAGTCGCTTACGATTTTTCTCATTATAACTCTATTGTATAGAAGTACTAACGATAGTAAATATATACCTTGGGTTAAAAAATGTACTTACTTTTTTACAGAGGAACTGTATACTAACAAACCCTGGTTCCAATTCTTGAAGCAACGCTGGTCTACCAGCTTCGACAACTTGGAGCTGTTCTTCCTCAAGATGAAGATCCGTGATGATATTCTAGGGAAGTACTTGAAGCGATACGAACGCTTCCCCACGCATTACAGGGCGGCTAATCTGAAACATGGTCACTGGACCCGGCCGTACTTCGACTGCAATGGACACGTCAAACAGTGGGTTATTACCTATGCAGCGCCATTCTTCGGATGGGATAGTGTTAAAGTCAAGCTGGAATTTAAGTGAGTGTTAATTGCATATTTTCTTAAACAGTATCCGAATTCAATATCCGGATTTTGGCCGTACATGTCCGTTTAAATAAATTTATAAATGAATTACGTGAAATAGGCATGATACGGATTTAAAATTTTAAGATTAGTGATCAACCGCCAACCACGTGACCAACTGCCTCGTTGGCTCACGCGGTTGGCGTGTGCGACTGCTGATCATGAGGTCTCGGGTTCGATTCTCGGGTCGGACCAAATGTTTATATGATATACAAATATTTGTTTCGAAGTTTGGGTGTTTTCTATGTATAATATGTATGTATTTTCAAAAAAAAAAGTATATATGTATTTGTATCAGTTGTCTAGTACCCATAACACAAGCTCTGCTTAGCTTGGGACTAGATGGCGTTGTGTGTTAGATGTCCGAAATATTTATTTATTTATTAATGTTATGGTTCATTATCATCTCGGCCGAAAGACGTCCAATGCTGGACATAAGCTTCTCCCAAGGTTCGCCACAACAATCGTTCTCGTGCTATCTGCATCCCGGATTCCTTCCAACATCATCAGGTCGTCGGACCACCTACGTTCCACCTTCCGATTTTTCATTAAATTAATTTTATATGATTTGTTTGTGCAGAGGTGTGGTAGCAGTGACGATGGCGCTGATGTCTCTGGACATCAACCAGTGTCCGGACAGGTCGTACGTGCCCAACGCGTTCAAAGGAACGGACAAGTGTGACGCCAGCTCTTCATATGTAAGTACGATCCTCCATTAGGGAACTGCCTGTCTCTTTGCCCCTTTCTCCTCCTTGCTATGGTGTAGTTACTGATAGGTCAGATATCTAAAACAACTGAATAGTAGGTACATGATTTTCGTCATCCTTTATTTCTCTGGAGTATTACCCCAGAAAGTGTAATCTGTTACACTTTCTGTTACACTTGTCGAAAATGATTCACTCAGGAACGTACCCTCTGATGTGCTGGCAAGGACGGGATCTTCAGAATTCTTCATCTCAGTCGAAATCGTCTACTGCTTTGGCTTCCCACAAGGTTTGACACAACAACTATTGACTGCCTCGTTGGTCTCGCGGTTGGCGTGTGCGACTGCTGATCATGAGGTCTCGGGTTCGATTCCCGGGTCGGACCAAATGTTTGTATGATCTACAAATATTTGTTTCAGAGTTTGGGTGTTTTCTATGTATAATATGTATGTATTTACAAAAAAAAAAGTATATATGTATTTGTATCAGTTGTCTAGTACCCATAACACAAGCTCAGCTTAGCTTGGGACTAGACGGCGTTGTGTGTTAGATGTCCGAAATATTTATTATTATTTATTATATTTTATTAACTGGTCCTGTGACGCCTACATTCAACAACAGTTGTCCGCAGTTTCGATCGTGCATTTTTTCGCAATGGTCTGATTGTAGGCAGTTTAGACGTACACTAACGGAGTTCTCAACAACGCTTAACACGAATAGTCATAGAAATGTTAAGGCATTTGACCATGAACCTTCCATCATCAATATGACAGACAGTTCTGACAGTGAGGAATCTCAACGGCAGAATCTGTCTTCTAAGTAACTAAGTTATTTTAGTTCAAGTCTCCTCGAGCCATTGCAGTTGCGAGGAGATGTTGCCTCTATGGCAGCCTTCTATCACAGAGTGTTCTGACGAGCTCTATCACCTGGTCCCACCTCCCTTCCTCTATAGGACGTGCTGGCCTTCAGTCACCTCTTTTTAGAGTAGTCTATTATCGGTAGCTTCGGTTCTTCCTTTCGGTGCCGAGCGGTTTTAAACCTAGAACTCACTACCAACGAACGCGTTTCCCTTCCAATATGAAGGGATAACCTTGAACTTGGATTCTATTAATGCTATCGATCAAACAGAGTAAAGTCATCTTACTAAGTTTACGAATAAAGTTTCTTGCTGCTGGAAAGAGCTAGGCAATAAGCCAGTCAGCTTATCTGATCGCCTTAAAAACCTACTTTGAATTCTACCATTACTACCACTGTAGTAAATATTTTTATTCCAGTGCGTACCAATATCCGGCCGAGGATTCGAAGCAGGAGGCTACAAATGCGAGTGTCTGCAAGGTTACGAGTACCCATTCGAGGATCCTATCACGTACTACGACGGTCAGATCGTGGAGGCAGAGTTCCAGAATATAATTGCGGATAAGGAAACACGTATAGACATGTTCAAGTGCCGGCTGGCGGGAGCTGCCGCCATAGAGAGTAGTCTTGTGATGTTGCTCACTGTTTTCTTTGTAATTTTTGTTTGAGGTAAGTGATGGTGAATAGTAGCGTGTCTATGAAGAGGGTAATATTTATTCAAGAATATAAGGTCGTGTCATTCGACTGCCTCTGTGGCGCAGTGGTAGCGTATGCGATTGCTGCGCATGAGGTCTCGGGTTCGATTCCCGGGTCGGACCAAATGTTTAAATGATCTGCAAATATTTGTTTCGAAGTTGGGTGTTTTCTATGTATAATATGTATGTATTTACGAAAAAAAGTAATATATGTATTTATATCAGTTGTCTAGTACCCATAACACAAGCTCTGCTTAGCTTGGGACTAGGTGGCTTTGTGCGTTAAAATGTCCGAAATATTTATTTATTCTTCCATTCTTATATACAGGGTGTCCCGAAATTCATCGTCCAACGGCAATTGGAGGGTAGGTGACTGTATGACACCTTTAAATATAATATTTAAAAAAATCAATTTCAAATTTTTTTTTCAAAAACCTTTTTTTAAATTGGCTTGCTTAAAATGGACTTTTTTTTTTTTTTTTTTTTTTTTTTTTTTTTATGGAATAGACCGGCAAACGAGCAGACGTATCGCCTGATGGTAAGCGATTACCGCCGCCCATGGACACCCGCAACACCAGAGGCGTCACAAGTGCGTTACCGGCCTTTGGGGGATGGGGGGGAGATAGGGGGAGGGGTTGGGGTATGGGCCTCCGGTATCCTCACTCACTCGGTGAAACACAGCGCAAGCACTATTTCACATCGGTTTTCTGTGAGGCCGTGCTATCACTCCGGTCGAGCCGGCCCATTCATGCCGAAGCGTGGCTCTCCCACGGTTAACTTCACGACATTTTTATGCACCATAACGACAAAACTGCAAGTTTCGGCGACAGGTTTTCTTATTCATAGCGTAGTTAACTGCTTTATCTACCAAAAGTATAATTACCACCACACAACACAAAAAAAATATAAGAAAAAAATTATTGGGATTAAACTTAAATTTTATAAAAGAAATCATTTTTCACCTTGGTATACTTACATTTAAAAGTAACTTGGCAAAAAAAAAGGTTTTTGAAAAAAGAATTTGAAATTGATTTTTTTAAATATTATATTTAAAGGTGCCATACAGTCACCTACCCTCCAATTGCCGTTGGACGTTGAATTTTGGGACACCCTGTATATTGGTCGGTCCATTCTTAGATATTGAGACCTCCGTGCAGGAGAGTATGTTAAGCCATCGGTCCCGGTTCCCATGCGAATATCTATCTATAGCAAAAGTTACAACCGTCCGACAATAGTCTATCTACAAAACTACAATATCGCCTAGTATAGTCCATTCGCTTAGATACGGTCGCTTTGATCGCGCCGCCGTCGCACTTTTTGCCAAAGAAAAATCAAAGGCGACTGCGGCGTACACCTTCAAATAAGTATGATTTGTCAGTTTACGTACGCTGAAGCAGTGTAGTGAATGATTGTGTTTGTTCACTCTTCTAACGTGTAAACTGAAAATGTTTTAATAAAGACTAGGAAGATGAGATGTTTTTATTTTTCAAGTAATTTGTCTTTAATACCTAGGCAAGTACCTAACTTGTATGAATTAATCATTCGTATTTCACAACAATAACCACAATTGCATGCGGGTGTACCGACACTATCTAAACGAATGGACTTTACTTGATGGCAGTAGCTTTGTGTAAAAAAATTAAGTTCATATCGTAGCAGACAGAAAGCCGACCCCAACTAGTTTGGGAAAATAGGCCCTAAAAGGATAAATAAAATGATTCTGCTACGTAAAAATATGTATTCAAGATTTATAGTACAATATCTATCACTTTATGTGTACTACTAAAGTTCCTAATTTCGTACTCTTATGTATTTACATAGTACCTCTTTATTAACACGCTATTATAACATTCGACAGTGTTTGTGCCTATATATCAACTAAAAGAAAACTTTACTAATTTTTAACGGAATGTATAAATAAAGAAAATGTGAATATGTTTTTAGAGAATTTTAACAGTAAAAGAGTTATTTCTGTTAAGACTCGGCTAACATGTAATTAGTAATATCGGCGACAGAAAGCGATTATGACGTATCTCAAAATTTACAATTTTACATTTTCGAAAACACATTACTCGGTAAAGTTCGAAATGTAATAATCACAAATTTTAACAAAAAAAAACCGACTTCAAGAACTGGACCAAATTGAAATTCAACCGCCGTCAATTTGCTAGTGACAAGAAATCAATCAATTCTAAAAACTTAACCACTTTTCTCGTCAAGAAAAAAAAAATATAAATTATGAAGCGAAAGTTCGAGAAATAATGCATATCACCGTTTTTACTAAGACAAGGATTTACGCTTTACTAAAGATCATTTAGAGCTATGATATCGTGTTAGTCTTTAGAATCAAAGTTAAAAGTATATTCTGCAAATGCTAAGACCATTGGCGCATTGTGTATTTAAAACATCGTCTTTTTAAGAACAATTTATAAATTGTCCCTATTACTGCGGGTCAGTAGACAAACACTGTTTATTTTTATATCATCTAGTTTTTAAGAGCTAATTAACGCCTTGAGAATTTCAGAAAATCGCCCTTAGATGGCACTACTAGCCTAGTGTAATTTTTTCTGAAAACTGATTCAGTGTGCAACGAATAATCAGGAATATCGGGGTTCCCACACAGGAGAGGTCCATTTACAAACCGTAGGTGGCCCGAGGTACTTCGGGTTTCCAGGATTTTCCTTTCTAGGGTGCACCTGGTTCTTCGGCTTATAGTACCCGGGGGACATGCCACCAGCAAAGTGGTATCCGGGGGAATTTCCTCACGAAAAAAAGTAGGAATGGATAGAACAGCTGCAAGCTGTAGTTAAGGTCGGGTCAGACGAAAGTGGGGTCAGCGATGGGACGTAGTTGGTAATATTTATTCGCTAATTGGACGAGCCTAAAAGGCCGGTAGCACATTAACAGTGCCCACCTTGTTGTCGTCCCGCTCCGCCCGCTCTCTGGTTCAATCTTATAGCATTCATATTCATAAATACCATCTATTGTATTCTTATGAATGTCATTTTGAAAAAAATATAATAGCACAATTATCTATCTATCTATATATATATAAAAGAGGAAGGTGACTGACTGACTGAGATACCCAGAGATTAACGCACAGCCCAAACCGTTGAAGCTAGAATCCTGAAATTTTGCATGTAGGTTCTTTATATAACGTAAGTAAGAAAGGAATTTTTGAAATTCCACCCCTGAGGCAGTAAATCAGGGGTTGAAAGTCTGCGTGAGCGAAGCCGCGTGTAAAAGCTAGTATAATATATATTTTCATATATCAGATGTCTATTACCTATTGGTAACGAGAAGATTTCCCTAGTGGCCGTTTGCGGAACTAACGTATGACAGATACGCATTGTTATTTTAAATTCTTTCTACAATGATTCCATTGATAGACGTCTACGGAGTAGTAAAAAATACTATAAGACCACTTCGTGAGGGTGAACAGTATTTTAAAAGTGGAATGTTAACGTGTTTACGTATTTTTATCAGTCATACGTTAGTTCTGCGACTTGCCGCTAGGGAATCTGCTCGTCACCAATATAAAAGCTCTGCTTTATTTGGAACTAGTTCGCGTTGTGTGTGTGATGTCCGAAATATTATTATTGATTACAGTGGTTTAAAAAAAACACAATGTGTCTTTGGTCTTATATCAATATATTGTTAAGGTATCTAGTAAGTGACGGAATAGAAGGAATTTTGATGCTATTGTAGCAAAAAATAGACAGTATATAAATGCATATCTCACTTTCATATATATTTTCTTAGGAATCTCTTTTTACAGCATTTAGACTGTTTTGTAAGTAGATATTAAGTGTAATATACATTAGAATATTTAATTCTATATGATTTATTCTTTACCAATGTTTATGCTTATAAATTTTTGTGTGTTTGTTCATTTTTATATATATATATACTTTATTTTAAGTTAAAGACATTTTTCTACTTAATTTTACATATAAAGTAAGCCGTCCATTTTAGACTGAGTTTTTTATCGCTGAGTCTCATTGCAATAACTTTTATAATAGTTAGGTTTAGTTTAAGTTAGTGTAAGATAGTATAAGTTATCGATTCATCGAGTTTGACAATATATTGGGTTTTTTCATTTTTATTATACATTTATTTATTAAAATTTTACAATATAAATATTTGGATAACAACAGACTAAGCTTAATATTTAATTGAAATAGCTTTAATTTATCAATGTAATGCTTGTTTTTAGACTGTTCACTATACATGTAACGTACGTCAAACAAACCACAATCGTTCCAAATTTAAATTAAATACTTGCCACACAAAAAAAATGCATTAGTCGATTTATAATAGTCGACTAATCAAATTGTCAAGTTGCACCGGTAATGGTCACTGACCTGCCTATTAATCGCGTTAATATTCATCCGTTAGTAATAATTAAATAGTTTTAAAATATGGCACAACAAACCTGTTTAGAAATAAATCACAAATAATTCTACAAATTAATATTAGAGAAATAAAATGCCAATCGACTTCAAAATCAAAGTAAAGAATCTTAGTTTAATATTTTCACGTCAAAAGTCGGTTACAAATTGATACCTTAAATGGAAAATCAGCCAACTCTACTTTCGTAATAACGGTATAAACCAACAATAAATACTATGCAATACAACAATAGGTCAAGATTTTTTACATGTAGCAATAAATCATCTATATTTTAAAATAATAATGTGGCTGTAAAGAAATTGCCGAAATAGTCAGTGGGTTTGCAAAGTAAGATTTCGAAAATATTTCAAATACAGAAAGCATTTATATTTGTAAGGAAAATGAAATGACTTCCCTAAAATCCGTGAAATAAAATTAACTTTCATATTAGGGGCTCAATAGATTTAAGTGTAAATAAGAGATGGCAACAAATTTACATTAGAAACATTCAATCATTTTCTTTTCTTTTTCATACCTTGTAAATGTAACTACAATAAGTTTAAACATACGGGGCATTTCACGTGAAGCGGACAACGAAAAAAGGGTCAGTATTCTGATTTCATTTATATTTTAGTATGTTATACCTGTACATATCCTCGGCACAGATACGAAATATTTTTGCATTTGCAAGCCTAGTTTGTTGTTCCAAAATTACTATATGACATCCGAAGTAGTGCATACCTCACGTTTGCTGAAATATTCAGAGACCTATATTTTTAAAACTAGGATTGCAAATGCAAAAATATTTCGTATCTGTGCCGAGGATATGTACAGGTATAACATACTAAAATATAAATGAAATCGGAATCCTGACCCTTTTTTCGTTGTCTGCTTCACGTGAAATGTCCCATACAAATAGCAATAGGGAATATGCATGTCTTTTTTTTATTTCTTAATCTGATCATATAAATCTCCATAACATAGAAAAAAATATAAATGGGCTTGAAAATAGTCAAACTAATTTTCAAAGTGAAATTTAAAACACCGACTTGAGCTATTCAAACGCCGCCATTTTTCGCACGCTATTGACATAACAAATGACGTCATTTTCATTTCGTGTTTACTACTATTTACTATTTACAGTTTTGATTGCTATAAAAATCATGAAAGAAGTTATTTTTCCTCACAAACACTACAACACAGTAGGAATTTCGACGCCGATAATTTCGATAATGTAACAATCGACGTCACATTTCGTTTCGACCAATAGGACGCGTTTTGTAGGTTTGAATTTCCCTCCAATACTTTTCACTTTTTATTTAATATTTTCTGGGTTTAAATAATCACTAAATAAAAAAATATACTTTTTATGTATATTGTAAAGACAATAAAGAATGTAGAAAAAAATGTTTAGGACAAATAAAAGTTTTATGCATATTCCCTAATAACCAAGACAATAACCAAGTAATAACCAAGTTCCAAGACTTTGTCAAAGTGTGAAAGTATAAATATAATCAGTTTTATTCCCATTATTATTTTGGGGATGACCAACTTAGTCTGAACCGCCAAGGGTTCTTCTTTCAAGGAGTGAAAGATCCTAATATAACGTTGTCAGACTTCTGAGTCTGAGCTCCCACACATAACTGCAATACGATGCGACGTTGAAGTTCTTGCGGTGCATTCGTGCGAGCTCGCAGATATTTGCGATGCGATGCGAATTTGCAGTTATGTGTGGGATGTCTATTCACGTTAAAAAATACTGACGGTCAAGCCCCGCACCCTGATCAATTGGGTTCAAAGAATTTATCGTTTCGTTCGTAAACTTAGAACCTACCCCTTAGCCAAGTTGCAAGTGTTTTGCGTAAATCTCTTTCTACAATCGCGAACGCCTCTCTTGTATTATTGGCTAATATTTTGTTTAAACCATGTTACTTATCGATGAGATGAATTCATTCCCATGCATTTTCTATTGACATTTACGTTTGTAGAATGTCAACTTGACTAGGGGGCTGATTGGTCAGGGTGCGGAGTTGTTCGATTACGATCACAATTTTCTTATCGTGAATGGACTTTACTTCCGGACTCGATGCCTATTTCAAGAAGGAAACGTCCTTTCGCGTTGGTGTCAGCCATCGATGTACAAGCTTACGTAAAACCGATTAATCCCAGTAATGTTTATCAAAAATGTATTCTTTACTTATTTTAATAGTGCCGTAAATTAACTAGAAATATACATATTATTTTACTGATACATAAAGATCTGACAAATAAATCATGACTAAGATAGTATTTAAGAACATTCCATTTTATACTCATACATGGCATTCGTCCGTCCATCATACGTCCAATCTGTGCCTTTTGTAATATTTGTAATAAAACTGGTTTACAATGTATTTTGTGTTTTAATTAAGAACCTTTTTGTCTATACTAATTTAGACCAATTGGTAGCATGCCGAATATTTTTTTTGCTAGAATATCTCTTAAGATCTCCATTTCATTGAGGACATAGAAACCAGAAGTATAGTGGTATTTCCACTAAAACTATCTGGATGGAAGGCCTCTGGCGCTGTTTGTGCGGTAGACCAGGGTAGATCTAGGCTATGTGATTTCAGGTTCTCCTCTATTAAAACATAATTCTTCTGTCGCATTCGGGTCAAAATCTTTTAAATCGACTTAAATATTATGTCGTTATGAAATGTGCACTTACCAACTATGAGGATAAGTATTTTCCAAAGAAACGGAAAAATTACAGCTATATCAACTAAAGGTCTATTGGCTCCTTAATCATGCTTCTAATACGAGTAGTACAAGAACTGGTGAAGATCGACTTACATCCATCTGATAACGAGATGAGACATTTTTTTTAATTTACCTATTGTTACGAGCCTGGTATTAAATAAATAAAAGTAGTCAGTCGTTTACAGAGAATGTCCTAGAAATACTTGCAGAATATCGGAATCATTAATTATAATCTTAAAAGTCGTGTGCTTCTTGATACTAGATGGCGCTGTCCTCAACTCTCGATTTTCTAGAGTAAACGAGACCCGTTTCTCTAGGACGCGACACCCGAGCTGTGTTCATTCGGGTATTGACCAAAGAGTATTGACCTTTGTGCCGACGATCTTCTTATGTGGACTTTACTGAAATGTAGGTACATTTATTCCCTTTATGCTGACTTTTCATGAATCGTTAATATTGGTGATTTCATGACTTTCACATGATGCCGACTTTTTTAATTCCCATTCATCCATTGTTAAAAACGTTTCATCTGGTTATCAGATAATCAGATGGACGATCTTCACTGACTCTTCAGATAAATCTGACGGTGACGCTGCTGACGCATCTTGTAAGAAACCAAAGAAAGATCAAATAAAACAGTCATTATTTTACTAATGTATTTATTATTGTAGTTAATTGTTAATAGCAGTTTGTTTCTTTCTGGTAGTAAAACATGACATCGGCGACTGGTTTGAGTTTATAACTGACTTTAAACCATTATGATTGCAAAAGTATGTACCTAGTTTACGCTTTTAAAATTCCTTAGTATGAAGTTTTACTTTTTTTTTTAATAAAGACTAGAACAGACGTATCACTAGATGTACCAATATTAATTGGCCGAAAAGCAGTTGACTACGTTGTATTGATGATCAGAGCATTATTTCTAGACCTTTTCCCGCGCGATCGAAATTTGGGCAGTTTAAACTTGAATTTATTCTTCAATTTTTCACGATTGATTTTTGGAATCTTTAACTTTGCTACTCTCAGTTTCGGTAATTTGAATATTGACATTTTTAACTATGAATTTAAAAGGTAACAATATTGTTTCAGTCCTGTGTTAGAGTTGAGTTCATTGTTATTGTAAAGGATAAAGAAATAAATCATTTAATTAGACTAGAGATTTTTAATTTTAAAGGGATAAAGTACTTTAATTTACATTACTGATAATGTCTGAGGCATTTAAAATACTATGAAATTATGTTGTTTCGTAATATTTTATAAATAATCATGCAGCAATATTAAAACTATATTCTTTTTAACTGTCTTAATTTGAAGTGGACGTCCATTTCTTGATAAAATTAGCTTTTATTAATGTTCATACTGAATGAATGCTTCTTCTGGTATACTGTAAAGAAAGAAAAACATTTCAGTTCATTTTTTTCTTTTCGACATTTCGATGTTGCCTATTGTATAAATAAAAATTGATTTTTAAAGTTGATTCATAAAAAAAATAGATGATGGCACCAAAAATGAAGGGATTAAGTCTATGACTATGTCTACACTCAATAGGTACCTACAATTGAAAGTGCTCTCGGCTATAGATGTATTTATCAAGAGCAGATCGTATTATGTGACTCTTACATTAGGGAAAAGGTAGGTATATGATAGTGTAAGTGGCACCACCGTTCTGTCTTAATCAAAATTTGTTCCCAAAAAAAACTGATGAAGATGTGATTAGTAATAGCCATGAAATAGCTCGATGATCTGATGAGTAACTATAGCCAAATGATGTCTCACTGAGTCACTGTATTATACTCGTATGTGCTTCACTTCATCGGTATCTAATTTAATAAATTACAATAGGTATCACAATTTACGTACTCGTTATTCAATACGATGGCGTTTCTAATATAAACAAGAGCTCCCACTAAACCAAAATAGATGATGATGAATAAAAGCATGTATGTGATTATTATCAATCGTACTAAACCCATAGTTTATACGGGAAACGCACACCTCTAGCGCCATTCTTCGTAACAAGGATACGTGCTTCCTGTTTACAACATTTTCGTTTTGTATATTATTTATTATTTTCTCAGAGATAATTCATTTTACATGGAGATATAGGTTTATTTTAATAGTAAACAAAATTTTGTCTGCGAGTATTTTTGAAATTGACAACAGTCTGACAAGATTGTAGTTTTTTTAAAATAATCTCTGTCCTGATCCCTGTGGTTTTTAATCTATACTGATACTACTCGTATAACTGAAAAGTTTGTTTATTTGTTTGGTTGAATGCGCTAATCACAGATTATTAAAATGTAGCAAGCGCTAATCTAAGGAACTACTGGTCCAACTAATATTTAGGTAGGATAACGAACAAAATGCACAAGTTAGTTACTAACTTGTACATTTTGTTCGATAACTTATCTACATAAATATGACAATAATTCATAGTAACCGTATTTTTATTTAAGAGCTATAAATTACACTGTCCTCGGGTTTAAAAATGTAAATTTAAAAACTTATTTGATGCTTCAAACCCTAAAAAATACCTAAAAACCTGATTTAGGCTGAGGCCGCGCTACGGTTTTTTCCCGGTTAAACCACCAAACCGCAAAACCGCCCGAAGCGCACACACTAGGGTTAAAAACCGCGAACAGTGTTGCCAACTGATAAACTAGCTCTCCACTAGATTCAACTTTTAAAACCACCAGAATACCACGAACAAATATTTAATACGATGGTCTGGAATTTTATAATCAAAGCAGCATTTTTCTTCCGACCGCTGAACCTTCAGGAAAAGAGCGTACTCCTTTTTAAAAGGCTGGCAACGTACTTGTGATGCCTCTGGTGTTGCGAGTCTCCATGGGCGGCGGTAATCGCTTACTATCATGCGATACGTCTGCTCGTTTGCCTCCTATTCCAAAAAAAAAAATACGGCGTACTCTCAATATAGCAGATAAAAGATTTAACCTCATTCTATTTCTCTGCTTGTTTTTTAATATATTCATACTGCTAAATAGTCTCTCAACATTTTTTGTGTAACCTAAAAGTAACCAAGAGATGAAAAATCACCCGAAACGTTACAAAAGTAACCTTCTGGCAACATTGGACGGAAACCGCCCGCGGTTTCGCGGTTTTTCCCGCTAGCCATTCTGTAGCAGGCATTGACCTACAGTACATGGACTACGCATACCTACAAAATTATCGTGCCTACCTACACAAGAAGTTGGCGCATAAAATGGCTGCCATAGGGTTGTACCTATGTAGAGTGACTCGAAATGTCGATATCGATATTTAACTGAAATATTTAATAAATTGCAAAAATAACGATAACATTAAATAATTATAGTTAAATCTGATTGTTTTATTATTATTTATAATGGATGGATTAAATTTTGAATGATGGACTTAAGACTAAAATCCAAAAATGAAAGCTGGCCATCACTACGGCTAGATATGATATGAGCGAAATATTACTTAAACGATTCTTGGGCTTCTACCCAAGAAACCGTAGGCCATTAGGAGTACTACAGCGTTTGGTGAGTCCATTGTGGGATAGGAGAGTGCTAGTCCTCTCCCTTTTCCCACCTTTTAGGCGTACATCACCTCCTCCCAAAATGAGGCCGTGGATTCCTCTTGGAATCCCTAAAATCCTGGTCTTTCTGTAGTCTGGGAATAGATGATCGTAGGTGAGGTTTCTCAAATTATTATTTTAAAACCATTTGTTATCGGCTATGAAAACAGCCCTATCCGTTCTATCAGCAACAAGACTAAAGAAAGAACAGAATACCTCCGCATTCAAATCAACGAGAATGTATATCGTTGTTTACCTATTTTACCATAGCTCCGACGGTTCTGGGATACCGATATCAACATAAAAAGTACTTATATTATGTTGACATTGAGCGAAATAACAAATTGAGTCAATAAAACACGTTTTAAATAGTTGTAATATTTATTCACACATTCAGGTTAGGGCACTGCGCAGTCACGTAATCGCGTCACGTCGCCGAGAGTTCTGTTGTAGGATGTTTCATGAAAGTGCATGGAGCAGACATATCACATTTTATGTTGAGGGTTTATATTTTCCAAACCAATGATTTCGATCCATTTCTTTCTTAAAATTTGATTTACAGGAAATCTGATGAAGAAAACACCATGTTAACATATTTTTTTATATAATAATATGAGTATCGACACTTTAACTCTACCATTACTATCCTTAATCGAATGTAAACAAATCAAAGTGAAACAAAGCAAATAATACCATTGAGAACCTCAAAAAACTAACAAACGTCTTCGGAAATTAAAAAAAGAATATGTTTAATACAATACAATAAACAAAATCGTAAAATATTGAACAATTTCAATGCATTTTTGTACTAACCTGTAAAGAGTCAATGTACAATGATTCTTGTTTTTTCTTGCACCAGATTGTTTAATGGAGCACGAAGGCATGATTTTCATGTCTAGGGCAAAGCCTTGGATACAATAAAAACCAATTTAAAGCCGTAATTGGCACGAAAACAAAAACAAAATTTCCAACAACAACCGCTTGACAGCAGATCTACCTCAGAACTTGGTGCTTAAAATGGCGTCGCCGGTCACGAATTGACAAGTGCATGACGTCACTCAAAAGTGTTGCCAATATTAACGCTCACTAAACTATGTTTATCTCTCTTTTCACACCAAGGTAAACATAAGTTAAAAAGAGACAAAATGCTTTTTTGTATATATGTGTCGATCTTATTTATATTTGTATGATGAATTGTTCGTATAGTAGAATAGGGCATCTCCTTATATTTTCTTTCCTCATTGGTAGCAGGTCGCGGTTTTAAATTAAGTCGCGGTAAAAAACCGCCAGTGCGTACTGCGGCGAACACTTTGTTTTTTAACTTCTGTCAACTTGACAGTCTTGACCCTTGATTTTGACAACTGCCGAGCCGAGAAATTCATTTCATTTCATTCATTCAAGTGATTCAAGGGCAATCGTGAATTCGTGATAGTGGCAGAGTGGCAGTGAGTGACATTATAGATGGAATAACAACATTATTCCTATTTTCGACTTTTTTATTTTAGATATATCTCTTAATTTGGAAAGATTCAGTCGCTAATATATTATTTATATTATAATCTAACAGTAGTTAATCAGGTAAGTCTTTAAGTATTTTGATCACATTCCATAAATTTTGTTTTATAATCGAGAATAACCTTGACCATTTAAAAATAAAAGCATTAAACTTTATAATTTATATCATTTGTACGTTATACATAACCTATGAATTCCGGGATTTTTTCATAATTGATCCGTTTTCAAATTATCTCTTTTTTTTTAGTAAAAATGTCACACATGAAAAAGATTTTCGGGCAATTGAAAAGCAAAGAATTCAGAGATTATTTAATGAGGTGAGTTAACTGTTTTAGTGTCTTACAAAACAAGATTTAGGTAATTACATTCCTGTCATTCAAATGACATTTGTCCTTGGTAACAGAAAGAGACAAGAAGGAAACGAGACAGAAGTCTTGACTGGGCTGGCATGCTGCTGTAATGGTTAGTGATGGGTGAAGTTAGAGAACTTAGCAATGAGAATCACTAACAATGTGCATTCTATTACCTTTAACTTAACTGAGTGTTGAGCACCATCAACTTTCTGTGTTTAATCTATAGTATAGTATACAATGGGACTAACATATTACTATCTAAGAAAAGTCTCCAAATCAATAAAGATTAAATAAATAAAAAAATGTAAAGTGCAGTATCTGCCTGACGGAAAGCACAAGCGAAATAAGAGTGATGGCCACCATACTCACTGCGAATGTAAGATTCCAAGACTTCAAAAATCTTTAGTTATTCAACAGATAAGTTGACATTAGTCTATTAGGAACATTAGGCTAGTTTTTATTTATTACTATAGAAAAATACTAAATAAATAAATAAATATTAATTTTCATCAAAAATACTGTATACTATAGTAGGTACTAATTTTAAATTTTTGTCAATTGACTACTATATTGATGAGAAAACTCACCTACCCATGTAAGTCCTACTACTCCGAGAACCCTATCCAAATGTAACTCACACTAGTTTCAGAAAACTCTTGCTAACAGTAATAATAGACCGAGAAAGAAAACTAAACTCCTGAAGCAGAGAGTGATTTGTATGATCTCTAGAATAGAATTTCTCATTTAAAGGGTTAAATAATTTTTATTTTACATTACAGTACACATTTTTGGGGTCCAGTTGCCAATTGGGGTATACCGTTAGCAGCTATTGCAGACACAAAGAAGGATCCCAGTTTTATTAGTGGAAAAATGACACTTGGTAAGATAGAATTGATTATCAAAGCCCTTAAAATATGGCTTGATTCTGTGACAGATTACTAAGAAACCAACAAGTGACCAACTTTGAACAAGCAATTTTATTTTGTATCACCTATATTTCCTGTCTCTGTGGCAGTTTTATCACAAACTAGCTCAACCCCGCGGTGTTACCCGCTGTGTTACCCGCTGTTATTATCGTACCGCGGGTAAAGCCGCGGGGCGAAGCTAGTCTAAAAAGTTACTCCTTGTATCAGCTACCTATCAGTGAAAGTCCCGTAAAAATCGGTCTAGCTGTTCCAGAGATTGGCCGCAACAAACAGACAGACAGATAGATAAATTGTAAAAAATGATATTTTGGTATATGAACCCTGTATACATACATGCATTTAGTAAAAAGCTGTTATTTTTATATTAGAAACAGACACTTCAATTTTATTTATTTGTATAGAGTATAGATGAAGAGCAATTCATCTTTATATATATAATTCTTGCGTGAGTGTGTATGTCACTGAACTTCTCTCAAACGACTGGACCGATTTTGATGAAATTTTTTGTGTGTGTTCAAGGGGATCTGGGAATGGTTTAGATTCACAAAAACGTAAACGATGTTACGTGGGTCAGCTAGTTATAAATATAAAGAATTCACACTTAAAATGTACCTAGTAAGTTCTGAAATGACACTAGTAATAACTGTTACAGAAATCAAGCTGTACCTTACTGACTAAAGCTGTACTCTGGCACGCTACGCTTTGCTGTGGCACATTGTTTTACAAACGTAACACGTAACAAAGCGTAACAAACAGACAGTGTTACTTTCGAGTTTATAATATTAGTATAGATTCAGCATTTTTGTGGGATTATAAACGTACAAGACTGGACACGTAGTAGGTACCTAAACCAAAAAATCGCGAGAATAATTTCACAAACCTTACAAAAATAAATACAAATGAATATAATTGTATCATAAATAACATGATAAGCTACTGGCCAATTATTATCTCCAAAACGAATAAATAAATTTACTTTATTCACTACAAACGCGGTTATCATAGTATGGATTTGCTGAGTATAAATCAGAATTATCTGATATTGGAGTCAATATAATCATATTGATAAATATGATTTAAAAGCATATCAGATATGGCGATAGATAATGTTAATCTATGTATTACTAGCCGACTGCAGAAGAAAGAGGGTTAGGTTTTTCGAGTGTATGGATTACTACTTTTTACCCGCGGCTCCGACCGATGTACGTCGGCTATTGCGGCAAATACTACCCTATGTGTTTCCTGATGCCTGAAGATTCCTGACTGCTGTGCCTTAGGTCTCGGGTTCGATTAACTGGTCGGCCCAAATGTCTGTGTTACCTGCAAATATTTGTTTCGGAGAAAGGATGATTTCTATGTATAATATGTAGCTATGTACATATTTACAAAAAAGTTTATAATTATGTATTTATATCGTTGTCTTTTAACCATGCCCGCCGTCTGGTACATTATGGTGGCACAGGCCTCTCATTCAAAATGGAGGTTTGTTTCAAGTATTGCTTCTGTCCTTGTTGTTGCCCTACGTAGTTTACTCCCTTAGTCGGCCCTTAAGACACCCACGAGATGAATACGGGTTGTGACAATCCATATTCTTAATCCGTCACCACACGGACATCGGTCACCACACGGACATCCGTCACCATACGGACATCCGTCACCACACGGACATCCGTCACCACACGGACATCCGCCACCACACGGTCACCGTCGTTCATAAACACCTGCAACTATAGAGTCAAATGTGTGTTACCGCCTTTTTTTTTTTTTTTTTTTTTTTTTTTTTTTTTTTTTTTTATATTTGCCCGCCAAAATGACTCTACTCTGCCTGATGGAAAGCATATGCAGAATCCACGAGTGGTGGCCACCATACTCATTGCGAATACAAAATGCAGTATGGCGACCCACACTATGGCGGCCTAGTGATGCTTGTGCATCTTTTAGTCTAGTCAACAAGTATGGAACTTGTTGACTAGACTAATTGGGCCTCCGGTCTCGCACTCACCAACGAAACACGACAGCACAAACGCCGTCATTTTACGTTGATTTTCTGTGCGAGGGTAGTACCGCCCCGGTCGAGCCGGCCCGTTCGTGCTGAAATCAGCGTGGCTCTACTACCTGGTATCTATATTAAGTATATATATATTAAGTATCCCTTCCCAGATTTAAAGGAAGGGGAGTTGGGTTCCGTTAGCCACACATAACCGGTGTAAAGCAACGTAACAGTTTCTTAAAACCGGCGTATGTGCGTGTACCTACCACCTCAATAGATAAGGCCGTGGTAATGCCCAGGATCTTCTTCTTCCACTGGACAGCGTCATGGCAATTTAAACTTTTGAGGCCGCTACTCTGAAGAGCGAGGTGGTACTGAACCGAACCACTCCTAAAGGTTCTTTAGCCAAGAGCGTCGCCTCCGTCCAACTCTTGTCTTCCGCAGCTGGAGCTACTGGAGCATTCTGTATTTTCTTAGCATTCTCCATTGGTATTACCCAGGTCCAGCCGGCCTATTTTTGCCAAAGCCACGCCTCCCACGTTACGGTTTATAGACTTTAAGAAAAATATTCAAGAAAAAGATCTTCCTAATAGTTGTCTGTGAATACCCGCCTAAATATAGAATGTCCATGAAGATAATGTAACTGAAACGATTGAAATAACTCGTTTCGTATGACTTACTAATGCGTTTATAACATAAGCAATGAAACGATAGTGCTATTCTATTGTTCTATCAAATTGTTTTAATATTCTTTTATGGTTTAAGGCCACTATTGTATAACTTTCAGTACATAATAATTTTATAGCGTGTGATTGGTTGGTTCTAAATTTAACATTAGAGAAAATGCACCAAGTCCAGCAAAAAAAGAACAAATCCCATAAAAACATCAACTGTTTTGATTCGCAACGAAGTTTTAGAGTTGTATTCATTATTCATTACCTATGTTAACTAATGACTTGATTCACATCAAATTACTAACTTGATGTCATTTATTTCTTAAATTAATACAATGATTTCCCAAACGCGTCGCCAATGACATTTCCATATGATAAATTGTACCTTATATTACAGCTTTGAATGTTGTATTAATGCGTGTGAATGCATTAATTAAGTCCAACAGCTGTATGTTTAATTTGAACCATTTATAATAGTACCCAGTAGTTAGGTATGTGATTACTGCGCCCCGCAGTTGTTTTTGAACCTTACAAATTCCTTGAAAATATTACATTTTGCGGGATTAAATGTAGCCTTTGTGATATGCGACTACTGTGCTTGAGGTTTCGGGTTCGATTCCCAGGTCGGACCAATTGTTTGTATGATCTGCAAATACATTTTGTTTCAGAGTTTGGGTGTTTTCTATGTACTACTCTGTCAAGAAAGTACCGGGAAAATATCAATAATACACAAAATGTTAGTTATTCATCCAAATTTATTTTATCACCTTCAAAGTATGCTCCTTCAGAAACGATACACTCACACGAATAATCCAATCATCAAAACATTTTTTAAACGATGTTTCCGGAATTGAGTTTAGTTATCGCTGCGAATTCTCCTTAATGTCTTCTACCGATTGAAAACGGTTGCCACGAAGTGGTAATTTGAGTTTAGGAAAAATAAACAAGTCGGCTGGAGCTATATCTGGGGAATATGGTGGTTGCTCGATGGTATTTGTTGAGTGTTTGATCAAAAATTCGTTCTCAGTGATGGCCTTGTGCGAAGGCGCATTATCGTGGTGCAAAATACAAGAATTTTATTTTCACAAGTCTGGCCTTTTTCGTCGAATTTGCTCTCTTAAACGCCGCATAACGCTCAAATAATGTTCTTTATTTATCGTTTGACCTTCCGGGTAGAATTCCGAGTGCACAACACCGCGAGAGTCAAAGAAAACAGTCAACATGACTTTGACTTTTGAATGACTTGGGCGTGGTTTTTTCGGTTTCGGTTCAGTTGGAAGGCGCCACTCCGAAGCTTGTTGACTAGTTTGCATGTCAAACTCGTAAACCCACGTCTCGTCACCAGTAACAATGCGTTTCATTAATATTGGGTCGGAATTGAGTCGTTCTAGCATGTCCTCAGCGACACTCATACGATTGAGTTTTTGAAGAAAATTCAGGTCTTTTGGGACTAGCCGAGCGGGTTCCGTCTGTCACCACTGCGATTGCAGTGAGGACTCGGCCCAGCACACGCGGGTGTGGGAGTTTTCCCCTACATCCGCTTTAGTGGCCAGCCGCAAGGAGGCGACGTTTCGCGTGTGCCGTACGTCGCCTAAATAGAGAGTTCCATAGCAGACGGTGTTCGCTTCCGTGCGGGCAGGTGCTGGGAGGGGTCCGGATGGTTAATAACAGCAGTCCCCGAATCCCTCCCTTCTCAGGCGCAGAATGGTTTTATTCAGGCCGATTCAGACACAATACCTCGTCGCAAACCCCGGCGGGGTAACGGCCCGTGGAGATTTCCACAAGTTTTCTTGCCCTCTTTATAGTACACGACGCTTACCTTCAGCACATAATAATACTTGTTTTAATAAAGTGTTCATTTACCGGTTACAGTTCGCATACATTATAATTAAATATGTTACTTGTCTATTCTTGTATACAAAACTAGTTCGATCGTGAGACGTTTGAACGCGATCATGACATTTGTAACTTATTCATTACTAGCTTTTGCCTGGGACTCTGTCTGCATGTATGTCATTTATCGCAGTAAATGACAGCATATGTTTTATTCTGATGTATGAGGTATATTACTGTAAAGTTTTATGTGTATCCTAAATTTATTGTATGACACATATGAAATTATTTTAATTACTTATACATTATAAACGCGAAAGTTTGTAAGTATGGATGGATGGATGGATGTTTGTTACTCTTTCACACAAAAACTACTGAACGGATTTGGATGAAACTTTACAGTTATATAGCTTATACATCAGAATAACACATAGGCTACTATTTGCCGCGATAACAGACATACGGCGGAGCCGCGGGCAACAACTAGTTAAATATGTATACATGATACCCCTGTAGTGACCGATTAAGAATTCGGAGTCCCACCATCCCTTTTTATCCGATGGGTGTCGTAAGAGTCTACTAAGGCACCAAACGCAGGGCAACATTACTGCAAAGAGAAAAGAAAACTTGAACCTATACAAACTCGTCTGACCAAGGTGGTACAGTAAGCGAAATAGCTTTTTAAGAAGAAGCCCATATCCAGTAGTAGACTGTTAAAGGTTGTTGATGTACCATGGTGTAGCCATGTCTCGCCAAGTATGAGCCGGATAGACCGGAGTTACTGGCGGCTTACCTACCACGGCCTCACAAGAAACTGATGTTAAGCAATTCTTTCGCTGCTTTTCATTGAGTGGGTGACCAGAGATACCGTCAAAGATACCGCAGAAAAGGAAGGAGGAGGGCTAAGGGTTGCCATGCATTGTGACTAGGTCTCAGGTGTCCTTAGGCGCCGTCACTCATCACTTACCATTACTTGACTTTTGATTTGACTGCACAGTGATTTAAGCGGTCGCTACGCCGCTTTCTAAGTGTTGTGGGTTCAAACCCCGCATGGGACAACACTTGTGTGATCCACGAATTGTTGTTCCGAGTCTGGGTGTTCTTTGTGTCCGTTTCATATGTTTTTGAAGTCCCCCGCGACAGGGGATACGTTCCTAATGTGCGAGTTGTCTTTAAAAAAATGACAAAATCTTTATAGCCTAGTCTGGATATTTTCTGATAACTACACTCTTAAAAGATCCTACGTACGTATACAGATTGTACAATTTACATAACTTAAGGGACTTGATAACTGAAGTATCTAGTGAGATAAGGCGTTTTAGACATTTATGAGATTCATTTTAACGTTCTGTCGAAGGTCGTTTGTTATCGAAAATTCGTCTGCATCATACGTATGTATGTCATTTTACAACTTGTAGACGTAAATATTTACAGAATATTGTGTAATCGGTGATATTGGTATGGATGTGCGGAGGGATGTGGAAAATGTGGCAAGGAAAGTGTCAGAGTTGAAAGGTACAAGAGGAACGGAAGATCGAAGAAAAGATGGACTAAAGATTTTATTGAGGATATTGCTAGGAAGCGAAAGAATAAAACATACTGCGCCGGCCCTAAATAAAATTGGGGTAAGATCGCCACCTCCGCGTACAGCATTTAACAGATCACTGCTCGACATAGGTCTTTCGCGCCGACCCTAAATAAAATTGGGGTACAGCCTTTAACAGATCACTGCTGGATATAGGCCTTTCCTTAATAAGGGTTCCGAGACGTGAACTACGGAACCCTAAAAATGAGGTTTTGGCCAACTGGCCAGATGGGTTGGTATAGAAAGCCTATACGATGGTTCGGATGGGTTAAAAACAGTAGTTCCCGGATCCCGCAGAGTGGCACACCGTGTGGTTTTAGTCAGCTCGATTCCGACACACCGACCGCCGCAAACCCCGGTGGGGTGACGGCCCGAGGGGGTTTCCACACGTAAAAAAAGGAAGCCTATACCATCATGGTTTCAAGTTCTAAATGGAATTGCAGTGATGTTTTCCAATGTAGTTTGCTGCCTTAGTCGCATTTTACGACACCCACAAAGTGAATAGAAGTGGTGAAACTCTGTATAGTCCATTCGCTTAGATACGGTCACATTGATCACGCAGCCGTCTCACGTGCGGCAAACCGCCACATAATCAAACGCCGTTTACGCCGTTGTATGAATTAATATATACGTATTTCACAACAATAACCACAATTGCGTGCGGGTGCATTGACACTATCTAAACGAATGGACTATACTCTTGAACCGTCACCACACAGAGAGGGCAGACTGGACAGGACATTAGCTGGTGCCTTTAAAGTTATTATCCAGATTACACTAGAATTATGGACTTTGGGTCCGAAATAATTGACGTTTAACTATACTCTGTCCATTACTTTATTTTCTTTTTGACAGTTCAATAAATTTTGAAATTAGTGACGCCCTCACCCATTACCGATTCGATTTGAAACGAATAGCGATTTTATTTATGAAGAACTTTCAATCGATTTAATTAAATATTTTTTGTTGAAATATTAATTATTCCTTTATTAGTTTTTTATATTATGTAAGAAATAAACAAAAATATAAATAATAAATCTGTAAATTAGATGAATGAACAGAGTTATTGTTCTTTACTCTTGGTTTGATCCTGAATTCCAAGATTTCGACTTGATTCCTTGCAAAAATTCAATCTTGGAGTCATAGATACTATTTTTATTTCCTTTTTTTATTAAATTTACAGAAAAAATACTTACATGAAGTCAAATTATTTTTATCATATGATCGATTTATTGTATTTCAAGTACTGTTTTATAGTCTGTGGTTGTTTGTTATGCACAGACCACTTCACTAAAGTACCGTCACCGTCAATAAAGTACGACATTACTGTAGTACATAATTCCGAAAAAAAATATGGTAATTTATAGGCGTGAGCTGTCAAAAAGAAAATAAAGAAATGGACAGAGTATAGTAACAGTTAATGTAATATGATTCTTATACTGTATTTCCTCTTTCCAGCTCTCACTCTCTACTCCTTGATGTTCATGAGATTCGCATGGAAGGTACAACCGAGGAACATGCTGCTCTTCGCATGCCACTTCACAAACGAATGTGCGCAAATCACGCAGGGCGTTAGGTTCATCAACCACAATTATTTGCAGAGCGATAAAAATTAACAATGAGGATGTGAGTGCAAGGGAAGAGCCAACGCAATATTCTATATTGTCTAATTTAAATCGCCTAAAGTCTCTGGCTCGACGAAAACTAGATCAGCGCAAAGATCTGTCACAATCTTTAAGAAAAATCGTATTTTTTCGTAAGCGATATTTTGTTGAACGCTGTGTTTCACGACAAGTACTGTATGTTTGTGATGTTTCATGCAACAAGTATTATTGTGAAAGTTGGTTTTGATAATCAATCAATTTCTTTTTAATATTATAATGAGTCGAATAATATGTTGTAAGAATCTCAGATCAAATAAAAAAGTTAAGACCGTACTCTGCCAACAAGGAGTTGAGGCCAATTAAAACTACACCTTGCCGTGTATATACACGGTCACACGCACACATATACAACGAAACTACAGATTGACTCGTCAGTTGTTTTACAAAAAAAACATCGAAGTTTGTTGTTAAAGGGTGTAAAAATAAACTACAATTAATAAAAACATGAATACAGTCGTATTTCACACATAAGTTAATCTATAACCCAATATTTTCAATAAAGTCAAATTGTGGTTTATATTGCTTGGAACTTGCCCTCGCAGCACACATGTTCATTAAACCGGCCTCACTTAGTCGTTTGCAGAGTTCCTTCTTTATCTTTTTATTTGGTCCGAGGTCCGAAAATGTTTTATAAAACTTGCCACTTTTTGACAGCGCTTTTCATTATTTTCTATGTACATGTTATAAAACGCGTGACAGATTCGGGTTTTAGGCCAAAGCAATTAAGTTGTGTGACAATTATTGCGTTGCAACGCGCTCTGATGCGATCGACGATTATAACGGGTCTTTTGTATAGATTTATTATACTTAGATAATTGACGGCCCGTTTGTAATTTTGTTTTATAGAAAGAATATATTTATGCTCACACAGATTGGATTCAGGTATTTAATTAGGAATTCAGAGGTAGTGTTCTATATTGAATACATAGTAGGTATTTAACTTTTAAATATGTGGTTTTCAAAACTACGGTTTTCAGCTGGGCTTTCCGATCTTGTGATTTTCAAACCACGGTTTTCTAGCTACGGTTTCAAAACTGCGGTTTTCAAAGTGCAGTTTCCGAACTGCGGTTTTCAAAGTGCAGTTTCTGAACTGCGGTTTTCATAGTGCAGTTTCCGAACTGCGGTTTTCAAACTGCGTTTTCCAAATTGCAGTTTGTTAATTTCGGTTTCCAAACTGCGACTTGTAAACTCTTACTTTATTGACAGTAGAAATTTGACCTATCGTCAAAATGATTTGACTAAATAAACGAATATAATATAACGTGAAATACTCTTTTTGTTTTGTTAAGTTTTGAGTAGAAATATACAGTTCTAACATTGTAGTGAATTATATTTTACGAATATTTATTGGTAACATAAAACATTATACTGTGTTGTACAGATTTCATATTTACTTCAAAGCAATACGTGTGTCGATCGATATCAATCAATGATAATAAAATTTATTGATTCTGTTGAGCTATATCTCAGAACATATGCATCACTCTAATACCTTCGGGAAACGTACTAAAATGTTTAAACGTTAAGTCGTCAATGTAATAGATTTTATTATTGATGATTAATCTAACTCTATCCCAAACAACTTTTTGCCTCAATACAATTCGTTGATTTATTTTTTCATATAAAAATAAGTAATTTACTTAAACGAATAATTTAAAATGATTATAAATATATGACATCACAAATGGATCCTTTTAATTTCGTGTAAATTAATATTTGACAATTGATTTCAAATTAAATTTCAGTACAAATAGATTCTTATTTTTTAACATCTTGAATCCTTTTTGTTAATTTCATTTTTGACGCAAAGTTATCCAAGTAAACAGTAACTCAAGTTTTGAATATCTTCTTCCATAGCCCTTTCTGGTACTCTTCTGTATATAGACATCTCCCATCTAAATTATTATAATTAAACTAGTTGAGCTCCATGGTGTTACCTGCGATTGTTGTGCCTTTTCAACAACAACCGCAGAGATAACGCCGCGGGGCGAAGCTAGTCCAAAATAGTAGTCCCGTCAAAATCGGCCCAGCCGTTCCAGAGATTAGTCGGAAAAAACAGACAGGCAAATAGACAAAAAAATTAAGCATTTATGTTTGACATTTTCATGATTTAGTTACTTAAAAGCTGTTAATTTGAAATTACAAACATACTTCAATTTAAAGATTTATATATTGATTAATCTGACCTTGATGGACCATCTCAAACAATATATAAAGTAAATAATTTGTCTTCTAATATCTTAATCCTATGTAATTTCAAAATGCCTTGTAATAGATTTATTTCATGGCAGCAATGTAAAATTGGTCATTACAAAATAAAATATCTCTATGCATATATGTCAAGTTTATTAGATCCGCTGTATGTTGCATGCATATTGCAACACAGCTTGCAACCATTGGTTAGTTTGGCATTACTGCAATAAATCTTAAATGTTTTGCAATGATGTTTTTAAGCTAAAATGTGTAAAAAAACATATATTTGCCTGTAGCACAAAGTTTGATAAAATTAATGTTAAAATGACTTTAACAAAAATGCACTTAACAAAATGTAATATACACATTGAATATTGCATTCAGAATGCAACAAAGCTTGCGACCATTCATGTTGGCAACACTGGTACAGAATTTGTATGTTTTTTTATTATTATTGTTTTCTGTTTTATTATTCCGTGGTACGGTATAAATCTGTTGCTGTGCTGTGATCGAAAAATGTTGTCCTATAATAATACTCATTTCTAAGTAACTTTTCGGTAGCAGGAAGTTATTCAAAGTAAGTGGTCCCATTAAAGTTGCCCTAACGAAAAGTATAATAGATTTATGACATTTAAGTGGGGTTGCCATTGAAAAAAAAATTCCAGGGCACCGATAAATAAATATAAATATTTTGAAATGAAAAATTACATTATATAAATAATCCGAATATAAAAGTGAGAAGTAAATGTTTATTAATTGTAAGTCTGTATTTTGCCAAATTACTTTTTATAAGTCGTTTTAACTACGAAGACTCATAGTGTCGATCCAGTTACGTCACATTTCAGTTATTTTGTTATAAGGCTAGTGTTGAATATAAAATCAATTTCCTAATGTTAACTATTATTGTACAGACGCTTTTAAAGATGAAACGTATCCGCGTTGGCCACAAATTATACGTAAATATCAGTTGTAATGCCAAGGCATTAGTTACGACGGGCCTGTCTAGCGAAAGTAGCCGAAATATTTTAGATAATATATATTGAATGTAAACGTTATTATTATTAAAGAGTATATTTTTAAATATTTATTGCTAATTTTATTATACTCTGTTATTTGATCTGTACCTGTTGTTTAATTTTATTATCCTGTTTTACCTTGTTTGTTAATAAAACATTGTTTTTATAAAACACAGATCCGGCGTCGGAATAAATCATGTGTCGCGAGGGCCTTCGCAAATATACATGAAAGTGGAGTAATGCGGAGGTTGTAATCATACTAGTAAAATATGCATCAGTGACATCTAGCGGTAAAATGTTGAAGTACATGTTATTTGAATGTTTCCGCGTCTCGCAATCATGTATGGGTTCGTTTCAGACACTAACACTGGAGACCTAACTGTATGCTACTAATGTACGTTTATATCCCCGAAGGGAGAAGCAGGGGCTAGCTGGGTACTAGGAATGTAATCAGAAATTTATGAGGTCAGTATAAAGGGAAAAAATGGTAAGATAGGAAGCCAATGGTATAAAATGGATGTGACCTTCTTGCAAGTGCTTTAAATAGGGAAAAGTGCGATAGGGGCTATAATAACCTCAACCATTCGGTGAGTGAAGTTATCGTATGCGACTGCCAATCAAGGTGTCTCGTTATCGATTCCCAGAACCGGCTAAAAAGTGTTGTTGGGTTTTCTTACAAGATTTTTTTTATAACGGCACGGAGTGTGGAAGATTGGTGGTGTTTCACGCCCCTGCCTCGGAGATCACATTAAGCCATCGGTCCCGGTTGCCAATGACATCGTTATTGGGAAGTCAGTGTCCTCCAATACACTGACAATTAGTTCAACGGGTTCAACCTTCGAATTCAGTTCGCCCTTAGGGTTATGGAGGTCCGATGACAGTCGCTCCGTGTTTAACTGATATTCAGGTAAAACCGGTTGACTAGTACTACTAGATTATTTTGGGTCGGCTACTAGACTAGTAGCCGACCCAAAATAATCTTAGGAGTAATAAAGGCTAGGACGATGATTCGTTCAAATGCGACGTTGCTTTACTAACTTAGCATCCTTCATCTTTTGATGAAACGGCAACCAGCTAATCAGCTATTTCTGCCAATGTCATGTATTAATAGTCTTTAAATCTTAAGTCTTCGAGTCTCGAAGTCTTCGTCGTGATGAAATTAATGTTATAAAATATAAAAAAATGTGGATGACATAAAATGGTGACCGTCTTTCGAAAAAACAAAAAACGATCTCATAACTTAGCATTATATAAAGAGTTATAGATGTGAATGTAACGTCAGTGTGACAACCTGTGACGATGACGCGTCGTCACGCACGACAGGCCTTAGAGTTAATAGTATGACAGGCACGCTGTGTTATAGTTTTATCAAGTCATGTGCTATCCTTTGTTATCGATGTGGAACATTTGATACGGATATTCAGATCAGCCACATGCGTGACGACGCGTCACCATGGCATGCGACGCCATGCTATGTGATAGTCATATTCCACTCGACGACTTACACAAATACGTCCCGGAATATCTCAAATGTATACGTGGATATTTAGTAAATCTATGAGTGTAGTGTGTTTATAAGATCAAAATATATGCAATCTCTTCAGCATATTTTCTAAGTTTATTCATGCACTTCATCATAATATAAGAACTAGGTATAAAAAGTGCGATATTCAGCACACCAGTGCGGAGACAATGCAGGCGACGGCGACGCGGCGACGTTCGTTGTCACCGCCTCTAAGCGTCCTCTGTTGTCTTTGTAAATGCTCTCGCGACACACTTGGAGCCTAGCTATGAAAGACCATTAGAAATCTGTTTTTGATTAAATCACGCTTTACAAACTCAAATGCTGTTTTCTTGTTCTTAATTTAACAAGGGTAAATTGGACTTTAGGACGTAAATAAAACAGTGGTGATATCACTACCGCCGCCCATGGGTAATATATTATTCCAAAGGTATAAAAAATGTCCGAGACTAATATTCCAATTATTTAACTGTCATAAAAATATTATTTTTAACACGGTTTTATTAGCTTGACCTGTATGTATGTAACGGAATCTTTTAACTTCATTTTCACCTACTTCTAGGATTCTGATTATTTGTAAAGGGTCGAGGACCGATAACAATACGATTTTTGACACAGTCGAGGGGATATAAAATAAAACAAAAAAGTTTAAGAGAAACTAAACAAACACGCTTTTGTAAATATACCTGGGGTGCTTTTTGAAAATATTTCAATAATGTCACCCCACATTTTACATTAAAATTATTTTCTACTTTAAAGTTCGATTGCTATTAAAGCGTGTATTTTTAGTTTTTTTAAACTATAATTTAATAGAATTAATAAAACTGTTGTGACGTTACCCTTTTTGCCCCAGGTTGAACAAGCGACAATCTCTTATAGTGGGAATTCTATGCCTTTGTAAGCAAAGAACAATTCACCGTAGAATATTGAAAATATTTTTCGTAAAACTGGGCGAATTTTACAAAGAGTTTTTGCTGATCCATGCACAGATTCAGCACAATGAAACAATAGCATACACTTTTTTAATATTATAAGGAGGCGATTGAGCAGAAAGGTCACATAGGGACTATCGTCGCTCATGGACAGTTATAATTCAAGAGTCACCAGTGCAAGCTTTCCCGTCCTTTGAGCCATCCAACGGTCTCCCCCTGAGAATCAAAGGGCCTCCCCCTTTGATTCTCAGGGGGAGACCGTTAAACAATAGCATACACTTTTTAAATATTATAAGGAGGCGATTGAGCAGAAAGGTCACATAGGGACTATCGTCGCTCATGGACAGTTATAATTCAAGAGTCACCAGTGCAAGCTTTCCCGCCCTTTGAGCCATCCAACGGTCTTCCCCTGAGAATCAAAGGGGGAGGATTGACTATGCTGACTTCATGCACTCAATGAAAAGATACAAAGAAAACTTAACAAAGGTCTTCTGTGAAGCCGTCATAACACTGCAGTCAACCGGGTCATGTTATTTTCTTTTTCTTAAAAGAAAACTTCCGCACTAGGAATAAATACTGTGTCGCGGGGGACTTTACAAACATACATGAAACGGACACAAAGAACACCCAGACTCAGAACAACAATTTGTGGATCACACAAAGTGTTGTCCTACGTGGGATTTGAACCCACGACACTTGGCGAAGTAGGAAACGGCGTGGTGTCCGTTAAACCACTAGGCCAAACGTGCAGGCAAATAGGCCGGTCATTTGTGCAGAAACTTGGCTCTCCCATAAGTACTTCGTAAATGGCTTCAAGGCTAGTTCTAAGTAAGGCAGATTATCTACAGCCTTTTATTATCCTCTGCTGAACATAGGTCTCTCCTTAGAAATGACGTTTTTGCCTACTATACTACATTGGCCAGACTGGTTGGCATAAGGCTTGTCTCAAGTTTTCCTTCTCTTTATTACAGTGATGTTGTTCTGCGTAGTTTGCTCCCTAAAGTGCCTACCACACGCGCAACTATCACCACATGTCGTGATGTAGGTTGGCGCGTGATACAGTTTTACCAACAACACGCACGGTGTTCCGTGTACAAGCCGGCCTGCGCAGGTAAAACTGTGGTGATAATTGCGCGTCTGGTAGGCCCATTAGTCGGCTCTTACGACACCCACGGGATAAAGAGGGGTGGTGACACTTCGTATTCTTAATTTGTCATTAAAGGGACTCCGACTCGAGTGTCCGGTATAAAATATTTATTTTTTACTGCTCACATCACTATTAGACTGAGATCCCAGTCAGCCCAGAATTACGTAATTTTAGGAAAGATGAAATTTTAGGGTCGGTAGTCTAATAATATACTCAGAAAGGAATGGATACTCACTAAGCTGAAAGCGGGGCCGTTTTACAGTTAGCAGGTATCAAAGGTGGAAAAAACCATGCTAACTTACGTCATTATAGGTAGCCTGAATCTTATATAATATCCATAAGTATAATATTTTAAAATATTTTCCAATCAGCCAGACACAGTCTGAGGGGCGTTTGACCCCCTAGACTAGTTTAAAGCTTATAGGAACATAACGCCTGTGCTACATTTACGGCAGACTTAAACGACATCATTCCAAAAATGACGTAAGTCTGGGCTGACTGGGATCTTGGAGTATATAGTTTCACATAGTTATATCATTATGTACCAAATCGTGCGTGCGTAGAGGATTTCTTTTATAAAATTATTTAGGCATGAACATTCACCCAAATGCTCGAAATACGAATGATTTGATTGGGATATGTTCCAGAGGTGGGTTGTGATTTAATTAAATTAATAACGGTTGGTTTGAATTCATTTTTCCATTTCGATTTACAAACAACGATTCTATGTCGGGGCTTTTTGATAACTGGATTCGCTTAATTATTTATTTAATTGACTAAAAGCGTTTATCCGTTTTTGAATGTTTGTGAATTCCAGAGAGTATAGACCGCATTTTTTCCGTTCCTTTCCCAAAATAACTGTTGCGGCTGGTTTAAGATCCCATTTAATTATGATGTGTTAGTACAAGTACGTATTTATTGATTGAATTGTCATTGTGCTCTGCAATGTACTTTTTGACAGCGTTTTTTGACAACTAAGAAGAGAGGTACATAATTTAATTAATGTTTTAATAATAAATATTTTGAACATCTGAATCTGACACACCGCCATCTCGCTTGAAACTAAGTAGAGATTGTATTTAGAAAGCTAGGAAGATTGATAGATTGCCCATATACTTTTTTTTTGTAAAAACATATATTATAATAAATAGAAAATACTCAAACACCGAAACAAACTTTTACAGATGATACAAACATTTGGTCCGACCCGGGCATCGTACCCAAGACCTCAAGCACAGTAGTCGCATACGCTACCTTCCATACTCCGGACTGCTATTACGAATTTCTTGTAAAAAAACCCAACAGTAGTCCGACCCGGGAATCGAACCCGAGACCTCTTGATCAGCAGTCACTTACGGTAACCACTGGCCAAACGAGGCAGTTTCCATGATGCATCTAATGACGATTTTATTTTTCATTAGATCATGTTTGCGTGAAAGTAAACCGTGAATTTTCGAATTTATAACATTACTACCTTTTGCCCGCGCCCGCATGTACTTATGTTGGTTATTGCGGTGAAGAGTGACTATGTCCTTCCTCAAAAATCAAAGTATCTCCATACAGAAATTTCATTGGAATCGGTACAGCGGTTTAGCTGTAAAAGTGTAACTCAGTCTGTAACTGAGTTACTTTGGAATTTATACCTAATATTAAATATGGATACCTATCTAATCAAAATGTTACTTACAATAATTGTGTCAAGATATTTTTTTTTATTGCCTGCCAGGTAGATAACCTGATGGAAAGCATGAGCGGTGAACTCAAGAGTAGTGGTCACCATCCTCATTGTGAATGCAGTCATGGATGGGTGAGCATTCTAACACATTGAACCCCTCCGTGTCTCGGAGAGCACGTCAAGCTCGGTCCTAATAGCTATATAAACATCTTTGCCAACCGTGACAGGTATTTTGTTTTTTTTTGTGCGTAAATCCCCTCGGATATCACCTACTGGTAGTTATGTAGGACTCAACCGACTAAAAACCGCACACCGTCTCTAGTACTAGAAGCCGGGGAACCAGGTGCATCATCATCATCAACAACCCATAACGTCCCATTGTTGGGCTCGGGTCTCCTCTCAGGAGAGGGTTAAGGCCATACGTCCCCACGCTGGCCAAGTGCGCGTTGGGGACGGAACCAGTTGCATACTCGAAAGGAAATCCCTGGAACCCCGACGTACCTCGGGCCACCCACTATTTGTAGGTGGCCCCCTACTGTGTAGGAATACTAACACTTCACTAACTTCACATCAGAATTGGACGCGAGCACATTATAGAGCTCACGCCGCCCGCCCCGGCCTGCTTCTGCTAGGGTAACTGGTGGCCTCACCTGTCACCCTCAGGCTTGCGCTTATGGAGGAGGTATTTACAGCGCTAAAAAGTCCGACAACGGTCTACGAGTATATACAGAACTTCAATATAGCCTAGTACTTGGACCTCCACAAGGTCGCAGTCGCTCCACATAGGCAGTCAATTTACGTTAAAAATTCAGCGGAATCGCAGTAGATTTAAAATCGACCACAACCTAATCAAATCAAATCAAAATCATTTATTCATCTAAGACACCAAGTGACACTTATGAACGTCAAATTGAAGCTATAGTTAAAAATCATAGATCGACACAAACAGAGGCCACAGCATGTGCTGTATTGTCGAGGTAAGTTAGGCGAAAACACCAAAATCTACTGCCTGCCTGTGTCGATCCATAACTTCCAGTTTCCAAAATGCGTAGAGCTCATGAGAAGAATACTGGCAAAGAAACTCATGGCTACTCTTTTTCAAAATCTGATTTTCAGGTACAATAGTGTTAGTATTACATGTAAGGTAAACAGTATGCAAGCTGTTGCCACCTGAAATTCCTTTTATTAAAAAGCTCCAAAATCTAACGCGCAAACAAACAAAAAACACTCAGTGATAACGTTGAAGGTTTGAGTCTATTAAACATAGAACAAAATAGAAACAAGGTGCACATCCACTTACATTCAGTTGCAAAATCTACTGTTGAAAATAATTCGTGACTGGATTAAGAGGCTAGGGTTGCAGTTGAACGAACCAGAATAATAGTATTGTCTAAAGAATCGCTGACTAGGCCGACCAGACAAGCAGCACCCGTTCACGAGTATGACGCATGGACCAGCCATCATCTCCTTCGCCATATCAGAGGGAAGGAAACGACCCGCCCCACGACGACACCGCAAGCAATGACATTTTAGTGAGCATGACAAACCATAGTCTAGATACTGATAAAAATCACTACTAATTAAATTACCATGATAATCGCCACGCATTACTTTCAACTAACAATGGTTTGTTAATATTTAGCTTTATTAAAAGACAAAGAAGTTTGTGTGCATCTATTTAAATTCTAATGACACCTTAAGCCCATGACTGTTTGTCGTTTAGATAATCGTTGATCGTATAGTAGGCTTTCCTAATAAGGTGATTTTTTACAGTTAGCTTGAATTTATTTACAGGAAGGTCGATTACATGTATAGGAATTTTATTATAAAAACGTACACCAAGACCTTCGAACGAGTTGTGTACCTTATGTAATCGATGATAGGTACCAATGAGTTTAGATTTGTTTCTAGTATTAATATTGTGTACATCACTGTTTTTCTTATAGTCATTAATGTTGTGTCTAACAAACATAATATTAGCAAATATATACTGTGATGCAACAGTTAAATAACCTATATCTTTAAACAACTCTCGAAGAGAGACTCTAGCACCTAAATTGTACATTGAGCGGATGGCTCGTTTTTGTAGAATAAAAATCGTTTCAATATCAGCCGCCTTGCCCCAAAGTAGTATACCATAGGACATGACGCTATGAAAGTAGCTAAAATAAACTAACCTAGCTGTGTCCGTATCAGTGAGCTGACGTACCTTCCATACTGCATAAGCTGCCGAACTAAGTCTACCCGCAAGGCTATCTATCTGGGCTCCCCATTGAAGTTTACTATCTAATGTAATTCCTAAGAATACTGTTGTAGTTTAGGATAAAAGGTTAGGAGGGACTCACGTATCTATCTATGATGCAAAACATTTAATATTTACTCCAAAAACCAACCCACTTTTCATCCTAAAACTATTTCAACTTGCGATATATTATCACCATTACGCACCAGGAAGGAAGGGTACGAGTGGAATTTGTTGGAGAACACACTTGGATACGTTTCAAATGTAAATAAGTCGGAAAAACAGCGATAAACTGCCATCATTTGTGCCCTCGTAAGATTACGTATGCAGTAAACAAACATATTAGAGAAACATTATCGAATAGTGTATTTCTATTAAGATTTTTTTCGCCACCCTTCAAAAGATGAGTTTGGTAAACGATTCAGTAATACTAATATGTCATTTATTTATTTTTGAAGTGAAAACTTCTTTAGGCGCAGGCGCGTTAATCACTTTTTGGGTGAACAAAAATCAAGGAACTCGCGTCATCCTCACCGAACGCTTACCATGAGCTATATTTTTTTACTTGTTTTTATAGCGCATTTTATTTAAAGAGCAAAGGGGTTCATTTCAGGTGAGCTCAAACTGCTGTTTGTTTACAGTTTTGATTTTTAACTTCTGCAGCAGTTCTCATGACTGCTTTGTGCTTTATTTTCAAATTCCGAAATCCTAAGAGATATGACCTATGCGTTTCGTAAAATATCCACATGTTTTCTGTTTCGACGTATTTTTGTTAACATGACAATACATATAATATAATTAAAGATATTAACTTTTGTCAACAATTGCACTTGAATGTAGATTTTGTTCAAACATTTTCAGAGATGAATAGTAATATTTTCAAATTTCTAATTCAGTTCGCTCCAAGGTTGTGGAGGTCACATGCCAGCGCTCCGTGGAAAAACGGATATTCTGGTTAAACCGGTTGAATTTGTAGCCGACCTCAAATAACTTTTAAAAGACTTCAAAAAAGGAGGACTTTCTCAATTCAACTGTTTTTTTTAAACACTGAATTATTTAACAAACAGAAAATATTACATTTCCTTAGGTGAGTAGTTTCACTGGTCTTAATCCAACACTTTAATGTACCACAAACAAAGTATGGAAAGCCAGCCAACAACAACAATAGCATCTATAAAATAAAAACAATCACAAAGTGAACATAACTTTAAAAGTCCTATTCAAGTCCTGCTAGTTTATTTTTTTATTTCTCCGCAGTATAACTTCATCGGATACTAAATAAAGTCTTCACACACGTTCACACTCGATTGACTCTCGAGTGAGAGTTTGTGAACGCACCCGACCCGGCGTTTCCGGACAAGGCGCCGCTGTGACGCCGTCCGGTTCCGACAGAGCGGCAACATGGCGGACGCGGAGCCCGCGAAAAGAAAAAGATGGCGGGTACTAATACACCCATTACCGCCAACTCTATTGAGTGTTAGTTACTTATTGCTTGGCATTTACTCAGCGGCAGTTGAATGTTAAATATCTGGCGATTTATTTGAGGATGTTATGCTACTTTCTAGGAAATCTCTAGGAAGTCTTCTGTAAATATATTGAGAGTGCTTTAGTGTACGGAATAGAGGCATACGAAGAGACTGATCAGATCACCCTTAAGTACCTGGTAAATGACTTTTTTTTAGACGGAGTGGAAAATCCCTTCGGATGTAGCCTCAAACGTCTTAACTTAAATCAGTTTAAACGTAAATTATTCGCCTTACTTTTAAGCAAATGTTACTATACTACTAACGAATTTCGCAGTGATAAAGAAATATAATAAAATTGTACGACTGCGTCGGTGGCGCAGTGGTAGCGTATGCGACTGCTGTGCTTGAGGTCTCGGGTTCGATTCCCAGGTCAGATCAAATATTTGTACGATCTGCAAATATTTGGGTGTTTTCTATGTATTAATAAAAAAAAAGTATATGTATATGTATTTATATCAGTTGTCTAGTACCCACAACTCAAACTCAGCTTAGCTTGGGACTAGATGGCGTTGTGTGTTTTGATATCCGAAATATTTATTATTTATTTATATAATTTAATGCTATGTGGCGACTTCCACATGCAGCTCAACAGAAATATACTACAGCGCCATCTACCGAAGTTACACTGAACTACGGAGTAACGAAGCCAACTAAGAAACTACCAATCCTGAATCGCGCAGTGAAAGTTCGCGCGCCAATTAAGATACATACAACATCCCAACATCAACCGTTGGGCAGTTGGCCCGCCAGGCATGATCACCTCGCCTGGTCGGAGGATCCTCCCTTTGTGTTGGTGGGACATGACACACCTGTCCCCCACAATGGTGACCCCGACGTGATTGAAAGCAGCCTTCGATGCTTCGTGCATCAGCACGCCACCATCATGTTCACTCCCACAGCAAGTCTCACAGCCAGCCAGCTACCTCGGCCTCAACAGGGATACACCACACGCAGGAAGCGACCGCTCCAGCCTGGTTACCCCTACGGCCTCATCAGCGTCTAGGCACAGCACACTGCACCTACGGTCCATGTAAGAAGAGCATCTCTCTCCCGTCTACGCAGCAGCCAGCCATTACGCAGCAACCGCCCCGACTCATTGGGGACCTCACCGCAGCACCGCGCACCGCACTCAATCCCGACTCACTGGGATCAGCGGACTTCAGCCCCGACTCACTGGGACTAGCGGCATTTAGTTCCGACTCACTGGAACTTGCGGCACTCAGTTCCGACTCACTGGAACTACTCACTCCTGGCACTGGCAAGCTCCGCAACAGAGCACAGACAGCTGACACATCATGTATCGACCCCCGGCTTGGAGGGGAGTGAATGTTTTGTAAAATTGTAATGCTATTGTCTAGAACTAAGATTAGTTCATAAGATTTGAAATTTTTACACCAGAAATGGTATAATATAAGGAACGTATTATAATGTGATAATATATTTTGTACAATATTCTAACAAATAAATCTATCTTTCTTTGGGGATTCAGGACGAAGGAGCATGTGGTGTTTCTAGCATAAACCACTCTGACGCCAGCCCACAGTAAGGTATCAGACCTTACTGTGGGAGGACCCGGACCATGAAATGACTATCACCAGTGGTGACAGTCATTGCTTTGCCGTTGTTTATGGGTGATGATTCACCACCCATGAACAACGGCAAAGCAAGACTCACAAGTGTGTTGGTGAGTTTTGAGGGGCTCTCCCCCAAGAACTAATGTTGGGAAAGGGGCTAGTTGAGCTCCATTTACTTAGCTGACTTACTCGTTAAAAAATAACAAAAAAAAATTTACAGCAATTTTTTGTTCTGTTTATGAATAAAGCAATGTTTAAGGTATTAGAACACTGCTCGCATTTGAACTGTTTTAATTCTAAAAGTTATCCTGTAGACATAAGAAAAGAAAACCGAAAAACTACTGCCCTGCGCCTAACCTAAGTGAATATTTTGAGCAAATTCTGAATATGATAAGGCCTTACTTATAATTAAGATAGGCGAATCCAGTAAGGATGACAATCGAAGGTTTTTTTATGGAATAGTGGGCAAACGAGCTGCAAACGTGGCGGCAGAACGAACACCAGGTTTTCCATTAATACTTTTTCTTTCCTATTTTTTGAGATATTTTTCTCAACTGTCGTACTTTGAGTAATTCTCTAAAAACGAAATTAAATGTTTGGAAATTCCAGACGACTTTTGAATATCTGACATCCCTAATCGAAACCAATATCATCTAAGTATTTGCAATAGGAAAAATACGAGACTGACACAGATATTTTCAAGGTAGTAGAGCCAAGCTGATTTCAGCACGAACGGGCCGGCTCGACCGGGGCGGTACTACCCTCGCACAGAAGATCAACGAAAAATGACATCGTTCGTGCTGTCGTGTATCGTTGGTGAGTGCGAGACCGGAGGCCCAACGATGCGAAAGCATCACAAGGCCACCATGGTGTGGGTCACCATGCTGCATTGTTGCATTGTCCACCACCACTCTTGGATTCTGCTTATGCTTTCCATCAGGCGGAGTAGTCATTTTGGCAGGACCATACATAAAAAAAAGAGAGATAACCAGGGTTTCGTACGAAACTTTTTATAAGCTCCGCTCCAAAATGTTTATTAGCTTACTAGCTTTTGGCTGCGGCTCCACCCGGGTGTATGTCGTTTATTGCGGTAAAGAGTAGCCGATGTCCTTCCTAAAGAATCAAAGTATCTTCAAGCCAATTTTAATTGAAATCGGTGCAGTGGCTTAGCCGCGAAAGCGTAACAGGTAGACAGATGGAGCTACTTTCGAATTATAGTATTATTAGTTTGGATTTTGGTCAATAAAGAAATGCTTTCAAACATGATTGTTAAACAATTAGCGTCATGGTACATTTATCAACAAGGGTTTTAGAAAATTAATGTTATATGACAACAAATTAATGACTTTCGGTTATTTAAACTTGTATTGCTAAACTTTGTTTCCCGCCAAATATGTGAAAGGATACCTACGTTTTTATGTATGACATTGACATGAAAGTTTCATAATGTAAGTTAATTAAAGAATAAGTTATTTTCTGACCTTGTTTATGCGCAAAAGGATCTTTATAAATGGATAAATAGGCAGACTAATCTCCCTTCTCCCTAAAGCGTCGGTGCGTGAGTCGGACTCACAATTGCTCGATGTTTTTTACGCCAATGAATTTCGATGTTTACTACACACTCGGTGTCTCGTGACAGCTATACTTTTTAACCGACTTCCAAAAGGAGGAGGTTCTCAATTTCTTCGGTATTTTTTTTTTAATGTATGTACATTGACTACTCCGTCAATTGTTGACCGATTTTGAAAATTGTTTTTGTATTCGAAAGGGTATGCTCCCCATGTGGTCCCATGGCCACCATATCAGGATCTGATGATGGGATCCCAAGGAAATTGAAGGAAACCCTCAAATTTACATGAGCGCCTGCAATAAAGTTAAGGCAATTGTCTGCATGCTTTCATATTCTGTAAACATCATGTCGGAAATATTTATTTATTATTCTATACAGTATGTTACCTTTAGTCGTATTGTTTCAAGTTATTTAGGTGAAATGATGATGAGAGACTTGAGAAAGACTAAAAAGCGAAAAATAAAAAAAAACTTCGTTTAAAAAAACCGACTTCAAAAACTGAAAAGTATAAAATAACTTCATTTGTATGTGCTACCTATGTTTGAAGTCGGTGCCGAGCCAAAATGTAATAGTAGGTACCGCACTCGCCGCGCGTGACCTTGAGAGGGATAGCTGCTCTTCGCGTAGGACAAAACAACCGAAGCGTCGGTGAGGTCGTTGACGTTCGTCTCGAAATATAGCGAGTGTGGTACCTACTATTACATTTGGCTTGGCGCCGAATTCAAACCTATGAATAGGTAGCACATACAATTTAAGTTATTTTATACTTTTCAGTTTTTGAAGTCGGTTTTTATAAACGAAGTTTTTTTTTGCTTTAGATTAAAAGACATGCTTATTAAACTATTTGAATAACCCAATGTTATTTTAGCAGATGTTGCAAATGTTTTTATTGTATTTATTGTTAATATTTTGTAGATGTAAATGAAAGGTTCTTTATGTAAACCGAATATATTTCGCGTTCTTCTATTTGCTAATACATTAATTAGTTGAGCGGATTGACTGAGATTGACTGATACTAACGGACGATGCGGACTGACTAGTCCCAACGTGGGTTAGCTATCGGAGGTGCGGACTGACTGCAGACTCCAACGGAGTCTTAAATTAAGTTGTGGGTAAATACATTATTTTTATACATCATATGACAAAAATCTTAAAATAAGTAGTGGTTAATTACACTATTACGTAAAAATATTGTACGTGACCTTCCACCAGCACGTCAGTTGGCCTGACCAGCGGTCAGGCCATCCTCCGCATGCCAGCAGCCACATCACAGGCTCCATGCTACGGGGAGCCACGCCTTGCAGGACTTGAACATCAGTATTTTTTCATCGCCACACACACGAACCAAACCGCTGTGTGGCATCTTAAGGGTGACATCTTTCACCCGTATCCTAGAGCCCTAGGAACTAATGGAACTCCTAAGCATTTTTTTAAACTAAACAAAGGACATCAAAATAAAAGTTTCAAACAGTTTTCTTAACTTACCTAATGGGCTCTTGATAAACTACATGATTACTACATGATATACACAGATAGACACAATATACTTGTTGAGTTCCAAGCGAAGAAGAAAGGACTCGAGACTGAAAACATTCCTTTAAATATACTTTCTCCCGGATTATTTATTCTAGAAATCTCCCACCTATAATCTCAATATGACAGACTTCAATGACACTGTCATAAACGTTCATAAACCATCAAACCATATCAAAACATTTTTTAAACACTATTCACATTAATCTACTTCAAATCACAAAATTACGCCCTCTCTCGCACAATCAGCGAACGACAATCTAATCCATTCCTGGTTGAACGTAATCTTTACCAATAGTGCACAACCAGTTTAACAGAGGGCGCTATTTTCAAAATCCTTGTTATCTTAAAAAAAAGGTGTTACAAAGTAAATATAAAATAAAATCATTCGATAAACGAAAACTCTATGGGCATATCTGGATGGGACGGATTTATGTGTTAATGCCAACACTAGTTCCGATCGATAACAAAACCAGATAAATGTAATCAATTTTATAATTAACAAATTTGAATTTATGATCATTCAATTTGAATATCCAAAAATAACAACTATTTACATATTGTTTTAAGTCCTCATGACTGCTTTGTTTAGTGAGCTTATTATATATTCTTATTATCATCACCATCATCATCATACGCCTATCGCAGTTCGCTGCTGGACATAGGCCTCTCCAATGGGGGCTATCGCGTGTGAATTTGCCACTAGAGGCGCTTGTGTCGCGTGAGGTCCAATAACATTCACTTTTCACTGGTTGTGGCGGGCTTGGTGACGTAAATTATAATTTATTTAATTTATCTGCTGAAAAGTGATCTTCTTCGTGAAATTATCGAAAGTTTTGAATATTTGGCAATTAATATAAACGCTTTGAAAGCGGAATTAAGAAAAGGAGGCGCACGGACGGAATAATTGTATAACTAATAGTATTGCAAGTGAAATGTCCTTTCTCTATAAAGATGAGTTTATCAGTTTGGATAAATAAAAGCACATAGAAATGATAAATTATGAATATTGCTTGAAAGAAAGTAGCCTCTACTATTTTTAACCGACTTATAAAAAGGAGGAGGTCGTCAATTCAACTGTATTTTTCTTTTTTTTTCTTTTGTTACCTCATAACTTTCGACTGGGTGAACCGATTTTGATGATTCTTTTTTTATTTGAAAGCTGGTGCATCCCGTATGGTCCAGATTGAAGTCGGTTTTTTATGTTAAAATTTGTGATTACTAAATTCAAACAGTTCCTTGTTCCTTATTCAAAAAAAGTATTGTGATTTTTATGTTTGGACAAATAAAGATAAAAAGAAAAAAAAATGTAAATAGAAATAATAAGCATATTTCAGAAGTTATTATACCAAAAATAACTGCTTTTTATCACAGACCTTCTATGATACCTGTTATCGCTAGAAAATTTTAAAACATAATCTAATATCTACCATTGTTTATTAGTTTCGACAAACAACTCAACTATTTCTCATTGTATGGATTTACAATGTTTAATATTTATTTGTATAGCAGTGTATTTTAAAGGGAAAGGGAAGCATAAACAAAAGTTTACGTAATTAATTAATTTATTATTTTTATTAAGTTCCTATATAATTCCTCAGAAAGCTTATTTACAATAAGTTCTTTATGAAATTGGTAAGCATAAAAATATGATTCTTCCTACAAGACCTACCAAACTAATTGGTAACTTATTACTCAGAATATTTATCCTCGGGGTTAAAATGTTTTTTACAAACACGAGAATGTTTAGTCGGATTATAGTAATTCCTGCGAATCGCCACTAGTCAATTTAGAACAGTTTTATCTATTAGAAACATGTGTCCTTCTTTTTTTCCGAACAAAACGAACTGTACAACATTGCGACATAGCTACTCGATATGATGACAGTTATTTATAATTAATACCTAAACTTAATGAGATCCAAGATTTCAAACTTTGTTTCGGCGTTGATCCTTTAACAACAGTCGCCTTTGACAGCTATACCTCTGGACCTTAGTCAACAGTGGCGCCAACTGGTGAGCAAAGAAACGATAGTCCCCATTGCACCCCATTTGTTTCGATCCTCGGTTTCTCGAGTTTTCGTCTCGTATATGATGGGTTTTAATTACTTTTAATTCATGCAGAAATATCTAGAATTCTAGACTGAGCCGATATATATTTTGTAAACATAGAAACGAGAAGCTTTTTTCTAGTAAAAGCTGGTTGGATTATTTATTACCCTACCTATTTAGCAAATTATTATTAAGAATCTGGCTCGTCATTTATTTATAGCTACAGTGTTTAACGGTCAACATATATTTTTAACCTGAAAGTTACTTATTTAATTTTTAAGCTATTGCGTCGCAATAAAGATTAGGTTAAATATTAAGACATTCGTGTTCCGTCTGGCTTTCCCATAATTAAAATGAGACGAAAATCCTAAAATTAATTAAAAATCTGGAAATTTAAGATCCTCGAAAATCCGAAAATTCTAATCGGAACAGATAATAAGATCATCTAAGTACTTGCCTATGCGATGTAATAGTTCTAAATAAATACATAAATAGTGACGTCATCTGCAATGTGCTATGTAATACCATAGTCAAACAACTCAGACAAAACAAAGTCAAAATTACGTGTATGGAGTGTAGAGATAAGGAGTACAATCTAGAAGTTAAAAAAGTGTCCGTCAAAATGCGCTAAATAGGTGACACCACTGTGCAAAGTGTGTAAATTTTAAAGAATTAGAAAAGATAATCAAATGAACTATTATTTGTTTATGTTTGTCGAACAGGATACTATGCAAAGTTTTGAATTTTTAAACCACAATTTAATTATTTGATTATGTTTGTCAGACACTTAGTACGCAAATTTTTTAATATTTAAACCACAATTTTATAAAAAGAATTAAAACGATATCATTCACTCTTCTCACTCTAGCGCCTTTGTGGTTGGTTCTCGAACTATTATTTAGTCATGTTTGATGGACAATTTTCCCCTTATAAACCCATCAAAGATTGTACTCCTTACCTCTAAACTCCATGATTACGTGTATATGATATCGTTAACACACGTCATAACTCTCACCTTCAAAACTAGATGGCAGCACACGTAGATCCTATTAAATTATATAAGACGCGTCACCCCGGCCCTGTGTTGTTAATCCGTCTTTTGTTGACTACAACGGAAATTGCCCGGAGACGGGCAATGTTGCAATGGTACACCGCTCTCGTGAACGACTGTAATACCTGTTTATGTTGCTTTTGTACTCGCAATTTGTGCACTGGGGTGTTTGGAATTGACTTTACAAAGCGACTTAACTCCTGTTTGATGTTTCGCGTAAATATTGACGCTTGGTTCTATTTCTGAATAGTTTGGTTACTAAATGTTACTGGCTAATTAAGTATTTAATTTAGTAAGAACTTTATCAAAAAATATTTATGTAAATAACTAGTAAATAATCAAAGACGTCGAGTTGCGGAAACCCAGCCTGTGGGCTCAAGTTCAACTAGTAAATAAGAACTTGCAACACATTGCATGCCGCTGTTTGAACCTAAAACTAGTCCCTGACTACCAGGTCCCCTGGTAACCAGGGGGCTGACAAACGTAATATAAATAAATTACATTTACACAATTACTCATGTTTATTATAAAATTGTCGTGTATAATCCTCGAACTGTGGCTTATCAGAACAGGCCAGTATTATAACATTTCTGCTCCTCATTCTACATTTTTCGTAATTAAATCAATTCATTTACCGTACCTTGATAGACGCTTCCCAGGAGGCCAAATAGAATTCATCCATTTCCAATTAGAGGTATATTTTTTTCCAAAACGATCCTCAGACCAATTAGAGGCTCGCCGGTTGATGTATCGACAATTTTATATCTTGATCAAAATTTATATCCGGTGGGAAATCGACGGGTATCCGGAGTAATTGTGCCGCGGTTCGCCGGCCTCCGATTGTCGGATTACGATTTTGTCTAGACAACGATGGCTTAAAAAAAAGAATGGGAGACATTTCTTTTATCTTGTAGCGCTGTTCCATCAATTAGGTCGGTACAAATCACTGTAAGGCGGTATTGTTATGTTTTTGTTACGTCACAGTTCATTTAACATTCATATTTAGTTATTGTTTTCAGTTTTTTTTTCTTTTCAGTTGACTCTTGTAGTAGGAAAGTTTTTGGTAATAAGTATTGTACAGCAAGTAGAAGATAGGGAACTAAGCTTAGTTTCTGATTTATAATTTAGTTGAGTTTATTCAAGCCCATTTTTTGACGTTAAATCTAGAAACTTTGGTTCCCAACATCAACCGTTCACGGTTATCCAGGCCTGGCCAGGCTTCCTCTTTTAATGTGGGAGGGACATAATACCACTTCCTTAACGTGTATGTATGGCTGAAAATTTCACACCATATTGTGGTCAAAACATCGTCAAAACGAACACACCTCTGTCCACGCTGCCAACACCGCCGTCCCGCTTTTTCGTGCTGTATTTTTCGTTTTCGTGTCTGTGGCCTTAGGACTTCGGCGTCCATGGGTAATCATCAGTTACTATCAGACCTAACTTGTTGCAGTTTTAAAGTTGTAATACAAGAATTATTGCTATTTCTTAGCAAGAAAATTAAAAACTATCATAGTCAAGGTGTAACAAAATTAAAGATCATTATTTTATTTCAGATCTCACGGACTTCAAAGCCAGTTTCTATTTGTAACTTTAACAAGTTATTCTGCTAGTTTTCTGCTTGGTTTTTGTCCTTTAGTCGTAAAGGAAGTATTAAGGTGGAAAATTAAACTAACAACTAAGTGCTACATTAAATTTTCAGAAAAGAAGTTCAATGCAATGTTTTTGGGGCCCTGAAAATTAGGTTGCCTTAGTTTAAGCTAGGTTACACTAGCTGTGGTTAGAATGAGCATATGAAGGCCAGTATAACCTGGTGGAAACATTTAAGCTACGCGAGCACTGGTTTAAGCTGTTACCTCTCCGGTTCCTACAGCACAGAATGTTGTATGTGCCATCCTCACATGAGCAACACTTTGTGTGGTCCACAAATTGTTCTGAAGCTGAGCTGCTGAGCTATTGTTTTTCTGTTTGTTTCATATGCATGTTCATCATGCATGTTTGTGAAGGCACTCACGAGGCAGGATATATTACTAGTATGGGAGCTCAGGGAGCTGTCTTTTTAAGAAAAAAAAGGAAAAAACATCATGGAGTTCAAAGGTACAAGACTTAATTAAACAAGTAACGAATTATGAAAAAAAAAACCCGACTGCATCAATATCTGCATCTTTATTTAATTCATTGGAGAACTGAAAACATACAAAGAACTGAAAAGAAAAGGTTTATTTGATTTTTTTTTTCAAATCTATTGACACCACTGAAATAAAAATACGACAAGCCGTTTAGGCTCTAGGGCGTGCTAAAGAAATATATATACATACATACACTCGAAAAAACATAACCCTCCTTCTTTAACAGTCGGGTAAAAAGTGAAATCAACCTTTTTTGAAGTCCATTTAAAATTCGTTCAATACTTAACATAATTACTCTCGATATTTTGCCAATATAGTCCGCAAATAGTGGATAAACTGTCACAATTACTGCCATAGCTGTCAATAGTACAAAGGGAGTATGCGATGGGACAAATTGTGCTCGTGTGGGTAATTATCGCAGAACCAGCCTCGGGGACATTGCGATTGGTGCGCTGTAATCGTTTCGTTGACACTGTCCGCTGGGTGTGGATATATTATAGTTTTTTGTTTCGGGAATCATATTAATAATTGCTTTGGAATGATGTTATGGGTGCGTTCTGAAGTGTTTAAAATTGAATGTCTTATTAAGAGATCGATTCTTGAAATTTAAAAGATCTAGGATTTAGGAAGATCTAAATAGATTCCATGGAAAGAAGGTTTATCTGAGAAATCTACTCGTTTTAGTATTAATGTTATGTTATGACCAATTAAAGTCATAACGACACGTCAAGTGTACAGACTACTCACATTCAGGCTACTTGACTAAAGTACCTGACATTAATTATTGAGGTGAGTACACATTCGCTAATCACTTTCTTATTGATGCCATTAAATCATCATCATCAGCCTATCGCAGTCCACTGCTGGACATAGGCCTCTCCAATTGTGCGCCACTTGGTTCGATCCTCGGCTTCTCGCATCCAGCTCCTGCGAAAAAAATTGCCATTAAATCATAAATCACACATATAAAACTTCACATAAAAAACAATATAAATATATGTTTTGTAGGTATATGGCTGTGCTAATATGCACACTTACAATACACGAACAGTATGCGACACAAAGGTTACTAGTAATTTCTATTGAGTCGTCTCATGACACAGTACGATCCCGTGACCACTGTCAAGATAATAGCTCTCAGCAATTACTGGAAACTAGCTTTGTGTTAACTGGTGTGGATTATAGGCTGTTTCGAGAGCTCGGCAGTGAACTCAACAACCTTCGCGCTCTGAAGTGCATGCTTCACATAGCTTTGTATATTAACTTTAACTGACGGCACATTCCCCGTACTATATTGGTACTACAGTATTTCATTTACACTTCTTTCTGCTTTTGAGCTATTTTTAATACGATTGTGGTAATTTTCATGTGCACCGAAAAATATATGTTAATGCCATCTAACGAAAATATAGCAAGTTAATTCTGAAAGTTCACAGATATCAAGTGATCTTTGATTTGTCTATGTCAGTAGGTAATAATTTTTACGAAATATAAACCATGACAGTTAGCTTTTCCTACTATAAGTAGGAAATAATCTCCAGTAGTAGTGTGTGTCATTTCTAGGAGTGCTAAAAGGAACCTAGTTTTAAAGCATATTTCTATACGATAACAGTTTCCTACCAACAGGCAACTTTATATTAAAACTAGTGGTTGCCCGCGGCTCCGCCCGCGTATACGAGTATAGTAGCCTATGTGTTATTCTGATGTATAAGCGATATTACTGTAAAGTTTCATCCAAATCCGTTCAGTAGTTTTTGCGTGAAAGAGTAACAAACATTCATCCATTAATTCATCCACACTTACAAATTTTCGCGTTTATAATATTAGCATAGATAGTGTAGATATAGATAACAAATCAAACAGTTATTATTTTAAAATAAAAAAACAAAACAAATAAATTAAATTGAACTGTCTGTTTGTTATTTTAATGTAACAGCTTTTAATTGAATGCATATATGAAAGCACATACCCGTCTATGCGGTACATATATCAATTGTTCAATTTTGAAATTTTTTACCAGTCTGCCTGTTGGCTCTGACTAATTTCTGAAACGGACAGACCGATTTTGGCGAGACTCACTGACAGATAACTGACGTTATAAGGAGTGACTTATCTATGATATTGGTAATGTTTTTTGTACTAGTGAAAGATGTAGGTAATGATTTAAATCGGTTTTTTAATTAAAATTTGTAAAAATTTTGCAAGTTGCTAATTCTACTATCAGCACTTCTATTCCAACAAACGATTGTAAAATAACCTGCTTTAGGAGGGCCCAATAAATCGCATTGGTGCAATGCAGAGCCAAGTATTCCCGTTCGAAGCCGTGGTTTATCCATCTGAATGCGGCAAGAAGCTTAACTCTGTTACCCAGAGCAACGATTGAGGCTAGAATTAAAACGGAATTAAATCAAACTGGCTGTCTGCAATGACTTGCGGCGCCCGGGAATAAAATTAGTTGCATAAAAAAGTAAAATTTAATTTGCGATTGCGAATAAAAGTTTTTATTTTGATTTGTTTTAAATTGAGTTCCAGTTAGTCTTTTTTTTAAAGTTTTTTTTTAATGTTGAAACTCAATTGGACAGTTTATTCTGGTGTATTTTTTATGATATAAGAGGTATAAAATACTAAATATTCAAAAATAAAAAAATAATATTTAAAATAAATAATAATTTACCGAATCGGTCCAGAAATAGCGAAGTTATGATGTAACACAAACGAAATAACCAAAGAACCTTTTTCAGTTTAAAATAAAATAGTTTCATTACAAAAATAGACAAGGGAAATCAGAGTATGTAAACTAGTTAAGCTTTCACTGCTAAACCGCTGCACCGATTTTCATAAAATTTGCCATGAAGATACTTCGATTTTTGAGGAAGGATATAGATTACTTTTTACCACGATAACTTAGATACACGCGAGCGGAGCTGAGGGCAAAAGGTGGTTCAGTATAAATGAATTATTAGGTACTATGTTTAAAAAATAAAAATGTAAAAGAGGTACAGATATAAATATCCATACGATTTTAAATTATAATTTAAACTGCAATTAGTTTGTAAAGAAATCACTCGCTGCTTCTAATGTCTCCATTTCCATTGCACTAAACGTATTTCTGAATGCGATCCCTTTGCACTAAATTGTTTATGGTACTCCATTCAACCTCTTTGTGCCATAGAGCTCTTTGGAGTGATATTTAGCAGAAGTCTTTGAAGCGGCGTTTTGGCGCCAATTCTATGAAAACGATTTCATGTGCTTACGTTGAAATGGGTTCTGTCTGAATTAACTTTTTTTGATGTCAATGCACAATTATATTCTGTTTTTGATATGTAAAAATAATGCTTTTTTATCTTGTAACGCAATATTTACCTGTGTTTGTTGAATTGAAAGGCTTTTGCTTATTCCGTTTATATTATTTTAATGTAGTGTGAATCTATTATTAATTCTATGTATTGAATATAATGTAAATATATTTGGATGTATATGTAATATATTTGGATGGTTACGTAGCCACAACGTTGTCTTACCAGTCCCCAGCCCGCATTTAGCATGCGTTGGTACTTATTATGGCCTTCACCCTCTCTTGAAAGGAAACCCGAGCCTAGCAGTGGGACATTATGGGTTGTTGAAATAAACAATCGCCTGTCACTGTTGGGGTATGGGCCTCCGGTATCCTCATTCACTCGGTGAAACACAGCGCAGGCGCTGTTTCACACCGGTTTTCTGTGAGGTCGTGGTATCACTTCGGTTGAGCCGGCCCACGCATGCCGAAGCATGGCTCTCCCACGGTTTCAACTCTCCCAACTCGCCTAAACCATAAAAATACTTATAAAGATCTGGAGTGGAACATAAAATTACATACACAACCAACGCTTTATATATCTACGTACGAAATCCCTAATTGGTGTAATTCGTTAGCGTATTGGCTCGATCTGTTTGCCTGGCAACGAGTCAAACCTGACGGCCGACTCAATTATCACACCCAGGTTTGTTAATTGACATTCGTATTAATACAATTACTTTGTTTTATTTGAAATCCCAAGACACAATATGGTTTTGTTGAATTTTACCTACTAGCCGAGCCCCACATTATAATAACTATAAATTTAAAATTAATAAAAACCCCTATGCAGCATCAGGTCGAAGTTATCAATTACATAATTGTCATTTAACGATTATACTGGCACGTTTTGCAGACATTCGGTTATTCCTCCCCACTTTCACCCCCATAACTTTTAAACGACTCAACCGATTTTCATGAAAGAAGAAGTAGTAGTTGCTAAGAACACTCGCACCTTTCATACAAAAAAAAACTAAATTGAAATCGCTTCATCCGTTCGCGAGCTACGGTGCCACAGACAGACAGACACGTCAAACTTATAACACCCCTCTTTTTGCGTCGGGAGTTAAAAATAGGTAAAGTCGTGGGGCAAAGCTGGTCTAAAAATAGTAGCCTAAGTTACTCCTTATATCATCAGCTATCTTCCATTGAAAGTGTTGTCAAAATCCACCCAGCGGTGCCAGAGATTAACGGGAAGAAACAGACAGACAGACAAAAAAAAGTGAGCCGTCACGGGACGCCTGGCAGATGTGATACAATTGCAGATGTAAAAAAGAATCTTTCCACGCCAAAAAACTCGCCACTGCAAAAATCTCGGCACGCCAAAAATTAGGTTTACCCCTCGCCTATAGATGTTTCACATCAAAAGAATTGAATTGAATTGCAGTGGCGAAGCTCGCAGCTTCGCAGCGAACGTCGCCACGCCAAAAATCAGGTTTACACCTCGCCTAGAAGTGCCATGACGAAGCTCGCCGCTTCACGCAAATCTTACCACGCCAAAAATCTCGCCACTCCAAAAATCTCGCCACGCTAAAAATCAGGTTAACCCCTCGCCTTTAGATGTTTCACATCAAAAGAATTGAATTGAATTGCAGTAGCGAAGCTCGCAGCTCAGCGCCAAAAATCAGGTTTACACCTCACCTAGAAGTGCCGTGACGAAGCTCGCCGCTTCACGCAAATCTAACCACGCCAAACATCTCGCCACGCCAAAAATCAGGTTTACCCCTCGCCTATAGATGTTTCACATCAAAATTGCTTATATGATGTAAGTACCGTATGTACTTTCATAATTATGCATTTAGTGAAAAGTTGTTAATTTGAAATTATTCTAATTTATTCATTGTATAGATAATAAAAATATTAAGTTGATGTACGTACTCTATGAAAATTCAAAAAGTTCTGAATCTCGAATTTTGATACTAAATTCAAAAAGCTTCAAAGGTTGTCTATGTTTTTTGCAACAAAAACATGCCACGGCGTGGCAGGTCACAGGTATCTGTTAAAAATAAATCGTATTACACAAGCTCGTTAAAAAGTTATTAATTCAAATGACACACAAAAATATATTTTTTCTTTTTTTCTTTCAATGTTTGAAACTGCTTCGTAATTTGAAATCTAACACGGCACTCTTTGACCTTTGTTTTCCTTCCGTTTTCTTTCTCTTTCACTTTAATTGTGCCTACGGAGCGGAACCGAGCGAATTATTGAAAAAGTTCGCATTATTGTTATTCTACATCGCCCTCTTCTGTACACACGGGCGTTTTAACTTTAAAACTATATTGAGAATCCTCTTCGTGAATGGTTTGATTTCATTGAATCACTAATTTAGTTCGAAGCTGTTTTTTCTTTGAATGAGGTTCCCGGAGTCCAATTTCTTCACCTCTTCCTGATTTCGGGAAGTGACTCGATGGTTGGCAAAGCACTTGTAACTGTAACTCTTGAGTCAGTATGGGCGGTAGTAATCTCTTATCATCAGGTTAGGCAACCACTAATTTGACTTCTCATGCCAAAGAAAAAAAAACTTTATAGATCCTGTGCTTTAGCAAGCAAAACAGTTAATAAACATACATATTACCTCAAACATATATGTTATAGAAAGATTATATAAAACGTTTATCACAAAATTATCTGTAATAGCTGGGAATCGAAAAAACTGCACAGCAAACAGCACGATCAATAACCAATAGACCAATATGCCAGACAATATTGTAAAAAAAAACCGCCCGTCTGAATAGTCTATGGTGGAATCACTGCGTGCCTGACTCGTTTGCGCTTCCACCTTACTGGCACGTAATAGACGCGAAAATCGTAAGGAAAACAACTTTAGCCATTACGCAGACCGTTTCATCGTATGCGATAAGTGAGAAGATGTAGCGGTTACTGTATCTAGAGCGATCAGACTAAACTTGAAAAGACAGTGCTTGCATGTGTGAGTGTATCTCTTATTACCCCCGTAGAAATGTACGCTAGAGTGCATTGCATTTAAATATCGATGGTGCTATTAAACTCACGTTTGCTTAGTAGCCATCGCGTCTTTCTTGCATATTTTTGCCCTACACCACTTCCTATGTAGGGTTTGCTCATTATTGAATTTAAGAAAGTTTTTGGAGTACTCCAGATATCTTTTAAAGACGCGTAAAGTGAAAAAAAGAAGGTACTGTGATAGGTAAAAGTGTGTTTACCGGTGCAGTAATTTTTCTTTCTTTTAAATTGATCCACATTTAAATTTAATTTCAACCAATTTAAATTTAAGTTAAAAAACAGGTAGATTAATTTAAAACCGCTACCGTTTGTTTCGTGAAACACTCGCTAATGCTGCCTTCAAACCGGGGTTCCGATTTTTTAAGTGAAAATCAAAATGTAATATTAAAATGGACTGGTTACTTAAGAGAGTCGTTTAAACGCTGCCATTGTTAAAAAAGTTCTGTGCGCTAAAGTAACTAAACTTTGTTAGTTTAAAATATTTATTAATATCGAACTTCCTTATAGAAATATTCACCTCATAATTACATTTTCAGAGAGAATTTAAAATTAGCGGTTATCTAGACATTAATACGTGAAGCAAGAACTTTGTACCCCTTTTTACGAATATTATGCGAACGGAGGAGTATCAAATTTGTTACAGTTAAAGTTTATGTGGAAAAGAGGGGCGGAAAACAAAAAAAAAAGACTTAGGTATGCTAGATTTTTTACCTCTGGGCGACCACTAGTTTCTATATTAATAATATGATAAATTTCACCTACACTACACACAAGGTACTAGAGCCACGCTGATTTTAGCACGAAAGGGCCGGCTCGACCTGGGCGGTACTATCTTCTCACAGAAGATATATATATATATAACCTAATCTGACTGTTAGATGTCCAAAATATTTATTTATTATTTATTTATTATTATTATTTCTTTTTCAGCACCACTTTGCATCAACAAAAACAAACGACTATCAAATTACATAATAATAAACCCATGTTACATTTCCCCATCGCTCTAACAATCCATTACAACTAAACGAATGTTGAATATCTTCTGATAAATCTTATCATCATCATCAGCATATCGCAGTCCACTGTTCGACATGGGCCTCTCCAATTGCGCGCCACTCGGTTCGATCCAGGGCTTCTCGCATACAGCTCTTGCCAGCTATAAATCTATGAATATTTTATTAAAGACCATAGGCAGTAACCATGATCATTATGTACAAAGTTTTCATAATAACATAATCTTTACTATTATTACAAGCATCAAATAGAACGATTGCTTACAACAACTTTGTTCGCTTAAGCGCAAAATGCTATTAAAGTATTACAACAACTAAGAGTATCACAATTGGAAGGGAGAAAGCTAAAGTATTTATTATTCAATATTATACGAAGATTTTGTCGAAAATTCCACTGAGTTCGTGGAAACTGTTAATTTTTAAGCGAAAGGACAAAAATCCAAAGCCCTAAAGTCAACGCGGCTGTGTTGTAACATACGAGTTTATACTGTGTTCGGAAACGATGCGACGCACTATGGGGCGGTAGGGTCATTTTCATGTCAAAAATCTATAACTTCGCTGCCTTAAAAGCTAAACGCGTGATTTTTTTTATGTGTTAAGTTAGATAACTAGGCTTTTAAATAACATTCACTTCATAATTTTATACATGTTATTTATATGATTAAAAAAATATGAAAATCCAAACTTTGGTTAATATCACGTTTAACATCAATTTTTTCTCTTATTAAAACCTAAATTAGGATTATGGTTTAAAAAAAATAACTATTCTTTTACATAATACATTTCCTCTATAACTTCTAATACTTCATCGAAAAGTTTGAGAGATTTCCTCTGATATGGTTTTCTGAAACTCGTTATATATGGATCCAAAGTATACTAAAGTGTATGTAGAAATCCGTTATTGGTTGCTGTTTTAGGGCACTTTCTAGCATGATGAAGACTATATCTCTTAAATAGACTTTATTCCGTGATTCTTGAGCATCCTCCGATAACTGCCCAAAAGGCATCTTCTGGCTGTATTTCCGTCATTCGTGTTGCCACTAGACAAGCTAGGTGTATCAAAATTTAAACCCAATTCTTCTCTGAGTCGTTTTTGTACGTAAATGTTATTTTCTTTTTTATTATCTTTGTGTTCTTATGTCTTGGCAGGCCATTTAACAAAACTTAAATTATAGGAAATATGTAACACTAATTTCATAAATCTGATCCAAAAATGTAATGTTGTGTGACCATATTGATAGGCACTTTCATTAGCAGGCTTAGATGTTACTTTTTTTAAATTGTTTATTTCTGTTGGTTTTGCACCACAAATATTACACACAGCACTTGACGAGGTATTTACAGATACCTCGTCAAGTTCGTGTGTAATATAACTTGAGTTACCTTTACATCAATCGTTGTTAAAAATAATTCATACATTAGTTGGACGTCTTAATTATTTTTATTCAATAAAGTAGGCGTTAAAGTGATAATTTTATTATTAACATCATCAACTATACTTTTACTTTTCTCGGGAGTTTCTTTCGAAAATTCAATTAAATAGGTCGATAAAATGTTATCGATGAAGAAGACGAATTTTGCAACAAAGTTTCATTACTGTCTACATCATTAACTTCAGAGGCACAAAAACACATATAAACAAATTGGAGTCAGAAATCTATTAACTTTCTGCCAATAATATTTGCTTATATTCACTCTGACCCCAACACTACACTACTACACTCACACCCCCATTTAGAATATAATTTAAGATGCATTGAACTGGTTTTATAGACACCGTCAATTTTTCAAAACCGGGCTACAGTATGATCCAAGATGTAAATGATGAATGATATAATATAGGACGATATATTAATAATAATAATGATATATTATATATATTATGATATATAATGATATGATATATTATAGTTATATAATGATGTTAATGTATTTTATTTTAGCATTGATATTTAAAATTTGGATGATTGATTTTTGCTGTATTAGCATCAGATATGTGGTGAAAATTGTATCGAATATGATCACTAATATTAGAGATAGAGACATAATTTTCACTGTTGATCAGAACAAGACATATCATGTCACGTCTGGTAAAAACGAACTCTGCCATGATAACACAATTTGGACTTGTATTAAAAATGTAAACCAACCAACCAATATGTGCATATTGTCATGAAAACACACTATTTATAGTCAATTGATGATGGTGGACGTGTGTAAATGAAAACCGTAAAAACCAATAAACTCTCTCTCTCTCAAGGAACTCTCATGAGATCTTAGTTATCAACCCTATTCTTATCAAAAACGTATATGGAAAACAATACAATTTTTAAATCACACCAGCAATTAATAAGACATACAATACATACATCGTGTGCAGATTAAACAGTTTAATTTTAAGAATTTGCGTCATGTCGAATTTTGTCAAAAAAAACTCACTTACGCAACCAAACTGCAAATAATTTTTGTTTGCCGTTAAAGTATATTAAATTACCTATTAAATAAAATAAATTGTAGACTGGCGGCAAATAGCGCTAAAATTCAAACATCCAACTGAAAGTAAGATAAATGCAAAATCCATGTTCTCATTTATGACCATCCTGTACCTATATAGTTACAAATATATTTTCAACAAGAATTTTAAAAGGAAGTAGATAATATGAGCTTTCTAAAATGGTATAACACTTTCATAGTATCGATTGTTTTCATAATAAAAATTGTTGCTGAAAATAGTAATCCAAGGAACTATTTTGAACACATCTATTTACAGCATGTTTGAATGCTTTTTTGTAACAAAAATTGTATGCAAACTTATAAATTATACATTAATTATTAAAGATCCATTCATAAGCAACAAATTAAGGTATCTTAGACTTTCCCTATTAAACTTTTGCAAAAACTATTTTTGACATGCTTCTCTTAGGCGCCGCCCCATAGTGCGACGTACGGCACACGCGTACGTCGCCCCCTCGCGGGTGGCCACGAGAGCGGATGGAGGGGAAAGCCCGTCCCGACCATCCGCGGCCACACTCAGGGCGGCATGAGGCCCGCTTCCCGCATTTCCAGCACTCCACACACCACGTAGGCCATCGACGGGGGTGTGTGCTCCGCCCGCTGCGGGAAAAGGCCCTCGACCACTTCCTGCAGGAAGCTGGGCTGGAGAGTCTCGGTAAGGGCGGGGGGGGCGACATGCGGAGCTTCTGTCGCACCGCACGGTATGGGCGACCCCAGGGGTCACGGTCGAGACCCTCCAGCGTCTCCTTTCTCTTCTCCTCCTTGGTGCGGCAAATGGCCAGCTTCAGAGTCCTCCGCGCCTCGCGGTACTCCTCATGAAACTGGTCCCCGCCACCATCTGCTCGGTGGCGTCACCGGCTGCGGGTGTAGGACCTCCGGGCACGAGTACAGGCCGCACGGAGGTCCGCCAACTCCTGGGACCACCAGTAGACCTCCTTCCGTGGAGGCCGACGACCTTGGATGCGGGGCATGGCCGTATCGCAAATTTGCGTAATGGCATCGCGAAAACGGCCAGCCCCCACGTTACCGGCCTACCGCTTAAACCACTAGGCCAACCGTGCAGTCAAGTAGTTGTTCTTATTGTTGTAATCCTTAAGTTGCAGTTTTTGCAGTCTGTCTATGTTTTTCTAGAAAAAATAATGTATGCTTTCCATCAGGCAGAGCAGAGTCACTTTGGTTGGCCCAGATATAAAATAAATAAAAACATTCAAAAATTTAAAAAAAAAAAAACTTCAGGAACTGCTCTAAATTGAAATGGGACCACACGGGAAGAACCAGCTTTCAAATAAAAAAATAATCATCGAAATCGGTTCACCCAGTCGAAAGTTATGAGGTCACAAACAAAAAAAAAACATTCCAGTCGAATTGAGAACCTCCACCTTTTTTGAAGTCGGTTAAAAGTTGGTTACAAACATGGTATAACAATATACTACGCCAGGTATGGCATTCCGACGAACGACATGACGCTGTCGCTGTTTCTGGTTGGTTTCTTTCGTGTAATGTTGCTATTCGCTGGTTCTGATTGGTTAATTTCGTGTAATGTTGCTATCACGTGATAACTGGATAGTGACGTCATCTCGGGGAGCTCTCGGAATGCTAGACCTTGTTTTCTTAGACCATGGTTACAAAGAAACAGGTGAAGCTAATAAAAACGTGCTAAAAAGAGCAGAGTAAATACAGATATTGGGCTGTGTGTTTCCAAAAGTTTGCGTAAATTTTTTATGTTGATATCATCACAGTCTAGCTTTAACGAGATTGACTCCCCGTTGGTTTGTTCGCCAACATTTCCTGTACATTTTTATTGTGAAAGGGCTCGCGTTAATAAAATTAAATCACGAAAAGTAGTTTGTATAATAATGAACTCATTAAAAATGTAAGACTAAATGTTCAAATTAAGTTTTTGTGCTAAGAATGTTATGATTTTGATAATATTTGAACTTTAGACGTCTTATTAATAGTTTAGCAGAAAGACAGACTTCTGGTATACCAATAGGTTTAAGCAGAACTAAAGTTATAGTGGGCTAAATATGTGCCTTTATATGACTCTGATTGGTAATTAGAGCAAAGTAGTAGAGCCACGCTGATTTCGGCACGAACGGGCTGGCTCGACCGGGGCGGTACTACCCTCGCACAGAAAATCAACGTAAAATGACAGCGTTCGTGCTGTCGTGTTTCGTTGGTGAGTGCGAGGCCGGAGGCCCAATGATGCAGAAGCATCACTAGCGCGCCATGGTGTGGGTCACCATGATGCATTGTCTGCATTCGCAGTGAGTATGGTGAACATCACTCTTGGATTCTGCTTATGCTTTCCATCAGGCAGAGTAGAGTCATTTTGGCAGGGTCAAACAAAAAAAAAAAAAAGAAATATCGGCCTTTATGTGACTCTGATTATTATTTTAGGGACATAGGCGAGAGAGTATGAATATGTATCTATACAAATAAATAAAATTGAGACACTTCAATTTCAAATTAACAGCTTTTCACTATATGCATATGAATGCCTATATATGGTACTTACATTACAAAAAACACTTTTTAACATTTTTTCTCTGTCCGTCTCTTTGTTCCGCCTAATCTATGGAACGGCTAGATCGATTTTGACGGGAATTCCACTGGCTGCTTTCAACTGGCTGGTGTTTAAATAAATGTTAGAAAAAAAAAACACTGAAGATTCTGCAATTTTCTCCATTTAAAATTCGGTTGAAAACAAATACCCCGGCTTTAACCAGTGCGTTGTTATCGACATTTAAATGAATATAAATATCTTAATAAAGAACAATAAATTAATAGTAAACCAATCAAAATTATCTTTCAAAATGTAAATCTAATAAAACTTAACAAGTTGTTCTAGTTCATTACAAACAAAACCTAATTAAAGGCAAAGAGCTTATATTCAACATGATTTATTAAAGAAAACAATACAATTTACTGAAACTTCTAGTAATTTCGTTAAAACAGGCCCCTGTTCAATATTGTCTAACAAAGAACGTGTATTTTATATATAGCCCAAGTTTTAGTGTTCTTAAGTAAACCCTAAACTGCTTACACACAAATTATACTAAAACAGACAGTTACTACGTCATTTTCTTTACTTTTTATGTAAAAAAATGGAGTTCGGAGGCAGTTTCTCCGGACCAGGTGTGAGGCGGACCTGCGCCGTAAAATTTAATTAGCGAAAATTATTTGAGATTATAAGGTTTTTTGTAATTAGTATTCACGTTGGGACTTAGTGGCGATGTCTTGCTAGATATGGTTCAAGCAAATTATAACCGTGGTTCTCTATATGTATATTATGTTTTAAAACCCTTGACAGATAAAAGTATGTACTTATATGGTTATGCGCGTCTGACCGTTTGTACACTTTAATCATGTACAAAATCATCATTAATCATCATAATGCAAATCATAATCTAGTGATTTAAGCGGTCACCACGCCGCTTTATACTGCGCCAAGTGTTGCAGACTGAAATCCCACATGGGTCATCACTTTGTGTGATCCACAAATTGTTGTTCTGAGTCTGGGTGTTCTTTGTATCGTTTCATCTATGTTTGTAACACAAAATGTGTACCTATTCCTAGTGCAAAATATGTCTTTAAAAAAATTATAATAGACAAAGACCACTTCTTCGACACAAACAGGATGAACAGCGGTGGTGACACTCCGTGTTCTCAATCCATCACTACAATTTTTTTTTATGTGCGGCCCGCCAAAATGACTCTACTCTGCCTGATGGAAAGCATAAGCAGAATCCAAGAGTAGTGGTCACCATACTCATTGCGAATGCAAACAATGCGGCATGGCGACTGACTGACTAGACTTGACTTGACTAGACATGGAGACTACACTGATGTATAAGAAGAAAAAGAGGAATAAAAATGAATACATATAACTTAGCTGAATAAACAATGGTTCACGTTAGTGATGTAAAAAATAAACCATATTACCGGGACTGCAAAAGCGAACGGTGTCGGTTTTGAAGGACAGTTTATAATTTATCCAAACACTAAATGACTGGGAAACGTTCTGTCTGAGCACTGGTGGCGATTTAAACGAAATTTTGTTGTCAATCATCAACAATCCATAATGTCCCACTCCTGGGCTCGGGTCTCCTCTCAAGAGAGGGTTAAGGCTATACGTCCCCACGCTGGCCGAGTCCGGGTTGGGGACTGGCAAGACAACGTTGTGGCTACGAATTCTTGCCGTTGGACCGACTGCTTAACGTGACCACCGAATCACGGAGACTCTCATGGTAATATGCCATCAGCGGTCACCCATCCTGGTACTGACCGCGTCGTCTTCCTTACCTTCCGTGATTGTTTCTAATCACAGAGTGCAACTGGGCTACGAGCGCCTGTAAAAACTGTACAAAAATTTGCTACAAAAGTTTTGGAGTAAACTTTAAATCTCTAATCCTTTAGCATAACTACATAAGAAGTTTGTAAATTTAGTAGGTAGTAGTTGTAAAATTAGTAGAATATTAAAAAATAGGTGCACTGGTTTAGTAAACTACGCTTCAACTACATAGGTACGTACACATAAAATAAAATTAAAACAGCCGACAAAAAAGAATCTCTAAAAAGTATCTTAGATTGTTATTTCCTTTTTGATAAAGTTTTTAACAAGCTTTTACGTCGAGTTTAATTTGCTAAAGGATGTTACAATATTCTTTCGTTTTGCTCAATACAAGGTAAAATAACAACTAAATCATAACTTGCAATTAATTATTGTTTAAATTTAAAATACCTAACGACGATTTCTTTTCATTGAATCGAATGAACAAAAATTATGTTACGTAAGCAAAAAAATTATTTTATATTGAAACAAAATAAAACTTTGCTTCTTTTAACCTTAAAAAGTAAGAAAAGACACTGGGTTTAAGACAATACATCTCCAAACTTTGTATTTTTAGAAGATAAAAATGTTTCTGAATTTTTGTTACGTGAAGAAACTTATGAAAAACATTTTTCTAAAGAATTATAAACCTCCTTCCTAATAATGGGCCTATATCCAGCAGTTGATGAGTAAAGACCGTTGATGATGAGATGAAGAGTGTTATGCGCTGGAGGGTGCAGAATAACGTCCAATCTCGAAGAACGATCAAGGTATCTGTTGGAGAAGTAGGCCTAGACAATAGCGCGATATGTTAGAAGCTCATTTCTACGATCTAGATATGCCTAAAGCTTCCTATACTCCCGTACGGTACGTACGGTAAAATCGTTTTTTCGAAGGTTTTTTTCTGAAGGCATCCTATGTCTTTTGCAATAAACTCATCTGTGACGAAATGCGCTGTTCGAAAAGCAGTTTATCTTAACGTTTGGTTACCTTACTTATTCGGTGAAAAGTGATGGCAGATGGCACAGACGGTAGGAGCTCCGGGAACGCATCAGCGGCTTCTGGCCCCGGGGCGAGTCGCTGTCGCGCCTCTTACCGTTCTACATAGCAAGAGTCGAAACACTGACCCGCCTTAGACGACATCCCCCGGCCGCACCGGGGTGTCACCAGTCTCGGGCCGTTTGCAGTGGCCACATCTCCCCTAGATATGACCACAACGACCCTTAAGCGACGATTGGGGAGCTAGCGGCCTCCACCGCGTCCCCTTCGTCCTGCGAGCGGGATCCTATACCTACCAACCCGTCTGGCCAGCGTGGTTAAATAGGTAGTGGACTGTTAAAAATCATTATTGTGATGTGAACACCAATTCAGAAAATAACTTAGAAAATTGAAAATTGATATTCGCTTTCAAACTAAGAGCGGATTATTAAGAAAAACCGAGGCATTTGCAAAACACTCATTCATGTAGCATATTGCCGTTCTGTACGTCTTATATTTTTATTAGTCTTACTTTCCTACCAGTAATCCCAGTTTAATAGTAAACGAATAAATATTTTTCTTTTTCCCAAGTTGTACACTCAAAAGTCGTTTCGAAGTTATTGCGAAGGCAATCGAAAGTATTTGAAATAAAAACCGTCTAGGGCTGCAATATACGCTGTATTGGGGAACTTTGCTCATATTTTCGTCATGCGCAGGCCTTTACATTAAGTACAGTTGCGAACTTAGACGATACACTTAAGTGGAGTAGCCTATTATACGACTGTGCTTTTTTCTGAAAAGAATACTTAGCTTATGTAAAAGTTCTTGTTTTCTTTAATATGTTTGTCTCGTAAAATATGTATATTAAATAGTATATCTTACACCTTAACTTAATTGTTTTCCATGTATAATTTCATTAATTCAATTCATTAGCAAATAACCTGTTAAAACTCTTTGCTCTTGCTACTACTCTCTTTGAGACATTTTGATCTATTTCTCTACGGTTGCCTGGAAAAGTTGTTTGCAGCAGGGAGCAGGGTGATGTTTCCAAAACAATCGAATAAAATCACACAGCCTAAAATAAGAGGGATTCGGAAACAGGTATTATCAAGGCATCTGGACCCAAACGTAATAACCTAATTTATAATTTGATATTTTCCTTAATATAAAGTGAAATTATACATATAAACACCTAACAAAATAATATCTTTACATATTGTTATATAGACCTTTTTTTTTTTTTTTTTTTTTATGTTTGGCCCGCCAAAATGACTTTGCTCTGCCTGATGGAAAACATAAGCAGAATCCAAGAGTGGTGGTCACCATACTCATTGCGAATGCAGACAGTGCAGTATGGCGACCCACACTATGGCGGCCTAGTGATGCTACTGCATCTTTTAGTCCAGTCAACAAGTATGAAACTTGTTGACTAGACTAATTGGGCCCCCGGTCTCACACTCACCAACGAAACACGACAGCACGAACGCTGTCATTTTACGTTGATTTTCTGTGCGAGGGTAGTACCGCCCCGGTCGAGCCGGCCCGTTCGTGCTGAAATCAGCGTGGCTCTACTACCTCTGGATTCCTTAGACCTAGACCTTAGTTCACATAAATGTTTTGGTCGCTATTCCTTTTTGGCTATACTGTTCTTGTCCTGTACTTTAGTTGAATTTATCGCCGTTATCGATATATGCAGTTAATAGCTCGTTCCGGCTCTCGAGGCAATAAAAACCAGATAAACACTTTCTGGAATGTTTGACGATATTATTTTCTATAAGGATTTTAATAGAGTCAAAAGTAAGTCACAAATTTCTGAGAGTCAAATTCAAAGTCATTTATTAAACTAAGACACTAAGTGACATTTATGAACGTCAAATTGAAGCTATAGTTAAAAATCATAGATCGACACAAACAGACGTCGCAGCATGTGCTGTATTGTCGAGGTAAATTAGGCGAAAACACCAAAATCTACTGCCTGCCTGTGTCGATCCATAACTTCCAGTTTCCAAAATTATATATTTTGATTTCGCTGTTCTGTGATATCGACCCAGTGACAACTAGAGGTAAGGAGAGTTATATGCTTTTTTTGCCACTAAACCTCCTACGCTTAAGACGGAGTTCTTAATAAAACATAAATCTCTTAATAATCCATAGTAAAGTTGATGTTGATAGTGATAATGATTCCCATGAAATATACATCCTATATACCTATACTTGTGTTTGTATTGCTTTTAAGGCTTAAGCCGTAGTATTTAGATCCATGCTTCGGCACATTTATGTACATACGACTTCATTGAAATAACTTGTTACCTTGCTTTTATCATCTTCGTCTTCTTTTCTTGGCTTCGATTCCCTGTTGCAAGTGAGTAACGAAGATACTTCTATCTAGACTAACGTTTTCACTAAAGTTTTCACTTCTGTCAGCAGTCCTCATGATTGTTTTCTGTTTTTTCAATATGATCGATTCAATTCTCTTTTGTATAATACAGTATTCTTTCGCTTCCATTGTTAGTGACACCACCGTTTTAACAGACACCATGTTAAGAGACTGTATTAGTGTTCTGTAAAAAGTGTAAAAATGCGGTTTAATCTAGATAATATTAGTTCATATGTTCGTAACTAGATGGCGCTGGGCATATTAAAATTGAGAAAGAAAGTAAATGTAATCTAAAGCTGAGCCTTCACCGAAAAAAAGTTGGCTACTTTTGTGTTGTCAACACGTGTTGGTGATAAAAGTTTCTGTAAAACCGAGTCTCCACCGAACAAAAGTTTGCAACTTTTGTGTTCTCAAGCTTTTTTTGTGTTGACAAATTTCGGTGGAGACGCGCCTTAATACCTTTAAACGAGCAGGTCTTGTATATATATAATCTGAATCTCGGAAAGGGCTCCAACGATTTCCATGAAATTTAGTATACAGGGGGTTTCGTTAGCTAGAATTCATTTTTAGAAAATTTACCATAAGAAGGAAAATATTAACGAAAACAAAAACCGACTTCAAGGTTCGACTCGATTTCCCTTGGATGCCATCATCAGATCTTAGTGTCCTTATCATGGTGCCACCGTTGGGATATCTCCTTTCCATTAAAAACATAATCATCAAAATCGGTTTTTAAACGACGAAGTTATCCGCGAACACACACAACAACAAAAAACATGTATACCGTCGAATTGAGAACCTCCTCCTTTTTTTGAAGTCGGTTAAAAAATACCTAAAGCTACCTAAGCTAAATTATTAACAAACCATTATTAGTTGAAAGTTATGCCGGACGATTATTATGGTAATTTAATTAGTAGTGAATTTTAAACGACTTCCAAAAAGGAGGAGGTTCTATGTTCCAATGTATGTATATTTTTTTTTATGTATGTTCACCGATTACTCCGTCAGTTGTGGACCGATTTTGAAATTTTTTTATGTATTCGAAAGGGTATGCTTCCGAGGTGGTCCCATTGCCAGCATATCAGGATCTGATGATGGGATCCCAGGGAAATCGAGGGAAACCCTTATTTTTTATAGGCACATACTATGTTTTTCGTATATTTTCTGAAGTTACACCGGTATTTGCGTCTGGTAGTCATCATTTTATGATGATGAGCTGATGATGTAAGGTACAACTCCTTAACGGCTAGGATTTGGAGGATAAATCTTTAAATATCATATGTACATATGTTACCTTTAGTCGTATTCTTTCAAGTTATTTAGGTAAGCTGATGATGGAAGGTGGAAGGTACAACTCCTCAACGGTTAGGAGTTGGAGGATAATTCTTTCAATTTCATACGTATCTAAAGACCTTCAGTCATATACTTTCAAGTTATGTAGGTGAGCTGATGATAGAAGGTTAAACTCTTCAACAGTTAGGGATTAGAGGATGATTTTAATATTACACGTACGTATAGACCTTTATTTGTATTCTTGATGATGAAATTTGATGAAATAGTTCAACTTACTACTTACCTACGATTGTTTGCACTAAAAACTGAAAAATAAAAACTTTTTATAAAAAAAAAACGACTTCCAAAAAACATCCAACGAAAACTCTCTGCCAAAAAAAAATTAAAAGCGTAAAATAAACTAGTTCTTCATAAATTGCCTATACTTAATTCTTTATTCATTTAAATAGTAGTATTATAATGTGTGCTAGGTACCTAGAATCTGTTTGAAGTCGGTGCTAAGCCAAAATGGATACAAACGAACACTAAAAAAAAAAAAAATTATGTCCGAAATATTTAATATTTAATTACAAAAGTCTAAGCGATAGTCACTTGGCACCGACTTCAAACAGATTCTAGGTACCTAGCACACATTATAATACTACTATTTAAATGAATAAAGAATTAGGTATAGGCAATTTATGAAGAACTAGTTTATTTTACTCTTTTAAGTGTTTTTTTGGCAAAGAGTTTTCGTTGGATGTTTATTGGAAGTCGGTTTTTTTTTATCAGTATCTCGACTACGGTTTGGCAGGCTCACTAAAATGTCATTGCTTGCGGTGTCGCCGTGGGGCGGGTCGTTGCTTTCCCTCTAATATGGCGAAGGAGATTCAGCTTCAATTTAACGTTCACAAATGTCACTTGGTGTCTTAATTGAATAAATGATTTTGAATTTGATTTCATGCTATAGCGTCTGTTTGTGTCGATCTATGAGTTTTATATGTAGCTTCAATTTAACGTTCATAAATGTCACTTAGTGTCTTAATGAAATAAATGATTTTGAATTTGATTTCATGCTGTGGCGTCTGTTTGTGTCGATCTATGAGTTTTATATGTAGCTTCAATTTAACGTTCATAAATGTCACTTAGTGTCTTAATGAAATAAATGATTTTGTATTTAAATTCGACAATGTTATTTTGGTCAGACAATGTTAATTTTAGAAGAAACTTTCAGCAAATTGTTTGTTTGTATTTACAAACAAAGTTATTATTACGTTACAGACAAAAATCATACTGTATATTTAATTAACATTAAAAAAGTATAACAAAACAATAAGAAAAAATTGAAATGAAAGTCCTTAGAAAATACAAACTCGAACTTCGCTACATTTAACCCTACGCGTGCATTTTCTGAAAGAAAAGCCACAAAATGTGTGTGCTAGGGAAAATTTTTCACCGGATGGGAGCGTTTTAAAAGAAAAATGCTTGTTGCATTCTCCGAAGCAAAGTAAGGTTAGTGCTGGGACACTTATTTTACCTTTAGTCGAGTGGAAACTACTTTCGGTGCGAACATAGGAAGATTTAAAGCGAATGGTTTCTCGGAATAAATATTTTTTTCTTAGTATTTCTTGACTGCATGTCTTACACTAACTTTTAAAATAACTGCATATGGTTTCAGATACTTCTGATACTAATTTATTTGTGAAGATTCCATAGTAGGCATTTTTTTAATGGGACTAATCCCGCCCAAACGCCCACCACTGTAACTAATGTACACCCTGGTGTATCATGCATTATATATGATCAACAGCAGTGACCCACGAACACACCGAGTTATGACACTCGGGAAGTCCCAGGAAAAATATATAAATATAAGAAATAGTAGGCATTTATGAGAAAATTGAAAGATAGGAAGCACAAAGTGTTTTAAGTTTACATAGAAGAAGTGAACAAGAAAATGTTTTAAAATTATATTCCGACTATATAAAAACTTTTTACAAAATTATATAGCCGACATCCAGGCTATTATTACGAATCTTTTGATACCTCATTCATTAACATCGGTTCAGTAGTTAAGGCGCTGCGGTGAAACATACAAACATACATAGATTGCTAAAACTATTACCCTTATAATAAATTATTTTACGGGAATTAACGCGAATACTTATTTAAGGTATTACATACCTCTGATTTGCCTGACGTTTCGACCTGGTTGCACTGGTGGTCACAGGCCCAGCCCTATTACTATTACCCTTCCTTTTGGCTTCGCCGTAGTCAAGTAAAAAAGATAATGAGACACAATATGTAATGAAATCATTTATGAGGCGTTGCTTAAGTGAAACAAGAACATACTAATAACCAGATGGTGTTTGTAGAAAATAGAAAACTTTACTTCAAAAACTTGAAAGAAACCTATTACCAATCCGTCTGACCATGGTGGTATGGCCAAAACCTCAGTTTTAAGGAGAAGTCTTGGTCCAGAAGTGGACTGTTAAGGTTGTTGATAATGTGAAGTGTGTAGAGATAGTACGTGAAGTACACTTTAAATCATAAATTTCTTTGGCACATAATGAAGAAAAATCACGGTTTCATAGGTGCAAAGCAATTCTTTTGTTGCCTATCATCGACTCACTCAAAAAACGGCAAGACATTTGTGTCTCTCGAGCAAGTGTTTAGGCCTTACATAAGTGACTGTTCATTAGTCGATTATACTATTAAAATCGACTAGTCACCTCACTACCAGCCGGCGTAGCGCCCATAAATGCATTGAGTCCGTTCTACCGTATAAGTTTTGTTTTCATTTTTAGTGTTATGCCATGAAATTTGTGTTTGCTTAATTAAATTCCAGTCCTTTGTAAATCGTCGGACAAAAGTAGGTGCAAAGCTACTTACGGTTTGTTCGTAATTATCGTACAGCTGGTTTCATAATGTAACTATGTAAATTAGAAGGTTCTAGAGTTTGCAATTAGTGGGCTTATACTGTGCTGGACTAGTGAGGGGTGGACAAATAAATGTAATAACTTTACATATTGATCATAAGGCTGTCTGATTTCAAACTAGGCAGAGCCATTGCTAGTTTAACTAGATTACTTATAAACAATCCCCCTTATCTATATATATATAAAAGAGTAAGGTGTCTGACTGACTGACAGACTGACTGACTGACATATCCAGAGATCAACGCACAGCCCAAACCGCTGAACCTAGAATCCTGAAATTTTGCATGTTGTTTCTTTATATAACGTAAGCGAGCACTAAGAAAGTAATTTTTGAAATTCCACCCCTAAGGGGGTAAATAAGGGGATGAAAGTCTGCGTGAGCGAAGCCGCGTGTAAAAGCTCGTATATTATATTCAACTAACATTGTTTTTTTTTAATTTAAAAAACAACTCCCGCACTAGGAATAAATCCTGTGTCGCGGGGGACTTTATAAACATACATGAAACGGACACAGAGAACACCCAGACTCGTGTTGTCCTATGTGGGATTTAAACCCACGACACTTGGCGAAGTAAGAAACGGCATGGCGACCGCCAAACCACAAACGTGCAGTCATGCATGTTCTCTATATTGGCAAGAGATAGACGCTTGAAATGTATAGATAATGGTACGGAACCATTCCTGTGCGCGTCCGACTCGCACTTGGCCGATTTTTTCAGATAAATGTAATGTAAAAGTAACTTTCAAAGTTTCCACCCACCTATCTACAAACTGACCTTCAGCAATATTCCTCAACCGCATTGATTGTCGGAACTTCAGAAAGTGTTATGGGAAATGCCATATCGTACACAGAATTCATAATTTAGATATCGACGATCGTTCTTTGAAACAAGGAAAAGAACTTTGAGATCGCGTTTGATGACATTTTTAATACACAAGTCACGTCTCATAGACTTCGATGTAGAAGACGATTGTATTAGACCAGATACAATGGAACGCACAACTTATAGTAATATCTAAAACAAATGAGTCGATCGTCCGTCGAAACGTTCCCTTCCACGGTCAATTTGGGATCCAATTACGCCCAGCTTAGTGGGAAAAAATCCTGGGTAATCCCGCTCTTGAGATTTGGTACACTGGACAAGATAGAGCGAAGAAATGGTCTTTTGGAGAGATTGTTTTGGGTGTTTTTTTTTTTTTAGTATAGGGGGCAAATGAGCAGACGTAACACCTGATCGTAAGTGATTAACGCCGCCCATGGACACCTGCAACACCTGAGGCGTCACAAGTGCTTTGCCGGCCTTTGGAGGATGGGGAAAGGAATGTGGGGAGGGATTGGGATATGGGCCTCCGGTATCCTCACTCACTCGGTGAAACACAGCGCAAGCGCTATTTCACAACGGTTTTCTGTGAGGCCGTGGTATCACTCCGGTCGAGCCGGCCCATTCATGCCGAAGCGTGGCTCTCCCACGATAAAAGATGAAGATGATGATGTATGCAGGACTGCTATTGAACCGATGTATTTCTATTTTGGCCGCGTTTCAACCGACCCGGTTTCTTTTTATCAGCTTGGCGTAGATTGGCTCTCTTCAGAATGTAGTAATTATCTTACACTTACATTCAACAGTCATCACACGGGCATTTTTTCAATAAACCGTCAGTTCTAGGTCCACCTATTTCTCAATATATTTTTGAAGGTGTTTAATCAAAGATAATGGTTGTTATTGGTACCTAACACAATATTTAGAGAATATTCTTCATTCATTGATATTTCACGCTGACGCCAGTGACTAGTGCGTCTTCAGCTGTCCACAGGATCGACTGGAGATTCGTCCGCTGAGTCCCGCATCAAAACACAATCACCCCTGCCCGAAAAGGATTAAGATAACTCTAGCTATATTTTGCTTTCTGTTCATTCAATTGTATGCCGTTTACTAAATTGAGTAAACTGTGTAAGTAAGGAGTAACTCCAAGGTCAATTTATTTCTAAGTATAAGTTAAGCTTTGTTTTAGGTTATTTGTTACAAGACAAGAAAAACAAGATGCTTCGAAATTTGACAGAAATGTCTCTGGGGAGCCGTAGCTTTGATATGTATGACAGATATGCATGTAGTTTTTTACTATTGAAGAGTAGATGTATTATTTGAAGAACTGGTGGTTTATTTAAAATATAAATATACTTTCATACTGTTCTACAACATCTATTTCGAACAGCGAAATTTAAAAATTAGCGGAGCGTGTACTATGAAAGCTAAATTTATGAAATAATACTTAAATACTTTTTTTTATTCTATATATATATATATATATCTATATATATACTATAATGTTGCACCTAGACTGTACAACAAACTCAATATTGTATACAAAACGAAACATCTATCTAATTATCAAATTAAAAACACGATTAAAATGTGGCTTAAAGATTTAAATTACAGTGAGGTGGAAAATTTATTACTTATTATAAAATGAAACTGATAAAACAAAAAATGGACATTCTCTCCACACACACGCACACTCACACACACACACACACACACACACACACACACACACACACACACACACACACACTCATTCATACACACACAGAAGGAAAACATATCACTCAGAAGTATTATTATATTGTTATTGTTGTTAATGCTAGATCTAATGTGGGAATCTACTGCTTATTTTTGGACCACTTTGCAACAAACATATTTGTAACAGTGTAATTTATACTTGGGAAGACACTGGCTCCCAACATACAGCTCACGCTAGTTTGGGAGTCAGGGCTCATATCTATATTGTTAAATGTAATTTGCTGCAATAAAGAATTTATTATTATTATTATTATTATTCATACAACTCCGTGAAAATTAGTCGTACAAAAACAGCAGTTGCATACGCTACCACTACACCACCAAGTCAGTCAATTATTTCTTAAACAAACAAGTAGAAAAGTCCACAAGATAACAGAAGTTACAGGAAAGCGTAAATTTTCAATGATTATCGTGTTTCTCTTGACCCAGTTCCCATCAGTTACTTAAAATCGGCAGCACATTACGGAACCAGTAGACATCGGGTTTGAACAAATACTGTGTGAAATCTGGCGCCTCTCCAAGTAATTAAGATATCTGCGCTGACGGATGTGCCGGTTCGAAGTGACGACCCATTGCCACGATTTAGATTAATATACCTTAGTTTTTTAGTAGCAGATTGTTATACTATCATCGGGAAAAGGCGTATAATTTACTTGTTTATTATTTAAGGAGATTACTGCTTCGATTTGACTGCCTCGTTGGCACAGTGGTAGCGTACGCGACTGCTGAACATGAGGTCTCAAGTTCGATTCGCGGGTGAGACCAAATGTTTGTATGATCTGAAAATATTTGTTTCGGAGTTTGAGTGCTTTCTATGTATAACATGTAGACATATGTTTAAAATATATATATAAGTGTTCTATCAGTCAATCTAGCTTTCAAAATACAAGCTCCGCTTAGTTTGAAGCTAGATGGCGTAGTGTGCCAGACGTCCGAAATATAAAAATAAAATTTGGTAATCGTAGATTCGATTTTATTGTATACATTTATGTTTATCAGTTGGCTTTGGTTTAGGTATGTGAAGGAATTACTAAAAGTAACAGACTATATCACTTGAGGATTGCGGGCTTAGGGCTCCGATTATGTAAAAAATAACGAATGAATTGCATAGCATTCTATGGTACCACTCCGGTGTAGCCGGTCCATTGGTGCTGAAAGCGTAAATTTCCACTCAAGAATTACAAGGTCAGTGGTGGGTTTAGGTGTGATAGAGTTCTGATCTCCGGTAAACTTACATATTGAAGATCAATGAAAGAATTGATGCTACGTCAAGTAAATGTATGTAACAACTGTGTAAATCTTTTATTCCCTTATTAATATTTATAAGTCTACATGTAACATAGTTGGTAAGTTTTGGTCTAGCTTAGGCGTGGAATAACTAAGTACTAAAGTGGCTTAGGTGAGTTTCTCAATTTGGCGAACAATGCAGGTAAGTGTAGTTCTTGCTGGCACGATATTCGGCTCCTAGATAGAAACCAAATACTTGCCAGCTTTAAGTGAGCTCACCGATCTGTACTATATTAGTTTTATGTTAGTACTGCGGTAGGTTGTTAATAAATATAGTTCTTTCAACGATTATGACAAGTATCTCATTATGTTACTGCAGTTTTCTTTGCGGTGTAGCAATTTCTATTAGGTATACATACATATATGTACGTCGAATCATGATGCTCTCATGTACAAAATTGCTACTACCTTCTTTAATGACGTGTTTTTTTCTGAAAGCTAGGCACTTAGGGGAATCGATGTAAGAAAATATGAAAGGGACATTACAACGACAAGTAAGCAAATAATTCAGTAAGCAAATACCTCAAATCAACTAGACTGGTATTATTTATTTGTTCAGTATCAAAACCCTTTTTTTCAATACAAGTCCAACATGACACATCTATACTAATATTATAAACGCGAAAGTTTGTAAGTATGGATGGATGGATGTTTGCTACTCTTTCACGCAAAAACTACTGAACGGATTTATATGAAACTTTACAGTAATATAGCTTATACATCAGAATAACACATAGGCTACTATTTGCCGCGATTACCGACATATACGCGGGCAGAGCCGCGGGCAACAACTAGTATAACATGCATGAGACAGACACAAAGAACACACATATTCACAACATCAATTTGTGGATCACACAGTATTGTCCCATGTGGGGTTTGAACCGGCAATACTTAGCGCAGTAAAAGCGGCGTGGCGACTGCTTAAACCAATAGGCCAACCGTGCAGACAAAGTCTTTCTTCCCTTTGACTAATCTCATTGCGATTCAAACACTGCTCAGCTCCATCTATCGAAAGTTGTGATACCATTTCAAACCACAATATTCTGTTCCATACCAAACAACTAGCAGGGACTTAAAAATTGCTTAAGTCTGTTCGAGTTTGTTTACCTTCGATGTAATAGTATTGTCTCTAAACAGTTTTATTCAAACAGAGTGTTACGAACACTTGTACGATGTAGCTTTTGTTTTCGAACATGGCCGCTGGACAGCTGGGGAAACAACCCAGATGTTGTTACTATTCGTTTTTCTTGTTGTTGAACGAATGTTAGTAAAGTTTTATTTATTCTGATGTCATTTATACCTTCGTTCGATATCCGTTTACTAACTGACGAGCTTCAGAAACTTATTAGTAAGAATTGCACTCTGGAGACAACGGCCTTAGAAAGAAGTTGAATGAAATTGAGTTGAAAGATTTTTAATAGAGGTTAAGCCAATTTGCTCCTTATTGGTATGGACTTCTTCTTTGGAAGGTTCAAAAAGTCCTATGTGCAGCAGTGAACTGTAGTCTATTATATGCATCTTTGTGTTTCTTACTATGCATGTAATGATTATATTATGCATAAAATAACTGCTTCAGTGGCGTAGTGTTAGCGTATGCGACTGCTGTGCTTGAGGTCTCGGTTTCGATGCCCGGGTCGGACCAAATGTTTGTATGATCTGCAAACATTTGTTTCGGATTTCGGGCTTTTTAGTCCGTGATCCCCGGAACAAATTTTACAAGTTATTACTATCAAGCAAATTTTACGTGAGTGGCTTCATTTTGATGAGGCCCACCTTTCACCTTACAAAAATTTTCGATTGTGGTAGCAGGGACCAAAAACTTTTGAGCGCAGGACCGGGATAACGTACCACGCAATTTGTAGGACAATGTGGCTGTTAAATTATATATACAGACTAGCTTTTACACGCGGCTTCGCGCACGCAGACTTTCATCCCCTGATTTACCCCCTTAGAGGTGGAATTTCCAAAATTCCTTTCTTAGTGCTCACTTAAGTTATATAAAGAACCTACATGCAAAATTTCAGGATTCTAGCTTCAGCGGTTTGGGCTGTGCGTTGATCTCTGGGTATGTCAGTCTGTCACCTTCCTCTTTTATATATATAGATATAGCTGAACAATTAGTAATTAGAACAAAACTAAAATTGATTAGAAGCATCAATTTTTCACTGGTTTTCAGTAGAAAAATATTAAGACCTATCCTTAGTTATCTATTTTAGACCTATGTTGATCAGTAATCATCCTGCGGGCAAATTGATGTAGAAAATACTAGTATCTGTTTGTTGTACAGATTAATTTGTAATTTCAATAAAAATAACATGACATATTTGTGCTCCGACATTGTTGAATGCACAGAATTTACAAGTTTCGTGTTTCATGTACAAATATTATAAATTGGGAAATGGCATGTTAAATTTCTATACATTCCAATGGTAATTTTGTTGACCGCTGTAGTACTTTATTTTACAAATAAATTCTGAACATGTTTTTGAGAGTAACATACATTATTGGACTCCGTCCATTTGGTAATAATACTTTTGGCAGTTGTTGGTCTGTGCTTATAAAATTAAAATTCATAACGCTTGATTTTAAAATGTAAATTATACACACATACCTACCTAACTATAGTATTTTGTCTTAAATAAACGTTACAAACAGAGCAGCGTTCTATATTGTATGTGCTGTAAATTCAAAAAATGAAGAGTTTTTTTTACAAGTATTTAAGATTCCAGGCAATTAATCAATACATTTTCAGGCACTTTTGAAACGTTCCATCCGTTGAGAAATTTTACAAAAAAAAACTTATTAATACTATTACAAAATAATATACATTTAAGTTTCTAGAATAGTTTTCCAAGACAAATACTGAATGAAAAGTTCGTTACTGGCATTCATAGATATTAAATATTATTATGGGTACCATGATACAGTAGCCCAAAATCTGCTTTCCAAGAACCGGCCGTGGACTATTAAAAGCTGTTGATCTGATGTTATGTGGAAGATGAGGAGTTCAGGGATACCCTTTTTTATGTATGTCACTGCCAAAATGACTCCACTTAGCCTGATGGAAAGCATACGCAGAATCCAAGAGTGATGGTCACCATACTCATTGCGAATGCAGACAATGCAACAATACAGCATGGTGACCCACACTATGGCGGCCTAGTTGACTAGTTTCAAACCTGACGGGGGCACTTTTTCAAGGAGTGAACCGACCTGACGCTAGTTAATCCGGTCACGTAAAGTTTCTCTTTGATAAAGACGAATGCTATAATATATCAAGCTAATTTCTATACCAGTAGGATTATTTTCAAATTTTCGACACGTAATGCCGAAATCATCTCAACTCTCAAAGTTTAAGATTACATCTAATATCGCAAAGTAATTCATCTTGTCGAGTATGACGTGGCGGGTTTCAGCCACGCCACTATTTTATTTCAAGGGACACTTTAAATTGGTTTCGCGAGAGTTGAGGCGGCGCGACAAGCCGACGTTTCCGTCGCGTCGCCGCAGAATTGTTTGCTAACTCTTATTGTTTAATTGAAATCACCGTCTTTGTGAACGCTGGAGGGTTAAAAATCCTAGATCTTGTTTGTTTTCTTGTTAAAAGTTGTAGTTGATAATGGCGGGAGTTATGGGAGGTAGGAAACGTTGCAGTTGTTGATAATTTGTTTGTTCAAGAATGTTTCTCGAGGACGGGTAGTCAAGTTTTGAAATTAAGAATATATTGTGCAATAACAATGATATTTATGTAACTGAATTATAAAAGGGTTTTATTCAGTATTTTATGAATGTGACAATCCTTGAACATTCTAGAAGCGAGAAGTTAAGGGTATATTAAAACACCTTCAAACAGTTTTTTGCTTACAAGTAACTTTTCCTGGCCTTTGTTATTCCCAAGATTATTTGGGGTCGGTTAATAGTTCAAATATGCACGTACATAAAAGTGGCGATGGGGAAGGACATGTTGCAAGTTATCAGGACAACAGATGGACGCTAGAAGCAACAACATGAAAGGACCAAGCGGAAAAAGAAAAATAAGTCACCCAAGGAACAGATGGATTGAAGAAATGCTGGCAATAGCGGGAAGAGACTGGAGAACAAAAGCAATAATCAGAAAAACATGGAGCAAGCTGGATGAGGCCTATACCCAGAGTGGGGTTCCAATAATAAATTATAACTAGTATTTAAATAGATATAAGAAAAATTATGTTTTTTTAAGGTTGATGGAAATGAAAAGGCTTATTATTATTAGTTCACCCGGTTTTACCCGAATATCAGATTTCACGAAGCTACTAGCATCGGTCCTCCGCAACCCTGAGACTGAATTCGAAAGTTGAACGAGTCGCTCCGAACTACTCATTTCCAAATCATTAAACTCTGCCTCGTTAGTCTAGCGGTTAGTGTATGCGACTGCCGATCAAGAGATCTCGAATTCGATTCCCAGATTGACCCAAAAAGTGTCATTGAGCTTTTTTTTTCATATGTGAGCCTTCCAAAGTGACTCTACTCTCCTTGACGTTCTTGATGATGAAAGCATGAGCAGAATCCAGTAGTAGCGGTCATCATACTCATTGCTCTGCGAATACAGACAATGCAACAATTGCAACAATGCAGCATGGTGACCCACACTATAGCGGTTTATTGAGATGTTTCTGCATCATTCATTCATTACGTGGTTTTTTTTAATTAGGGAAATGTTTAATAGCAACACGGAGTTTTGAGACTTGCCGTCGCGCTAAGAGTCAGCTAGGAGTACGTCATCATTATAATCATCACACAGATGATTTTTCCGTGATGATGATCATAACAGTGGTACAACAAAATCTTTATATTAAAGTTAATAGCTTTAATAATGTTAATTTATTTACACCACCGCGTTCCAATTATACCGCCTGTCTAGTATTCGTTATCGCCATTTTGGTGGTACGTTTATAATTAATGGAGAATAATCTTCCCAAATTAATTAACTCATTTAGACGACAGTACATTATTTAGGCTTTATGTTGACATATTTATTAAAACATAACTGAATTCTCTATGTGTCTTTTGATATGGAAACAGTAATTACCTCTGATAAACCACAACCGACATCAATTAACATGAAGCATTGATGTTTTGATATTTGCATAAATTATTTCACAAAATTATAATAATATCTATTTATTGTACTATTAATTATTTACTTCCTTGAAAAATTATTGTTGCATGCTGAAAAGCAGAATGTGGCGTTCTAGGCTTATAATGTAACAACTGTTTTAATAGTAAATGAAATGACTAATTTATCTTCAAATTTCATTTAATCTCGAAACACACTTCCTAAAGTTTGTGAATTCCTTAGATACTATTTGATAAAGATTAAAACGCAATCTAATTCAGAACCATATCACTAATTATTATCAAGTAAGAGCAGAGGTGCCCTATCTGTACACTATTGCTTGTGCATTACTTCAAAGACGTGTGATATCAAAGCACGGAGGGTGTGTAATCAGGTGGAACATCAGCAACGTTGCTTGGTACTGTTCAACTTGCAATTTAAAGATAAGAAACCATGGATGTATTTGTTTCAGTATTATTGTGTTATTGTTCAGCTTCGTTCAGAAGGTCGATTCTCGTAACAAAAATGCGTTCATAAATTCATTTCGATCTGTACTCGATCACGCACTCTCACAAATGTTTTAAAGTGTGTTCTGGTAGTAAAGAATTAAACGTAGAATATTTGTTCGAAACCGAATGTACTAAATGTGATTGTAATTGCAACACTATGGTTTTGTCATTTCCTGGTTTGACATTTGAAATGTCATGTCACTTGGGAAATAGATTTTGCTAGAACAAGTTGAGAATGGCTCTCGGTGCGGTGCATAGCTTCCGGTGTTTGTTTGATCACCGAGATTGTTAGGCTGTTGCAATATAGGCGAGGTTTGTAATCGCGCGGAGATATATAATTCGCGATCCTCGAAGTGATTAATCGGGCGTGTGCTACGCTACGTATGCTACGGATTCGGGACTATGCCCTCGGCCGTCGAATGTGTTTGAATTGAGACTCAAGATCATTGTGTGATTGTGAATCCAGCAGCTATCATCGCCAGGGTACCCTAGGCATCCTCGAAGGTTAGCTGCCATCATACATAAGTGAAGTCAATTCTATCCATGTATATATAGTTGAGAACCATATTGAAAGCCTCTGGGGTGGCTTCGGGCAGTAAAACGGTGAGCTGAGGAGTCGCTCTGTACGAGTACACTTCAGATGTCTTCTCTTCGCCGGCAGCAATACGCTTCAGTTGCTCTTCGCGGGCTTCCCTGAAGAAAGTGAAATTATTTACTCCTAGTAGAAGGTACCTGAAAGCGGAACAGTTCCACGCTGCACAAGTTGTTGTCGACGGTCCCGCCGAAGATGTACAGTGCGTCATCCACCAATATTAATTTAGCTGTTGCCCGCGGTTCCGCCCGCGTGTATGTCGGTTATCGCTGCAAATAGTAGCCTATGTGTTATTCTGATGTATAAGCTATATTACTGTAGTTTCATCCAAATCCGTTCAGTAGTTTTTGCGTGAAAGAGTAACAAACATCCAACCATACTTAAAAACTTTCGCGTTTATAATATTAGTTTATTATTTAAAACTAGTTGTTGCCCGCGGCTCCGCCGACGTGTATTTCGGTTATCGCTGCAAATAGTAGTGTGTTTTTCTGACGTATAAGCTATATTACTGTAAAGTTTCATCCAAATCCGTTCAGTAGTTTTTGCGTGAAAGAGTATCAAACATCCATCCATCCATTCATCCAGACTTACAAACATTTGCGTTTATAATATTAGTAGGAAAGAATACTGTACAGTTTCATTCAAATCTGTTCAGTAATTTTTACGTGAAAAAGTAACAAACATACACACTCACAAACTATAGCCTTTATATTTTAGTGTGATATATATTGAAAACATTAAAAGCGATAAATGATTTTAATTTTGGTAAGTAAATCTTTTACAGATATTTGTGCATGTCGGACTTTACAGGTAGAATGCGCAAGCATTTCCTAAGAGTGTCACGTGACACAGCCGCTTCCCACCGCTGGACCACTGCTCTGCCCCCACCGAGACACCCTACCGCTCGGCGCACCACTATATAAGCCAGGACGCGCTGAAGACGGCCCTTTTTCTACGCCGCAGCAACCACAAGTTAAGTGTTTCCTCTCTCTTGGAGGGACACCGCTCGTGCAATACTTCTAAGGACCTCGCCCTGAACTTATCTCATGTCTACTATATACGCGTAATCTATTGATTTCATTTAAATGTGAACCAACCTTGTTTTTGTGTAACAATTCAAACTGTGAATTATCTTGATCGAGTCTAATTTGTATCTCTTTATCTCAACTTTAAGGCATCACCTTAAACCTTCTTGGCCCCTAAAGCCCTTTAACGTTACAAGAGTCACTCTGGGACGAAATGCCGAAAGGCATATGAACATGCATAGCGAGCGGTAGCAATCGTGTTACCTAATCCGTATTAGTCAAGACAGCGAAAAAAATAATATCTATTTCACGACCACTAAATATAACTCTCGGTATCCCAATATCATTTTGTTCCAAAGTTTAAAATCTTTTTATTATTCTCATCTAAATTGATTGTATCCGATACAATGGAAGTAGAAAAATGATTGCATTTAATTTGTTCGCCAGTTGTTGCCAAATTACTCAGTTCAGAACTCGCTTTCAAAGTACCCTTTACACGGAGATAATGAATATTTGATACTCCTCCCGTATTGGTGCTTGTTGGGTACTGATGTCCGAATACCACTAAATGCTTTTATTTTGGATGAGTTTTTGCATTAACTTTTTTTTTTCATGGAATAAGACGTTCGAGCGACTTAGACGAGCAGACGTATCGCCTGATGGTAAGCGATTACCGCCACCCATGGACACCCGTAACACCAGAGCGTCACAAGTGCGTTGCCGGCCTTTGGGAGATGGGGAGAGGGATTGGGGCTTAGAATAATAACGCATAGAAAGCTAGTCTTCATACAAGCGCCCTGTCAAAAATGAAGCACTGAACCGATTCACATAGGTGTGACGATTACGTAGGTACGCGCGGCGATACGCACACATGCAAACGGAATATTGAAACAAAACATTTTTCTATTTTGACCTAATTATTTACAAAATACTGTGAAATATTAAAAACTTACCTATGGAAATTGATCTTATCACACTTCTTTTGTTTTTCAGATGCATTGTGACACAATTTAATTGAACAAACCGTCATAATTGTTATTTTTTTCGCGAGACACGTTCGGCGTACTTTGACCTTGAAAACTACGAAGCGGCCCGGCGCCGCGATATGGCTCCATTTGAGGTGCTTCAAAACGGACGCGCGGACTCGCTTTCTATACGTTATTATTCTAAGGATTGGGGTAAGGGCCTCCGGTATCGTCACTAACTCGGTAAAACATAGCGCAGTCTATTTTACACCGGTTTTCTATGAGACCGTGTTATCACTCCGGTCAAGCCGGCCCATTCATGTCGAAACGTGACTCTCCCACGGGAAAACTACACGGTAATACACTACACGGTAACTATAGTGATATTATGTTCTTTAAAAAATTGGAAAAGAAATCGATTCTAAGGACCTGTGAATATCATTTAAGACTAAGGTCTGTTTTTTTCCAAGAAGTAGTGCCATATTAAATTAGGTACTTTATTTAGAACACTATGTTTGTTCCTGTTTAAATGAATGAAATTGCCTCACATTGTTGGGTGATGTTTGGATATCATAAAATGTTCTTATTTTGGATGAGTTCTTGCATTCAATGGAGAAAATTGATTTCTTCTTCGAAATACACAAGCGTCTGTTGATTCGAAGTTGTAGTTCCATGTTAGCACCTATATTTAGGACACTACGTTTGGTCCTGTTCAAGTGGATGGTAACTATAAATTCTCAAAATTAAAAAAAACCCCAGATATAATAACCTGAGTTCCCTTTAAAAAGTAAAAAAAACACGTTATGCGCTTTCATTTGAGACCCCAACGCTTCATCCGTTCGGGAGCTACGGTGCCACAGACAGACAGACACGTGAAATTTATAACACCCCTCTTTTTGGTCGGGGGTTAAAAATATCTCACATTATTGTGTTACCGATGTCTGAATAACATTAAACGTTTTTATTTTGTATCAGTTCATGCATTCGCCATGGTAATTTGTGATTTAAAAGAATGCGGCAAATGGATTCTTGGGATTTCTGAATATTATTTAAGACTAAGGTCTGTTTTTTTCCCAGAGGTAGTTTCATATTAAATAGCTCTATTTATTATTATGGAATTCTCGTCATTTATAACGCTTAATTGTGGTTCCTGTAGTGTGCATCGACTGAATATATTTGATGTCTACATACCACGCTTCATACGCACTTTTGATCAAATATTTGTATGATCTGTAAAAAAAAAAATCGGAGTTTGGGTGTCTCCGATATGTATCTAATTTGAATATGTAAAAAAATTATTTAACTATTCTATCAGTTAATTTAGCTCTCATAGCACAAGCTCTGCTTAGTTCAATACTAGATGGTGTTGTGTGCCAGATGCGAGATAATATATATTTGAAATGAATGAAAAGAAAAGAGCTTCCTTTATGGCTACCCACAAAATGAATATTGTATGTGTATTATTGACAGTCCGGGACATCTTATTCAAGTAGGTGTACAAGTTTTTATGTAAATAACATCAGACCTTGTTGGCAAAAAGGGTTCACACAGACTACGTTTATTATGTATGCATATATGTATATTTGTACTATTGTTTCTCTCCAACTTATCTTATAGTGTCAAGGCACTTATTTCCCCACTACCTACCCTAAGATAGAATGAAAATATAAATGCTCATTACAACCGACACCGACGGCCTAACCTGCTCTCCGAGACACGGGCGTGAAACACTACCAAACTTCCATACTGTGAACTTTCTTTAAGAATTTTTTGTTAGAAAAACTCCATAACACTTTTGGCACGACTCGGGAATCGTACCCGAGATTTCGGGAATCGTACCCGAGATTTCTTGATCGGCAGTCGCATGCCTACGACCTACGAATTAGAAATTGACATAACTAAAAAAATAAAAATGGGCGCTTATATGTACCGCATCCAACTAAATTATGATGAATGTTTGATCGCGATCCGCGCTTCATCCGGACTACTGGATTACGTAAGTAATTATTTTGGAAATCCGCCAAATAATAACGGAACCTATGGGCGAGAGGTGCTCCCAAATTTGGCAGCATACCCTTCTATCTTTTTATCATATTTTTGAATTTGCATTGAAAATAGGAATCAATTTTAGACAATAGCGTTTTTAATGAAATGCGCTAAGTTTAGAGAATAATCCTTTCGGTTCTGAAACAAATTTGGCTCCAAAGACATTCAGGGTTGTCAAAGAATAAACATGAAATGTGTGGAATGCAGTTTTTGTTTTAAACGTCCTATTCGTCCATGGTTGTCACAAGAGTAAGAGGCTAAGGGAGCAAATTGTTCAGGACAACAACGCTGCAAAGGGTATTAAAACTAGACACAAACTCCAGCGTGGTACTGTATAAAGCCAAAACCTCCTTTACAAGAAGAGGCCTATATCCAATTACTAAAGACTACTGATAATGATATTAAACTATGTACTAAGAGTACCGTCACAAGCACCTATAACCTGCGAGCATATTTATAGAGGCCTTATGCATGTAGTAGAGCGGCTGGCTATAAGTCAGGATTGGGGCAAATGATATCCTTTCATCTCTGTCTAGCCTAATTCTTTTTTGTTAGATAGTTCATTTCTAGTATTACGCTATAACCAATAGGAGCCGAGTATCAATGACAGTTGTTGCAAAAGCGGGAAAAAATATTTCTTATGAGAAACGTTCACAAAGTTGCGTGGGTCAGCTAGTAGCGGTCGCCATGCCGCTTCCCACTTCGTCAAATGTTGTGGGTTCAAATCCTACATGGGACAACACTTTGTGTGATCCACAGATTGTTGTTCTACGTCTGGGTTTTCTTTGTGTCCATTACATGTATGTTTGTAAAGTCGCCCGCGACACAGGATTTATTCCTAGTGCGGGAGTTGTCTTTCAAAGAAAAAAGAAGTTCAGAAATATGTGAGGCGCGGTTGAGGCCATGATCTCAAAACACACTTTAAAGACTTCGTTGATTCTCTTTCCACAGGTACATTATAAAACTACACAAAAAACCTTCGGATCAGATTTATTTCATTTATTTAACAAAGTTACCCGTCCCAGTTTTATAGGCTGAATACAAGTTGGGATACATTTTTCTTACGCCCATAAAATTTACGAAACATAAAACTAAGGGCCGAACGAACTTTGCTAGTAAGCGAGAAGAATAACTAGTTCTGCCCATGCGCTCATGACGTCACAAATCCTGAGTCGTAAAGTCCTGGCCCATTGGCTATGAATTGTTTGCAAGTCGATTTGTTAGAAGAGTTCGAAGTACACAAACTATATCGGGTCTTAGTGGATGTTTAATGGGGGAATGTGTTTTCTTGTTTATGTGTTACGGACTTTGTAAGGTGTAATACGAGTATGTGTAGTAATAGATTGTGTTGATTTTAAAATCACACACGTTGCTTTAACGCGGGTTTACATAGACAATAAGTTAGGAGTTGAAGGGTCAAACCCTCTTTTGGTGGTTTGTAACCCGACTGCGTCAGAAAAAGGTTTATAATTTTTGAGTGTAGATTTTTGAGTAGTAATTGTGAGAGTGACGAGCCAGCTCATTTTACGACGAAGCTGTTAAAACCATATCATATTGCCGTATATACGCAGAATATAATAATATAGTACAAAAAAATAGTTTATTGTTTTTTGAAGTGTCTTTAGCCGCGATGAGCACTTTATGGTAGGGGAAAATCTTATGAGTTCGCGTCACCGCGTCAACGACATGCTGACGTCACAAAAGTTCTTTGGCCGCGCTGAGCACTTTTTGGTAGGGGAAAATCTTATGAGTCGCCGACATGATGATTTAATTTAAACATAATGAAATATATAATGTTACACATTAATTTTACAAATAACATCCTGAGTTATAAGTTTTCATTTCTATCGGCAGTCCTTATGACTGTTTTTTTTTCTAAGATATTATATAAAGCGTCTTCCACTGCTTGTCGATTAAAAAAAAGATCTATGACGTAAGTGCCGTTCCATTTTCAACAGTACTTATTAAGTTTGCAGCGCGATGTATTGTTAGTAAAACTTTACTTGAGTATAAAGTAGAGAATTTAGAACATAGTGAGCAAGTTAATCGCGAGACGAGACAACTTCGCTCAAGCACTCAACAAGTGTAATCAGCTTTTAAAATGGGGGATAACTTCATGATGTGCTAGATTTTAGGTGAAATTTTTCTTATAACTAGCTCTACTAGCTTTGGCCGCGACTCTACCCGACATACACGCATGTCGGTTATTCTTCAAGGTTATTCATCCAAATCGGTTTAGTGATTTAGCCTTGAAAGACAAATGCCAAGAAAAAGGTAATATACTGAACTATGATCCTATGGTTACTATTGTACATCTACCACTACAATAACTAGACTTCTGATAAACGTATTAGCATAATAAGACATATTATACATGTATTACACCAACCTTGACACACCTATTAATTAGTCCCAAATGACAATCGAATCCACAATATCAAACTCAATACTAAGAATCACTTCCCACTAGACCATCATTCTCTGTTTCTATGATTTTATTTTACTTCGACTACTTCGGTTGCGAATTGCGACTGCTGTGCTTGAGGTCTCGGGTTCGATTCCCAGGTCGGTGTAAATATTTGCAAATATTTATTTTGGAGTTTTTTATATATGGGCCTGCTAAAGTGACTCTACTCTGGCTGATGGAAAGCATAAGCAGAATCCAAAAGTGGTGGTCACCACACTCATTGCGAATGTAAAAAATGCAACACTGCAGTTTGGTGACCCATACCATGGCGGGTTAGTGATGCTTCTGCACCGTTGGGCCTTCGGTCTTGCACTCACCAAAGAAACGCGACAGCACGAACGCTGTCATTTGGGTTGATCTTCTTTGCGAGGGTAGTACCGCCCCGGTCGAGACGGCCCTTTCGTACTGAAATCTATTACTCTAAGTTTAGGTGTTTTCTGTGTATAATATGAATGTAATTAAAAAAAAAAATGTATATCAGTTGTACCCTTAAAATAAGTTCTGCTTAGTTTGAGAGTAGATGACGTTGTGTGTCTATTGTCTGAAATATTATTATTCTACACATTACTAGTAACAATAAAAAGCTTTTGCAGCAATCCCGCCATTTATTTGGTGCGATTTATTTTCGAAACGTGTGTTCAGATTGTTTTCAAGGAAGTTTCCACGTATGTTTTGCATTCGGCATCATGAAGCTCAAAATAAATTGTTTGAAAAAAGAACACTATTTTTTTTAAATGGTAGGTTAGTTTTTTGGAACAAATTTAAATATTTAAAGATATTTATTAAATAAATAAATGGATGAAAAAAGGCTAGTAGAAATGTTTCTCACGGTAATTAAAAAAAACTAATTTCAATGACATTTGTATTGTTGCCATTATTAAAATTTTAATTTAAAAATATGTACTATGCGTAAGGACTTATATTTCGACAAAGTTTGTAGAGAAAAACTAAGGGAAAGTATCATATATATATTTTTCTATTTAAGTTGCATAGAACTCTTCCAATATCCTAGTGGCACCTTCAATTACAAGAGTAGAATTTAGATGTAAAACGAGTCCCCGATACTTGGGGAATCCCTTACTCTATTTTTTTTTTTTTTTGACCTATTTATTCAACAGTCTGGCAACACTGCATTCAATTCATGATTATACAGGTAAAGAAAAATATACGTTAGGCTTTTTGAATTTTGAAACATTTCTAACCAATTGTTTTTGATACAAATCACAATCTAAAGCTGCATTAGAATTTCGTATCAAGGCTTGCAAATAACGAACACTAATAACAAAGCCCCGCTGGGCAATCCTGTTAATTTATACGTTGTCGATAATGGTTACAACTGTTATCTTAACCAGGTACGCTTGATCCCGGATTCATCATACACTATCTCCTAAATCTATCGATTCTATTAGTAATCTAAGGGGCGAGGTAGCTCACGTAGCGATGGTTGTTAGAATCAGTAAAGTCGTAATTAGCACCTGCGTTTCACTAAGTTTGCAACGCGTAACTTTGTCGGTGTTTCGAACAATGATGCCTAACACAGTGGCTATTTATGCAGCTATATCACCTAAGTATTTAGACACAGTGCTTAATTTCTGTTTGCATTTGGAAAATGAAAGTTTAGTTCTGTTTGTTGGATTTTAGTTGTTTACTGGCAAATATTGTATCAATTGAATGATGGAAGCTGTTATTTTGCTATTTCAAAAATGCAGAATTTTCTACTCAATGATAATACTAATGAGTAGGTACTAAAGCCACGCTGATTCCAGCAGGAACGGACCGGCTCGACCGGGGCGATACTACCCTCCCACAGAAGATCAACGTAAAATGACAGTATTCGTGCTGTCGTTGGAGAGTGCGAGACCGGCGGCCCAATGATGCAGAAGCATCACTAGGCCGCCATAGTGTGGGTCACCTGCTGCATAGTTGCATTGTCGGCATTCGCAATGAGTATGGTGGTGACCACCACTCCTGGATTTTACTTATGATTTCCATTAGGCAGAGTAGTTATTTTGGCAGGGCCATACATAAAAAAAATACAATACAGTTTGACGTCAGTGTTCCTATTTACATCGATAATAATTGCTTTGCTTAGGTTAGAACCCTTCCTTTTTGATACAGCATAGTACTTATTGGCTGGTGGAGGTCCGATGACAGTCTTTCCTCATGAAAAATCGAAGTTCAGCCATATCGTAGTAGACTTAAGACGGACCCCAACCTTATTTGGGAACAAGGCTCGGAGAAAATAATAAATACAACACTATGTACATACATTACACGCTTTAGTGTTAAACAATTTCAACACGAACTTTCCCATCCACCACTTATATAAAAAGTCGTGTAATAAACGGAAACTTTATCCCACTCTCCTCACTCACTCTCATTAAAAGTTGTGGTAGTTTTGACTAATTACTGCATGCGACACACGACCGATGTCTGCAATTTGTTACTGCAACTTTGCCCTCATGCCCCGCGATGCAGGAAAAGGAGGAAATTTTACTAAAATCAATTCTGTGCTCGCAAATTTATGATATTTGCCAACATTAGTGTGTGCAAAGTTACATTTTTATACCAGGTAACATTCAGTTTTATCTCGTTAAAAATGTTGCTCCTTACTTTAAGAATTGTGACGTTTCGAACGCTTATGAGTTGGGATGATTCGTGATTATAATATCGATAGATATATAAAAAAATATTAATAAACTGGTAATGTCGATTCTTTATGTATCGCTTTAGTCAATATTTCATATCAATTTTAACTAAATCAAATTTAACTCGTAATTCAAAAAGAAACTAGTAAAGAGATTCATTTAACCTGCTCTGCGACAAAATCAATTAAAATGACAAGTTTTGCGACTCTGACTTACTCAAGCTAATACTTATAATCCTCAATTAAAAAAATAAGCAATATCGTTTTTAAACTTTCGCGACTATACATAATATTCGACGATCGATCGGTGCAGTTCGGTGTAGATATTATCGCGATTAAGTCCCGATTTACATTCGAATAATAAGCAATGTCTCTTCGCACCATAGTCTTTTTGCGTAAGGAAAATAGTGACGCTGCGATCAAGTCTCGCACCTTGACCACTGAAGTTCCAAGCTGGAATATGGAACGAGAACTTCTTTGCCAAGTTGACATTCTGTAAACGTAAACGATAATAGAAAACTAACAAATGTATGGGAATGACTTTATCTAAACGCTAAGTCACAGGGTCCCAACAAAATATTAGGCAATAATATGAGAGAATAGAGTCCTTAGCGATTGTAGAAAGAGATTCGACGCAATTGCATCTCGACTAAGGGTCTCATTCGTCTGGATACGAGGTGAAATCCATGCGTCTCTGTTTTACTAACGCCAATGGAATATAGAGCTTTATCTCTTATCTAGTGTCCATTCGAATTGCACTAATTTGCTAATTTTTCTGTCTAATATCTAATGTAACTGGATCACAGCGACAGAATTGTTCCCCTTTTTAACTGCGCCGGAATCCCCACGGAAACCACCGGCTGGTGTTTATGTCGCACTCAAACCCACCAAAAACAGCACACCGTCTTAGATACTCGTAGCCAGGAAATCAGGTGCACCCTAGAAAGAAAATTCCTGGAACCCCGACGTACCTTGATTTACCTACGGCTTGTAGAATATGGCCCCTCCTATGTGAGAATTCCAATGTTCCTAATAGACTTGTTCCCTATTACATAGGTGAGTTTAATTCGGAAAAATATTAGCGATTAAAACACTTCTGTTTATCCCTTCGGGGATATAGGCGTCAGTGTATATAATATGTGAATATAATTCATAGTTGCGATTACTTGCGATATTATATAAGATCGTTATATTATTGCTAATTTATCGATACACCGTTACAACGCTATTGCTGAAAATGTGTCATCATGTAGAGCTGTGTACGAATAACTTTTTGTAAATATTTTAGGTTCTCGGTAGAGTTAGTTATTTGTTTGTTAACATCTCTGGCAACCTGGCAACACTAAAATCATTTTAATATGACAGGATGTTCATTTTATTTAACTTGCAAAACTTGAGCTGTGATTTTTAACCGACTTCCAAAAGGAGGAGGTTCTCAATTTCATCAGTTTTTTTATGTATGTACATTGATTACTCCGTCAATTGTAGACCGATTTTGAAAATTATTTTTGTATTCGAAAGGGTATGCTCCCCATGTGGTCCCATGGCCACCATATCAGGATCAGATGATGGGATCCCAAGGAAATCGAAGGAAACCCTCAAATTTACGTGAGCGCCTGCAATTATCTGCATGCCTTCATATTCTGTAGATATCATTTAATTTCATAACATATAGTCCACTTGAAATTTTATTACAAAAAATTACCTTAAGCCCTTTCGATTCTATACAGTATGTATGTTACCTTTAGTGGTATTCTTTCAAATTATTTAGGTGAAATGATGATGAGAGACTTGAGAAAGACTAAAAAGCGAAAAAAACTTCGTTTAAAAAAACCGACTTCAAAAACTAAAAAGTATGAAATAACTTAATTTGTATGTGCTACCTATTCATAGGTTTGAAGTCAGTGCCAAGCCAAATGTAACAGTAGGTACCGCACTCGCTATATTTCGAGACGAACGTCAACGACGTCACCGACGCTTCGGTTGTTTTGTTCAACGCGAAGAGCAGCTATCCCGCTCAAGGTCACGCGCGGCGAGTGCGGTACCTACTATTACATTTTGGCTTGGCACCGACTTCAAACCTATGAATAGGTAGCACATACAAATTAAGTTATTTTATACTTTTAGTTTTTGAACGAACGAACGAACGAGTCGGTTTTTTTAAACGAAGTTTTTTTTATTATGTACTAGATTTTGCCTGCGTCTCTGCTCGCATGTATGTCGATTATCGTGGTAAAGAGTAGACTTCCTCAAGATGTAAAGTGCCTAGCTTTGCAGTGAAAGAACAGAGTTACTTTCGAATTTATAATATTAGTATGAATATATTATGATGTTATTCAAGTTTAAACGGCTATCAATTTTACAAGTTTTTGTTATTTTTGTATAGGCAAGTGAGCAGACGAGTGTCGTGATGGTTAGTGATTACCACCGTCCATATAGACCTGCCTTTCAAGAGTCAAAAGTGCGTTATATCTTTTTAAAACCCTCCCGCCCAGAATCAGGGGAAGAATTGGAAAATGAAATGAAAATACCTGTTTATTCGATGTAGGGATAGAATCTCGATTCTATATTTCACACTAGCTGTGGTCCGCGGCTCCGCGCGCGTGTATGTCGGTTATCGCGGCAAATAGTAGCCTATGTGTTATTCTGATGTTTATGCTATATTACTGTAATGTTTCATCCAAATCCAAGGAATATAACTTAGTATAATATCTCGTCTCTCCACTTTTTTGTTTTAAATTAAAATCTTTATGAAATTTAATTATACTCGTACACTTAAACATCTTCCCAGACTTCTCTATCTTGAAACTAGCGGTACAAGTCTAGACTGTTATCGTTACAGGAAAACGCGGTATAACTAAGATAAATTGTCCTCGTTTCAAAACATATTTACAAAAGTGGATAAAAATACCGCATTATGATTTGTCTGTTTGTCTAGTAGAGGTTAGGTTGTAACTAATAGTCAGTGGCTGTGGTTTTGATTACCATCCAGAACCATTAATTGTATAATGAGCGCTATCGTTTATTTTTGTATAGTGTCACGTAGTGGCTTTAGGAGCCTAGAAGGTTGTGGTGAAGCCACGAGGTTCTGATGATGATTAAATTAGACGCTTCACAACAACAATTTAAAGAATTTATTTACTGAAGTATAACACAAACAGATAGATGTACAGTCAGGGTGTGGGTTTGAGAGATTCGATCAAGCGGTCGTCCTCCAAGTTAAAGGCACTTAACTTGGTTTGCTGCGATGAGAAAAGAAAGAGGTGCAGTCCTGGGTCAGCTTTAGAGGCCGACCCCCGTAGAGGCGTCGCAGGCAACTGGCGTGGTAGACGCCGGCCGAAAGAGGTGCAGTGCTGGGGCTCCGGCGTAGGCCGGGCAGCCCAGCCACCAGGCGTGGTAGACGCCGGGCGAAAGAGTGCAGTGCTGGGGTCGGCTTTAGAGGCCGACCCCCCGTAGAGGGCAGCGCAGCTGTCCGGCGTGGTAGACGCCGGGCGAAAGAGTGTAGTGCTGGGGTCGGCTTTAGAGGCCGACCCCCCGTAGAGGGCAGCGCAGCCGTCCGGCGTGGTAGACGCCGGGCGAAAGAGTGCAGTGCTGGGGTCGGCTTTAGAGGCCGACCCCCCGTAGAGGGTAGCGCAGCCGTCCGGCGTGGTAGACGCCGGGCGAAAGAGGTCGAGCTGTAGTGCGCTCATCCTTTTATGTGTCCCTGCGGTGGTAGGGACAGCGGCTCAGCGGTGGGAGGCGAGCGCCGATGACGCGTGACACCCCCCTCATTAGGCGAGAATTTTTCCTAGGGGAAATTCGCTGACCTCGGGGTCGCCACTGTCGGCAGCTCCTCGCTGGTACCCTGGGAACAAGATTAAAGCAGGATCAGAATTTTTTTAGAGATAAAAAAAAGTTTAAAGAGATAAGAGGGAAAAGACAAACTAACAGGCTAAGGTCATATCAGCTTAGTTCAATAGCAAAAATATAGTGAAGTTAAAAGTTTAAAGGTTTGAAATAAAATTTCAAATAAAAAGTTCAATTGAGAACATAAACAAAGTGAGTCATACATTCCGATGCTCCGTTAGAAATGTTTAAAGAATTTAGTATAATAGTTGCAAACTTGTTTAACTGTTTAGGCAGATGCAGTAATAGAAAATTGTAGTTATAAGTAGGTATGCTAGCTAAGACATATGTGCGAAAAAGAAAAACAAACAACCAGATCGACAACAACAACTGAGAATCGAACCTGTAAGTCGGGTTTGACTTGACTTTTTAACTACCAAGCCATAGGTTAAAAAAAGGTAAAAGTTTTTGTAGATTATAGTTAGATTTTGATAGTGCGATATTTATTTTGTTTTTATTGTTTTGTAATGAACCATGATTTGGTTTTTTTTTTTTTTTAAAGTTAAAGTGTGTAAGGACAAGAAATGTTATATTTGATTTACGACGCAGGAAATATTTTTTAGAGATAAATAAAACAGAAACCCATCTGTAAAAAATGTTAGTTATGGAATGAGTAAACAAAATCACTGTTTATTAATTGTTTTAACTAACTTTGGCTAATTCGCCAACCAAACGAGATATTTTAGAAACGACATTAGATTTGACTTGTTTAGGGGCCAATTTTTATAAAATATTTGTGTTCGTCACTGAGAAAATAAAATTATCGAGCTGCCAGTACCTTCTCAAAGATAGAAGGTTGATAGTCTAAAGTCTTGGTGTATACATACATCTCGTGGTTCATCAACTATATTGGAATCAAAATCCGTAGCAATATAGATGCGACCACAGTGACGACTTAAATTTCAATATACATTGTAGTATTAGATTTAGTAGTTTAGAGAAATGAATGATTTTAGTATTTAAATTGATGATAGATTCTCTGGTCGCGAATTATCAAGTAGAAAAAGTTGTTTAGTAGTTTTTGGTAGTTTTTAGTAGCTTTTAGTAGTTTTTAGTAGATATAAGTAGGTAATTGTAGTTTAGATGTATCGTTTCACCGAGTATAGTTTAGGGTGTATGCAGCGGTGTGTCGATTAGAGTATTTAGACAAGTTTATGTGGTCATTTTCAATTAAATTGAAACGACTGTTTAGGAGAACAAGGGAACAAAATAATTGTTTGTAGTTAGTTAATTATATATATATATATGGCTTTAAGGCTTGTTTAGAGAGTTACCGACCGCTCTGTTATAAATAAATAAATCCCTCATCAATGATAAGTTTTAGTACTAAGGCTTAAGTTTTAGGAGTCACTAACCGCTCCAAAGAGTATTAAAAGTACCAAGAATCATTAGTAGAAACTGGCCACATGATGACAGAACATCATAAGAGTTACAAGTAGTAACTTATCAAGGGGTAGGGCCTTGAGTCTTTCAGAAGACATGATGTCACAACATCATAAAGGTTACAAGTAGTAACTATCAAGGGTTAGGGCCTTGAGTGTCTTTCAGAAGACATGATGTCACAACATCATAAAGGTTACAAGTAGTAACTATCAAGGGGTAGGGCCTTGAGTCTTTCAGAAGACATGATGTCACAACATCATAAAGGTTACAAGTAGTAACTATCAAGGGGTAGGGCCTTGAGTGTCTTTCAGAAGACATGATGTCGGACGTCATTAAGGTTAGAGGAACAGGGTTTATGACATTTTGGTGGATGATCAAGTGCTTAGCACAGAGCGATACCTGCCACCGATAGAGGCGAACAGTCAAAGCTTAAATTCCAATCAAAATTGTCAGTAAACCTTTAAGAGTTAATTAGTTATAGTGGCAGTATAGCCGGTTAGAGATAGATATACTCATTTTGAGAGTAAATTTAAAAAGTTATAGGATTCTAGCAACGAGAATAAAGAGATTAAATAAGTAGGTATATTGGTTTAGACCAAAATATACACAAACGAACATACAGACTAGAAACATACATGCCAATACGATACCCACATTATGTGATTATTTTTATGTAGTCGTATTGCAACTTTATATAAATCCACCTACATCTCAAGCATCACTAGATAAAATTGTCTCAAGTCGAGAATAATGCAAGAATGTTGTAAGAACAACATGTTTATAGATATATTTTATAAGTAGCTATAGTGGAACATCTGTATTGTGAATTCCAAAGGTCGATAGAATATGATATAGTAGATTGTAGCTATAGTATATAGTACTGTAGTAAGTTGCAGCGGTCAATAGTATTATATTATTTATTAGTAGACATTTAGAATGCGTTTCGAAATTTATCGAACGAAACAAAGTAGAAAAATAGGTACTAAATGTACACGAAGAAATCAAAAAGTAGTATTTTAGAATACAAATTTTAGAACAAGGATCCGAGACGATCACATTGTGCAGAAAAACTATGGTAGCCATTTTGTTTAAATAGTAGCTATATGGTTAAGTACCTTTTGAGGTTATGTCGCCACGAGGCTTTAAATTAGCCCAGAACAATTTAGAGTGAAAGATCGACGACGATACTATTAACAGCTACTTAGTCATCAAATTAATTGTTTTAGTTTAATTTGATTTTGGCCCACTCCTTACAAAATAAAAAATTTTGTGGCTAGAAATATTTGAAGATTTTATTTTATAGGTTTACGCTTCTATCATTGTTAGAATGCATTTTTAAGAGAGCGTAAACAATAGATGGGCAAGAAACGACAAGACTCAGACTGTTTTGTCAAAAATAGAAAAAAATATCCAATGATGCTACACCGATCGACATCATTTATAGCATATTTTCAAGAAAATATCAAGCAACAAATGAACGAGAAACGACAAGACTAAGAACAACTGTATTAGATATTATTTAACACATATTTAAAATAGTTTAGAAAAGTATAGTTTAATGTTAGTAACCTCATTTAGAAAACAAATCGCATCTATTGTACCTACCAGAAAAACAAGTTATAGGAATTAGTTTTAGAGACGTATCAATATGTACCATTTTGAGTTTAGATAGTAAATGAAATGACCATAGCCGCAGATGTATACAGAAGTTGAAAGAAAAAAATTACGCGTTAGATGAATAATACGAGTATGTAGTTTAAGTTTAGATAAGTTTAATAATGACTCAAAGTAATAATTAAGTTTTTAGTAATGAAGCCAAGTTTGTTCTAGTTAGATATTTGAACAGAATTAATTAAGTTAGATATAGCTATCGAACCCATTAAGGTGTGTTTGAAAGAAAATTAGAAAGTATCGAATTTCATCCAGGTTGTTACAATAAGATTAAGCGAGCCGTAGGGCGTGGCGTGGTTCTGCGCGTGCGAAACCGGTTTTCGTTTGCGACTTAACGCATTCCAGCGACTTGCATTAAAATTGCGGTTTATATAAGCCACAAGCGAACAAAATTTAAGCGAAAGTAATTAAAAGTATTTTTTGCACACGCGGTTCTAGCGAAAAAATATGAAAAAGCAAATAAAAGTGCGTGAATATACACGCGGTTTCGACTGGCACGTGTTTTAATGAAAAAGAATATATAGAAAAGCAATTAGAAGCACATGAATGTACACGCGGTTCTGATTGGCACGTGTTCACAGCGAAATAATAGAAAAAAACACTTTCCTGGATGGGATTCAACATAAAACAAGCAATACACACAAAATATACACAATAAAAAGAATATGAGGTAAACCGTGATCGAATCTCTCAGTTCAGTCGGGCGCCATGTGTCACGTAGTGGCTTTAGGAGCCTAGAAGGTTGTGGTGAAGCCACGAGGTTCTGATGATGATTAAATTAGACGCTTCACAACAACAATTTAAAGAATTTATTTACTGAAGTATAACACAAACAGATAGATGTACAGTCAGGGTGTGGGTTTGAGAGATTCGATCAAGCGGTCGTCCTCCAAGTTAAAGGCACTTAACTTGGTTTGCTGCGATGAGAAAAGGAAGAGGTACAGTCCTGGGTCAGCTTTAGAGGCCGACCCCCGTAGAGGCGTCGCAGGCAACTGGCGTGGTAGACGCCGGCCGAAAGAGGTGCAGTGCTGGGGCTCCGGCGTAGGCCGGGCAGCCCAGCCACCAGGCGTGGTAGACGCCGGGCGAAAGAGTGCAGTGCTGGGGTCGGCTTTAGAGGCCGACCCCCCGTAGAGGGCAGCGCAGCTGTCCGGCGTGGTAGACGCCGGGCGAAAGAGTGTAGTGCTGGGGTCGGCTTTAGAGGCCGACCCCCCGTAGAGGGCAGTGCAGCCGTCCGGCGTGGTAGACGCCGGGCGAAAGAGTGCAGTGCTGGGGTCGGCTTTAGAGGCCGACCCCCCGTAGAGGGTAGCGCAGCCGTCCGGCGTGGTAGACGCCGGGCGAAAGAGGTCGAGCTGTAGTGCGCTCGTCCTTTTATGTGTCCCTGCGGTGGTAGGGACAGCGGCTCAGCGGTGGGAGGCGAGCGCCGATGACGCGTGACAATAGGTAAAATTTATATGTACCTACTTATAAATTGGAAAGTAACTCTGTCTGTCTGTATGTTAAGCTTTCATGAACAACTGGCTGTCTTTACCGCGGTAACTAACATACACGCAGGCGGAGAAAACGGGAAAGAACTAATATATAATGTAAGTTTGTACCTATATAGTAATATGTAAGCATGTTTAATACCAGTCTGGAAAGCTTTGCCTAGCTTGGGATCGTCTCATTTGTAACTCTATGCACAAAAGTACAAGGGCGGATCATTTTATCCTCTCATTTATCAAACTCACGCACTACCTCGCGGTCTCGCAAACTCACGCATACTTCATGTCACGGTATGTGACTATTTTGTATTGTTATTACATTAATAGCTACAAAATAGTTATATTAGTAACAAATAATTTCTAGCGTTATAAATATCCGTATGCTACAAACAAATATAGGTATAACATTGTTATTTACCTCGAACAATTCTAATCAAATAGAACCCTTGAAGTGGCATATTTTTACACCAAAATGTAACAAGAAATAGGGCCAACCCTACTCCGGTAGCAGTCAATTTGTGGGGATGGAGGTTTCTTTGAAATGTCGTTTGATACCAGGTACGGTCCAACATATATCCGGAGTTCTTTTGGGGTCCGGTATAGCGTGAAATTGACTCGCTCGATTGTCTCGCTGATTTAAAAGACTTGTTTGGCGAACGAACGTGGTGGTCCTCGGTGCGCAATTTCGATTATCTTGACTTTTATTCGATCAACCAGCTGCAGATAACTCTAGTTATGTACAATTTGGATTTATGTAACACAATAAGTAAATAAAATCTGATGCATCGATGAAAAGTTACAATATTTATCGAATCGAATGTTACTTTGAAATGGTTGTTCATTGCTCAAACATGTATTTAGATTTCATTTACTATGGTTTATAATAAAATCGTTCATTACGCAGTTTTTTCTTTAAGTATGGAAATAGTCAACAATATATTATATATAAATGGGGAAATCTGGAAATTGATTTGTAATTGTTCCATTTCCCATTTTCCTAAATCTGGACGTGATGGTCAGCCACGCACTCTTTGAGTTGTGGGTGTCCATGGGTCCATGTGGTAACGGATCAAGAATGCAGAGTATCATCACATGTACTCATACCACGGGTGCTGTAAGAGCATAAAATAACTAATAGTAATAACGTACAAAAGTTCCACTTCCGAACAAAAGCCAAGTTTAGGCATTTTTTTTAAGCTGTCACCTTGCACGCGAAACTGAATCTTGTCGTGTGACCCGAGCGTTCATATTCCGTTAACCACCGCTGGATTAACAGCAAGAGCATAGGGCACAGAATAACTAACAGAGGCAACTACTACAAAGTGCGCAGGACATCACTGCACGGTTGGCCTAGTGGTTTAAGTGGTCGCCACGCCGCTTCCTACTGCGCCAAGTGTTGTGGGTTCAAATCCTACACGGGATAACACTTTGTGTGATCCACAAATTGTTGTTCTGAGTCTGGGTGTTCTTTGTGTCCGTTTCATGTATGTTTGTAAAGTCCCCCGCGACACAGGATGTATATTCCTAATGCGGGAGTTGTGTTTTTAACAAAAAAAAAAATGGAACAAAACTTGTATGTACAAGTTTTGTTCGAGCAGTAGTTTTTTCCCATAAGGTGACCCTGAAGGGAACCCCTCTCTGCTCTCTATAACATGAAAAATGCTCTTAGTATTTAACCGATTAAAATTTCTAAACTCTAAGATTTATTAAAACGTAAACTAAAAGTTTATCTCTTGAAAGTTTATCAGGGTACTACAAATTTCAGGCAACTTCTACGAAAATGATGTTTTAAGTACTTAGCAAAGAACTTTTTTATATCAAACTATTAATATTAAGTCTCAAAGATTAACTTCTAATGACAGGACCCTCTTATGTGATAAATGGTAATATGGATTTTAAGCTTTTATAGATAAAATTTATGGCTCAATTTTATATGACAAAGGTAAATAAATCTTTAATAACCTGTTAATCTATTTTGGCAAGTATTTAGTTTTTGATTGATTAGTCATTTTTAACCTTATAGTCAATCATATATAATAGGTTTTTACCTATGAAATTGCCGTTTTGTATGCACTAAGTGAAAGTACTTATTTTTTCAAACTTTTTTATTTCTGTTATTTGAAGTAATCACCCATGCAATCGACGCATCTTTGCCAACGCATTGGCAGTTTATTGATGCCCTTCTTGTAAAAATCTGCTGGACGGGAGGCAACAAACTCTTCAAAGGCATTTTGTACTGCCTCTCGGGAATTGAATTTTTTACCCACTAAAAAGTTGTCTAAATTTTGGAAAAAGTAATAGTCGGTAGGTGCAAGGTCTGGTGAGTATGGCGGATGAGGGAGAGCTTCCAACCCCAGCGCTTGCAGCTGCTTCACGAAAACGCGCGACCCCATACTGCGCAACAGACAGTCTCCAAGCTGCAAGAGCTGGAGTTGGAAGCTCTCCCTCATCCGCCATACTCACCAGACCTTGCACCTACCGACTATTACTTTTTTGTTACTCGAACGAAACTAGAGGTTCAAAGGAAGCGTATTAGTTACGTTCCGATTACGGAGAGCCGCATGAGCCTGTTCAGGAATAATATGGCGGATAAGTTGTTAAGATTGGCCTATGATAGTGACCCTAATCAAGCTTTCGCTTTACTATTTAATATGATTAATAATGAATTTAAATTAACTTTTACATCAAAAACACTAACGATTAGTGATCGTGTAGTATTCAGTGACTGGGCCACTGTAGGTATCTATAAAAGTCGACAACGGCTATATGAGTTGTATTATGAAAAAACATATAATCATAACTTAGATTTTGTAGAATATGTAAAAAATTATTCAAAGACGTTTAAACGCACCTGTTATGCTGCTAAATCCCTATATTTAAAAAATAAAATAAAATCATCTGGCAATAAAATAAAAACCACATGGGAGATTATAAACGCCGAAACCGGAAGGTCCACTGTACGAAATCGTGACTTCCATTTAAAAATTAAAAATGTAGATATAAAAGCGGATGTGGAGGTTGCGACTGAGTTTGAACATTTTTTTACCAACATTCCTATTCGAACAACCAAAACTCTTTCGTCATCCTCTTCCTCTGCTTGTTTTTTATTAGAAAATAGTGTAAACCGGTGTGATACGGGTTTTGAATTTTCAGCCGTTAGTATAAATGATGTTATCAAGGCTTTTAAAAGTATAAATGTAAAGAAAACAACTGATTTATGGGGACATTCAGTACATACTATATCTGCAATAATTGATATGATAGCTCCATATTTAGCAACTGTTTTCAATTCTTGTATCGCATCTGGTGTGTTTCCTGATCTAATGAAACAAAGTAAAGTGATTCCATTGTTCAAATCTGGTAGTAGTTCAGATCCATCTAACTTCCGACCTATCTCAATACTTCCAACATTAAGTAAAATTTTTGAAAAATTACTTTTAAACCAAATGTTACAACATTTTATTAAGCACAACTTGCTTCATCAAAAGCAATTTGGTTTTACTAAAGGTCGTTCAACTACGGACGCGGGCGTGGAATTGCTTAAACACATATATGGCGCCTGGGAGGATTCACAGGATGCGTTTGGTATTTTCTGTGACTTGTCTAAGGCTTTCGATTGTGTCCATCATCCCACACTCATCAGGAAGCTACAGCACTACGGAATAATGAATAATGCTCTAAATATTCTAACGTCGTATTTGAATAAGCGAGTTCAAAAAGTTGATATTAATGGTAAAACATCTTCGGGATCCCCGGTAACAATGGGCGTCCCACAGGGTTCTATTCTAGGGCCATTTCTGTTTCTCATATATATAAATGATTTAGCTTATTATGTAAGTGACAATCATGAGATTGTATTGTTCGCGGATGACACATCGTTAATTTTTAAAGTTAGGCGCCAACTTGACTGTTTTACTGAAGTCAACAGTGCACTCTTGAAAGTGGTACATTGGTTTAATACAAATAACCTTCTCCTTAATGAGAAGAAAACTAAATTCATTAAATTCTCTACACCAAACGTTAGGCATGTTACAACCAATGTTCGATTGAATGGACTAGAGTTAGATCCTGTAGAATCAACTGTATTTTTAGGTATTACTATTGACGCTAAGTTACAATGGGGTCCCCAAATAGAAAAACTATCCGGTAGGCTAAGCTCAGCGGATTTTGCTGTAAAAAAATTCGACATTTAACTGATGTTGATACAGCTAGAATAGTTTACTTCAGTTACTTTCATAGCATAATGAGTTACGGTATCCTACTCTGGGGTAACTGTGCAGATATTAATGCCATATTTGTTTTACAAAAACGCGCCGTACGAGCCATTTATAAATTAGGCCCTCGAGTTTCTCTTCGTTCCAAATTTAAAGAGATAAATATTCTGACTGTATCTTCACAATATATATACGAAAATTTAGTTTATGTTCAAAAAAATATATCAAAGTTTACTAAAATCAGTGATGTTCATTCGGTAAATACCAGAAACAAACATAATCTTAGTGTTCACGTCACTCGTCTCCACAGAGTAGGCAACTCGTTCATGGGTCAATGTATACGCTTTTACAATAAACTCCCTATTGATATTAGGAATTTGCCATTAAAGAAATTTAAGAATACCATAAAATCTAAGTTATCCGCAAAGGGGTATTACACCATAGCAGAATATCTTGATGATAAAACCGCCTGGGATTGAGCTGCCCATTCTGCACATGCTGTTTATTTTTAATGTTTAAATTTATTTTGATGTGACGATAATTTATAGTTTGAAACAAATTCATTTTAAATTATTGCTATTGTTGTCATTTTTTTTTAAATTATTATCTTTACTGATTATTGTAATTGTGACTCAAATTGTAATTATCGCATTTATTTTATTGAAATAATGTCTTTTGCATATTGTCTGGACTTTAAAAGAGACGGTGATCCCTGAGTTTGTTTCGTCCTTTCTTCTCAGGGCTAGTCCAGTTAGGAAAGGCCGAACTCATCTGCTCAAAAAAAAGTTTAACTTGCAAAAGTGTTCATGTAACCTAATTGCAGAATAAATGATTTCATTTCATTTCATTTCATTTCATTTCATTTCATTTCATTTCATTTCATTTCCAGAATTTAGACAACTTTTTAGTGGGTAAAAAATTCAATTCCCGAGAGGCAGTACAAAATGCCTTTGAAGAGTTTGTTGCCTCCCGTCCAGCTGAATTTTACAAGAAGGGCATGAATAAACTGCCAATGCGTTGGCAAAGATGCGTCGATTGCATTGGTGATTACTTCGAATAACAGAAATAAAAAAGTTTGAAAAAATAAGTACTTTCACTTATTGCATACAAAACGGCAATTTCATAGGTAAAGACCTATTATATTTAAATAAGGTTATAAAACTTAAAAAGTAGGTATATGTGTAGTTTTGCATCTGTTAACATTACATGGCAATAAAATCTACTTTTCTATGCTACAAATTTTGGATGGTATTTATTACATATTTAAAAAAACAATAACAACAAAAGTCCAGATATAGCTGTCAAGATATTGACACATTAGTCCAGGATCCCCGGTACAAATTGTACAACTTATTACTATCAAGCCTAATAATGTTAGTTAATATTTAATAATAAAAATAATAATAATATATCTCTTTATTGTACACCAGATGCATTCAAAGGTAAGTTTAAAATTAGAGAAGTACAATTGGCGGCCTTATCGCCCGGAGGCAATCTCTTACAGGCAACCATTGGATGGAGAGAAAAACAGGATTATGAGATAGTGTAGGGTAGTGTCTGGTGTAAAACTAGGTAAGACGAAAAAATAAATAAAGTAATAAGGATATATACCATTATAGTAATACATAGTGTGGTTTATGAAATAGATACAAACAAGGAATAAGATACATATACAGTTAATTACATATAAAAATGTAGTAGTGTGACTGTGTGACCCAATTGACAAAAAAAATAAAAATAGCAGGTTAAGGGGCATTGATGTCTCCCAGATAATGCTCCTTTACAAGTCTCTTGAATGCAGTTAGTGTTTGTGCACGTCTAATTGCGACTGGTAAGGCATTCCACAACAAAACTGCTTGGACACAAAAGGAGTGGTCGAGAAATTTAGTAGAATGACCAGGCATTTTCAGTTTCAGGTTCTCTGACGACCTCAGTAATTTGGGATGTGTGTCGTGTAAGAAAGTGAACCTTGATTTGAGGCAGCGTGGGGTAAGAGGATTAAAGAGAATGTTATACAGAAGAGAAAGGACGTGTGCATTCCGGCAAAGGCGGATGGGTAACCACTTAAGCTTTTTACGATAATAGGAGACATGATCATATTTTCGTAAACCGAATATGAATCTTATACAGAGGTTTTGGAGTTTCAAGCTTATTTAATTGGTTTTCATTAAGATCTAAATAACTGGCATCAGCATAATCAAGGATAGGGAAAAGAAGGGAATGTGTAAGAGCAATCTTGGTAGAGGTAGGTAGAAAGTTGCGTAGTCTGCGCAAGGACCCTGCAGCGGCAAACATTTTGCGACTCAGCTTCTGCAGCTGAGGACCCCAGGAAAAGGGACTGTCGATATAGATTCCCAGGTTCTTTACCTTGTCACTATACGGGATAGGTGTGCCGTCGCAAGAGACCTGAGGCAGTGAAGTCCAATCAATCTTGGATATCATTCTTGAACTTCCAACAACAATGACCTGAGTCTTGGTTGGGTTTATCTTCAGAACGTGGGAAATGCTCCACTTACAGATTTTTTCCATGTCGCTATTTGTAGTGTTAACTGCAGCAGCCAGATAAGCCGGTGGTGCCGTAGTATAGATTTGGAGATCATCCACGTAAAGGTGGTAGGACGAAGTTAAATTATTAGTGATGGTGTTGATAAAAACGGAGAAAAGTAATGGAGATAGCACGCCGCCCTGAGGTACCAGTGTAAGTGTAAGTGGAGATGGGGCGGAAGTTAGATGTTTCAGAGTAGCATCTTTTGTTATTTTACTAAAGTTTGTTGAAGCAGAGAAGTGTTGATTAAGTAAACTTAAGTCTATAATTTTAGGAGAAGAGTCATGAACAGATTTGCCTACTCCCACTGACTTTAAAATCCAGACTTGAGCTGGATCTCCATTTTCAACAGAGTTGTGAATGTATCGGCGTTGTGCATTCCTGCACACCTTGCTGCATTAATTCCTAATAGACACATATTTTTCCCGGTTAGTTTCACTTGGGTTCTTTTTAAATCTAGATTTAGCGAGCGCTTTCTTATGGATTAGCGTTTTGATATCTGCAGTTAACCATGGTGATGGGACACGTTTGACTTTCATTTCTTGAAGTGGCGCGTGTTTGTCATAAAGAGACAGTATTTCGGCGTTGAAAAAATTTACTTTCTCCTCGATGCTATCTGCACTGTAGAGAGATGTCCCGTCAGTGTTATTGGCATCACTTTTTAAGGTATTAATGTTCATAGCCTTGAAGTTCCGCTGCTGGTTTAAGAGGACGGATACGGTAGGATAGGTATAGTAAATCATGGTAAGAGAACTCGTCTGCTGAGCACTGTCCGTGCTTAACTGCGAGATTAGAGGAGGAAACAAGGATAAGGTCCAGAAGAGAAGGAGCAGAGTGTGGGAAAAAGTGTGTTGCGTTGGAAGGAAGAATAGATAAATTGCAGGATCGGGCGATGGATTTATATAATTTTACAGCCACATTCTCCTACAAATTGCGTAGCACGTGATCCCGGTCTTACGCTTAAAAGTATTTTGTCCCTGCTACACCTGTTAGCTACCACAATCGAACATTTTTGTAAGTTGAAAGGTGGACTCCTCATCAAAATGAAGCCACTCACGAAAATTGAGCTTGATAGTAATAGCTTGTAAAAATTTTACCGGGGATCCCGGACTACATAAGTCATCGAAATAAAACAAAGCATCTGAAAACGAAAAATAGTAATTAATTTATTCGAAATTTGACTATCAGGCAATGTCTAGTAACTATAAAACACCAACGTTTAAAAAAAGTGTTATTTGATTTGCTTAAATAGCAATATTGATTAGTAATTATTAGTCAATAAATACAGTCTGTTTTTATTTGTTTCCTAAGCTATTTTTGACTAAACAACTAGGCTACATGGCCTTAGCATACACAGGTATTTTAAAAGCTATCACAATTTTCAATCAAAATATTTACATACGAAATATCAACATATTTTCGGTTAATTTCAATTGCACTTTCATAGATAATGCTAAACAGAATCAACAAAAAATAATTTACATACCTCAAAGCTGATTAATACCGTATTCATTATTGAATGAATGTTTATAATTTTGGAAATGAGATATTTCACTATTGGTTTATATTAGCAAACTGTACAAACTATGTATTCATTATGTTTTCTGAACCTATTTCCAAGTTGTGTTTTTCCTGTCTGCAGCGTAGTGTGTGAGGGTTTTTTTGAAGGTGATGGGCAGGTTACTCGTTCCTCTAGCAGTAGCAGGACCAGTCAAGCCTGATATATTCTATACACTATTTAGCACTATGAACTGCGTTGTGTACATTGGGAAGTCCTGGCTTTTATTTAGACTTACAAATTGCAAATGGTTTTCTAAATAATACTACAGGTCGTATTGTATTTTGGTTATGAATCTGCTAATAAAATACACAGTTTTAATTAAGAGGATTTCTCTCTTTAAGCCCAGCTAAGCATGATGAGGAATGCTACAGCTACTTCCCTCTATACATTTGAGACTTCGTTTAAAATTGTAATGATGGGACACTGTTTCGTCTTTTGGTCAGTCCGATATACCTATTTGTCTTTAGCTCTAGGGGGATTAAGTTTAACTTTTACTTAATCCCCTGGTTTCTCTTTCTCTTTGGACATCAACGTTATTCTAGAATATACAATTAGAGGCAGAAACAATCAACTTTGTTCACTCGATTTTCTAAGTTCTATTCTACTTCCTTTCTTGTTCCGTCTTTTTAGTTGATGATAAGTTCGTCAGTGTCTTTTCTTCTCATAATCACCACCAATAAATTAGTTATTTCATAATATTGTTAATGAGCATCATATTGTTTTGTTTAATAAACACTGAATAATTCAAGATATATTAAAAAAATATCACTCTGCAATTTCCAAGTCTATCAGGTCGATAGCCATTTGGACACTGACTCGGAATAGTAATCAATAATCTAGAAATTGCTTCAATACAATTCCCATTTTCATCAACAATATTGCCTTCAGGGCATTTAACCTTTTCATCAAGTTCTTTAGAATCAATTTCTTGTAATTTTCCATGATATAGCGGTTCTATGATTTCTATTTCACTTTTCGGACCATCGATATCACTTGGAGTAGAGTCTGAAGTTCCTATCGCATCTGGTTCTTGAGTCGTGTCTGTGTAGTGGTAGTCTGGTTCCTCGTACCTCGTTCTCCATCTATCGTAGATACAATTCTTGTATAATAACAACACTTCACTAAAATAATTTGTAAGAACTTTCTTAGTTTTGGACGCTTCATTGTATTCCTTAATGATATCATTTTCATCCACTTTGCTTGAAGAGAATATCTTCATTCTGTTCACTAATACGTCTGCCAACATTTCGTTCCAAGTCAAAACCTTTGCTTCAGTTTTCGGGTCTTGGAAATTTTGCAATTTCCTTAAGAGTGTCCTTTGTTCGTCGGAAATTTTAATTCCAGACGAGTCTTCAATGAAACTCTCTGTTTTGCCCATAAGTATGATGATGCTGACAATGTATACGAAATACATTTTTTATTCAACACTGTACAACGCGACACAATGGTGAAGTCGACTGTTTTATAGATAACGTAAAAGCGTTGTTATTCAGTACAGTCACGGACAAAGTGTTGAAGTGAAAAATGCGAATTTTTATTTGAATATAGCGATGAGTAGAAATATTACAAGTATTCATTATGAAACTTTGTATTGTTTTGTGATATTTATTAATCCTCAACTGCATTGTTTAACCGACTTCAAAAAAGGAGGAGGTTATCAATTACACTGTTTAAAAAAAAAGTTTAATACATCATTACTATCGACTGGGTGAACCGATTTTAATGATTCTTTTGTTAATTGAAAGCTGTTGCTTCCCGTGTGGTCCCATTTCAATTTGGTTCTTGAAGTCGGTTCTTTTTTTGTTAAAATTTTGGGATTATTTTGTTTTCAAATTATTTTTGTTGAAAAGAACGTGTGATTACTTAATATATTAAAAATCGGTTTTCGATCATTCTATTTGTCGTTCGTCTTTATTGGCAATATATTAACAAAACAACCAGTTAAAAGCTACATGTAAATTGATACTTCTTAGTAACTGTTGACAAACACCGAATGTCTTAACTTTGTACAAAAAGCAACCTAGTTGGGTATCTTTCTTAAACTATTTCAAAATGAATTAACATTAATATTTCAAGCATCCAAGTTCTAATTTAAAACAGGAAAGGTTCCGACAGTTTTGAAACTATTATCATCACACCTGTACCGTAATCTTTATCAAACTGATAAAAACGTTCAAAGTAAATATTGACAATGTGACGTTAACCCTGAGGCAAAAGTTATTTACCGATATAACTAACTGCAAACGCAATCACTATCTCGAGTGGCTGAAAATGTACCAAGGACAGCGATGTCAACAACATTGAAAATAAAATATTGTGTACACTTTTATGCAATCATTATTTTTGGTGATGACAGTACTTCTTCCACTGTGCTTTTACTATGGTGATAAACTTTGATAGATGAAATAGAGCAAGCAGTGGATAATATACACTGTCATACATGAACGCATTGATCGAAGTCATACACATAAACTTTCTGTATCCTTGTAATTTAAAATACAGAATTGAATAGTTATTCCCTAAGTAATTTGAAATAGTGTCACTCTTTTCTCTGACTCGACTATTTCATTGCTGACCCATCACAAAGCCCTCTCCTTAGAAAGGACGCCTAGTTATTCCTGGCTGGCTAGACGGATTGGTATAGTAGGGTTTGTATTAAGTTTTCCTTCTGTTGGCAGTATTGTTGGTTTACGTAGTTTGCTTACTTAAGAGGCCGGCGCTCACTGAGTTCTCCATACAAATAGAATACCAAAATAATTTTGTAGTTTGAACATATTTCCACCATATTATGTTGATATCCAGATTTAAACAGTATTTATCCAGGCTCCTTTTCCCTTTTTATTTAAAAAAACTTACGTAAAGTAACGAAAAAGTTGCAAATTTTGCACATTTTTACAGCGTAAATGGCATGTTTTAAGTTTGTTTTTTCTATATTATAAACAGCAATACATATAATATTTATTATAAAAAAGCATAGCTTGTATTATTAAATTACTAATTATCGAAAAGAAAATGAAAAAACATTAGTTTTCATTGATGAATTTTGTTAGTCTACGACACATCTGTTCAGTCCTCTCACCAGTGCAGCGATCACCTTTTGAAGGTTATAATGCTTGCAGGCCCATTAGTACAGGCATTAAATCGCTACTAGTCCACTGGCAAGAGAAATGAACCACGGCGATTCACCGTGTTCTTAATCTAAACTAAAATCATCAAGCACTTACTGGAGTTGTGTGGCTTTCTTGTTCTCGGCGTTCCAAGAGATCTCTTGGGTAGTTTCCTCTCTGCTTGTCTTGGTACGTTCACACAAACATGCTCCAAAGTGCTGTATATCTTTCAAGGTATTCGAATTACAATAAACTCGTATTAGCTATCACGGATCACGCCCTTTTGAACGCGCCTACAAAAACTCGCGAGTCCTAACCAGACCAATCATAACGGTGACCGACGAAAACCGAGTCTTCAAAAAATAGCCAACTTTTGTTTCAATTGTGTCTACACCGAGTCGCCAACAAATTGAAAAACATTCCAACTAAGCTTGTCCACAGAGCCAATAAATATCTGCAACAGCGTATTCTTTTGATGTTTACCGCCAAAAACAGAAACACTGTTCCCAACATTTGTTGTCAATTTTTGTTGCCAACACAAGGACATTACAGAAACTTTTATCATCAACACGTGTTGACAACACAAAAGTTGCCAACTTTTGTTAGGTGGAGACTCGGCTTTAGTCAGCTTTAACGATACTCACAGGATAAAAAGAAGTGGTCACATTCTTAATTCATCTAAATACGAACACGGGGCCTTCCTATGTCCAAGCAGTTCTGAATTATGATGATATAATAGGTCTTGGTTTATATAGGTATATAATATAGGTTAATAGATTTTGTATGCAATAAGTGAAAGTACTTATTTTTTCAAACTTTTTTGTTTCTGTTATTCGAAGTAATCACCCATGCAATCGACGCATCTTTGCCAACGCATTGGCAGTTTATTGATGCCCTTCTTGTAAAAATCAGCTGGACGGGAGGCAACAAACTCTTCAAAGGCATTTTGTACTGCCTCTCGGGAATTGAATTTTTTACCTACTAAAAAGTTGTCTAAATTTTGGAAAAAGTAATAGTCGGTAGGTGCAAGGTCTCAGCAAGTTGGTTAGACCCTGGAAATAAAAAAGTTTGAAAAAATAAGTACTTTCACTTATTGCATACAAAACGGCAATTTCATAGGTAAAGACCTATTATATAAATATAAAAATACGATCGAATAAAGAACTTACTTCCTTTTTTCAAGTTGGCTAAAATTACTACAATCTGTTACAAAATCATTCTTGTGTTTCTGAAAGAAAGCGTCTTCATAAAATAAAGACAGTAACGACACATCCTAAGCTCCAACGCCTTTAAAACGTGTTGCGGTTGTAACATTTTATTTTATATTTAGATATAAAAAGCTTACAAAGATCAAATAGGTTCAGTCAGCGTTAACAAGCCCCAATAACATTGAAAATGCAACAAACGATTGAATTTCATTGTGTTTTCATCGCGAACGCCATTTAAACAGGGCTGCCAAACGTAAAAAATAAAATAATTTTATTTTAATAGCGCAGAATAAAAATGATTTGTAGCCTGTTGTTGACTCAAATGAATTTTTATTTATTAGTCGGAGTTTATTTTTTGTCTCCAATAATATTTTATCTCTTTTAGTATGTATATTATAATATATTTACTATGAAAGAAAGAAAGAAAGAAAACAAAATTTATTGCCAAAAAAAAAAAAACAAATAGCTTATTATAATAACACACTTAGCATGGCAAAAGGGATGAATTCAGCACATGTTGAGAGTTCACAGCGACACTGCGATACTACTCAACGCTGGTTTTCAATTCACCCCTTGCTTATTACATATTTTGTTTACCTCCATATTTCGGGCACATGGTATTTTATTAATTTTAACTTAGCTTCAAATAAATTTAGCTTATTAAGTGTAGCTTCAAGTAAAATTAGCTAATCAAGTGTAGCCTCAAGCAAAATTCAGCTTTCATAGACACAACTAAGCCAGCCTTCACCAATCAAAATAGGAGGCTGACAAGAAATAAATTCAGTCTACAAAAATGATATAGTATCCGGCAACTAAAAATACAGAATAGCCGCAAAAGTAATAACTACAATAACCACAATAACAATACCAACTATAACAACAAAAAGAATAACAAAAACAATTTGTGCCTTAAATTAGACGTGAGACATTTGACGTGAGAGCAAAATTTTTTTACATTCGCATTTGAATGTCTTTTCTCCCTATGTGTATATTTAATCTGTATTTATGTATGTGTGTACTAACACAGTATGAATGTGTGTGTATTTGTATGTGTGAAAGGTGAGTGGGTGTTATTTTGGTGTATGAATGTTTTATTGATATTTTTATACATTCACGTACAAGATTAAGTGTGTTACTTGTATGTAAACTCTGGCCAACTGCCTCGGTAATCTAGAGGTTAGTATATACGACTGCCTATCAAGAGGTCTCGGGTTCGATTCCCAAATCGGGCCAAAAAATGTTTTTATGTTTTTAATAACATCCCGGAACATGAAAGCTTGTGAAATTACAAGTGCCTCGGAGAACACTTTAAGCCATTGGTTAAAGTTGTCATGAACATCTATGGCAATTGTTATAAGGAATTCAGTGCCCTCAAAAATTCTGGCAACTAGTTTAACCTTCGAATTAAGTTCACCTTCAGGGTTGCAGAGGTACTACGCCAGTAGCTTTGTGGAAATACTGACATTCGGGTAAAACCGGTTGACCTAGTAGCCGAACCAACATAATCTTGGGTTTCAGAAAAGAGAGGAAGATATAGCTGCCATTAAAAATATAGTGACAACCCTATGAGAAACCTTCGCTGGAAAATGTCTTTATGTAACCCTGTACTTACACTTAAATTTTGTAAGATATATGTATTAAAACGAATATAGGTGTGTTATCAGCCGGATGGGCTTGGAGCCTGAGGCTGGTCAACGGGCTGATTTTTCTTGGAAACACAACTTACTCCTGACTCCTGCGTTCTCGAGGAGCTGGAGATTCAAATGTATATTCAAATTCAAATTGATATATTTTCGGTCAAATATCTGATCTACATTGCATGCTACAACATTACCTAAGATTCCGACAACGACAACGTTTCTTAACCAAATATACTATACTATACTGTACTGTACTGTACTGTACTGTACTGTACTGTACTGTACTGTACTGTACTGTACTGTACTGTACTGTACTGTACTGTACTATACTATACTGTACTATAATATTATAAACGCGAAAGTATTTCATTAAAATTATTTTACTAGTACTAGTATTTCAATAAAATAAAAAATAAATGTACATGTTAAATTCCAACACAATGTTTTGTAGCGAATATAATTTTCTTCTGAGTACTCTTGAGACATTTTCTTTACAATTTTTGTTATTTTATTGTTATCAATATTTTTAGAGTTATTATGAAAGTTATATCCCCCAAAATGAATCAACGCTTGAAACATATTCTTGTCTAAAACAAAGAACATAACAACAAAACATATATCATTTATTTCCGAAACATCCAACATCGACACAGAAATAGTTGGTGGAATGTCTACCGAACTGTGTAATGCCCCTAGCCGGGCCCGTCCGGTACGGCTCTCCAACCTCGGTATTGTGTGCTCGGCACGACTGACCGAAACCGATTTTACCGACTTTTACCGAAAATATTTTACCAGATTTTGTTTGAAATGTTGAAGTTGAAGCAAAATTCGTAAAATAAAAAATGGTAGCGATTTAAGTTTTTGTCTTGTTGTTTAAACACACCACCGCTAAACTGATTTTGATAATAAATAGGCATGGAGATACTTTGATTCTTGAGAAAGTACAAAAGTTAGTTATATAACTCGTAGGCGATATCTGCCACGGTGCTGCCCCTTCCGTGTTAGCATATTTATTGAAACAACGGAGTACAACAATTGTGTTGTACCCGCTCCAGTCCAACGTCATATAATCACATTATATGACGTTGGACGGTAGCGGTTGCGACCATCATCACCTTGTGGTGATATAACAAAATATGCAACAGAAAAGGATACGAACTAACTTCCCAAAAGAAATATCAGGCTTCTTATGGTGCCATACGGCGGTAGGTCGCTTCGATCTTAATAAATGATCTCTGTCGGGCTAGAAAACAGCCAGGCCTTCTTTTACTCATCATCATTACCAACAAACAGCCTTTTAAAAAGCACTGCTGGTCATAAACCTCTTTTTAAAATCTACGTTTCAGTTTACTATACCACATTGGGCTGACGTGTTTTAAAAAAATACAAGAGTTTCTGAAAACGTATGTGTTTAAAAATGCCACCCATATACTCACCGAAATTTTTATTCCAAGCGAAATATAATTTCATATCCACGATAATTCAGCACACAAAGCTATCTTCACAAAGAAATGTGATTACAATTCCTTAACAGAGTAACGTTGAGCCAGCGGCTATAAAAGTCGTTAATATTGCCCGACAAATAAACGGTTCTTATTTCTTAATTTTATGCCTGGTTGCCTCAGGGGTTCGTTGGTTAATGATAGGAGGGGCTAGGCCCCAGTGATGATGTGGATTGTCTCTGAATTGTTTTGGATTTCTATTCAATTATGGAATGGTGATATAGAAAATACATACCAAATAAAGACATTATCTGATTAATGAACTAATGATGAAATTGAGATTGCTGGTAGTCAAATTCTAAACGTTTTGAATGTTTTGTTTTATTATTTTAACCATTACAGTACATTATTAAAATTGTTACATCATTATTACTTAAATCGTTATCGAAGACTTTTGTAGCATGTGGGTCAAATTACATACAGAACTCCTTTAGTTTCATGAAGTCAGTTTTACATAATTTTATCGCTATAGTAAGTATATCATTTCAGATCAGCAAGTAATCTGACCTACGTAACTTCGTCTGCGTCTCTTTTCAATCTTACTCAGCTTCTATTGGTTTAGGCGAGATGTTCACTATCCTATTTTAGATACGCCTGCGAAACACACATTTAAAAAAAACCGTGGGAGAGCCACGCTTCGGCATGAATGGGCCTGCTCGACCGGAGTGATACCACAGCCTCTCAGAAAAACAGCGTGAAATAGCAATTGCGCTGTGTTTCACCGGGTGAGTGAGGATACTGGTCGCCCATACCCTAATCCCTCCCCCTTCCCCCTCACCATCCCTCAAAGGCCGGCAACGCACTTGTGACGCCTATGGCGTAGCGAGTATCCATGGGCGGCGGTAATCACTTACCATCAGGTGATACGTCTGTTCGTTTGCCACCTAGTCAATAAAAAAAACTGAAAATCTGTGAGTAGACGTGAGTTTCAAAGTTCATCGTGAGCACCAACGTGACAAGAGATATTTGTATAGATTTTAAATATGCTGTTTCGCTGGCGTACCTACCAAAACACATGTTTAAAAACCTGAAAATCGTTTAGATAGTTTCGGAGTTCATCCGGAGAATTATATTTATATAAGATATTTTTGGTATACGAAAATCTATTTTATTACTAATGATAAAAGACGAAACATAATACTATGTATGTTATGAACTATTTCAATTCAACAAAACCTAAGTGACTTTCTTTACGAGAAGCTATCTATTGCAGAGTAAAAATACTATTCCCTAGCGGTTGAACTAGTTAAAATATTTGCATATTTCATCGTCTCGAAGTTCTATCAGTAGAAGTAACATAATAAAATTATTTCTAAGATATCTTCATAATTAAAATTTTCTTGAAGAAAATAGTTAGAAGGTCCCTTGGGTGAAGTATTATTAATAATTATGATTATGTGTAGAAGGTTAAAGAGATACTACAACTCATTATATTTCACTGCCTCGGTGGCGCAGTGGTAGCATATGCGACTGCTGTGCTTGAGGTCTCGGGTTCGATTCCCGGGTCGGACCAAATCTTTGTATGATCTGCAAATATTTGTTTCGGAGTTTGGGTGTTTTCGATGTATAATATGTATGTATTAAAAAAAAAATTATAGTGTCTTTATATCGGTTGTCTATACTTTTTGCGCTGTAGCATTTGCGATTTACTAATTATGACTTAGTATTTCAGCTGTACCACATTCGTAATATATTAAATCATTAATAACTGTAGTTAAATTAAACCAACCAGAATGTTCTAGTCAACGTCGTACAGGCAACTGTCACCCGCACCATGCTACAGCGCAAGGAGTATAGTACTCATAACTATCACTGTCTCGGTGGCGTAGCGGTAGCGTATGCGACTGCTGTGCTTGAGGTCTCGGGTTCGATTCCCGGGTAGGACCAAATCTTCGTATAATCTGCAAATATTTGTTTCGGAGTTTGGGTGTTTTCTATGTATAACATGTGTGTATTAAAAAAAAAGTATATATGTATTTGTATCAGTTGACAAGCTCAGCTTGGCTTGGGACTAGATGGCGGTGTGTGAAAAATAAAAAAAAGCGGAAAACAGAAAAAATCATCATCAACAGCCTTTAATAGTCCACTGCTGGACATAGGCCTATCCTTAGAAAGAAGGTTTTGCCTACTGTGCCACGCTAGCCAGTCTGATTTAGAATAGGGATTGTTTCAAGTTTTCGTTCCCCTTATAGTTATGTTGTCCTGCATAGTTTGTCCCTAATGACTCCCTAAGTCGCCTCTTACAACACCCATGGGATGATTAGGGGTGGTGAGACTCCGTGTTTTTTTTTTTTTTTGACAAACGCTAACTCCCGCACTAGGAATAAAGCCTTTGTCGCGGGGGACTTTACAAACATACATGAAACGGACACAAAGAACACCCAGAGTCAGAACAACAATTTGTGGATCACACAAAGTGTTGTCCTATGTGGGATTTGAACCCACGACACTTGGCGAAGTAGGAAACGGCGTGGTGACCATTAAACCACTAGGCCAAACGTGCAGTCGGTTTGGTTTAATCCGTCTCTACATGAATTGTATTAATAATAATATATCGCTTTATTGTACACCAGATAATGCTTTGCTTAATGCTACGGCAGTACAAATGGCGGCCTTATCGCCAAAAGGGCAATCTCTTCAGGGCAACCATGGGATGGAAATAAATACAGAATGTATAGGGTAGTGTCTGGTGTATTAGAGAATAGTTTGGAAAAGGAAAATACAGAAGTGTAAATATATATAAATAAAATATTAAAAAATATTATAAAGAGTACTGGTGACACATAATATGGATGAGGAATAAATACAAATGTAGGCACTACAACTTTGAGAAGATTTTAATCTATTTTTAACCGACTTCCAAAAAGGAGGAGGTTCTATGTTCCACTGTATGTATTTTTTTATGGATGTTCACTGATTACTCCGTCAATTGTGGACCGATTTTGAAAATTATTTTAGTATTCGAAAGGCTATGCTCCCGAGGTGGTCCCATTGCCACCATATCAGGATCTGATGATGGGATCCCAGGGAAATCGAGGGAAACCCTCATTTCTGTTAGTAAATACTAAGTTTTTCGTATATTTTCTGAAGTTACACCGGTATTTGCGTCTGATAGTCAACATTTTATGACGATGAGCAGATGATGTAAGGTACAACTCCTTAACGGTTAGGAGTTGGAGGATAAATCTTTAAATATCAGTACATGGATGACAGCGCGTCGCTCGGTTTTTTTTTTTTTATAAATGGGTATTTTGGCAACACTGGGACTCCAAACGCCGCCTTTTTTTATTTTAAATAAAAAAATAAGTTAAGTGGCGCCCTCTCTTGGTACGCCCTGATACTGTTTATTCTGCACCTTATTCCAGTATAGTTTGATGTAGTTCGCTCAACTTGCGATAGATGGCTCACGATGTACATTGATTTTATATATTTTATTGTTAAAATCACGAATAAAACGACATTTTCTAAAAATGACACCTAGCTAGATCGATTTATCGCCCCCGAAACCCCCTGCATAAAAATGTAATGAAAATCGTTGCAGCCGTTTCCGAGATTCAGATTATATATTGTATATACAAGAATTGCTCGTTTAAAGATAAGTATGTATGTTACCTTTAGTCGTATTCTTTCAAATTATTTAGGTAAGCTGATGATGGAAGGTGGAAGGTACAACTCCTCAACGGTTAGGAGTTGGATGATAATTCTTTCAATTTCATACGTATCTAAAGACCTTTAGTCGTATACTTTCAAGTTATTTAGGTGAGCTGATAGAAGGTTAAACTCTTCAACAGTTAGGGATTAGAGGATGATTTTAATATTACACGTACATATAGACCTTAATTCGTATTCCCACTAAGGAAGGAATTTGATTGAATTTAAATGTGCAACATCAGTAACGTCACTTATACTTTACTAAGTCAATACAAAGTGAGTTTTATTGACATATACTATTTAGTTTGTTAGTTTCTAAACTGGCTCATTTAGAACGACAGCGTTGAAGTGACAACGTGAGAGCCTGTCTATTAGCGGCTTGCAGACGTACCTTAGTTAGCTTTATCTAAAATCGAATCCAATTCAATCGATTGAAATTCGAATCTTAATGAAGTTTGCTTTCTTTAATTTTCAGTGGTTTGTTTCATACTTGTTGAAAGTTTATTTTAACAGATTTAAAAAAAGGATGAGTTTCTTTGGATGAGGAGGATTTCATATTATTAAAAAAAGGATGAGAAAGCATCCTTTTTCAACCGACTTCAAAAAAGGAGGAGGTTCTCAATTCGACTGTATTTTTTTTTTATGTTTGTTACCTCATAACTTTGGACTGGGTGAACCGATTTTGATGATTCTTTTTTTTATTTGAACGCTGGTGCTTCCCGAATGGTCCCATTTAAATTTGGTCCAGTTCTGACATGTCATCCGTGAGAAAACCATATAAGTCTTTAATTTGCATTATGTATGTACGCGACAAATTAACGAATAACTCAATATTCCCGTATGGTCCCATTTAAATTTGGTCCAGATTGAAGTCGGTTTTTTTTGTTAAAATTTGTGATTATTAATAATATGAAATAATAATTTCACAATTCTTAGACTCGTATTTCTGTTGTCAGTTAAGGCAGACTCAGTGCCTAGGTAAAAAAAAAGAATTAAAAAGGTAACATAAGATGGACCTTCATTTTTTGAGGCTATAAAAAGTATGTAATAAAATAAGCAATCTTAAAAAATAAGGTCAAAACAATGATTTGTATTTATCGGCCAGCTTTGGTAATACTTCACCCTAATTCAGAAACTATTATTGCCCGTCAAGTCACGCAGCTAAGTAGTTCTGCGAGGTCATTAGCAATTCACCATCAGTTTTGCACTGACAGCCAGAAAAGGTAATTAGTGAGTGGGCTCGCTTCAAGTCTAGGGTCGAAAGTAAATTGTAAAAGTCCTTAAATGTGGAAACTAAATTGTTTTGAGTTTGCTTAACTCGTTTTACTCAACTGAGACTAAAGTTTAGAGTTAGTATGTAGAGTATATTTAGTCATTAGGTTCTGGGTCCAGAAATACCATAGCTTTATTGGAAAACGGTATAATGTATCTCTAAGCTTAAGTATTGAAAGACAAACATTTCAAGATGCAGAATTCCATGTTGTTCGAGAAGTTGACCGGCCAGTCGAATTATGGTGCATGGTCGTTCTCAATGGAAATGTTGCTCGTAGACCTAGATTTATATGACTGCGTACAAGAGGAGTTTGAAACCAAGACAAAAGAAGCTATGAAAAGAGATTCAAGAGCCAAAAGCAAGATAGTTCTAATGTGTAATCAAAAGGTTTATCCTCTCGTTATGAACACAAAAACTGCGAGATACTTGGGAGGCGCTGCGACTAGCCTATGCTGATTGTAAGGATAGATAATCATTTGTTTATAAGGACCATGATGTCAATGTCATGTGTATGCTACCTTCTTAGTTATATAATAGATTTACTTATGAGTCTATGTTTTTACAGTCTTGTTGACAACCGAAGAGAAATGTCCTATTCTTTTGTTCACCCGATAAAGCTCCACTGCAAATATATTTTGCAATGTATTTTATTTCTCAAATTCCATTTCTTTATATGATTTTTATGATTAGTTTTTATTAGCCCATAAGCTAATGGAATTAGACAAATAAAATACATTGCAAAATATATTTGCAGTGGAGTGTTATTGGGTGAACAAAATAATACCACATTTTCTCTCGGGTTGTCAACAAGACAGCAAAAAGTAAATCTATATATATTATATAATATATAAGCGAAATACCACTCACTTATTAATCACGAAATCTCAGAAACTATAACACCTACAAACTTGAAATTTGGCACGTAGGTTCCTTATAGGGTGTAGACATCCGCTAAGAACGGATTTTACTAAACTCCACCCCTAAGGGGTCAATCAGGGGATCAAAGTCTGCGTGAGCGAAGCTGCGTGCAAAAGCTAGTCTATTATATTACTAAAAAGGTAGCATACATATGAGATTAGACCTTATATTCCTTATAAACAACAGTTTTGACAAATTAGTTTTTTTACGGCGAAGCAATAAGGAAAGGAATTTTGATTGTCTATCGATGTTTGTATGTACAACCGTAGTGCCTAAGCCACTGAATCGATTTTAATGAATGAGGTATCAATAGATTAACGAAGATGTTTCGGATGACATAGGCTATAAATGTTATCAAAAGTTTTTAATCACCCCTATTCATCCTAAGGGTGTCTTAATAGGTAACTAACTAGGAAAAGAGAAGGAAAATTTGAAACAAATCCTATACCAAACAAATACAAATATGTATGCACACAATACATATACAAATATATACATATTATGTATGTATTTGTATTTCTTTTGTATTTGTCCTATGTGCAGTAGTGGATTGTTAAAGGTTGTTGATTTGATGATGTACAAAATCATGCAGACACTAATAAGAGACACAGGTAGAATAGCCACGCTGATTTCAGCACGAACGGGCCAGCTCGACCGGGGCGGTAATACCCTCGCACAGAACCTCAACGTATAATATTAAATTCAAAATTTAAAAAACCCCCTACTCAAGCACTTAATCGAGTAATCATACGCCAATGATATTTTTGTAGACATTTTGTTATTTTTCCCCACTTTCACCCCTATAACTTTTAAACGACTCAACCGGTTTTCATGAAACATGTCTAAGAACACTCGCACGTAACTCGCCTTTCATACAAAAAAACTAAATTGAAATCGCTTCATCCGTTCGCGAGCTACGGTGCCACAGACAGACAGACAGACAAACAGATAGACAGACAAACAGACAGACAGACACGTCAAACTTATAACACCCCTCTTTTTGCGTCGGGGGTTAAAAATGACAGCGTTCGTGCTGTCGTGTTTCGTTTGTGAGTGCGAGACCGGAGACCCAATGATCCAAAAGCATCACTAGGCCACCTTAGTGTGGGTAACCATGCTGCAATGTCTGCACTCGCAATGAATATGGTGACCACCACTCTTGGATTCTGCTTATGCTTCTCATCAGGCAGAGAGAGTCATTTTGGCAGGCCCAAACATAAAAAAAAACATACCAATAAAATTGAGAACCTCCTCCTTTTGGAAGTCGGTTAAAAAGAGACACACGAAGTTGCGCGAAACAGTTAGTACGTATACATAAAATATTACTTGTCTTCAGAAAAACCTGAATAAAGAACACTTTATCCCTGAACAATATATAATAGCTTTACAGGTCGTTGTTTACTTAATGTAATTACATACAAACATGTGAAGACATCGACGACAGTTACGTCCCGAGGGAAATTTCTCCTCTGCTTGTCCCTCATATGTAGTTATTACGCCTTGAAGATGCGCCACCGACACTGATTCTATTTGACCTCTGAATATAAAGGAGACAGGATTGTATTTTCATATGAAAATATATGAAATAGAAATAGTATTTGTTGGATTGTACGGAGAAGATTCGGTTTATTTCGGTAACAAATTTTTGTATTGAAATAGGTTTCTTAGAGAGCTTATCATATTTTTATATTGAAATTTGGTTTTTATTAAAGAAATTATCTTATCAATGCGAGAGAGTAGTTTTGTATCTCTATGTATTATTAACGAACCAATTTTTGCATGAATTTAGATAGAATAAATAGAAGTAGAGACAAATAAAACTTGATATTTGCAAAAAACCTTGTATGTAAACCAATCATTTCTCAAGATAGGGTTATAACTCACGCAGGTAGGGAGGACTATGGTTTTTTAAATACAATTAGTAAAGTCTGTGTAATAATTACGAATCCATTGACATCTCATTAGCTAAAATCGGTTCAGTAGCTTAGGCGCTAGTGCTAGTGCAAACATAGATAGACTGCCAAAGCTAGCACCCTTCCTTTTGGCTTCAACATATTTGGGTAAAAAATAAATATACAGCCGGTTTAAAACATTATATTTTTACAAGCTTTTTATTAACTTGCAATGTATGCATGTGTATGCTAGTATGTTCGGGAGGAATCTTGCAACTCAATTTTGAAGCAGATATCTTAAACCAATTTTGCTGAAATTTTGCAAGCATAATGTATATGACAATACAATACTATAATGACATGGAGCTGATGTGATGCTGGAGCTGGAAGGTGGCCATAGGGACTCTGTAAAAAAATCTCGTAACATCATCGAGTTTGGACTCGTTTGATTCGTCTCGAGGCATCCTAGTAAAAGCTTGTTTTAAAAAACTTTTTAATTCAATTTATTTCCAAGTCAATTGAGAAAACAAAGATACATGTTCCAGAGCTGAGACAAAGGGCCAATTAATTATCTTCTACATGAATAAATATTGCTTGTAAATCCTAGGGTATCTGTAGTCACAGTTTCTTGGCAATAAAGGCGCTATTAAACCTCCAGAACAACACTTTGATGAGCTGTAAAATATTCTATTTCATCGTACGCTACTGAAACTAACTTATAAAAATAAGTGCTGTATTTTACGATCAACGCTAAACTGTTGGCTCGATAAAATTTTATCTTCAATCCTCTACAGTGTATACTGGGTAGGTAGAAAGGGTGGAAAAGGACTTTTTTATGGTTGAACGTGATCGAAATTATGTTCTTCTCAAAACTTGGCCCCAAGTTTTTATTAGAACAAGTTTGGTATTTTATTACTTTGTTTCTCACGTTTCGAGAATTCGGAGAGATTCAGACTCGCCGCTGTTTTCATCAAACTCTAGTTATTGAAGAGTTTATATTTTATAACTTACAGACCTTACGGCGGTATCTGAGTATATTATTATTGATATTTTAGGCTTAAGTTTTCTGTATTATGATAATGGCAAAGTGAAAGTTTGAAATACATTTTAAAGTTGTTTGAGTCGTGTATCGAGATTATCTTTAAAACTAACTTGTAGATAGCTTTGCTTGTCTTGTGAATAGATCGTCAAAGTTTTTGGTAGTTTAACGATTTTTAACCGACTTCAAAAAAGGAGGTGGTTATCAATTCGACTGTATTTTTTTTATGTTTGTTACCTCATAACTTTCGACTGGGTGAACCGATTTTGATAACTCTTTTTTTATTTGAAAGCTGTTGCTTTCCGTGTGGTCCCATTTCAATTTGGTTCTTGAAGTCGGTTCTTTTTTTGTTAAAATTTTGGTATTATTTTGGTTTCAAGTTTGGTCCAGATTGAAGTCGTTTTTTTGTTAAAATTTGTGATTATTTAATTCCATAAATTGTAAATATGAAAGATTTTTTTTGTGAAGAAATTATGTCTTCCCTCTACTTTGTGTGATTCCCAAATTGTTGTTCTGAGTCTGGGTTGTCTTTGTGTCCGTTTCATGTCCATTTATAAAGACTTTAATGGATTTCACATACAATATTTGATTTAATTTTTTTAAATATTCAGGTTTATTTTCATTCTAAAGTCATATGTCATTCTCCAAGATCTTCCTTATCTCTATACTAAACTCAATTGAAAATGATTTAGCAGTTTAGACGTAATGGACAGACTTCGTTACTTTTATACAAAATATAAGTTAGGATTTTAGCATATGCTGTCTGTATGCCGTACTTCGTAGCTCTGGACAAATCCTTTGAGACAAGTATCATACTCTATGGCTCAAATTAGAAAATTTGTTCACAGATCATAAGCTAACCCGGTATTTTACCTCTTGTGCGGACAATCTCACAATTTTATTCGCGCCGAGTTTGATATACTATATTTGGAAAAGAGATTTCTGAACAGAGATATTGTACACTAGCTTTATGTCGGTTACCGCGTTAAAAACATCCAAACAACAATGCATTTAGTGAAATTCTGTTAATTTGAAATTATAAGCAGACTTGTATTTTATTGGATGTGTTTCGGAGTTTTGGTTTTTTCTATGTATAATATGTATGTATTTACAAAAAAAAGTATATATGTATTTAAATCAGTTCTCTAGTCTCCATATTTTTTTTTTAAAAGACAACTCCCGCATTAGGAGTATACATCCTGTGTCGCGGGGAACTTTTACAAACATACATGAAACGGACACAAAGAACACCCAGACTCAGAACAATAATTTGTGGATCACACAAAGTGTTGTCCCATGGGGGATTTGAACTCACAACACTTGGCGCAGTAGGAAGCGGCGTGGCGACCGCTTAAACCACTAGGCCAACCGTGCAGTCATTACAAGTTTTTATTATTTTTACGGGAATTAACGCGATCACTTATTTATAGGTATTACATACCTTTGCCTGACATTCCGACCAGATTGCACTGGCCCTGGTCCAATTGATCGCGTGAATTTTCGTAAAAATGATAATTATTATATCATGGAACGCGAAAGTTTAAAAGTTAGTAATACAAGTTTTGCTAAGATTGGGACTAGATGGCGTTGTGTGTCAGATGGTCGATTTATTATTATTATTAAATAGATTGTTACGTAGCAATTTTAGTAATGCTACTATAGGAGTTGATAAAATGTTATTTGAATGTAAATAACATAAGATTAATGATTCTAATTAATTATCCCTGACTGGTCCACAGCTGGGCAATTTTCTCAGCGTAGAAGGTTAAAGGTTGTAGTTCACTTAAGTTGTGATTGGGGTCAGACTAACGCAAGAAAACCACAAACAACAATATTTCAAATTTAGTTTAGTATAAATCATTAATACCGTAGTTAATGTGTTCTAATGTCTTATTTACTGCCTTGGTGGCGCAGTGGTAGTGTATACGAGTGCTGTGCTTGAGGGCTCAGGTTCGATTCCCGGGTCAGACCAAATGTTTGTATGATCTGCAAATATTTGTTTCGGAGTTTAGGTGTTTTCTATGTATAATATGTACGTATTTACCAAAAAAAAGTATATATGTATTTATATCAGTTGTCTAGTAGGTACCCATATTACAAGCTCTGCTTAGTTTGGGACTAGATTGCGTTGTGTGTAAAAATAGTCTATTGTTCTAGTGGTTAGTGACCCGGACTGCTAAGTCGGAGGTTATGAGTTCGATTTCTACCCAGAACAAATAATTTTGTGATGAGTACAAATATTTGTATTGTATCCGCCTGTAATTTACTTAAAATTTGTGTGTATTTAGAAATATATTACTGATATTATGACTGCACGGTTGGCCTAGATGTTTAAGTGGTCGCCACGCCGCTTTCTACTGCGCGAATTGCTGTGAGTTCAAATCCTACATGGGACAGCATTTTGTGTGATTCAAAAATTGTTGTTCTGAGTCTGGGTGTTATTTGTTTCCGCTTCATGTATGTTTTCAAAGTCCCCCGTGACACAGGATGTATATTCCTAACGCGGGAGATTTCTATTAAAAAAAACTGGTTACCATAATACAGGCACTGCCTATTTTGTGATTAGACGGTGTCTATGGGCGGTGGAAAACATGATCGTGTGACATGTATATCCATATGCCCACCTTAACGTACCATAAATAGGTTACATCACCGGGACGTGTGGTAACACTTCAAAGTTATCAGAAACAAAAAACCTCAACGAAAATAAAACGAGTCCAATTTATTACGTCCACTAGCAAAGTACAATAGGTTTTAAACAATTCACTGGGGCGAGGTTTGAGGCCGGCGATGGTAACTTTTAATGGGCCCACGGGGCATACACTTTCCTGCATTTTGGAACAAATCCAATTCACAAAACATCCTACTCTTGACAATAAAATATGAACGAAATCCATCGACTTCTCAGCATACATGTAATAAATTACATCTGTTTTAAGCCAGCAAGCTATATGGAATATTTTAAGTGAAGATAATATCGGTTAATGAGCTTGCATCTCGTGGTGTAGAGGCGTTGTGTTCGTCCATAATTCTGCTTTTCAACGCAGTTAGTTTTATGTATTGGTTTAATACGAAAATTGTGTTATTTGTTCATGTGTTGTTTGGTGACTTATTGTTGTTTTTGAGTATCATGTCTATGTTTGTGTATAATATTTAGATACGTTAGTTGATCTCAGCGATTTGATACTTCATCTTTATCAAATTTATTTAGGATCGTTTGAGTGCAATGAGTTTTTTCTATATTCATTCATTTTATTAGCTTGACCTGTATGTATGTGTGTAACGGAATGTTTTAACTTCATTTTCACCTATTTGTAGGAATCTGATTAACAGAGATAGGCTATTGAAAACGATCTCAAAATACTTTTTAGATCGTTTTCAATAGCCTATCTCTAGTGAAAAATGAAGATTTGTTTTATTGAATAAGGGGCAAACGAGCAGACATATCGCCTGATGGTAAGCGATTACCGCCGCCCATTGACACCCGCAACACCAGAGGCGTCACAAGTGCGTTGCCGGCCTTTTAAAAAGGAGTCCGCTCTTTTCTTGAAGGTTTGAAGGTCGTATTGATTCTATTATTTGCAATATGATTGGTTTAAAACTTTCATTTCAAAATTAAATTGTCACAAAATAGAACAAATACTCCTATTAAGTCTCCTCCTATATAATTAAAGCAAATTCAGACCTTTTTTTTGTAGTTTTTAGGGCAAAGGAGCAGACGTATTGTCTGATGGTAAGCGATTACCGCCGCCCATGGACACCCGCAACACCAGAGGCGTCACAAGTGCGTTGCCGGCCTTTGGGTGAAGGGGATGGGGGAAGGGTTGTCCGTGTTGTTGATTGGTCGGTATCCTCACTTACTCGGTGAAACACAGCGCTAGCGCTGTTTCACACCGGTTTTCTGTGAGGCCGTGGTATCACTCCGCCTCGAGCCGGCCCATGCATACCGAAGCGTGGCTCTCCCACGGTATAAACCTAGCTCCAGTTAAAGCTAGAGATAGGTAGTTGAAAATTGCCGTTAAACAAGTGAAATCAAGATTACCAGATAGCTACTAATATATACACGTGTTCATTGTCACTGTGTACGAACGAAGCAAAATCTGTGAAGGGTTCACAGATTTGGCTTCGTTCGTACACAGTGTATTTATGTATATCAGCTCTATCGATTATCAATATCGTAACACCTAACGCTAGCAATACATTGGTGCGGGGCGACAGAGGCTCGTTACGCGGTTAGCGCCGACCCACCGAAACTATGCGGTTTTTGTTCCTTTGACGTTACCGTGTTTTGTATGAATTAGTATGAGCTAGCTATCTGTACTAACTATATTAGGTAATTAAGGGTTTTGCAACACTACAGCTAAGTTACTAACTTTAACAAGACTTAAATTTGCTCAAAGCGTATTTCATTATTATGAACTGTCTTCATTTAATTGTTTTTAGGGTTTCGTAACCAAATGATAAACACGAGATCCTGTTACTAAGACTCCGCTGTCCGTCCGACTGTCTGACACCAGGCTGTACCTCATAAACCATGATAGCTAGATAGTTGATATTTTCGCAGATGATGTATTTCTGTTGCCGCTATTATAATAAATACTCAAAACAGAACGAAATCAATATTTAAAGGGAGCTGCCATACAACCCAAATTGTATATTTATTATGGATGCTTTTTATAAGCAAAAATTTGACGTAATTATTACGCTATATAGGCCCTTAAACACAGGCAAGTGGGTGCAAGCAGGCGTCGAAAAACATAAGATGACCCGATCACCCATAATAATGCTATGATGATTATAAAATAGTCTCACTCACATAGGGTATAAGTATCGTTTTTGCTCAAATATCTCGTCCCGCTGTGAAGAGATTGACACATTTAGGTATTTATATTAATTAGAATGAATACTTGTACTGATTTTAACACACAAAACAGCTTATATATTTTTCAGAGTTTCCATAGAAATTTATGCAGAAACAAAACATGATCCTAGGGACCCAGGACGCAAATATAAGCCAACTATGTAAATCTACATCTGTAGGTATTACTTGGCTAACTTACTCCGGCACACAAAAGACATGATGTATCGGCGTCGGCCATATCCGCACTTTAGTGCCCGCCTTTACGGTACAGTGATTAATCATTTTTGGGCAAGCCTCGACCTTCGGCCTTTGTCCCCAACACTGGAGGTTAGTCTTTGCAACAGACATATTTACGAGAAAGATTTAATCAGAAAAATATTATATTGTTGAGTGTGTACGCTATCGTTAAGACTCTGGGGAGAAAGTACGCAAGAGTGTAAATCATCCAAATACGACGGCGAAAAAACAAAGTCAGTTATAAAATTATTTTATTTCATCTATTCGCTCTTATGTATAAAAATAAATCCCTATATTCTCTGGTAATGGCTCGACTTTTTAACCGACTTCAAAAAAGGAGGAGGTTCTCAATTCGACTGTTTTTTAACCGGCTTCAAAAAAGGAGGTGGTTATCAATACGACTGGTTTTTTATGTTTGTTACCTCATAACTTTCGATTGGGTGAACCGATATTGCTGATCCTTTTTTTATTTGAAAGCTGGTGCTTCCCGTGTCGTCCCATTATTATTATTTTCTTTTTTTAAATGTATGTATAGCTGGTTTTCTTTGACATGGGTGGTCAAAGACATTGTCAGCTGGACACGGAAGGGCAGTCCTTGCTTTGCATGAGTCCAGCAATTTTGCTGGACATTTATGTCTTGTTTTTTATTAATTAGTGTGGTGTAATGTAATTATATGTAGGTTTTTTTGTTTTACTTTTTTGGGTCCCATTTATTGCGAACAGTTACAACTTTTACATAATATGTGCTTAATTGCTATTTTAAATCTAAACACGTTTTACAGCTAATTTTCATATAATTAATTAATTCTAATGTTTAATACTCTAATATTGTGCAGTTTACTATCTAATTTAAATTCTACGTTATATTTTATGATACACAGTAATAATTCTACATTATTATGCTATCATAAATCTAATCTTTATTTCGCTTATTTACTAGTTTGATGATATCTGTACAATAGCTTATAAACATATTTCTGTCCTTACTACTAATTATACTGTAACCCCTGAACTTGTCAGGTGGAAACTCACCGGTTTCGACTCAGGATAGAAGATGATACCTCAGGGCGCCGTAAGAATTTAGATAAAATTTTATAGTGAGGGTGCGGAGGGTCCAAGGAAGACTTCAAAGAGACAACTTACAATTTATATAAACTTTTATTCAAGTTCCTGCTATCTTTACATATAAATTTAAGTAATTTAATTAATTTAATAAATTTACAAATAAACTTAAGAGGTAGTCTTAAAAATAAAAAAATAAAATTATACAGTCTTTTCTTTCACACTTTAAGCCTGTAGACTGGTCTGCACAGGATCGCCACCCTCTGGTCACCTCTTTGACTCAAGGTAGTCAGCCGTAGACTCTCTCCAGCTCAAGGTAGCTTAAAGAGACGTCCACCAGTGATCCAACTTGTGGGTGCTAGGTAAAAAAGTATTAATTAATTTCCATATATATATTATATGAACTTCCCTCAAGGTAGGGCAGATAGGTCTTGAGGAGTGAGCTGTGAGCTGCCAATAGTCAACTGTCCTCAGCACAAATCTTGAACCACAAGACAGGCAAGATGTAGGTTGTCTTTCTGCGGTAATCTAACGACCCTATAAACAAAATTAAATAGCCTGAGAACATATTCTACATACATTAAGATAATAAGGAAAAACCTTTTTTTGAGGTTAACTTACCACAGACAGTGGGACTTGAACACTCACAAATACTACCAACAAGAATATTAATGTACACTGTAAGCAAAGCTTCCTCAGAGTTAACGAGAGAAGGTTTAAGAAATCTAAAGAAATATGCCATACACCCTGCTATATAGACATTCGATCGAACATTCTAGATGATTCCCCTACTCCATTTCTGGATGTGAGAACAGGACGTACAACTTCCATACTCCTTGCTTATTTGAGATCAAATTTAAGAAGTAGTGAGAATCGTATGATCTACATATGATAATGTCTCACTATTTCTAAGTGTCATAATGTCAACTAAATATCCTTCATAAAACACGCCCCCTAGTGCCACCTAGGTGTACCAACAGCCCGGTACTTCGATCGCGATCAACATCCAATTGTAGTTCGAACTACAATGAACGAGAGGGCGCTGAAACAAAAATGGTTAAACATTGAAAACTAAAAAAACGATGTTACACCACCCCCTCCCCACAGTGTTCCCTGAGTAGAGGACGAAGGGAATAACCAAAACAGCAACAAACTAAGAAAAAGCTGTGATGCCCTCAAATGTTAGGACACACAGAGTTTATAAGAAGAAAATTTTAACTAAAATATAGGTAGTATAAGAAAGAAAAACTTAACTCCTAATGAAACTACTCTAATGACATCACACCCTAAAAATGCACACATATATGAGCACCCGAGTATAAGGTGTGTGTGTCGAAGAGGAACTGTCCGATGCGAAATTGTTATCTCCCTATCTGACGTTCGATTTGGAGAGTGGTCCGATACAGTGAGTAGAAGGAACACAAGGTTGTTCCTGCTCACTACACTTAGATATCGGACAGATCACAAACCAAAAGCGAGCGTTTAGCAGCCACTACACTTAGGTACCAATTTGTAACAACTAGACCTGTCAGGGGGGAACAAGTTGTAACCCATAGTCCTACAAGAAAGGAGGATTCAAACCTTGCAGTCCCCAGAATCCTGATCAGGCGTGTCACTCGTCGGCAACCCAGCAATAGTTTTTGCTTTGGGTAGCATCGTACAGTCCGTCCTCTACACTTAGGTACCAATTTGTAACAACTAGACCTGTCAGGGGGGAACAAGTTGTAACCCATAATCCTACAAGAAAGGAGGGTTCAAACCTTGCAGTCCCCAGAATCCTGATCAGGCGTGTCACTCGTCGGCAACTAGCCTTAATAGAAAAAATCACCTGAAGAAAGGACTCCTTCCAGTTCAAGGACCTTCGGCTCCCAGAAAGACAGCTCAGAAGCAGCAGAAGCAGGTACGAAAGTGCTGGCTCCAATGCTGCCACGCCGGATAAGCCGCAACGCAGTGCGCAGCTCACTCCTTAAACTGAACTTCGTGTTATCGGGATTCGCTGAAACACCCACGGCAGACAATTCGTTAATAATTTCATCCTTCTTCAGATAATTAATACATTTTAATCAGCTGGGCCATGATGTTTTTTAAAATTCAAAAATAAATTTGTTGACAATTTAAAAAATTTATATATAAAGCACTAAGTTCTTCTTAGTGAGAAAGTAAAAGATTCAGTCCTACAAAAAGATTAGGCTGAATGTTATAAAAATAATGTGTTACTTTATTAACACAATGTTTTAAAATTCAAAATTAAAATTAATGTCAAGTTAACAAAGTTAAAACAAAGCACTAAGTTCTTCTTAGTGAAAAAAATAAAAGATTCAGTCTTACAATAAGATCTAGCTGAATGATATAAAAATAATGTGTTATTATATTAACACAATAACCTAAAAAATTATTCTCAAATGTTACTTTTAATTACAAGTTTACAATTATTCCAAGCAGTTTTACCTAATATGTGGGGTAACAAAAGAAAACTTTTTTTTTGATCCCCTTTCAAACTCTAAGTTAATTATAAATTCAATTCCAATACATTAATTATGTTTGCTTCATGTTTCCACAACTATAAAGTAGTTACTAACAATCCACATTCAATGAACAAAAAAAATTCAAGTTTTCTTTACTATAGATAAAAGTATACCCTACTTTTATTTATGTAAAGTGTCCTAAATTGAAATTTAAATTGATACACTAAAAGGTTAAATTATTATGTTAAAATTACAAACAAGATAAAGGGAAGCACAATATCCCTTTAATTATATCATGCAAACCCTCTTATAGAATTAAAATGAAGTTAATCTCACATTTATTTACTTAAGTTGTAAGTAGGTAGGAATATAAAAAGTAAAAATAAAGTTATTCAAGGAAAACCTGAACAAAATAAAAGCTATATGTATGTGCTGATCCCTTAGGGAACACACACAAGAACTTATTAAAACAACAGGAAAAGAAAAAAAGAAAAAAAAGAAAAAATGTTCTTGCCAAAATAAATTTAAAAAGACTTACCAAAATTTGTGCAGTTAAAATTTTGATTTAATTTTGAATTTTGTTCAATGCTTTTCCAACACCGCAGAGATGGTAATAATGTGCTGAAAATTGCAATGAGATAATTATTACATGTGAACTGCACTTCACAAAACCAATTAACGTCCTGGGTAGTCTCGGACGGATGCTAAGCGTCTCATCCAAAGTTCTCCCGGGAACTACACTCAGCACACCCTCAAGGTTCGAAAAGTTAGCCCCACGTTGGGCGCCAATTTGTAACCCCTGAACTTGTCAGGTGGAAACTCACCGGTTTCGACTCAGGATAGAAGATGATACCTCAGGGCGCCGTAAGAATTTAGATAAAATTTTATAGTGAGGGTGCGGAGGGTCCAAGGAAGACTTCAAAGAGACAACTTACAATTTATATAAACTTTTATTCAAGTTCCTGCTATCTTTACATATAAATTTAAGTAATTTAATTAATTTAATAAATTTACAAATAAACTTAAGAGGTAGTCTTAAAAATAAAAAAATAAAATTATACAGTCTTTTCTTTCACACTTTAAGCCTGTAGACTGGTCTGCACAGGATCGCCACCCTCTGGTCACCTCTCTGACTCAAGGTAGTCAGCCGTAGACTCTCTCCAGCTCAAGGTAGCTTAAAGAGACGTCCACCAGTGATCCAACTTGTGGGTGCTAGGTAAAAAAGTATTAATTAATTTCCATATATATATTATATGAACTTCCCTCAAGGTAGGGCAGATAGGTCTTGAGGAGTGAGCTGTGAGCTGCCAATAGTCAACTGTCCTCAGCACAAATCTTGAACCACAAGACAGGCAAGATGTAGGTTGTCTTTCTGCGGTAATCTAACGACCCTATAAACAAAATTAAATAGCCTGAGAACATATTCTACATACATTAAGATAATAAGGAAAAACCTTTTTTTGAGGTTAACTTACCACAGACAGTGGGACTTGAACACTCACAAACACTACCAACAAGAATATTAATGTACACTGTAAGCAAAGCTTCCTCAGAGTTAACGAGAGAAGGTTTAAGAAATCTAAAGAAATATGCCATACACCCTGCTATATAGACATTCGATCGAACATTCTAGATGATTCCCCTACTCCATTTCTGGATGTGAGAACAGGACGTACAACTTCCATACTCCTTGCTTATTTGAGATCAAATTTAAGAAGTAGTGAGAATCGTATGATCTACATATGATAATGTCTCACTATTTCTAAGTGTCATAATGTCAACTAAATATCCTTCATAAAATACGCCCCCTAGTGCCACCTAGGTGTACCAACAGCCCGGTACTTCGATCGCGATCAACATCCAATTGTAGTTCGAACTACAATGAACGAGAGGGCGCTGAAACAAAAATTGTTAAACATTGAAAACTAAAAAAACGATGTTACAATACTACATAGATTTGTGGCTGCAATTTTTGTATTCATCTTTGGTTCTATTTCAAATCTTTTCCTGTCAAATACTGGGCATTCTATTATTATGTGCGGGACGGTTTCTGCGATATTCGGGTCACATGTGCATGATGGGTTCTCCTTACCTTACACTTGTCGTCCCATTTCAATCTGGTCCAGTTCTTGAAGTCGGTTTTTTTTGTTAAAAGTTGTGATTATTTTATGGTTGTTTCAAAATTTTCAACTGGGTGAACTAATATTGATGATTCTTTTTTTATTTGAAAGCTGGAGCTTCCCGTGTGGTCCCATTTAAATTTGGTCTAGATCTTGAAGACGTTTTTTTGTTATTTTTTTATTGGAAAGCCCATTTATGGAGGAACCCTATAGACTATACCACAAATAAATAAGTAAATATTTTCGGACATGTAACACACAATGCCATCTAGTCCCAAGCTAAGCAGAGCTTGTGTTATGGGTACTAGACAACTGATAGATAGATAGATTATACACAGAAAACACCCTAACTCCGAAACAAATATTTGTAGATCATACAAATATTTGGTCCGACCCAGGAATCGAACCCGAGACCTCATGATCAGCAGTCGCACACGCCAACCGCGAGACCAACGAGGTAGTCAAAGTCAGTATCAATGTAAAATGTGGCAGAAACCGGGAAAATTTATTCCTTTCGAGAGACGCAGATGAAGTTGCCTAGGTAAGTTGATGAAATATAAAGCTGAGAAATAAGGATAACTAAAGCTCACATCAATCTCATTTTCATTTATAAGATATAGTAATTTCTAATGTAGAATGTACGTTTCATTTTACCATTTCCTACAATATCGGTCTGGTGTTCTAATCAAATCCAGGATAGCCTGGTTAGTTACTAACCAGTGAGGTTCATTTATGAAGATCAAGTCTCATTGGTAACAACACCTATTATAGTTTTTTAAAACTATGTTTACACAAAATAAAAATAAATGTTCTCGTGAATGTTCATTTAAAAGAGTTGTGTCAATATAACCGAAAAAAGTACTCCATTAAACCCTTAACAAAAATCACTGAATTAAAGAGCCCTTAACACAATAAGGGACGAAGTTTAACAACCCTCGTTTGAGTCAATTAGGACAGATGTCGCTGATTCGTCCAAATTATTTACGTTCACCTAATCTTATTTCAACTTAATTTGGCCTGAAATTCCGACAAAATATGTTAATTTGAATGGGATTCGGGGGACAATGTATACGGCCTGTGATCCACTACAACAATAGCTATATGATAAACCTAATGCTTTTTTATCGATGGTAATATTATGCATGGCAGTTCAAGGCCGACTCGACTACTACTATGCTGCGGTACTATCCTCGCACAGAAGATCAACGTAAAATGACAGCGTTCGTGCTGTCGTGTTTTGTTGGTGAGTGAGACAGGAGGCCCAACGATGCAGAAGCATCACTAGGCCGCCATAGTGTGGGTCACCATGCTGCATTGTTGCATTCGCAATGAGTATGGTGACCACCACTCTTGGATTCTGCTTTTGTTTTCCATCAGGCAGAGTAGAGTCATTTTGGCAGGCCCAAACATAAAAAAGCGGCAGTAAGCCGAATTAGTGTCCAAAAAACAGTTCAAAGAACTGTTCAAAAACTGGTCAGATCAGAATGGCGCTAGTGTTATGCCTTGAATTCGACAGTTATAGATTAGATAGATAGGAATAGTTTGCTCTCTCTGCATATTATACATTGTAGCAGGATGTTAAACACTCGTTTCGCAGTTTAGTTAGCATTCTTTTTTACCTACTTCAAAAAAGGAGGAGGTTCTCAATTCGACCGTATATATGTTTGTAATTTATGAAATCAATAACCACATGTTTCATACTTTTCTATCATTGACTATTTCTTTACTCTTATCACTTCATTCACTTTTCAAACTCAGATATACTTTTTGTTTAATATTTTAAAGACATTCTGCAAAATTTCGCAATTCCACAATATCTTTAATTTTAAATTCTTTATTTAATTATATGTACGAGAACCTTTATTGTGACTTGAAGAATCAGGTCATTCGTATTTGTTGACCCTCAGGGTTTCATAGGTCTGATATTCTAATGTAGCCGGTTGAACTAGTAGCCGACCCCAAATAATCTTTGTTTTTATTTTTTATTTTTCAGCTACCAAAATGACTCTGCCCTGCCTGATGGAAAGCACAAGCAGAATCCAAGAGTGGTGGTCACCATCCTCAATGTGAACAAGGACAGTGCAGCACTATGGCTGCCTAGTAAGATGCTTTTTCACGCCCTGCTTAATCTTGGAAATAATAAAGGCTGGGAAGAAGTTATTTTAGATATTATTATTAGACATATCTTTGAATCGAATATCTTCAGCTGCGCTACTGCTGTAGCCTAGTCTTTATCATCGATTTTAGTATTTATTTTAGACGGAGACAATTAATCAGGAAAGTGTTTAGTGCCTGTTTAAATAACACTAGTCCATTTGGATCTCGTGAACGTTTCATTTCAGTGCCGTTTATGGTCGGATTGTGACTTTAATTGCTTGGATCAATTTGTTTCTTTTTATTACAGACAAATTTAATAAATTAAATTTTCCAAGGAGTTGGTAGAAGTGTATTTTTTTTTAGTTTATGTCGGGAAGAATCCTTGTATTTGTTTTAAGGAACCAATGATTAGCTAACCATATTAGTTGGAATAGATAAAAAATATCCATGAATTTGTTTGCATAACAGAAAATGAGAATCTCCTTTATATTGAAGAGTTAAATAGTAATAGTGTGATACGGAGAGATTTGCACTTGTTTTTCGAGTTTTAGTTGTGTTTGTGTTTTACTTGTGTTTCGACTAACTACGAACTGAATTTTTGGTCCCTATACCATCTAAAAAGAAAGTCTACTCGCCAATTTAAACTAAGAACAGAAATACTGTTTTTATATGCATGGTCCTGCCAAAATGACTCACACCATGGCGGTCTAGTGATGCTTCTGCACCATGGGGCCTCCAGTATCGCAGTCACCAACGAAACACGACAGATATAAATAACACTGAGTTTTACATCTTTTCTTCTTGATAAGTGATGGCCTAGTAAGTAACATTCTTCTTATTTTCTTTGTTGCTTCTCGATGCGGTCAGACTCTACCCAATCTTCCACCGTTTCCGTAATTTTCCATCAGAGGTCATCACGCTCCAGGATGTTCTAGGAAATGTAATGTGATCGTTTTCACTTACTTTGTAAATGTGTTAAAGAAATGATTTTCACAGAGACACTGATCGTATGATTTACTTTAAGGCGGCTTCAAAGTAGCTTAAATTAGTCTTAACCAAGAAGCAAAGACAGGCATTTAAAATCTTCCTTTAAAACTATTGTGGGGTTTGAATAATAAGTAATCTTCATGCTGCTAGGACTAATACCTTTACAAGTCAGTAAGTAGGCGTAATCCCTAATATTTAGGGATAAACTGAAGAGACATTTTCGCCTTTTATATATAAAGTTACAATTTAGCTTAAAAGCGATTTAGTGTTTTAGCTATCCAGCTTATTCCAATTATTATGAATCTCGAATATAAATTGTTGCTAAATATTTTTGTTGCAATAAAAAAAAGACTGTTTTCAATTACCTATCTTTAGTTAAAACTGTAGATGGTCTACATTTTTTTTTCTAAATGTTTGATTCAATACTTTCTTGATGAGCAGGATCAATTTATTGCCTTTTTTCCTCAAGTTTTAGTTGACCAATGAAAGAGCAAACACACTTTTACAAGCTTTCTATTTACTTGCAATGTATGTAATATGCTTGTATGTTCGGGTGGAATCTTGCAACTCAATTTTGAAGCAGATATCTTCAACCGATTTTGCTGAAATTTTGCAAGCATATGTATACAGCGTGACAATACAATATTATAATGACATGGAGCTGATCTGATGCTGGAGCTGGAAGGTGGCCATAGAAACTCTGTAAAGAAACGTCGCTACATCATCGAGTTTGGACTCGTTTGATTCGTCTTGAGGCATTCCAGTAAAAGCTTGTTTTAAAAAGCTTTTTAATTAAATTTATTTAATTTTACTTCCAATCAAACAGTCGTAAGTCAGAAGTATTTAAAAAATCTATCGAATAAAATCTTGTGCATTAAGAATTTTCAACTACGTTTCTCACAACGGTGGCATTGAATTTCTATTAAATGTATAATATGATGTGAAGTTAAACGTAAGTCAGGTTTAAATGAACAAGACTGCTATCAAAGCCTTTACAATCGAACGTATTCGCACTAAATTAAACAAAATTAATTAGATTATAAATCAAGGAGTTCGCAGCCATATCGTGAGTTGCCACTTGTTACCCCTTTCATGTTCGCGATAATTAATCAATTAGTAGGATGGCAACACAATTTATTATAAAGGAAAATTATATTTGAAATGTCTTCATGTAGAATGTCTGTGTAATTGGAAAGGAATTTAGATGGCGCGGCGCGTTGAACTAATGGCGTTGTTGATTTGTACCATAGAAAACACAGGCGTGCGGACCGGAGGGGACTAAGTATAGCGGTTCTCTCGAGAGCGCGTGGAATACCACCGTATCTTTCTGCGAGCAATTTATGCTCGCCAAGGAGACGGCGGAGTGGAACCGGGCCAGGTACCGCAGACGATTCAGGCGCCGGAGATCGCAAAATGATCTCCGTCCTACATAAGCGCAAGCCTGAGGGTAACAGATGATAGAAGCAGGCCCAGGTGCGAAAACGCTGCGGAGCGCAGTCGTCCTCCCCTTTTGGTTACAAAAACGTAATAGCGGAGTTCCCACGCAGGAGGGGGACCATCTACAAACCGTAGGTGGCCCAAGGTACGTCGGGGTTCCTTTCTAGGGTGTACCCGAGACGTTGTGCGGTTTTAGTAGGTTCGAGTCCGACATGCCAGGAGATGCTATCCGAGGGGACATCCGCACAGAAACTCCTCCAGTTTCTTCTGATTAATTTCGTTGCGGGTTCCAAGACAGTTAAATTTCAGAATCAGAATTCACGCATAACAATTAAAAAATAACATTCACAATTTCGCACACATAGTTGTAATTCAATAACACACAGTCCGATTTCATTCATTCTTTTTTTGCTAGAAAGCAAGTACTTTAAATATTGTCCCGTGATCTATTTATTTGTTTATTATACGACTTTAGTGTGTATTTATCGGTTAGTTCTATATTTTTTTTTTTTTTTTTTTTTATGTTTGGCCTGCCAAAATGACTCTACTCTGCCTGATGGAAAGCATAAGCAGAATCCACGAGTGGTGGCCACCATACTCATTGCGAATACAACAATGCAGTATGGCGACCCACACTATGGCGGGCTAGTGATGCTTGTGCATCTTTTACTCTAGTCAACAAGTATGGAACTTGTTGACTAGACTATTTGGGCCTCCGGTCTCGCACTCACCAACGAAATACGACAGCACGAACGCTGTCATTTTACGTTGATTTTCTGTGCGAGGGTTGTACCGCCCCGGTCGAGACGACCCAACCGTGCTGAAATCAGCGTGGCTCTACTACCTAAATGCTAATAGATGGCGGTTTGGCATCTAAGTTGCACAGATATCCGGTAGGTGGCGCTGTATTTCTATTTCTAGATTATCCGGCAGATGGTGCCGTATATTTAGTTCTAGAATTTTCAGAAATGTAGAAAATATTTTCAAAAAAAATGTGGCGGTACAAATATAAATAAATAAATATAAAATATAAATATTTCGGACATCTAACACACAACGCCATCTAGTCCCAAGCTAAGCAGAGCTTGTGTTATGGGTACTAGACAACTGATACAAATACATATATACATTTTTTTTGTAAATACATACATATTATACATAGAAAACACCCAAACTCCGAAACATATATTTGTAGATCATACAAACATTTGGTCCGACCCGGGAATCAAACCCGAGACCTCATGATCAGCAGTCGCACACGCCAACCGCGAGACCAACGAGGCAGTTCGAGGCAAAGTTCGCCGGGTCAGCTAGTAAATAAATAAATATTTTGTACATCTAACACACAACGCCATCTAGTCCCAAACTAAGCAGAGCTTGTATTATGGGAACAAGACAACTGATGTAAATACATATATACTTTTATTTTTATCCGACTACGGCAAAGCCAAAGGAGGGTTATGATTTTGACAGGCTATGTATGTATGTATGTATGTTCATTTGTTCCCTCATAGCTCCTTAACTACTTATTAGAACTGGTCAAATCTATCGTTAGAAGCGTCTTGATCGTCCGCTGGTTATAGGCTATGTGACGTGTCACTGAATCTAATGTGGCGCCCTCTAGCCGACATAAAGTACTGTGTTAAAAAAATATTTGAGATAAATATGCCGTGTTTGGTATCATTGTAAAGGGCGTTACTTGTACATTTCAAATATATATATATTGTATATTAATAACGGCACCAAAACATTTTAAATAAAAAAAAGTAAAAACAAAACCCAACTACGACAAAAAACGACGCTGAAAAAGTATGAAACAAGTTTGTAAAGCCGTAGTCACACGTTACATAGAAACGCACTATAACACTTTAACAACGTGTGACTACGGCTTTTCAAACTTTTTTTATTTAAAATGTTTGGTTTTTTTTATTGAAAATATATACTTACATATTATACGTAGAAAACACCCAATCTCTGAAATAAATATTTGCAAATCATACAAACATTTGTTCCGACCCGTAAATCGAACCTGCAACCTGAATTACTCGACTGCACGGTTGGCCTAGTGGTTTAAGCGGTCGCCACGCCGCTTTCTACTGCGCCAAGTGTTGTGGGTTCAAATCCCACATGGGACAACACTTTGTGTGATCCACAAATTGTTGTTCTGAGGCTGGGTGTTATTTGTGTCCGTTTCATGTATGTTTGTAAAGTCCCCCGCGACACAGGATGTATATTCCTAATGCGGGAGTCGTCTTATAAAATAAAACAAAAACATGAGTAATTACAGCAGTCGCATACGCTACCTCTACGCCACCGAGACAGGCAGTAATATTTATTTCTTCAAACATCATTTATGAACAGATTTGAAAAATATTCTTTAAATAATCAATCACACAAAAGTAATTTTACAGAAAATGGAAAAAATTGTGTTTCACCCAGTGAGTGAGGATACCGCAGGCCCATACGCCATCCCCAAAGGCCGGCAACGCACTTGTGACGCCTCTGGTGTTGCGGGTGTCCATGGGCGGCGGTAATTGCTCACCATCAGGCGATGCGTCTGCTCGATTGCTCCATCGTTTAAAAAAAAATACTTCCTAGAAAGACGTCAATCGCTGGACATAGACCTTCCTAAGGCTGTCCACAACCACCTTTCTGTGCTACCCGAATCCAACGGTTTCCTACGACATGCGACATTAACCACTCCACTTAATAATAGTTCAATAACCTATCAGTACTGTTCAAAACTTAAATGACAAATTCAATAGCATAAATCCACCCCTATTTATCTGATTCTGATCTGAAATGATTATCGTTTAACCCAAATATTGGATACAAATAGCTGATTGTCTACTCCAATATGTATTTTAACAACATTATAATTTTGTAGCATTATATTTTGGCACTTCCTAATTCCGTGCAGTTCGCAATTTGAGTTGTCGGCAAATAATTAGCATTTTAATTGTACCACGACAAACAACGAATGCGTGAATCCTGGACGATGAAGGGGTTAGGCATGGGTGCGGTGCGGAGCGGGGCGGGGTTAAGGCGAGTTTATAATAGGGCTCTTCTAAAATGCTGATTCCATCCTTTGTATGCTTTGGTGTTTTGTGATAACAAGCTTATTCTATGTTTTGAATGTGCTTTCGATGAGTTTTCAAAAAGTTTGTTCAAAAAATAAAATGGGTTGAAAGCCTCTCTGCATTTTATTTAATTGCAAAAGAGGTTGGAATATGAATATTGACAATAGTGTTACATGTTATGAGGAGTATGAGTTCAACTTCCACTTATAGCGTGAACTAATGCTGTATCGCGCTATAGATTCTCTTGCTGATCAACATATATCATATAACCGTTTGGCTGTGGCCTACCAGGCATGATCACCTCACCTGATCGGAGGGTCTTCCCTTTGCGTTAGAGGGACATGACACCCGTTCCCCGACAGAAGCGAAGTTACGGGCAAAACAAAAAAACATTTCCATTTCAGTCCCTTTCTAATTTTGGAGGAGAATTCATAAAGTTGAAATAAAATTGTGAGTCTTGAGTTACAGAGATCTATAGATGACACATACCGTACAACATTTATAACATCATAAACAAATTTTATACAAAATAACAAAATATACCCTTTATCCTAAAATATAACAATGTATTAACTCATATGAATATTTTAACTTAAATGAGAGACCTTTAGATATACCTAATTTATCGAGTTCTACCTACAACCGACTTACCACGAATAGATTGGAACAAACATTAATATCACACAAATTGATTTAAATATGACATTCATAAAAAATGTATTGGAAGAAATGAGATTTTGTGATACCAATCAAGGGAACAAATAAAACAATATAATCTGTTCAATTCCGAATCCCTCATTTCAATATTAAACCGTACTTTAAATATTTGAACAGTAATAGGAAAATATTGATATTGTTTGCCAATATTGGATGAGATAAAAGATTATTTACGTGTGTACAGGAGGACTTATTTGCGATAACGGTAATGAGGTACAATACCTTACTTTTCGGGGCTGCCTCTACTAATATTTAGTAACTCTGTCTGCTTGTTATGCTTTCACGGTTAAAAAGCTTTAGTCTTTTTGCCAATTCTAACGAATTTTGACTTGGAGACACTCGAGCTATATTTTTGAGCTATAAAATATATTAGCTTTTACTCTGCGCGCGTGTATGTCAGTTATTGCGGTAAAGAGTAGTCTATATCTTTCCTAAAGAATGAAAGTATCTCCATGCCAAATTTCATTGAAATCTAGGTAGCGGTTTAGTCGTGAAAGCACAACAGATAGACTGCAGATTTATGACTCTACCGTGGTAGAGCTACGTTTCGGCATGAATGGACCGGCTCGACCTGCGTGATACGGCCTCACAGAAAACCGGTGTAAATAGCGCTTGCCTGTGTTTCACCGAGTTAGTTAGGATACCGGAGGCCCATAAGCCCAAACCCCTACCCTCCCCTCATCCCCCTCCCCATCCCCCAAAGGCCGGCAACGCACTTGTGACGCCTCTGGTGTTGCGGGTATCCATGGGCGGCGGTAATCACTTACCATCAGGTGATACGTCTGCTCGGTTGCCCCCTTGTCCATAAAAAAAAAAATGTAGTTGACGATGAAGATAAAGACTTATAGCAGAATGATTTGCAGGATATTTGGTCGTCAGACAATGTATCGGTAATATTGTAGCGTTGCAAACTGGAAAAAATCTAAGACTTTAGAAGTAAAAACAATATTTCATGTTGAAATTGGTAATGTATAAAATTTTCATCGGGGAGTCATAATTCCAAATTCTTGGACAGATAATGTAATTACAAAGCTTCATAAGAGTCACATGGGTGTAATTTAAACCAAGTCTAGCTGGAAACTCTATTATTGGGCATAAATGAGGCATTAGAGGCAGGGTACCGTGCTTGTGCCATGCCTGTTCCGGTACTCGACGTCATACCTACGCAGACACTGACAGCTTGACTCGAACGCATATGAATGGGCCGGGCCCATGGTACCCATGTAGATTATTTCTTAGTCCACAGACACTTCATCATCGATGCAGACACTGCATGGTTGACCCAACCGGCCATGAATGGATCCATGAGACACTAATAGATTTTCGGGGACTGATCAAGCTTATTTTATTGCAGTAAGTGCTCATTTCATGAGGAGATAGGGTATTAAAATCATTAGCATACGGAACTCATTAGCAACCACATAATAAGAATAAGTTAGTAATGAAAGAATATGCGATCAATATTTCAATAACCAAAAACCTACTGTCTAGACAGAGAAGAAACATAAGAAAACCAATTAGTGTGTCAAGAGATATGACTAACAAAGTATCAATGAGTCAAAATTCGGGTTCGCCAGTTTTATCTGCACCTATTGGTCCGTACTCACATACGGTATTGCTCGATAGTTTTACTCTGAAACGTGTAAAAATTAACGTGTGGACTGCAAAACTCACAACTCGAAGGCTCGCATCGAGCCGGCTCTATGGCTCGATCTCCTTTTACGTTTCTCCTTTTCATTTTCTTTAATTCTTTTATAATTGAGAATTGCTAAACTTGCTAAATGTAGCCACCTTCTCCTTTGTTGAACAGACATCATTTGGCTCGAACGGTTCTGTGAATACTGAACGGCGAGCCAAAAGATGCATCACTCGATCCATCAATGCTGAATGGGTGGACGAAAGCCCGTGCCGTGGTTTTTACTCGACTTGTTCGCTCGATCGAGTAAAACCGTATGTGAGTACTTAGCATATAACATAAATCTGTATAAAAGTTCATCATGGACTGATACGTCATGGATGGATGAACATCATCACCATCCAATGATGCAGAAGCATCTCATTAGGCCGCTAAAGCACAGGTTAATGAATAGTTACTGTCGGCGCACGGGCACCGAGCAGCGGCGGGGGACAGGAGGACAACGGCGCGAGGAGGGAGCCTTCGGTTCTACGTGACTCCGCGCAACGCATTAGACAGCGACGCTTGCCTTACATATGTATTTAGTTATCCTAAATACAAGTCTTATTTATACAGTTCACTCTATTTTATTTACATTTACCTAAGTAATAGGACCCTACTAGAACTACCGTAGACATTGGTCCTTAAGTTTTTTTGAATAAAACCGATTCCGGAAAAAACCAGCGAGTTACCTACAAAGCGGCGTTGGCGAACTTTAAACCCGATACGGACTTTGGATCGCCCGCTACTACTAGACTGCGGAGCTGAAGACATCTGACTTGGTGGGATGGTTCGGATAAATAAGTGAGTTCGTTCCAATCAGATTTCCTATTTCTTCATCTATACTTCCAATTTACGATTTTTTCGTATTTTTTTTTCATACCTTTTTCGCCTCAATTTGGATTAAGCATTTAATGTAACACTCGGTCTTGCTTGCTGGCACATCTTATTTGCATTTATGTGGTTTAAGCGCTGAGATTTAATTATTTTTTAGTAATAGGTACTTACCTTATTTTCATTTTCACATTTTTTTATCAACGTAACATTTAATTTAACGCTCAGTCTTGCTTGTCATCACATCTTACTGCGCTTATTTGCATTTATGTGGCTTAAGCGCTGAGATTTAATTATTTTTTGTGATAGGTACGGTTACCTACCTACTTATTGATATTATTTTAATTGCTAATTTTCATATCTGTATTTTTAATCTTCATAAAAGCGCATTCTTAATTGTTATTTATTACAATTGGCTTAACAGCTGTGCATCGTTTTATTTTAACGGTAACTAACGCGTCATATATCTAGCCGTTTCAAGGTCAAGGCTCGCATACCGTTGCTTACAAAACCGGTTCTCACTCATTTGTATAGACTTTAACTAGTTATCCGCTTGATTTTATTCACAATGAGTGAGACTATTGAAACATTAAAGAAACGTCGAGGTGCACTTAAAGCCAAGTTAACCATTTTTAAAAACTATATTTATCCGCTAAGTAGTACTTCTAGCATGTCCGATTTGCAGCGTCTTGAGCTGGAAGGACGTTATGAACGACTCCAAAACTTATATAGTGACTTTGACGCGTTACAGACGGAGATTGAGGTGCTGTTAGACACGCCCGCGGAGGAATTTAAAAGCCGGTGTGATTTCGAAGAACAGTACCACACCGCTGCAGCCCTAGCTCGGAGCTTACTTTCAACCCATCCTAGCTCTGATGGGTCAGGTAAGGCACACAAAAATGTCCGTCTACCAAAAATTAACTTGCCACGTTTCGATGGCAGCGTTCAAAGTTGGCTTGAGTTCAAAAACACGTACATTTCCCTAATTCATAACAATAGCTGCAATGATAACATAATGAAGTTTCATTATTTGCGATCATGTTTACGCGGTAGTGCACTTTTAGTTATAGAAAATTTAGATTTTACGAGCGACAACTATGTAAATGCTTGGGATCTGCTGTGTCAGCGATATGACAATAATAACTTACTTATACATAATCATGTACAAGCGTTGTTCAGTGTTCAGCCGTGTTCTAAAGAATCTAGTAAAGGCTTACGTTACTTGATAGACGTTACTAATAAGAATATTCGAGCATTAAAAACGTTAAAACAACCTACGGAACATTGGGACACGCTCGTTATCTTCATGATGTCTCAAAAACTAGATAACAGCACAAGCCGTTACTGGGAAGAGCATCGTAATACATTATTAAAGCCTCCAACTTTAGATCAATTTATTAAATTTATAGAAAATCAGATTAACTTATTAGAAAAACTAGAAGAGAATAATAAAATCAACCTTAAATCTATTAAATTATCAGGAAACAACAATAATTTAAACAAACCTAAAAGTTTTATTGTAGCATCTAAAAACAATACAATTAAATCTACAAATAAATGTCTATTATGTACTAAAAACCATTTACTTTACAGTTGTGAATCATTCAGGAGCTTGCCAGTAGAAGTGCGCATTGAAAAAGCAAAACAGTTTAAAGTTTGCATGAATTGCCTGCGTGCGGGCCACACAAGCAGTACGTGCAGGTTGTCACACTGCAAATATTGCAAAACACGGCATAACACTCTTTTGCATAAAGAACCTGAACGCAGCTCTCTTAATCTAATGCCAAACAGTGATAATGTTGCCCTTTCAACGAATTTTGAGCACGATGACTCATCTTCTTTTGTCTTCCTTTCCACAGCCTTGGCGAGGGTGCATGGTGTCGATGGCACTAAGCACACCGCCCGACTTTTGCTGGATAACGGAAGTACTGCTAATTTTATTTCACAAGCTTTATATAGCAAGCTGGGTTTGTCACAACACGGCACTGGTTCAACAGTCACAGGTTTTAACAATCAGACCTCTTATAGTACACAGTCTTGTAATCTCACGCTCGAGTCTTATTGCAGTGACTATTCGGTCAAATTAGATTGTATTGTTTTGCCCGAGATAACAAAATTGCTGCCATCGCGTTTCATTAACGTCAATAAGGTCCCTCTTCCCTCAGGGGTGCGTCTAGCTGATCCATCATTCAATATACCTTCGGCAATAGACATCCTGGTCGGGGCTGAAATATTTTGGACCGTCTTAGGGCGCAATTCTGTTAATTTAGGCAAAAATAAACCTAAGCTTCATGAAACGAAGTTAGGTTGGATCATTTCGGGGCATATATCCTATTCAAATAACAATTGCCCTACGTCACAAGCTTCGTCTCATTTTTGTAATGCTATAAAAGACGAAGTCAATATAAGTCGTTTCTGGGAACTAGACTCGGTACCGGTTAAGCATTTATTAACTGCAGAGGAAAACTCATGCGAACATATTTTTGCTGATAGTACTTATCGCAATAGCAAAGGGGGCTTTGTAGTCACGATTCCTCTTAAAAAAGACCCAAACCTTCTAGGTGATTCTTTACAATTGGCTATAAAGCGTTTTTTGTCTCTTGAGCGACGTTTCCAACGTGACTCCGTATTTAAAGAACGGTACGTAAAGTTCATGCGTGAATACGAACAGTTAGGACATATGACATTTACCACTACTGTTCGTAGCTTTTCTGCGGTTCATGGTAAAGAAATAAATTATTTTTTACCTCATCACGGAGTCATACGCGAGTCTAGTACAACAACTAAATTACGTACAGTGTTTGATGCCTCTGCAGCCACTACCACCGGTCTTTCATTCAACGACATCCAAATGATTGGCCCCGTGGTACAAAATGATCTTCTCTCTATATTGTTGCGCTTCCGTCAGCATAGATATGTTATATCGGGCGACATCGAGAAGATGTACAGAGCCATAGACATAAATCCCTCTCAGAGATCACTTCAGCGTATAGTTTTTCGATCTGATGTGAAGGAGCCGCTTAAAGTCTATACCTTAAACACGGTAACATATGGTACTGCTTCAGCGCCATACTTAGCTACTAAATGTCTTACTAGTCTAGCCGCAGTGGCCGACAATGAGCGAGTTAAGCGCGCCATCCAGCACGATTTTTACGTTGATGATTTTTTGAGTGGGAGTGACTCTATCTCAGGCGCGGTAGAGCTATGTCGGGGCGTCATAAGCACTCTTTCGTCAGCACAATTTAATTTACGTAAATTTCAAACAAATGAACCTAGCATTTTAAAACAAATAAATTACAATACAGATAAAATTCCTTCTCCCAATAATGTCTTAGAATTTAATAATAGTAACATTAATGCAGCTTCTAAAACGTTAGGTTTATACTGGTTATGTGATTCAGACTCACTGTCTTTCTCCATTAATATCAACCAAAATAACGAAAAAATTACAAAACGTCACATACTGTCTGTAATCAGTCAGATTTTCGACCCACTGGGCCTAGTGGGACCGTGCGTTGTCGAAGCTAAGATCATTGTGCAACAACTTTGGATCAAGAAATATGACTGGGACGACATAGTTTCCACAAACATAAATGATCTTTGGTCCTCATTTACGTGTACTTTATCGTGTCTTAATCAACTAAAAATACCTAGATTCGTATCGTGCAGTAATTCAATAAGAAACGAAATTCACGTCTTTGCCGATGCTTCGGAAAAAGCATATGGAGCGTGTCTTTATATTTGTTCTATTAATGACTCAGGCTCCGTTCGCGTACAGTTGTTAGTCTCTAAAAATCGAGTAGCTCCTATTAATCCTACTACAATACCGAGGCTCGAACTATGCGGTGCCTTGGTGGCTACAAGACTGTGTACAAAGGTGCGTGACTCTCTTACGATGCAAATAGATAAAATTTATCTTTGGTCCGATTCCACAATTGTACTTGCCTGGCTATGCACGTCAGCTAATCACCTTAAACCATTTGTACGTAACAGAGTCAACGAAATCCAAGAAGGTACTGTTGGTTGTACCTGGGGCTACGTTCCGTCGAAGGACAACCCAGCAGATCTAGTTTCCCGAGGGCTGAGGGCTGATGCTATCAGCAACAGTTCCCTGTGGTGGTCTGGTCCAACATTTTTATTAAAATCAGAAAATGATTGGCCAGAAAAGCCCAACAGTAATATAAAACAAAATCTACCAGACGTAGTTTGTAATGTAGTTAGTGGCGTTGATAATCAGCTCATTACTAATAAAACGCAACTTAGTTCTATAATAATTAGTGATTTAATTCTTAAATATTCTAATTTCAATTATTTACAAAGAGTAGTTGCTTATGTATTTAGAGCTATTTACAATTTTAAAAATTCACGTCATAAAAGTACAAGTTTTCTGTCAACACAAGAACTGCAAATATCATTAAATTGTGTTATATACAATGCTCAACTTCAAATGTTTCCCGAAGAGTATACCATTTTGCACTCAGGGAAGTCCCTACCGCGTAACAATCGTCTCATGTCTTTATCTCCTTTTATAGACTCTAATAGCATTCTACGTGTTGGCGGTAGGCTTGACAATTCTCCCTACGATTTTAATGTAAAGCATCCAATTTTAATTTGTTGTAAGCATCCTATAACAAAGTTAATATTCCAATGCGAACACTTTAAGCTTTTTCATGCTGGACCACAACTTTTATTGACAAAGGTACGTCAGCAATACTGGCCTCTAGGGGGTAGAAACTTATCTATAGCCATTGTTAGAAATTGCATTAAATGTTTTAGATATAGGGCACAAAATGTACAACCTATTATGGGTCAATTACCTCCGTCTCGCACTGACCTTCAATATCCCTTTCTTAATTGTAGTGTGGACTATGCAGGGCCAATTTTGATCGCTGATCGGAAGGGACGAGGGTGTAGACTGATTAAGTCGTATTTATGCATTTTTGTGTGCCTTGCAGTAAAGGCTGTTCACCTCGAGCTTGTCACAGCATTGACAAAAGAAGCATACATGGCTGCTCTTAGACGGTTCATGTCACGTCGAGGCAAACCCCGCAGCATCTGGTCCGACAGTGGGACAAACTTTGTTGGAGTTTGTAACGAGTTGTGTAGCCTCCTTTCAGGTCCGGACGTTGCTTCGGACATAGCCCAAGAGGGTATAGAATTTCATTTTGCTCCTCCATATTCACCTCACTTTAATGGCATCGCCGAAGCAGCCGTCAAGTCCGCCAAAAGCCACCTCAAAAGAGTCTTAGGCTCTACTCACCTCACGTATGAGGAAATGGCGACATGTTTGGTCCAAATTGAGGCCATTCTTAATTCTCGTCCTCTCACCGTTGCTTCCTCTGATCCTTTAGATTTTTCCGCATTAACACCTGCCCATTTTCTGATTGGACGACCACTAACGTCTGTTCCGCACCCACAGGTCACATCGAACGAGACCATCACGCATCTAGTGCGCTTCCAGCGAGTGGAAAACATTAAACTTCACTTTTGGCAACGTTTTGCTAATGAATATGTTTCTACACTGCAGCAATGGTCAAAATGGAGCGCTTCTACGGGAACTTTGAAGCCGGACATGATGGTGCTGATCAGAGACAGGACGCAGCCACCTCTATTGTGGTCACTTGGCCGAGTCACTAAGGTATTTCCTGGCAGCGACCGAATCACAAGGGTGGCCGAGATCCGAACGAAGACGGGCAGCATCACACGAGGGTTCAACTCCATCTGCCCCTTACCTTTTAATTGAAGTATGAGGTACTTCAACCCGGGCAGTATGTCGGCGCACGGGCAAAGAGCAGCGGCGGGGGACAGGAGGACAACGGCGCGAGGAGGGAGCCTTCAGTTCTACGTGACTCGATTATTTTACTCGACTTGTTCGCTCGATCGAGTAAAACCGTATGTGAGTACTTAGCATATAACATAAATCTGTATAAAAGTTCATCATGGACTGATACGTCATGGATGGATGAACATCATCACCATCCAATGATGCAGAAGCATCTCATTAGGCCGCTAAAGCACAGGTTAATGAATAGTTACTGTCGGCGCACGGGCACCGAGCAGCGGCGGGGGACAGGAGGACAACGGCGCGAGGAGGGAGCCTTCGGTTCTACGTGACTCCGCGCAACGCATTAGACAGCGACGCTTGCCTTACATATGTATTTAGTTATCCTAAATACAAGTCTTATTTATACAGTTCACTCTATTTTATTTACATTTACCTAAGTAATAGGACCCTACTAGAACTACCGTAGACAGTTACTAAGTCTAAAGTGTGGATCACCATACTGCATTGTTCCATTGTCCGCATTCGCAATGAGTGTGTGAGATAGTGACCACTACTCTTGGATTCTGCTTATGCTTTCCACCAGGCGGTTTAGGCAGTCGCATTCCTAAAACAAATCCAGGAACATAACTGAACGGTTTCACTAATCCTATGATTAGTGAAACCGTTCAGTTATGTTCCTGGTATAGGTACTCGTATTACCTATATACTTGTGTTAAAACACCAAAAATCGTTTTCTACTTCCAGAGACTTTTTTTAGCCATTTTTATGTACTATTAGTGTTTGGTACAAAGAGATAATACTTTTATTATACGACATCGATGGGTTCGGGCTATTGAGGTTTGTGCTGTTGGCGCCCGTCGAGCATACAGAACCGGAGACACAGAGCAACGCGGTATTAGAAATTAATTTCTAAGTTATATGAATTAATGCTTTTATATTTTTTGTGTAATTTATGAGTCTCCCCCACGGTGGGCAAAGTGCGAAAAGCATTCATTTGGTTTTATAATTTACCATATTTCACGGAATTATTTTACTAAACTAATATTTTCTGGTCTGATTTTAAGCGTGTACACAGCACACGTTTCGCACTATGCACCTCTTGTTGATTTTTTACTAGTTATGTAGTGTGGAGTATTTCTAAAAGTATTAATGAACTCAAGATAGTACGCCTGCTATGAAATTAATAACATTTCAATTTTAATGAAATAAAACAGTAATAAAGAAAATCGGTTCATAAATAATATATGTAGTATAAAAGGTTTACTTAACTATGTTGTTTCGTGCGATATATATTCACGTATAAGTAGTTGTTACGTAAGCAGAAAAAAACAGTCAAAGTAAGTAAGATAAAGCATATTTTAGGAGACAGCTTTTTCCGACAACCTTCACATTTACTTGCCCTTCAACGAGCAAGAAAACTTTAGATGATTTCTGCTAGAACAGTCGACCTTGTGTTTAAAGAAGTCTCTCTGCTTTCCTACACTGTACAAGTACCAGCTCCAAGGGCTCGTGGAACAAACCCCAACGCTATGCGAAACACGTCCAAGTCGAATTTACAGGCAATTCATTCGATATTGGATTATTAAGCACTGATCTTTTTTAAAAAATCGAATTTATTGCGATAGATGTGGACAAATGGAATATAGTTAGCGGGAACGTGGCGTCTTTTCTTTTGACTAGCTTTTTATTAACTTGCAATGTATGTATGTATGTGTATGTATGTACATATATGCATGTATGTTTAGGTGGAATCTTGGAACTCAATTTTAAAGCAGATATCTTCAACTGATTTTATTGAAATTTTGCAAACATATGTATACAGCGTGACAATACGATATTATAATGACATGGAACTGATCTAATGCTGGAAGATGGCCATAGGAACTCTGTAAAAAAACGTAGCAACATCATCGAGTTAGGACTCGACAAGCCTCGAGACGAATGTCTCGAGGCTTTCCAGTAATAGCTTGTCTTTTAAAAGTTTTTTTAATTTAATTTATTATTCTACAACATGACTATATTAAAAAAGTATGGTTTTAGTTTTCGTCTGTGTGTATATGTGTATGATTGTTTTCGTATCATTTTTGTATTTCCACATTATAATAAAATTTCTGATGTCACAAAAACGGCTATGCTCTTGACATCAAAAATTTCGGACAGTTTAACACACAACGCCATCTAGTCCCAAGTTAAGCAGAGCTTGAGTTATGGGTACTAGGCAACTGATATAAATACATATATTACTTTTTTTTTGTAAATAAATACATACTATGCATAGAAAACACCCAAACTCAGAAACAAATATTTGCAGATCATGCAAACGTTTGGTACGACCCGGGAATCGAACCCGAGACCTCAAGCACACCAGTCCCATACGCTACCACTGCGTCACAGAGGCAGTCAATCCGTATGATGTATTAGTTTAATACGTCACATATTGAGTCCTACGTTTGCCGTTCAATCAAATTCCCCTATGTTTCCGCGTTAGGTACGTCAGGCCACTGTCCCCAAAAACCCAATTTGGTCCAATGAGAAAATAATGTAAAACGATCTGATTGTACGCGTATGGAATTTAAAAATCGGCGCCTTTTCGTTATCACGCGGTTTTGTACCTTTTACTGTAATCAAAGGCTTGTTAGGAGAAGCCCGATAATAATTTATTTTACAAAGAATAGCTTTGTTATAGAATGATACAAATTCTCCCTTGATATAATGATAAAATAAATTTGTTACGTATCTATTAATACGTCGCAAATTTTGCTTGTCAACCGCCATTATTCTTGTCATGGGGCTTCCACCGTAACGACATCATGATGTGAAGGAACTTCTAAGAAGTAAGTTAGAAACATAAATGTCTATTATAGAGAACCGAACCATATTAAAGCGTTTTGTTAATCGTACTGACCGAGGTCCGGTAACACAGCCTTAAAGTGGGTAACTGCTTCTCTTCTCCCTACTCGACTTTATCGTTCTTATCATATCTAATACCTATTACCGAGCAATTCTTATATATATATATATTTTCATAAAATTTTGTATACAGGGGGTATCGGGGGCGATAAATCGATTTAGCTAGGATTCATTTTTAGGAAATGTCGTTTTATTCGTGTTTATAACAATCAAATATATAAAATCAATGTTCATCTAGCGCTATCTATCGCAACTCGAGCGAACTACATTAAACTATACTGGAATAAGGTGCAGAATAAACAGTATCAGGGCGTACCAAGAGGGGGCGCCACTTAACTTTTTTTATTGGAAGAAAAATAACAAAAAGGTGGCGTTTGGATAGTGCCAAAAAACCCATTTATAAAAAAAAATACCGAGCGACGCTCGGTCATCCGGGTACTAAATATTTGTCCTGAGTGGTAATCGATTCTACGACTTCTCATTTTGCAGTCAGGATCGTTAACCTGATGGATAAAACTATATACAAGCATAAGCACATACATGGTTTATAACATGTGAAGAGATAAACATTTGTAGTGTAATACTTACAGCGTTTCAAAACGAATCCATACTAATATTGAATAATAAAATCGAAACTAATTCCGTCTGTTTGTTACGCTTTCACGGCTAATCCGTTAAACCGATTTGGATGAATTTCAGTATAGAAATTCACTGAACATTGGAGAAGGACAAGTCATAGGCTACTTTTTGTCGCGATAACCGACGAACACGCGGGGGAGCCGTGAGTAAAATCTAGTACTAAATAAAATTACAAATTCTGACATTCATATACATATGTTACAATCTGACCTAAAAGATGAATAATATTTCATTTTACTATAAAATATTTTTTTCTGAGGAAATTTCTATAGAGTGATATGAGAGTACACAGCGGAGGCTGTGTGTACTGTAGCTATTATGAAAACTGCGTCAACCACGACAAGAGTGAGTGCGAGACAACTTTTAATTAAATACTAATGCTATTTGCTAGCATATTTACAATATGCGTAGAGATGGGCGCGATTTTGGTTGTGGTTTATCGATATTCTTACATTCACGAATGAAGTACTGATTATATATAGTATAGTGTAGTATAGTATAAAAAAATATAGAACATAATTATCTATCTATACTAATATATAAAGCTGAACAGTTTGTTTGTTTGTTTGAACGTGCTTATCTCAAGAACTGCGGGTCCGATTTGAAAAACTCTTTCAGTGTTGAATAGTACATTTGTCGAAGAAGGCTATAGGCTATATATCATTACGCTAAGGCCAATAGGAGCGGAACACAAATGAAGAATGTGTGGGGAAACGGGTGTCATGTCCCTCCAACACAAAGGAAGGATCCTCCGACCAGGCGAGGTGATCGTGCCTGGCGGGCCAACTGCCCAACGGTTGATGTTGGGATGTTGTATATATGAAAATCGGCGCGAGAACTTTCACTGCGCGTTTCAGGATTGATAGTTTCTTAGTTTCCTTCGTTACTCCGTAGTTCAGTGTAACTTCGGTAGATGGCGCTGTAGTATATTTCTGTTGCGCTGTATGTGGAAGTCGCCACAAATGTTACAAAAACGGGGGAATTTCTTTACGCCACGGGCAATAGTACTATATATCTATACTAATATTATAAAGCTGCAGAGTTTGTTTGTTTCTTTGTTTGAACGCGCTAATCTCAGGAACTATTGGTCCAATTAAAAAAATCTTTAATGTCACAAAATTAACGATTACTAAAAAAAATATCGAAACACTACTCTAATTTAATCTTAATTAACCAAGATTATGTTAACTATAGACTCAGAAAGAGTTTAAATGATTTTCAACGCCGTTGGGTATGATACCCATAAATTTCAACGAAGTTATTTTTGGAACATTGCTTATCTGAAGCAATGTTCCAAAAATAACTTCACAGTATGTCATACAAGGCTTTCAAATCCACGTGTTATTAAATGTTAAAACTAATGAAATATTATTTGTTCGAGTTATTTTTATAGTTATTCAGTTTCTTTCACATAATAAGTTACTTTACAAGACAAATTCATAAAAAAGTATATTTCCGACACTTAGTAAGGACATTTATCGATATAAAAGTAACATCACTACGCCACACATATAGAAGACTATGAAGAAATTAATTCATATTTACATGTACTTATGGAACAGTCGTTCGGGCTTACGTTAACAACAAAACAATGTTTAAACAACTTCAACGCGACGGCTTTTGAATACACAGTTATTGTTGAAATGTTTCTGAATAATGTTCCTTATTTATTATTTTGTGTGTGTAATGTTTGAATTATAATAGTGTTTTTTGTTATAGTAATACTTAGTCACAGAAAACCGGTGTGAAACAGCGCCTGCGCTGTGTTTTACCGAGTGAGTGAGGACCGGAGGCTCATACCCTAATCCCTTCCCCTATCCCCCTCCCCATCCCTTCCCCTATCCCCCTCCCCATCCCTTCCCCTATCCCCCTCCCCATCCCTTCCCCTATCCCCCTCCCAATCCCCCAAAGGCCGGCAACGCACTTGTAACGCCTTGGGCGTTGCGGGTGTTCATGGGCGGCGGTAATCGCTCACCATCAGGCGATACGTCTGCTCGTTTGCCCCCTTTTCCTTAGAATAAAAAATCCCAGACAAATTAAAGCGCATAATACTAGTGTAGAGGCAAATTCAAGGAGTATGAATAAAATAAAGACTAACTTTATCTTCTTGAAGCCTTGACAATAATCCTAAATAACATTTTTAAATTACCGCTAGCTTGTTGAACTCGTACAACTCGTATCTTTTAAAAGGCTATTAGTAATTTGTTAAGCGGTTTTAACAGAGTACATGCAATGCCAGCCAACTTGGCAAGAGGCAAAAATAACCTCTTTCAACCCTCAGTCGTTACAAACAAATTAAATTGCTACATTAGCTGTCCTGGATTATGCACTCAGACTCAATTGGTATCAGGCCAGTATAAAGTTGTGTCGATTTCATATTCCCATATTTCGATAGAACTTCCTATTTGAGTGGAAATTTAATCTTCTCACTGCACATTTTTGGGGATTGTTTTTGGTTTATGTGTTTATTTGCTGGACTATTTTTTCTATCTATACGTAGTTATGATAGCATGATATATATTTTGATAAGGTGTACCGACGATGTGGTGAAGGTTGTGGGCTGACGATGTTAGATGAGAGCAGCACGAGACTGGTTTTAGTGGAAAGACACGGGGAGGCTGGGTGTAGTGGACGTCTTCCGTTGAGATAGCGATGTTTCAATAGTTTATGCTTAGATGAGTGGAAACGTGTTACCTCAGAACTTTTGACTGGGTGAACCGATTTTGACAATTCTTTTTTTATTTGAAAGCTGGTGCTTTCCGTGTGGTCCCATTTTAATTTGGTCCAGTCCTTGAACTAGGTTTTTTTTGTTATTTTTTTATATATGCTGACTCTATTACGAAAGAAGCTATAAAGTTGGAGATGACTGTGGAGGTACTAACAATCTAACGCAACCTGTCAATCTAACGCAAAGGGAGGATCCTCCGACCAGATGAGGTGATCATGCCTGGCGGGCCACGGCCCAACGGTTGATGTTGGGATGTTGTATATATGATAATCGGCGCGAGAACTTCTATTGCGCGATTCAGGATTGGTAGTTACTCCGTGCTATGCGTTACTTCCTAATTCAGTGTATCTTCGGTAGATGGCGCTGTTATATGATTTGCCACATGACTTTCTTGGGCGTTTCAGTTCACACGTCCCTTCATACTCCTTAACATTCTCCTTTTTTTTGTTCTGGCTATTTTTCACCAACAAGACGTTTCATTCATTGTAGATAGGCAAACTATATGGGTTATAATATAACTTGCTTATTTGCTATTACGTATATATATCTCGCGCTTTCACTTATTTGTTATTTTTATGCGGATGTCGACGCCATTTTTACTAGAGAGAGGGAAACGATACCGGGTAGTGTGTGAATGTTGGCATATGTGTTCTGAATTTTTACCTTAGCACTGTTTTATAAATGTGTGAGATAAAAGATATAAGACCTTTTTCTTAGCGTTCCATGGATTCACCGTGCGGGTGCCGGGTCCATCGCGTGATAGATGGGGGCAACACATGCGACTTCGACAGTGCCTGGGAATTGCGACCCAGGTTCAGGTTTAAGGAGCACTCCTCACGACGCGTCAACGCTCACCTCCACTGTCCGCCGTGTTACCCCCTCTACCTAACCATATTTGAAATGAGCCTAGCAATGCCGCTTTGGATATTCGTTCAAGAAAAGAGCTAACTGAAGCTCTTGGCAATCCAAGGTCTTTAAGCAGGTTATAAGTCTTTTTTGTTGAGCCTTCCTTTACAAACGCGATGTTAGTTTTTATGTTTGTTGTTATTCCTTTTTTCGCTCTCGCCAGTGATAAACTCATAGCTTCGCGTATGATGTGTAATACCCTATCATGGCGACGTGAATAATGACCTCGGTCTAATAGCGCCTTACAACCTGTCAGTAAGTGCCTTGCTGTACCTATTGCCGCATTGCACATCGTACAAGCCTTTTCTGTAGCTTTTCCCCACCTTACTAGGTGTATATATATTTTTTAATATATTTATTTTAGAATATATTTTAGATATAATTATGGTGTCAGCGGCTTTTACAGAAGTTCTTAGTAAAGTTCGTGTGTAAATCAGAAAGAATACTGGTTTAGTGGTTTATACCAGTTTTTTTTCAATAACTTTTTATAATAACAAAAAACATAAAAAAAATTTTTTTTATTTTTTTTATTTTTATTTTTAATACAATATTTAAATCGAAGGAACCTCTTATACCTAAAGGAAACATAACTACATAGTATAAAGTATTTATAGCAATAAAAAGAAGTAAATCAATATACAAAAAATGAAGAAGTATACTGCCCAAGAATAAACAAAGCTATTCCAATATTGGTATTATTTGTATCGTTATTAGACAAACAGTACCATTGAAAGTTTTATTCTCTATAAAAAATGAATGTTAACGAGGTGGCAACGACAATAAATACAAACAAGGGACAGAGGTCGTCCACGACGGAAAAAACACAGCCATTTTATTTTTACACACAAACTTATGCGAAGGACAGTCGGGGTGGGCCTCGGGATGGGTGGATTAGTTTATTGAATATATATTTTTTATATTTTTTATAGAAAGATTCATTTCCGTAGGTAACCTGACAGATTCCAATCGACGCTGTGACTAAACAATAGCATTAATCCTAATACTTTCAACTGTTTTGAGATTTAAAATTTAAACACATTCGAATATAGAACAGTTCCAAATTCAAAATTGCCGGGAAATATGGAAACGACAGAACTTAAAAGGCATGCCTAGTTTACCACGCAGGTAGCGTATTGGTATAAAGTTTGTTTGTCCGTATAGTAGTAGGTTCTATCTCTACAAGGTTTACTGTTCAGTGTAGTACCCTTTATGCAAGGTGACAAATGTGTGTGAAAAGTGAGTTAGTCCGTTTACTCTGATTTATTCACACATAGTAACAATTACATAATAGTTAACATTACATGACAATGTACCGGGAACGACTATCGTCTACAGTTGACTCGGAGCGACTAACTCCTGCCACTGGCGTTCCGCTCAGCTCACATGAAATACCTGACTCCGATAATACATACATATGTCCCTACATATTCTTTCCCTTTGGCAGTAGTGTTCACCTGCGTAGTTTGTTCACCAGTGTACTATTAGAAGCTGTTGATGATGGTGATGATGATCATGATGAGATACTTAGGTATTTTAGTCAGTTCGATTCCGACACACAGATTAAAAAATCAAGGTGGGTATCGTCGCGAAGGGATTCTATGATAAAATAAGTTTTAGAACACAGATTTATAACACATAACGCCAAGCAGGGCTTGTATTATGGGCACTCGATAACTGTTATAAATTTCCAACTCCTCCAGTTTTCTTCTGATTAATTTCGTTGCGGGTTCCAAGACAGTTTAATTTTTCCTGGGACTTCCCGAGTGTCATAACTCGGTGTTTTCGTGGGTCACCGCTGTTGATCCAGGTGTACAGGAGTTACAGTGGTGGGCGAGTGGGCGGGATTAGTCCCATTAAAAAAAAAAAAAAACTGTTATAAAATACATTTGCACTCTTTTTACATACACTGATAACACCCAAACTTTGAAACAAATATTTGCAGATCATACAAACATTTGGTCCAACCTGGGAATCGAACCCGAGACCTCATGAACAGCAATCGCGTACCACTGCGCCACCGAGGCAGTCTAACATATGCAATACTTTTAATTAAATTTAATATACCGTATAAAATGTTCAAAAGTTCATCGGCTTTGGATGCGGTGATGATTATGAAATAAAATAATTCTTTTCCGGGCAAAATGTGTTCCCTCACAGTTACGGCGCCACACCCCAGAGATATAAACATCAACGTGTAAAAATACGGTGAAATGCGATGATAAAAGTGTTAATGTAAATTTCGTGTAAAAAGTTAGGTACATTTTGTTCAGCGAAACATTTAAAAACGGTTATACTATTCGTAACATGCATCGTACTATCCATCGTTTTTGTTCTACGTATATATTAAGTCTAAATAATAGTATAGGAAATATCGACTGATATATTGGTAATTTTATTTATTTCTAAATGTTGATGGCTATTTATAAGAACCTCGTGGCAGCAAATTCTCTAGCAAGTTCTTTCTGGATGTGAGCCGACTTCGAAGTTCGTGATGAATAACGCCCGTTCGTTATAAAACTATTCGATCAAATATAAAGGAGGTAAAATCAATTTAAATCAATGTTTGTGCGTTTGTTAGACTGTGATTAGTGGGTACGAAATGTAATATTGGCCTAAAGATCCATGTAAATTTTCTTCCGTTTTTCATTTATTTCTTACCATATTTATTACTTTTGTGTCTTTGTTCTTTACCTGCATTAAAACGCAAGCAATGTACAGTTCACATAAACAGCCTTCAATAGTCCACCGTTGTACATAGGGTTCCCTTAAAAAAGGTACAGTTAGATCTTTGTAAATAAATAAGAACCTAAATATTTTCGGGCATCTAACACACAACGCTATCAAGTTCCAAGCTAAGCAGAACTTGTATTAATGGTACTAGACAACTGATATAAATGCATATATCCTTTTATTGTAAATACAGACATATTATACATAGAAAACACCCAAAATCCAACTCAAGCAGTCGCATACACTACAACTGCGCAGCAGAGGCATTCAAATATTGTAAGACATTAATTTATATACGTACACTATTATAACTATTACTATCGCCGACTCAAATTAAATCAACAAAGCCATATATAAGTACACTTCAATATAACCCCAACCAGTAAAGCCTCAACACCTCGCGAGGGTCTATCCCGAAGTAAAACAATGAGCAAACCATAACTAAAGCCGCCGATTATTGTAACACAACTTGATAATGCCCACTAAGCCTATAAGACATAGAATACTCCCAATATTTTAGCAGTAAACCACCGTTCAAGAGTTCTAAGCCGGGATCCATTATTATGTATGAAGTTTGAAGCATGTCTCAATTGTCCTGAAACAAACAGACGCGCATTATGCGAAGGCACGACCCGTTCTGATAGTCTCGGGTCTAAGACCCGTCCACATATCATTGGACTGTTTACATTGTGAGATGCTTTTATTTTTAAACTTTATTTAGTTAAAATAATTATTGAGATGGGATTTCTATAGAATATTATTTTTCTTTTTTTTCTTTTTTAAAAAGACAACTCCCGCACTAGGAATAAATCCTGTGTCGCGGGGGACTTTACAAACATACATGAAACGGATACAAAGAACATCCAGACTCAGAACAACAATAATTTGTGGATCATACAAAGTGTTGTCTTACGTGGGATTTGAACCCACGGCACTTGGCAAAGTAGCAAACGGCGTGGTGACCGTTAAACCACTATGCCAAACGTGCAGTCCTGTTGCAAGAGTCCAAGAGTGCATTATTGTTGTAGTATTGTGAAAAAAAGATAAATTTATTCTGAACTCCTACAAATAATCCACATTAGTATTATAAATTTGAAAGTAACTGTCACGCTTTCACGGTTAAAAAATTGCACCGATTTTAATGAAATTTGGCATGGAGATGCTTTGATTCTTGAGGAAGGAAATAATGGACATAAGGACATGTGGGATGAGTTCCGAATAGTAAGATAAACAAAATGGGATCAGTTAAGAATAAAAGTAATGAAAAGTGGCTTGGGATGAGTGAAGAATAGATTTTGTATCTTGGTCATCCACTGATATTCAAAACATATTATTATGCGGATATCAGAAGAGTATCATTCGTCATAATTATTATCTATCTCACGCCATGAACATCTGTACCAAACTACGCACTCAAAACAATTGTAAGCTGAAATTGAGCGCAAATCCAACACGTTTAGGTCATTTGTTTACCATCCAGTACGTATTTCAAACGTATGTTCACTAAATAATGTTCTAAAACTAAATTTTAAACTAATTGTAGGGCGTGTTGATTTAGTTAGTAATACTGATTGTTTAGTCAGAGATCGTTTAGTGAGTTAGATTCCTACATAGGATAAAAATTAGGGCTTTTTGTAAATCCCGCCTACACGTCCACCATTGTAACTCCTGCACACCAGCATGCTGATGCATCAAGAGCAGTGACCCACGAACACACTGAGTTATGATACTCGGGAAGTACCATGCAAAATTAAACTTTTTTGGAACTCGCAACAAAATTAAGAAGAGAAACTAAAGGAGTTGGAAATATAATAAGTCTCCTTCTCTCTATAGCAAAGTGGGAGATGAAATAAAGTAAAAAAGCTTGTGAGTCTCGGGACGCCCTACAGAAGTGATAACTTAAACTGATCTAAGTTGCACTATTTATGGCTAGTGCTGTAGATTAGAGTGAGAGAGGAGGAGTCTGCCTATCGCTGCCTTATGCGTGAGAGAAAGGGAAGCCAGATAGACAGACGCCGTAACGCGTTACGTAACGAAGCGGTTTACCCTCCCATAAGAAGTTATCACTTCACAAGTAAAATTTTAACAAAATAAAAACCGACTTCAAGGTTCGATTCGATTTCTATTGAATGCCAGTATCAGATCTTAGTGTCCTTATCATGATACCACCGTTAGGATATCTCCTTTCCATTAACAAAAGAATAATTAAAATCGGTTTATAAACGACAAAGTTATCCGCAAACACACATAAAAAAAACATATCGGTTTACGGTTGAATTGAGAACCTCCTCCTTTTTTGAAGTCAGTTAAAAAGGCAGAGACCTTTTTCAAAACGGGAAGCACCACATAAACTGTTGACATAAAATTGGAGCTCTTAAAATCACAAGTTTTGAGTTCTCCCCAGAGTAGAGCGCCTAAGATCGTCATCGGTGAATTTTAACTTCCCTTCTTAGTTAAAAATTCCCTCTTTAGTTTAAACACCACTTCTTCCTGACTTCAGCATAGCAACGATGGTGTTTCCAAAAAAAGGTACTGAGACGGCATCTTTCTTTCAACGATTTTTTTTAATGCATAAAAACCAGAACTCAAATTTATTGTATGAAATTCTTATTCAAAGAAATATTATACAAGGATTTCTTTGCACATTGAACCAAGTTCTTTGTGCTACGTATATTTTTCATACATGTTTCATGTTATGCATTTCTAAGTAAAACTTATACGCATAAGTATACACTGTGAACTGAAAAGTATATTGTAGAGAAAAATTAGAAGTGCCTATGTAGTAATGCCTTTTTTTTTTTTTTTTTTTTTTTTTTTTTTTTTTTTTTTTTTTTTTTTTTTTTTTGCGGAAATCCCCTCGGATACCACCGGCTGGTGGTTATGTCGGACTCGAACCGACTAAAAACCGCACACCATCTCGGGTACTAGAAGCCGGGGAACCAGGTGCACCCTCGAAAGGAAAATCCCTGGAACCCCGACGTACCTCGGACCACCCACTATTTGTAGGTGGCCCCCTCCTGTGTAGGAACCCTAACCCTTCTATTTGGAATAAGGCGCGAGCACGTTATAGAGCTCGCGCCGCCGCCCCGGCCTGCTTCTGCTAGGGTGGCTGGTGGCCTCACCTGTCACCCTCAGGCTTGCGCTTATGGAGGACGGAGATCGTTTAGCGATCTCCGACGCCCGAGTCGTCTGCGGTACCTGGCCCGTTCCCGGCTGCTAATGCCTGGCTTACAGTGGTCCAAAGGTTGATGTTGGAGGTTATAAATATAACAGATATTTGCTGATCATAAAAGCATTTGATCTGACGCGAGAGTCGAACTCGAGACTTTAGCACAACAGTTTAATATACTGAGAATCCATAGTGGAATATTATAAATTTGAAATGAGAAATATCTTATCTGTCTTATATGGTTACTGCAGTAAAAACAGTAATGCTTTTTAATATCATTATTTTTAATATTCAGATGATCATTCAGTACCTAAAAAACCTTAAATAAAAAGGAACGTGTGCGGTCGCACGCGTCCTTTTATAGCCCCTGAGGCTTGAGGTGCGGGGTGTTGCCAGCAGTGGGCTGGTCCTCGCAGGCGCGCAGGGGTGAGGCTTGGAGGGTGCGGAGAGGTAAGCGGGCACCGTCATGTGAGTGCCGCGTGACATAGTGTAGGACGTCTACAGGCTAGGTGGAGTGATGATTTTGCGTAAGACGGCTGGCAGGAGCTGGATGCGAGAAGCCGAGGATCGAACCAAGTGGCGCGCAAACGGAGAGGCCTATGTCCATCAATGGACTGTGCTAGGCTGATGATGATATTCAGTGTGAAAAATAAAATGACGTAATGCAAACGTTCCGAACCAACTGAACAAGTTTTCAAAACAGTGAGTATCAAACATCAAAAACACATACAGCAACTGACAAAACACAATTGTGAACAGAGTGGACCTCACCAAAACTCTGTTACAATGCGATCGTTTTAAATCAAGCAGGAAAAATTACTCGCAGCACTTTTGAGTCCGCTCCAAACTTTCCACTCTGAGGTTCTGCTCCCTCATTATATTGTGTTCACGTTTTCGACCGCAGGGTATAAGTTATATGCTTAGAGCGGAACAATGATAATGAATTATTTTATGAACTGTTATCGTTATCTAATAATCAGACTATTAATATTTCTAATAGTCAGAAAATTTAAGCAGGAAGAAACTGCTGCGATTACACTGGACAGCGCACCATACCGACGCAAGCCTCCTAAAGGAATTTGACATTCGTGAGCGCCTATCGACTTTGCAGCTTCACATAATCCTTTAATACTTCGGCCACATTACGAAGAGAGAAGGCGATATCCTCGAAAGACTGATAGTGACTGGTAAAATAGAGGGAAAGACCCAGAGGCCGTAGACCTTTACGCTGAGCAGAACAAGTTAAACCTCTACTCTCGGCACTACGATCCATACTGCCCTACACACTGCTGAAGTTAGGAAGCCATCACTCGCAGAACGACCCGAAATAGGGCCACGACCCTCAGAATTGTCATTGGAATAATCGAATTATATGAAAAATCAAAATATATATATTTACCAATCTAGTAGTATGATAGTATGGACGGAAATAATTAAACCCACTAGAAAGAAGGATTATAGAGGTTAGGTTTAACCAATCACATCGTTCAGTCTCATCTTATAACATTCCTGCAAAAAAAATTAAGTAATTGAAAGTTATCGATACTTAGATTAACTTTTTTTCAATCTTTTGATGAAGTTAAATCTGCTATTTTAAGTCAACTGTATTCTCGTCACTTGTGGCACATAGCGTGAAGTGTTCCAGCGAGCTATGGAGCAGACACAACGCTCCCAATCTTATTTTTACAATCTACGTATCTCAGCCAGGTTTTATTGCACATCTGGAGCCAGTGACGAAAGAATTATTACGTCACAAATCTGTCGCATAAGTGCACCCTGTTGGGCTATCATTTAAGATATGGGAATATGGTTAAATCGCTTGATTTTTTAAAAGATTTTAACAGTTACTCTTCTTTAGAACCTATTGTATCTGATGTTCGTCATTCAACCGATACAAACGGCTTAACGTGCTCTCCGAGGCGTGGAGCGGTTTCGATAAGTTGTGAATGGCCACCCATCCATAGACTGACCTTAACGAAATTGCTTAACCTTAAAATATGTCCACTTTCTCGGTTACCCTCTCCCTTTTTTATTTTATTTATTTATTTATTAGTACAACCACATTGTATATATTACACAATTCACTTAGTATTATTAGTTGTTGGTAAGCATTTATTCTGATATATACAACAATTACGGTGTACATAACATTCACGAAAGTATATGTACAGTGAGATAAAATTTATGAGTTTCAATAAGAAAAAGTAAAAATATAACTACATGTTAAAAAAAAAAAAAAAAAAAAACCCTTGTCCCTTGAACAGAATAGCCATATTATAAAGGTTAGGCACTGTTTCCCCGGTTACAGATAAGTTCCAGATAGCTTATGACAGATAATAAATTGGATCAAATTATATCTGGAACTTATCTGTAATCGGTGAAACAGGGTCTAAAGATTCCAACTCAGTAAAGATACCTACGCCCTTTGTTTTAATAAGCGATTGCTGATGCTTGTAACCGATGAATATATCATACCACCTTCGTCAGGGTCTTGGGCTCTAAATAAACTTACCTTTCCCCGTTTCGGACTAAGAAAACGTTATCTCTCGGCAATATGTTATTACTTAGAAATTCATATACACTAAACTGACGTCATATCTATCTAAAATTGTGTTAACGATGTCTAAAATGAAGCTCAATGTTTAATTCCTTATTCCTAATAATATTACTGATTCTTGTTACAATACAATATTATATTACTAAACAAGCCTCTATAGAACATGACGTCACGATATGAGTGTGGCGAATTCCACATACAGCGCAGCAGAAACATATTAAAGCACCATCTACCGGAGATACTCCGAACTACGGAGAAACGGACTATGGAGTAACTAGTAATACTGTATCGCGATTTAGAAGTTCTCGCGCCAATAATCATATTATATAACATCCCAACATCAACTGTTGGGCCGTGGCTCGCTAGACAGGATAACCTCGCCTGGTGGGAGGATTCTCCCTGTGTTCCAGGGCCCTGATATTCATTCCCACACAATGAGTACATTTATCTTTTACAGTCTCAGTCGAAGGAACATACATTTACACTCCTTAAATCCAGTCTACTCCAGTCTGCTGCTTAAAACGCAATTGATAGTCGTTTCCACGATCGTGTCATACATTTTGTATCTCCTCCACGTCCATACACGCTCGTCAGTTAGGAGTCCTTTTCAAGAGTCCTTCCTTTCTACACTATCGAGCTGGGCAGAGTATGTCTTTTAGGGTCTGCCTACGGTTCGCTCACTCATAGGTGCTTTTATCTATATATATACTAATATTATAAACGCGAACGTTTGTAAGTATGGATGGATGTTTGTTACTCTTTCACGCAAAAACTACTAAACGGATTTGGATGAAACTTTACATTAATACAGCTTTATATATCAGAATAACATATAGGCTACTACATATTTGCCGCGATAACCGACATATACGCGGGCGGAGCCGGGGGCAACCACTAGTGATCAATAATTATTTTTCATCTTTTTAACATGCGCAAACCATCTCAACATCAGAATCGAGACAAGAAAAACAACCCTATATATTTAACAGTGATTATAACATTCATCTAATCATGAAATATGAAACTATCAAACTAATTCTGCCTCAAGGTAGTCAAAAGGATCTCACAAATACATAGATACATAATAATAATCAGTCAAGATGCGAAGCGTCTCCTGACAAAACATGTTTCTGTAAGACGCCTGTCAAGTTGTGACATGTGACATGATGCTCATAATTCATACGAGTTTAAACGTATGTTGATGTTGATACCTATAACGAAGGTGTACACGTATAGATAGATTATACTCGTATATAATAGATACGATATTGTAATGCTAATTGTAGATTTTTATTCGTCTGATGTCTCTTATTAGGTACGTGTGAAAGGTCCTTATGTTCTAAAGAATACCAAAAAAAAATACAGGTTTTTTCCATTCATAGTGAAAAAGATACTACAACCAATGATGCAGAAGCATCTCAATAGGCCGCCATAGTGTGGGTCACCATACTGCATTGTTTGCATTCGCAATGTGTATGGTGACATCTAGTCTTGGATTCTGCTTGAGCTTTCCATTATGTAGAGAAAACTAACTTTGGAAGGCTTATGTTAACAAAAAATCATGTACTGGAGACACACCGAACTACTGAGAATGCATTGCGTTTTAAAAGTTCATATACCGATTTGGCCACGACGCACCAATCACGATCATCTGCCCTGTTCGAATGACGGGCTTTGTTTTGAAAGGCCATAATAACCAGTGCTCCACACTTAAAAAAAATCTATTTAGAAATTGTGTTGAAAACCAACACAGCATTCCCTTTAACATTCTTACAAAAGCACTTTCTCTGTTGCAAGTCTAAACAATTTGAGTGCACGACACAACATTTTCTTAAGAATACTTCAACAATTTTGCTAAGTTATACAAAAAAAAAAAATAAGTAAACAACTGTTTCTTAGACCGCCGAGTGCAAACCGGAGGCACCACTGCGATTGTTACAGCTTGGTATTCATAATGAAATTTTAAATGCACCGCTTTGAGAGGATTTTGAGAAAATGGAACTTGTTTCCGAAACTTTGTTGCTTTATTTAGGAGGTGAATAAAGCTTGGAAATGTTATATTGCAAAAATTACTAAGGGAATTTGCAGAGTGTACTTGTTTTATAAACACATGCACGGATGCACTATGTTTGTTGTGAGAGATAAAGGTATCACCATCTCTATTCAAACGCTGGACAACAATACTGTAAAAAGAAAGAAACTTGCAGCAAACTATACCAACCACCTATCTATATCTATACAGCGTTAGTATAGTAGGTCATAACCTTATTAAGAAGAAGCCTATATCCTATAGTGGACTACCGAGGACTGTACGGCGTGTATATAAATATTATATTTTTTCCACAATATTTATCTTTTTTAATAATGACTTCTTTATTATTTCATAAATATACATTTACAGGGTGTGATCCCAAGATCCCACATTAGGATTCACTGTGTCGTGGAATCTAGTCTCTTTTCGTCCAATTGCCTTCCAAGACATTCTTCATATTTGCAAATGGTCATTATGGTTTTCTCATTTGCAATTTTACGTAGATATTTAAGGATTAGCATAAGCATTCTAATTCCATTGTGGAGTGCGTTGAGATGAGTAGTTCATGAAAGGTGAGTATCTAAGTGGACCCCAAGGTATTTTATGGAGTTAATTTGTTCTATTAGAAGACATTGACAGGTTTTTTATACCAAGCATCAGTGCAGTCTTAGGTTCATCGCGAATACATTACACACACACATTTATCAGTTTTTTTCAGCTCTCGCATTAGGGATATACATCCTGTGCCGCGAGGGACTTTACAAACATACATAAAACGGACACAAAGAACACCCAGACTCAGAACAACAATTTGTGGATCATACAAAGTGTTGTCCCATGTAGGATCTGAACCCAAATCATTTGACACTGTAGAAACCGTCGAGGCGATTGCTTAAACCACTAGGTCAACCAAGCAGTCAAATTCAAGTCAGTTTTAGTGAGTTAGTTTCTACAGTGAATGGTTGATTGTAAAATTTTATCAGCCGTTTAGTATTTGTTATGCGTAAATCGTTTAGTTCAAATTGAGAGCTCAACTGCATAATCGGCGCATAACTTCAAATTTAAAAAGGCATAAAAGCTTGGTAGTACATTTTGCATTTTTACTGTTTAATGCATTACGTTACGTTTCAATTAGTGAAAGTACCTACTATATTGCTTAAATTAGATTCTATGAAGGGTTTAAATACCCACACGAAAAAAATTAAAAAACTATAACTCAACTACTTTAAATCTTTACAAATAAATTAAATTGGAGTGTCTGTTTGTAATATTAATTTAATAAATGCATAAGTATGTATACACGGTTCATGTACTTTTTTTTTTACATTTTTTTTTTTTATGTTTGACCCGCCAAAATGACTTTACTCTGCCTGATGGAAAGCTTAAGCAGAATTTAAGAGTGGTGGTCACCATACTCATTGTGAATGCAAACAATGTAGCATGGCGACCCACACCATGGCGGCCCAGTGATGTTTCTGCATCTTTTAGTCTGGTCAACAAGTATGGAACTTGTTGACCAGACTATTTGGGTCTCCGGTATCGCACTCACCAACGAAACACGACAGCACTGCTGCTGTCATTTTACGTTGATTTTCTGTGCGAGGGTAGTACCGCCCCGGTCGAGCCGGCCCATTCGTACTGAAATCAGCGTGGCTCTCGGTCTGTCTGTCTGTTTGTCCACCTGATGTCCCTTGTTGTGGTTTCCTGGAAAGGATCACTGTGAGTGGTAAGACCGCTGATTGTTACATTTCTTATTACTAGATTTTGTAACTTACAAATCTCATCTATTGTTTTGTTTGGTGTATACAGTGTTTATAAATGATACATAAATCGGACTCAAATATTATGATGTGAAAGAAAGCACTTTAATTTTACAAAATACTTCTCTTACTTAGCACTGTAACAGAATAAATAAATATAAAGGACACTGACAAAGTTTTGATGCTACGAACTTCAACCATCTTTTCATTCAGTACGTTTTGTCTCCGATGAAATATTGAGGAACACCATTTGTACTACTTAGCAACTTTTTACTCTCAGTCCTTGTAAATGTTTCGGTAGGAAGTCTAATGGATACGGAAATGATTTTACTTATTTGACAAGCTTTTTATTAACTTGCAATGTATGTATGTATGCTTGTATGTTCGGGTGGAATCTTACAACTCAATTTTGAAGCAGATATCTTCAACCGATTTTGCTGAAATTTTGCAAGCATTTGTATACAGCGTGACAATACAATATTATAATGACATGTAGCTGATCTGATGCTGAAGCTGGAAGGTGGCCATAGGAGCTCTGTAAAGAAACGTCGCAACATCATAGAGTTTGGACTCGTTTAATTCGTCTCGAGTTCCAGTAAAAGCTTGTTTTTAAAAAGCTTTAAAAAGTTTAATTCGAGTAAAGTTTGGACTGCATGGATGGTGTATTGGTTTAAGCGACCGCTACGTTGCTTTCTACTGCCCTGTTCAAACCAAATATAGGCAACACATTGTTTGATCCACAAATTGTGGTTCTGAATCTGGGTGTTCTTTGTGTCCGTTTCATTCGTATGCTTGTAGAATGAGTTTCGGATGTGTTTTCAGACAAGAAATAAATCGCTTGGTAAAGTTTTTGAGAGTAAATTAAATATATGGTTAATGCTTTATGCATACTTACTCATGTGAAATGGCTAACCTGCACAAGCAAAACAAACACCTGAACTATAACAACATATTGTTCTGACGACCACGGTAACTTTTATCGCTTAAAATATTTCGGTTTGTATTCATTTTTGAAAGTCAACGCCTTTTTAATAAGTAAAATATTTCAAAAAGCGCCTAATGTAATCTAAAAAACATCTGTAATAAATAAAGTTTATGTAGGTACAAATATATAAAATTGAAGTACACTGCATATGAAAGTTTATACAGTACTTAAATCAAAAAAATTGTCTGTATGTCTGTTTGTTCCGGCTAATCCCTGGAACGGCTTTAACGATTTCGATAGGACTTTTAGTAGCAATTAGCTGATGGTTTTAGGAGTAACTCAGGCTTCTTTTTAACCGACTTCCAAAAAGGAGGACGTAGTTTTTTTTTTTTTTTTTTTTTATGTATGTTCAGCGATTACTCCGTCAATTGTGGACCGATTTTGGTTTTTTTTTTTGTATTTGAAAGGGTATGCTCCCGAGGTGGTCTCATATCACTATCTCACCATATCAATATCTGATGATGGGATCCCAGGGAAATTGAAAGAAACCCTCATTTTTTATAGGCACATACTATGTTTTTCGTATATTTTCTGAAGTAACACCGGTATTTGCGTCTGGTAGTCATCATTTTATGATGATGAGCTGATGATGTAAGGTACAACTCCTTAACGGTTAGGAGTTGGAGGATAAATCTTTAAATATCATATGTATTTATGTTATCTTTAGTCGTATTCTTTCAAATTATTTAGGTAAGCTGATGATGGAAGATGGAAGGTACAACTCCTCAACGGTTAGGAGTTGGAGGATAATTCTTTCAATTTCATACGTATCTAAAGACTTTCAGTCGTATACTTTCAAGTTATTTAGGTCAGCTGATGATAGAAGGTTAAACTCTTGAACAGTTAGGGATTAGAGGATGATTTTAATATTACACGTACGTATAGACCTTAATTTGTATTCTTGATGATGAAATTTGATGAAATAGTTCAACTTACTACTTACCTACGATTGTTTGCACTAAAAACTTAAAAATAAAAACTTTTTATAAAACCGACTTCCAAAAAACATCCAACGAAAACTCACTGCAAAAAAAACGCTTAAAAGCCAAGTGACTGTCGCTTAGACTTTTGTAATTGTTCGTTTGTATTCTTTTTGGCTTAGCACCGACTTCAAACAGATTCTAGGTACCTAGCACACATTATAATACTACTATTTTAATGGATAAAGAATTAGGTATAGGCAATTTATGAAGAACCAGTTTATTTTACGCTTTTAAGCGTTTTTTTGCAGTGAGTTTTCGTTGGATGTTTTTTGGAAGTCGGTTTTTTTTAATAAAAAGTTTTTAAGACTAAATTCGCCCCACGGCGTAACCCATGGTTGTTATTGTAAAAGTATGACAATAACCGCGGGTAACAAGGCTAGTAAATAAATAAAATATTAAAAACGCGCTAAATGTCATATAAACAATATTTAGATTTATTATTTTATTTTATTAATACTCCTAATAATTAGGAGTATGCCTAAAGCCGCGGGGGCCTGTGTCGCGGTGGACTTTATAAACATACATGTAACGGTCACAAAGAACATCCAGACTCAGAACAACAATTTGTAGATCACATAAAGTGTTATCCCATGTGGGGTTTGAACCTACAACACTCAACGCAGATGAAAGCGGCGTGGCTTCAACCACTTTTTTTTTTTTTTTTTTTTTTAACGTGTGGAAATCCCCTCGGACCGTCACCCCACCGGGGCTTGCGGCGGGGCGGTGTGTCGGACTCGAACCGACTAAAACCACACGGTGTGCCACTCTGCGCCTGTGAAGGGAGGAGTCCGGGAACTGCAGTTATTAACACATCCGGACCCCACCCAGCGCCTGCCCGCACAGAAGCGGGCACCGTCTGCTGGTATCCTCTCAATTAGGCGACGTACGGCACACGCGTACGTCGCCCCCTCGCGGGAGGCCACTAGAGCGGATGGAGGGGAAAGCCCGTCCCGACCATCCGCGGCCACACTCAGGGCGGCATGAGGCGCTGATAGGCGCGCCTCCGCCGCCCGGTTCGCCGGCGGCGGATTGGGTCCGAGTGGACATCGTCCTCCCGGGCCTTCTCCGCCACCTCCTTCTGCGAGATTACATCTTCGCAGAAGGTTGCGACCGCGGTAAAACTGCTATCGCTACCGGCCATGGAGCGTATGACGGCCGGTAGCGAGAGATCTCCTCCGATGACTGCAGTGAGGGCCCGGCGCTGCGACGCCCATGCAGGGCAGATCGCCAGCGTATGCTGGGCCGAGTCCTCACTGCAGTCGCAGTGGTGGCAGGCGGGACTCAATTCCCTCCTAGCGACCGAGTGCAGGTACTTCCCGAAGCAACCATGCCCGGAAAGGACCTGCGTCAGTCGGAAGGAAAGGGTCCCGTGCTGCCGCCCTGCCCACTCGAGGATGACCGGCTGGAGAGCCTCCACGGCGGCAAAGCCAGCGCGTGGAGTCTCCAGCCGGAACGACCAGCGAGCCATCGTGGCTCGACGGGCGGCTTCACGCCACTCGCGTACCTCTTCGGGCGGAGGGCGATAGCCATACTCCGCCCGATATTCAGCCACCCGTCGATAAACTTCGGCGAGCACTTCCGCCTCCAAATCCCACGGGGGTGTTCCGGCCAGGGCGCACGCCGCCTCGGTCGACACCGTGCGGTATCCGCGTATGGCTCTGACTGCCAATACCCTCTGAGGCCGCCAGAGGCGGGCCTTATTTAGGGCAGTCAGAGCCGCCACCCACACCGGTGCACCATACAGCGCCATCGACCGGACGACCCCCGTGTATAGGAGTCGCGTTGCGACGCTGGCTCCACCCAAATTGGGCAAAAGTCGCCCAAGGGCGGAGGCAGCGTCGACCAGCTTCGGACCAAGCTGTCGGAAGTGCTCGTCGAAGAGCCACCTACCGTCGAGTATCAGGCCCAGATACCTCATCTGGGCCCGAACCGGTACGAGGACCGAGTTGACCTCTATGGAGGCGCCGGCGGGTGGACCACGACGGGGCCCATGGAACAATAGGGCCTCCGTCTTGTCCAGGGCCACCCGTAAGCCCAGCGCCTCGATGCGCCCGACCACCAGAGAAACTCCCCTGGTGGCCAGGCACGCCGCCTCTTGGAAGTTCGCCCCCCGGGCCGTGACCATTGTGTCATCGGCGTAACAAATTACGCCCAGCCCGGGGGGCAGACGACTTCGAAGGACCCAGTCGTACCCCACGTTCCACAGGAGTGGTCCAAGGACAGACCCCTGCGGAACGCCGCACGACATGGGTCGTCGTCTCAAGACGCCCTCTCGGTCCTCGTACACGACGGTACGCTCCTCTAGATAGTCTGCCACTAGCCGCCTCAGGTACTCTGGCACCCCGTGGTAGTGGAGTGCTTCCCTGATGCAGCTAAATGGCAGACTATTGAAGGCGTTGGCGATGTCCAAGGACACCGCCAACACCACGCCGCCACAGCTCACTGCCTCTTCGGTCACGGCCCTAAGGCGCATCACGGCATCGACCGTCGAACGCCCCTCTCGGAATCCGAATTGGGCGTCCGACAGGTCGGGCCCCACCTCGCAGAGGTGCCGGACGATGCGGGCAGAGAGTATCCTCTCAAAAAGTTTACCCGCCTCGTCCAGCAACACTATGGGCCTATAGGCCGCGACCGAATCAGCAAGCCGTCCCGGCTTCCTTAGCAGGACCAGCTTCCCGCATTTCCAGCACTCGGGGAAGCGTCCGGACGCCAAGCTAGCGTCCAACACTTCCCTGAGGCGGTCCGACATATGGTCGAGGGCTCGGGCCATCACTCGGGCTGGTATCCCGTCCGGCCCGGGGGCGGTGTTCTTAGAACGGATCCGAAGAACAGCCGCCCCAACCTCCGATTCCCTAACGGGCGGCACATCGTGGCTTCAACCACTACGCCAACGGTGCAGTCGAAACTATATTTTAACATCAATGTAAATTTATATAAAACTAGTTGTTGCCCGCGGCTCCGCCCGCCTATATGTCGGTTATCGCGGCAAATAGTAGCCTATGTGTTATTCTGATGTATAAGCTACATATATTACTGTAAAGTTTAATCCAAATCCGTTCAACAGTTTTTGCGTGAAAGAGTAACAAACATCCAGCCATCCATGCATCCATACTTACAAACTTTCGCGTTTATATAATTAGTAGGATAAAGTTAATTAATATATTTTTTTTTTTATGGAATAGACCGGCAAACGAGCAGACGTATCGCCTGATGGTAAGCTATTACCGCCGCCCATGGACACCCGCAACACCAGGGGCGTCACAAGTGCGTTACCGGCCTTTGGGGGATGGGGGGGGAGATAGGAGGAGGGGTTGGGGTATGGGCTTCCGGTATCCTCACTCACTCGGTGAAACACAGCGCAAGCTATTTCACACCGGTTTTCTGTGAGGCCGTGGTATCACTCCGGTCGAGCCGGCCCATTCATGCCGAAGCGTGGCTCTGCCACGCTAATACATGAATTGTGGTAAATTTAGGTTACGCAAGCTTATCAGATAATCCCGTGGAGTCAATAGACGAGATAGCGTATTCATTACCGTATCTCTTGCTGCGGTTTTCGGGGAAACTTTAAAACTAGATGTGACAAGAACATTGCCATCATTGTCTTACCATTTACCCAATTAAATTTTGGGATCTGGATAATGTAAATCTGTAAGGGATCTTGGCTGGTTAATTTTCTGTTGTAAGAGCCGGTTGCTGGCCTGTCAACCCGGGATTGGTAGTGGTGTATGGAATAATACTTTTTGTGATCCACACTTTTTGGGTTCTTGACTCTGATAAAGTCCCTCGCGACATGAAATACATTCCTAGTGCAGAAGTCTTTAAAAATATAGCCTCCTTAGCAACTAAGAGAGGAGATTACAAAAGACTCAACGAGAATCAGTTTCAAGAGGTCACGTATGGGTATATGTGTGTGTAATGTGATTAGAAAAGTCTCTATAGGTAGTTCAGCCACGCTGATTAGAACGTGAACGGTCTGGCTTGACCGGGGTGGTACTGCCGTCTCACAGAAAAGACCTACCTAAAATGACAGCATTATGCTGTCGTGTTTCGTTAATGAGTGTGAGACCGGAGGGCCAATAATGCATTAGTATCTCAATAGGCAACCATGATGTGGGTCACCATGCTGCATTGTCTGCATTCGCAATGACTATGGTGACCACTACCCTTGAATTCTGGCACTTTCGTAAGCTCATAAACAAATGGGACTGCCTCAGTAGCGCTGTGGTAGTGTAAGCGACTGCTCTGCTTGAGGTCTCGGGTTCGATACCCGGGTCGGACCAAATGTTTGTATGATCTGTAAAGATTTGTTTCGGAGCTTGGGTGTCTTTTATGTATAATATGTTTGTGTTTAGAAAAATAAGTATATACCCATGTATTTATATTCGTTGTCTAGTACCCATAACACTTAGCTTAGGACTAGATGGAGTTGTGTTTAAAAAAATTATGACGATAACTATAAATTCTCAAAAATTAAAAAAAACCCCGACATAATAACCTGTGTTCCATTTAAAAAGTAAAAAACACGTTATGCGCTTTCATTTGAGACCCCACTCGATGATATTTTCTCTTTCACCCCCATAACTTTTAAACGACTCAACCGATTTTCATGAAACATGTTTAAGTACACTCGCACGTAACTCACCTTGCATACAAAAAAAATTAAATTGAAATCGCTTCATCCGTTCGTGAGCTACGGTGCCACAGATAGACACGTCAAACTTATAACGCCCCTCTTTTTGGTCGGGGGTTAAAAAGCCAGTGGCACAGTCATATTGTTAGAAAAAGATGTGAAAGTACACTTATGCTCTTCTAAGATTCCCCATTGTGCGTTTTATGTATTTTTTCATGTTTCTGTATTTTTTGTGTATTAAAATGGTATTCATAAATATATTGTATTAATAAACAATTGCAAATTTCCCGTGTTGAAAAAATATTAATTCTTTGTAATGGAAAAGTTCATGGGCGCCTGAGGCCTCAGAAAAGTAGTTTATCTCAGAAGAAATTTATTTTGTTATTGTTGAAGTCTTGAGGGACCTTAAGAACCTCAAGCATCAAACTTTCAAGACATTTACTGCATACAGCCTTTTTTGAAACCACAATTGAGTATAACTTTAGTATGGTAAAGTATTGCCATTTTATTTGTAGCTTTATATCTTCTTTTTAACTAAACATTATTAATTTCTTTATCACATCAGTCTATAAAAATCCTTTTCGACCGGTCGACGTTATTTAATTTTTATGGTAATTACCATCTGCCAGTAACTAAAACTTCCTTTCTAGGGAGAGGCTTACCTCCGGCTATGGACACTTGCAAATTAAGAGTCACAAGTCACCATCCTCTGAGCCCCCCCCCCCCCCAAACCAGCAGGACGTGTGTCTAGGTTTACCGGTAGCCTGCTTGACTACAGGGCCTTTCTGTGAGGCCTTTAGGTGGGGCGTAAACAAGCAGTCACCAACTGCATTTTCCACATTTGCACCGCGGTTGGTGGTCACCACTCTTGTATTCTATTCGCATTTTCGATTATTCAGTCATTTTGGCAGCTATCTATAAAAAACAAAAAAGCCAGGTATCACTACGGTCTACGTTTAGGCAAATTGCCATTCTCTTCCAGTACGCTTACCTCCTGGGTCAATTCTTCACTCGGGCTAAGATCATTAAGTTTGAGGAGTTCTAAGTGTAGTAAACTTTAATAACCTGGCCAGTAATTGCGCGAATCTTTACAGCTTTCTATCAGGTGCTACTCAAAATAACGATCCTTTTAAATTTCCTTCTTTTAAAATGTAATCTTAAACTCTAAAAAAAGAACTTAGCTGGCAAGCCTGAGTTTGAAACTCAGTAGTTTTAAGTACACTTTTTCATCAATCATAAATCTCAATGATCGTTACATAGGCAACAAATTATCAGAATTCAGCCACAAATTATTCCATAGCAAGCGAGTCTAAAACAAATACTCAAAGTCAAATAACTTTTATTTCAAATAGGAATTTACAGATACTTTCGGCACTTTATCTTCCCATAAACATGTTACTTCGATGAATTTACCATAGTTAGTTTATATATACAGATATTACATCGATATAATGCCAATAAATCATTTTGGCGTGATATGTCAACGATATGATTAATTAACTAATAAACCGTTGACAGTTCAAAATAATTATTCCCTAATAAATGCAAATGTACACCCCAAGCTCGGGTAAATGCTAGTGAAGGGGAGGTGTTATATTCATAACAAGCTTTTGCCCGCGAATCTGTCCACGTGTATGTTGGTTATCTCGGCAAAGAGTAGCCAATTTTCATTGAAATCATTCCAGCAGTCTAGTCCTGAAAACTTAACAGACAGAGTTACCAGCCAGAGAGTCCAGCCGAATTAAAACCTCTTGGCAACCGATGATTTGAGTCGCTCTCCGTTGAATGTGGTCCAGAGGGAGGAGCTGGTATTGGGTTGCCCCTGCCCAAAGATGAGAACAGTTTTCCAAATGATGCAGAGCCTGCGTCTGTTTTATTAATGTTAATATAACAAAAATATGTAAGTATGTACTATAAATTGGTAGCTTTTTATTAACTTGCAATGTATGTAGTTTTTATTTTTAAACGGTTTTTTTTTTATATTTAGCTCACCCCGTTTGTTTTATTTATTATTCTTGGGTCAAATTTAGTAATTCAAATTTCACCCTCTTCCTGTCAACCGATTAATCTGAAATTTTGCATACACTTTGGATTTTGGTGACAATACAATTATGTTTATTCATTATCATTATAAATTCAAGATGGCCACCGCTACAAAATGGCGGTTTACAAATGTTGACACGACTACCTCAATATGGGTATCAAATGAAAGGGCGTGATTAGTAGAACATAGTTCACTATGAAAAAAATATTAAAGTTCAAGATGGCCGCCGCTACAAGATCGTGGTTTACACCTTAGTCACGACTACCCCTATATGGGTATCAAATTAAAGAGTTTGACTAGTAGAACATTTTTTCACACAAGTTTTTTTATTTTTCACTATGAAAAATTAAAAACTAAAAACTTGAAAATAAAAAATATGTAAAAAAGGTTTTTAATTTAAACGGTTTTATCGACAGTAATGTACTAAAAGCTAAAAAATAATTGGAAAAAAAATATTCGGTATAAAATCGTTGGGCGTAGCGTAAATTGAGATGACTTGATGTAAACACGGGCCCAACGATTTTATACCTAATATTTTTTTTCCAATTATTTTTTAGCTTTTAGTACATTACTGTCGATAAAACCGTTTAAATTAAAAACCTTTTTTACATATTGTTTATTATTTATTTTTCTACTTTACTGGTATTCAATAAAGTTGTATACACACTGATTATACACTGACAAAAATAAGTAACAGGACGAAACGTAAAAATGCTTATTACCTAACTGAATATAAATTCCATAGAAAGTGAAAGCTCAATGTATAAAATGGTGTTTTATATAATCTTAATAAGCTTTTGACTGCAGTTTTTGTTTAATCAAACAAAACAAACCAACACGCGATAACCAAGTCCTCTATCTTTCATTCTGTACAAAAAATGACCTTAAATAAATACATGATTAAATTAAAATTATGTTGGACAATGTTAAGCTATCCCCATGATGTGAAAGCATCTCAATAGTATGGCCTATTGTGTCACCATGCTGCATTGTTGCATTGTCTGCTTTCGTTGTGAGTATGGCAACCACTACTATTGGATTCTGCTTATGCTTTCACTTTGGTAGACTCATATATATAATAAATTAAATTAAAAAGCTTTTTAAAAATAAGCTTTTACTGGAATGCCTCGAGACGAATCAAACGAGTCTAAACTCGATGATGTTGCGACGCTTCTTTACAGAGTTCCTATGGCCACCTTCCAGCTCCAGCATCAGATCAGCTCCATGTCATTATAATATTGTATTGTCACGTTGTATACATGTACTTGCAAAATTTCAGCAAAATCGGTTGAAGATATCTGCTTCAAAATTAAGTTGCAAGATTCCACCCGAACATACAAGCATACATACATTGCAAGATAATAAAAAGCTTGTAAAACATCTCCAAAATCTTGTGGAATTGTACTTTAATGAAAAAAAATCAGCTGACAGCCAATTTTCTTAATGATCAAATTAATAACGCTTTGCCAGTTTCTGTTTCACACATACATACTCATTCACACACACACTTCCGTCCCCGTTTGAAAAAAAATCCAATAGAAAAGTTCATGAAATAAAAAAAGGTGTTCGATATTGACCTCGTTCCAACAGTTTCCCCATATATCTAGTGTGCGTTCCCATAGTTCGTAAGTTTTCGACAAGCAGGTTAGTTTATATCTCCCCGGAGTATTGAACCCAACCTGAGTCGTTGGAACTACGCAGTTATGGTATGCACTTAATTTTTTTACTCCCGGTTTAATACAAAATAGGTTCTTGAATCCGATTCGAATTGACATTAAAAGAGTACTTGTTTTTTTTAACTACTAAAACTTGTAATAACAGAAAAAAATTATCCTCTATGTAAATGAAAATATCCCCAGTTTTGACTAGAGATTTTTGTATTAAATTTTTTGTATATGAGCCTGCCAAGATAACTGTACCCTGCCTGATGGAAAGCATGTGCAAAATCCATGAGAAGTGGTCACCATACTTTCGCGTATGCAGACAACGCAACAATATATGGTAACACACTATGAGGGCCTATTGAGATGCCTCCGCATCGTTGGGTCTCCGGTCTCGCACTTTCCAACGAAACATGACACGACAGCACGAATGCTGTCATCTTAGGTTAGTCTTCTTTGAGAGGGTAGTACCGTCCCGATCGATCCGGCCTGTACGAGCTGAAATCAGCGTGGCTCTACTACCTTTACACTTAACCTACAACTTAGCGGCAACGCTACCACATTTAAAAACCAAATACAAATATACCTTTTTATGTTAGTTTTTCCTCAATCCTGGAGGTCGGAATGTCAATCATCCTTTCAGAAATAATTTTGGGAACAAATTCTTCCTTTGACACACTTAAAACAAACATGTTATAACACACATTGCCTTTATGGGATAAAAAGAAAATATATACACATTTTATTTGAAGAAAAAAAAAACGTTCTTTTCCACGAAGACTAAGCTATTACATTTCCTTAATATGTTTTCCTCAATATTTTTATTTATATATATGTTTTTGCATTTATATTTTCGTATCTATGCAATATAAATCGATTTTCTAATAGGTTACCTCAGTTGCTGCCAAGAAATGAACGTGTACTTTTGTGTACATGACTGCACTGGACGCGGTTAATTCGCCGATTCCTATTGCTCTGAGTCTGAGTGTTAAACAAACTACAGACTGGTCTCATGTTAAATTATCTAGTAGAACTACACTGCACGATACTTTAGACATGAAGAAAACTTCTAGAGCAAAATTTTTAAACCACTTTACGGTATTATCGGAAGCGGCTTCAGCCCCTCAACGCTGTCACACCAAGTCACATTCAAACAAAATTTAATTGCTGCCCCATTTTACAAACAACCGATCGAATCGAAACCAATTATCGTTTTCGCGTTCGAATATCGAAAGTTTGTAGCAGGTGTGCATAACGTTCCAGTGTGAGTCACAAGTGGCAGCGATTTTATGATATCCTCACACTAGGTTTAATATAACGACGTACACTATGGACAGTAATGGATCATTAGAGGCTGTTGATGATGATGATGAAAATTATATACCCACACACGGCCGTCTGAACCGAAACAAAATAGAATCTGTACTATGATAAATATACTGCTTATAAATATAACTACATAATATATGAACAATAACTTTGTGAAAAAGTACTATCAACATTTTTAAGAATATGATTCTTCATATTACATTCATTATTAGCATAGATGTTGCGGGGAATGAAACACTGAAATCGATAGCGATCGAATCAACCTGGCGGTAAAAATAGTATGATTCAATCGCTATCGAACTTATTGCATAAGTACAAGCCATTGTACTTATGCAATAAGTAGACATTACTTAATGGAGGACAAGGAGCCTAATTAGTCTGGTCAACAAGTTCCAAACTTGTTGACTAGACTAAAAGATGCAGCAGCATCACTAGGCCGCTATGGTGTGGGTCGCCATGCTGCATTGTCTGCATTCGCAGTGAGCATGGTGACCACCACTCTTGGATTCTGCTTATGCTTTCTATCAGGCAGAGTAGAGCCATTTTGGCGGGCCAAACATAAAAAATAAAATAAAAAAAAGGCTGTTGCTGCCCACTAAAGTTCATAATGGTGTTCAGAATTCTTTGTAAGATGATTTTGAAATTCTAACTATGGATTCGTCTCTTTATTTGCTGTGATGATAAAAATGACTAAAGTACTTCGATGCTAAAATCAACTAATGAAAACTGCTTGTTAACTCGGTAGCAGTAGTTAGTAGGCAATTATGATACAAGTTTCTGCAACTTTAACATCTAGTCAGTAAAAATATGAAGAAACTTATCATTAACGAACCAAGTATATTCAATGCTTTTATTATGACTAACTTAATCAAAGGCAAATCCCAAAGTAATCTCTGGTTTGCAGCTGACCATTATCTCATTTTACTTCGTTATAATGTTGCACGTAACTAAAGATTAGCAGTAGCTTGTCCCTATTACTTGGGCCACATTTGTTTCCGTCGCCTGGCGGCATATAAATCACGATTGCCCAGGCTGGCGAGTCATTAGTGGGCGACCACGGTCCAAGGCGGATTGAATTGTGACCGTGTTTAGCCTACCACTACCTAGACTGTCGACCAATAGATTGGAATAGCGCCGATATTTTGGAACTGTTGCAATCTGAACTAACGGATTTACGGATTATATTATGAAATAAGGTCAGAAATTGTCTAAAGACTAGATGTTTTCTGATTTAGAAAATAAGGTTCAAAAAAATCACTTTTTTTTATTTAGGAAATAAACCTTTCTTCATCTAATTCTAAAAAAATGCACAAAACACAAAAATAATGAATGGAGAATACAGTCATCACACCTTTGATTTGATGTAGATGCTTTGGTTATATTTTCGAAAAGTTAATTTATCAAGAGTGCTGAATGTACTAAATAATATAAGGTGTTTCTTTTAAAAAAAAATCCTTTCTTTCTGTGTTAATATGTTGAGAAGTTGGACATGTGCTAACCGGCAATACAACTTTTCATATCGCAATAGAGGCTGTTTAATCCTCTCTCCAATGTTGCGTTCACCTTGGGAAATTTGAGATGTCTTAGGGCCCATCAGTAAGCCATTCAATCACTAACCATGTCACTGGAAAGAGCAATGAACCACGGCGATTCACCGTGTCCTATTCTAAGCTACTATAATCAAGCACTTACTGGAGATGTGTAGATTCCTTGAAGCGGCGTCCAAGAGGCTTCTTGGTAGTTTCCTCTCTGCGTCGTCACACATACATGACTCCTAAAGTGCTGTCCAACCTCCAAGGTATTCGAATTACAATACACTCGTTTCAACTATCGCGGAACGCGCCTAAACCGACATGACTACTAAAACCCGCGAGTCCAAATCAGACCAATCACAACGGTAACCGACTAAATACAGAATTTGATGGACAATTAGCTAAAATACAATTAAAACGGTTCTTTTTTAACGAAGCTCCAGCTCGACCGATCCAAGCGTCTCAAAATACTATCTGTCAACGTCAAAACGTCAAACAAGAAAAAAGACAATCAAAAATGTTGCCATTACTTTGACGTTAAATTTCTAACAGAGGCTTTGCAGTTACTCTATGGTTCAATGTGTCTTCGCTAGATGGCACTGACATATGTTTTTGCTCGTTGTACATGGAAATCGCCACATATACAAACATGTCTACTGCGATAATGAAACCGTTTTAAATTTATTCTTCATGAATATATTTCACAGCATGTGAATTTAAAAACTTTCTTCATCTACCTGTTCAAATGTAACATAACTTATAAAGAAAACCTTTAAACTTTGAATACGAAATAGGACAACTCTTGTAAATGTTTCGCAAAGTCAAATTTCTTTAGAGGAACAGTTTCATAGAATCCATAACAGGACTAAAAAGTAGACAAGAAATATATACAAAGTTCTTGTTTGTTCGTGAATTTTTCAGTCTTTTAAAGTATCTGTTATATAAAATGTGTTTTTAAGTAACATACCTGGTGAAGTTACTAGGTATATTGCTCAGCAAGAGAAGTAAACGCTTTTCTAAAATTTTGTTTTAGTAGACCTCATTTTTTGTTTATCAATATTATAGAGTACTAGCTGTGCCCGCGGCTTCGTCCGCGTGGAACAGTGACTTTGGGTAGCAGTTTTCATTATTAAGGCTAATAAATAAGACACACTTTTCACTTTTAAAAATATAATTAGGTATTTATATAAGTACATAAAATAAAAATGTTATATGAGCTTATTTCGACATTCGACATGGCCAAGGCTTTCAACCTTTTCTTGCACCGTTCGCTTCTCTCCGAGCTCTAAGCATTCGGTCTGTCTCCTAGACTCGTCTCTAGATTGATGCTTTTCTTCATAAGCGCCTTCGCATTAGAGTTCCTTGCGACGAACGGCGCGGCCTCTGTTTTTCTGGAGGTAAACGCTAGCGTACCTCAGGGTTCAGTCCTGTCGCCCAAGATGTTTCTTCTGCATGTCAATGACATATTAGCCCTTTGCAATATACATTGCTATGCAGACGATAGCACAGTGCATGGACGATATTATGGATACCCTGCAGCCAAGATGGTAGACGTTGAGGAAAATTGATAGGAGCTTGTCGCTGAGCTCGACCGGGTTTTGAACCGCATTTAACAATGGGGTGATGAGAATCTGGTCGAGTTCAACGTTAAGAAAACACAGGTGTGCCCGTTCTCTACCAAAAAGTCTCCGTTTCTTCCCCTTCCCACTTTTCAGAGCACTCAACTGCCACTACGGGATAAGCTCGGTGTCCTAAGCATGGATATTTGCCGAGACCTCAACCCACGGGAGTACATCGAGGGCACCACTAAGGCAGCCTGAACACTTTAAGACTGTTTTTCGCGCCCGAGCATTTGTGTCTCCTTTATAAGACCCAGGTTCGCTCGTCCGTACTTTTCTCATCTTTGTGATGGATCCAGGCAGTATTTACTTGATTTTCTCGATCTTTTGCAGCGGCAAGCAGTCCGCATTATCAACAGTCCCGATACCACCGAGTCCCTTGAGCCTCTGCAGTTGCGGAGAGATATCGCCTCTATGGCAGTCCTCTACCGCTTTACCATGGAAAGTGTTCTGAAGCGTTCTTCCAACTGATCCCACCTTCTCCCTTCCTCTACAGAACAACACGTGCTGGTCTTGGAAGTCACCGCTTCATTCTTAGAAATACGCTCTCGAACCAAACGGTTTGGTTCGGCATTGTCTGCCTTCTCAGCTAGTATGGTTGCCTACACTTTTTGATTCTGCTTGAGTTTTCCCTCAGGCTGAGCAAATTTTTCTCAATTTTTTCAATTTTAATATACTACTCCTAATTAATGTCGAAGCGAAATAGAGCCATGATAAAATACAAAAAACACTCATCAGATGAGAATTGGTCGATCTATAAGGTGCTCCGGAATCGCTGCAGCCGTCTGTGTCGGGATGCTAAAAGACGCCACATTTACGATTCTATCAAAGATTTCAACACACCACAGGTATGGCGATTTCTTAAATCTCTTGGTATTGGTAAAGCGGCTGATCATACTTCAATTAGCATTGATCTTAATGTGCTGAATAGTCATTTTACCACTTCACCAGTCTGTATAGATGTTGCAGAAAAAGCATCCACTCTTAATTATCTATCTAGTCTTCCTTTGCCTGAATGTACCTCATTTTCTTTTAACCCGGTTACAGGTTGTGACGTAAAGAGACATATCCTATCCATCTCCACAAAATCAATAGGTGACGATGGAATTCAACAACAAATGTTACGGCCAATTGTAAGTGACCTCCTTCCAACGTTGACTCACATAATAAATTTTTCTCTGAAAGAGAAAGTGTTTCCATCACACTGGAAAAAAGCCCATATTATCCCTCTCCCTAAAACTGCTAACCCATCATCAGTATCCCAGTTTCGTCCCATATCCATTCTCCCGATTCTTTCCAAAGTGCTTGAGAGGATAGTCCGATTTCAACTGAACAATTTTCTCTCCTCTAATGGCCTGTTGAGTCCATACCAATCTGGTTTTCGTACTGGTCATAGCACTGTGACCGCACTAGTTAAAATAACAGACGATATTAGATTGGCTATGGAAAATAAACAACTGTCAATATTGGTTCTACTGGACTTCAGCAGCGCTTTTAATTCTGTTGATTTTGACATCCTCTTAGGCACTCTATCGTCTCTGAATGTTTCTAGATCTGTAATTGCTTGGTTCAGTTCTTACCTTCGGGGTCGCTCGCAGGTGGTTCGCTCGGAAGAGTCGTCCTCTGACTGGTGTAATCTTAATGCGGGTGTTCCCCAGGGTGGCGTACTGTCTCCTCTACTCTTCTCTATTTTCATAAATGCTATCACTAAAGTCATCTCTTCTCGTTATCATCTTTACGCAGACGATTTGCAGCTTTACCGTCATTTTAAGTTTAATGAGCTAACGGACGCTGTCACTGCCATCAATAATGATCTCCAGAACATCTATACATGGGCAAAATCGTTCGGGCTGCTTGTCAATCCCGCAAAGTCTCAAGCTATCATTATTGGTGGCAGGTACATGTATAATAGTCTCGATCTGACTTCACTACCTACAGTGTCCTATAACAATACTATCATACCGTATTTGACACAAGTTAAAAATCTTGGGAATTTTATGGACTGCAACTTGTCATGGAGCACACACATTACAGAGGTGAGTAGGAAGGTTTTCGGCACATATCATTCTCTCAAACGCCTTCAAAATTTTCTCCCTTTTTCGACTAAAATCCTTCTTTATCAGTCCCTTCTCCTTCCACTTCTTGATTATGCCGATGTTTCTTTTCTTGACGCTACCGAAGAACTTTGGAGTAAGCTAGAACGACTACAAAATCTTTGTATCCGCTTCATATTTGGTTTGAAAAAGTTCGACCACGTTTCGGAACTCCGGAAACAACTAAAGTGGTTACCTATTCGTCAGCGTCGAGATCTACACATACTTTCCTTATTGTATTCAACTATTTACAATCCCAATTCTCCTTCATATCTTCGCGACCGCTTCGAGCACTTTATTCCCAGAAGCCAACCCTGTCGCTCTTCCTCTTCTCTCCTTCTTCGAACTCCTTCTCATACTTCGAGCTGTTACAATAACTCCTTTAGTGTTGCAGCTGTTCGGCTATGGAATTCCTTGCCGCGTGCGATACGCGCCAGTCCTTCTCTGAGTGTGTTCAGGGAGAAAACCAGGGATTATTATCTGTCCCTACAATAGCAAGACAATATGTATATATGTACCTATACCTGTATGTATCTACGCATAAATATCGTATATGTGTAACTTGTAATATGTATGTATAATATATTCTTTCTACTGTATAAATTAATATGATTGTTTCTCTGATTGCTAAGTACGCATGACTATGCCCTTACATTTCTCTGCTATCCTCTATTCACTCAGGGTTTGCTGGCAGAAAACTCAATTTTGGGTTAAGCACGCCTTTGTACATGAAACTTTCTTGTATTATTTTTTCTATTTATGTGTTTATTGTGTACAATAAAGAATAAATACAAATACAAATACTTTTTTGATTTGCCAGCTTTTGCCAAAATATTGTGATTGAGCTGATTTGATACACGCGATTATTCTGCCCATTTGAAAAACATGTTTTTCTTTAATTGAACTTCAACTTTAACCTTCTGTCTTTGGGCTTTGATAATTTTTATTTCCAATTTTTTTTTCAGCTGAAACTGCATTCTTTTAAATTGAAATTGCAGATAAGTTTGAATTATTGGAATACTGGGAATTAAAACATTTTCTTTTACAATGTTGTACCCCAGTTGTGTATTTTGTAGCCTTGTACCATTACATAGCTTTGGCGCTCAAGACTTCTGATTAATAGGACTGGAACATTAACTTTCAGTCTCAACTTATGGGAAGGCGCTCCTGATAATTCTAAAGAGTTTAGAAACTTTATTCATAAGCTATGATATCACTGGTTCAGTTTCCCTTGCATTGTTTCCTGAGAGGTATTCGATAACATCTTCCTCCACGTCTGACATGATCCGTTCGTTTATTTGATAACTATCTCATTAGTCGGCGGATCAGAGTAGATATTATTTTTAGATCATGTGTGCCATCATATACCAGGATTCACGTCTCAGTGTAACCTTGTCTTTACTGTCATTTGGCATACAATCTTCTCCTATTGTTAGATGAGCATTTGCATATTGACACTGCTCATAAATCATTGTGAAGTTGTACTCGCATAATTGTATTAAGACAAAACTTTTTAACATGTACCCATAATACATATGTTTCGTACAGGCTTTTATTTCATCTTGTGGCGTACCCCTTTTGCTTTTTTAACCGACTTCAAAAAAAGGAGGAGGTTCTCAATTCGACTGTTGTTTTTTATTTTTGTTACCTCATAACTTTTGACTGGGTGAACCGATTTTGATGATTCTTTTTTTATTTTAAGTCTTGTTTCTTTCTCATGTGGTCCCATTTTAATGTGGTCTAGTTCTGACATGTCATCCATGAGAAAATCATATAAATCTTCAATTTAGATTATTTATATTCTCGACAAATAACTTAATTCAATTTGGTCTTTCTTGAATTCTGTTTTTTTTTTGTTACAATTTTGTGTTTAAATCCCCCCGGATACTTTTCTTCCGATTTTTTCACGAAGAAAATTATTTGATTAAATAAAAAATCATGTAAACAAATCTAATCCTATTGAATAATAACGAATTTGTAATTGCAAAATTCAACATCCGCATGCGGCACAGTCGTCTGCCCTCACGTGTCTGCCCGTTCGGGTAAGGCATATTTTGATAACTCAGTAAATGTTACATCTGAATAGCTCTACATTTTCACAAACCTTGCATATTTCCATACAAACTTTCATTCCCTATTGCTACTTTACGCCCTTTATGGTAAAATTTTTACAAAATTTAAATGACGTTTTTATATATATCTAATCAACAGCCTAAAAAATAAAAATTATGATTTTCTCTTAAAATGACGATACTTTTGTAGAGATTTTTTAAGTTTAGAAACACTGTTTTGTAATTTGTCTTATTCATTTCTATTAATATAATTAACATACAAATCAGATTTATCAATGTATGTATTAATCTTAGATTCTTAGATTAATTAATAATCAAAGCTTAGATTATTATATTAATTTAAGTCTTTGTTTAAAAAGTGAAATCTCTTTAATGAATTTGAAATCCTTGTTTACTCGTTGCCAAGACGCCCTGTGTCACTAAGGCAACGCGCATGCGTGTTGCGAGTTAACAACCACTCTTCTATACAATCTTTCATCCCCCCTTTCAACCCCTTTTTACCTTATTTTCGCAATAAAAAGTAGCCTATGTCCTTTCTCAGGCTCTAGACTATCTGTGTACCAAATTTCATTGTAATCGGTGCAGCGGTTTGGCCGTGAAAGCAAGACAGACAGACAGACAGAGTTACTTTCGCATTTATAATATAAGTATGGATTATTTAAACTTCCGTGTGGTGAAGGATTAAGGTTAAGAAGTTTCAACCCTATTCATCTCATGGGTGTCATGAGTCATGTCAAGAGTCGCTCAAGGGAGCAAACTACGCGGGATAACGGCATAGCAAAGAGAAGGAAATCTTGAATCAGATCTTACTTAAGACCAACACTTCTGCATATAGCATACACGCATATATAAATCGTGTAAGCCACTCAGTCCAGCAGTCTATCGAAAATACTTGCATTTCATTGATTTCAAAACGCTATAGTTAGTTGTATGATTTATAGTAGTAATAGTAATTATATTAAGTCCATTGTATGATATCATTTAACGAATATTTCGAAAAATCAGAGGTTACATTTTTTTTATGGAATAATCGGGCAAACGAGCAGACGTATCGCCTGATGGTATGCGATTACCGTCGCCCATGGACACCTGCAACACCAGAAACATCACAAGTGCGTTGCCGGCCTTTTGGGGATAGGGGGGGGGGAGATAGGGGTAGGGAATTGGGGAATGGGCCTCCGGTATCCTCACTCACTCGGTGAAACACAGCGCAAGCACTATTTCACACTGGTTTTCTGTGAGGCCGTGGTATCACTCCGGTCAAGCCGGCTCTCCCACTGTCATATTCATATAAATGATTCCCTTTCACCACCTTTGATGGCTTCTTTAAAAAGGTATATATATATATAGGCTATAGGGAGTAGAGCCACGCTGATTTCAGCACGAACGGGCCGGCTCGACCGGAGCGGTAATACCCTCGCACAGAAAATCAACGTAAAATGACATCCTTCGTGCTGTCGTGTTTCGTTGGTGAGTGCGAGACCGGAGGCCCAAATAGTCTAGTCAACAAGTTCCATACTTGTTGACTAGACTAAAATATGCAGAAGCATCACTAGGCTGCCATGGTGTGGGTCGCCATGCTGCATTGTCTACATTCGCAATGTCACCATAACCACCACTCTTGGATTCTGCTTATGCTTTCCATCAGGCAAAGTAAAGTCATTTTGGCGGGCCATACATAAAAAAAGAAGGTTGATTTAAAGCTAAAGATAAAAATCTATTTGTAGGCTTGACTTTTGACTTCAAGAATCTGAGAAGTTTTGGTCAAAAAAGTGAAATTTAATTTCACATTTCAGACAATTACACTACTTCTTAGTAATGCACTTGAGACTAGACATTGTTACTCATCAAAGAACAAAACAGACACATCAAACACTACACCACTTATCAAATAATAGTACTGAGAAAATGTTGGCGACATCCTTACTATCAGATATAAAGCTGAATTTAAATTGAAATTCGCAGGGTGAATGAGCTTGCGAGCACATCTAAAGGACTATCATCACTTTCTCGGTATCATTCGAACGAGATGCCCCAACAAAACACTCACTTTGTACTCAGAATACACTTAAAACCTCAATAAACACTCGTAAATTCTAATTTAATACTGCTCTATGAAGAATGATTATACTACGATAGAACTCTTATTCAAAAATTCAATTATTATTTTTATGGAATACAAACGAGTAGACGTATCGTCTGATGGTAAGCGATTACCGCCGCCCATGGACACCCGCAACATCAGAGGCGTCATAAGTGCGTTGTCGGCTTTTGGGGGATGGAGGAGTGGAATAGGGGGAGAGGTTGGGGGAATGAGCCTTCGGTATTCTCACTCACTCGGTGAAACACAGCGCAAGCGCTGTTTTATATCGGTTTTCTGTGAGTCCGTGGTATCACTCCGGTCAAGCCGGCCCATGCATGCCGAAGCGTGGCTCTCCCACGGTTCCTCTCAAGTTTTAAAAGTCTTTCACATAAACAAATGTTGTTTTTTTTTAATATTTATATGAGCCTGCCAACTCTGCCTCATGGAAAGCATAAGTAGGATCCAAGAGTAGTGGTTACGGTACTCATTGCAAATGCAGACAATACAAACATGAGGCATGGTGACACACACCATGGCGGCCTATTGAGATGCTTCTGCATCATTGGACATTATTGTATGTTTTAATACAATTTGGAAAATGAAAATTTGAAATTGATCTAAATTGTAGAGGTGTTAGAGCTAGTTGAAGTTAAACCGATGTATATCGGTTTAACTTTTATTCTCTCAGATTTCAAGAACGCGAATGTGAAAAGTCTTTTTTTTCTTTTCTCGAACTGATCATAATTGTCGTTAAGTGAAAAATAATTCAAACTAATAAAATAAATAAATAAATGTTTCGGACATCTAACACACAACGCCCAAGCTAAGCAGAGCTTCTGTTATGGGTACTAGACAATTGATATAAATACTTTTTTTTTGTAAATACATACACATTACACATAGAAAACACCTTATAACAACACACTATATCTATACAAATATATAAAATGGAAGGGTATGTTTGTCATATTAAAATAACCCGCACATGGTACATATACCATATGCGACTGCCCATCAAGAGGTTTCGGGCCAAAAGTGTTATTGAGTTTTTCTGATTATAGAAATACTTAATAACAGCTCGGAGTTTGGAGGATGGGGTCTGAACCCCCGTGCCTCGGAGAGCACGTTAAGCTGTCTGTCCTGCGCCTGATCTCTCCCCGGTCGTGTCGGTTAACCGTCCCATCGGATTATGAGAGAGAGGGAACAGATAGTGCACCTGTGTTTGCGCACACACTTGTGCACTATAATATCTTCTGCGTAGTTGGCTGGTCTCCGCTGAGACTGGCCGCCGTGGCTGTAATCGGCTAGGAGAACATTATAATTATTACATATACCAAAATAACATTTTTTTAATTTTTGTCTGTCTGTCTGTTTATTTCGGCTAGTCTCTGGAACAACTGGACCGATTTTGACGAAACTTTCACTGATAGGTAGCTGATGATATAAGGAGGCATAAGTTAGGCTACTTTTTTATACTAGCTTAGCGCCGTGGCATTGCCCGCGGTTGTAACACCGTGGGGTTCAGCTAGTCCCAACTAAAGGGTAAGTTTTATCGTGGGAAAGTCATCACAGCCTTCGCCACATATGGGCCACTTCGACCGGAATGATACAATGAACAGTTTTCTTTTGCGAATAGAGAGATGTATTCAAGTTGCGTTCATACTATTTTAGGTCCAAAAGAAATTAGTAATATATATTTATTTCTAACTATTTTTACAGATAAAAAATTACATCAAAATAATTAAAATTAAATATTCTTAAAATAAACATTATACTTAATTATATAAACACCATAGACGTAAAATTGATATCCGTTAAGGAGCAAACGATCAAGAAAAACTGTTAATTCTCACTTAATTTATAGAAATCTATATGTACGTACTAAAATAAGAAATTCAATCTGCTACTGTCTAGACTTTTAACGATTCCAATCTAACTCAATAAGGTGTTTACAAAAGATTTAAAGTCAATGATTTCATCTACATACATTACAGGGTCCCTACGTTGTTAAATTTTCAGCTTAATAGAAAAGTATCGATGTATTCTTAACATAAAGTAGGAATCTTTTATAAAAGAGTGCGTCAGTACGAGGTACTAATGGAAGAGGGAAGGGTAGTCACGAAGTCGCAATTAGATCGAAGCGAGCAGCGGAACCCTTTACTCGTAATTTGACATAGTTAGAGCAAATGTGTCGGTACATTGACCCGAGAATGAGAAACTTTGTTGTGAAATTCTTCACGTACCGAAAAGTTCTTTGATCAATTTATGTTCATCTTGACAATGTGATGGAATATGTTAAGTTAGGAAGTAATCTAGTTCAAACTCTTTGTTCCTTTTCAGCACTGTTCCGGATTCAATTGGTGTAGTATCACTTATGTACGTAGTATTAATTAAATCAACAGATAAGAAAAAAACGTACTATTAAAACGCTGTAGAGTTGGTATATACATGTTAATATGGAACTTCTATTGTTCTAAGCAATTGTAATGGTTTTTGTTATCACTGTTTTGTAGAACAAACTGCGTAATGTCCTTTCAATATACTCAGAGGAATGTGGCTAATCAACTTGGTGTTGCGCTGTATGTTATTTTATAATGTTAATGCGAACCAGTCTTGAAAATACAGGGCCAAAAAATCCAAACATGCATCCCTATAGAAAATATTAACTACTTACATTACTTACTAATACTGCATTAATAAGCTATTGTATAGCTTTTATCGCGGGCTTTGAGCGCGGCGACCGAATCAAGAAATTCCGTAACGAAAATAAAACCTAACACCCGAAGCTCTAACGGATCGAGACGAGCTGCTCCGAAATCGGACGAATACGTAAGCAGCTGTTTGTGAGAAAGTATATAGGTGTATAGGTATCTATCATATCTTTATAATGCCACACTCACCGCATGTGCGCCCCGTAAGTATACATGTACAAAGAAAAAAAAATACTGCATAAACAAAAAATAAATAAATAATTATAATTGCATAAGTTGATCAAAAAATACTATGCAATAGCTTTACCGCGGCAGTCCCCGAGTGTCACACGTTCTTTTTTAATATTATTTGGCGCCACTTACATAATATGTGACGTATGGCTAGGGATGAAGAATACAGTGTCAGCAACTCTATTCATTCCGTTGCTGTCTTAAAAACCGACGAAGGGAGTTAACTACATAAGGTTACAGTAGTGAATAGAAAAGGAAATCTTGAACCAAACCAATACCAAGTCTCTAAGCACCGGACTATCTAAATAGAGACAATCCCGTTTCCTAACATCGCAGTACTGCGCTTAACAAATACCACTAGCATAGAATTTCCCTAACTTATTCAAGGGAATTACTCTGAAGACGTACTTTAACAACGTTAATCGTTTAGTTAGATGAAACACTCGGACTACTCGACAACATTCTGAGTGCCGTGCAATAAGCCACTTAGTTAATTTATAGTTTGTTTAGTTTGTATTAACATGAGAAAATTTCCATACATGTGTTGCAGCTCTCATTTGCTTTCTTATCTCCCACCATTTTTACTAACATCTTTTATGCGACTTCTTTAAAAGCTTTCCATTAAGATCTCAATGTACATATTAATGAAACTAGCTGACCCGGCGAACTTCATACCGCCATATTTACATATCTGTCTCAGCTTCCCACAGGCAGTGTACAGTCGCGGACAAAAAAATACTTTTCCCGTTATCCTTTATTTATTTTTAACCGACTTCCAAAAGGAGGAGGTTCTGAATTTCATCGTTTTTTTTTTTTTTTTTTTTTTATGTATGTACATTGATTACTCCGTCAATTGTGGACCGATTTTGAAAATTATTTTTGTATTCGAAAGGGTATGCTCCCCATGTGGTCCCATGGCAACCATACCAGGATCTGATGATGGGATCCCAAGGAAATTGAAGGAAACCCTCAAATTTACGTGAGCGCCTGCAATAAAGTTAAGGCAATTGTCAGCTTGCTTTCATATTCTGTAAACATCATGTCCGAAATATTTATTTATTATTCTATACAGTATGTTGTATGTTACCTTATGTTGTATGTTACCTTTAGTCGTATTCTTTCAAGTTATTTAGGTGAAATGATGATGAGAGACTTGAGAAAGACTAAAAAGCGAAAAATAAAAAAAAAACTTCTTTTAAAAAAACCGACGGATTCAAATGAAACTTGACATGATTTGAGTTCATACTACGAGGTAGGACATAGGATACTCTTTATCCCGAAATTCAGCACGGTTTGCTGGAGAGAGGGGATGAAAGTCAAAATATGTACTTAGTTGAAATTCAATAACACATAGTCCGATTTCATTCATTCTTTTTTGCTAGATAGAAAAAAAAAACTTCGTTTAAAAAAACCGACTTCAAAAACTGAAAAGTATAAAACAACTTAATTTGTATGTGCTACCTATTCATAGGTTTGAAGTCGGTGCCGAGCCAAAATGTAATAGTAGGACTCGCCGCGCGTGACCTTGAGCGGGATCACAGAACTACTTTTTGTTCTGTGAGCGGGATAGCTGCTCTTCGCGTAGGACAAAACAACCGAAGCGTCGGTGACGTCGTTGACGTTCGTCTCGAAATATAGCGAGTGTGGTACCTACTATTACATTTGGCTTGGCGCCGAATTCAAACCTATGAATAGGTAGCACATACAAATTAAGTTATTTTATACTTTTCAGTTTTTGAAGTCGGTTTTTTTAAACGAAGTTTTTTTTTTCTATCTAGCAAAAAAGAATGAATGAAATCGGACTATGTGTTATTGAATTTCAACTAAGTACATATTTTGACTTTCATCCCCTCTCTCCAGCAAACCGTGCTGAATTTCGGGATAAAGAGTATCCTATGTCCTACCTCGTAGTATGAACTCAAATCATGTCAAGTTTCATTTGAATCCGTTCAGTAGTTTCGGCGTGATGCGCGGCCAAGATACAGACAGACAGACAGACAAAAATGAGAAAAAATACAGTTTTGGCTTCAGTATCAATTATAGAGAGCCCTCTAAAAAAATATTTCAAAATATCTTTAATGTACAGAATTGGAACTGTTACATTTTTATTATAAGTATATAGATAGATAGATAGTGAGTGAATAGTGAAAACCTGAGTAAATATATAGTTCTCCACAGGCAAAAACGGCGTAGAATTCACTCACAAAATTAGAGTTTGTTTTAATTACTTCACTAATTGAATAAATATCTCATCAACTGTCGAATTTTATAATCCGCTTACAAGAACAAAACATTTCCAAACAGTGAAGATAAAATTTAAAATAAATACAAAACAAAATGTCCCTCCGAGCGCGCTAGATCACAGTCAATACAGTAAGCGGCTTAACTGGACGCCATTGAGTTATTGCATTTGTATTGTCACTGACATGCAACTATTCCTTGTCTCTTTCCCACTCTCTTGTTTTATCCCTTTTAGATAATACAGTACGGATTATTTAGTGTCCTCAAACACAATAAAATTTTGGAGCGTTTTAAGAAGCTAGCTCTACTTACGATTTTGTTATATGTAAACTGATTTGTGAATTGGAATTCATATTTGTCATTGAAATGATCGCATTGATTACATTTGATAGCAATAATTTAGTTGTCAATAGGTTCTGAAAAAAAGCGGCTAAGTGCGAGTCGAACTCGCCCATGAAGGGTTCCGAAGCAGCAAGTAACATAGTATAAAAGTTCTTGAAGTTCGTTGTAACTTTGATCGATGTTTTAATTATAGTGTTTTTTTTTTTGCGGTTTACCATTTATGACGTATTAAAAAAAAACTACTTACAGATCTTGTTCAAACCAATTTTCGTTGGAAGTTTGCATGGTAATGTACTTCATATATTTTTTTAGTTTTATCATTCTCTTATTTTAAAAGTAACAGGGGGGGGGGGGGGGGCACATTTTACCACTTTGGAAGTGTCTCTCGCGCAAACTATTCAGTTTAGAAAAAAATGATATTAGAAACCTCAATATCATTTTTGAAGACCTATCCATTTTGGCAGGGCCAAACATAAAAAAGAACAGTGACAGATGTTTTACTTATAGAAGTGAGACACTGTGATAATAACATAAACAGTGTACTATAGTTATACACCAGGGTCTTCTACCCTTTAAAAATTATAAAAAGTGAAAAAAAAAATAGTAGGATGAAACCCATTAGAAAAGGAGGAGAATATTATAAAAATGAAAGGAAAAATAATTTACGGGCGATCTGAGGTCGGGAAGGGGATGGGGGGAGGTTTTTAGGGTAAAAAACGGTTTTTCTCGATTTCCAAGTTCAAAACTAAAAGTCCTATAGAAAAAAGTCAAATGGAAAAGTTGTAGGTAATAATAAGATGTAAACTTTTGTATTTACACTTTTATCATTTAACCTCAAAATTTATGCGAAAAATTCAAAAAACCAAGTTTTTGGTTTTTTATTTTTATCTTTTACAATTTTCTTTTTTTTTCCACGAAATTTGGTGAAAACTTACCTTTTTATGTCCCAAATACGCTGTAATTTATTTGACTAGAAATATTCATTTTTTCACCTTATATTGAATAAATATCGAAAAAACATCCTAATTTTCAATCGAAAATTCACCCGTCAAAATATCTTTTTTCAAAACGTTGGTATGTTTTCCGTTCGTTGAAATCTCTACCATATTTTTTTTTTCACCATCGGAATGGTGAAAAAAAAAATATGTTACCATAGTAAATCTTCTCAGAAAATGCAAAAAATCGAAAAAATCGAATTCGAAAAATTGTTTTAATTATTATATACAATTTTGAGCTATTTATGAAAATTTACACTTTAATTACTCGAAAAACGTAAGATTATATGTTAGATTGATAAACAAAAAATTGCAAATCAAAATATACTACTATAATTAACAAACAAATAAGTTAATAAAATTAATATTTAATAAGACGTCTACAATATTTGGAGAAAGTTCTTTAAATTATATGCGTAGATGCCTATTTATAACTACACACATCAAAAGTGTCTAGGGATCAAGCATTTTTATGTGGATTTCTTGAGATTGAGATGTGGCTTTGGCCCTGGCCTGCTCAGTCGCCAGACTTGAACCCGATTGAGCATGCATGGGATATGCTACAGAGAAGAGCTCTGCCGAATATGGAGGGTATCCAGTCGCAAGAAGACCTTTTTTTGTTGTTGCAACGAACATGGGCGGCCATTCCACAGCGTGTTTGGATGAACTCATTTTGAGTAAGCCAAACCGATGTTCTTGTGTTGTTAGTGTTTGCGGTAGAAACACGGATTATTAATTGTTTAAGTTACCTAATAAAATTTTAAAGAAAACTGTTATTTCAGTCTTTTTTTCGAACTTTAATGTTAGTGGTTCAAATGTCAAAATCCCTTTACTAGGAAAATGGCAAATTTCTTTATTAATGCAAAGGTGACTTGGTTTATCGTTACTGTGACAAACGAAAACACTTTATTTGATGAATCCTTAAAGAAAATTTTAATTAATATCAATCAGGAGAAAAGTTATTGCAAAAATATATGTTGATCCCTAGACACTTTTGATGTGTGTATTTTAAGATAAATTATAAACCTGAGTGACCTACGAAATATTTTAGCCCATCAAAAGGTATTTCATAGAGAAGTGGGGAAGGGGCTAGGCGGGTCTGGGTCTTACTACATACACACCTACTATTTCGTAGCAGCTGTAACAACCGTTAGCCTAGCCAGTATTCGAAATACAGTACAGTATACAACATCTATATATATATATATATACGCAGATATATATATATATATATGTATGTATAAAAGAGTAAGGTGACTGACTGACAGACTGACTGACCCAGAGATAAACGCACAGTCCAAACCACTGAAGCTAGAATCCTGAAATTTCGCATGTAGGTTCTTTGTATATCGTAAGTGAGCACTAAGGAAGGAATTTTTGAAATTCCACCCCTAAGGGGGTAAATCAGGGGATGAAAGTCTGCGTGAGCGAAGCCACGTGTAAAAGCTAGTCGTTTATAAAAATACACGTGCACGCTGACTTTCTTTAAGACAATTGTGACAAGTTTACTTAAAAAAAAAACTATTCGAATCTGCATAGGAAGGTAAATACTATATTAACATCTGCATCAATCAACTCAAACATAAAAATAGTAATATTTTCTTTAAAAATAGTATGTTTAACGTAACATAACCTAAAGATTAAAATTGAATGATATTTTAGTACAAGATTAAAAAATAATAATCGCCTTATTTTTGCACAAACAAATTTAGTTACGCCCATGAAATAAACGCCCAATATTTATGAATGGTAAGATTAATGTGCTTAAAATATTGTAATGAATAACGTAATCAGAATAAAGTATCTACATTTAATAGTACGATTTACATTTATATTTATAAATAATGAGATTTTTTATGACATAAATTTAATAAGCATTAAATAAATCAACTTTTTAACTAAAACAAATTGCAGCAATCACATTTTTTAGATGAAATTATTTATAATGATTAAAAATTTTTTTTCGAATTCAAGTTTTTTTTATTTTTTGCATTTTCTGAGAAGATTTACTATGGTAACATTTTTTTTTTCACCATCGGAAAGTAGAGATTTCAACGAACAGAAAACATACCAACTTTTTGAAAAAAACTGATATTTTGACGGGTGAATTTTCGATTGAAAATTAGGATGCTTTTTCGATATTTATTCAATATAAGGTGAAAAAATAAATATTTCTAATCAAATAAATTACAGCGTATTTGGGACATAAAAAGGTAAGTTTTCACCAAATTTCGTGAAAAAAAAAAGAAAATTGTAAAAGATAAAAATAAAAAACCAAAAACTTGGTTTTTTGAATTTTTCACATAAATTTTGAGGTTATGTGATAAAAGTGTTAAATACAAAAGTTTACATCTTTTTATTATCTACAACTTTGCCATTTGACTTTTTTTCATAAAACTTTTAGTTTTGCCGGAAATCGAGAAAAACCTTTTTTTACCCTAAAAACCTCCCCCCCCATCCCCTTCTCGACCTCAGATCGCCCGTAAATTATTTTTCCTTTCATTTTTATAATATTTCCCTCCTTTTCTAATGGGTTTCATTCTACTATTATTTTTTTGTTTTTAAAACCTATCGACACCGGTCTATTAGTGTATGGAACAAAATATTATTTATTGTGGATTGGCTTATGATATGACATTTCATGTCACAAGGTAACTAAAGAATATTGATATTCAAGAGAATTTTGGTTTTAGTTTAGATTTTGCCACATTTCAGGAGTAATCATAGCGGTTTACGGTACATAAAAAACTGATACTGACTAAATTAATTGCACTTTAGTGATCAAGAACATTCTTACTTAGATTGTCAATGTGGAATAAGGTTGTAATTATTCGTCATACTATATAATTGAGAATTTTAAGCCATATATGTATTTGAAACTTTATTGACTTTTCATTTAGTATATAATAAACTGTAAATAATTTCTTCATTTTATGATACTAACACATAATGTAATCTAAAAATCAGCTTTAAAAGAATTTCGAATCGCAATATTACACAGCGTAAATATGCTCAGTTTTAATGCACATAAGTGAGCACAGTTTATTTATACTCTATTCACATACATACTCACAAAATAAAGAAAAGCAAATGAACATTCTTTCATACCTTTTTATGAATACATACATGTAAATAGATTAAAGCAAATAAACGCAATACAAATATTTGCCACCGAGTGGCAGTGCCAGTCGAAACAGCGAACTCTCAGCAAAGTTTGAAAAATCGAAATATGGTTTTCAAATCTATATATTATTATGTAAAGTAAAAACTTGGTACCCGTTTTTATGAAAACTACGAATATTCAATTTGGCAAAATTCTAGTTTATATGGAGGAGAAATGCAGAAAGCTAAAAAAATAATAGGGAAAAATATGGTTTAATTTCGACCAGCGCTATCATTAAAATCGTCAGAGCTCAGAAAGCCTTTCAGTGTCAACGATATTTATCAATAATGACATTAATATAATTTGTTTTCTTAACCATTGGTCAGAAGACTTGAATCATACTTAAATTATAGAAAATAGGTCTTTACCTATGAAATTGCCGTTTTGTATGCAATAAGTGAAAGTAATTATTTTTTTAAACTTTTTTATTTCTGTTATTCGAAGTAATCACCCATGCAATCGACGCATCTTTGCCAACGCATTGGCAGTTTATTGATGCCCTTCTTGTAAAAATCAGATGGACGGGAGGCAACAAACTCTTCAAAGGCATTTTGTACTGCGTCGATTGCATGGGTGATTACTTCGAATAACACAAATAAAAAAGTTTGTAAAAATAAGTACTTTCACTTATTGCATACAAAACGGCAATTTCATAGGTAAAGACCTATTATACTCACATAGTTTGGTGACAATGCCTATATAAACACAGGAGCAAACGATTTGTAGAGTGGAGAAAGCGAAAAAAGTAGTGTCTTACACCCAGACTGACGAGCAGAGAAAGATAAATGAGTTAGACTAAATTTAGAAGGCAGAGAACAGAAGGTAATGGGACGGTTCGGAGGAGGCTTGTGAGGTTATTTTTTTTATAGTTGTGGGAATTGCCGCACTAAGATATATACGAAATGGATATTAAGGACTCAGAACTCACACAAGACCACTGAAGACCACTAATACCACTCTGTAATGGGCTGATTGATTGACTGCTATTCCTGCGTCATAATTATATAGCTAAATTAATAGAAATTATACATAGATAAGCCTGACCAGCAGATATCAGCATATGTTATCAATCACATAGATAGATTCAGACAGTCTTTATATCGTCGAGATAAAGACGCGAGTATATGCATTGGACCGATAGATTTTTGTATGTATATAAAATATTGCTGTAAGTTGGTATAGGCACTCACTCGAGCCACACGTTACCATGTAACACCAAGAGTAGCCAGGAGCCTTGTCTGCTGACAATAAATATACTAACATCGCTACAATCCTCCGTGTTATTCATCTTACCTACAAGTCACTATAATACTTACCTGACCGTGTTATTCATTTTAAATAAATAAGTTCGCTATAACTGCCTAAATTCTTAGTGGGATATTACCTACAAAAGAATAATAAGACCATGGAGTGCTCTTAGTTAACCATCATGAAAAAAGGAGCCAATGTTATATAGGGATATAAAGAAAACCTTTTCTTTGTTTTAAACAATTTAATCATAGAGACATCTCAGTAACCCCGCTGGCATTTTGTAATTATACTAGGACTAACATTTTGAAAGTCCAGGAATAAAAACTTAAATAAACCGCGAAACTACCGCGTAACTTGTTTCGTTTTAATGCAAGTTTCGTATTTTACATAGAAAGTTGAGTGGGGAAAGATGTCAGTCTATAATAGGTATGAAGCAGAATATGATATTGCTTTGCATCTACTAACGGCTACATAGAAAGTGGTATTTTTAAATATATACGGTAACTAAATACACAATAGATTGGTTTTGGAACTAAATTTCAATCTATTTTGTATTGAAAATAAATGTTGTATGTACCACTAAATTACTTTTACCAAAATATTATTCCCGACGAAAGTCGCTGGGACGAAGGCAGTCATAGAAACCCCTTTGCTATGATATACATTGCGCAGATTCCATATATATATATATGTATATCTCATATATATTATGGTAGCAATCCCGTAGATTTCTATTTTAATGTTAATGACCATGAAAGTTTAAAACAATATATCCCATATATATCCCATATAACGGAGAAAAGAAAGGTAGATTATGATACAGATTAAATTTGATCAAGTATTTTATAACATCAAGATATTAGAGAAAAGATGTAATACGGATCTACCGCAACCAATTTTAAGATCAGCGTGTTTATGAAATATCCAACGTATCAGTATCATATGGTAGAGCCATGCTGATTTCAGCACAAACGGGCCGGCTCGACCGGGGCGGTACTACCCTCGCACAGAAGATCAACGTAAAATGACAGCCTTCGTGCTGTCGTGTTTCGTTGGTGAGTGCGAGACCGGAGGCCCAATGATGCAGAAGCATCACTAGGCCACCATGGTGTGGGTCACGATGCTGCATTGTTGTATTGTCTGCATTCGCAATGAATATGGTGACCACCACTCTTGGATTCTGCTCATGCTTTCTATCAGGCAGAGTTCAGTTACTTTGGTAGGCTCATTTATAAAAAAAACACAGTAATTATGATAATTTTATCGTAGTACTGTATATAATACGATCATCTTTATTAATACAATACTAATAAAAAAGCTGGCTGTTGAACTAGATATTAAATTTCTTCCCACGCTATCTCCGCTCGAATAAAAGTAAATTATGCCTTCTTTGTCGTCAAGCAAGCCAAGGTGTTCCTATATTAACACCTAGCTACGTGTCTCCCTGTCTTGTAAACCGGAAGGCGACGTTCCCCAACAAATTCACTTTTCCTGTCGGCGCCGTACGGAAACGAACCCAGAGCACCTTCATACCGTAATAATATTGCATTAAGATCCTTATGGATGAAATTCTTTTGTTGAATTTCCGTAGCGAGTGTGTGGTAATCATTTTTATATTCTTTCTTTCCACTTCCGATTCAATATTGAGAAGGTTAGAATATATGTTCGTGATTTCATTATAGAACCGTTTTTGTGTTCGACGATATTCCCTATACGAGATTTATGGAGTTTGAATTCCATGGTTGCAAAGGCAGAAACCTGAATTTGCACATGAAATAACAGTTCTTCGAAATTTGAATCACATTTTTTTTTAAAGTCCACGTCCATTCGTTTCTAGGCCTTTAGTTAAAAGTCTGAAGTAGTGACTATCATAATAAAATGCGTCGGTCGTGACAGGTTATATAGAAATTTTATTAAAATCCTTTCTATAATGCAATTTTTGTCGTTAGAACGCAACTTCTGCATTTATAATAAGACCTCTGTGGTAAGAGACTTTACAAAAATGTGTAAAACTGACACAAAGAAGACTTAGAATGATCAAAGAATCACATAACGTGTTGGTCCATGTGGGTTTTGAACTCACTACACGCAATAGAAGTTTACGAGGTGATCACTTATACCACTACTGCCATTCATGCAGTTAAAATATTTTACAAATATCCTAAATCTGATGTGTATTAATGTATGTTGGACTTTCAAGAATTGATTAACTCAAGAGATAAATTAACTAACCGATACAACATTGTAAATACATTTATTTCTTTGGAATTAATAAGCGTAAGAAAGGGGTGAATAGTTCCGTGACTCGCTTTGAAGAAGTTGTCCCAAATAGTTTTAATAGTAATGCTTTTCAAAATGTTCACATTCATCAAACCCTTTCTAATTCGTTACCAATAAACTGATCCCTGTAATCCTAAACAAAATATTCTTCATACTATCACCAATCTTCTTTGATATTCAATTAAGTCTGGATACACATATGCTTCATTATAAAAAAAATTATGTGTTTTTCTGATGTATGAGCTATATTAGTGTGAAGTTTCATCCAAATCCGTTCAGTTGTTTTTGCGTGAAAGAGTAAGAAACATCCATACTTACAAACTTTCGTGTTTATGATATTAGTAGGATTATTAATAATTTTTTTGAACGATGTTATTTTTTTTTGTTTTTTTTTATGTATATCCCGCCAAAATGACTACTTTGCCTGATGGAAAGCATAAGCAGAATCCAAGAGTGGTGGTCACCATACTCACTGCGAATGCAGACAATGTAGTATGGCGACCCACACCATGGCGGCCTAGTGATGCTGCTGCATCTTTTAACAAGTATGGAACTTGTTGACTAGACTATTTGGGGATCCGGTCTCGCACTCACCAATGAAACACGACAGCACTAATGCTGTCATTTTACGTTGATTTTCTGTGCGAGGGTAGTAATGCCCCGGTCGAGCCGGCCCGTTCGTGCTGAAATCAGCGTGGCTCTACTACCTATTGCTGTTATTATTTAAACTGCATCATCAACAACCCATAACGTCTCACTGCTGGGCTCGGGTCTCCTCTCAGGAGAGGGTTAAGGCCATACGTCCCCACGCTGGTCAAGTGCGGGTTGGGGACTGGCAAGACAACGCTGTGGCTACGTTATCTTGTCGTTGGATGTTTTTAAGCCGCTCAAAGGCCTCCAACTAAGCTTTGTTATCATATGATAACAACCGGGACCGACTGCTTAACGTGACCTCCAAATCACGGAGACGCCCATGGTAACATGCCACTAGCGGTCACCCATCCAGGTACTGACCGCGCCGTCGTTGCTTACCCTCGGTGATTGTTTCTAATCACCGAGTGCGACTGGGCTATGAGCGCCTTAAACTGCATAAAATTACATTATTAAGCCCTGGACACAAACGTCGGATAAGAGCTAGCCTTACTCGTACACTAAAGAATTTCTTGTACATAAATCGAGAGTTGATTCTCTAATACTTTTAGGCAAGTTTTTCCCAGTATTACCACATAAATAGCTCCTGAAGCACATAACTATATAAACGAAACCTTTACTGCAGATTCAATCATATAAGACTAAAATTCGATTAAGCTACACTACTGAGGACTTTGGAAACAACATATAACTTGGTCTCAACCTAACCTCACAACCATAGCCGATTAAATTGTGAGCATTTCCCGCAAATTACAGTTCAGTGTGAAAGGCACGTCACTGCTTTGCTAGATGAAACGCCGTAACCACGACAGAGGCGCTTAAACGACATTTCAATGTATAAATTAAATGGTTTCAGCCTTTACAACCGTAACTAGTTGGGTTAATGTGGCAGGAAAATAATAGGAATACATTCCGTTGTCATATGAGGAACATAAATAGCCTTGGCCAAAAGTATGCCTACGATAACTTGTTTTTTTTTCGTTAATATATAAAACAAATTATTTTATGAATTTCAATATTTTGTTCTCCAACTCTTTACCTTTTTATAAGATTCTACATTGTTCTAGACTCCAGTTCAGACAGATTCTCCAGACAGTTCCATGATTTGTAGTTAGAATCTTATGAGGATTTTTATTGTTGTAATCTTGTAGCGTCTACCTCACCTTTTACATTCCCTATATTTATAATATATTGGGCTAACGGGCAAACAGGTCACCTCTTGGTAAGTGATAACCACCGTTCATTTACACCTGCAACTCAAGGTGCATAGCCATCGTTAACAGAGAGAGGCTTTGGACTTTCCATGAGGTTTTCTATAAGTCTGTGATATTGCTCGGTTGTTGCGGTCGTTCAGTTGGTTGGCCCATACGTGTCAATCGTAGCTCTCCCATGGTTGTACACGAATGTGAGCAAGACTACATAAATTGAGCATGTATTATTCACTCACACGATGCAAGGCTGAGGCCATTAGAAGACACCAATTAAAGCCATAAATTTCGGCCGGCTCCGTGGCTTACTGAGGAGATACGACGGATTATGTCCAAAAAATGTGTAGCTAAAAGTAAATACAGGCGTCGACCAACGGATACTAACCTGGAAAAATATGTATATCTGAGAAATCTCTGCAATAAGATGTGTAGAAACGCACAACGCCAATATATCCACTCTTCCGTAGAAAACGGAGATCCAGCAAAAGTCTGGAAATTTCTTAGAACATTGGGAGTCGGGAAGTCTCGTCAAGAGTCTATTCCTAAAAATTTCAACATTGACCTACTTAATAAACATTTCTCTACCTCGTCTGACATTAGTGATAATACTAAAGTTAATACTCTTAGATATATTTCCTCTACCCCAACTCCCAACTATCCACCTTTCGTCTTTGATCAATTGTTCGATTGTGATGTTAGGAAGACCATTCTGGCGATTTCATCCAGTGCAGTGGGAAGTGATTGCATCAGCCGAAACATGATTCTTCCTATCCTTGACGAAATCCTGCACATCCTATGTCATATCCTTAATCACTCTGTGACAAGCAGTGTTTTTCCGTCTGCATGGAAAGATGCCCAACTAATCCCTCTTCCTAAGAAAGCTAAACCCTCATCATTCTCTGACTATCGGCCCATATCTATCTTACCCTTCCTGTCTAAAGTACTTGAACGCCTTATCCACTCTCAACTGAGTAACTTCCTTTCCAAAAATTCCTTACTGAACCCCTTCCAATCAGGCTTTCGACCTGGTCACAGCACTACTTCTGCGCTGGTACACATTACAGATAGCATCAGGCTGGGTATGGATAGTGGAATGATCACAGTACTCACCTTGCTTGATTTTAGTAATGCTTTTAATACTGTAGATTTTGAAATTCTGCTTGGTATACTACGGTCTCTTAACATATCTCCAAGGACAATTGATTGGTTTCTTAGTTACCTGTCTGGTCGCCGGCAACGTATTTGCATTGAAGACTCGGTGTCCTCCTGGTGCAGTATTTCTGCTGGTGTACCGCAGGGTGGCGTTCTATCTCCTTTACTCTTCGCTGTTTTTATAAACTCAATCTCTAATCAATTAAGTTCCTTCTACCATCTTTATGCGGACGATTTACAAATATATACACAAGCTCCGATTGACTTGTTACCAGAGGCGTTCAACACTATTAATGCTGACCTGCGTCGCATTAGCGAATGGAGTCACAATTATGGACTCAAGGTAAATCCTGTTAAGACGCAGGTATGTGTTATTGGCAGTCCCAGGATGATCGCAAGAGTTAACTGTGCACAACTGCCCCAAATTCAATTTGGTGGCACCACTCTTGAGATCAGTTCTAGTGTCAAAGATTTAGGGATCTACATAGACAATACTTTATCTTGGGGTTCACAGATACAAGAGGTCAGTCGAAAGCTATTTGCTTCTGCCGGTTCTCTGCGAAGACTTCGCAATTTTCTTCCGATTGCGACTAGGGCTGCACTTGCACAAGCACTTCTACTTCCAATTCTCGACTATGCCGATGTCAGCTATCTGAATCTCACTGAAGCACAACTTGATAAGCTTGAGCGACTACAAAATCTCTGTATACGATTCATATTTGGCCTTCGTAAATATGATCACGTCTCTGAATTCCGTCAAATGCTCAAGTGGCTTCCGATTCGCTCTCGCCGGAATACTCATATCCTCATCTTTCTCTACAATATTTTGTTTAATCCCAGAGCCCCCTTCTACCTCAAAGAACGATTCAAGTTCCTTAATGACACGCATGAAAAATGTCTAAGGTCATCCGAGAATTTGAGACTGGAGATGCCTCTGCATTCCACAAAGTTTTACGACCAGTCATTCACTGTTGAAGCTGTACGCTTGTGGAATGCACTACCGATAAAAATCAGGAAAGCGCAGACAATAAACGAATTCAAGAAATTGGTTCATGAACATTATCATAATTAAAACAGGCACGAATTAAGGTATGATGTGGATTTATATATTTATTCATACGTGATTTAGTTATCTATATATGTATGTGTATCTATTAGTATGTATAAGTATGTGATATATATGTATGTGTATATATAAATATATGTTTTACGTTATATTTATTAGCAAATAATATAATTAATTAAAAACTCACTGCACCGTCAACTACCACTGTCTCTCCTGCACATTTTGATCCATCCTAAGGTTGCCTGGAAGAGATTGCTTTTGGCAATAAGGCCGCCCTTTGTACACTACAACTCATATTTTATGTACTCTTGTAACTGTGTAATATTATGGTGTACAAATAAAGAGTTTTCTATCTATCTATCTATCTAAAATTCAAAAAAATCAATTAAGCCTAAATATACAAACCAATGTTAATATATTTAAGAATTTAAATGCAATGTTTGGACAGAGTGATAATCAAATAACAGAATATAGGTCTTTAAATACAGAACTTACATTCTAGAAGTTCAATTTAAAATATAAACTTAGAGAAGCAAGCAAATCCAAGTGATAAGTACTGAATAAACTTAACTTAAATATCTTTCTTAGTACCAGAACTATAAACACCCTGTACAATTGATAGAGTAAAGCGAGGAATAGTCCACAGTGAACCAAGGCACAAGATTCGATTACCGAGCCACTCGCGCGAAGCGTTGAGCATAACAGGAAAAATGAATTTGTTCAAGTACCTACTGCGTTCACTGTGCTATCGCCATGAATTTTTATGGCCGTTTCTGTATGATGCTATATTTAAGCTGGATACTCGCCTGTTTGAAAATACTTTTTCATTTCAAAATTAAGATGAATCCTATGCACTAGTCCAAAGGCGCGTATCCAGTGTTTGCAACTGTTTGCAGCTCTATAGAAAATCACCAACTTTTGTTCCCATTGTGGCCACAGAGTCGCCAACAATTTGAAAAACATTCCAACTAAGCGTCTCCACAGAGCCAATAAATATCTGCAACAAGCGTATTATTTTGATGTTTACCGACAGTAACAGAAACACGGTTCCCAACATTTATTTACAAATTTTATTGCCTACACAAGGAAATTACAGAAACTTTGTTCACCAATACGTGTTGACAACACATCATTAATAGTAAAACTAGTACTGTGATGAATCTGCTAGGGCTATCAAAATGTGAGCTAGAAAGTAACGAACATCCATCCACCCAAATAGCAACAGTTAGCAAGACCATAAAAGTAGTTGTAGTAATAAGGCTACATCAATATTTTTTTCATCCCACCAACTCGTAAAGAGTATTTTTGCCCTTCGATATCTGAGTGCAAAAGCCGTTTTTATCCGATATAGGATAAAGTAAAATTGAATTTAGAACATCATGTGCACTAAGCTTGTGAAGTCAAAACATCATTAAACCTATTTACTTCTACCTCCATGGTGATGAATTTATCATACATTTTTTTTAATTTGTTAAAATCTCAGACTCGGAACCTTCTTGGTGTACTTTTTTTTTATTTGCTTTGCCAGCGCCATTTTCTTTTCACGTCAATTAGCCATTTCCTAGCTGAGGTGGGATGAAAAGTTACGTGTTGCACTCAAGTGCAATTTCTTTTTACCTAGTGCTCTTTTGATTCCCTCGCTGACGCTCAGGATTCAAATTTTTGGATCACTCGCTGCGCTCGTGATTCAATTTTAGAATCCTTCGCTTGCTCGGTCATCAAAATTGAGCACGCGGTTAAAAAGCATTTTTGCACTCTTGTATAACAAATAACTATTAACAGTTCTTAGTAAAGGCACTAGTAAAATATTCATCAATGCCTTTGGTCGCTGTAAAGCATTCCTGTATCATCTTTCTCTCTAAATCTTTGGATCTATCCCCGTATTAAATAACTCCTCTAAATCAGATCGTATTTTGACTTGTTAATTAAAATTCACGGCCCTTTCGACGTCTATCAACACCCGTTCACTTGAACCAATTAAATTGATTCATGATGCTCACTGAATTTCATTTGGGCTTGCTACACTGGAATGTGGTTGTAATTTTCACCGATACCAAAATTTTGAGAATTTAGATTCGCCTCTTAGTTAAACTTCATCTTGAATTGTAAATGATTCTACAAATTATTGTTTTTTTTTTTGTGTTTCAAATCCAGACGCAGTCTTTAACTACTACAATAGTTGTAAACAGATGTAAGTGGTTTAAAACCTTTTAATTAACATGACACAGGATCACTTACTATGGAGTTGGTAGATATCTGACTTTCTCTGTTGGTTGAGATTAGATGAAGTACTTTTTGGAAATGAAGAAGAATATTTTGGATATAAGAGGTACCCATGTGTTGCGAGGCAGATCTTTGAAATGAACATCACATTCTTTCCTCTACGCGTAGCTTCTGTTGTTTTTTGCTAAAATTTATTGGTATGGAAATTTTTTTGTTAATTTCTTGATGGAAGAATGTTTCTCTCATGTTACATATACCTTATAGTACATAAAATTATATTCATGTTTTTTTTATTTATTGAACTTAATGTACTGTTGTAAATCGACGGATCTAAGTTCCAAGAAAGTCTCTTTCATTCAACACTTATAAGGTTTCTGTAACTTTGTAATCACGTGTTTGTTTAAGGGATGCTCGATTCGTATCAAGCACAAAATAGGTGTTATATACCTAAGAATTGAAGCGGCAAACAACGTCGATATTAGATATCAAACAAAAAAAATATTAGGAAGAAGATTTTCTAATCGTATGTAACAAATCTAGGAAAGCCACAATTTTTTATGTTTGTGCCTGCCAAAATGGCTCTACTCTGCCTGATGGAAAGCATAAGCATAATTCAAGAGTGGTGGTCACCATACTCATTGCGAATGCAGACAATCCAACAATGTAGCATGGTGACCCACACTATGGCGGCCTAGTGATGCTTTTGTATCATTGGGCCTCCGGTCTCGCACTCACCAACGAAAGACGACATCATGAATGCTGTTATTTTAGGTTGACCTTCTGTGAGAGAGTAGTACCGCCCCGGTCGAACCAACGCCTTTACATAGCGGTGTTAGGCATCACACTAACATTATTCTAATTTACAGTTATTAGAACCGAATTATATACACCTGAAACGACAAATTCCACTCAGGTAATTCGCATGTATCATCGGTTCTAGTGACGAGCCTTGGAGTGGACTATGTTTGGCAGTGGACGGCTACGATAATGATGATTCAGCATCAGACATATGTCACGTGCTCTATACTATATATTTTAGAACAGAGGGTAAAACTGCACACGCCTCACCTGATGGAAAGTGACTCCCGCCGTCCGTACAACGTTAACACCCTGTGTTTACTTTCTTGTGAGGTCATGCTACAAATTCTAGCAATCCGGCCTTTGTGGCCTCTACATCATTCCTATTATTATAATAAGCCCCAAATTTATCCCGCCCTAAAATATATTTTGAAATATAAATTATACATTTTTTTTCAAAAGAAATAAATATCCGTCGGTCTGTTCTAGGTCATAAATAACGGAATATAATAGGATGGGTGTGGTCATATTCTACCGTATAATATGTGCTATAATGGGAACTCGCCCCGTTCTTGCTGCACGGTTACCTTTGTGGGCTATTTCTCATCGCATGTTGTGTAACAGCAGTCCAGTGTTATTATAGTAAGTACCATAATAAATGTTTCTTGGTAGACAAGGCATTTACATAGTTAAATACGAAAAGGTTTTAATAAAATACAATCCGACTATGTGAAATCGTTATATAGCCTATGTTACACACAAAAAAGCCTATGTGACAGCACATTCGTTAGAATTGGACGGTAGTTTAGGCGCTACGGCAGAACATACAAACTACATAGTCTACTAAAACTATTACTGAGAGCCACGCTTCGGCATAAATGGGCCGGCTCGACCGGAGTGATACCACGGCCTCACAGAAAACCGGTGTGTAATAATGCTTGCACTGTGTTTCACCGAGTGAGTGAGAATACCGGAGGCCCATACCCCAATCCCCTACCACCTACCTACACCTAAAAAGCACCTACACTTTACAAATCGGTTCAAATGGGTCCATTAAGCTTTGTAGGAATTTTAAAATCTTAGTAATGTTAACCAACAAACAAACTCAAATTCGCGTTTATAATGTTATAAAGGATTTTAAAACAGTATATTTAATTGTGTAACAGACAGCCCTCTATGCAGAGCATGCAGCAGGATGAAACAGCCGCCCACGTCATCATGGCATGTCCTGGGGCGGTAAAATACCGGGCGAGACACCTCGGATCGCCGAGGTCCCTTCAAGAAGTCGTCGGCAACGCAAAGAGTCTGCTGCGCTTCCTGGGGAACTGGGTTGGCAAGTATAGTGCCGACCCACCTCGCAAAATAGGCGCAACAAAGTCTTCGAGTTGCGGAAACCCAGCCCGCGAGTTCAGGTTCAAGTTGTGTTCAAAATGTATGCACAAATAAAGAACTCCGTTCATGCAGTTTGTGTAAATGCCGTTTTCTAAAGCATTTTTGAATCAACAACACATTTACGCTACATTATTACTTCCTATTAATCAAAATCCTGTGATATAATAGTGCTTATTCTCTTAACTTAACTAAGAAAAAAAAAGAAAACGAAAACGATGTCGTCTAAATACATACATACGAAAATGCCATTTTTGAGATTGCTTCCCTAAAAAAAATGCGTGGAGTCCCTCCGAGCGGAAGAAGTGAAACTTCGTAATGTGCAACCGTGCTTTCATACCCTTCCATGGTAGCGTTAAACGTTTAACGCAACCTTGTTTGAAGTCGCATTAGAAGTTTCACTTCTAAAAATACATAAATGGAAAATAGAACGTCCTCCGTTTTTGAAGTCGGTTAAAACTGATAGAAATACAAATTTATAAACTTACAAGCATTAAATATGAAATAAACCTACATTCAAATAAACATACAGCAATAGTTATTGCAGAGATAAATAGTGACTCTTGGTGAGTATTCGAAATGCGTTTGAAAACTTCGTGATGTGCAACAGTGCTTTCATACCCCCTCCAACGTTTAACGCCACCTTGTTGGAATTCGCATTTAAGAAGTATCACTTTAATAAGAGAATAGAATAATTTTAGGGAAATTTTAGTTAAGTGACGTAACAAAAAAATAGCGCCAATATAAAACATCAAACCCTTTATGAATACAAGCTATTTTCAAATGATATAGTGGATAGACGGTGTCAATCAACCCGTTCGTGTATTACAACGCAGTAACAAGTTCGTAGAAACTGGACATTGTATTGGCACATTTCAAATAACCGGTTAAATTCGGATTAAAACGATCAATGATGAATGTTTACACGGGAAATTTCAGGATTAAATTGGCATCTCTGACGCGTGATGCAACATTTGGCATATTGTTTGTATAGTACGGGATGGGTAAATGAGAGAATTACTGATGAAAATCTTTGGCAAGAATAAAAAAATGTTAATAGTTGCAGTTGAATAGTTGCAATTGTTTTGACATGACATTTCTGACATTTGTTTATCTTAATAATTTTATTTGTTCTTCATCTTAACAAAAATATAGTAATAGTAATAATTAAGCTTTATTTTGTTAACATATTATTATGTTTATTCTATTAAATGACTAATATTTTTGCATGCCTTGAGGTAGAATGTGGCTGCTCATTTGTCCCATGAAAGCGTAAATGACAGACAGAAAGAGTTGCTAGCGAATTTATGATATTAGTATGCAATAGTTTCCTATTATATATTTCCGCACTTGCTGATGCCATAAGTGTCCTTTTTCAGTCCGAGGTGTGGGAGTTTAGTATTTATTTAAAAGCATTGTTTAAAATTCTCGCGTATACAAATGATATTTTTCTTACTTCTCAAATATCTATCACTTATGCCCGCTACTTCGCACAGGTGACATTTGGATTTTCAAATATTCTTTAATTTTTCACCGTTTAAACCTCCCCTGGACTACGATAAACATTTCAAAACCAAAATCAGCTAAATTGGCCCAGCCGTTCTCGAGTTTTAGCGAGACAAACGAACAGCAATTGATTTTTATATTTAAGAAGATATATAATTCGCGTGTTACGCTGTTGCTCACGATAAACTCCAAAACTATTAAACCGATTTTCACGTATTTTTTAAACGTGTATTTTGCTGGCGTGCCTAAGATAGGATTTTAACATCACGTTTAGACAAATAGGAGCCAAGCATGATTGACAAGAGACGCAGATGAAGTTGCGTGGGTCAGCTAGTAATCTATCTATCTATGTATTATAAAAGAGGAAGGTGACTGACTGACTGACATACCCAGAGATCAACGCGGCAACGCACAGCCCAAGCCGCTGAAGCTAGAATCCTGAAATTTTGCATGTAGGTTTTTTATATAAGTGAGCACTAAGAAAGGAATTTTTGAAATTTCACCCCTAAGGGGGTTAATCAGGGGGTGAAAGTCTGCGTGAGCGAAGTCGCGTGTAAAAGCTAGTCTTATATATTTAAAGAAGATAAAACTTTTGATGGAACATAAAAATTGCTTTAAAGATTATCAAGAACTCGGATCTTGAAAATGCAAAAAGGATTTAATACAAAAAGAAACAGAAAAAAAGAATAATGATCGCGTGATAACGAGCATCTCTTTCAAATGTTCAACTGCAGTCAGACTTAATAGTGGCTCTGGCTGGCAATAGAATGGAACTTAGCTCAATAAAGTAGGTCATTCCATTTAGGAACTATATTCCATAGATTTTATTCTGCATTTGAGACCACTTTTGTGTAAGTTATGATTGACGTTATAACCTTTTGTGACGATGATAACATGTACTCGCTCTTGAAATGCGGATAGCATAATATTAGTTCTCTAAAATATGGATGTTTTATACTAAAATTATAAATACTATCAATTTTAAATGTGAGTTTAGAATTAGTACATATTTTATTATGTACTAATTATTTTGTTAATATACACACCTATGTACTAATTTATGCGTCATTATATAGTGCTCTCGAAATATTCCTGTAATTAAAAAATCTGTTAAACTATTGTGTCTAACTGATATAACTCTTTCATTTTTTTATGAGCCTTTTGTATCCCACTGCTGGACAAAGGCCTCCCCCGCAACAAGCCACTTCCCTCTATCCAAGGCCAGTTCCGGCCAGTCTCTGCGATAGGCGTCAAGATCGTCGCGCCATCTTTTACAGGGTGTGCCTCGTCGTCTGCGTCCAACCTGAGGCACCCATCGTTCGACGACGACCTTGGCCCACCGGTCTGGATTCATTCGACATACGTGTCCGGCCCAGTCCCACTTTAATCTAGCAGTCTTCTTGCCCACATCCGCAACTTAAGTTACAAAACTAATATAACTAAAGTCAGTATTTGAAATTAGTTGTTGGCAGAAGTCTTTTACAGGAATTATGATACACTAGGTAGTAGAGCCACGCTGATTTCAGCATGAATGGGCCGGCTCGACCGGGGCGGTACTACCCTCGCACAGAAAATCAACGTAAAATGACAGCGATCGTGCTGTCGTGTTTCGTTGGTGAGTGCGAGACCGGAGGCCCAAATAGTCTAGTCAACAAGTTCCATACTTGTTGACTAGACTAAAAGATGCAGAAGCATCACTAGGCCGCCATGGCGTGGGTCGCCATACTGCATTGTCTGCATTCGCAGTGAGTATGGTGACCGATACTCTTGGATTCTGCTTATGCTTTCCATCAGGCAGAGTAGAGTTTGTATGCTTGTTGAGTAGAGTATTATGGCTGGCCCTACATAAAAAAAAAAAAAAAAAAAAAAAAAAATATCATCTATATCATGCACTTGTTAGATGGATGATTATATACGCAGTTAGGATAAAGGGCAAGGAGTAAATACTGAAAGTTTAAGAAATAATACTGACCAACTGGGTTTGGTGGTGATATTTTGTTTATTATCATAACAACTGCTAGTACCATAGGTAACTGATCAATACAAATAACATTGCTATTTATATATTTTATTTCTTAATTACAACAAAACACTAATATACACACATATAATATACACTTGCGTTGACACCCTCGCGCCATCTCATCTTCCAAGTACAGCTGTTTATGCCGGCGCTGCTGCTGCTTCTGCGGAAAGCCTCAAACGGCGTAAGTACCAAAATTTAATAGGTAATTACATTTTTGAACCGTTTGGGGTAGAGACGCTAGGTTCATGGGGTCCGAGTGCTCGCGCTATGTTTAAACAACTAGCCAAGCAACTGATTGACGCTTCTCGCGACCAGAAGACCGGCCTTTTTCTAGCACAGAGAATCAGCATTGCCATTCAACGTGGTAATGCTAGGTACCTAAAATCTGTTTGAAGTCGGCGCCAAGCCAAATGTAATAGTAGTTACCACACTCGCTATATTTCGAGACGACCATTAACGACGTCGCGTCAGCCCGCGCGTGTCTGCCCGCTTGGGTTGTTTTGTGCTACACGAGGAGCAGCTATCCGGCAGCGGCGAGTGCGGTACCTTCTATTACATTTTGGCTTGGCGCCGACTTCAAACAGATTTTAGGTACCTAGCACACATAATAATACTACTATTTAAATGAATAAAGAATTAGGTATAGACAAGAATTGGCACATAGCAATTATTATGAATAAATTATGAAGAGCCGGTTTATTTTACGCTTTTTAGTATTTTTTGGCAGAGAGTTTTCGTTGGATGGTTTTTGGAAGTCGGTTTTTTTTTATAAAAAGTTTTTATTTTTCCATTTTTAGTGCAAACAATCGTAGGTTATCAGTAAGTAGAACTATTTCATATAATTTCTGCTGATGCGAATAACTTTAGTGGTTTGAACACGTATTAAATCTCTTCTTCTTCCCATCCTTGACTATGGTGATGTCAGCTATCTAGATCTCACCGAAGACCAACTAAATAAACTTGAGCGACTCCAAAACCTTTGCATTAGATTCATATTTGGATTACGCAAATATGACCATATCTCAGAGTTTCGTTCTAAACTCAAGTGGCTCCCAATACGCTTTCGCCGGAATGCTCATATTCTTTCTCTTTTATACAGTATTCTGTTTCTCCCTCACACCCCCTCTTACCTTAAAGAACGCTTTCAGTTCTTACACAACACTCATTGTAGGGACCTGAGATCATCAAAGAATTTGAAACTTAAAATGCCTAAACATTCTACCCGGTTTACAGACAAATCCTTTACTGTGCAAGCAGTAAGACTCTGGAACAATTTGCCTGAAACAATCCGTCACGCTAAAACCTTGCCCGTTTTCAAAAAGCTAGTGAAGGATTATTATCTGTCATTATAATTTATTGTTATTTATTTTTGTCTGTGTATGTATGTATGTGTATGTATGTATGTGTATGTATGTATGTGTATGTATGTATGAGTATGTTTATATGTGTAATATGAGTAGATGTATGTATATATGTATGTATGTTGAATATTTTTGAATTTAGTGATTGTTTTTATTATTCACATACTAAATTTAAGATTTGTGCACCCCACTACCGTTACCCCTATTAATGTCAATTACCATAATTTCCGTACTAAGGTTGTCTGTAAGAGATCGCCATGAGCGATAAGACCGCCAATTGTCACATTTGTAAATTGTATCTCTTTTTTTTCTATCTGTTATAACGTGTGTACAATAAAGATAAATAAATAAAAAAAAAAAAAAAAAAAAAAAATTTGTTGAGATGCAAGATTTCTGTTACCGAGAACGTGGTCTACGGGGCAATAGGAATCGTGTCCAAGCTTAAATTTCGCTAAGCATTAAGGGGTTAGTCATCATAGCGCCTGTGTCATCAGCTCACCTAAATAACTTAAAAGTATACAACTAAAGGTCTATAGATACGTATGAAATTGAAAGAACTATCCTCCAACCCCTAACCGTTGAGGAGTTGTACCTTCCATCATCAGCTTACCTAAATAACTTGAAAGAATACGACTAAAGGTAACATACATACATATGACATTAAAAGATTTATCCTGCAACTCCTAACCGTTAAGGAGTTGTACCTTTCATCATCAGCTCATCATCATTAAATGATGACTACCAGACGCCAGTTCTTTTTCCTTATGAACTAGGCAGGCAAATGAGCAGACGTATCGCCTGATGGTAAGCGATTACACCCGTCCATGGACACTTACAACACCAGAGGCGTCACAAGTGCGTTGCTGGCCTTTGGGGGATGGGGAGGGGGATGAGGAGGTTGATGAGGAGGGGGATGAGGAGGGTGATGTGGAGGGGTATGGGGAGTGGTTCGGGTGTGGGCCTCCGGTATTCTCACTCACTCGGTGAAATACAGCGCAAGCGCTATTTCACACCGGTTTTCTGTGAGGCCGTGGTATCACTCCGGCCGAGCCGGCCTATTCATGCCGAAGCGGGGCTCTACCACAGTAAAAATCATATTATCATATTTTAAAATGCAGAAACTAAAAGTCTGTCTGTGTAAGCATTTTGAAGAATATTTAGTTAGCTTTATGAAAATGGTTCTTACAAAAGGAACACTCCAAATTATTTTGCTCAATTTACCAGATATTGCCACAACGTTGGGCGCTCTGTATCCACAGTAGAATATCAAGCGGTTGTATTAAGTGGAAAGCAAGAAGCATGCAACACCGGGCGAATAATGGTTTAATTGTGTCCATGTCAGCTAGAAATGTCCACCGCGAACATTATACGAAGATATTAAATAACTAGATGTGGCTCTAACAGTTTAAACGTGATAGTCATTTTTTGGTACTGCTAGATCAGATCGACCTGGTTGATAGACTCTCAGGAAGCTGGTGTTTAGCAATTCTTGGGTTCCTTTTCATCGAGTCAGTGGGTATACTGTCATGGAGCAACACAAGCCGGTGGACCGGATGAGAGTATCCATAATGGCTTTTTCCAATACAAAACAGTCGGGAGAAATCTTCACACATACAAAAACAATCGCCTGTCATTACGAACTCATACATAAAAATTTAAAAAAAAAACATTAACAATTTCACGCACACATAAATACATTCTGTGACATAATAGTGTGATGCGTATGCCCATTTGGGCTTACACTTTGACAGAGGAGACGCCTGCGTATGCTCTATGGGTAACTGTGGCCCAAACCCTTTATAATTATAGTCGACTAGGTTTAATACATGTGCTTAAGTGTAACATAAAGGGTTTTAGTCGTAATCAATATATATAAAAATCAATACCATTTTTCGTTGTAATTTTATAACTCAAGAACGGGCTCACCTATCCAAACCAAATGTTTAGGCTTTATTCAGACTATTTAGTAGATCGTTTATGTGAAGTTTGCACAGAATCGGTCGAGCGGTTCTTCATTTATCACATTTTTTGTAACAAATGAACGGGCAATATGAGACGTAAACGACGTTGCGTGGGTCAGCCAGTTATGTATAATTTAATGTTGTATTATGATAATGTTAGGGTAAGAATATATGGTTAAATTATATAGCAAAGTTTATAGCATTTCTAGAAATTGCTATATCATTCTCTGTGCAACAGTATGCAACCTCTAATCGAGCAGTTAGTAGTGATACAGCGGAGTGTGCAGTCCAAACTCATTTATGGTACTCAGTTAAAGAGAGTATATACAGTGCTCTAATAAGCCCCTACATATAAGGCCTTTAGTTATTCTTTCTGACGTCAGATTAACATGCATGCTCAACAGTATGTTTTCATGTTAGGCCATTTCGAAAGATGTTAGAGAATAAATGATTGATGAATGATCTAGTCCGCCTAAACCCTATATAGAAATTAAGTTAGGGGAGGTATTGGTGCCAATTTTGTTGTTCAAAAACTCTCTAAACTGACCTAAAAATCACTAATACCGCAAAACTCACAACTCGAAGGCTCGCATCGAGCTGGCTCGATGGCTCGATCTCTTTTTCCTTTTCTTATTTTTTTTTATAATTAAGAATTGCTAGACTTGCTAAATGTAACCACCGTCTTCTTTGTTGAACAGACATCATTTGGCTCGAACGGTTCGCTGAATACTGAATGGCGAGCCAAAAGATGCGTCACTCGATCGATTAATGTTGAATGTGTGGACGTAAGCCTGTGCCGTGGTTTTTATTCGACATGTTTGCTCGATCGAGTAAAACCGTATGAGAATACTTAGCAATACACGGTACATATACAGATAGCTGATGTGAATTCGACTGTATATATATATATATATATATTATGTGTGTTCGTTTGACTTCGTCGTTCCTGAACCGATTTTGATGATTCTTTTTTAAATGGAAAGCAGATATCCTAACGGTAGTACTATGATAAGGACACTAAGATCTGATAATGGCATCCAAGAGAAATAGAGTCGAACCTTGAAGTCGGTTTTATTTTTGTTAAAATTTTATACTTGTTTTAGACAAGCTTTGCCCCGCGGTTTTACCCGCGGTTGTAAAGGTACAACAATAACCGCGGGTAACACCGTAGGACTCAGCTAGTTTAATCTATTATTTACAATTTTTTAGCTCCTTTTAACAAAAAAATCATCAATATCTATTAGTTTTTCTTTCTTTGATGTAACTATTCTTGTTGTTTGAAGACTGTTCTAATTTAAATAGTTTTACATGAACAGGTTTGTATATGTCACGATTGTGGCTGATACCACTACGCTGCCACCGGTTGGTGTAATCACAGTTATATATTGAGAGTCACGTTTGAATTTGTGGTTTTCTAATTTAGAATAACATAAAATATAATATATCATCGGTCCTTTTCATTCATATCATGAGTGAGACTATAAAAAGAAAATGAAAATACAGTTGTATGATGATAATGACCCCAGGTCTTTAAGGTCGGGGTGAAAAAGCATCTCATTAGGCCGTCACTAGTGTGGGTGTCCTTGCTGTATTGCATTCGCAATGAGTATGATGATCACCACTCTTAGATTCCAATTAGATTCACTTTGGAAGATCAGTCCAGCAGTAATTTCCTGAATAGTCTATTTCAAATTCCCCGTTTATTACAAACATGGTAGTTTGTCTTAGTTCCATGGTTCCACGTAACTTTTTATCTCGAACAAGCAAAGATAGCGAACAAATAGTGAGTTAACTTCTTAGATCAAGTTCGTTAAGCTATTTTGTAAACAGGTTGGACAAATAGCCGAGATCGGTAATGAGTCTTAACTGAGAACTTTAATTAAAAATGATCTACGAGTAGTTTCAACTTAAATTAGTCATGTTTTTATATGATTTTGGCTCTGATACTTTTGTATCTCATTATCAAAATGGATAAATGATGCCATAGTTTTAATTATATAGCGGGACTTATTCGAGATAAAATTATTTAAAGGGTTACGATACCTTATACTTCCCGATGTTTCAAACGGGTTACACTACTTGCGGTCACAGGTAGATGAATGTGAGGTTAGTAACGCCTTTATGATGCGCGAGGGTAGTAGATGATATCCGTAACCTTTCAAATAATTTTATTGCGAATAAGTACCGGTATACAACAAAAAATTGGTGTAAAAGCGAAAGTTTAAAAACAAATGTGGAGGAACGGGTCAAATGTCCCTCCAACACAAAGGGAGAATCCTCCGACCAGGCGAGGTGATCATGCCTGGTCGGAGGTCGTCGGTCGGATGATGTTGGGATGTTGTATATATATGTTAATTGGCGCGAGAACTTCCATTGTGGGATTTAGGATTGGTAGTTTATTGTATTGTATCTTATATTCTCATATTGTACGTTGCTCCGTAGTTCAGTGTAAGTTCGGTAAATGGCACTGTAGTGTGCTTCTGTTTGCGTTGTATGTGGAAGTCGCCGCAATGCCCTATGAACAAGGAGTTTTTTTTCTTAATCTTTTTGTGTTATACGGCGACAAACCTCGTGGGAAGTGACTACTGTCATGCATGGGTATCTATAACTCAAGACTCACAAGGGTGTTGGCATCCTCTGAGTTCTCCACCAAAATAAGAGACGTTGGCAACACTCGTATCAAGCCGGCCTGTTTGTAGCAAAGCATGATTCTTCCACGGTAATGAGAACAATTAAATAGACTTATTTTATTTATCAGTTACTGTTTTTATTCTTTTGTTACGTAGATTACTTGCCACGTGGGAAATAGATGGTTTCAAAACTTTTAAATAAATTTATCGCGAACGAGATCGGTTTTACCACAAAATTATTATTTAACGGTAGATTTTACTAAATTGATTAAATCTCAACAATATAATATTCAATTAAAATGCTTAAGGTTGTGTGCTACCCTTGAAACTGATAATGAAAAATGTTCTTCACAGAATTATTTGTATAAGGATTAGGATTGGAATTATTAAGATCTCTGGCTCAGTAGTTCAGAATCACTAAACCAACAAGCTCATCAAATAAATATCTATACTTACAATATTATTAAAAAAAGGTAAAGTTTGTGAGTTTGTAGCTCTTTCTAGATCGACGGAACTAATTGTGAAAATTCTTTTACTAATAGAAAGCCATATAATTTGTGAGTTTCATAGGCGCTTTGTATTAACCCAAAAAATGATCCTCGCGATATCCGACATACACGCGGGCAGAGTCGAGGGCAAAAGTTAGTTTATACATACTTAGCGAAATATAAAATGAAATCCACCGATACTATTTATTTACCACAGCAACCACTATACTGTTGACGAATGTGGTCTAATGTAAACAGGGTATTTGCGGGTCAAATGCAAAATCGGCTCTAGGTAAATTTGCGGTATGAACTGGATATTTACTATCCAGTTCAAGTACAACTACCTAAATGTAACTTAGTAGTTACATTATATTCATGTTGTATCGTTCTATATATAATATGGAGCATTAATTTTAGTCGATTTCAGTATAAGACTGAATTTGTAAATAGTTTTGGTATTATAATAATATGCTGTTTTAGTTATCTCTATATTTTAATGGATGAAACAAAAACTTTTTATGAAAATTATACAAACGGATGAATCTTTTTATGAAATTTTGGTCGAGTATGTAGTAGGTGCACTCTCTGTTCCATCACTCTCACAATCCGATGGGACCACTATCCGACGAAACTTAGGAAAGGTCAGGCCCAGGACCGATGGCTTTAGCACGTAAGCCATGGGTCTCTCTGAGGCACGGGATTTAAGTCCCCAACTGCAAAACTACTCGCTGTTATTGAGCATTTTTATAATCAGAAAAATTTAATAACACTTTTTTGTATCAAACCCGGGACTTCATGATTCGCAATCGCATGTACAAATCTACCGCTAAACCAATGGGGCAGATAACATAACAGCACATAGAAACAGTAAAAAATAAAAATAAAACTATCTCATTCGAATTTTATAATTACCTCCTGCTAATAAGTCATAACTTTTAATTAAAGTTCATACGCTTAGTAAATAAAACTACACAGGCAAGTGCTCAATCACAAGAGCAATAAACCTGTGTAAACAAAGCCTGAGGGGCGACCGTAGCGTGAGTGGAGTGAGCAGGAGTGCATTGTATGAGTACTAATTGAGGTTTTTATGCGGCAGTAGGCGGTACGGCCAATTATGTGCGCTATGCTTTACACTTGGATGTGTGTTACACCGACATGTAACGCTTTACAGAAAATAAAACCGGTATATTACAAAGTGATTAATATTGATGGCTCTTTTTTTAAAAAATAAATACTGCTATCACCTGTCAGTACTAACCAACCGTGTTTTTGGGTACAATTCTATCCTGTCCAATTCGAGGTAATTTTTCAACGTTATTTTTCTAAAAAACCTGATCAGTGCCAAAATTAGATAATCGGCTGTGAATTCACTTTTCAAATACATATTAATTTGTTATAAGCACAATTAGTCACTATAAAGCAGGTGTACATGGACAACAGTAATTTAACAATATGCAATCGTCTGCTTATTAGACCTATTCTATAACAAGAATAGTTTTTAAAACTATAACTCGACTACGTAATTTCTTTTGATGAAATTTGTTGACACCTCATTCATTAAAACCAGTTCAGTAGTTTAGACGCTGCGGTGGAACATACAAACATACATACACGGCGAAAACTATTACCCTACCTTTTGGTTTTGTCCTAGTGGGGTAAAAACCAATAAATATCAATCACTCAACTTATAATATGAAGATTGTCTAACAAACTTTGTTGTAGCAATCACTTTACAAATGACTTCATTGCTAATAATTAAATTGATTGATAAATCCACATGGACTACTATCACAGTGTAACTCCCAAAGTTAGGAAAAAGTTCGTTAAACTAAACATCTTTACTTAATAACAGCGAGACCTAACGAACTTAATAAATTCAATGTAAGGAAATTGGCCATCTGCCAAGAGCTGCAACTCACGAGACATTTAGTCCACGGCGACTAAGGTCTGCTTGTTAGTGAATAATTATTTCGTCATACTACCTACCATTTTATGAATTTCGTGAAAGATTAATGTTTCTACGAGTAGGCCAAACTTACTCTTCTAAAGAAAGACATGTGGAAGAACTGGTGTCATGTCACTCCAACACAAAGAGAGAATCCTCCGACCAGGCGAGGTGATCATGCCTGGTGAGTGGTGGGCCACTACCCAACGGTTGATGTTGGGATGTTGTATTTATGATAATCGGCGCGAGAACTTTTATTGAGCGATTCAGGATTGGTAGTTACTTCTTTTCCTTCGTTACTCCGTAGTTCCACGTATATTCGATAGATGGCGCTGTAGTGTGTTTCTTTTGCGTTGTATGTGGAAGTCGCCACAGGCCTAGGTCCATTAGTAATCTATTAGGTTGTTAATGGTACAACTATTAGATTTAGGAATAAAACCATTCTAAGACAAATTTATTAAGGTAGGTACATTTATGTAATTAGTGTTTCGGTGGTAGAGCATTTACTACTCAAGTGGAGGAACAGAAGTCAAATTACTGCTTTATACAAGTATTTGTATATAAACTAGCTGCGCCCTGCGGCGTTACCCCGGTTGTTGTAACTCTACAACAACCGCTGGGAACGACGCAGAACGAAGACAGTCTACAATAAAAGTAGCCTAAGTTACTCCTTATATTATCAGCTAGTGATAGTACCATCAAATTCGGTATAACCGTTCCAGAGATTAGCTGAAACAAACAAACAGACAGACAGCAGTGATTGTAATATGATTTCATACGCATTTAGTGAAAAGCTGTTAATTTGAAATAACAAATAGACACTTCCATTTTATTCATTTCTATCGACATTTGCATTGGTCTAGGGATTTTAGAAGTCAAAGAAAGATATACTGAACCCAAAATTTAGATATGAGTTTCCAGTATTGAAATTCCCTCCAATTTTGAAGTAAAATTGAAGAGTATCAAAACAATTATAACTCTACAAATATACAACGATACATTTTACACATAATTCGGTGTAATAAACGGTCTTAAGTCAACACATTATAATTATAGATATTTATATCACATCTGGGTAAGGATTTTCAAAACCCACACTCTATTTCCGGACTCAAATGAAAGACTCGCCTTACAAGTTTGAAATTAACTCTTTAGAAATTGTAGGGTTTTTAATAATTGAAATACTTGGGGCGGACTAGTTCGGTGAACAAAGCTGCTAACTGGGTTGGAAACGCATGTTTAAATTGAGTATTTAAGCTTAGAAGGCGGTTTGTAGTTTCAAAGCGGGGATAATGTATTCATGTATTCAAGATGTATGAGGTTAGAAGTATTTGCTAATTTAAGTTTTAGTGCTGAGAGAGAATAAATAATTTGAGTACGTCCAAGTCTTGGGAGAATAATTTTTAATTATGTTATAAATGTAGTTGGTAGTCGTTGTAGTTACAACATCTACATTCTACATCATTGTCATTGAGAGAAAAAAAAAACAATTTCTTTTAAATACAACTCCCGCGTTAAGATTATACATCCCGTGCCGCGAGGGATTTTACAAACATACATGAATCGGACACAAAGAACACACAGACTCAGAACAACAATTTGTGGATGACAAAAAGTGTTGTCCTGTGTAGATTCAAAATCAAAATCATTTATTCAACTAAGACACCAAAGGTAGTAGAGCCACACTGGTTTCAGCACGAAAGGGCCGGCTCGACTGGGGCGGTACTACCCTCACACAGAAAATCAACGTAAAATGACAGTGTTCGTGCTGTCGTTTTTCGTTGGTGAGTGCGCGACCGGAGGCCCAAATAGTCTAGTCAACAAGTTCCATACTTGTTGACTGGACTAAAAGATGCAGAAGCATCACTAGGCTGTCATGGTGTGGGTCCCCATGCTGCATTGTCTGCATTTGCACTGAGTATGGTGACCACCACTCTTGGATTTTGCTTATGCTTTCTATCAGGCAGAGTAGAGTTATTTTGGCGGGTCATACATAAAAAAAAGACACTAAGCGACATTTATGAACGTTAAATTGAAGCTACAGTTAAAAGTCATAGATCGACACAAACAGACGCCACAGCATTTACTGGATTAACAAGGTAAATTAGATGAAAACACCAAAATCTACTGCCTGCTTGGGTCGATCTATAACTTCCAGTTTCTAAAATGCGTGAAGCCTTTTGAAAAGAATACTAGTAAATAATTTGAACCGACAACTAGAGAATAGGATTTTGAACCTACAACACTTGGAGAAGCAGAAAGTGGCGTTGCGACTGCTTAAGCCACTAGGCTAACCGTGCAGTAAAAAAAGCCTTTTCCTCTCTGTATTGTACCTAGTACAATAGAAATGCGCCTGTTGTTCAAGTGGTTTGTGATCCTGACTACTGACCTGAACCCCTTGGGTACGATTTACACCCAGACAAATATTGTGCGACGAGGGACTGAGTATTATTTTTATATTATACGTTTTTAAGGGAATAGGTATATTTATTTCGAAATAAAATATTTAACTTGCTTTTCTAGCCAAGTTGACATTCTACAAATATAAATGTTATTACAAAACCAACAAATGTATGGAAATGACGTCATTTCAACTCTAATGCACGTGGTCAAAAGAAAATATTAGACAATAAATAATAAATAAATAAATATTTTGGACATCTAACACAACGCCACCCAGTGCCAAGCTAAGCAGAGCTTGTGTTATGGGTACTAGACAACTGATATAAATACATATATACTTTTTTTGTAAATACATACATATTATACATAGAAAACACCCAAACTCCGAATCAAATATTTGCAGATCATACAAACATTTGGTGCGACCCGGGAATCGAACCCGAGACCTCAAGCACAGCAGTCGCTTACACTACCACTTACGCCACCGAGGCAGTCATAATAATACAAGATTTATTACAATTACCGATTTTATACCGTGGGAGAGCCACGCTTCGGCATGCATGGGCCGGCTCGACCGGAGAGATACCACGGCCCCACAGAAAACCGATGTGAAACAGCGCCTGAACTGTGTTTCACCGAGTGAGTGAGGATACCGTAGGCCCATTGGTCTAGTGGTTTAACGGTCGCCACGCCGTTTCCTACTTCGCCATGTGTTGTGGATTGAAATCCTACATGGGACAATACTATATTATGTGATCCACAAATTGTTGTTCTGAGTCTGGGTGTTCTTTGTGTCCGTTTCATGTATGTTTGTAAAGTCCCCCGCGATACAGGATTTATTCCTAGTGAGGGAGTTGTCCTAAAAAGAAAATTATGTATAAGTAATAAAAAGTAGAGTCTGAAACGAATTGCCATCATGAACAACAGCCTTTCACAGTTCACTGCTGGAAATAAAGCTCTCTCTCTCTTTCGAAAGGAGGTTTAGTCCTACTATACCACGTTGGCCAGATGGGTTGGTATAGAGCCTGTTTCAAGTATCCTGCCGTCTCTTTCCGCCATCGTCCTGCGCGACAGCAGTTTTATCCCCATCACTTAGATGGCTGGCAGTCCATGGCATGCGGTTTTCTAGGAACTTTATGCCTCGCACAACAAAACTGTGGAATAAACTGTCGCCTGCAGTATTCCCGGACCAATACGACCTTCAAACCTTCAAGAAAAGAGCGTACTCCTTCTTAAAAGGCCGTCAACGCACTTGTGACGCCTCTGGTGTAGCGGGTGTCCATGGGCGGCGGTAATCGATTACCATCAGGCGATACGTCTTCTCGTTTGCCCGCTATTCAATAAAAAAAAAGTACGTGTGGCACTCGGGGACTGCCGCGGTAAAGCTATTGCATAGAATTTTTTATCAACTTATGCAATTATAATTATTTATTTAATTTTTAACCCCCGACCAAAAAGAGGGGTGTTATAAGTTTCACGTGTCTGTCTGTCTGTGGCACCGTAGCTCCCGAACGGATGAAGCGATTTCAATTTAGTTTTTTGGTATGAAAGGTGAGTTACATGCGAGTGTTCTTAGACATGTTTTATGAAAATCGGTTGAGCTGTTTAAAAGTTAAGTGGGGAAGACTAACCGAATGTCTGCAAAAATATCATCGAGTGGGGTCTCAAATGAAAGCGCATAACGTGTTTTTTACTTTTTAAAGGGAACTTAGGTTATTATGTCGGGGGCTTTTTGAAATTTTGAGAATTTATTACTTATGCAGTATGTATAATATTGTGAATGAAAAATACTAAACTATATAATTAGTACCAAAATCGTCACTAGATGGTGTTGATCACTTTTTTAAGTAGCGATATGGTTTCGTTACACAGCATACACAGCTTTTTGACATTTTGAGAATTTATTACTTATGCAGTATGTATAATATTGTGAATGAAAAATACTAAACTATAAAATTAGTACCAAAATCGTCACTAGATGGTGTTGATCACTTTTTTAAGAAGCGATATGGTTTCGTTACACAGCATACTATAAGAGGTTTAAACTATTCCTGATAAATGTCTTCGTCATTGAACGGGTTCCTCCTTTTTGGAAGTCGTTTAAAAAAGGAGTCATGAGGACTGTCCACAGAAACGAAAACTTATGACTATAAACACACAGTTGTTATTTACGCCTCAGTGGCGTAGTGGTATCTTAAGCGACTTCCCGGGTCCGGACCAAATGATTGTATGATCTGCAAATATTTGTTTCAGAGTTTGGGTGTTTTTTATGTATGACATGTATCCATTTACAGAAAAGAAGTGAGTGCTTATATACCATGTGTCCCAAAATTCAACGATAAGCGGGCGCCAAAAGGTAGACCTGCTCATGAGTACATAAGGAAAAATAATAAATAAAATATACCTAGTTTTTTTTTAGTTACAAGAAAAATTTAGAATTTCTTTGAAAATTTACACCCTTCATGATATTTTGAACGACCACGATGACAATTTTTGTGTAACGTTTTTTGTGTAAAAACTGCGGGCAATTTGGTGTTTTTAAGAGTTGTGGTGAATAGTAGCACTATTTAGGTACAAGATAAAAAAAAAATCTTAAGCATATTTGAGAAATTGTCATCGTGGTCGTTCAAAATATCATGAAAGGTATAAATTTTCAAAGGTATAAATTTTCAAAGAAATTCTTAATTTTTATTGTAACTAAAAAAAAAACTAGGGATATTTTTTTATTATTTTTCCTTATGTACTCATTAGCAGGTCTACCTTTAGGCGCCCGCTTATCGTTGAATTTTGGGACACCCTGTATATATCAGTTATCAAGTAGCAATAATCAAAGCCCTGCTTAGCTTGGGACTAGATGGCGTTGTGTGTTAGATGTCCGAAATATTTATTGATTTATTTCAAACTTGTGAATTAAAACCGTAGCATTTATCTGGTTCTGACATCTATCGGCACACGTCATGTAACCATGTCGATGACGACTAACATGAATCTAGAGTAGATTGATGTGTCTTGCTTATGGAAGTTGTCAGTTCAAAAAATATTTTCACTCGCCAGTTATTAGAATTCACAAACTTTTCATAAAGCAATAAACACAACAAAAGTGAATGATAGTACTTCAGGCGACCCGGGCCGGCAGTTACACCGTAGCGGGGACCACAATACCGTCATATTATATTCGTCCCTGGGGTGGAATTGTTCGGTGTTGTTGCACTCTCAACTACGATGCACAATTTACGTTCGTTTACTTTTTACTTAGTATTTTGTTGTTGATGGGAATGTTAACTACGGGTGATAGTTATTTAGTTAAATTTATGATAGTTGTAGTCGTGTTTAAGAATACTGATCACTATCCTTAATTTATATCAAGAGTGTAATAAAATTAGACCGAGAAAGCAATCTATACAGCGGCATTGGAAAGAGGAGGGAATCTTAAAACAACCTGCACCAACTTGTCTCGCCAGGGTGTTATAGCAGGAAAAGCCCCCTTCTCTTTTTTCGCGTCGTCCTCCTGTGTCCCGGTGGACTTTACACCCAGACTCAGAACAACAATTTGTGGATTACTCAAGGTGTTGTCCCATCTGGGATTTAAACCCACAACACTTGGCGCAGTAGAAAGCGGCGTGGCGACCGCTTAAACAACTAGGTCAACCGTGCAGTCACCGTGCAGGCAGGAGATGTATATGTCTATATGTCTTAAAGTGGTGAGCAGTGATGTTATAAATATAAATGTCTTCCATATAATAGTGAAACAAAAACGTACTGCAATAGCATACCAAACTATGAAGTAACTGCTATCGCGATATGAAAAATTCTCAAGTCGATTAGCAAATATAAAAGTTGCCAGCATCAACTGTTGACTTACATACATGTGTTACTTTTAGTTACAGGTGTCAATAGGGAATAGTTACCTTGCCTGTAGTCATTTGTCATACATTTTTTAAAATGTATGGGCCTGCCAAAGTCACTATACTCTGCCTGATGGAAAGCATAAGCAGAATCGAAAAGTGGTGGTCACCATGCTCACTGCGAATGCAGACAATGCAGCATGGTGACCCACATTATGGCGGCACAGTGATGCTTCTGCATCATTGGGCCTCTGGTCTCGCACTCACCAATGAAACACGAAAGTACGAATGCTGACATTTTACGTTGGTCTTCTGTGCGAGGGTAGTACCGCCCCGGTCGAGCCGGCCCGTTTGTGCTGAAATCAGCGTGGCTCTACTACCTTGTATTATATTGTATACATAATACATATTTATCAAGTTCACAAGAGGGAAAAGTTTTGATGAATAAATTTCTGACAATAATTTAATAATTATTGGTATTTATATATACAAAAGTTTTAGTTCATTAGAAAAGCAAAGCATATATTAATTACATTAAATTAAACGTCTCGGTACAAGTCAATTCAATACAATACCAGTCAATATCTTATGAAGCTATATAAATACTTATTTTACTAAATTATTAGTCTTTAAAATAAAATGCAAGCTAGAAAAAGAATTTAAACATTTATAATTTTTAAGTTTTAAAAAGTTGTTTTTGTTTTCCTGTACCCAATATTACCACTTACTTTTTTAACAACGTCATTTGTGCAATAGCCTACATAAAAATACAAATATTTTGAAGTATCCTCGCACTTTATAGCGCTATGACCTTAAACCGGCCCCTCTAACATCCTGTTTTCTTTTAATTCTCGTCGCAATCATAAAAACAAGATTACGGAGACTATCTCAACTTTAAACAAGGCTTGTCCGATGAAATTCGTAACACAAATATATTTTTTACATCCAGGGTGACAACAAGGCATGGTTGTAATAGAGTTGACAGTAAAAGTTATGAAGAGAACGGCGTCTCAGCGGCGCCTCTCCGGATATCAGCCTCTCCCCACCACTTTTCTTCAACTCCCTCCCTTTGGCGGATACGGGCGTACCGATAGCAGATAAGTTTTGCTTTATTTGCATATAGTGTTGGCGATTTTATTGAGAAAGTATTCCCAGAGAATAGGTTCTGGTTTTTGTAAAGTAGATCGTTTTTATAATGTCAAACATTTTGCTTTATGCTGATGTGAAGCTGTATTTGTCATTGATATAAATTCAAAGTTTCGAAATCGCGAACTTGAAATAACCTATTTGATATATTAATGTTTTAGTGGTCCCAGATTTTGGTTATCAGTCTTTTCTTATCGAATATTTGTTGATTTTGACTTTATTACTTTTTTTTACTTTAGAGCCACACTTAAAATATACTGAAATATTGTTGATTTTACTTATAAATAGTCCCCATTGATAAGTAAAATCAACAATATTTTGATGCTGATATGAAAATGAAAATTGATTGCAGTAGGTATTTAAATTGATAATTATACTCATAGTTTAATGATAAAGGATTTGGCGTCTAAATTATTGAAGTCATAGAAAAAAGTATAATGTTTTGAACAATATATTTAACATTAACTCGTCTGATTCTCCAAAACTGAAAAGAAATTTTTATTATACAAAACCAACATCTATTAATTAAAACTAAATAATTATTATAGTGTTGCATCTTTGAAAGCAGTGTTTTAGAGGAATAACTTTTAAAATAGTATAAGGTTTATAGAATTATTACTGTCAATTAGAATTTAATTACTTTACTAATTTAACATATTATGCTGACGGTACCTGTAGAGAACTCATTCTAAAGATCTTCCGATGAACTCAAAGAAAACTTATCCGTAGAAGCGAGCCAGTCATTTATTTTTATCCGGTCACTATTGTTTAGTCATTTCTCATTTCGGCCTTTTTATGTTAGTTGAGAGGCCTTGTTGCGTAATTTATTATATTTTGCAACTGTATTAGACTAAGTGTGGCGCCTATAGCGGAGGAGGGTTCATTTGCTCATAAAATCGAACCGTTTTGTTTATGTAATACTGTTTCATGTATATTTATTATTTTAAAGACCTTGATTTCTCAATAAATTAGTTTTCATTTTAACAAAAATAAAGTGATTTTTTATGCTTAAAATCAAACTTTATTCACATTTATGGTCAAGCCGATACATTTATACCGAAGTATGGACAGAATAAGCTAAAAACTTAGATCCAAAATTTACTAATCTATACTAATATTATAAACGCGAAAGTTTGTAAGTATGGATGTATGGATGAATGTTTGTTACTCTTACACGCAAAAACTACTGAACGGATTTGGATGAAACTTTACAGTAATATAGCTTATATATCAGAATAACACATAGGCTACTATTTGCCGCGATAACCGACATATTCGTGGGCGGAGCCGCGGGCAACAACTAGTAAAAATATAATTTGACGTATCACATACACGAGTTTGATACTAAATTAGCCAGAGCATATTCTATAGTTACCGTGTTTACATACGTCTAATGTATAATTTACACCCAAATAGAATAAATTACCATATGTACCCATCATACAATTAATTATTAAAATGTACATCAATTAAATTAAAAATCTTTTTAAAAACAAGCTTTTACTAGAATGCCTCGAGATTAATCAAACGTGTCCAAACTTGATGATGTTGCGACGTTTCCTTACATAGTTCCTATGGCCACCTTCCAGCTCCAGCATCAGATCAGCTCCCTGTCATTATAATATTGTATTGTCACGCTGTGTTGCAAAATTTCAGCAAAATCACAAATCACATACATTGTAAGTTAATAATAAAAATAAAAAAAACTTGTAACTTGTAAGGAACGGAATGTTATTAGAGTTTGACAGATGTCATTATCCATAACTCCATACTTATATTATAAATGCGAAAGTAACTCTGTCAGTCTGCTCACACTTTCACGTCTAAGCCGCTGCGCCGATTTCAATGAAATTTTTCATTGAGATACTTTGATTCTTGAGGAAGGACATAGGTCACTCTTAACTCTGACAACTGACAAAGACGGGGGTGGAGCCGCGGGCAAAAGCTAGTCATATTTAAAACGGATTGTTTCAAAACGCAGAACATTGTGTAATACGTCTGCAACTATAAGATTTAGAAAAACCTCAACGTGTAAAACTAACAGAATAAATAGTAACATTGAAGATAAATAAAAACAATACATTATTTATCTTGGGCGGGAATAGAACCTTCGTCTTATCAGTCAGGACCATTAACCACGAAACGAACGGGCCGTAGTCGAAAGTTTTTAATTATAACTGAAGAACTGTATTACAAGTTAAGACCTTTGAGGGGTCCGCAAATGTAGGCCGGCCAAAGACTCGATATACATTTACCGATATAAAAAGGTAGCAAATATTCGAAGGACTGTACCTGCTTCGCACTGGCCACTAATGAAACACCATTTATCATTCTGACTGCCAAATAAAAGCTTGGAGTGCGGTGTTGGATCAAGTTAGAGGAGCAAGCTATTTAATTTTTATTAATACGCTAACAGTTACAGCTTTGAAACCATTTAATATTGATTACCTTTGAATGGTTCTAGCGCATAGGAATCTGGGTACATCATACAAAGACTTGAAACAAATAAATCTTTCTTAAATAACCTGAATATCAGATTCAACTTTTATTAGGACATACTTTTATCCAAAATAGTTAAGTATATAAAAGAGAATAAATAGACTTTATTTTAACATAGTGATTATCACGAAGGCTGTTTGCAATAATGAGGTTATAAGATCATACTGTACTGATTGCTGCCCAGCATACGCTGAAGTACTGCCCTGCATGGGAGTCCAAGCGTCGAGACCTAGTCGGACAGATCGGACAAAACCTGTCACTGCCAGCATTGATCGCGGCAATGCAGGCGAGTAGTGAGGGATGGGAGGCCCCGCGGTCTCCTTCTGTGAAGACGTTATGCTTCAGAAAGGGTCCGCAGAGCGGGATCGGGAAAGCGCCGATCCCGCTCGCAGGAGACGACGAAGGGGACGCGGTAGAGGCCGTTAGCTACCCAATCGTCGCTAAAGCGTCGTTGTGGCCACATCTAGGGGCGATGTGACCGCTGTAAACGGCTCGAAACCGGTGACACCCCGGTGCGGCCGGGAGGTGTCTAAGCCGGGTCACTGTTTTGACTCTTACTGTGTAACCGCCCCGGGGGTGACTATGGTTACCCCAGGATGTACTTCAATCATGAGGTACGGCAGGGGTACGACAGCAACCGCTGATGCATTTCTGGAGCTCCTCCCGACTGCTGAGGTAGGCAGTGGCGGGGTTTAGTGGGTAGACAGATTCGTCCGGAATACCACACACGTCCTTTGTGTGTCACCCCCCACGGAGGGTATGGTGCAAAAAGCATTCCCCGCGTAAAAATAAGATATAGATCGTTTTTATGAGGCGTACATAAATCAACTTAGCATTTTATATATACAGATTATACAGTATACAGGTAATATTTATTTGAATAAAGCAAACTGGTGTTAGTTACACTATTTAGAACTCAAGAACAGCTGGACCAATTTTTATGATTTTTGTGTTTATGTACAGTAGATGTTGGATAATGATATTCATCAATAAAACAAAAAATATCGATAAAGAAACAATCTGCATAATCATCGAATGTTAGACGAAACGAACTCCGCCAGGTCAGCTAGTAGTTTACGTAACTAGTGGTGTTTATAATGTTTTCAGCAATTAATTCGCAATTAATTCTGTAATAAATGCTACTTTCTGAACAAAATCGCTTATCTTTTATCACTTAAATTGAAGCAACAATTCAGAGTGCTCGCAATAACTTTAATTAGAGCTAGGGCAAAGAAAACAGTCCGGAAAGGTGGACTCTCATAAAAAGCTCGATTTCACTAGTGATGACAGGTAAAATTAGTTAATATACTTGCTATTTAAATATTCTAATTAATTAACCATGTTTATCCTTAAATAGGTTATGGCAAACGTAGCTGTCGATGGGTTGTTACTATACGTGTATACATCGATGTTCTGTATCTTTAAATTATTTAAATTTTTACAAACTTACTACCTATTAAGGGCAGTTCACGAATCAGAAGGGGACCTTGGCAAGGTTTTTCGCGTCGAATCTTTTTTTTTTTTTTTTTTTTATATATTTGGCCCGCCAAAATGACTCTACTCTGCCTGATGGAAAGCATAAGCAGAATCCAAGAGTGGTGGTCACCATGCTCACTGCGAATGCAGACAATGCAGCATGGCGACCCACACCATGGCGGCCTAGTGATGCTGCTGCATCTTTTAGTCTAGTCAACAAGTATGGAACTTGTTGACTAGACTAATTGGGCCTCCGGTCTCGCACTCACCAACGAAACACGACAGCACGAACGCTGTCATTTTACGTTGATTTTCTGTGCGAGGGTAGTACCGCCCCGGTCGAGCCGGCCCATTCGTGCTGAAATCAGCGTGGCTCTACTACCTTTTAAAATCTCTTTCTACAATCGCAAACGCTTTCATTCTCTTGCATTATGGCTAATTTTATGTAATGACCACGTGACTTAGCTTTATTTATTTATTTGTATAAAGTACTACCACATCATACATATTAAACTTTTACAACTAAATATAATGTTACCTGTGGGTTTGTATCTGACATGTATGACAATTTCGGTGTACATAGCATTTACTTCAATATGGCAACAGCGATCTACTCGAAAATAAAATAACTAACTAAATTTACTACTACTTACTATTCTTTATATGACTGGACATTTTTGTTATTTCAGCTTTAAATACATCATACGACTGGCTAAAGATATCAATGTCTGGATTATGAGTTTAGATATTATTATATCGTTTAAGGATTCTATTGATGGGTGATTGTTGACCTAAATTAGTTATTAAAAATTGCGTGTAGAATATTTAAAAAAATTGATGTCTGGGATAACAGTAGGGAATATTTAAAGATATTTTTTCTATTATACTATTACACTGTATACGGTTATTGATTACTTTATGAAGAAAACATAATTTCAAAATACGTCTGCGATTGTAAAGAGTGGTCATGTCAAACTTGGATAGCCGTTGGTCATAAGGACTCCTATGGGAGAAACCATAGTTTTAAGATAATGTAGTTCCCATTTCATTTTTTAGATGTGAGTGTGTGTATACGGGTAAAGGTCTTCAATAAAACGTACATTCATGTTTGTACGCAGCACTTGGTGTACAAATCAGACTTAGAGTTTTATGGATTTCATAAATAAAATACGTTTAAACAATTTTTTATCTATTATAGAATAATATATACCTATTATAAAATACTAAATATACGATAGCCACTGGGCAGTATGAGTAAAATACTTCAAGTAACGTACATACAAGTTTCGAAGGTTCGGAAATAAGTCTTACACTTTTCTGAATTTAATTAATAAAACATGTTTAAACTACACTAATCCGCCATTATTTACACAATCTTAACGACAAAAACACACAACAAATAAAAATAAACTCCGATACATTTTCACTTTTCCTATGTAATGTATTACTAAAGTTTTGCTAACACTATAACATAAGTCGGAAGCGGACCCTTGTTATTATGGCTCGATTATTGGCAACCTTCAATATGGCAGCCGGTCACGTGGGGCACAGCCGGCGCCTTCCGCGTGACCTGTCCGGGAATCGAACTTCAGAATGTGAGCAAAAATTATATAAGAAGAGGGTGTTGAATTACGGTGCATGACTTATGAGCGAGGAACAGAAAGTAGCTTAAGATCTTGAGTTAAATGACTTCACGACTGCGGTCAAATCGTCGTTTCCTACTAGGTGTTTGGCGTTCGATCCCTATAGAGCAGCCCACAAATTGTTATTCTAAGTCTGGGAGAGCTTTGTATCCGTAACTAGTGTAACTACATCTGAATTTAAATAATATTAGATTTCTAAACATTTTAATAATTCATACTATTTTAGTAATAAAATGTATTTGGCTAGATTCAGATTATTTATTTAGTAATATTGTTCTAAAGCTTCTGTGTTAATTACATAATTTGTTTTCTTGTTTACAGAGGTGGTATTAACTACTCGAGTTATTTTGTGTTAGGGCTGCCACGCCTAACTACTTGTAGGTTTGCTACGAAAACAAACCGGAATGTCTTAGACTTTAATAATTGAATATGTATTGTATGGTAGTTCTCACATGTGCATTCGGGGAAGTTAAACTATTTTCAGAACCTAAAAACTTGTCACGCCATTGTCAGGATGACATAGATGAGACAGATCGGAAGATTGCCCAAAATACACATTTATATTTTCAATCACTGTAATAATGAATTGTGTTTTATTCAGCATCTAGACAGCATCACATTAGATCGGTATAGCAAAGCAAGAATCAAAGTCATAGACATAACTCACTTAATAAGCATACTGAAGATGCAATAGACTAGATATATTTGCCGGTTGTCGTTGAAGCAAACGTGCCTCAGAGTAGAGACCATTGCTCTCCATTAAATTGAAAGTCTTCCGTTTAAATATAGACTGACAATTAGAGACACCTACCTAGTGGCAAGTAGCTAGGGTTGCTTGGCTGTGGAAAGTGCATGATGAATCAATCCTTTGTTCAGAAATAGACTCCAATAGGTCAATGTATTAAACAATATGTAGTGAACTTTTCGTTCATTGCAAAAATATCTATATTTTGTTATTTATTTTTTATGGAATAGGGGGCAAACCAGCTGACATATCACCTGATGGTAACCAGAGGCGTCTCAAGTGCGTTGCCGGCCTTTAAATTACACCTTTAACATTTAAACAGTCTTGAAGTCAGTGTACACAGTGGCTTATTGTTCTGAAACAGATTGTAAATAGAAAGAAGTTAAAAAATACTCACAGAGAGTTACTTATATTAATAGTCCCGATAGATATTCATTCCCAGAACTGAAAAAAAAAGTCCACAGTAAAGCAGATGGCAATACAATATAATTTAGACCATAAAAAGAATCTACATGATCCCAGAATACGAGATTAACTCAATTTGGGAACCTGTGCGCTACGATTACAATTTGCCATTAAACAACAATTGTATGTTTGCCTAAAATTATTATTGTTACAACTATGTGCATGCTCAAACATATTGTTCAGTTTTCTTTTTATGTATATTTCTTTCTGCCCATTGTACTTACTCTTACAATATGTAATGTTGTACTATTTACCGAAATAAACATTTATTATTATTTATATTTGACGTACGTGACAATTTTCTAGAAAGATTCGAACAGCGACCACTACTTTTATACAGTCTGAAACTCTTACACCGAAGGGAATGTTCACGATAAAACATAATTTACAAAAATCACAACAAATCAGAAGTGAAACGAAAAGTTTCCATACAAAGTACGCAAGAGTTCGCAAGAAGAGCTGATTTTAGATTCGCCAAAGAAAATTTCCTGCATTAAGGTCAACAAATCACTTTGATGCCAAAAAAGTAAACTGAGAAACGAAAAAACCGCTGATAGTATGTAAACGAGCTAGCTCATAAATAAAGATGTGAAAAGTTAGCGTTTAGTTCTTTGCCGTATGATTCATGGTGGAGTGAGCAATCAAACTTAAGGACGCCTACGATATATCGAAGGCCTTTACACGAGTGAAAATAAACGCAGGATTTGGCGTTTTCTTTTAAAGACCTTGCGAAGTTTCTGCCTTATGGTAAAATAGCTTTATATAGGCACAGAAAAAGGTACAGGAATTGAATGTGTCTTCAAATTTTTTTACTTGGTGATCTGATCAGCACAACCAAAAGAGGTAAAATTCACCTCAAATTTTGTCTGAAAATTGTTTTGTAGAAGTAAAACTGATCTTGAATAGTCATTTCTCACAGCTGGGCCATTAGAGCTTCGTGACACACTAATATATATGCAGTAATGAATAAAAAAAAGGTAATCAAATATAATTACAATTAGGTCACTATCATACCGTAATTCTCAACTATTTTTAAATGATTACTAGACTTACTTAACTATGGCATTGAAGTTTAAATTAATAATGTAATTGCAGTATGTCACCTTGTCCATTTACCACTTGTTACGTCACTTCTACGCGTCTACGACGTAGGCCGTCTACGAGAGTCTGTGAAATGACTTAGTGCGTTGTTGTTGAATTAAGTAGACACTTGGGAAAAGTGGTAAATTAACGAGTTTTTTTTTAATATTCTAAAATATGTATATGTCCATGTCTTAATATGTGAAGAGGATTATTAGTACACATTTGTTTAATATCTCGAGAATAGAGGCACATGTTTTAATTTATAAAAACAAAAAATAACGATGAAATTGAGAACCTCCTCCTTTTGGAAGTCGGTTAAAAACTGGTACGTTAGATCTATAAATGTTATTAAATTAAATGATTATACAAAAAATGACTAAAAAAACTTTACATCTTGACCTGGCATGGTACCAGAAGTTTGTACAATGATAGTTCAAGTTATACTGGTCAAAATATAAAGCAAAATATTTAAAAGTTATCGAATGATTATTGAAATCCAACCAACAGGCGAACTCTAATTAAAATTAATCGTTCCAAATATGGAAGGACATTTAAATCGTGTATTTTCCGTGAAGGCTTTCTGGAAAATTAGAATCGATTTGGCAGTATCAAATCAAAACTCTCAAGTTACAAAACAATTTGGGTTTTGAGTGACACTAATTATTGTAAAACTGAAAAGTTTGTTCGACTGAAAGTGCTAATCTCAAGAACTTATAGTTCAATTCGAAAAACCTTTTAGTGTTATAAAGCATATTTATGGAGGTAAGATGTTATACAAAATGTAATCTGACGACCTAGAGAAGCTCGCGGGAAACCGTTGGATGAGGGCAGCATCAGATCGGTTATCGTCATATGTATTTTTAAGCAAATTTTGCCAAAGTTGCAACATTAATACTGACTGCCTCGTTGGTCTCGCGGTTGGCGTGTGCAACTGATGATCATGAGGTCTCGGGTTCGATTCCCGGGTCGGACCAAATATTTGTATGATCTACAAATATTTGTTTCGGAGTTTGGGTGTTTTCTATGTATAGTATGTATGTATTTACAAAAAAAGTATATATGTATTTGTATCAGTTGTCTAGTACCCATAACACAAGCTCTGCTTAGCTTGGGACTAGATGGCGTCGTGTGTTAGATGTATGAAATATTTATATTTATTTATTTATTAAGAATTTGGAATCTCAAAAGTATATACACCACCGGCATAAATACATAGGTGTAATTGGAAGATGTGGTGGCCTGATTCTCACTATCCCACAGCTCACAAGTAGGTTCAAATTTATGAATGTTAAATGTAATTTAGTAACGCAAGAAGCCATTCGATACGGGCAGCACAGGGTTGGTTGGGCGTCTTTTGGATGAAATAAATAGGTTATTTGGCTCATTATTTTTACTACTGACGCCGACTATTGGTGGTTTTCAGTACCAATAGTTTAAAGACGATATTGTTTTAAGATTAGCTATGGTAATATGGCTCTTCCTTTTACTTGTTCAGAGCGGACTGTCTAATATTTTCATAACGTTGAAAATATAAATTCAGATCTCTTATAATCAGTGTGTAACGTGGTAGATATATATTAGACGGTATCATTTATTAATAATCGATTATCTTCGAGTTATCTTCCGTAATTTAAATCACCTTATTCCGTTCCAGGGCTATTGAAGTGCTTAGTCGCTGTTAATTTAATTATAAATATATGATTTAACTCAAATACCCGCAATCACCTTATGTGATTGCGGATTCAATAATTTTGTGTATATTTTTCTTTAACTGAGTTATTGTGAAGCGTCTGTAAACGTGCAGCGAATGCCTAAACGGGTATTCGTTGCGCGTTTCGACGCTGTGTGTGGTACCCTACTGTGGCCGCCTACCTTCTCCGCTTCAGGGTCCACCCTACGGGTTCGCATCCACCCTACGGGTTCGCATCCACCCTACGGGTTCGCATCCACCCTACGGGTTCGCATCCAACCCTACGGGTTCACGTCCACGTTACGGGTTCAAGTCCCCTACGGATACGAACCCATCCAACGGGTTACAAGTTCACCCCACGGGTACGAAGCCACCTTACGGCCAGCGGCCAGTCTGCGGCCAGAGCGTCGGGTGACTCCACTGTGCCGCGTCACCGACGAAGGGGCCACCACAGGCACGTCCTAAACCGTGTGCGACCCCGATTCATCAAAACCCTGAGACGAAATACCCGCGACCCTGTGAATTAAGCTACCGGAGCATTTCTTTCTTTTATTAAAATATATTAAGTGTTACAACAATTTCTTTCCTTTATTTTAAATATAGTATTGTAAATTATTACCTTCTTTTATTTCTAGTTAACCAGGGTAAAGGCTACAAGTGTTGATGTCATTCAGAAAGTAAAATACTTACTATATACTAATAGCTTCAGATTTATTAGAAAACAAGAATTATAAAGATATAATTTGAGTTATCTTGAGTTTCTTTTAATGTGTGGGCCTGCCAAAGTGACTAGAATCTAGAATCCAAGGATTTCTGCATTCACAATGAGTATGGTGACCACCACTCTTGGATTCTGCTTATGCTTTCCATCATGCAGAGTAGAGTCATTTTGGAAAACTAAAAAATAAAAAAATGCAACTATACAACATGGTGACCCACACCATTTCGGCCTAGTGATGCTTCTGCATCATTGGGCCTTCGGTCTTGCACTCACCGAAACACGACAGCATGAATGCTGTCATTTTAGATTGATCTTCGGTGTACGGGTAGCACCGCCACCGTGGTGCCTGAAATTAGTGTGGCTCTACTATTTACTATTTAACTTTATTAATATCTATACTAATATTATAAAGCTGAAGAGTTTGTTTGTTTGTTTGAAAGTGCTAATCTCAGGATCCGCTGGTCCGATTTGAAAAATTCTTTCAGTGTTGGATACTACATTTATCGAGGAAGGCTATATATCATTACGCTAAGACCAATAGGAGCGGAGCACCAATGAATAATGTTTCAAAAAGGGGGAAAAACGTCACGCTACGGGTAATAAGAGACGCAAACGAGGTTGCGTGGGACAGCTAGTATTAAAATAAAAACCTCAAAAAACGGTAGTTTTTATATGCGAGTATACAAGCTGAAAAAGTTTCACACAATACAACAAAAGTTAGACGAGAGAAAAATGTGTAGAAACTGTGTCATCATGAAATATTTTGAACTTGTTCAGATACCAGATACGAACTTGTTAAAGTACCAAAACTCAATAATACTTTGACATGTTCAGGAAATAAAAGGATTACGCAATATTTCACAGAGGGAACGAAACTTCATTGTATATACTTCACTCGGATGCAAATATATTATATTGGTTCAGACGTTATGGAAAATATAAGAAAGTTTTCTGGAAATAGCAAAAAAAAAACACTTCTAAGTTTAAATAGAACAGTTTATTACAATTTACCATGATTAAGTCACATTAAAGTCGGGGAATATTATTAGGTGGAGTTGATTTAGCCAAGCCAATCAAAGCTATCTCTAAATTCATTTCAAATACAAGTACACCTAATTATGTTTACGGAAATTTAAACCACTTGTGATCAATATATATAATAAAATCGTAACTGGTCGCTGTCTGTACATGGAAGATAAGGAAAACTAATAAAAAAACTATTATAGGCTTTATGAACGCAAAAGAACACAAAACAATGATTTTTAGTTTGTCTGATATTCTGTTGACGTGACGTGACGTTTGTGCACGCTAATCTAAGAAATGGATTAACCGATTAAAATGTGGTTTTCATTATTGCGTTGTGGTTTGCTTCACTTAACATTTAGTGTTTCCTTTCAATCGGTTTATAAATAAAACGTTATATCAGTCAGAAGAATCACCGTGATAACCGATCTTTACGCGGGCGGAGCCGCAGGCAAATGCTGGTTATTAATAAATATATAGCTTTAATATGCTTGACGTTTTAAGTAGGTTTCACTGGCCGTGCTGATAGAAGAACTAAAGAGTGCTTTAGTAAACATAATTATATACAATAGCTGTGCCCGCTACTTCGTACACGTGACGTTTGGATTTTCAAGTTATGTTTAATTTTTCTACCTTTAAACTTTCCCTGGACGTCAACAAACATTTCAAAACCAAAATCAGCTAAATCGGCCCCGCCGTTCTAGAGTTTTAGTGAGACAAACGAACAATAATTGATTTTTATATATAAAAAAGATGAAACTAAAAGTTGACTGTACGTAAGTTTGACTGCACGGTTGGCCTAGTGGTTTAAGCAGTCGCCACGCCGCTTCCTACTGTGCCAAGTGTTGTGGGTTCAAATCTCACGTGGGACAGCACTTTGTGTGATCCACAAATTGTTGTTCTGCGTCTGGGTGTTCTTTGTGTCTGTTTCATGTATGTTTGTAAAAGTCCCCCGCGACACAGGATGTATATTCCTAATGCGGAAGGTGTCTTTAAAAAAAAAGAAGTTTTAAGAAATAAGTTTTTTTTTAAAGTAAGCATGAAGCATCCACGAGGACTGTCGACAGAAGTGAAAACTTAGAGTTATAAGCAAATTTATGTTAAGTATATGTATTATAATATGTTTATATATACATCACTAATATTACAAAGGTGAAAGTAAGTTTGTTTGTTACGCTTTCACGCGAAATCTACTTAACCGATCATCATGAAACTTTGTACGCATATTCTTGGGGTAATAGAAGTAACATAGGATACTTTAATATATAATAATATATAAATGTAAGCGAAACCGTGGGCGAAAGCAAGTTTATAATAAGTTATAGTTAGAGTAAAAAAAATCGGACATCTAACACACAACGCCATCTAGTCCCAAACTAAGCAGTGCTTGTAGTATGGGTACTAGACAACTGATATAAATACATACATTTTCTTTGTAAATACATTCATATCATACATAGAAAATACTTCAACTTCGAAATAAATATTTCCAGATCACAATAAAGTTCGGTGCAACCGAACGGAACCCGCGATAAGATAAAGTGTTAATTCACTTGACAACGTCATTGATGATCTACATGAATTTATTCTGCACCCAAACTTGCCTATGGAAGCTTCCACTTCAAAAAAATATTTAAGTATTATATTCTAAATATAAAAAGGAAAAAAATAGCACAATATATCTAAGTCTCTAGCGAACCTATAAATCACTTTCCTATACACTTCAAAAACTACATATATAACAGTTTTCTCACTTCGCTGTAACCTCTATCCGTGAGCTCCTAAGGGAGCGGTGTACGTCTGTCGATTACACAGTTCGACACCATTTATTTTTTGCTTAAGGTTACTTTACCGAAACATTTCTTCGTAAAATGCTGGAAAAAGAAAATAGGTTTTTTTAATATCCTTAATTTAGTGGTCTCTGAAGTGACAATATGGATATTCTGGTTTGCAATCTCTTAGTCTCTTTAGTCTACTTCAGTCATGGTCTCGGCTCCCATTCCAATGCATCAGTGTCCCTTAAAATAGGTCTTTCTATTCATTTTCTTAATTTATACTCTTCATTTCGGACATCTCGGACATCTGATATAAATACTGAGTTACTTCTTTTTTCGTAAATACATAGGTATATCTTTTATATAAAATTTTCGTGTCACAATGTTAGTTGCCATACTCCTCTGAAACGGCTGGTCCGATTTTTATGAAATTTGGTGTGCATATTGGGTATGTCTGAGAATCGACCAACATCTATTTTTTATACCCCAATTTTTTATGGCAAAACAACGTTTGCGGGATCAGCTAGTATTATATATAACTTAGAATCAAATATTTGTAGATCACACAAACATTTGGTCCGACACCCAGGATTTGAACCCGAGACCTCGAGCACAGCAAACGCATTCACTGCCACTGCGCCACCGAGACAGTCGTTTTGTTTTTGATTTGTTTTACCTGACTATACTATATACTACCTATACTCTCAGGGTGGGCTGGCGTCGACAGCAATAAAAAAATCAGCCAAGAGCACCTGTGATGTGGGGGGACATGACCGTGCAAGGGAAAACTATTTATTCAACGTTCAGGATTTGTAATTGTCTCGAAAAATAGACGTCGTGGGCTTAAAATAGGCAATATAATATTTATTCTTAATGCCAATTGATGCCTTTATGATAGGATAAGCTAGCTTACAATCTACCATGTACTTAAAAAATCTGTAATAATAAAAAACAATTCACAATAATATTACAGAGGTGAAGAAATAATTTTGTTTGATTGAGCGCGCTAATCTCTGACACTACTGGTTCAAATATAGCTTTTTCAATGTTGGCTAAAGCTTATGTTAATAGAGACGCTAACGGTTTTGCATAACTCCATTAGCACCTATCAGAAATAAAGATAGAACAATCAATTTTCTCCTCACTAGACCTTTTTCAGATTATCTCTTGATATGTTTAAAAGAAAATTGGAAAATTGGATAAAGTATTTTACTTTGTTCCAAAGACAACTTTCAATACACAAATTCAAATTGTAAAGAACAAATTAATCTCATAATTTAGACAAACTTTTAAACAGCGTAACATTTCGAGGAATACTTCATTTTACACGCACTTCCGCGACTTGTGTCCTTGCCGTAACAAACGTACAATACAACGTCTTCTCCAAAGTATTTTTACAATTTAAAATACCTAACAACCTCTTAAAACCAACAAAATTGAACCTTCAATACTCTACAATACAACTCAAAGTCACTACAAAACGAAACAACATTTCTTAAACAACAGAAAATTTCTTAGAGCCAAGCGAATTTAACCTTTATGTTCAAGGAAATAGAGTTGTCGTTGACGGTAAATATAAGTTGGTCAGCACATAATTTCGTTAGCTACGAGTCGTCACGTACAGGTTATCGTATCCGTGTCGTGGCATAACAACTGCTTGTAACTTGGACTTCGGGATAAGTGATAGTATTTGCCGTTTCATAATGCCTGGCTTATATGGGTCATATTTTAAGTGATATTATGCTCTAAAGTTTGGGGATATCTTTACCTAGTACATTTTGTGTGTTATATTGGGTATATGCAACTTTGTCCGGTTGTAACACTTTGCTAACAACAGTTTTGTTCAGTGTAATATAGTTTGTGAGTGCTAAGGTGAATTTTAGAACTGGTAATGCTTGATGTGTTTGCTTTTTAACCCCCGAAGCAAAAAGATGGGTGTTATAAGCTTGACGTGTCTGTCTGTCTGTGGCACCGTAGCTCGCGAACGGATGAAGCGATTTCAATTTAGTTTTTTTTGTACGAAAGGTAAGTTACGTGCGAGTGTTCTTAGACATGTTTCATGAAAAACGGTTGAGTCGTTTAAAAGTTATGGGGGTGAAAGTGGAGAAGAATAACCGAAAGTCTCCAAAAATATCATTGGCGTATGATTACTCGATTAAGTGCTTGAGTAGGGGGTTTTTTAAATTTTGAATTTATAGTTATTATCTTTTAAGTTATTGCATAGCTTATAACACGGGCTTTGAGGCCTTTGAGCGCGGCGACCAAATCAAGAAATTCCGTAACGTAACGAAAATATAACCTGACACCCGAGGCTCGCACGGATTGTGACGAGCTGCTCCGAAATCTGAAATGTGAAAAAAAAGTAATGTGAATAAAACAACCTGTTCAATGACGAAGACATTGATTAGGAATAGTTTAAACCTTTTATAGTATGCTGTGTAACGAAACCATATCGCTACTTAAACGATCACGATCACGATAAGTGATCAATGTCACCTAGTGACGATGTTGGTACTAATTTAATAGTTTAGTATTTTTCATTCACAATATTATACATACTGCATGAATAAAAATAAATAAATATTATAATTGCATAAGTTGATAAAAATGCTATGCAATAGCTTTACCGCGGCAGTCCCCGAGTGCCACACGTCTTTTTTTTATGTTTGGCCATACCAAAATGACTCTACTCTGCCTGATGGAAAGCATAAGCAGAATTCTAGAGTGGTGGTCACTATACTGCGAATGCAGACAATGCAGCATGGTGACCCACACCATTACAGCCTAGTGATACTTCTGCATCATTGGGCCTCCGGTCTCGCACTCACCAACGAAACATATTTTACGTTGATTTTCAGTGCGAGGGTAGTACCGCCCTGCTCGACCCGGCCCAACCGTGTTGAAATCAGCGTGGCTCTTCTACCTTAAGATATATACTCTCGATTGTCGGGACTAAATGGAACTTGTTAAAATACAATCTAGAATTAAACTCACTTATTTCACTATGTTTATTAACTTTTTGATAGACTGATTAAATCCTGACCGGTTCCGGTTATCCGGTTATCAAAGGTTACTAAAAAGTCCATAAAAATAGTGGAATAAGTACAAGTGAGTTTAATTCTAGAATACAAAAAACAGTTTTTGTGAAAGAAAATCCTACAAACAGAGTCATATCTTTATTTTCAAATCACACAAAATATTTATATCAATGACTAGCTATGCCCGCTACTTCGTACGCGTGTTTGGATAGTAAAGTTATTTTAAATTTTCACCGTTTACACTTTCCCTGGACTTCCACAAATAATTGAAGACCAAAATCAGCTAAATCGGCCCAGCCGTTCTCGAGTTTTAGCGAGACAAACGAACAGCAATTGATAAGATTATTTAATTTTAATTTAATTTTATTTAATTGTATAAGATTATTTAATTTTATTTTACTACTATTTTCTTGTTTTCCATTAAGTTAGTAACGAACATGTTTAAAAATAATACGGTTAGGTATAAAAGTATGAAAAATTTAAAAACTTTAGTATCCTTGTTCCTATTTAACTTTTTATTAATAGTGAGAGTTTTTTTAATAGCAAGTAGTATGGTGACCATCACTCTTGGATTCTGCTTGTGCTTACCATCTGGAGAGTACAGTCATTTTGGCAGGGTCATACATAAAAAAAAAGAAAACAGTATAAATTACTGTTTTCGGACTTTCACGACTTTTACGCTTATAGATATTTTTTTTATGGAATAGGCCTGCAAACGAGCAGGACATTACCGTCGCCCATGGACACCCGCAACACCAGAGGTGTCACAAGTGCGTTACCGGCCTTTGGGGGATGGGGCGGGGAGGAGATAGGGGGAGGGGTTGCGGTATTGGCCTCCGGTATCTTCACTCAAGCAAGCGCAAGAACTATTTCACACCGGTTTTCTGTAAGGACGTGGTATCACTCCGGTCGAGCTGGCCCATTCATGCCGAAGCGTGGTTCTCCCACGGTGAGAACGGTACTTATCGTGATGTTTTTTTTTCTATTTACCTATTTACAAGTCTTAATCGACTATTTGAAGGTATTATATATGTATTAACTTATGTATAGTGTAAGACCGAGCCTTGGTCGATATTTATTTTTGGTAAAGGAGATGGCCAATTTTTCTAAGGCACTCTGCCTAGCATCTAAAAATTCATGTACATTAACGAATTTTGCTTTGTTTTGAATTTAGTACGCTCTTAAATTAACTGTAAAAGTTACTCAGTTCAGTAACTTCAGATTTCTTAGAAATTAACAAAAACATGTCTTGGTCATGAACCTCCCGGTAGCTTATTGTAGTCTTTAAAAACAGTATAATAATATAGAAAATGATAAAATAAAACTATGTAATGTGTCAATTGACTCAACGTATTTTTTATAAAAAAAACTTGCTATTACAATGTTTGTAGTAAGTAAGCGGCGCGGCGTTGGGATGTTGGTGAAATGACGTTTCACTGACACCGCTACACCTGTTACACTGCTTGTTACCAGTTAAAGGTTTAATGGAAATAATAATTGCTTCTACAAATCATTCGCTGCGCTGTTTAAATAATACAAGAGAATTTTTTTTATGGAAAGGCATGTCTAACGAAGACACAACATGTTTTCTTAGCCTTCCCGTTGCTATACCGTAATTAATACACTTCATTGTAAACAGTTCCAATGTCCATAACATAAGCACAATGAAATCCATATTGATAACCAATATATAATCGTTGGGCAATGGAATTAGTCCGTTTGAAAATAGCAGTCGATATACAAAAAAGATTATCGCACAGTTTACAAACAAGAAACAACACAATGACTTCAAAATTTCAAACGAAAAAACCTGTCATTGTCATTGAACCTGTCATGTCGTTTCGTTGTATAAACAAAAAAAAGTTTCGTTAAAATAAATATTCTATAAATAGCATTCAAGTGAATGCTCTGAAATATTTAATAATAATAATATTCATATTTTTTTATCAAAATATGAATATTATTATGATTACGATATGGAATAATCATTTAACAGTCAGAATAATTTTAAATATTACTCTGATGGAACATTAATATTTTAGCTTTATAGGGAAAGGAACGTTTATCCAATATGGCGTGTTATCTCGCTACGCCAGGAACGAAAAACAACTATTTAAGTTTAAATACTTTTTCTGAAGTTGTACAAAACTGTAAATAGTTTTGTAATTTTCATTTCTATTTTCATTTATTTATAATTAGGCGTACATTAATGTATATGTCAATGAGTAACTAGGCTGAAATTGGCCATGTCATTTTCTAAGAATGAGTCCTAGATAGATCGATTTATCGCACCCAAAATCGCCTGCATACTAAATCTTTACATATTTATGTATAATGTTAGCTCCAGCGTACAACAATTATGTACACCATGAGGTAGTTAGGAATTAATTCTACCACACTCTGTGTTGAATGATGCAAAGTTGTTGTAGAGTTCTGAATAACGTTGGAGAAAATCTAAGTTTCTCGCGCTTCGGTGGCTCTTTGTGCTACGCGGAAGTGTTTTAAATGCACGTATTATCCGTATTTCTATAAGGAACATGGCTCTAGTAATATAATGTATGTGTAGTGTATAATATATATTATATCTAATACCTTTATACAATCAATTCTCGTATGTATATATATATAATTTGAATCTCGGAAACGACTCCATCGACTTTAACGAAATTAAGTATGCATTGAGTTTCGTGGGCGTTAAATCGATCCAGATAAGATTAATTTTTAGAAAATTTACCAAAAAAGAAATGGGTCATCCAGATAATTTAAATAAATATTTCAACTACTTGGTAGGTTGAATACAGAGTGGTCAATGTGAAAATCTCGATTTAGGTATTTGTTTCAAAAACAAAATATTTGTGAAAAAGTTAATTTAAAACTAGTGTTACGTAATTATGTCGCTGCTTTTTTTTTAAGACAACTCCCGCACTAGGAATAAATCCTGTGTCGCGGGGGACTTTACAAACACATGGAACGGACACAATGAACACCCAGACTCGGAACAATAATTTTGGATCACACAAAGTGTTGTCCTATGTGGGATTTGAACCCACAACACTTGGCGAAGTAGGGAACGGCGTGGTGACCGCTAAACCACTAAGGCCAAACGTGCAGTCTTTTCTGAGAGGATATCCATGTAACTCTGGTATGGCATTCTAAGGATTAGCAACGTACCCCTGCCCTTGAATTGTAGGTATAAAAGCCGGTAGTCCCTCATCACGGGATACGTCCGTTCGTTTGCTTTTTACTTTATAGTTAAAAAAATTCTTACCACCATCATCATCTGCCTAGACTATTCTCGACATATTTTGGGTCGGTTGCTAGTTCAACCCGTTTTCTGAAATATCAGTTTTTCCAAGAAGCAACTGGCATCAGAACTCCGCAACCTTGATTGCGAATTGAAAGCGAAGGTTGAACTAATTGTCAGTATTGTCGTGTTATAAACTAGAAGTGAGAATTAAATAATAACAAATCGGAGGTAGCCTAACTTCAGTTCTTATTAAGAATTAACCGACCCGGAAATCTAATCCTAGACCTAGACGCTAAAACAACGATGCAATACAATAAAAAATCCTTATCATCCTAACAAATCATTTATTATATTACTCTAAATAATGACAGCGAATCTTGAACACTACAAGTAATTTTAACAATTTAAACGTCAAGTTTTTGAACAATTCTATCATTTACATCACGTAAATACTAAAAAGTAACGAAATCAAAACATTAGAGCCTCTTAAGAGGATGAAAAGAAATTATTATTCAATAGACAATGGAAATAAATCTTGAATTATTTTAAATACTAAGTTTATTGAAAAACATGTAATATTTTCAACAATAACAAAAATGAGCTAGTAATTTAAACTCTTTCATTCTCGTTCTTCCTTTAGTCATTCCAAATGCAATTACGAAGTGGATTAGGAATTCCAACTGGATATCGAATAAAAGAGCACAAAATGTAAAAATCTCATTGCACTCGGTAAATATTCTTTTATTTGCACACCGCGCTTAACTTCGGAAGCTTGTGTGGGAAGAAAAATATATATTCTCACAGATTTTGCCAAATTTAATACCGTCATTTCGTCGAAATCTTCTAAATTAGCATCGACAGTCGATCAGTTTCACCTTCGTTTCTAAATTCCAAATTTCATTTCACTTCGATTTTATTGGAAAAGTTAAGCAGTACCTATAAGTTTCGAGACACACTGTCAAGAAAGTTGGAAAACTTTTGTAATGATCAAGGTATCGGGTTTACTATTGTTAGGTTTCAGGTTCGAATAACAATGTACATGAGACCCTTTGCGTAACCAGTTACCAGGATTCGTGAAAAATCCTCGTATTAGCTATCGTATAGCATATTAATTTACCTATTGAAAAATGGTTAGACGCTCATAATAGTCTCTGATGTTAATGTGGTCTTTAATAGGCTGTATCTATTTCTCAACTCTGCAGAAAAAGCCTTACTAATATTATAAATACTAGTATATTCACTTCTTAATCAATTGTGAAAGATTTCATATAAATTGAAACAGTTACATTTTTTTTGTTTTTTATGGAAACGGGGCAAACGGGTATCACCTGACGGTAAGTGAATACCGACGCCCATGGACACCCGCAACACCAGCGGCGTCACAAGTGCGTTGCCGGCCTTTGGGAGATGGGGGGAGTGCTTGTGGTATGGGGCTCTGGTATGCTCACTCACTCTGTGAAACATAGCGCAAGCGCTATTTCACACCGGTTTTCTTTGAAGCCGTGGTATCACTCCGGTCGAGCCGTGGCTCTCCCAATATGAAATAGGATAGGTACTATCCAAAGAAAATTTTCGTCGTTATGTCGATATAAGTCCTAGTAAAGTCACGGTAAAAAAAGTTTATCCTTTATACGTAGCTTACGTTAGAATTAGCATTAAACAGTACACGAACATGCCGAGTCAATCATCAAACATCTTAATATCATCTGTTACGGCACTATTAATTATTATGACATTCTAAACAGGGACAGGGGATTACAGCGACGTACTTGAACAGGGGATTATACAACGCGTGGTTAATCCCCGGCGGGAAACAGAGGTAGTGCGCGGATATGTAGATGTTCTTATTATTAACTATGTTTTGATGATAGAGTTTAAAGAGAAATGGATTTAAATGTAAGTATGTGAAATAGGAAATTACGTTAATTGGGGCTTTAAATATGAAGATTGATAAGTATGTGTAGACAAGCCCGCTGGTTTAATGATTCACCATGCCTGCTAATAAACAAGCGGTTGCAGGTTCTCATCCAGGAAAAACATTGTTTTATATAATGGTCTGTGTTCTGGTGTACTCTATCTATACTAATATTATGTATATATTATTATATTATTAATATTATAAAGCTGAAGAGTTTGTTTGTTTGTTTGAACGCGATAATCTCAGGAACTTCTGGTCCGATTTGAAAAATTATTTCAGTGTTAGATAGCCCATTTATCGAGAAAGGCTCTAGGCTATATATCATCACGCTAAAACTAATAGGAGCGACACATCAATGAAGAATGTTAGAAAAACGGTGAAAAATTATTACGCTACGGGCAATAGGAGACGTAAACGTTCTTGCGTGGGTCAGCTAGTCTAGAAATTTTCACATGGATCCCCCAGGGGATTTAAACAGGGGATCTAAGTGGACGGAGCCGCTTAGAATGGAATGAGTTCGGGCACACCAAACACAACAACAGCGACGCAATGAAATCGAGCGATACCGCAAAAACAGTGCTCCTGTGAACCTGGAACGAGTAGCATTCCACTACAATCCGGAAATAGATTATTGTGCCGACAAACCCGTGACAATTGGGGAAATGACAATTAGCGTTAAAATACATTTGTATCACAAATAATATTTTTACAAGATAATTGCAGATACAAGGATAATTTATCACCGACTGGGAGCACTGTTGCCACTGCCAGATATGGACCATCAATTTTTACAAATTTATTTTATGGGCAATCAAGATGCGGAAATTGCAAGGCGTTGTGCTCCTTATCTAACAGTAAAACGAACCATTGTCCAAGAACTGCAAACATTTCTTCATCAGAACAATAATTTAGTCAAAATGTTCAAAATGGCAATAGATCGTATGCCATAGGACAGCCAAAATATTGTAATCAGAGCTGACAAAACACCTGCAGCATGCAAGGAGGTTTAACTCACCGACAATCGACGCAGTGACTGTTGTAGTTGTTAGGAAAAATTTGCAGTCTAAAGAGATATCGTGCTTCATCGTTGGAGCAATGAATTGAAACGTGTGTCTGAAACGCATATGTCTTACGACGCGTTACAATATCCATTAAACTTCTGGCAGGGAGTAGATGAATATTATTTTAATATCATAATGGTTAATCAAGTAAATGGTAATGATATTATTTAATATTTTTAAAATTCAGTATCAACATAATCTATCTATTTACATCTTTATATATATAATTCTTCTGTGAGTGTGTATGTCACTGAACTTCTCTCAAACGACTGGACCGATTTTGATTTAATTTTTTGTGTGTGTTCAAGGGGATCTGGGAATGGTTTAGATTCACAATTTTGTCCACTGGAAAATTTTTTTTTAATTAATTTTCGAAATTTTCAAATTAAAGACGTGTAGACAGGACAACGTCTGTCGGGTCCGCTAGTATATTATAAAAATGAATCGCCGAAATGTAGGTACGCGCATAACTTCCGATAGGCTGCACCAAATTAAATAATTCCTTTTTTTATGTGTTCGTTATTATTAAGACAAGGTTTGTGTATAAGAAAAATTAATGATAACGGGAAAAGTCTTTTTTTTGTCCGCGACGGGAAGCTGAGACAGATATGTGTAAATATGGCGGTGCGAAGTTCGCCGGGTCAGCTAGTAAATAAATAAATATTTCGGACATCTAATGAACAACGCCATCTAGTCCCAAGCTAAGCAGAGTTTGTGTTATAGGTACTAGACAACTGATATAAATACATATATACAATTTTTTTGTAAATTCATACATATTATACATAGAAAACACCCAAACTCCGAAACAAATATTTGCAGATCATGCAAACATTTTGGTCCGAAACCGAATATGTATGTATTTAAGATTTAATTTTTTATTAGATTCTAAGAATTTAGAAACTTAAAAGTATGTTTATTTGAAATATGTACCCTGAAAATGAATTGAAGTGAAAATTATAATAAGCGAAATGGGGTTGTTTAATACAATGAATTAAACACGGCTGCCAGATAATAAAACAATTATTAAGATTTTCAAACAATAAATCAAGATGATACATTATAATCATTAATTCGTTCCAAATTCGATAAATATCGTAACAATAGTTCAGGGACTATTGTGATAGCATCCGTCCGGAAGGTCCTCAGTTCAATGCGATCCTCAGTTCAATGTCCGGGCTCAACTATTGTGGACTCACTTATGCACAATATGATTGAGCCGACCTTTATTGAATTCGATCACACTATACAGCATAAATTGAAGCCTCAGAATGTGGTCTTGATAAAGAAATTTATGATATTTCATATATTCCGAGGTGCATTTGCAATAGTAAGTTAAAATATACAATTTTATATATCACTAGCTGATCGGACAAACGCAGTTTTGCCAAAAAAAAAATGAGGTATAAAAAATAGATGTTGGTCGATTCTCAGACCTACCCGATATGCACACCAAATTTAATAAAAATCGGTCCAGCCGTTACAGAGGAGTGTGATAACTAACATTGTGACACGAGAATTTTATATATAAGATATATATGCAGATTGGTGTCTATATTTATAATATTGGAGTAATAAACATTTTGGAAATGTCTACATTCTGATAATTTTATGTGACTTGAAGTGACATAAAATTATCCCATTTGAGGTCATATGTATGGATCTTGACCAATTGAGCTATTACTTAATCTGTCCAATCCATCCGTTTATTTTTTTTTTTACTTTCATTATACCTCTTAATTTACCATCTGACTTCTAAATTCCCTCCTCTTGTGTCCATCTTACCCCTTGCACGTAAAAAGAGCGAATGAAAATATGTTGTTCTAGAAGTTAGTTTTTTTGTGAGCTGAGTCAGAAGCAGTTCGAGGGTTTGATTCTCAGCTCAGAAAAATAGTTGCGTCCAAAATTAATGCTGACTTATTAACTGTTTCAATATGATGCATTGGCTTCGGTGTCTAACTAATATAAATAGTAATACGTGAAGAGAAAACTTTAAGCCCTTTTTAAACATATTACGCGCCCGGAGGCGTGTGAAATTAGGTAGTTAAAGTTTAAATGAGGAATAAGTGCAGAAAGCTAAAGTTTATGTACCACACACATCAAAAGTGTCTAGGGATCAACATATATTTTTGCAATAACTTTTCTCCTGATTGATATTAATTAAAATTTTCTATAAGGATTCATCAAATAAAGTGTTTTCGTTTGTCACAGTAACGATAAACCAAGTCACCTTTGCATTAATAAAGAAATTTGCCATTTTCCTAATAAAGGGATTTTTGACATTTGAACCACTAACATTAAATTTCGAAAAAAAGACTGAAATAACAGTTTTCTTTAAAATTTTATTAGGTAACTTAAACAATTAATAATCCGTGTTTCTACCGCGAACACTAACAACACAAGAACATCGGTTTGGCATACTCAAAATGAGTTCATCCAAATCACGCTGTGGAATGGCCGCCCATGTTCGTTGCAACAACAAAAAAGGTCTTCTTGCGACTGGATACCCTCCATATTCGGCAGAGCTCTTCTCTGTAGCATATCCCATGCATGCTCAATCGGGTTCAAGTCTGGCGACTGAGCAGGCCAGGGCAGGACATTGATGTTAGCTGCGGCGAGAGTCTGTCTTACAACTCTTGCGGTGTGCGGTCGTGCATTATCATGCATTAACTGAAATAAGGGACCGATTTGCACTTGTAGAGGAACTATGACGTCTGATACAATCGTCTCAGCATAAATTTGAGCGTTGAGGTTGCCTCTGATCCAAATCAACTCAGTTCTTCCGCCGATCCAAATACCCGCCCATACCATGATGGTTCCACCACTATAAGGATGGACTTCCTGGCAGGATTTTAATCGCTGTTGGCGTCCAGGGGTTCTCCAGTGTCGTATACGTCTTGTATCTGGTCTCATACCAAAACGAGACTCATCAGAAAAGCACACGAAACGCCATTGTTCTTCTGCCCAATTTCTGTGTTCAAGAGCCCATTGATATCGAATCCTACGATTGTGCATTGCTATAGGTGGTACCCGTAGCGGTCTTCGGGAATGAAGGTTCACTTCATGCAAGCTGTTTCTGACTGTTTGGTCGCTAATTAAGTTCCCTGAAGAGTGATGAAGCCTCACGGCTAACATCATGGCGGTTATTGTTGGAGCTCTTCGAGTTAAGATTTGAATGTATCGGTCTTGTCTCCGTGTGGTGCAGCGATACCGTCCTCCATGGCGCTCAGCCACGGTACCAGTGCTTCGGTAACGTGTCCAAAGTCGACTGATAACACTCTGACTTGTATTCAGAGCTAAAGCCACAGTACGTTGCCGGGAACCAGCTTCTATCATTCCCACGGCTCTGAGCATTTCTTCCCTGCTTGAATGACGTCGCCGCTCCATAATAACGTTGGTTTTAATCAGTAGTAGGGAAACAGTAGCACTAATAATGTCTTCAATGCGTTGTATGTTTTATAGGGAAAATATTGACAGCTGATTTTCATCTTTTACTCGAATTTGATTGACAGTTCCTGATTCAAATTATGAAATGCACCAAAAAGGATCCATATAAATTTATAAAATCATAAATTTATTACAAAGCCACATCTCAATCTCAAGAAATCCGCATAAAAATGCTTGATCCCTAGACACTTTTGATGTGTGTATATCAATCAACCAATCGCCGTCCACTGCTGAACGTAGGTCTCCCCCAAGGAGCGCCAACCATCCCGGTCCTGGGCAGTCCTCATCCATCCGCTGCCAGCCACTTTCCTTAGATCGTCAGTCCACCGAGCCGCAGGGCGCCCTACACTACGTTTGCCTAATCGCGGTCTCCACTCAAGCACATTTCGGCTCCATCGACCATCGGTACGTCTAGAGACATGACCGGCCCATTTCCACTTCAGCGTACTGATTCTCCGTGCGATGTCGGTCACTCTAGTTCTCTGTCGAATAGCCTCATTGCGAATTCTATCAGACAGAGAGACACCCAACATCGCACGCTCCATCGCCCGCTGAGCCACTTTAAATTTGTGGACCAGTCCAATGGTGAGTGTCCACGTCTCGGCTCCGTATGTCATCACGGGTAGGACGCATTGGTTAAAAACCTTGGTTTTCAATGACTGCGGTATCGGCGACTCAAAGATATGACGTAGCTTCCCGTACGCCGCCCAGCCGAGACGAACTCTTCTATCGGCCTCCCGATCGAAGTTGTGCCGGCCGAGTTGGATAGTTTGGCCAAGATAGATGTATTCTTGCACAACCCCGATAGTGACGCCATCAACGGTCACGGGACTCGGGGACACATGCCGATTATGCATGATTTTCGTCTTTTCCATGTTCATCCCTAGTCCCACTCGTTTAGAAGAGTCGTCCAGACTGTTAAGCATTTCTTCTATGTCCTGCAGAGACTCCGCCAGAATGACTATGTCGTCTGCAAACCGCAGGTGTGAGAGGAATCGGCCATTTATATTGATTCCCCGTCCGTTCCAATCGAGCGTCTTGAAGACGTCTTCCAAGGCATTAGTAAACAGTTTCGGAGATATAACATCTCCCTGTCTTACTCCTCGATGCACTTGGATTGGTCTTGTGCTCTTTTCTTGTACTTGGACGGTCATCGTTGCAGCTTCATAGAGGCATCTCAACACCTCGATATATCGGCAGTCGACCAGGCACCTCTGCATGGATTCCAGAACAGCCCAGGTCTCAATGGTATCGAAGGCTTTTTCGTAGTCCACATACGCTAGACAGAGAGGCTGATTATATTCCTCTGTCTTCTCGATAATTTGTCTTAGAGTGTGTATGTGGTCCACAGTACTGAAGCCTTTTCGAAACCCAGCCTGCTCCACAGGCTGAAAGTCATCGAGGTTTTGGGCGAGACGATTCGTAATGACCCTCGAAAACAACTTGTACACATGGGTCAGGAGTGAAATTGGGCGGTAGTTCTTCAGTAGGCTTTTGTCTCCTTTCTTGAAGAAAAGCACTACCGCGCTCCTACCCCATGCCTCCGGTGTAGTACCGGTATGAATGACGGAATTAAATAGTTGTGAGAGCTCTACTAACATAGGAGTTCCACCAGCCTTTAGGAGCTCTGTTGTAATTCCGTCTTCGCCCGGAGCTTTGTTATTGTGTAGTTGTCCGAGTGCCATTCTAATCTCACCCAGATCGATGTCGGGAAGCTCGTCTGTGAGGTGGCGTGTCAGTCTAGCACGCGGGTCATCCGCGCTGTGGGTATCGGGTGGACTGGTTCGTGAGGAATATAGATCCTCGTAAAACTTTTCGACTTCAGCGAGAATCTCTGTTTCAGAGGTGACGGTGGTGCCTTGTGCTGTTCTGAGCTTGGACAGGTGGTAACAGGAGGCCTTAGGCTTGGCAAAGACTTTTGAACCCTTGTTCCGAGCAATCGCATCCTCGATCACTCGAGTATTCGACTGTCGAACGTCTTGTCTGACCAGCCTTCTTATCTGCCTGTTCAGTTCCTGTCGCTCAGAGGGTGTGGCGTTTAGTGCTTCTCGTCGTTTCCTCATGAGATCAAGAGTCTCGCTGCTGAGCTTCGACTTGCGTCCAGTGCTCTTTGGTCGAAAGTGTTTATAACCCACCTCGCGGACGACACGTACCAGACTGTCGGCGGCGTCATTTACGTCCTGCACGGTTTCCAACGTGCTAAACCGATTTTGGAGCTCCAACTGGAAGCTTTCGCATCCAGCTTCGACCTGAGGCAGAGTTGGTCTAAGAGTCGACTTCATCAAGCGCGCCCGTTCTCTTTTGACGCTTAGATTCAGGGTACCTCTTACGAGTCGGTGATCACTTCCGGTGTTGAATCTATTGATCACAGAGACGTCCCTGAATATTTGGCGTTTGTTTGTCATGATGAAGTCGATCTCGTTCTTTGTCGCGCTGTCTGGGCTTTGCCAGGTCCACTTCCTGTGGGGCCCCTTCTGGAAGAAGGAATTCATTAGAAAGAGCCCCTGAGCCTCGAGGAAGTTTATCAGCATTTGACCTCGGTGATTTCTGCGCCCATAGCCGAACGGTCCCACTCTGGTCTCGCCATAATCTCGTACTCCCGCTTTCGCATTGAAATCGCCCATGACAACCGTGAAAGAAGTTTTGTTACGAGACAGGGCCTTGGATATGTCTTCGTACATGGCTTCAACCTCATCATCAGGATGTGTGGATGTTGGTGCATACACTTGTACAACCTTCAAGGAATACCTTTTGTTTATTTTTAAGACGAGGTAAGCTACCCTTGACGATACACTGCCAACCTCCTCCACGCTGCCCTTGAGCGACTTGTGGACCATAAATCCGACACCACCTTGGGATGGTTGGTCTCCCTGTCGGAAATAGAGGAGGTGACCAGAATCCAAGGCTATCATATCCTCACCCTGTCTTCGGACTTCTGATAGCCCCAAAATATGCCAGTTTATGTTGTTCACCTCCGCCTCTAATTCCGAAAGGCGATCGTCCAGCCGCAGCGTGCGTCCATTATACGTCGCCAGATATAGTCGTCGGTGGTACCCTGCCGTAACCCGGGGATTCTTCGCACCCCCTGCCGCACCGTTACCATGACCGGTACCTTGGCCAGGAATAGTGCGACTGCCGGGAACTGGGGGCCGTAGAATATGGTTTCTGTCCATGGGGGGAATTTGCCATAGTCACCACGCTTGGCAGGCGGGTTGGTGACCGCAGTGGCGGGAATCATTTATCTGGTGACGCTGCTGCCCGTCGCCAGTATCGATATTTAGTGATTTCCGCAGTGGTGTGGTTATACCGCCATGAGTCGGTCGCCAGAGCCTCGTCCGTTATTTAGCAGGGTGCACCGCGCGCAGGTGAGGTTGGCTATATGGGGCCCGGGATGGTAGGTGGCCCCGTTACACCCCATACATGTGTGTATATAAATACGTAGAAAGAAGTGGTTTTTGGTCTAAAATTCCCTGTTACCAGTTTGCTGTGAGTAATTCTAATTATATGAGTATTTTTTGTTGTATTCTGGGGCTGATACTTGGACACAAATAAAACCCTATTGTCTGTTGAAGAACACCAGTTAAAGCTCTCCCAATTTGAAAATGAGATAATTCCAGAAGCGGTTGTACTTCCGTACGTACTTCCACGTAGTACTTGTATTTTAGGAGGGCCTGAACGGACAGGTAAAGTGATTAAATGGCATTGACTGGGAATTTTTTTGTGGACATCTAACACCCAACGCCTTCTAGTAGCATCAAGCTAAGCATCTTGTGTTATGGGTACTAGACAACTGATATAAATATATTTATACTTTTTTTTGTAAATACATACATATTATACATAGAAAACACCCAAACACCGAAACAACGGATTTGAACCCGAGACCTCAAGAGCAGCAGTCGCATTCGCTACCACTGTGCCACCGAGGCAGTCGATTACTTGATCACTAGCTAAATATTGCCCATCGGGCCCGATGCGAAGAAATACAACTTAAAAACTATTTCATTATGATTGTTTCTCTATTATGTAGACTGAGCAAAGCATTTATAAAAAAAGTTCATCAAATATCTGTTTTAACCCAAAATAGTAAGGCTAAAACTAGAAGATTTAGGATATGAAAAATGATCATTGGAATAGAAATAAGACATAATACTTTTTTTACTTTCTAACTTTTCAGTCAATGTGTACCCTAGATGTTACAACAGAGAGCTCAAATTCCTTTCTGTCGCGTTTCTTTTATTGACTACCAAAGTTTATTAGTGAAATTTTACCTGAGGCCACCCATTACAGTTTGCCATGAACTTCAAGGGAATGTAAAACATTTCTGACTTGCGTAAAGCGTTGACTGATGTATCGAGTTTTCTTTTCTTGGTTTTATCTCAGTGAAGTATTGAATTCTTGTATTATACTCATTGAACACCATCCTAAAATGACAGCATTCGTTCTGTCGTATTCTGTTGGTGAGTGCGAGACCGGAGGCCTAGTGATGAGGAGAAACATCTCAATAGGCGGTTATAGCATGGGTCACCATGCTGTATTGCTGCACTGTTTGCATTTGCACTGAGTATGGTGACCACTACTTTTGGGTTCTGCTCATGATTTGCAGAAAAAAAAACATTTTTGAATTCTTTTGGACATGGTTAACAGTATACCAGATTGTTTCGTTTTTTTTTCTAGCGTTCTATATGGTTATTAGACTGATATGTAGTAGGGTGCAACAGATGACTAGACTGATTTGTACCTTCTGTTTTTGGATTGTCATTTCTATTGTCAATAACGTATTGTTTCGACATTGACATTACAGGAGATATAGTGATATGGGTTTTTTGTAGTAGGTATCTTGTGACTTTGTTTTTCGAAAGGATCTTCTGATTAAGTTTAAATAATGATAAGACGCACAGAAGTCATCTAAATTAGACAATATAGAATATTTCACGGCTTGTGATTTACCACTGCAATCTAAATTTCATTTAAAGCTTTATTTTTTTATTTGCAAAAAAATAATACTGTTTTATGCAGTTTTTTTATTTACCTCGGTAATAGTTTTTAACAGTATTCCTAGACATGCCAGAGCGACAACATCTAACCAATGGTAAAACAGTAACAGTTGAAGACCACTATCATCAATGCTATTAAATTTTTACGCCATTTTAACTACTGATACATACTCTCTAAACGTGAAACCTGACTCAAAGATAATGGTAGTCGTTCCCTCAACTACATATAATATAGTACCTACAGTTTGCTCATTTTACGATACAGGTAACATCTAAAGCGATATTAACGGAAGATACGGAGTTACTTGATGTATAGCAAAATTTCAAAGCAAGTAATTGGAAGAAATGAAAGTAGTACTTGATATAAATTTTGTATAGACGATGACGAGGATAACTCAATAATGTACCTTTTTAACTAGGCTACTTATATCTAGAACAGTTTTTTATAATCCATAATACAATCTTTGCTGTCTCATACAAGATGCTCGAAATATTCATTTCTTTATTTATTTAAATAGCTTTGGTAATGAAAATGGTTGGTTGAAACTGTAGCAATAAGATACGTAAGTATAATAATTAATCTGTAGTCAAGTGATAGGAACAGCGTGGGAATGGGAGCGGGGTAAAAAGTTGTAAAAGTTATCCAAGAACATTAAAGTGTTTAAAAGAGTATAGTGTTAGCGGTAATTCTAAATACAGTTGTGATTGTGCAGTTGACTTCCGGAACATCTCATAGTTAGATGCAATGGAGTATTGAATACATATTATTGAACTTGTCAGAATGAGGGTATCCGAATAATAAAAGTGTGGTTCCGTGAGTCGGGCGAGGTAGTATATAAAGCGGCGCGATCGGAAACAGGAGAGTCTCTCTTCAGATCTCGGGACGACCACATCTCTTGATTGTGACATGAGTCACTCCTGAGTCGGCACCGCGGAGGAGTGAGCGTTGCCCCAACCCCCTCGTGAGGGTTGCTGATGGTATGTAAGTTACGTGAGTGAGTTAGTGATTAGTGTTTGGCTATAGTCCAGATTGGCTGCCAGGGAAGCAGGTAGTCTTGGTCGAGGAGTGAAACAGTAAATAAGTGTTTTATAACAAGAATACTAAGTGTTTTTTTATTTTGTTAAAACCTATGAAGGTTTTAGTTCAGAAGTGGGACATAAAATAAAATAAATCTAAAACTACCTTCAAGATGAATAACACCTGTAGATATTTTAATAGGTCTGACATTAAAATGGAGAATGAAAAATTAACTTATTTTGTAATGAAAATACCCATGACGATAGTAGATTATCAGATGCAAGTAATAACAATGAATGATATTTCACGAGGGAAATTAATTAACTGGTTTCCTACTTATCTAGTACTTACCTAGTGTATTTATGATTGAGTATATATTAGCGAGTTGTAATTAGCTCGATAAAATTGTAGTGTGAAATTACACTAAAAGTAAATCACGTTGGGGTGTAATTAGCCCTAAGTATGTATTTATTGTAATTAATAATTATTACGGGTTGAAATTATCTGTCTTGAAATTAGGTCGGTCTGAGTTGAAATTAACTCAAATTAAGTGTGAAATTACACGTAAAATTATAATCAAATATTTTGCTGAGATTAGCTACAATACGAGTTGTAATTAACTCAACTTCGGTGTGAAATTACACCTACGAATGAATAGAAAGGTTGAAATTAACCCGATAAAATATAAATATTAAAATTGTTATAGTCTGGGTCGAAATTAACTCAAGTTAAGTGTGAAATTACACGTAAAATTATAATCAAATATGTGGCTGAAATTAGCTACAATACGAGTTGTAATTAACTCAACTTCGGTGTGAAATTACACCTACGAATGAATAGAAAGGTTGAAATTAACCCGATAAAATATAAATATTAAAATTGTTATAGTCTGGGTTGAAATTAACTCAAATTAAGTGTGAAATTACACGTAAAATTATAATCAAATATTTGGCTGAAATTAGCTACAATACGAGTTGTAATTAACTCAACTTCGGTGTGAAATTACACCTATATATGAATAGAAGGGTTGAAATTAACCCAATGAAAATATAAATATTAAAATTGTTATAGTCTGACTTGAAATTAACTCAAATTAAGTGTGAAATTACGCGTAAAATTATAATCAAATATTTGGCTGAAATTAGCTACAATACGAGTTGTAATTAACTCAACTTCGGTGTGATATTACACCTACAAATGAATGAAAGGGTTGAAATTAGCCTGAATAGAGTTGAAATTAACTCAAATAAAGTATGAAATTACACGTAAAATTATAATCAAATATGTGGCTGAAATTAGCTACAATACGAGTTGTAATTAACTCAACTTCGGTGTTAAATTACACCTACAAATGAATAAAAGGGTTGAAATTAGCCCGAATAGAGTTGAAATTAACTCAAATTAAGTGTGAAATTACACGTAAAATTATAATCAAATATGTGGCTGAAATTAGCTACAATACAATTTGTAATTAACTCAACTTCGGTGTGAAATTACACCTACAAATGAATAAAAGGGTTGAAATTAGCCTGATAAAACTTATTAAAATTATTAGTCTGAATTGAAGTTAGCTCAAAATCGGTATGAAATTACACCTACAAATGAGTAAAAAGGGTTGAAATTCACCCAATATAACATATTAAAATGATAGTCAGAGTCAAAATTAACTATGTCTTTTATTTACAATCTGGGTTGAGAAATTAGCCCTATATAATGTGTAGTACTCAAAGTTATAATTAACTCAAAATAATGTGAAATTACACCAAAAATAATCAATTGCCCCAACCCCCTCGTGGGGGTTGCTGATGGTATGTAAGTTACTTCGTATCCGTTTAGTAGTGATTAGTGTTTGGCTATAGTCCAGATTGGCTGCCAGGGAAGCAGGTAGTCTTGGTCGAGGAGTGAAACAGTAAATAAGTGTTTTATAACAAGAATACTAAGTGTTTTTATTTTGTTAAAACCTAAGAAGGTTATAATAGCAAGAACGTTGTTTTATTAACGACTAGTTGTTGCCCGCGGCTCCACTTTTTAAAACATTTTAAGGCTCGCAAGCACTTCATTTACAGTAATATTCTAATAAGTTACCTTAAAACATACGAAAAGGTCAAACGTGGGAGACGTGGGAGTGCCACGCTTTGGCATAATGGGCCAGCTCGACCGGAGTGATACACGGCCTCACAGAAAACAGGTGTGAAATAGTGCTTGCGCTGTGTTTCACCGAGTGAGTTAGGATACCGGAGGCCTCTCCCCTTATCGCCCCTCCCCTCATTCCCCCAAAGGTCGGCAACACACCTGTGACGCCTCTGGTGTTGCAGGTGTCCATGGGTGGCGGTAATCATTTACCATCAGGCGATACGTCTGCTCGTTTGCCTGCCTATTCCAAAAATACACATCCGAAGCACTTTAAACTGATTATTAAAACAAAACAGGTAAAACACAGAACTCGTCTTAACTCGTAACAACTCGAAGCCAAGCCGTAAAAACTTGTACAACAACATTATGAGTTCCTATCTTATTCTCGGATGACTTACAACTTACCTGACATAGATTATAACATGCATTAGACGTTGTTTAGAAGAAATCTTGTTAAGGGAGTAACATTCTTAGAGTTGTGCTTACAACAGCCGTAGGTAAATACTCGGATCTGACATGTTATTCAAGAGCTTTGTATTTATGTTATCTTTTACTTATTTATTTATTGAAAACCACCAGCGATACAATATTTTTAACATAATAACATACACAGAAAGTGTGGCCAATAACAGGTTTTCCTTAGTATTGACATTTTATAATATTTTATTAAAGATTGCCAGCTATATTTGATCTTAAGGTATATATACAATAACGGGATTTCCTTAGTATTGATATTCTATAATATTTTATTAAAGATTGTCAGCTTTATTTGATCTTTAGGTATATATACAATAACGGGATTTCCTTAGTATTGATATTCTATAATATTTTATTAAAGATTGTCAGCTTTATTTGATCTTAAGGTATATATACAATAACGGGATTTCCTTAGTATTGATATTCTATAATATTTTATTAAAGATTGTCAGCTTTATTTGATCTTAAGGTATATATACAATAACAGGATTTCCTTAGTATTGATATTCTATAATATTTTATTAAAGATTGTCAGCTTTATTTGATCTTAAGGTATATATACAATAACGGGATTTCCTTAGTATTGATATTCTATAATATTTTATTAAAGATTGTCAGCTTTATTTGATCTTAAGGTATATATACAATAACAGGATTTCCTTAGTATTGATATTTGGGGGCACGGTCGTGCCCCCGCCAAGAAGAGCCAAGCGTAGCGCAAGGGCACTATCTACCTTTTCTCGAAGTGCTTCGTCGTTTTTTTGAACTCCCATACCAACTTCAAATTTTCAGGATATGATTTTACTAATAGACTAATGAAACGAACAAAGTTTAAAGCTGTAGTCCATGTAGTTTAATGTACCATAGTCCATAACACTTTAACAACGCGTGACTACGGCTTTTGAAACTTGTTTCATACTTTTTCAGCGTCGTTTTTTGTCGTAGTTGGGTTTTACCTTTTTTTATTTAAAATGTTTTGGTGCCTCTATAATATTAATTTCTTTGTAAAATATATTTTAAATAGGTACTGTAGAAATATCACAATTATCGAATAAATACGGACAAAGTCACGAGAAAATGCTAATAATTTATATATTGTTGAAATGTACAAGTAATGCCCTTTCCAATGATACCACGGCATATATATCTCAAATATATTTTTTAATACAGTTCTTTATGTCGGCTAGAGGGCGCCACATTAGATTTAGTGACACATCATATAGCCTATAACCAGCGGACGATTGAGACGCTTCTAACGATACCTCATTTGTCCAGTTATAATAAGTAGTTAAGGAGCTATGAGGGAACAGATTAACACACATACATACATACATACGTACATAAAAACATACATAGCCTGTCAAAATCATAACCTTTGGCTCTGCCGTAGTCGGGTAAAAAAGGGCAAACAAGAAGATTTCATACGTCTATCGTGTTTCATTGGTGAATGCGTGATCGAAGGAAGAGGTGATTGTTTAAACCACTGCACTAAATAAATACACACATAATCTACAAAAAAAATAACAAAATAAAAACCGACTTCAAGGTTCGACTCGATTTCTCTTGAATGCCATTATCAGATCTTAGTGTCCTTATCATGGTACCACCGTTGGGATATCTCCTTTCCATTAAAAAAAGAATTATCAAAATCAGTCCATAAACGACGAAGTTATCCGCGAACACACATTAAAAAAAAAGTTCCAATTGAGAACCTCCTCCTTTTTTGAAGTCGGTTAAAAAATACTGGCAATATTAATAACATATAAAGTGTGAGAGCTACGCTTCGGCATGAATGGGCCAGCTTGACCGGAGTGATACATAGGCCTCATAGAAAACCGGTGTGAAATAGTGCTTGCGCTGTGTTTCATCGAGTGAGTGAGGATACCGGAGGCCCATACCCTAATCCCTCCCCTTATCTCCCCCTCCCCCATCCCCCAATGGCCGGCAACGCACTTGTGACGCTTCTAGTGTTGCGGGTGTCCATGGGCGGCGATAATCGCTTACCACCAGGCGATACGTCTGCTCGTTTGACCGCCCATTCCAAAAAAAAAAAATCAGCTAAATAAAAGCGCATAAATATAATCTAATATAATCCGTGATCTTGAAAAACATACTACTGCAATAATTCACTTTATCAAGTCAACAACTGAATTCTCCACGGCAACCAAACAAAAACATCCTCCAAAATACCGTTCCCTTGTCAAGCAGCATCAGTTACTACCAAAAACAGTAGAACTTCCATCCAAGGACTTTGTTTTTTACTGCTTATATAACGTTGAACGTCGAAGTTCTAGTTTTTCCCCTCGAACTCCGCTGAGGGGTGATTTATACAGCAAGTTTGCAGGCAAGGCTTATTCTAAGTTTGTTCTATGTAGCAGTTAGAATTAGGTATATCCGATATTGTTGTCATCTGAAAGAGTTTAATAACGGTTACTGCGATACATTCACTGAGTTCTGAGTTGAAGTCACATTAGTTTGAATTAATTTTCCGATTTGTAAATAAGTCATTATGTCATTCTTTTTGTTAAGCTGAACTTTTGATGTTACACCACGCTAGGTGATAGTTTAAGTAACATATAATGTATGTAAAATGTTGTATGTTTCGTTGCACTATATTAAGCCGAGTGTCCACCAACCAAAAGTTGGCGACTTTTGTGTTGTCAACACGTGTTGATGACAAAAGTTTCAGTAATTTCCTTGTGTTGGCAACAAATATTGACAACATATGTTGGGAAGCGTGTTTCTGTTTTTGGCGGTAAACATCAAAAGAATACGCTTGTTGCAGATATTTTTGGCTCTGTGGAGACGCTTAGTTGTAATGTTTTTCAAATTGTTGGCGACTTGGTGTAGACACAATGGAAACAAAAGTTGGTGATTTTTTGAAGAGTTGGAAACACTGAAATTGCTAACATTTTCGGTGGATACGCGCCTTTATGTTCTTTCATGAGCTATCTTCTTATACTCTACTAGTTTTTACCCACGGCTCGACCTGTGTGTATGTATGTTTTTGTAGTAAATTGTAGCTTATGTTCTTCCTCAAGAATCAAAGTATCTCTAGGTCAAATTTCATTGAAATCGATGTGGCGGTTTCGATGTGAAAGTGAACAGACAGAGTTACTAGTGCCTTAGATAGGATAGTTAACTTCACGCTAAGACCATAAGAAGACCGAGCATGATTGAAAAGATAATCAGACAAAATTGGATGAGTCAGCAAGTGAGTCATTTTTTTTTGTGGAATAGGTGGGCAAACGAGCAGACGTATCGCCTGATGGTAAGCGATTACCGCCGCCTATGGACACCTGCAACACCAGAAACAACACATATGCGTTGCCGGCCTTTTGGGGATGGGGGAGGAGGCAGGGTATAGGGGTATGGGCCTCCGCTATCCTCACTCACTCGGTGAAACACAGCGCAAGCACTATTTCACACCAGTTTTCTGTGAGGCCGTGGTATCACCGTGGTATCACTCCGGTCGAGCCGGCCCATTCATGCCGAAGCGTGGCTCTCCCACGGTGATATATCACAAAACCCGAAGTTTTTATAGCTACTAATGGCAGAAAAACACTTTCTTCTCTTCCGATTTTACAAACAGTTTCTAGACGTTTCGAACAAGTTCAATGCTAGTAATATTTTGACCAAAGTGACATTAATGTGGTTGATTTGAACAAGTAAATTGCTTTAAGACAATACGAACCGTTGCATTGACCGGCACGTAGCCCACGCCAATCTAATCAACCTTGCTTTGTGGTATAAGTCTTTTACTGAAGCGGAGATATGAATTAAAATTTAAACAATTGTAAAAGTTTGTTCAGTGATCAAAGAAGCTAGTAATATACGGGAAAAAATCATCCAGGGATTTTCATTAAAGTATATTAATTCTACCTTAAATGACGGGGAGAGGAGTGAAGAGGGACATATTCTGAGATATCATCTTCATATCATTATCAGCCTATTCAACAATGTTGAACTTAATGTTTAAAATTTGTAGGAAGCAATATTATTCATATTTTAAATATTGTAATCCGATATTTCTACTCACTTTCTATCGGACATGCCGAAGGTGCGGCACGCCGTTGACGGCCGTGACGACGCAGTGGCACCATGCTCATTTATTTCAATACTTTGAACTTTTGAAAAAACCGTACCGACCGTACTGACCGTCCGTGACGACCCAGTGGGCGCGCAGCTTTAGTAACAAAAAAGTCAAGACTGAATTCCGCTATAAGCTTATAATTTGTAGCAAAACCGCGGTTGCTCTGGACTCTATCCAAGAACTTGGTGCGCTACCTCTGAGGTTAAACGTATATAAGATGGCTGTATACTTTACTGATTGCAGCCGGTATTGGTCGGACAACATGTTGGTAAAACGCAATTGTGTGTTAACAGAAAGCGAATCGCTAGAGGCTTTCTTGAATTGCATTTCACGATATAATATTTTATTACTAACTATTGATTTTGAGTACATGCGTGAATTAAAATTAAGAAATTTAGAGATAAAAAAAATATGAATTTTACTCATTATCACGCAAAAAATGCTGTTTACTGAATCAAGCGTAGTGGTTAAAACGGTGACGCCGCTTTATACTGTGCTCAGGCTGTGTATTCGATCTTTACGCGGATGGTGTGGCAATACAAGCTTCTTCGCTCATGTACGTAGCGCACATATACTAGTGAAAATTTTATGAACAATAAAATCGAGCGTTTAATAAAAGTGAGGCATTACGCTGCTGCGCTTACAGTTAGGTCGTTTAACAAACTTTAAAAAAAAAAGCACTAGAACGCTTATTATTTTTTATAGTTTTCCCGTGAACAAAACGACGTAAGCGCCGAGCATTTCATGGTGCTTAAGTATTTCGTAGGAAGGAAAGTGAGGAATACTGCCTCACTTTTAGTTAACGCTCGATTTTATTGTTCATAAAATTTTCATAACGTGGGTTTAATATGAAAACCGTTTCTTAAAAAGTGAACACTAAAAATATGAATATTCATGTGGCAAATAAAAATATAAGAAAAGTTATGACAGTACATGTAACATACGCATCCATATTACAATATAGTGCGTACATTCGCAAATTCGCACCCGCAATATACAAACGACATCAAAGAGTTCGTTGGCAAAGAACTGAGATTACACTGCGAGCCACATTTAATGCGCCACTTATATTTTATTTTATGGCGATGAAGCGCCAAGGACACTGTAGCTGTGAATATTAATGTTAAAGGTGGACCACAGGATCCTAATATTTAGGATTGTTTTAAATATACAGTACATTATTTAAGTATTAATAAGAACTTACTTTTGACCTTAAAACTCATTAGTATTTTGAATAGAATTGAATTCTTGTGTTTCCATGAAGAATATTAATAATTATTTTTTAGAAACTAATAAAAGTAGAAGTCGTGTAATAAAAAGAAATTGCCCCTTAAATAGGAGTAGTGATTTAAAATCATAGTACCTAACTTATCATAAATAAAATGGGTTTTTTTCGATTCAATTCGAGTCGATTGTCATTATTATCATCCCCCCCCAGAGATATTCATCTATTAAGACTAGTTAAGTTATATATATACACATATTTTAATTGATGCGGGAACTTTCAATGCAAGATCAGTAAACACTACTTAGTACGCCTAGTCTTGCAAGATCATTATTAAACAAAGGTCGTGCCTCGGAGAACACGTAAAGTCGTCGGTCCTGCGTCTGATTACTCCCCTGTCGTGTCGAATGACCATTGGAATTTGAGAGTGAGGAACACAGAGTGCACCTGTGTTTGCGCACACATTTGTGCAGAAAAATATCTAATGCGTAGTTGGCTCCGTTGAGACTGGCTGCTGAGGCCAAAATCGGATAGGAGAACACCATCATCATCATTTACCTATAATGACATTATAATCAACAACGCACAAATATGATTTCATGAATGGGCCGGCTCGACCGGAGTGATACCACGGCCTCACAGATAACCGGTGTGAAATAGTGCTTGCGCTGTGTTTCACCGAGTGAATGAGGATACCGGAGGCACATATCCCCAACCTCCTCCCCTTATCTCCCCACCCCATCCCCCTAAAGGCCGGCAACGCACTTGTGACGCCTCTGGTCTTGCAGATGTCCATGGGCGGCGGTAATCGCTTACCACCAGGCGATACGTCTGCTCGTTTGCCGCAAATTTGATTTAAAAAAATGTCATAATAAATTGCGATATTTTTTATCTTTATTTACATTTAAAAGTAGTCGTATCATAATAATATATCACATTCGATAAATTAAAAACAAATACGATGGGAAAATCCAATATTTTTAAAATAAATTGAAACTCTATTACCATATCTAAATAAAGTTAAACAAACTAAACGTAAACTATTAGTTCAACGTCTGGAGGGTACGGCCAGTCAGTTCAAGTTTCAAATTTACGAGCATCTGGATTTATGCCTTTTATCAGGCCTCAAGTGTACTCGAGTGCTTTGATCTACGTCACAGTTAGCAAAAGCGTTTTAGAGGGAAAAAAGTTTCCTTGGAAAATTCGTTTTGACGCCTTCAAAGGAAAGAGAACTATTACAGACCTTTCTTCTTTGTTGTGTAGAAGTAAATAGAATAGTTGAGTTAAGAGGGAGTTTAATTTTCATACTTTTTAGGTTAGTAGGTGAAGAATAAAACGCTTTATTGGTATTAAAGTGACTGTTTACACAATAGACAGCACACGACATATAATATATTTATATCAGCAAAAAAATACCGATGAAATTGAGAACCTCCTCCTTTTGGAAGTCGGTTAAAAATGGACAAAATCGAATATAATGGGCGCTTTCTACAGGGAAAAGTTGTGTTTATCAATAAATTATAATTAAACACAGTTATTTCTTTTTATATATACCTAAGCCTGCCAAAGTGACTACTCTGCCTGATGAAGAGCATTAGCAGAATTCTATATTGGTGGTCACCATACTCATTACGAATGCAGACAATGCAACAATGCAGCATGGTGACCTACACTATGGCAGCCTTGTGATGGTTTTTTTTTATGGTATAGGCGGGCAAACTAGCAGACGTATCGCTTGATGGTAAGCAATTACCGCCGCCTATGGTCACCTGCAATACCAGAAGCGTCACATGTGCGTTGCCGGCTTTTTCGGGACGGGGGGAAGTAGTGGCAGGGGATTGGGGTATGGGCCTCCGGTGTCCTCACTCGTTGGGTGAAACACAGCGCAAGCGCTGTTTCACCCCGGTTTTCTGTCAGGCCGTGGTATCATTCCGGTCAAGGCGGCCCATTCATGCCGAAGCGGGGGCGAAGCTCTCCCGGGGAGAAAACGCGCTTGCTGGAATGATATAATAAAGTATCCTTCTTGCTTCATTAGGTATTTAAAAAAAAAACAGTCTTACAGTACTAACGTGCCTAATTTTTCAACCGACTTCAAAAAGGAGGAGGTTCTCATTTCGACTGTTTTTTTTTTTTTGTTTGTTGCCTCATAACTTTGGACTGGGTGAACCGATTTTGATGATTCTTTTTTTATTTGAAAGCTGGTGCTTCCCGAATGGTCCCATTTAAATTTGGTTCAGTTCTGACTTGTCATCCATGAGAAAACCATATAAGTCTTCAATTTGCATTATGTATGTACGCGAAAAATTTACGAATACCTCAATATTCCCGTATGGTCCCATTTGAATTTGGTCCAGATTGAAGTCGGTTTTTTTTTTGTTAAAATTTGTGATTATTCTTTATAACAACAACTAAGACTTGTCGTATCATTTAGAACTCGCAAATGGAGAACACGTAAGGGTAATTACCACTAGTTCAAGCTAGTTGACTACTATTCAAAAGCATTTATCTGTAGAAGCTAGGTTAGGTAGGTCAGCCACCCATTGACAATATATTCAGTGATATATGGTCTGTATGCCGATACTTTAATACTCACGGCAATATTGTGGTACATCTTTAAATAATTTACTAAAATAAGAAAGTTTATCGTTAGTTTCGTTATGTTTGATTCGATTATAAATGTTTTTTATTTTAGCTAAAAGTTCGTGGTGAATTCCACGTACAGACAAATAAAAGAGTCCAATAAATAAAAGATACTACAGTGCCATCTACCGAAGTCACACTGAACTACGTAGTCACTGCTAGTCCTATTTCGCGATATAGAAATTCGCGCGCCAATTAGCAAATGTTCTGCTGCCCAATATCAACCGTCAAGCCGCGACCATCCAGGTATGATCACCTCGCCTGCTTGGAGAATTTTCCCTTTGTGTTGGAGGGACATGACATCCGTTCCTCTTCAGGTTTGTTAATATATTTCTTATTCTAAAAAGGATTATTAAGAACTAATTCTTTATTTTAGGGCCACTCCAGAATCGACAAACGGGTGACTGACTTCTTACTTTTCCAGGTGCTAAAATTATAATTTCGTATCCTAGTCAAAGACTTCCCGTTTTTATAAATTTACTTTCTTACTTAATACAACCAGGCAGGCATACAAGAAACCAACCAAAATCTTGAGAAAAATCATAAATTGCGACTACCCCAAACAAATTATTTAGATTTATTCATTGATAGTTAATTAAATAACGAAAAACCTATTAATATTTTGCTCTAAATATATCCACGGAGTGTTTTGAATGAGAATTATTATTTTACTTCAAAATGACATTGTTAATTTAGTCTAGAACAAATAACATGGCTACACATAACCTCACTTAATTACGTTGGATTGTTGCCAGTTTCAACGAATACAGATATTGCAAGGTTAGCGAGTAAAAGTTAAATTATGTAGTAAATATAGGTCTTTAGGCAACGTTTCTAAGGCTCAGCTCATTTGTGAGATAAATGACTGGATTAAAAATGTATCAAAATAAGTCCTATTAAATTTAAAACGTTGTGATATGTATTTAATTTACGTGGAATATTTTAGTACTTTACGCATCGTAGTTTCAAGGAGACACCGTGTCGGTAAAGAATGCTTTAGTCTTGACTTAATTGGGGACTAACAGACTTCCATAAAATACAAAAGTAGTCAAATTTCCATTTGAAGAGTGCCTACGTATTTTGGGGTACCTTTTGGAGAGGCAACGTTTACATCCAGGAGAAATAAATGACCTACTTAACCTCACACGTATTTGCATGGAACAAAATTACTTTCGATTCAATAACGAATACTACCGCCAAAAAGAGGGTCTAGCAATGGGATCACCTTTAAGTCCATTAATGGCGGAAATATTTATGGACTACTTCGAATGTAAATATGTGGTGGGCGAGCCCAACATTCTGTTTTATTATAGATATGTGGATGACGTAATTATCTGTTGGACAGGTACTAATCGTCAATTGGATATTTTCGTAAATAGGCTCAACACTCACCACCCCAAAATTAAATTCAAATTAGAATTAGAATCAAATCAGTCCCTTAATTTTTTGGATCTAACAATCACAAGAGTCAATAACAAACTCGATTTCCAAATTTATCGAAAGCCCACACACACTGACACAACGATTCCCGCTTCATCCTGTCACCCACTACAGCATAAACTAGCAGCCTTCCGCAGCTATGTCCACCGTTTAATGTCACTCCCACTGTCCACGGATAATTACGCAAAAGAACTCAAAATATTGTATCAAATCGCGACTTCAAACGGTTACACCAAACAAGTTATTGATAATATAATTAAGAAAAAGCAGAATGACCGGGCTCGCTCAGCACTTTATGCATGTACCCCCGAAAGAATTAACAAGAATGTCGGGAGTCTCACTTACATAGGCCCAATTTCAGATAGAATCGCGAATATTCTAAGAAAACACAATGTTTACGTAGCTTTTCGATCGGATCATAACTTGCGTAAACTATGTAACGGTAAAGATAAATTAGAGAATTCAAAAAAATCCGGAGTTTACAAATTAGTATGCAATGATTGCACCGGGGTCTATGTGGGTCAGACAGGCCATAGTTTCGAAATTAGGTACAGGGAACATGTTGCCGCTCACAGGAATGGCCATCCAGATAAATCACATTTCGCAAAACATTTAATCGACACCGGCCACTCCTTGAGCGGCAACAATACCAATAACATTCTGCATGTTTGCGATAAGGGTTTCCGGATGAGTGTGTTGGAACAGTTAGAAATATCAAAATATAACAATAATAATGCATATACACTGTTGAATGACCAAACAAACTTAATTCCATCACCACTTCTAAGTATGATTGCGGGTAGTTCGGCACAGATGTCGTTGTGACATTGTATCGATCGTGATTATAGCGTCATCGAAACGGTATATAAAGGGCCGACAGCGGTGCGCTAGCGCGCATTCGAGCTCAAACGCTCGACGAGTCAACATCTCCTGAGGATGCCCCGTGGAGGGGCGAAACACGTGTCGAGTATAGGTTTGGTTGCATGGCATGCTAATTATTTCTCACTTGTTTTGTATGTGTACATATGCATGACGGTGGGATTTGTGCCCTGCTTTCAGACCTGGATATTTGTCTCGCGGAATTAAAGATAAATATATTTCATAGCATTTAACATTTAGGTGAGGGGTAATAAATTAAAGGTTTTATTATTATTTTAGCGATAGGTTTTATCATGTAAATTACTTCTAAGACCGGTCGGATGCGGATCTTAGTTACTGTTGTAAACCAGGTCTGGCATGACTGCTGTAAACCAGGTCTGGCATGATTGTTTTAAATGACAGTAGTAGTTTAATTTGACTACATTTTGGAAAGTATGATTTGTTGAACAATTACACTCTAGTATGATTACGTAACACGTTTACATATTGCGTACTTGTCGGCGTACTAGTTGACTGTGACAGTTCAGACAAGCCAATTATTGCAATGCCTCTCCGATCCTATTCTAGGAATATTTTCAAACCTATATCAAAACAGAATTCAAGCAACTCAACGGTGAAAGCCATTGTTTGTTCTTGTTATGATATCAAGTACTATCTAGAATAGACTTTTATGAAATAGACACATAAAAAATATATTGATGTTACTAATATATGTTAGTAACAATACATCTTGGGTTTCAATATAAGCTTACAATGAAACACGTGATATGAAATATACAAAAGAAATATCTGTATGTCAACAAACTTGTTGTATTTTTGCTCATAATGTGTCAAAAGCCAGTGGACACGTAAGCACAGTGACGAAGGTAGGAACTGTATCAGCGTGTGAGGTTGCAAACACAGTCATAAAAGTATTAAAACTTAAATTTCTAACTTATTTCATAAGCAAGCTGGCACCTTTCGCAGTGGCACTTTTTGGTTGGATTGATGAAAAATGAGGAACAAAGCTAACATGATAAACAGATAAAAATAAACTGTGAATCGTATTGTACATTGTGTAAAATTATGAGTTCAAACGACGAAGACCGTTATGAGTTTTTGTAGCATAACAAACCAACTTAGCCAGATAACTATTTATTGTCCGAAAAGTTAAATAACAGTACAGTTTTTGTCTATCTGTATCAGTCTTATGATCTGAAGGTTAGTAGTATACAAAAAAGTAAACCTAAATATATAAAGAAAAGTTAAACAATTGGTGGCTTTATCACGTTTTATGATCTCTTCCATGAAACCGCTAGATAAAGGAGTTTGCAATTTTATTTGTATGGGTGTGAAAATGCCTCCATGACGCAACTCCAGCGCAAAGTATTGAACGCGTTGGCGATGTCTAAAGACACCGGCTCCCCTAGGAGAAGCAGGCTCGGGTGGAGGCGCGGAGGCTGCGGAGCGTGCGCACCCTAGGAATAGTAACAGGAACACCGGGGTTCCCACACAGTAGGGGGCCACCTACAGTTCGAACCGTAGGTGGCCCAAGGTACGTCGGGGTTCCAGGGTTTTCCTTACTGGGGTACACCTGTAGATACACCTTTAGTCGGTTCGAGTCTGACATGCCACCAGGGTGTGGTATTCGAGAGAATTTCCGCACGAAAAAAAAAATGGTGTGAAAATGCCATTATTCGTTAAAATATTATACGTTATCTGCTGAACGGATCATTATGCAATTTTGCATCACCTCCTGTTGTAAGAGATTCCTGTACTACACAGGGTTTTGGGTTCCCTGGCTACTAGTATCTGAGATGGCGCGTCATGGGGTTTTTATTTAGTTCGAATTAACCACCTAACTGGTCATCCGGTAGGTGGTGTTTGACGGAGATTTTCATCTACAAAACTTTTCTGATGAATACACCTGCACCGAATTTTGGTCCGAAATCGGTCTGTTATCGTTTTAGGTGTTAAAACGACACACGTGACGGTGACGACACGATTGCGCAAAAAAGGAAAATAAACGACAAATTCGCAGTACGTGGAATCGGAAACGAATAAAGTCGTGCCACTGACGGTGCTGAAAGCCGAAATGTTTTTGTTAGGCAGCCTCCGAATATTCATATTCAGTTTACGCAATTAACTCAGCTACGTATAAAATAACAAAGCATGTGAACTTAATTCAATCATTTTTAAAATAATTTGATGATTTTTTACAGCTACATTTTATGCCACAATGATTCTAATATTCCTAAGTGTATACTAATGCCTATACTAAAGAGTTTGTTTGGTTAAACGTATTTATCTCGTTCGAATTAAACTAACCTACCGCGTACATTCTGCTTGATTAACATGATTCACACAAAAAAAGAACATGAAAGATTCATTTCGTTTCAATCATGTTTTCAGAAAACAATTTTTACATAGTATGCGAATATTTTTTCACATTAATATTTTGAGTAACATTTTTAACAATTTGTATTTAATTAATTATAACAAACGTTGATGAAACCCCAATTTCAAACACTTCAATTTGATACGACAATTAGAAGTAGTTTAAAATGTACTAATACGGTTAATAACAAGTTAAACTATTAAAGTTTGAAACAGTTATCAATATGTTAACAAATCAAAATGAGAATCATAAATGCAAATGTGAAGTATAAATGCAATTATAAAATCCTAATTTTAACGTTCAAGCATATCACATAAAACCAATGCATGTATCTACATTTAAAGGGTTAACACAAATTTAAATTCCAGTCTGAATAAAGTTTAAAATTGGAACGCCCGCAACTTTAACCGTTTAATGTTTTTAAATTGCTTTAATAACTATTCTGGATTGAATGTTTTAACACCACAATAGCCGACCAGTTCACCGCTGCACTGTGTGACGATGGCATACCCACTCGGTATAAAATACCCCGCCGGCACTGAATACTTGTCGAAAGTATGTGATGTGCGCTTCAGCATGCCACTGATATGTAAAATTCGGTCCTACTGTTTTGTTGGATTAAATCTAGTCTGGTGAGCTTTCAAGGGTTAATTTTAAAACTTTGATATTTAATCACTGGCCTTTATAATTGTGTTTGGATGGGTTTCGAGAACATGTGGCGTGGAATATTATGATTTACATTTGCAGAATTTTGATATTACCTATATGGATTTGACTTAATTGGAAATTGGATATTTTCCATTTTTTCAAATCCATACCTCAAAAATTAGTATTAAAAGTTTAATATTTAGCCACACATACATTTACATAGCCACTCTACTATGGTTGTGTAACACACCCACATTCACTATTCATTCATCCCTATTAAAATGCCTCGTTGGTCTAGCGGTTGGCGTGTGCAACTGCTGATCATGAGGTCTCGGGTTCGATTCCCGGGTCGGATCAAATGTTTGTATGATCGACAAATATTTGTTTCGGAGTTTGGGTGTTTTCTATGTATAATATGTGTGTATTTACAAAAACAAAACTATATATGTATTTGTATCAGTTGTCTAGTACCCATAACACAAGCTCTGCTTCGCTTGGGACTAGATGGCGTTGTATGTTAGATGTCCGAAATATTTATTAATTATTTATTATTCATCCCTATTAAAATTTAAATAATATAGATTTCAGAAAATTAGAAACGTTGAACTATTTTGAATTTGGATGTCGTTTGTGTACACTATTGTTAATAAATATATTTCTATGTATATTCTAACATGACCTTCGCAATTATACCAGAGAGGATCCCGCAAAAATATCACCAATAGAAATAAGAAAAAAATATATCAGAAGTATATTTCTTCAGGCAAAGCTTCGCGTGGAGCGATACAGATAATTTTGAACGAAGAAAGGTTATTCCTTGGAGACCCGGACCCTTAAAATGTTGCTTTTTACGTTGTCCATCATTGAGATAACTCCTGTTTAACTTTGGCGTTTGTATTCCTGGAATCGGCGCCCAAGAGTTGTGCAAATTATGTGAAATAAACAACTTCTAAATACAATAGGAAAGTTGGAGAAAGCATCTGCAAATTGGATGGTCGTGAATAGTCTCCCATTCATGAAGTTTGCGATAGAACCCTGGTACAAGAGGTCAATAACTTTAACTTCAAGTTAATATATAAGTTACGAGTGTATCAAAGCTTATTTGAAAAGATTTTGGTAAAAAAGGAATATCTTATTATGTAAATTTTCAGTTCTTAATTACTTAGGAACTAAATTAAATTCTAGCGTAGATGAAAAGTCAGTAGGTACATATGTTAATGAAGACTGGAAATTAGAGCAGCTTTCGTGACACAAAATTGCATGCAGCTTTTATTATTCTCCCTTTATCAATTATTTTGAATCTCATTTGCCCTTCTTTCTTTTTTTCTTTCTTGTGATCTTCTTAGAAGCATCAACCGATCTGGCTACATTTTCTCCGCACCAAAAAATTAAAAGAGATGTCTAAGCATACCAATTGTATAAACCTAGTAATATATATTAAATACGTTATATTTAAGCCATTCGAAATTCGTGTTGGCTAAAATATATTGGGCATAGTTGTAGACAGTAATACTATAAAAGCGATATAAAATACCGCACAGTTATCTAAAAAAAAAATCAAAAAATTTCATTCCATTCATGAAATGGATGGATGGATGTAGACTGCTCGAGATCGGGATGGGTGGCGCTCTGAAGCAAGGCCTTCATTCAGAAGTGGACGGCAATAGGCTGAAGGAAGAAACTCCCGAAATACCGTTAGACAATGTAAGAAAACGAGTACTTCTAAAACTTTTAAATAAGAAACGACTTCTTTTCATTATACAACACGCTAGCATCATTTTATCGTCGCCAGTGAAAATATAACGTGTGACGTAGTTAGTGTGCGCAGTAATTGAGACGGGCACGACGCTCCGAGACGCTGAGAATACTAATACACGTCATGAAAACATCGCAGATACCTCCCCTGTCGTTCAACTATGTATACTCTAGGTTGTAAGCTAATAGTTTACGTAAAGTGGACTTTGTGGGAGGTTGGGGAGAAATGGAATGTACGGTCAGATAATATGATGATGGTAAATTTCTCACACTCTGCGACTTTGCCACTTTCCAAAAGAAAGAAAACATAGCGAACCCTTTAAAGTACAGACTACCTAAAATTTATTTCTAAAAACCAGGAGTGATACCACGGCCACACAGAAAACCGGTGTGAAACAGCGCTTGGGCTGTGTTTCACCGAGTGAGTGAGGATACCGAAGGCCCATACCCCAACCTCTCCCCCATCCCCTTCCCTATCTCCCAAAGGCCGGCAACGCACTTGTGACGCTTCTGGTGTTGCGGGTGTCCATGGGCGGCGTCCATATACACCCCACCAGTTTGCCCCCTATACTATAAAAAAAAAAAAAACAACCTGCTAATTGACCCGTCTGACCAGCGTGGTATAGAATACCAGACCCTACTTCCTAGGTGAGTCCCATGTCCAGCAGTGGATTATTAAAGATTGTTGTTGATGATGAAACAAAGTTCCCTACAATAGTCATTGTTCAAATTGCCAACTCACACTCTAATGTACGCCCATTAATCGTGTAAGTCCATTATTAAATTAATTAACGCCAATTAACAATGTTGTCTACCCTCTACTTGGCTACGAAGATACTACGACGTAGCACTTAGCCCTCAGCTACGAATAGGTACTAAATGAAATATATTCTAGAGTATATACTCGCTTCTAAATAACGGGAGTAAATACTTAAATAATAATAAAAGGGTTTTTGAGTCAAGCAACAGTACGCTGCTTGTAGAACTACATACATTCAAAAAGATATCTTAAACACTTGTTTTACGGTTCAAAATTGTATACAGTTTTCCCTAATTTAATTAAGCAAAGGAGATTAGTTAAACACATAATCAATAGAATCGAACAGCTCATTAAAACGTCAGTCGTTAAAAGATAAAGAAGAGAAAAAAAGAAATTCCCCAAGGTACTGGTTCCATTAATTCCGTCAGGACGTAAATCTGCCGAATGTCAGGACACTGAGCAAGTAAATTACCGGATTACCCGTAAAATCGCGACCGGAATAGCGTAATGACTGCATAATGAGATGTTGGGAGGGCCTCTAAATGGATTAGTGACCCTACTCTGACTTGTTGGAGCTTATGTGGAAGAATATAAAGACGGTATTTTTCTTTTTAGAACTTTCTTTCTTTAAAAAAGTTCGAACAACAACAGTGAAAAGATACAAACCATGGACGAACTATCGGACTAATGATTGTATCAAGTAAATCTGACTGCTAAGAATGAAGTCGTGGGGTTCGATTCCCAAACAGGACAAAAGATTCTGCAATGAGCGCGATCGTGTAGAATGTGTCTGTGTGTAATTTATTTATAACATAATACAAAATCTTTTTTTAAAGACATCTCCCGCATTAGGAATATACATTTTGTGTGGCGGGTTATACAAGGAACACACAGACTCAGAACAACAATTTGTGAATTACACAAAGTATTATCCCATGTTTGATTTGAACCCTCAACATTAGGCGCAGTAGAATGCGGCGGGGTGACCGTTGAAACCACTCGGCCAACCATGGAGTTGAATACTAGTATACTCGTATTTCTTAAGAAAAATATGTATTTATAAGGTTTATCTGTTTTTTTTATAACGGTGGCCAGTAATAGCTTAACAGTTTACATAAAAACGTAAATATTAAAAGTTAGTTAAGTAAAAAAGTGGTTGATAGACGACTGTGTTCTACCCAGGATACTTGGCGCTCTTTGATAGAAGCCTTTTTTATTGGTAAACAGCGAGGGAATAATGATGAGTTTATATAAATACTGATTTAAAATACACTTATAGCAAGAAATAATTATACGAAGACTATTGAAATCATTGTTCCTATATCAAACGAAAAGAAAAAAACTTCTCATAATTAATGCTTCGTTATTAAAGTTAATGTAATTAATAATGTAAACAATAATTTGCCTTTTTAATGATAATGAAGCGCTTTAATTATTAAACTAATTAGCATAAAATATCTTTGATATTGAAGGCGTTTCTCGGACGGTGTTTCTAACCAAATTTTTTTCATAAATCAAACTGAATCTCTACATAAACTTTTTCTATTACGAAGCTTTATTTAAGAGGAATTTTCGGAACGAAAAAATGAAATATAAAGGAAAGTAAATTGAACTTCGTTTTACTTTTTATATAAATTTTAGTGTTTGTTAATCTGGTAATTAAGTTGATTTACTTCTTTTGTGACCAAAGTAAGGAAAAATTGCCTTTCATCCGATTTTAGTGAATGAGGTGTCAATAGATGTTCTTTAATAGCCCGGGTGGTACAGGCTATATAAATTGTATTTTAACGCAGTCGGGATATAGTTTTTGAACGTTTTTTCGTTGTTTTAAAAGACGCTACTTAAAGCTGTTGTTTACCTCTTTGGGTATATGGAACCGATAGTAAATATTTATATATGAGTATGTCGGACTGCTGTTGGGTTTTTCTTACAAGAAATTCTTAACAGCAGCCAGGAGTATGGAAGATAGCGGTGTTTCCCGCCCGTACCTCGTAGAGCACGTTAAGCTGTCGGTCCCGGTTTTCATGGACATCTATGGCAATCGTTATTAGGAAGTCAGTGCCCTCAAATATACTGACAACTAGTTCAATCATCGAATGTAGTTCGCCCTCAGGGTTGCGCAGGTCCGATGCCAGTCGCTCCGTGTAAAAACTGACATTCAGGAAAACCGGTTGAACTAGTAGCCGACCCCAAATCTTGGGAATAATGAAGGCTAGGAAGGAGAAGAAGAAGAGTGTGTAATATTAGATCCTCACTTCACCAAAGCTTAGAATTACATAGTATCTCGGTACTGAACCGACTAAAACTAAATCATGAGTGATTGTATATTAGTATACTCATATATCCTTTCTTTTTTTATAGAATAGGGCAAACGAGTATACGTATCGTCTGGTGGTAAGTGATTACCACCGCCCATGGACACCCGCTACACCAGAGGCGTCATAAGTGCGTTGCCGGCCTTTTAAAGAGTACGCTCGATTGAAATAAATGTTGCCTTGTTGTTAAGCCAGAGGGCATGGGTTCGATGGATACCTAAGACAAATAATAGTGTGATGAATAAGGTCATTGGTTTCATGTCAGGGTCGTACTAAATGTTTGTATGATCTGCAATTTATTTATTTCGAAGTTTGGGTGTTTTCTATGTATAATATGTATGTATTTAAAAATTGTAGATTATATATTGATATCAGTTGTTTAGTACCCACAATATAAGCTCTGCTTAATTTGAGATTAGATGGCGTTGTATGTTAGATGTCCAAAAGAAATACTTATTTACTTTATTATTTATTAAGGTTCAGTAAAAAAGTAGAGAAATATACGTATAAATTAGTATAACCGTTAAGTAGTCTGCTAATCGTGGTATAGGTTATGTCTAATATATAATCAGTCAGGTGTATGTAAGAGAGAGAATATCCAACATTCACTTGTGGGAACGCTTCGATGAATTTCCGATTGACCATCAAATTAAACGAAGACAATTTTGCTGGATAGGCCACACCCTCCGAAGAGATTCCAACCACATCCCGAGGCAAGCCCTGGACTGGAATACCCAAGGGAAACGCAAACGTGGCCGTCCAAAACAAACCTGGCGGCGAACTATCATCGATGAAGCGAAGGCCATTGGCAAGACCTGGAGCGAAATCAAGCGAGACACTCAAGACAGAACGGGATGGCTATGCACCGCACCCATCTAGGGGACATAGTACCTTAAGTCAAGTCAAGGTGTATGTAAGATATGCGAGGTGATACATCAAATAGTTGGTGAAATGTCAGTCGCTACACATCACAAGTGACTTCTAAAAGCTTTGCTTATTTTTTGTAAGCTTACAACCTAATTTACATTTGGATTTTATAATAATAGTTAGAGAAAATTAGTCAAGACATCAACTCCGCACTCTGTCCATAAAGTGGATAGATTTGGCTACCAAATCCATCTCAAGTAATTCAAATAAAGCAAAAAAATTAAGTGAAAAAGGCAAAATCATCGTATACTTTATTGTTTGTTTCTAGGGCAAGTAAATTAATTATTTTCCTTTATATAAAGGAAACAATGAGAATTGTTAATGAGCGCTTTTTTTATCTTTCTGGTATTGCGTATTCATTTAGAAATATTGGTTGTTGCGGCTTTGCTAGCGGATACGATCAGAGTTGAACTTTGAAAAAAAATGAATTAAATTTTTTATCACGATATTTTACGCTTTATACTTATAAATCTGTTACCAGTCAACAGTATAGTTTAACAAGAAAAAAATAATTGACAGTCATAAGGACTGCAGATAGCGGCCAAAGAAGTTTTGTGACGTCAGCATGTTGGTGATGCGGTGACGCGAACTCATAAGATTTTCTCCTACCAAAAAGTGCTCAACGCGGGCAAAGAAGTTTTGTGACGTCAGCATGTCAGTGATGCGGTGACGCGAACTCATAAGATTTTCCCCCACCAAAAAGTGCTCAACGCGGCCAAAGAAGTTTTGTGACGTCAGCATGTCGGTGATGCGGTGACGCGAACTCATAAGATTTTCCCCTACCAAAAAGTGCTCAACGCGGCCAAAGAAGTTTTGTGACGTCAGCATGTCGGTGATGCGGTGACGCGAACTCATAAGATTTTCCCCTACCAAAAAGTGCTCAACGCGGCTAAAAAGTTTTAACTTCAAAAAGTTTAATTAAGTAAAACCTAACTATGGAAATGCTTTTGATAAAATTTTAATAGCCTATGACACCATACTCATTAAAATCGGTTTAGTAGTTTAGACATTACGGTTGAACATACATAGGCTGCCAGAAATATTATACTTCCTTTCGGATTCGGCGCAGTCGGGCTATTGCCCAAAAGCTAGTCTATACATATAATAAAACTGTAACAAAACGATATCTGCCCATTAAAGATATTGAAGAAAAACAAATGAAGAGGGTCTTTATTAAATAAGAGAACTCAAAACATTTTTTTATCTGCTTGTCTCTGTTTGGGCGCACTAACCTCAAAAGTGGCTTAACCGGTTTTGACGTGGTTTTCATTTATGGTGGTAAACTTCACTTAAAATTTTGTGTCTGTTTTAATTCAATCGGTTAACAAATAAAAGTTATATTATAATTAATATAAATAGCTAAGAATTCAAATAAATATTTTCATCTGTACTTATAATTATCTATATATATAAAAGAGGAAGGTGACTGACATACCCAGAGTTGAACGCACAGCCCAAACCGCTGAACCTAAAATTCTGCAATTTTGCAGGTAATGTAGGTTCTTTATATAACGTAAGTGAACACTAAGAAAGGATTTATTGAAATTTCACCCCTAAGGGGGATCAGGGGAAGCCGCGTGCAAAAGCTAGTAATATATAAAACTGAAGAATTTGTTTGTTTGTTTGGTTGAACGCGATAACCTCAAGAAATACTGGTCCGATTCTTTCCCTTTCAGTGTTAGATAACCCTTAGATTTCTGTAGGTGATAGGTAGGTAGGTAGATAAATATCAAGGAAGGATATAGGCTATATATCATCACGCTAAGACCAATAGGAGCGGAAAACCAATGAAGATTGTTTCAAAATTGGGCAAGTGAGTTTTTTTTTCCTTTTGAGAGCTTCCGCTGCGTGCGCTACGCAGACGAGGTTGCGTGGGTCAACTAGTTCTAATATAAATTTAGTTACATATTTAAATTTTGTTTATGATTTCTCGCTACAGAAGGCACCCCACCTTAATGGGTTCCCCTTCTTTTGGCACTCGGAAACTGAAATGTCTGATGAATTGCTAATGATACAGCGAGTTTCTTTTTGTTAAACCTTGTAAATGTTATAACTTAGTGGTGTTTCGACGTGCCGATAACATTTTTGGGGTTAGCCGTAACATTCACTTTATCGTTCTTGTATAAATGGAACCAGGGCTTTGAGACAATAGGACAGAATTTTTTATGGCGTTGGATGCAAATGGCTTACCTGGTTGTAAACAGTTGCAGGGCAAAGACATAAATGTAATGCCGATCTTTGTGTAACAAAATTGGTAAGAAAGAGAGAGAAGAGGTGTCTTACTTACTCAGAAAAACAGAATGAGAAAATTGCTTGAAGCTGGTTTTATATGAAAAACTATTACTTAAGTCGAACCGACCCATACGTGCTGAAGCTATCTGTCTCATGACTCAAGTGCCAGTTGACGACAGCATCAGCATTATCTATGCCTATTGCAGTCCACTGCTGTACATATTACTTTGTTTATGGAATATGGAGCAAATGAGCAGACGTATCACATGATGGTAAGCAATAACCACCGCCCATGGACACCCGCAACACCAGAGGCGTTACAAGTGCGTTGCCGGCCTTTGGGGGATGCGGAGGGGGAGGGAGGAGAGGGGAGGGGTTGAGGTATGGGCCTCTGGTATCCTCATTCACTCGGTGAAACACAGTGCAAGCACTGTTTCACAGAGTCTTCAATTGTACTCTTCAATTTGACGTCATATTTATAACAAATAAGTTTTTAAATGAACACTAATATCTGTAGATAGCGACTCTTTTAGCGTCTTTGTTATTTCCAAAGTTGCTCGTCACTAAAGCTGAATTTGATAAACTAAAATCTTTTTGCACCTAAAAACCTAACATGGCGTTTATCAAAAAATACTACCAACTTTGCCAACGCGAAATTAAAAGCAATACTTCAGCGTCCTAACCAATTTGCATATTAAAACCAAAAATTTAAATAAAGGTGTCATTTCATCGAAAAATGTATTATGTTTTATGTTAATTTCGCAGGAAAGTAAAATCAGGGCATTGAAGTTGCTTTGATACTACAGTTAACCCTTAATGATCTCGTTTTAAGAACAGCTGTTCAATGACACTTAGTAAAACAATAAATTACATGCATACATGTCATCACAACACACTAACAACTTTTAATTGACTGCACGGTTGGCCTAGTGGTTTAAGCGTTCGTCACGCCGCTTTGTACTGCGCCAAGTGTTGTGGGTTCAAACCCTACATAGGACAACACTTTGAGTGATCCGCAAATTGTTGTTCCAAGTCTGGGTGTTCTTTGTGTCCGTTTCATATTTGTTTGTAAAATCCCCCGCGACACAGGATGTATATTACTAATGCGGCAGTTGTCTTTAAACAAAAAAGGAAAAAAAACTATGTTCATTTGCCAGGCATCCGACTTTCCTAGAAATAAGGTTTTGCCTCATTATACCACGATCACTAGGCGAGGTTTGTATCAAGTTATCCTTCTCTTTGCAATACTTTTAGCCTGTTTTGGTTTGCTCTCTTAGCTCTCACAACATCCACGGACTAAATAGGGATGGTGATATTCCGTATTCTTAATTCGTCATCACACATACACATATGTAAGTATATAATAACTATATAAGTATTGTTACATGTTAGGGTTCAATTGGTTTGGGAAATAAACCCTCTGACGTGTTAAAGAGACTTTATTAACAATACTCTTAAAATCACAATTTCACTCCAAATTACAATCTTTAATGGTCGCCGAGGTCGCTAGGTTGATCATTGATATCACTTCGATGTTTATTGCACTGTAGCTGAAGCTGAACTGACTGCGGCCCGCTAAAGTTCGTGTTTATATAGATTTTTACGCTTTCGAGAAACGTCTCGAACATCCGAGGGAGTTCGACGCTATGCATAACGACATAAGGTTCGTTAATTCGTGCCTCAAAAATCTTTTTTTTCGTTCGTTGTTCGCGAATAATCAAGAACATTCTTGATGGTTATTCGCGAATAATCAGGAACATTCTTGATGGTTATTAGCGAATAATATTTCTTCTTAACAGTATATAATATACAAGGAAAATGACATTAATAGGGGTGGTGACATTCTGTTTCCTAAATTCATTACTCACGGACATAATTAAATGAAAATATAACTTGAAAGTTTTATTTTATTTCAAGAAATATGAATTAAAATCTAATTTTAGTAAGTTTGTATTGCTTTTTATACTTTAGTAGGCAAACCTTTGATACAGATCTGAAAATGAACAAACGTCACACAAAGACTTTTATTAATGTTAAAACTACTTTAAACGCTGTCTATGCGTTCGCAGTATATTTATTACCTTTCCAAACAAAGCTTTGTTAGAAATGTGTTCACATTGAAAAAGTATTTTCAGATTCGAAACTCAAAACTAGGTAGTTTATCGTTAGAGGTCTTAAGCCGAGTATCCACCGAACAAAAGTTGGCAACTTTTGGTGACAAAAGTTGTTGTAATTTCCTTGTCAACAAAAATTGTCAACAAATGTTGGGAACCGAGTTTTTGTTTTTGGCGGTAAACATCAACGCTTGTTGCAAATGCTCTGTGGAGACGCAGAGTTCGAATGTTTTTCAAATTGTTGGCGACTCGGTGTAGACACAATGGAAACAAAAGTTGGCGATTTTCTGAAGAGTTGTAAACAGTTGGAAACACTGAAATTGCCAACAATTCCGGTGGATACGTGCCTTTAAGTATTTAACTGGCTGTCTGTTTTAAGTATTTATGGTCAGGTTTTACTAAGATAAAATGAATACCTATGCACATATGCGTAGCTTTATAGTAAACGAGTCTTAAAACATTTTAGTTACCTGACCTGTTCAATCCTCTCTCCAATGTTGCGTTCACCTTGGGAAATTTGAGATGTCTTAGGGCCCACCAGTAAGCCATTCAATCGCTAAAACTAGTCACTGGAAATAGCAATGAACGACGGCTGTGTCACCGTGTTCTTAATCTAAACTAAAATCATCAAGCACTTACTGGAGTTGTGTGACTTCCTTGTCCTCGGCGCCGTTGATGGGGTACCCCACCGCCTGGTCTGTCTTGGTACGTTCACACATACATGCTCCAAAGTACTGTACACCTCCAAGGTATTCCTAAATGCTTGCAGGCTCCCGAAGTCTCGTAATTACAAGACACCCGATTCAGCTATCACGGATCGCGCCTATGACGTGACTACAAAAACTCGCGAGTCCAAATCAGACCAATCATAACGGTAAACCACTAAAGGGACCGGGTTGAATTGACAATTAGCTAAATTACTATTAATCGGCTCTTTTTTAACGAAGCTCCAGCTCGACCGATCCAAGCGTCTCAAAGTACTACTGTCAACGTCAAAACGTCAAACAAGAAAAATGACAATCAAAAATGTTGCCATTATAATGACGTTAAATTTCTAACATGTCCTTTTTGGCAATTCTTCAATTTCTTCAAGGCGATTCGTCACAGGCATATAATATTTGTTACTTAAACATACGCAGTTACACATATATACGCTTAAGTCTTTTTCCATAAAAGAGCAAATAAAAGCGTATTTAATATATATTTTTTCCGACAAAAATTTTAGTTACACTTACATAAGGTCAGATTTCCTCTAGCATCATATGCATGTATTAAACATATAATCCTTTCTCTTGAATCACTCTATCTATTGCAAAAATCTGCATTAAAATCTGTTGAGAAATTTAATAGAGTTAAGCGAACAGATTGCAGAAGTGGCTTCGTTTTATTCTATGAAATGGTATAAAAAATTAAATGTTAGATATTTAATTCACACTTAACTTTTCGTCAATATTCGTGTAAGATCTCGGTGTTACGTTCAACTGACCGACTGCCCCAATTTGATAGCACTATGCCCTAGATGTCATAGCTACTGTAGATGTAACCGGACCCGGTGACCATCGCATAGCCGCTCGAGGGATAATCCACATAATAGTAGATAATCTCCTTTATAATGGAACGAGAATTCGCAACAGCTCACTAAGCCTCATGTAATTATATCTCAATATGCATGTAGTGAGAAACTGGATGTAGTTTCGTAGTAAAATGATTTAGAGACTTTGATATACACAGCATGTTGTAAAAAAAGCTGGTTGGAGTTATTTCTGTAAAGTTTGGTCACTTAAAAGGTAATTGACTGCCGCTGTTTAAGGACTTTAACCGTGGGAGAGCCACGCTTCGGCATGAATGGGCCGGCTCGACCGGAGTGATACCACGGACTCACAGAAAACCGGTGTGAAATAGTGCTTGCGCTGTGTTTCACCGAGTGAGTGAGGATACCGGAGGCCCATACCCCAACCCCTATCTCCCCCATCCCCCGCCTCCATCCTCCCCCCCATCCCCCAAAGGCCGGCAACGCACTTGTGACGCCTCTGGTGTTGCAGGTGTCCATGGGCGACGGTAATCGCTTACCATCGGGCGATACGTCTGCTCGTTTGCCCGCCGATTACATAAAAAAAACCTACGCAAGATACACAAGTGTGGTGCCGACATTTAAACCCCCCCTCTACAGAATTGGCGGTGGGAAGCTTCGCTAATCCAACTCAAATCCAACTCACTCAGTAAAATGCAAAGAAACAATATTTTCAACATTTTCTGAGTATTTTTGAGTCAGTTATTTTAATAAATTAATTATTTATTAACATTCCTTTCGAGAAACCTATGTACAACAGTGAACTGTTAAAGGGTGTTGATGTGATGTGATTATAATTAACACCAGTTTTTTTGCAAGGCCTATGTACTTCGATTGAGCTGACTCATATCTTCTGAGTATGGCTCTCCTATGACTTCTTAGGTAAATACGCAACCCGCTATAGATGTTTTTTCCCAATAATGTATAAACAAGCGGTCTACACTCATCTGCACCGCTTCAATATTGACGTAATTACTTCAATAAACTAACATAAGACCATAATATACGTGACGGAATTCAGAGTATATCATTACACTGCAGCATGCAGTAGGGACACGTATTGCATTGTATCCTGCAATGGAATTTATCCCTGATGGTATATTGTGACGTCACTTTACTCTGATGTGTTTCGTTAATTTGCGTCTGTATATTTGCAGTCCTATTATTATTCCCTGTAGTAAATGGATTGCCTAGTGGTAACATACATATATTTATTATTACTTTGCAGTGAGGGACTTAAGTAGGGAGAGTAAAGTTTTTATTAAGTTAGTGTTAGTAGTACTTTAGTTAGCATTCCAATTTTTGGGATAGATGTGTTTTTGCCGAATACTCATAGCATAGCAGTAGTAATTATCAGGTAGATCCTTATTATAATTTCTGGCACCTATTCTCAAAAGAGTGAAACCATTCTATTCTAATAAAAATATTTAAAAACTCCCAACCTTTTGAGGGTTATACGTGTATAGTCTATATTTTTAGGGTCGATTAATAAAAAAAATATAACCTTCATTTTCAGGCGTCATTTGCAGCCATTTCACAATCTGTTTTTATCTTATTCCAATACTTAATCTTAAGACCATTTATTATCAACTATTTCCAAACTTTGCGTTTACCTTAATTTCCTAACTGATGATTCCAGTATTAACCAAGAATTAAGAGCTGAATTTGCAAATGTAATTTGAAGTTGTATGGTCGAACTATAACTGTGTTGTGTGCTGTGCAGGTTGGAGCACATCAAAACGTACAAGTTAGAGAGTTTGCGTCTCACACGGCCGACTAAACACGCGGGAGATTACACTGTTCGGTGGTTAAGATGGGGTTTCTGCGTATTGTAGAATGGGGCGAATGAAACTGTCGATAACAGAGATATCTTTGTTCATGATTGCGGAGGTCCGATGTCAGCCGTTGGATACGGTAGGTAACCCTAAGTAATCTTAGGATTAATAAAAACTAGAAAGATGTATGCACCTTTGTTTGTAACTCATAAATTACATTGATGAAGGAAATCATGTCGGGATATGAGAAAGAATACTTGTTTTTTTTTTCAAATCCCGGGTATTTTGAAGGGGTGCGTGAAAAATCAGCTCACTCGTCTCATCGTCGGTCGCCATGCTGTATTATCTGCATTCCCAATGCAGATTCTGAGGGTATGGGAAATGGAATTTATCTGAGGGAATGGAGATTTTGAGGGTAGTCAGTGAATCAACATCAAAATTTTGAGCTCTGTAATATTTTAAACATTAAAAATATATAACATTCAGTATTAATGTATCAATTGTTACGTGTGAGTTCGTAGTGAAAGGCGATTATTTTTAACCCCCGTCGCAAAAAGATGGGTGTTACAAGTTTGACGTCAATGTCTGTCTGCGTGTGTGTGTGTGTGTCGGTATCGTAGCTCTCAAACGGATCATCCGATTTCATTGCGGTTTTTTTCATTTGAAAGCCAGTTTCCCTGTGGTGGTTCTTAGCTATGTTTGGTTAATATCGGTCCAGCCGTGTAAGAGTATCAGCTCTTTTCCAAAATGATGTAAGGCATTTTTGAAGTGCTTGCGTGCCTACGCAAGCACTTAATCGAGTAATCATACGCCAAAACAACAGCCTGTTTTTTATTATTTTAGCTTGTGTTTTGATTGTGTAATTTAAACGTGTGAGTTCAAGGCGATAGGCGATTATTTTTGTATGTGAGTCTAAAATGCATACGTGTGAAGATTTCCCCCTGCACTCCCTTCCGTTCGGTGGCTCGTGTAGCTCTTTTGACTACATTTCTCTAAATGTTAGTACCCGTGTACTATCATAAAATTGTTAACCTCTCAGACTCTTAGATCTCAACCTCATTAATGTGGAAAAAATAACCGATCACTTTTTCAACGTCAGTAATGCAGAGAAAACAAAACTATTTTTAAATTACATCAACTAGCGAACTCGAACATCTGAGTGAGAATCCGAACAATTTTAACTTTAGTTAAGCTTTCAGTGGCACCAACCTTTCAGTAGCTAACTTAAGTGAGTTACCGGCAAGTGCAGGCTGCATTTACGAAGTTATTCGAGTTGTGGCGTGTTCCCTCGTAGTTTGAACCCTTTGCTTTACCACCTCGATTTCTTTAATTAGATATTCCAACTTGAAAATCTTTGACGTCAGCATATCTCGTATTCTTTGGGATTTAAATTGAGTAATTAAACTGTAGAACTTGTTTACTGTAAGTTATAGGCAGTTCAATATGTACCTGTCTAAATAGGGTAGGTATCTGCCTCAATTATTTTAAGTTACATAGGTACGTACTGCTTTTTAATTTTTTTATTTGATATCCTGCCAAAGTGATTCTGCTCAGCCTGATGGACAGCTTGAGTAGAATCCAACAGTGGGGGCCAACATACTCACTGCAAATGCAGAAGGCATAATGACGTTACAATCTATGGCGGCCTAGTGAGATGCTTTTTTTACGTACGCACTGTTATTACCCGACTACGGCAAAGCCAAATGAGGGTTATGATTTTGACAGGCTATGTATGTATGTATGTTCATTTGTTCCCTCATAGCTCCTTAACTACGTATTATAACTGGACAAATGAGGTATCGTTAGAAGCGTCTTGATTGTCCACTGGTTATAGATGTGTCACTGAATGTAATGTGGTGCCCTCTAGCCGACATACAGTAGGTACTGTATTAAAAAATAAATTTGAGATAAATATGCCGTGTTTTTTATCATTCAAAAGGGCGTTACTTGAAAATTTCAAAAATAAATATATTAAAAGTCAAAACTAAAACCCAACTAGTACGACAAAAAACGATGCTGAAAAAGTATGAAACAAGTTTCAAAAGCCGTAGTCACGCGTTGTTAATGTGTTATGGTACATTTCTACGTTTTACGTGTTTTTTGTCGTAGTTGGGTTTTAGTTTTTACTTTTTTATGAAAAGAGATCATCTTCCATATTTATTCGAAAATTATTGTGATATTCCTATGGCACTATTTGAAATATAGTTTGCAGAGTAATTAATATTATAGAGGCACCAAAACATTTTTAAATAAAAAAAAGTAAAAACTAAAACCCAGTGTCTTTTTTTTCGTAGTTTTATTTAAATTTATAAAGTATGAGTAATATTTTTGGATATAGTACATGGTATATACATACCATTGTCTAAGCAAAACCTTTTTTATCCGACTCCGGCAAAAGGAGGATTAGTATTTTAGACAGTCTATGTATGTTTGTTTATTATGACTACTAAAAGCTGTTGTGGTAGACCAACAGTTTAAGAGATTGGCGCGCTCATCCAAACATACGTAAGAACAATAAAACAAAAAAAAACTCTTCAAATTTCTAGGCACCATATAACTTAAGAAAAATAAATACACACGCGCTCCAAATGATTCTAACCTTGTTACGTAAACCTCTTTATAGCACGTTAAACAATTCCAATTTATATTTCTTGGTAGTTTGAAAGAATCTGACTTATAAATGGGTCTTGAAAGGCTCATAGCCTTTACAGGGGTAAACGTATTGCTGTTACTAAAGTACTAAGCCGAGGCTGAATAATGTTTTTCGTAGTGTATGGTTTTTGATTAAATATCGTTTATTTTTTATTGAAACTAAATATAAGTAGTATGCATACGGTAACTGTTACTTTGTGTAAAGGTATTTATAGGTATATTATTAATAGCTTATTTACGGTTAATCTAAATATTTATTTATTAATGTAATCATAAAACAAATTCGTAACGATAATGACAAAAAGTGTTTTCTAATATTTATTATGATGTAGATTTTGATGAATGTAGTTGATTTTAAATATATAAAACAATATTTTTCTAATTTGCTTTTGACGCTTTCTGTATTGATGATTCCCAATATTGTAATGGCAGTTGTAAACTTTGGGGCATGTTAAAAAGCCGTTAAACGTTAAAGAACCCTTCAATGTAGATCGGGTGAATCAATTCATTTAATTCTCCGAAACATTTTCTTTTTATAGAAAGTATTGTTCATTCTTTTTACGGTGTGTATAAAATATTAGCTTTTGCACGCAGCTTCCCTCACGCAGAATTTCATCCCCTGATTTACCCCCTTAGGGCTGGAGTTTAGTAAAATCCGTTGCTAGCGGATGTCTACACCCTATAAGGAACCTATCTGCCAAATTTCAAGTTTGTAGGTGTTATAGTTTCTGAGATTTCGTGATTAATAAGTGAGTGGTATTTCGCTTTTATATGTATAGATGTATTAAAGAAAGATTTGTCGTCACAGTTGACGACTCCTGACTAAAGACATTTTCAGGAATTTATTTCATTTGAGCTTTTAGAAGTTTATATTGACATGTGATGAGAAGGGAACCTATTCAATCATTTTGAAATACATAGCATGCCTTTTCAGTTACTTATGTTCAGTTAGTATATTTAACGCTGAGCAAAGGAGGTACTTTCACTTTCCTTTCTCACCATTAAATATGAACTGACTATGTGATTGGTGACTGTTTTATAATTCATTACATCTGAAATGAAAGGCTTGGAGTTGGTATAATAATAATTCAGAGTTTTTAAATTTACAGTTTTTTTTTTATTTACTAACTGCATCCCGTTGTACTTTTACTACAACAAACACAAGTTACACCGTGGGCGAAGTAAAATCAAAACGGTTGCTATAGATGTTCACGAAATCTGGTGCTCTCCGAGGCACGGGCGGGAAATACCGCCAACTGCAATATTCCGGGCTGTTAATAGCATTTTTTTGTATTTGAACCCGACATCTCTTGATTGGCTACTAGTCAGCTTCCGAGAAAGTCACATTAAGAATAATTACAAATTATACAAAAACATACAGTCAACATGTTACAGTTCTGTATAATTTAAAGTAATTTAAAACTAATAAGCGTTTCTTACACAAATAACTGAAAAATACTATAATAGAAAAATAAATAGCATTACACACATTAAGTTCAACGACCAAGTTTTATTCCAATCTCATAAACAGCGTTTAGAAATTAAATTAAACTTTATATGAATAACTAAAGGTAGATTTCCGTAAAATGAGAAGAAACCTTATTTTCAATAGAACACATTTACAGTTATCTCGGATCAGTAAATCGAGGGTATCTGTAGTAGCAAAAATATATTTTGGTTGAGAACCGAAGAATTCGACACAAACGGGTCTAGAAATCGTTGTGAGACATCTACACAAATCTGGTAAATAGATTATTTTGATATTTTATACGATAAATGAAAAACATACCTTTTTAAAAAACGTCTAGTAATCATCTGGTTTTTTTTCAGGCATCTTTAGGTTTTCAGTCATTTATTTGTCTAGTTACGGATTAAGAATAAATGTATCGTAACAACACTGCTAAAATAATACAATATTTTAACAAAAAAACAACCGACTTCAAGAACGACCAAATTGAAATGGGCCCATACGAGAATATTGAGTTATTCGTTAATTTGTCGCGCATATACTTAATGCAAATTGAAGACTTATATCGTTTTCTCATGGAGAACATGTCAGAACTGGACCAAATTAAAAAAAAGTAAAAAAAATTACAAGTTTTCTTGCCGTGCCTATCACGCTGACTCGTGACTGATCAGCGTGATAGGCATGTCAAACCTTCCTTTCAAAGGAGAGGCCCATGTCGAGCAGTGGACTGTTAAAGGCGATTCATGGTGGTGACTTTTAACATCGCCAAAATAAACTCAATTTGTATTTAAAATATTCAACCAATACCATAAATATGGAAACTGAATTTCTTTTATATTTGTTAATAAAATAACGAATAAGAAGTGACAGAAAATGAACAGTTTCCAGGTGAATTTGAAGTTTGGCTATTCGGTTTGCTGGTTTCGATGTCAGTAATTTCCCGCTTTTCAATGTAAAACGAAAAAATATAACACGAACACACGCAATATAGTGTATAATATTTGTATATCTATAAACATACATCCATGCCTCATTGGTCTAGCGGTTCGCGTTTGCGAGGTCTCGGTTTCGATTTCCGGGTCCGGCCAAAAGTGTTATTTGGTTTTTCTTCCAAGAAATTCTTGATAGCAGCACGGAGTATGAAAACCAACTACGAACAACTGATAGTCCTGTATTGCGATATGAGAAAATCTCACGCCGATTCACATTTACACAACTTTCCAATATAAACTATTTTTTTTTAAAGACTAGGATTCCCCGCACTAGCACTATAGGTAGTAGAGCCACGCTGATTTCAGCACGAACGGGCCGGCTCGACCGGGGCGGTACTACCCTCGCACAGAAAATCAACGTAAAATGACAGCGTTTGTGCTGTCGTGTTTCGTTGGTGAGTGCGAGACCGGAGGCCCAATTAGTCTAGTCAACAAGTTCCACACTTGTTGACTAGACTAAAAGATGCACAAGCATCACTAGGCCGCCATAGTGTGGGTCGCCATACTGCATTGTTGTATCCGCAATGAGTATGGTGGCCACCACTCTTGGATTTTGCTTATGCTTTCCATCAAGCAGAGTAGAGTCATTTTGGCAGGCCAAACATAAAAAAAAAAAAAAAAAAAAAAAAACCTGTGTCGCGGGGAACTTTACAAACATACATGAAACGGACACAAAGAACACCCAGACTCAGATCAACAATTTGTGGATCACACAGAGTGTTGTCCTACGTGGGATTTAAACCCTCGACACTTGGCGAAGTAGGAAACGGCGTGGTGACCGTTAAACCACTAGGCCAAACGTGCAGTCTGCTGGGCTGCACTCTTGCAGTGTGCTTGGGCTGAGACTAGCCAGGTACGATTACTTTGCCTAGTCGGAGAATTCATCTTTATGTTTTAGTGATGTTACAGCTGTTGCTATGCTAAAATAATATTAAGGTACAGTTCAGTAAAAGCACAAATAAGATCAATATCAACAAAGGCTTTGCATAAAAAACATCGTTTGAAAATAAACTGCATCACGTGTTAAAAAACGTAACCTATTTTGATTTGACCGTTCGGAACAAACGGATACGCGGCAATTGGAATACTAATGAATCGGTGGCCTACACCAATAAATCAGCTAACCGTTTTTTTTTTCAAACGTGGAATTTTTGCAATAGACGTTATTTTGTCTTTTTTTTTCGTTGATGGGTGAGAAAATACCTTCGAATCTACCTTGAGGATGCAGGAGCCAGGATTAGGTGGTGTTTATATTAATAACCATTTTAACACCCGGTTACAGGCGTAATTCTCCAGCGAGAATCCTGACCATGAGATTTCAAGGGACCTCCTGACCGTCGTTAGTCATTTGTTTTTAAATGTATTACATATTTAACTTGGCTTCTAATAATATTAGACTTAATTAATATTAATATATTTATTTAATAATATTTTATTTATATTTAATATTAATTTAATTAATTATTAGAATTAATTACACACTATACTATAGTGTGTAGAGATCCTGTATAATGATGCAGTGTTTGTGGCCTTAATGAACTGACTTCTGATGTGACGCTTTTTTCCTCACGGTTCGCTTCTGCACTGGCGAGGTTTAAGGCTCCTCAGATCGTGTCTGGCTGATTGGAAAATGTTTTAAAATATTATACTTAATGATATTAGATAAAATTCAGGCTTCCTAATATGACGTAAGTTAGCATGGTTTTTTCCACCTTTGATACCTGCTAACTATAAAACGGCTCCACTTTCAGCTTAGTGAGTATCCATTCCTTTCTGAGTATATGTTAGACTACCGACCCTAAAAATTTCATCTTTCCTAAAATGACGTAATTCTGGGCTGAGTGGGGTCTCAGTCTATTAAAAGAATTGTAGAGCAAAATCCGATAAAACAAAACAAACGAGATAGGTACATACATTTGATGTCGACTCGCCGTTCGCATGCATATTCATAATAAGAGCATTTGTATCGTACATAGCGAAATTGAATATTAGGCTCGTAGTACTTTGATTTACATATACAATAGTGGTGGTGGTGTGGTTTAATTTGACCAACCGAGTGATGTTAGCTGCAGTTCTCCGTATTAAAAGTATAGGACTACAAATGAATACTATTTGTTTTCATTTGAGTAGTGCTGGCATGAATAAATAATGTACATTTATTATACTAGTATGTCGGACATCTATTTAATGATTATAATAGTAAAAATATTAAAGTTGTACGAGCTCGTACAGGATTTGATGACTCTGCACTTAATAAAAATATATGTAGAATAACAACACATTTTTTAGGTGCTGTGCAATATCGATCATTGAACTAAACATACGTCGCGTAGTAGTATAAAATCGCTGATTGGGCAACTTGTTACATTTATATTGTTAGTACAAATAAATCGGGTTTACGTGAACTACAGCACACTCCTGGTTTATCTGAACTCTACCTACAACGGAGAAACCTCAACTGCTCCACCAGCTATCTTATGTCACTGTACATTATGGTCCTTCGAGCCGGATGAAGAATTCAGAGAAAGAAGAGTATGTACGAGGCCGTACAAAAGTCTATATTATTTTCGGTGGTAAATATGAGTACAATGATGAAAACTTAGATACCAGCAATTTAAAAGCTACAAGTCATCATAAATAACCCATAATGTCCTACTGCTGGGCTCAGGTCTCAGTCAGTCTCAGGAGAGGGTTAAGCTACAAGTACGTTGCAGCAAGTTGAGCCTCTCTGTTCCCTAGGTTTTCAGGGTTGTTCGATCTCCAATGATCTATCGAAAAGAAGATATTACCTGTTTACTTTTATTTATAATCGGCCGCTGTCAATCAATTTAAGCCTTTGAAAAATAAATCAAAACATCAAAAGGTCCGTCCTGTCAGAGACAAAAGCAGAAAAGGAGGCAACACGTTGCAACCGCTCCGCCTTATCTATCCAGTCGGTCCAGCTCGCTGGTTAGGAGTGTTATCTAAGAATATATAAAATTAATAGATATAGGTTGCGTATATGTGTCTATCTCTTCATTTGTTAGATAAGTTCAAAATAGTCTATCACACACTTTTTTAGCAAGTGCTGAAACGAACAGTCGAAGTTGTTCAAATTCATATCGTAGTGAAAGAAAAATGTACATATTTTAAAACTGAATATCTGTCTAAAAATAAACAAAAAGAAATAACATTCATGAAAGTTTTTCGATTTTGGAGGGATAACAACGTAAAATATAATGGTTGTTCCAGATGCACATAAATGCACATAGGAAACATCGATTGTGTGTTGCATGGATTTAAAAATGTTTATAAATGTCAATACGGTAAAATTTATGTTTTCAAAGGTTAATTTTGTTTTGATTGTTATTTCACTTGTTTTTAGTTCGCAACTCAGATCAAATAACAAGCTAAAATTCAAAATTAAAAAAACCCCTACTCAAGCACTTAATCGAGTAATCACACGCCAATGATATTTTTGCTGACATTCGGTTATTCTTCCCCACTTTCACCCCCATAACTTTTAAACGACTCAACCGATTTTCATGAAACATATCTAAGAACACTCGCACGTAACTCACCTTTCATACAAAAAAAACTACATTGAAATCACTTCATCCGTTTGCGATCTACGGTGCCACAGACAGACAGACACGTCAAACTTATAACACCCCTCTTTTTGCGTCGGGGGTTAAAAAAGGTAGATAACGCACCGCCTTGTTCTTGTTGAAGCAGAGAAAAGGCGCATAGTTCCAAGTAAACACACGCGATACGCACTAAATATGCTATAAACTACGCTACTTCTTGTCAGTATCGTATAAGTTGTCGATACTTGTACGATACTGACGAAAAGTAGCGTTCTTGCGAGCTCGCAGATATTTGCGATGCGTTGTGAATTCGCAGTTATGTGTGGGAGCCCTTAGTCGACTTTTACGACACCCATGGGATGAATAGGGATGGGGACACCGCGTATTGTTAATCCGTCACCACGCGGAGAGCGACAGTTTAAAATTAGTTGCTGCCTACTTAAGTTGCCTATTAAACTATGTGGCCCAGTCTGAACTCTCCATTATGCTACAAATAAAATATATTGAAGTGAAAAAAAAAAACACGCCAAGAACTGAAGTACTTTTTAATTAGATTCCTCAGCGACCTTTTTGTTTATTTTTTATTTTTGTTTATTTCCGTTCTCACCTTTTAAATTACTTCCTTTTAACAGCCTTATAATGAGAAAAGTTTCAAGAGCTTTGAAGATAAGATTTTTAAATGGTGATATTATAGTTTACTTGCGATGAGAACATTTACTATCGCTTAGTGTGATAGTTATCTCTATCCTGATCATTTAAAGTTAAACACTTTATTTTTTCAGTTAAATTTAACGAAACAGTAGATAATTTTGTAATTCTTTTTTTTTTCAGAGAGGAGAGTCACTAAATAGTACATATTTCAAAAAATGAATTTAGTTTGGCGCTATTTAGCGCGACGCGGACGACCTACGCGGACGGTACAATGTATTAAAGCCTATACAGCGTGTTAAGTGCTACGCGGAGTTCTCCGCGACGCGGACAGCTCCGCATGCAGATGAAATCCCTATCTGCGCCACTCTTCCGCACTGCGTGTTTTACTTAGAGGTGTTTCTTTTCCTGTATAAAACCTTCTGATTCAAACAACAAACGATGTCTTTTTAAATTAATCGTGTAATTTAGAAGATAATAACTACATAACACGATTCGTTTTCAAGCAGCGAACCTTTTTTTCGGTAAGATACGGAACAATTCATTACCTTATAGCGATTTAGAAATAAAACTTATTTTTATAATAACACTAATAATACGGCTAGTTTACGGATTTGCAACAAAAACTTAAATGTTTTATTGTGAACATTCAGAACTGTGATGGTGTTAAACATAATTATGGAAAATGCAAAATATTTATTTATTTATTAAAATATCAATCTTTTTGGAAATTTTACCCCTGTGTGATAATAAACACAAATGTGTTTATTACGATGTTAAAAATGTAAACGTTGTATTAAAGTTTTATTTTATTTTCAAAGTTGAAAACACGAAACAATACATAATCACGCGAGCGAAGCTGCTGTCCGCCATAGTGAGGGTCCCATTGACTACATTCGCAATGAGTATGGTGACCCATTGGATTCTCTTCATGCTTTTCATTAGGCAGAGTCAAGTCACTTTGGCACGCATATTTTAAAAAAAGTTTATGGAGACATTAAAATGCTGCACGGTTGGCCTAGTGGTTTAAGCGGTCGCCACGCCGCTTTCTACTGCGCCAAAGTGTTGTGGGTTCAAATCCCACATAGGACAACACTTTGTGTGATCCACAAATTGTTCTTCTGAGTGTGGGTGTTCTTAGTGTCTGTTTCATGTATGTTTGTAAAGTCCCCCGCCACACAGGATGAATATTCCTAGTGCGAGAGTAGTCTTTAAAAAAAAGAAAGAATGAAATTAAGACGTTGATTACGATTATTTTCAGAATATAATAATAATATTTCGACAAATCTTGTACTGTGGGTATTAGACAACTGATACAAATACACATTATATATATGAAACACCGAAACTTCGAAACAAATATTTGCAGATCATACAAACATTTGATGAGACCCGGGGATCGAACCCGAGGCCCGAGACCTCAAGCACAGCAGTCTCAGTCGTATGCGACTAATGTGACACATTTTCAACTATGTGGTAGAGGCTACCACACAGTTGAAAATGCCTTCTCCTAACTTAGACCAATCACTAACGATCCTCTTTCAAACTGAATATTAATGTAATGCCTGCGAAAGAGCACAAAATCAGAAGGTAAACAGAAACAGAAGTAAACCTCTCTTTGATGTCGTATTTCATAATTCACTAGTAAAATATATAATTATGTATATTGATCCCCAGTTGGGGCGGCACAATATTAGGTTATATTTCATTGTCCTGAAGTTTTGTTGTCTAATGAGGCATTGAGGAATATTTATTGTTTCTTTTTTCATCGTAACTGAATTTGGGTTTGCTTTATTAATTTTATTTATTAAATTTAACAAAAAAAAACCGACTTCAAGAACTACCAAATCGATCGATTTCTCTTGGATACCATCATCAGATCTTAGTGTGATTATCATGGTACCACCGTTGAGATATCTCCTTTCTATTAAAAAAGAAGCATCGAAATCGGTTCATAAACCACGAAGTTATCCGCGAACACACATTTTTTTTATATACGGTCGAATTAAGAACCAACTTTGTATGATTTTCTTGATAATAAACTATTAAACTATCCTCCTTTTTTGAAGTCGGTTAAAAAGCATCCACTAGGCATTAATTTCGGGTTTTGCTGTTCACCTTACTGTAATATTGTTCTTTAGCAAAGGCAAAAATTATTCCCACACTAGGAATATATCAAGATAAATTCTTAGTGTGGGAATAGTTTTTGCAGGTTTCTGGCAGGTTTTTGCAGACCCCTGAAACATGCATCGAGGGACTTTCCAAACATTCATGAAATGGAACATAGAACACCAAGACCCAGAACCGTGTGAAGTCGAACCCATAACGCAGTAAGAAATGGCAAGCAACACAGTAGAATCACTGTAGGCGTACCATCCGTGCAGTCGCCTTGTAGATTTTTTATTTTTTTTCAAAATATATATATAGAAATTCTTTATTTATACACCGTATTATAGAGTTACAAGAGAGTTACATACAATGTTAGTAAAATAATGTACAAAGGGAAGCCTTATTACCAAAATAAATCTCTTCCAGGCTACTTTAGAATCCAAATACAGCGTTCTTATTCTTTATTTCATACTTGAATCAACTGGAATGTACAAACTAGTCGTTTGCTGCAAGTTCACCAAATATTTATAATTACTGGCATTATACTAAGAGTTATAAAATGATGTTACATCGCTAAGAAAGTTTCCAAATAATATTTTTTCGAATCCGACTGACATGGTGACGGTTCTAGAAAATGCAGTATTACAAAAAACTACAGACAAGTTTCGGATAGATAATTTGACGTATCTTCCATATAAATTAGGTCAAACCATCTGTCAGATAAGCTATCTGTAACTTACCTGTAACCGGTGAAACAAGCCCCTTAGTTTTATATGTAATATAACTATAGATTGTCATATAGATTCTCAAATCAAATAAAAAAAAGAAAAAAAATAACAAGTTGTCGATACTTGTACGATACTGACGAAAAGTAGCATAGTTTATAGCATAGTTAGTGCGCAACGCGTGTGTTTACTTGGAAGTACGCTACGTTTTTCTGCTTCAACAAGAACAAGGCGGTGCGTTATCTACCTTTTTTTTATTTGATCTGAGTATAGATTATTACCAAAATATTTAATATTTCTTTATAGAACTAAGCAAACATGGTGTCATGTCTTAAAATTATATATTTAACACTATTTAGGTGTGGGAACGGCGATGTTCACCACGTTGGCGGAATAAAGCTGTCGTAGACACTTATTCTGGAGAATGTAGTTAGTAATTTAGTAAATATATAAACTCTAAAATGGTAAGGCAATCATTTAGGCAGCCAGTGGAACGTGGCTTCAAAATGCTTGTATATTGCTTAACTCCTACAATTTTATCCCTTCTAATATGGGTGGACCTTCACATAAAAAGTATGTTTATACATACTTCAGTGCCATCTAACGAAAACACAATGAACTACGGAGTAACTACTAATCCTGTATCACGCAATGAAAAGTTTATCGAGCTGATTAGTATAATAATACAATACAACATCAACAACAACACCTCATCTGATTGAAGATCCCTGTATTTGTAATTACGTTTGCGGTAGTAGAAAAATGGAAAAAAATAACAAAAAGATTTTAAAAATTAATTTAAAAAATAAATAAAAATTTTAAATTAAATTCTAATGAAAAATCATTCAACTTCAAAGTAGGATTATGGAATAATTGTTCTTACAAAATTTTGAGACAAACTGAGACATCGATGAACGTCATGCATCAGCGATTTAATGTAACCAAGTCAGCGGTCCCCGTAGAGTAGCGTGTAATTAAGGCATACAACTCGTTTCCAAACACCATTTTTTAAATCATTCTATAATTTATTTGTTAGACTATACTTAAGTTTGACTTCCCGATTCGAATATTTGTATAATATGTAAAATGTTATTTCTTCCTGATGTTAACAGTTTTCTCAAAGTACGTAGGATTTTCAAATTATAAACTTTCTTTTGATCCCACTCGTTTTTAATTTCCCTCTCTGTCTCTTAACATCTGTAGTACTTCAGAATAGGTCCTTATAATTTTAACATTCACGGAACGCAGTGGCCGCCGTAGTAGACGCGCAGCGCAGCTGACTTCAAAGCGCGGCTTAAAAAAGGCTTTCAGCAATTAAATATTGAAGGCAACGTTCAGAAATGCAAAGGCATGGGGCATTTTACGGTCTCATCTTCGCCTCGTGTTATTTAAAACATCACTGATTATTTCATATTTCTGTGTGAGAAAATAGTATTTTAGATATGTGTGGCGACTTCCGCATAAAACGCAAACAGAAGCACACTACAACGCCATCTACCGCAGATATACTGAACTACGGAGTAATGTACTACACGAACAATCAATCCTGCATCGCGCAATAGATGTTCTTGCATCGATTAACATACATAAAGCATCCCAACAACAACCGTTGGGCAGTTGGCCCGCCAGGCATGATCACCTCGCCTGGTCGGAGGATCCTCCCTTTGTGTTGGAGGAACATGTGACACGCACACCTTCGAAGCAGCATCAGCATATCCAACTTAGGGATCATCTCTCTTAGGTTAACTCTTTTAAGCCGGGTCTTCACCGAACAAAAGTTGTCAATTTCTGTGTTGTCAACACGTGTTGGTGACAAAAGTTTTTCCGTTTTTGGCGGTAAACGTCAAAAGAATACGCTTGTTGCAAATATTTACTGGCTCTATGGAGACGCTTAGTTCGAATGTTTTTCAAATTGTTGGCGACTCGGTGTAGATACAATGGAAACAAAAGTTGGCGATTTTTTTAAACTGTTGCAAACAGTTAGAAACACTGAAATTGACAATAATATTGGTGGAGACGCGCCTTTAGGTTACACTGGGTTACACAAACAATTTAATTATATTCAAAACACTGTACAGAATTAATTTAATAATTAAATAAAAAGGTTTTATGTAAGAAGATATAAATGAGGTATCTGGGTGCTGAAATGCCTTTAGTAATTTAGTAATCCAATAGTTGCTCTAAAACCTTTTAAATATTCCTAAATGTGAATTTATATTAGAATATAAATTTATAGGTTATTTTAATATTTATCTAGAGTAAAAGATTAAATATAATTCAAATTACAGTTTATGGATTCAAAAAGCTAAGACTGAATTTAAATTTACGTTCACTTGTTTTGATTCTTAATATTGTAATTTATAGAAATACTAGTTGTTGCCCGCGGCTCCGCCCGCGTGTATGTCGATTATCGCGGCAAACAGTAAAGTTTCATCCAAATCCGTTTAGTAGTTTTTGCGTGAAGAAGTAAGAAACATACACACAAACTTTCCCCTTTACATATTAGTGTGATGATTTTAAACTTGCTATCTATATTATACTTGTATAGTTATAAAGGTGTTTCGGATATAAAACGTTATGTACATGAGTAGAGCCTAAACTACTCAATCAGTTTTAATGAATGAGGTATCAATAGAATCGTATAGACTAGGTGCCCGTGTCGAAAATTAATGGGTCATGTGAGTGGTTCACATGACCCATTAATTTTCCATGGGACCTTTTTAGAAAGATACAGGGGCATAAAGCAATGACATTCAGCACTATGCCGTCACTTGTAAGCTGTCCAACTGAGTACTGGTGAAGGGAAGGGGTTTTTGACCTTTGTCACACGATTTTTGTACGTGGCGTTGCAGAATAATGGATGGAATGGAATCGATGCCGTACAGGTCAAGGGGAGGGCCATTCACCTGTACACAGTTGGACAGCTTGCAAGTGACGGCATAGTGCTGAATGTTATTGTTTTAGGGCCTTGTCACACTAGCGGTTTGGGAGCGGCTGCAGGGCGGAGCGAGCGCGCAACGAATACGTTACGGGCGCGCAACGAACACGCCACGCATGCGCAGCGAATTTGTTGCGGACGCGCAACAAGATTAACCTACGTCAAAGATAGGTTTAAAAAATCTGGAGTAGCTCCGGTGCAACTACTTCGAAAGAATACCTATATTCACCTTAGCTATTATTTTTGAATACTACTAAGCGGACTCGTCCTTCGAAAACCCCGCTACCACCGCGACGACGCGGCGACGTCGCTGTGGAGCCGCTGCGTGTTCGCGACGCCCTCGCTGTGGAGCCGCGGCGTGTTCGCGACGCATTCGCTGCGCGCCCGCACCGCCCTGCAGCCGCTCCCAAACCGCTTATATGATAAGGCCCTTATGCCCCTGTATCTTTTTAAAAAGGTCTCCTGGCGGTTCACATGACCCATCAATTTTTGACACGGGCTGGTGGTCTAGTAATGATGGCCCGGGTGACATAGGCTATTAAATCTTCTCAAAAGTTTTTACGTAGACTGTTTATAGTTTTTTAAACTTGTTCTTGTTAAGAATTTATATTAATAAATTACACAATGCGTATATTGGCCACATTTGTAAATTTAATCAATATGCCTATGGTAATAACTAATAAATCTTTAATGTCTAAAATTGGAGCAAAATAGTTCAATTGAATTCTCTACTTAATTTTTAAGTAAATAAAGTTTTGATTCAATTGATTCAACAAAGAGAATTAAATAGGTTTTTAAAGTCCTTGTATTATGACGAATTTATTACCATGTTTTGTTTTAGTAAAACAAGAAAGTTACGCTAAACAATGCTTTATAAATTAAAACAACATCTCTAAAATTTAGAATTACGAACTTTGTGAATAGTAAAAGTTGGAAAAGGTTATTAAGGTTTAAATGCTTAAGTTGGACATAATTCGTTTTGTAATTTCACATGTAATTTTGTTCATAAAGTGTGTTATTTTTGTCTAAGTAAATTTATACGGCTGGTGCTAACATTTTGTATTTTCTTTTTTTGAAATACTAGCTTTTGTAAGCTATGCCCGCGAGTATGACCGTTATCGCAGTAAATATAACCTAGAATATTAGATTAGAATTAGATAGATTAGAATTAGATTAGAATCTTCAAGAATCAAAATATCTCCATGTCAAATTTTATTGAAATCAGTGCTTCGGTTTAGCCGTGAAAGCGTAACAGATAGAAACTACATACATCAAAAGTGTCTAGGGATCAACATATATTTTTGCAATAACTTTTCTCCTGATTGATATTAATTAAAATTTTCTTTAAGGATTCATCAAATAAAGTGTTTTCGTTTGTGACAGTATTGATAAACCAAGTCACCTTTGCATTAATAAAGAAATTTGCCATTTTCCTAATAAAGGGATTTTTGACATTTGAACCACTAACATTAAAGTTCGAAAAAAAGACTGAAATAACAGTTTTCTTTAAAATTTTATTAGGTAACTTAAACAATTAATAATCCGTGTTTCTACCGCGAACACTAACAACGCAAGAACATCGGTTTGGCATACTCAAAATGAGTTCATCCAAATCACGCTGTGGAATGGCCGCCCATGTTCGTTGCAACAACAAAAAAAGGTCTTCTTGCGACTGGATACCCTCCATATTCAGCAGAGCTCTTCTCTGTAGCATATCCCATGCATGCTCAATCGGGTTCAAGTCTGGCGACTGAGCAGGCCAGGGCAGGACATTGATGTTAGCTGCGGTGAGAGTCTGTCTTACAACTCTTGCGGTGTGCGGTCGTGCATTATCATGCATTAACTGAAATAAGGGACCGATTTGCACTTGTAGAGGAACGATGACGTCTGATACAATCGTCTCAGCATAAATTTGAGCGTTGAGGTTGCCTCTGATCCAAATCAACTTAGTTCTTCCGCCGATCCAAATACCCGCCCATACCATGATGGTTCCACCACTATAAGGATGGACTTCCTGGCAGGATTTTAATCGCTGTTGGCGTCCAGGGGTTCTCCAGTGTCGTATACGTCTTGTATCCGGTCTCATACCAAAACGAGACTCACCAGAAAAGCACACGAAACGCCATTGTTCTTCTGCCCAATTTCTGTGTTCAAGAGCCCATTGATATCGAATCCTACGATTGTGCATTGCTATAGGTGGTACCCGTAGCGGTCTTCGGGAATGAAGGTTCACTTCATGCAAGCGGTTTCTGACTGTTTGGTCGCTAATTAAGTTCCCTGAAGAGTGATGAAGCCTCACGGCTAACATCATGGCGGTTATTGTTGGAGCTCTTCGAGTTAAGATTTGAATGTATCGGTCTTGTCTCCGTGTGGTGCAGCGATACCGTCCTCCATGGCGCTCAGCCACGGTACCAGTGCTTCGGTAACGTGTCCAAAGTCGACTGATAACACTCTGACTTGTATTCAGAGCTAAAGCCACAGTACGTTGCCGGGAACCAGCTTCTATCATTCCCACGGCTCTGAGCATTTCTTCCCTGCTTAAATGACGTCGCCGCTCCATAATAACGTTGGTTTTAATCAGTAGTAGGGAAACAGTAGCACTAATAATGTCTTCAATGCGTTGTATGTTTTTATAGGGAAAATATTGACAGCTGATTTTCATCTTTTACTCGAATTTGATTGACAGTTCCTGATTCAAATTATGAAATGCACCAAAAAGGATCCATATAAATTTATAAAATCATAAATTTATTACAAAGCCACATCTCAATCTCAAGAAATCCGCATAAAAATGCTTGATCCCTAGACATTTTTGATGTGTGTAAATTAAAAAGCTTTTTAAAAAGCAGCTTTTACTGGCATGCCTCGAGATGAATCAAACGAGTCCAAACTCGATGATGTTGCGACGTTTCTTTACAGATTTCCTATGGCCACCTTCCAGCTCCAGCATCAGATCAGCTCCATGTTGTTATAATATTGTATTGTCACGCTGTATACATATGCTTGCAAAATTTCAACAAAATCGGTTAGATAAAAAAGATATCTGCTTCAAAATTGAGTTGCAAGATTCCACTCGAACATACAAGCATACACACATACATTGCATGTTCATAAAAAGCTTGTAAAAAGTTAGTAGAGCCACACTGATTTAGCACAAACCGACCGGCTTGACCGGGGCGATACTACCCTCGCACAGTAGATCAACGTAAAATGACAGCATTCGTGCTGTCGTGTTTTGTAGTTGAGTGCGAGATCGGAGGCCCAATGATGCAGAAGCATCACTAGGCCGCAATGGTGTGGGCCACCATGCTGCATTATTGCATTATCTGCATTTGCAATGAGTATGATGACCACCACTCTTGGGTTCTGCTTATGCTTTCCATCAGGCAGAGAAGAGTCACTTTGGCAGGGTCATACATAAAAAAAATAGACAGACTGACAGAGTTACTTTTGAATTGAAAATATTAGTGTGGATGGACACACTATACATTTTAGTCTTTGCTGAGAAATTAAATTTAAGAATTCTTAATCTAGTCACGCAAAAATAACTACAAAAAAATCTTATCTGTATAGAAAATGAAATCTTTATCAGCTTAAGAAAAATACTTTATTTTAGTAAGTAAAAATTTGCAAACCACGTTCCACTTTAATACCGCCAATCTATTAAGGTGTAAAAAAATTGATAAAGTACAGTACATATTTCATTGCTGTACTAGTTAATGCAAGTGAAGGACCGGTCCTTGGCCGCGGTCTGAATACCAAGTAGGTAGATCCCTTTTGGATAATACTGGTCAATTTATGACGGCCATGAGGTAAAAAAATCCTTTATTGTCACTTTACATTATATTTTTAAAATAATTTAAAAGCTTTTTTTTCTATTTAAGTTCCATTTTAAAAATCAGAAGTAACCAGATTATGCTTTTAAATTTATAACCATAAATGAAATCTAAAACGATCTATATATATAAAAGCGAAATACCACTCACTTATTAATCACGAAATCTCAGAAACTATAACACCCATAAACTTGAAATTGAGCAGGTAGGTTCCTTATAGGTAGACATCCGACTAGACCGTAGACAGAATAAAAAAAAACTTCGTTTAAAAAAACCGACTTCAAAAACTAAAAAGTATAAAATAACTTAATTTGTATGAGCTACCTATTCATAGGTTTGAAGTCAGTGCCAAGCCAAATGTAATAGTAGGTACCACACTCGCTATATTTCGAGACGAGCGTCAACGACATCACCGACGCTTCGGTTGTTTTGTTCAACGCGAAGAGCAGCTATCCCGCTCAAGGTCACGCGCGGCGAGTGCGGTACCTACTATTACATTTTGGCTTGGCACCGACTTCAAACCTATGAATAGGTAGCTCATACAAATTAAGTTATTTTATACTTTTTAGTTTTTGAAGTCGGTTTTTTTAAAAGAAGTTTTTTTTTTATTTTTCGCTTTTTAGTCTTTCTCAAGTCTCTCATCATCATTTCATTGAAAATTAAATGATTTCTACAGAATCTGTAGGCAGGCAGACAATTGCTCGTAACTTCATTGCTGGCGCTCACGTAAATTTGAGGGTTTCCTTCGATTTCCTTGGGATCCCATTATCAGATCCTGATATGATGGCCATGGGACCACATGGGGAGCATACCCTTTAGAATATAAAAATAATTTTCAAAATCGGTCCACAATTAACGGAGTAATCGATGTACATACATAAAAAAAAACCGATGAAATTGAGAACCTCCTCCTTTTGGAAGTCGGTTAAAAATAATGTGCAAATAACTAAATCCACGCGTACGAAGTCGTAAGCGGCCGCTAGTAGGCGCCTATATTATATAAATGAACTACCGAAATGTATGTACCTACGCGCATAATTCCCGATCGACTGCACCAAATTGGATAATTGATTTTTATGTGTTTGTTATTGCCAGGATAAGGTTTGTATAGACGATAATATACACATTTTAACAAAAAAAATACGACTTCAATCTGAACCAAATTTAAATGGGACCACACGGGAAGCACCAGCTTTCAACTAAAAAAAGAATCATCAAAATCGGTTCACCCAGTCGAAAGTTATGGGGTAACAAACATAAAAAAAAACCAGTCGAATTGAGAACCTCCTCCTTTTTTTGAAGTCGGTTAAAAACTAAAAGTGTTATATTTTATACTACACCTGATCGGAACAGTAGTCATTATTCGCTGAAAATGAAAAGAGAACGTTAGTCTTTTCCTTGACCTGAATAAGAGGGAGGAAAAAATGTATGAAAATCCATTTCTAACGTGTTTTAGCGGGAGAGAAAGTTGTATGAATTGTCATTTCTCATGTGTTATCTTATCTATGGCGCGCGCCTGCCCAAGGAGTTTTCATATAATTTAAATATGGAATCTCCGTGCCACTGACATCTTTTTGTGAAGAATAAAAAAAAACAAAAGAAGCGCGAAATATCGGTCAAATTCTAAGCTAAATTGTGTCTTACATGGTGTCTTACGTTTTGATTTAAATACTTTCTACAATACAAGTCTTTAAATGTTCCTCACAGGTGTAGTATAAAGCACTGTGTAGCACTCGGGTGAAAGTCCCATTCCTACCTCGGGAGTATTATGGCCCTAGGCTGCGCCTTCGGGCCACAAGCTGCTCCCTCGCTAGTATTCGGTCCCTTTCCTCCCTCGGTAAACAATGTATTATTTTTAGTCCGCGAATGTCAAGTTGCAGTACAATTGAAATATAGAAAATAATCACGAAAAAAAAATGGTGGAACAAAGTTCACCGGGTCAGCTATCACATCACATCACACTATAATAATCACATCACATCACACTAATATTATAAAGGCGAAAGTTTGTGAGTGTGTATGTTTGTTACTTCTTCACGCGCAAACGGCAGTACCAAATTGGATAAAATTTGGTATGCAGGAAGCTGACACCCTGGATTAACACCGAAGCTACTTTTTATATATATTTACTACTATGTATTTATATATATCGCATCACACACTGTCACACTAATATTATGAAGGTGAAAGTTTGTGATAATGTTAAAATGTTTCTAACTTTTTCACTTAAAACTACTGAACGGATTTGGGAAAAACTTTACAGTAATAGATATAGCTTGAACATGAGAATAACACATACACCGATATACACGCGGGTGGAGTCGCGGGCGACAGCTAGTAAAAAATTAAAATGCGATTGTGAGTTTGTTTGTTACATAAAAATCCTCTATCGTAACAATCAAAGGAATGGAAATCAATTCATTATCTCCTCATCATCATCTATATAATAACACAAATTACAATTAAAGCATAATTAGGGTGCGCAAAGTTCCAAGTTCCTTGTCCGTCATTATATGTAGCGGTCATCCACAAAATGGTAAATTTGCATTCGTTCCGTCAAAGGTTCAGACCATTTTATGCTAATGTCTGAATTTGTATAGTACGAGGTTCATACTAAATTTGCATAGAATCACAACGCTTAACACAATTTTACCAAACAGGGTGTTAAAACAACCCTTTTGTTATTTAGTTCACGAATATTTAAGGGTAACTTAATCGTTGAATGTTTATAAATTAAACCCATTATCTTTTAGAGGGATTATATACCTGTGTTAGATTTCGAACGTCATTATAATGGCAACATTTTTTGATTGTCATGTTTTTTGTTTGACGTTTGAAGTTAAAATATAGAACAGAAGAAAGGCTTTGTGTCAACGGTCGACGATTGTCGTTTTTGGGTGCCGTTTAATGGAATTTAGCTGATTGTCCATGCAACTCGGTGTTTCGTTGGTTACCGTTATGATTGGTCTGGTTTGGACACGCGAGTTTGGTAGTCGCGTCAATTAGGCGCGATCCGCGACAGTTAAAACGGGTGTATTATAATTTGAATACTTGGGAACCTGTACAGCCACTAGGAGTGTGTGACTACCACAGAGGGGCCCCTCAGAACGCCGATATCAAGGAATTCCCACATCTCCAGTAAGTGCTTGATATTACATTAGCTTAGAATAAGAACAGGGTAAAACGCCCTGGTTTAATGCTCTCGCCAGTGAAATAGCTTAGCGATTGAATGCCTGTACCATGGGCCCTATAGGCATTACAAATTTCACACGGTGAACGCTACATTGGCGAAAGAATTGAACAACTTTTATGTTTTATTTATCAAGGTTGTTCTGTACAGGTACGATTAATTATTTATAAGCGTTTTAATGCTATAATGAGGCACTCATAGCCCAGTTGCACTTTGATAACAAACAATCACCGAGGGTAAGCAACGACGGCGCGGTCAGCACCTGGATGGGTGACCGCTGGTGGCATGATACCATAAGCGACTCCGTGATGCGTAGGGCACGTTAGGCAGTGGATTCCGGTTGTTATCATAGGATAACAGTCGTGAAGCTTAAGAAAATTTATTTATATAACTGCATCCACCCATTGAGACTTGCAGCTTGGCCTTAGGCTCACCTCACTAGGCTGGTTAGAAGAAACAAAAACATATAGTTTGTACTAAATTCTACAAAAACTATAGGAATAACTAAAAAAACATGCTTATAAAATTCGCTTATAAACAAACAACATACAGGTGAAGCTAATTAAAGCGTGTCAAAGACTGCTTATCTTCTGAAGTGGTGAAACCATAATCCTCTTGGAAATAACAATACACAATATAACATAACACAATATAACAATACAATGTCACAATATAACAATGTAAAAATCTTGCAGCCATCAGTAAGAACGGCGCATGATTGGTTAGCTCATGGCTGTGCAGCAATTACTCCAAACCTTTTATTTTGTTTTCTTTGGTCGACTTCGTTCTCATTCAAGTCTCTTAGTAAAAAAATATTGTAAACCGTATTATTATTTTTTAAAAGGAGCAACAATGGAGTTTCTCGCCAGATGAAGAATCTGGCAAGAAACTCGATGAAGGGTAGGCTGCACTTGGAACTGGCGACTAGAATCACTCGATTTTTTAATATTAAATATTGACTATTCATAAGTGCCTGTAAAATAAGTGCCTATATGAATAAAATATTTTTGAGTTTAATAAAGCCAGCAATTATTATTGAAAGAGCACGTTATTATTTACTTATCTCTTCGGCATGCTGTATATCATTTGATTAAAGTATAATACAGATATTTAGGTAAAATTGTTGGTTTATCACACACGGCGATCTATTATGTGTTGATTTATCTACACGCGACGCGGCGACGTTTAATAAATGTTATTCGAGATTTAAGATATCACTTAATGACTTCGTTTATGTATAATTGTCGGTGTGATAACGTAACACGAACGCGTGACAGTCATTAAACACGCAAGTACTCGTGTTACTAGTACTATTGACAGCCTTGTAATTCGTTTAAATATTTAGAACAAACAAATTTTACCAAAAAAAACCGACTTCAATCTGGACCAAATTTAAATGGGACCATACGGGAATATTGAGTTATTCGTTATTTTGTCGCGCACATACTTAATGCAAATTGAAGACTTATATGGTTTTCTCATGGATGACACGTCAGAACTGGACCAAATTGAAATGGGACCACATAGGAATCACCAGTTTTCAAATAAAAAAATAATCATCAAAATCGGTTCACCCAGTCAAAAGTTATGAGGTAACAAACGTAAAAAAAAAACAATAGTCGACTTGAGAACCTCCTCCTTTTTTTGAAGTCGGTTAAAACATAGCTCAACTGGTTGTGCCTGCTCATTCCATGCGAACATTACTCACATTATTATTATTAATATCATAATCAACAGAATTGATCAGTCTACTGTTATAGGATATGTTGGATATGTATTGTTACGACCTTCAAGCCTCATCTGCGCACACAAATACACATACACTTCTTATCGATCTCCTGAGGTAATGAATAATGGACCTTATCTCTACATGCATAGTGTCGGATATCGATTGGTTGTTGCCTTTGATTATTATTAACTTCGATTATTTTTATTGGCGTCTTTACGAGACGACTCTCGTGTTTTATCGTAGGTTCTAGACATGTAGGAATAATAATTATATGAGTATAAATAGAGCGTCTCGCGGGCAGAGTTGAGTACAGTTTGAGCTATAGTGAGATAAACATCGAAGTGATATCAGCGATCAACCTAGCGACCTCGGCGACCTATAAGGATTGTAATTCAGAGTAGTATTGTGATTTTAATAGTGGTTTTAATAAAGTTTCTTTAACACGTCAAAAGGCTTCTTTCTCAATTAAATCGAACCCTAACACGTAAAAGTATTATGTCGGATATAGGTCTCTCTTTAGAAAGGAAGTATTGACCTGATCTATCACACTGGTCAGACGAGTTGGTTCTATTTTAGAATGGCACCTATGGTATTTTTTATTTTTTCTTTTAAATGAGACCGCTCCCACATCCGGAATATATCCTGTGTCGCGGGGGATTTTTTTTTTAGTTTTATGTAGATAAATAATACAACAACACAATACAAGTTCATAAGTACAATTACATAAAAGTATGAATAGTTGTGCCATCAGCGACATTTACCACACAGTAGTAAAGTAACATTAACAGGGTTTCTTCCTTTGAGAACATTAAACACAACACACATTAGCAATATTATGCGTTTGACAGTGACATAAAATTAGATACATATAATATTGTAGGCTAACACTCGAGTTAATTTGAATAAACATTAAGGTTTTCACGTAATAGCTTTTTAAAAGAGCTAGGACGCACTGCCATTAGATCAATAGTATAGACATATCTGTTAAAACTATCAACCATTCTGTGCATTGGCCATCTTTTGCCAGCATTGGTTCGCATCGGGTAGTTGCAAAAATGTTACAAATATTACGGCAATGAGTCCTAGTGGGTGGGATTTCACAAACAAACATGAAACGGACACAAAGAACACCCAGATTCAGAACAACATTATTTATGAATCACACAAAGCGTTATGCCACGTGGGATTTGAACCCTCAATACTTTAGCGCAGTGGAAAGTGGCGCGGCGTGGCGACCGCATTAATCTGTGCCAAACCTTGACATGTCTTATAGAAGACCGTCTCATTTGAAACTAGGCGTCTAGACATAGATAGATAGGCTTTATACTAAGCTAAGCTGATCAAATGCTATAGGCGTAGTTATGCTGATACATACTTAAGTATATATTTCAAAGTAGATAAAAATCATAGATAAATTATACCTAGAAACAAAAAATTATTAGGTTTGTCACACAATATTTATAGCTGACTAGCTGTCCCACGCAACGTCGTTTGCGTCTCCTATTGCTCTTGGCGTAAAAATTTACCCCCGTTTTTGTAACATTCTTCATTGGTGCTCCGCTCCTATTGGTCTTAGCTTGATGATATATAGCCTATGGCCTTCCTCGATAAATGTACTATCCAACACTGAAAGCTTTTTAATAAAAGGAGTTACAGGTGGCAACAGCTTGCATACTGTTTACCTTACATGAAATACTAACACTATTGTACCTGAAAATCAGATTTTGAAAAAGAGTAGCCATGAGTTTCTTTGCCAGTATTCTTCTCATGAGCTCTACGCATTTTGGAAACTGGAAGTTATGGATCATCACAGGAAGGCAGTAGATTTTTGGTGTTTTCGCCTAATTTACCTCGACACTACAGCACATGCTGTGGCGTCTGTTTGTGTCGATCTATGATTTTTAACTATAGCTTCAATTTGACGTTCGTGAGTGTCACTTGTCTTAGATGAATAAATGATTTTGATTTGATTTGAAATAATTTTTTAAATCGGACCAGCGGTTCCTGAGATTAGCGCGTTCAAACAAACAAACTCTTCTGCTTTATAATATTAATAGCTGACCCACGCAACGTCGTTTGAGTCTCTTATTGCCCGTAGCGTTATAATTTCCCCCCGTTTTTGAAACATTCTTCATTGGCACTCCGCTCCTATTGGTCATAGCGTGATAATATATAGCCTATAGCCTTCCTCGATAAACGGGCTATCTAACACTGAAAGAACTTTTTCAAATTGGACCAGTAATTCCTGAGATTAGCGCGTTCAAACAAACAAAAACTCTTTAGCTTTATATAATAGTATAGATGTATTTATTATACTCTTCTAAGATCTAATACTCATAATCAACAACACATTTATTTGAATAAAGATTAATATTAGGTATTATGTTGATAAAAACTCTTTGACAAATAACGCATTATTAGGTATCAACTCTTAGCGTCTTATACTCGTGATAACTTCTAAACGAAATGTCCGAATGGGATGAAACAAAAAGTATTTTACTTCTACATAAATACCCTTGATAACATAATGCTTTATTTGGATAAGGATTAATATTACGATACACATTTAACGTAGTTTCTTTCTTCAGACGATTTGATCGTTTTTTTGAAAACAAAAGCGGTTATTGTGACTAAACCATGATAGTTAGATATATGCTCTCGCGGACTTTTTTGTAGATATTAATGGGACCTACAAACCCGTAATACATTATTTTGTTCTATTGTCAATACTTTTTGCAGCGCACGCAAAAATAGGTTTTCGATTTCACACATTGGGTTACGAAATGGCAATTTTCTTACGGATCTCTAATTTTTTTGAAAATAAAATATAGCCTATAGCCTTTGTTCAATCCTCTCGCCAATGCAGCGTTCACCTTGGGAAATTTGCAATGTCTTAGGGCCCATGAGTAAGCAAGCAAGTAAGCATTCAATCGCTAACTATGTCACTGGCAAGAGCATTAAACCTTCACGGCGTTTCACCGTGTTCTTATTCTACGCTAATGTAATATCAAGCACTTAGTGGAGATATGTGAATTCCTTGATAGCGGCCTTCTGAGGGATCCCTCTGGTGCGCCCTCTGCTTCTTCACACATACACACAACTCCTAGGCTTTACAGGTTTCCTAAGTATCGTGATTACAATACACCCGTTTTAACTGTCGCGGATCGCGCCTATTTGACGGGACTACTAAAACTCCTTCCTCGATAAATGGACTATCCAACACTTAAAGAATTTTTCAAATCGGACCAGTAGTTCCTGAGATTAGCTCGTTCAAACAAACAAACAAACTCTGCAGCTTTATAATATTAGTATAGATTTAGCAATTAGCATCACTACCGCTTGGCCAACAGGTATCAGAGAATACCTATAGTTCCTAACGAAGCTTAATAAGTCCGATCACAAATGCATTTTCCCAAGAAGTAGATTAAAGTGTTACTAGCCTATGACCGCGGCTCCGCACGCGCGTATTCGCGGGAAAGAGTAGCTATATCCTTCCTCAAGTATCAAAGTATCTACATGCCAAATATCATTGAAATTTGTGCAAAATTATAGTCGAGAAAGCGTAAATATGGACAGACAGAAAGACAGAGTTACTTTCGAATTTATAATAGCAGTATGTAAGGATGGATGTAAAATTCCACAGGAAATAAAGTTAATAATTATAAACTTATATAAAACTTCGATTTAACAGTCATTGTAGTCATTAATTGTAACCGTAAAATCAAACATGAATTGTCATAAGCTTCTATTAAGTATAAGTACGGTACCCATAGTTTTGACATTAAACAAAAAAAAAAAACTTATTTGATTGGACAATCAACTACGAAAATTCCTACTGGATTACATGACGAAGCAATGCTTAATCTCTAACTGGATATAAACATGTACCCAAATCTCTCAAATTCATGACGGTCATAACTTACCTGACCCACAGTCCGTGGCAGTACCACTGTTATCAAGCTCCGCCGAATCCTGCCATAAAAATACGAAATGCGTTTTGTTTCTGATGAAGATTGATTGTGCCAGTTAAGGGGAAGCCAAATAACACCATGCCTATTACGTGAAGGGTTCCTCTTGTACAACAATCACATTTTATTGCTTTTCTTTTGTTTTATTGTTTTTTTTATACTCACATACAGGATAAGGATATTCTGTCTGAAGTGTGGTAAATTGCTTCTTGTGTTTTACATTATTTTTTTATGAATGGCCCTGCCAAAAGAGTCTACTCTGCCTGATGGAAAGCATAAGCAGAATCCAAGAGTAGTGGGCACCATACTCATTGCTCGTGCAGAAAATGCAGCATGGTGACCGACACTAGTGATGCTTCTGCATCATTGGGCCTCCGGTATCGCACTCACCAACGAAACACTACAGCACAAACGCTGTCATTTTAGGTTTATCTTATGTGCGAGGGTAGTACCGCCAAGGTCAACCCGGCCTGTTCGTGCTGAAATCAGCATGACTCTACTCTACTACCTTAAACTTTAATGAAGTAAAGCCTGTTACATAGTTACAACTTAGTAGTCCTCTGGCTGGATGTAGCCCTTAGAAAGAAGGCGTGCTATACCACGCTGGCCAGACGTGTTGGTATAGGGATTGTTTTAAGTTTGCCTTCGTTTTACAGTGCTATTGTTGTCTCGCTTAGTTTGCTCCCAAAATCGACTCTCATCACACTCACTCATTCCTAATTTGTTATCACACCAATACGATGTAGCTATTAAGAAAAAATAAATTATAAAAATCAAAGAAATCAAGAATCCAAGTCCTAATTAAAATAAATGTCTGACTGTAATCGACATTCTGCCAACTAGAGAGATGGCAGAAGCTTTTACGAAGGACTTTGTCCGCCTCTACCACCGATGTCAGACAACTCTATGTGGCCACAACTGCTCTGAGAACAGCAACATGATGGAGAAAAAAGTCAGAACTACAAACTCAAATAACCTCAATCTATTGTTTTATAAATACTACCCATATGGCACTTAATAGATATGGATAAATTAGATCTCGAGTACACGTTTTAAATCAAAACAAATGTCATTATAACTGTCATTGATTGATTGTCAAATATGTCACTAAACTGTATGACATTCTATTTAAGGCCCATAATTACACTTTTTTGGAACCCAACAATTTGTTGTATCCGCCATGTTTATTGTTCTCAATTTAAATTTGTGTTTTCGTTTCATTTGACGGTGAGCATTTCGTTCAGGAAGGGGTTCAGCTTTGTTGCTTTTTAGCAGATGTAATTGCAACACTTCGTTTTCATTATACAATGTTAAATTTTAAGTCAAGTGAATACGATGTATACCTAATTGACAGATAATTTTCAACAGACGTTTTTTATCAAACTCACACGGTTTTTCTGGCTTTGGCATTTGAACATAAACTAATGTTTAATGACCCTATCATTACACTAGCAAGATAGCAGCAAAAGCCTAAGAATTTCACGAGACTTTAGCGACCACTATACTGTGTATTTTGTTTGGTTTGCAGTTGAATGGGCAAGTATAAAGTATGCTTTTTCTGCCTCGGTGGCGCAAGTGGTAGCGTAAGCGACTGCTGTGCTAGAGGTCTCGGGTTCGATTCCCGGGTCGGACCAAATATTTGTATGATCTGCAAATGTTTGTTTCGAAGTTTGGGTGTTTTCTATGTATAATATGTATGTATTTACAAAAAAAAGTTATATATGTATTTATTTCAGTTATCTAGTACCCATAACACAAGCTCTGCTTATCTTGGGACTAGATGGCGTTGTGTGTTAGATGTCCGAAAATATTTATTTATTTTGATATTCTGCGCTGCAGTGTGTTTGTTATTTTTCTGTGAGCAGGATTATTGTTGGATGGTTCACTTTTGTTTTGATTTATATTTTTATATTTTTTCCGTTATTGAGTTTAATTATTTTTGTCTTTAATTATTTTATCCGTTAAATTAAAATGGTTAAAGATTGTACATGTAATAAAATATCTATCTCTGTGTGCCGTGTCTAATTGTGTAAAACAACATTACAATTTTTTTTATTCGATAAAAACAAATTGTATACAAATAACTAGACTCAAATAATTAGACACATTCATTCATGTCATAGAATCATCTAAAATGTTTTTCATTTACAAATAGCGTATTCTTTTTTCAGACTACATTTAAGTATTCCACTAGTCTCATCAATCATGACAGTTATTACAAATGAACTTCATAATAAAATAAATGAGTTATCGAAAAACATAGATTAAAGACCATCGTACATCATTCAATTTTATTTTAAATCATCTTCTATTTAGTTACATTTGACATCGGACTACCACAAGACGGATCGAACTCATCCATAAAATAATAAAACAGAATCGAATGAGGCCCCTCAAGTGGGCTGATCCCTTGGTAAATAGAGTCTCGTAATGGATGAGATAGGAGGTAAAATTAGATTTAAATGTTCGTATAAGGTTAAGTGTGAAATGTAGAACATTGATATTTGTCTACTGATAGTTTGTGTAAATCAAGTAGGTATGTATATTAATATCTACTTAGCAGTGTTTGTCCTTATATGTAGATTATATTCAGACTCATCAAGTATCTGTAACACTTCACTGCTGGAATAGGCGTCTCCATAATATACAAAATTTTAACAATAAAACCGACTTAAAGAACTGGACCAAATTGAAATGAATCCACACGGGAAGCTTTCAACTAAAAAATAATCATAGAAATCGGTAGACGTGATATTGAGTTATTCGTCTATTTGTCGCACACATACTTGTCGACTGCCTCGTTGGTCTCGCGGTTGGCGTCTGCGACTGGTGATCTTGAGGTCTCGGGTTCCATTCCCGGGTCGGACCAAATGTTTGTATGATCTACAAATATTTGTTTCGGAGTTTGGTTGTTTACTATGTATAATATGTAGGTATTTACAAAAAAAAGTATATATGTATTTGTATCAGTTGTCTAGTACCCATAACACAGGCTCTGCCTAGCTTGGGACTAGATTGCGTTGTGTGTTAGATGTTCGAAAATATTTATTAAAATATTTACTATTATTTATTATACTTAATGCAAATTGAAGACTTATATGGTTTTCTCATGGACAATCTCTAATTTTTAAATTGACGAACTTCCATAGAATGGTCAATTCGAATGTAAAAAATTTTTTTTTAGTAGATTTTCATAATGTAAAGCATCAGTTGGCAAATTCTCAAGTTTGTAGCCCCAGGGATTAGGCTCTGTATAGAGGAACTAGTGAGTCAGAAATGACAAAGACAGAGAGGATTAGGGCAACTTTATCTACAGATGGTTATTGTCAAAGTTCTAGTGGCTTTTCCTATCACTGAATGAAGATATTTTTTTTTTTTTTTAATTTATTTTTATTTAAAGTTTACATTTATTTAATCTAAACTATTTAGTGTAACAAAAACCAGAAAGGTTTGTTCGTACACTAACACTCGTCAATGTACTCAATCGACAAAATTATGATATTTAAAAACAAAAAATGCACACAATACGAAATAGTACATACATAACATTACATAAGTAAGTGGGTATGCTTAAACTAGTCTAGTAATTCATACGCAGTGACAAATAACTTTACGGTCTATCTTTATTTCAGACTACCTGCTTTTCTGTTTTAATATGGTTGCGTTAGCTTGCATAGTAATAAGTGCTATACTGGGCTGCATACAGGATGTTTCATTCCAAAAACTTTATTAATTCATTATTTACATTTCCTTAAATCCTTCAAAGAAGAGTAAACCACTTAGATATTATTCACTAGTTTTATGAGAATATTATCATTACCCTTAATGATATTATTATTTTTTTAGTGTGTTAATAAAGTAGGTTTTTAGATTACTTTTTAAATTATTACTATTTATTTTATTTTTTATGTGTACTATATCTATATGGTTACTATATCTCGGCTTCTACAATCTACTACTCCTAAAATTTAAAGAATTCAATAAATTTTTGATCGAAAAGTTAGACTAGAATGAATTCTTCGAAAAACGGATTCTTTGACGAAAACTTCTTCCTTTTCCGAAATTCATTAATGAATTCAAGTTACGTTATATTTACATACGTTTGAATTTACCTTGAAAAGAGAATTCATATTGATTTACATTTAAGGCTTCTTAAACTCTCTCTCTCTCATAGCTTCAATAATATAATAATGCAAACATATTGAAAAAACGCCTGAACTGCCTCGTTGATCTTGCGGTTAGCGTAAACGACTGCGGATCAAGAGGTCTCGGGTTCGATTCCCGGGTCGGACTGCTGTTGGGTTTATCTAACAAGAAATTCTTAATAGCAGCCCGGAGTATTGAAGATGGCTGTGACCCGGAGAGCACGTTAAGCTGTCGGTCCCGGTTGTCATGAACATCTATGGCAATCGTTATTGGGAAGTCAATGCCCTCAAATATACTGACAACTAGTTCAACATTCGAATTCAGTTCACGCTCAGGGTTGCGGAGGTCCGATGCCAGTCGCTCCGTGTAAAAACTGATATTCAGGTAAAACCGGTTGAACTAGTAGCCGACCCCAAATCTTGGGAATAATATAAGCTAGGAACAAGAAGAATCATATTGAAAAAAGAAAACTAGACTATCTCCAGTTTTGACTAGATAATAGCTATTTGAAACTGTCGGTTGAAAAGGATCATGACAATAAAATTTACTTTGAAAATATGTATCAATTTAACTATAAATATTTCCATAGAACAGTGTAATTTTTAATCAACAGTAAATTTATTGTCTCATAAAAATCACAACAATTGTATTTACGTATTTTAACAAACTGAACAGACAGCCTTTCAAATACCATTTACATCAAATAATTAAAGCTTTTGAAGTCTTAGTTCCGGAGTCAGAATTAAAACACCTTATTCATTTCCTGGCGGTAACTGGAGTTAAATGGATTCCGTAAAACCGAGAACAATGTTGTTCTGTTGTTGTTAATTTATTTCCGAGTTAATGAGATTGCAAACAAATACTTACTCCGAATTTTTGACCTATAAAGGTCATTCTTATAAAATTGCATTATTTTTTATTCTACCAGTTTACTTACGAGAATATTATATTTCAAAATTTTAATTTACAGATATTTTTTTCATGTACGTCATGTGTGTATGAACAGCTAGAGCCGTTCTCAAGTATTCCGATGCCTTGTTGTCATAAAGTATCAAACATTGCGATTGCTTGTAACAATCTATACTAATATTATAAACGCGAAAGTTTGTAAGTGTGGATGCATGGATGTTTGTTACTCTTTCACGCAAAAACTACTGAACGGATTTGGATGAAACTTTACAGTAATATAGCTTATACATCAGAATAACACATAGGCTACTATTTGCAGCGATAACCGACATACACGCGGGCGGAGCCGCGGACAACAAATAGTAGTAAATATTTCTGACAATGACGTAATTTTTAATTAGTAACTAAAGGTTTTAACGCTAAACGATTTCATTGTCTACATTTGCAATGAGTATAGTGACGGCTACTCTTAGATTCTGCTTATGCTTTCTATCAGGGAGAATAGTCACTTTGGCAGGTCCTTTTATGAAAAAAAACTAGGAACATATCCTGTAACTCTCCTGATTTCGAAAACATATACGAAATGGACATCTTTATTGATTGAACAAAGAACACCCAGACCTAAAACAAAAAATTGTAGATCACGCAAAGTAATATCTATTTCATAAAATTTTTCGCAGTGGCCCAGTTCAATATTAATTAGTAACATTGCGATGCAGCTCTTATTATTTCGCCGAGGCCGTTTCACAGCTTTCTTTTTGCGCCACAAAGTCTAGATACTTGAAAATTTGCAAGGATAACTTTGTATGGAGAGAACTTCTGTACTTTAACTGACTTGAATGAATAAGTTGCGATATCATTCATCTTGCTTATCATAAAATGTTTGAAGATGGTAAAACCAATTGCCTTGTTTATATTCACGACTATCTGAGCCATATTACCCGCGGTTTTTGTTGTAAAGCTACAACGATAAACGCGGATAACACCTGGTATAAGATAAGTAGCCCAAGTCGAAATCAGTCCAGTAGTTCCAGAGATTAGCCAGAACAAACAGACGGACTGAAAGACAGAAAAACAATCAAAAATTCTAAAAATTGATTGTTTGATGCAAGCACTGTATATACTTTCATTTGCATTTAATGAAAAGCTGTTTGTGTAAAATATTAAGCAGACACTTTAATTTTATTAATTACAAATCGAAACTGGTTTTCTCGTAACTTTTCTGATGTGAGTGTTGATGTTATTAACCAAATTGGACATTCTTCGCCAATGATATATTGGTCTATACCCCTGACATGACAGCATACACAAGTCATTATTTTGAATCTTCATGAAGACACTTGCTTCCCCAGTGATTGATTGAGCATTTAAGGTATAAAGGCTTCACAAACAAACAGACTCGCGTTAATAATAAATACTCCTTAAATGAAATTATAAAACATATTTACCACTATTTATCTTATAAGATAAAAAATATATTCCAAAAAAAAATGTACGTTAATTCAAATTTTGCTATAGCTCTTCGATTTTCGCTTTCAAATAGTTATTTTGTCACCTCCCCAAGCCGCTATTAGCTAGATGAATTTTTTATTAGCAACCTAATATTTCTAAAAGATATTAATAAAATTACTAGTAAATTATGAAATCTTTATTGAAAGGCTTTTCTAAAGCTTTTCTTTTTTTCATTCGACAAGATTTTAGCAGGAATTCATCTTTTGAAAAAAAAATGACCTTCTGAAATTTTAAAAATTCTTAAGGCAATAAAAAAATATTGTTCTGTGATAATAATAGTTTCATTTCATTTTCACAAGCTAAGGCCATTTTAGGTCGTTAAAGTTTTGAAAAAATTGCCAACATTATCTTCATATCAACACTAAAATAATTATATTTCCATAGTCCATTTCCACTTTATCTTCAAATGACCAGTTATATACAACTTCGCTTTTAATCCGCCGACGGATTTCGTTCTGGGGGAATAATTACGATTTTTATAGTGCAACCACTAGTGGGCGAATTGCAAGAACTGTGAAAATGGGAAAACCCGCTCGCTACGAGTTAGGAAATTGATTTTGTTCTAGTAAAATGTGTTTGCGGCTGCGGTCAAAATTACTATTGAATCAATATTGATATTTAGATTAAAGCAATATGGTACCATTCATTGTTACATTAACAGCACTATTCTGTCAAAGATTTATAGAATAACTAGCTTTCGCCCGCGGCTTCGCTCGCGTTTAATAAAAAAGTATCTTAAGTTACTTCTAATACCTCCTAAAATATGTGTAGAAAGTTTCATGATGATCGGTTGAGTGGTTTTCACGTGAAAGCGTAACAAATACATTCACATTTATATATTAGTAATAGACAATGATATACTTCATTTACCTCACCCAATGCAGTCTAACAGCAAACTAGACCAAACCTTTGCAATAGTAACTAGATTGCTGCTAGATAAATTACTCCCAAACGTAGAAAAGTGATCGTACTCATCACATAGATACTATAGTCGAGCGGCCATAAGCTCCCTCCTGATGGTTTGCGAGATGCGAGGAGGGTAATGCAGTCGGCTGCACGATTATAGCTTGGCAGTCTAGAGCTATTCGATTTATATCTGTTTGTAATTTATTTACAATGTCTCTCTGTAATTATATTATTATTTTTCATACAGGTAACTGAAATATTTCATTACTTAATCTTCTGTAATCTTAAAGATGATATTGTTATGCATGTTATATTAATCGGCTAATTGCAGTCCACTGATGGACATAGGCCTCACCCAATGCATGCCTCTCTGATCGATTTTGTTGAACTGGCATCTAGCTCCTGCTAGGCTCCTAGCCATCTTGCGCGAGTCTTCACTCCGCCTGTGAGCGTCCTATAATACGTTTGTCATGACACGGTCTCCACTTCAGGACTTTTCTACCCCAACGGTTGTCAGTTCTGCTGCTAATATGGCCAGCAAACTGCCACTTCTGCTTGCTGTTATTATCAGTTATATAATTAGTTTGAAGTTCATAATTTACATGTAATATAACCGCTGGTGAGTCAAATAAAAAAATTATGCTTTATGAAATATTTAATAAAAAATTGGTTGTCTGTAAAGTCGGTTTACCTACAATAGTTTAACGTGACAACGTCATTTTTTCATGGTATAGGGGGCAAACGAGCAGACGTATCGCCTGATGGTAGGCGATTACCGCCGCCAATGGACACCCGCAACACCAGAGGCGTCACAAGTCATAACAAAACATTGATGAAATGATGAGAGATAGATGCGGCGCAAGCGTCTCATCTATCTCTCATACAACGACGTGCTATGAGCGGCAACGGGACAATGAACGCAACGGGACAATGAGCGCAACAGGACATTGAGTCATCCTTTTTCGTGAATGCAGCCGGCGTTCATCAATTTATTACGTCAAAAAGACAACTCCCGTACTAGGAACATATTCTGTGTTGTGGGGGACAAACATACACACAAACAGATAAAAATAACACCCAGACTCAGAGAACAATAATTTGTGGATCACACAAAACGTTGTCCCATGTGGAATTTGAACCCACAAAACTTGTTGAAGTAGGAAGCGGCGGCGTGGCGACCGTTTTAAACCGCTAGGTCATACGTGCTGCTACTTTATTAAATCACTTGTTTTAAAATATTTAAAAAAAAACTGTAATTTATATTAGTAGATTTTTCATTTGTATTACTCTTAACATTATTTAGTCCAAATGAATTAACATGACACTATAACAATAACAGAACAAAATAAAATAAAAATTTCTACCTTTGTGTTTTAAAATACTTTCAGAAGTGAAGATAATTTCGAATGAGTCAATGTTGGCTATGATGGAATGGTAAAACAACGCTTTCATCAATCATAAAAGCTCATGGCTATCGCACAGTATTTTTTTTCAGAACCGTCTCATTTATCTTGATCGTCCCAATAGGATTGTCCCACAGGTGTAATTTTGTGCAGTAAAATGTATTCTATTTAAAAATATACCTATTTATATTACTTACTTTAAACGTATTCTATAACATTTATTTCTTTATTTGTTTATTACAACATCATCTTCACTATCATTACAGGTTGCCCTAATGCGATAGAGAGGCTAACTTACATTTCTAATATCATATCTATTGCTTTACTAGTGAACAAAGAAATATATTATACAGTAATGAAATATAAACTCAAAAAGTAACAATCTATCTTAAAATTAAAAATATAAAACAAAATATTGCAACTTTTATGTCTTGTGACAAATTAAATTAACAATACATTTTGCGAGTACACTCAATTGACTCCAAAAAATATCTAAATCTTTGTGAACTTCGTTAATTATATGGATAATAATTCGCGTAAGGGGTGCTTTCTCAACTAGGTTAGTCCTGGCTACTGGCACAGCCAATAGAGGCGGGCGTCGGCGTCTCCACATGTACCGGTCAGGCACGCAAGGTTCAGGTGGCCCAGTACCCCAGGATTATGTTCTAGACCACGTAGTACATAACATAACATTACACCAGAATTTAATGACTTTGCGTCATAGAATTTGAAACTTTTAATTTTGAAACGCTGAACAAACAGTGCTGAAATAAAAAGAGATTCTTTTTTACTATATATTATGTCTTCCATGTATCAGATTCAGATAAGTATTATACTTACCTTACTTTAGTAGATGTATCTTCAAAAAATACCTATCAAATTGAGAACCTCCTCCTTTTGGAAGTCGGTTAACAAAACATCGAACTAATAGCAATTTTGAAAGTGAAAAAAATCGATGTTGATGATGATTATGATGTACCTTTTGCAGATATTAGGTATATATTTTTCAATTTAGCACTTCAAACAATCAATCAAACGCGTTGTACGCAGTCTCTTAACTGGATAGTGAAGTAAATACTCCTAACGAAAATCGAAACCAATCTTACTAATCTAATAAAAACTCGCAAACGCTATGTAAGCAGACCATTAGATAGATAGACTCAGATAGATAGAGTACATCATGTGTGAAATAAAACTGAACAATAAAAATCGAAAAATGGCACTTCTGCTAACATTACGAGTGTGTTCAACCAGAAAAAAGAAAATAAAATATCAAAAAAGGCTCACTACAAAACTATCTACAGACCCATACCCATAAAAACGTCCATTGTCCCTGGATCATGAAGAACCGAAGAAACTACATTTATCTCACAAAACATGCAAACGGTCGTCTTAACGATGCGGTAACTCAGATATATAAGATACAGAATACCGTTAGCAACAGCCGATAGATAGGTAAAAACAGAAAAAACCCTCGAAGGAGCCATGTTGGAGGGTTTACAACGTTTTTACGATACTCCTTATCTTGAGTTATGAGAAAAATCGGTGATTTGCAATGCAAATATTTTATGCCGGAACGTTACGATTTGTTGGGCCGCCCGGTAGTGAGAAAATATGCAATCGATACAGTTTAAGTAGGTTAGGATGTTAATTTGGACTTCCAGTCGCATCTTTGAATCAATGATTGCTTGTTTTTTGTTTTTTTTTTGTTTAATTTGTTGTTACCCCGAACAGTCACCTCTTGTTCCCTTGTGTATTTAAACATGGTTATTAGCATTTGACATCAGTATTAGAATAGTCAATTCAGAAGTTAAACAAGGTCTGGCAATGAGCTCAAAATCGATTTAAATTTGTAAAACGAATCGTAATGGATCTCAACTATGTCGCTGCAGCCATTTAACATCTTGCACAATTTCGCACATGGAGAATTAGCACTCAGAACAGTTCTTCTTAATGGCGGACACAGTGGCGTGATGGGTTTACGCGGAATCCTTTAAGGTACTCGAAATCTAAGGATGTTTAAATAGGATTTTATTGTGGACATTATAATTTGCAAGCGACGGTTCTGTTTTATACCCAATCTTGTTTATACTTGCCCACATAACTTAGGAAAAGTTACGAGAAGAAGAACAAACAAGAAGATAAAATCAGCGCGACTGGAGAATTCTGAAAAAGAACTTTGCCGACATTGAAGTTGAAAGTCGACGTTTAACAAACAAACACATCGTTGTGTTTACCTTAGATATTATCAGTAACAGTTTTAAGTGCTGAGCAAACGATCTTAGTTCGTCGTGTCACGTCCTTAAGAATACGTGTTTACTTATTATGTTTATACTTCGAACACGAGCAGCGTGACGAGCGATGTAATTAAATTCAGAACAGTTCTGGAGTTTCAGAACATACTTTAGCTGAGTCGCCAAGGCGTAAGTATCAAGTTTTCGAAGAACGATACAAAAATTATGAAAATTATTCATTCTCGCAATCAATTCTTTTTAATTATGGTACTGGACGCATATGAGGATTTCGGTTATTTGATAGTAGTGACTGTCGAAGAGTTACAAGTAAGTTATCGGGCTCCCCTCCATAGAGAAATAAGGGAAAGGGAGGTCTTTGACTTCGGGAAGCTAACTCAGGCTGTGGAAAACCACGAAATAATTATTGAACATGATACAATGGTATCAATTAGATCAAGTTAGCCCATACAGGCATGGGTCTCACATGGTAAAAAAAGTGAGTTATCCCGGGTGAAAGTACACTATTTTCTTTATTGTCATTCGAACAAAATATAAGCAGAATTTTATGACCATCGACAAAGCAGTTGCGAGAAAACTTAACAATCAAACACACAAATAAATAAATTAAATTAAAAAGCCTTTTAAAAACAAGTTTTTACTGGTATGCCTCGAGACGAATCAAACGAGTCCAAACTCGATCATGTTGCTACGTTTCTTTACAGAGTTCATATGGCTACCTTCCAGCTCCAGCATCAGATCAGCTCCATGTCATTATAATATTGTATTGTCACGCTGTATACATATGCTTGCAAAATTTCATCAAAATCGGTTTAAGATATCTGCTTCTAAATTGAGTTGCAAGATTCCACCCGAACCTACAAGCATACATACATTGCAAGTTAATAAAAAGCTTGTAATAAAAATCCAACTCATGTATGCATTAGTTCTTACTACTCTCAAACCGCATAAGTTCTAACTTTTGTTGAAATTGCGTGGTTTGAAATTAATTGCATTTATGTGAGTTCTGCTACCGACGCAACGCACCAAAGGCAGACATGACAGGGTACGTTTTATGCACCATTACCGTATTTACACAAACGAGAATTGGTTTGATACATGTTCGTTGGATTAATTCCGGATGAGCCAGGCGGAAATATTGACTTGAACACGTTTCAGATATTCCTGTTAATTTGCGCTCTGGGAATTCGTTTCGATTTACAAGATGTTCAAGACTTTTATGAGCCGGAGATTGCGGCAACGAATTTGTAATCAGTCAAATATTTGATTAGATGATTTTCGACTCAGCTAAATTAAATCAATTTTCTATATGATTTTAAGTTGAGTGAAGTAACTCTATTGTAGAAATTATATTGGGAAACTGAGTGCAACTAAATAACTGACTTCAGTGCATTTCAACCAAGGCACACGATACTGGTTTTAAATATTTTGAACCGACTTCAAAAAAGGAGGAGGTTTTTAATTCGACCGTATATTTTTTTACTAGCTGTGCCCGCGACTTCGTGCGCGTGGAACAGTGACTTTGGGTAGCATTTTTAATTATTGATGCTAATATTGTTTTACAAATAAGTGTCTTCGCGTTTTAGTATTAAAACTCATATAAGTAATTATTACTTACTTATTTATTTATGTACATAAAATATAAAGTATTTATATGAGCTTATTTCGACATTCGACATGGCCAAGGCCTTCGACCGGGTCCTGCACCGCTGGCTTTTCTCCAAGCTCTCGGCATTCGGTCTGCCTCCTAGACTCTGTCATTGAATTGACGCTTTTCTTCATCAGGGTTGCATTAGGGGCATTTGCGACGGCGCGGCCTATGATTTTCTGGAGATAAACGTTGCTGTACCTCAGGGTTCAGTCTTGTCGCCCACACTATTTCTTCTGCATATCAAAATACATTGCTATGCAGATGATAGCACAGTTCATGGGCGATATTTTGAACACCGTGCAGCCAAGCTGGCAGACGTTGATAAAAATCGACATTAGCTCGTCGCTGAGCTAGACCGGGTTTTGAACTCCATTTTACAATGGGGTGATGAGAATCTGGTCGAGTTCAACGCTACGAAAACACAGGTTTGCGCGTTCTCTACCAAAAAGTCTCCATTTCTTTCCCACCCCACTTTTCAGAGCACTGAACTGCCACTACGGGATAAGCTCGCTGTCCTGGGCATGGACATTTGCCGGGACCTCAAACCGCGTAAGTACATCGAGAGCATCACCAAGGCGGCCTCGCGGACACTTGGCGTACTGAACAGGGTGCGTCCGAGCATGTGTCTTCTTTATAAGACCCAGGTTAACTCGGGCGTTCTCATCTTTGTGATGGATCCACGCAGTATTTGCTTGATGCTTTCAATCGGTTGCAGCGGCGAGCAGTCTGCTTTATCAACAGTCCCAAAGCCACCGATTTCCTTGAACCTCTGCAGCTGCGTAGAGATATCGCCTCTATAGCAGTCCTCTATCGCCTGTATCATGAGGAGTATTCTGAAGAGGTCTTCCAACTGGTCCCCCTTCTCCCTTCCTCTGCAGAACAACACGTCCTGGCCTTGGAAGTCACCGCCTCAGAGTCTTAGAAATACGCTCTCGAACCAAACGGTTTGGTTCTTCCTTCCCGTGCCGAACAGTTAAAAACTGGAACTCACTACCAGCGCACGTGTTTCCCTCTAACTATGATCCCGGGGCCTCTAAGTGAAATTAAGTGGGGCGTGAAAAAACATCTCACTAAGCCGTCATAGCGTAGGACGCAAAACTGCATTGTCTGCTTTCGCAGTGAGTATGGTTGCCCCCACTTTTGGATTCTGCTTGAGTTATCCATCAGGCTTACCAGAGTCACTTTGGCAGCCTCAAATAAAAAAGTACAATTTTACCAAGTACGTTTTTTGTTTTACCATCTTTTGCCAAAATATCGAGATTTAGCGGATTTGATATACGTGAGTATGCTGCCCACGGGAAAGAAATTAACTGCAACTTTAAGCATGTCTGTCCTTGGGTTTTGATAATACTGTTATTGAAAATGCTGTTTTCAGCGGAAACTGCATTCTTTTAAAATTAAAATCGCAAATAAGTTGGAATTATTGTAATACGGGGAATTAAAACATTTCTCCTTTTGCCATTCCATGCGTCATTTTACAATGTGTACCTCAGATGTGTAATATTTAGCCGTGTACTATATGTATAGCTTTGGCGGTTAAGATTCCTTATTTAATAGGACTGGAACATTAACTTTCAGCCTCAACTTACGGGAACGCACTCCAGATAATTCTTAAGAGTTGAAGTATTCGACAACATCTCCCTCCACGCCCGACATGATCCGTTCGTTTAATTGATAACCATCTCATTAGTCAGCAGATCAGGATAGATCTGATATTATTTTTAAATCATCTGTGCTATCATATACCAGAACTCACGTCTCAGTGTAATCATGTCGTTACTGTCAGTTAGCATACAATGTTCTCCGTGATAACTCCGTAAATCTCATATCAGAATAGCTCTAATACATGTTTTGTTTCTTGTCGCAAACTAACTCACAAACCTTACATATTTCCATACTAACTGTCATCCCGTTTCTATTTTACCCCCTTGAGGGTAAAATTTTTACAAACTTTAAATGACATTTTTATTTATATCTAATCTTGAAACAGAAACAGCTTGAAAAATTAATTTCAAACTTCTAGCTTATAATTACGATACTTCTGTAGAGGATTTTAAAGTTTATAAAGTAATTTGGCTAATTTATTTCTATTAATAAAATGAACATACAAATCAGATTGACGAATTGACTTCATGAAGTATTTTTTCTGAAAATTAAAAAAAAAAAGGAAATAAAAATAGTATCTATGACTCCAAGATTGATTATTTGCAAGGAATTAAGTCGAAATCTTGGAATTTAGGATCAAACCAAGAGTAAAGAAAAATAATTCTGTTCATTCATCTAATTTACTGATTTATTATTTATATTCTTGTTTATTTCTTACATAATATAAAAAAACTAATAAAGGAATAATTAATATTTAAACTAAAAATATTTAATTAAATCGATTGAAAGATCTTCATAAATAAAATCGCTTTTCATTTCAAATCGAATCGGTAATGTGTGAGGTCGTCACTAATTTCGAAATATAGTCAATATAAGATACGATACTTCGACGATACTTCTCTAGAGGTTTCTGAATTTTACAAATTATACTCTGTCCATCCGTTTATTTTCTTTTTGACAGTTCAAGAAATTTCGAAATTAGTGACGACCTCACACATTACCGATTCGATTTGAAATGAAAAGCGATTTTATTTATGAAGATCTTTCAATCGATTTAATTAAATATTTTTAGTTTAAATATTAATTATTCCTTTATTAGTTTTTTTATATTATGTAAGAAATAAACAAGAATATAAATAATAAATCAGTAAATTAGATGAATGAACAGAATTATTTTTCTTTACTCTTGGTTTGATCCTAAATTCCAAGATTTCGACTTAATTCCTTGCAAATAATCAATCTTGGAGTCATAGATACTATTTTTATTTCCTTTTTTTTTAAATTTTCAGAAAAAATACTTCATGAAGTCAAATTATTTTTATCATATGATCGATTTATCGTATTTCAAGTACTGTTTTATAGTCTGTGGTTGTTTGTTATGCACAGGCCACTTCACTAAAGTACCGTCACCGACAATAAAGTACGACATTACTGTAGTACTATATTTCGAAAAAAAAAAAACGGTAATTTATAGGCGTGAGCTGTTAAAAAGAAAATAAACGAATGGACAAAGTATAATTTGGCTTATTTATTTCTATTAATATCATGAACATATAAATCAGATTGACGAATATATATTTAATGAGTTTGACAGCCTTGCTTATTCGTTGTCAAGACGCTGGGCGTAGGTAACGCGCATGCGTGTTGCGAGTGAACCCCCATCTTTAAATCCCTTAAAACCATTTTTTCTCATTAAAAAGTAGCCTATGTCCTTTATCAGGCTCTACACTATCTGTGTACCAAATTTCATTAAAATCGGTGCAGCGGCTTGGCCGTGAAAGCACGACAGACAGACAGACAGAGTTACTTTCGCATTTATAACATAAGTAAGGATGTTTGTTCGCGGATAGCTTCGTCGTTTATGAACGGATTTTGAGGATTCTATTTTTGATGGAAAGAAGATATCCCAACGGTGGTACCATGATAAGGACATTAAGGTCTGATGATGACATCCAAGAGAAATCAAGTCGAATCTTAAAATCGGTTTTTGTTTTTGTTAAAATTTTATACCAACATAAATTATATTTGTCTAGTTCCTACAGGATCATTATTGAGTGATATACAATAGTATATACCTCAATAATAAATGTTACATTATCCGCATTCTGAATGAGTATAGTGGCCACCACTCTTGGACTCTGCTCATGCTTTCCATCAGGCAGACTAGAGTCACTTTGCCAGGCTCACTTAAAAGAAATACTACTGTATTATTTCAATTATTTATTCTTTAAGGTCTCTCTGAATCAAGGAAGGTAATTTATGTTCCTGAATAAGTGCATCTCAAATTACACTCTTAGTCTCGTATTACCACCCTAAACTTGTTGCATCCATTTAAAAGGTAGTAGAGCCACGCTGATTTCAGTACGAACGGGCCGGCTCGACCGGGGCGGTACTACCCTCGCACAGAAGATCAACGTTAAATGACAGCATTCGTGCTGTCGTGTTTCGTTGGTGAGTGCGAGACCGGAGGCCCAATGATGCAGGAGCATGGTGGCCGCCATGGTGTGGGTCACCATGCTGTATTGTCTGCATTCGCAATCAGTATGGTGATCACCACTCTTGGATTCTGCTTATGCTTTCCATCAGGCAGAGTAGAGTCATTTTGATAGGCTCATACATAAACTAGAAGAAAAACAATATCCAAGTCTCTCGTGCGTTAGGTTTTTAGCCTAAATTGCTTCTTGTATCATTCTCAGGAATAGAAGGTGTTAAGCAGAAGCACAGTCACTAAAGAAACCAACCAAAATCTTCTGCAATGTTACACATTGACAATTCAAATAAATCTTTTTAGAGTTAATACATTCAGTTACTTTTCAAATAGAATATGTAAAATAACATCCAATTTCGAGATTTTCAACTGGGAATGTAGAACTGTTCTGTAAATACACACAGATATCTAATTTATTCATACTCAATTTCAATTTCAGGGTGTACCGAGTGCCAATTGTCGTTCCCTCTATATGCGCAGCTGAAATTGTCGATATTAAATATGCTAAAAAAGAACAAACCGTAATATCCCTATTTATTGATATTTGAAGTTCCTTCTCAGCTAAGTACTTTACATAAATCTTCAAATTTACATGATCTAAAAATACCTGCAGAGTTTTATGGAAAGATTTTTTTGGTTCCCGTATAAACAGGATAGGATGAGAATTAAATAAATGATGTAATTGGAGATAACGAGCTTACAAACTTATTGGGATTTATTAAGTTATAGGTGTGTCAAATTCGGCAAAAATATTTTGTATGTTCTTACCGTCATTATATATTTTTTTTATTTTAAAAAAGACAACTCCCGCATTAAGAATATGAAACCTGAGTCACGGGGACTTTACAAACATACATAACATGATACGGAAACAGAGAACACCCAGACTTAGAACAACAATTTGTTGATCGCACAAAGTGTTATCCCGTGTGGGATTTCAACCCACAACACTTGACGCAGTAGGAAGCGGCGTGGCTACCGCTTAAATCACTAGGCCGACCGTGCGTCCCGTGCAGTCTATGCCATAAAGCACAAAAAAATACTTTGTATGATAAGTAACGCTTTATGTCTAAACTGTTTTATTGGTATAGCGGTTAGCGTATGCGACTGTCGATAAATAGCTCTGGGGTTCAATTCCCGGGTCGTACCAAAAAGTGATGTTGAATCTTTCCTACGAGAAATTCTTAATACAAGCCCAGGGTTGATAGGGTTTCACACGCTGATATGATATAAATACACTGACAACTAGATCAAACTTCATACTCAGTTCGTCTTCAAAGTTGTGAAAGTCCGATACAAGTAGGATACAAGTCGTTCCATGGAAAACTGTCATACATGTAAAATCGGCTCCGACCCAAAAGAATCAAGGGAATAATATAGGTAAGGATGATGATGAATAAGGAATACCTTGTATAAATTTTATGTAGGCTAGACGGATCACTGTAAATCTCATGCATTTAATTTGGAATTGAGTACTAACATCCAAACTAATATCGTCAAAATCCGTAAATTAATTTCTTCGCAGCAAACTTACTTATCTGACGCCGACTAGTTTGGTCTTTCTGGTTAGAGCTTATAAGTCCTCACAATATACCTACCCTTTCTAACATTGCCTCTTTTCTATACTATTCCTTTTAGTATACTTTCTAATTTTTCATCTAATCTCTATATTACGTAGTTAGCAGCTTGCCCTGATGTTTTCTTGAATTCGTCCAGTTCGATTCCCGGGTCGGACCAAATATTTGTAGGATCTGCAAACACCCACATGATTTCAAGTTTCGGTCTTTCATATTTACAAATATTTATAGAAATGTATTTTTAACAGTTGTCTAGGTACCCAAAGCACATGGTTCTGCTTAGTTTCTGACTAGTTAGCGTAGTATGTCCTAAAAGAAATATTGCAAAATAGTAGCGTTCATTACACCTCTGCTTACACCTTTGAGATATCAGTCGTGAGTATAACTACCAATACGGATGATTTATGTATGACACGTACCCGGTTTTTTATATTTATAGCATCTCTTCGACAAGGGCTCAAAATGCATCGCAGTAAAAAGTAACTAATAAATTACGTCTTTTGTACTAACTTATTAGTGCTCCTTAAACCTAAACCTGGCTCGCAATTCCCAGGCACTGTCGAAGTCGCATGTGTTGCCCCTATCTATATAACCCGCACGGTGACTCATGTAACGCTAAGAAATAGGTCTTTATGGGAATATTAACTCATCAATAACTCTCTCCAGACAAACCTAAATACACAACATTACACATTGAAAGAGCACTTATCCCGTAAATCATAAGGAAGAGCTTCCTTTCAATTTGTCAACGTTTATCCTCAAGTATTGCTGAATGATGGCTGGTCATTAATGAGGGGACTCCATCTAAGGCCATTGGGGGCAGACCTCCTTGAGCCTATTTGTCCTCTGTTGGTAGTGATAAATGGGAATGTCCCTGCCACTGGTATTAGTAAAGGCATTCGGAAAGAGTGGTAAGAAGAGGTGTACATATGTGTTGGTTATTTGATGCGTTCCCACCGCGGTTGGAGCTATCCTACTTACTTAAGATATTTTGACTTTAACATGTTTTAGCTGCCAAAATGACTCTGCTCTGCCTAATGAATAGAATTCAAGAGTGGATGTCACCATCTTCAGTGTGAATGTGGACAATGCAGCATGATGACGCACACTATAGCGGCCTAGTGAGATACTTTATCAGGCCCCGCTTAAAGGACCCGGGATCATAGTGGAAGGGAAACACATGCGATCGGCACAGGGAGGAAGAAGAAGTAGGAATACCGTAAACTTGGTAACTATTTACTAACATTTTATGCAATATCGAAACCTTTTCTGACTAAACTGTAGTCAATATTTTAAATCACCAAAAACTTATATTACCTACCTCTAATAAATATTGTACTGTTTTATTGTCTTTTTAGGGGGTTAGACCTATGTCCGGCAGTGGACGTCTTTTATGTGAGACGATGATGATTATCTACTAAATGATGAACTAGATTGACAACCATTTTTTTAATCAAACACGAGTTTTACAATGGACAGTATTGATCTTACAATGGAGAAAATTTGACAAACGAAGTTTATGTCTACCTATTTCATTGTAAGAACCGTTAAAAATAGATTTTCATTAAATTGTTTTCCAGCTAACAGCTACGCTAATTACGTAATAATCCTAAAATCAAAGGCAAAGCTCCCAGAACGACCATCACTTTTAGGCTCCGTATATTTTATGCCTGCTTATGAAATAGCCTTAATTTCTTTGTTGTTTAAAATTTTGTATAACATTAATATAGTCCTTACCAAAAATATTTCATTTTTTAGACTTTAAATAATAAATTATAGAATAATTTCTAACGTTCGTTTTTTAATGAACATCTACGGGTGGTATTAGAGTTACCTCTTTATACAGTACAAGGCCTACTTTTAATAATATAGTACATATTTATAAAACAAAGTTGTATTCGTTGTACGGCGCAGGCACATTATACCAAGGGGAAGTTTTTACACTTTTTACTGATAACTAACCGGATAGTCCTCTGCAATTGAGATATTGGAAAACTAACAGTGGATCATTCCTAAAGAGCCATCTTTCCTATTGATCAACAGACTCTGAATCAATCAAGAAATTACTTATGATTTCGATACTTGGATTTTCTATTTTGTAGTGGATATTATGTAACTAACAAACCTTAGAAATGAACTTCATAACCACAGAGGACAGAGACGGGCCCGCACCATTTCAACGCCCGTATATTTTCACTTAGACGACTTAAGTAATATTTATCATTACACGCATTCACGCCAATATGGCCCGTAAGGATTTTCACATTACTAGTTATTAGTTATTTTCGTATCTAAACATCGCAATGAATGGTTATTGATAGATACTGATTTTTTATTGGTATACTTCGTAATGTTCAAACATAATTATTAGTTGAATAGCTCTTAAAAACCTTTTAACATAGCTTATGGAAAATATTTATGCGTCAATATGTGAACGTAGAGCTAATAAAAATAAATCAGCGTATTAAATAGATGTTATTTTTCGCTAAAGTTAAAAAATAGATATTAAATTGTCAAGTCTGCGAAACGGAGGTCAATGTGAAATAAAATTAAATATAAATTATTCAGTGTACCTACCTACTTAAAAGGCAGTCCTTTCGATATTGGCGTTTCGTTTGCCGATAATTTTTGTTTTAAATTTGGTTTTGTGTAATGTAATTTATTGAGTTGAAGTTCAAAATGCAATACGAAATTATGATGTCGTTAATTTTATGACTTAATTATCATAATTATGAAGGTTTTGATATTTATCTCAACTTTATAGAATCATATTACGAGGTCTGGCTATGATCCTTTGATATTATAACCGATACAGCATATTTCATTTCGAAATTATTTATGTTTGATGATGAAAAATACATGCGTAATTAATGATGATATGAAAAGTTCTTTGGCTTTAGTTATTTATTTTCAAGAATATTGGAATAAGGTTAATATTAAACCTCTTAAATATATATTAGACCGTAAATCCTACTAATATTATAAACGCGAAACTTTGTAAGTATGGATGGATGTTTGGTACTCTTTCACGCAAAAACTACTGAACGGATTTGGATGAAACTTTACAGTAATATAGCTTATCGGAATAGCACTTAGGCTACTATTTGCCGCGATAAACGATAAACAACTAGTAGATAGATATATTGTGCGTCCGTTGCCTACTGCGGTACGATGGACCAACGACTTGAAGAAAATGGCTGCCACAGTGATTACCCAAGGCCGGGATGGTTGACACTCTTTGGGGGAAGCCTTCATTCAGTAGTAAACGGCAGTAGGCTGAAGTAAATAGGTGTTTTAAGTGCTAAAAAAATTTACCTTCTCACGGCGGTAGTCACGGGTTAACTCGATTAACAGTCCTGTAGCGTTACTTATGTGTTAAATTAAGTCATCCAATATAAGTGGAATCAGATCAAAATTCCTATATATTTTTCTAAATAAACATATAAATTATATACTCATTTGAACAGGTCACTAGAACTAAATAGGTCAAGTGAGAAAAAATACGTGGGCAGTTTCATCGCAGTTCCTGAAAAATGAGTCCCATAAAAGCGAAGCGATGTGATAACGACCGTTTTTGGTGTTTTTCGACGGTGACCGTCTATATATCGCTTTTCCTTATGGTGAGAATGGGGCATTCCCTATGGTATTAATAGGAGGTTCTTGATTAATATGTTAGAATGTGTGACGTCGCTAAACTGGAACGCGTCGAGTCCGAATTTTAAAATTACCTACATTACTTTTATTTTGAATTTTTGTTGTTTTGTTCAAATAGGACTAATTTACCTGGTAAACTGGTATTCCTTGTCTAAAAATACTTAATTAGAATTTTCATTATGTGAAAGGAACAGAGTTTGGAATAGGCGTTTTTACGTTGATAAAAACGCCTCGATGGTAACCCATGTTAATTGATTTATTCGTTGCTATTTATCAAGTGAGTTAGAAAATCAACGGAGACGGACCACAAAAAGTATTGTCTTAAACGGGATTTGACTTAGCGTAGTGGAAAGCGGTGTGGCGACCACTAGCCACTAGGCCAACCGTGCTGTCGCAGACCAGCAATGCTTGCAGTTTTGTGACTTATAACCAGATTACCTGTCTACTCTCTATGTACGAAAAAAAACAAGGAACTTTGTAGTAATCTTATTTTCTTGCTTCTTTCTTTCGCAAAATGTACGTTATAGTAGCAGTAGAAAAGTTAATCACAACTAAAGGGGATGACCTAGATCCACCACATGCAGACAATATCAATTCAATTAATTACAGTATGGCGAAAACCTCCAATGACAGTAGTGTTAATAAGGCTTCATTAAAAGGTTGTCATGTGCAAAATTACAGCGTTCAAATGGGAAGAACAACAGCTTTTGTGATAAATGAAGCGTCGATTGAATGTATTGATAAAATTTATGGTTTTACCTGGAACTTTGATTACGCACGTAACTTTAGACGAAACTTACGTATTATTCAGATTATGCTGTCAATCAAAAAGCGTTCTATCACAAACTAGCTTTTGCACGCTGCTTCGCTCACGCAGACTTTCATCCCCTGATTTACCCCCTTATGGGTGGAATTTCAAAAATTCCTTTCTTAGTGCTCACTTCCATTATATAAAGAACCTACATGCAAAATTTCAGGATTCTAGGTTTAGCGGTTCGGGCTGTGGGCAATAACCTTCCCCTTTTATATATACCTATAGATAAGCTACGAATCCCTATTCTAAAACAATTTTGAAATGAAAATAATTGTTTTAAAACTTTTTTCAGATACACCTACCTATACAGGGTGAATTTTTGAGACGGGACAGTAAGGGCAGGTACCTTAACCGTTATAGTTACAGGAAAACGCTTTTAGGAGACTATCCATAAATGTTTAAGATATTATGAACTGCATTTACAGATTTTGGAAAAAATGTACAGTCAGCAAGAAAATGGTCATTTTAAACAAAAACTTTTTTTGATGGCAATCGATCCTATTTCTAATAAGGATCAAAAGTCTCTACTGGACCGACTGAGGTTTGAGTACTAGAAATGTCAGAAATCGCAAAACTCTTTTCCCATACCTCTAAATTGGCCTAACTCTTTATTATGGGTAGATCCGCCATAATCCGCATTTACATTTCATTCATTTTCATTTTTTACATTTCGATTCTCTTTTAACTGTTGGTGTGGTGTAATGTCAAACCGAGTGGTAATGGTGGAATTTTATGAAGGTACTCTTAATTCTGCCGTGTATAACGACGTCATTTTAGAGAATCTCCAAAACCTGTTGGATGAATGGCTCCTGTCAGAATTGCGAAAAATTTATTTTCAGCAAGATGGCGCTCCGCCACACAACAGCCGCGTTACGCGTTCCAGTTTGAATAGGCAGTTCGGGTCACAGTGGATAGGTACATATGGTCAAATTAAGTGGGCACCTCACAGCCCCGATCTAACGCCTCTCGATTTTTTCTGTGGGGCTACCTAAAAAACGAAGTATAAAAAAAGAAATACAACAGTATTCAGGAGCTGAAAGATGCATTATCAAGGAATTTAAATGATATCCATCCAAGAAAATTATCGGCTGCTACTAACTCAGTACAAAAACGAGTGAACTTATGTTTCGTGAAAACGGCGGACATTTTGAGCAATTTATTTAGTAGATCATCTAAATGTAAGTTATGTTTGTCTGTGTCTAAAATACATATTAAAATGATTTATTTAATTATTATTTGATTTGGTTCTAATGTTGTAGAAGATTAACGATGCAACTATGATGATTGTCTACTTAGGTAGGCGCTTTTGCTTATAAGAACAGCCTCAAGGCCAGCTTGACAAAAACCGTAATTATCTTATGCCCCTGTATTTCCGTACAAATGTATGGGAAAAGTTTTTGTGATTTCTGACATTTCTAGTACTCAAACCTCAGTCGGTCCAGTAGAGACTTTCGATCCTTATAAGAAACAGGATCGATTGACATCAATAAAAGTTTTTGTTTAAAATGACCATTTTCTTGCTGACTGTACATTTTTTACAAAATCTGTAAATGCAGTTCAGAATATCTTAAAAATATATGGATAGTCTCCTAAAAGCGTATTCCTGTAACTATAAAGGTTAAGGTACCTGCCCTTACTGTCCCGTCTCAAAAATTCACCCTGTATAATTTAATTTAATTAAACTCGAACATAGTGTTGCATGTTTGATCATCATCAGAATTACCGTTTCAACCAAAATACGTCCACATCTGGATATAATCCTCTCTCAAGGTTCTCCATAACAGCCGGTCCTGTTCTGACCGTCCGGTCCCACGACTTTCCATGACCTTCTCCAGGTCGTTGGACAAGTTGGACAACCTTATAGAAAACAATGTGTTTTCAGAAATTTAGTAAATTTAAATGGCAGTTGGCGGGGTACATTGGCCGGTGGCCGGTGGAGTTCTTGAAAGGAGTCAGCGTAGCGGAAAACGCAGATTTTCCCTCACACGCTATAATAAATAAATGAAATAGCTTTTTAAAAACAAGCTTTTACTGGAATGCCTCGAGACGAATCAAACGAGTCCAGACTCGATGATGTCGCGACGTTTCTTTACAGAGTTCCTATGGCCACCTTCAAGCTCCCGCATCAGATCAGCTCCATGTCATTATAACATTGCATTGTCACGCTATGCTTGCAAAATTTCAGCAAAATCGGTTGAAGATATCTGCTTCAAAATTGAGTTGCAAGATTCCACCCGAACATACAAGCATACATACATACATTGCAAGTTAATAAAAAGCTTGTAAAATACAACTCCCGCACTAGGAAGAAATTCTGTGTGGCGGGGGACTTTACAAACATACATGAAATGGACACAAAGAACACCCAGACTTTTGTCTGTGTGGAACAATTTGTGGATCACACAAAGTGTTGTCCCATGTACTGCCATGTGGGATTTGAACCCACAACACTTGGCGAAGTAGGAAACGGCAGGACGACCGCTTAAACCACTAGGCCAAACGTGCAGTCAATTTAGTATTTTTTGGTGTAAGTACCATACGTTTATACTCATAAGTAGTACCAAATTGACCAAATTTTCTACGTAATGTTATTTTCTCTCCTCACATTACATCCACGGAATTCGTTTTATTAAATAATCCAGTGTAAAATAACGTAGGCGTAAAAAGATCTCTTCTTAGAATACAAAGACCACTTAAAGCTCGTCAAGATCCATTTATTTACGTACTTTAACGCCTATACGAGTAGGTACCTACCTGTACTGAAGTGTTGACATGATGATATTTATTTCAAACAAGTAGGTACCTGCTTTGAAAATACATAGGTTCTTTGATAGTGAGCGTTTAGGCTTGAGACAGTGGTTTCTCGAAACAGTATATTTTAACGGGATAATAAGGGGACACCAAGATAGCTTTCGGAACTATCCTAAGTACTTTTGCCATTTTGAAAGAGAATTTTAACCTTAAACCTTAATAAGGTAAGCATTTGAATTATTTTAAGTAAGATCTCAAAAACATGCATAGGTAGGTTAACCTACATTAAACAGGCCTAATCTTATATATAAAATTCTCGTGTGCATATCGGGTAGGTCTGAGAATCGACCAACATCTATTTTTTATACCCCATTTTTTTATGGCAAAACAACTAGTAGTAGTACTGCCGGATCAGCTAGTTATACATAATAATATTATATACCTAAATTAATAGGTCTTTACCTATGAAATTGCCGTTTTGTTTGCAATAAGTGAAAGTACTTATTTTTTGAAACTTTTTTATTTCTGTTATTCGAAGTAATCACCCATGCAATCGACGCATCTTTGCCAACGCATTGGCAGTTTATTGATGCCCTTCTTGTAAAAATCAGTTGGACGGGAGGCAACAAACTCTTCAAAGTCATTTTGTACTGCCTCTCGGGAATTGAATTTTTTACCCACTAAAAAGTGGTCAGAATTTTGGAAAAAGTTATAGTCGGTAGGTGCAAGGTCTGGTGAGTATGGCGGATGAGGGAGAGCTTCCAACCCCAGCTCTTGCAGCTTGGACACTGTCTGAACTGACAACATCATTTGGTACAGTTCGCAACAGACGACCTTCAAACTTCCAAGAAAAAAGCGTACCCCTTTTTAAAAGGCCGGCAACGGACTTGTGACGCCTCTGGTGTTGCGAGTATCCATGGGCGGCGGTAATCGCTTACCATCAGACGATACGTCTGCTCGTTTGCATCAATAAAAACAATCGATGCGAATAAACTTTGCATCTTGATATAGGTAAAGTAAAACGAATTTTTATTTTAAGAATATTTAATAAATCATAGTCTATAACATATATTTATTATATTTACAAAAGCAAAACAGGTTATCACAATCACCTAAGATGGCGCCGTTTCCAATATAGCACACCCACACATGGACATAACAATGACATAGACGGACCAAAGGCTGTCTAAACATGGTCTAAACTCCGAATAGATTGTATCATCTTTGTCTTTAAATAGATAATCAGGCTTATTTTGACAGAAAGTTTATTTAACAAGGCGTTACAAATAAGATGCTATTTTTCCACCAGTCTTACTGCTATGTAGATCTGAACACGCGCGGTTGTTGGTTGTTCCTTAACAACATCAACCGTGCTAATTAGTCATAAATCTATACTAATATTATAAAGCTGAAGAGTTTGTTTATTTGAACGCGCTAATCTCAGGAACCGCTGGTCCGATTTGAAAAATTATTTCAGTGTTGGATAGTACATTTATCGAAGAAGGCTATAGGCTATATATCATCACGCTACGACCAATAGGAGCGGAGCACTAATGAAACGGGGAAAAATTATCACGCTACGGGCAATAGGAGACGCGAACGAGGTTGCGTGGGTCCGCAAGTATGATATAAAATCACTGGATATTTTTAGGCAAACCTTAGTCAATATAATAATATTTTGATATAACTAGGGTACCTACTTACTAAATTTTGTAGTTTAAAATTTATTTGAAGCACTACATAATTTTTTTATAAATTAAAGAAAGAAATACAGGTCTAAATCTAATACGAATGGAGCTCAAAGCAATAAAATACAACATTTAATTTAGTAATTATCTATTTAAAATAGACCTATTTATAAACGAGATAAACCCTTCGTGACGCAATATCTAAACGTAAATACAATCAAAGAGGTTTACAGTAATACAGTATTAGTTAGGGTTGTGTGATACTCACTGAAGCAGCTTTAATCCGGCATTAATCACGTTGAACGATAAATAAGGTCCCTAAGCTTTTACCTTTATTTATCTCTATCATAATATTATTTTGATAGAAAGGACCAGCCCTATTGCGACAACAAAACATAAAATCTTTTGAATAAAAAATCTCTATCGTTATGTCATTTATGTCAATGTCAAATAATAGACAAGGACAAATTAGCTCCTCTAAAAATCTAGTACAATCACGTGCAATTTTTTTTTATAACTTGGCAATTTTATTTTGTTGAATGTTATAGGAATACAAATTTGATGGCAATAAAAATGGATTTGTGTGATTGCGTGAGACGAATAAAAAAATTAACTATTTTATTATACGCCTGAATAATTATCTATACAAATAAATAAAATTGGAGTGTCTATTTGTAATATTAAAATAACCGCTTTCTAATAAATGCATGTGTTTTTTAACACATGCATTTATTACATAAAACATTTTTGTACATGTAATAACATTTTTTTTTTCAATTTTTGTGTGTGTCTGTCTGTCTGTTTGTTCCGGCTAATCTCTAACGGCTGGACCGAATTTGACGGGACTTTCACTGGCAGATAGCTGATGATATTAGGAGTAACTTAGGTACTTAACTACTTTTTTTAGACAATCATTGCCCCGCGGCGTTACCCGCGGTTGTTGTTGTACTGCGGGTAACACCGCGGGGCTCAGCTAGTGTGTAATAATAATACAATAACACTATTTAATTTTGTTTTAAGGCTTTAGCAGACCTTTGTCAATATTTGGAATATGTTTTTTTCAACTAACTTACATCATATATGATGATGTAAAGGTAGTACGTATCTATTTTAGAGAAATTTCTTCATCTCATATAAAATACAAACCGAAAAAAAACCTGCACCACCTTTAACCTATGTGTGATGATGTTTCCCATAATGTTACAGAACAAAATTAGATAAGGCTAACCCATAGACTATCATAATTAAAGGATCTAGTCACCTATTAAACTTCAAATTCAATTCATTATTTACAGCATTATGGCGCAAAAAGTCTTGCAGGTTGAATTTTATACTGATGCAGTATGGTTTGAATTAAAAAAATATTTATTTCTGTTCTGAGGGCCTAGTGTGATTCTATTTCACATCAACTAACTATAGACGGCCAGCATGTTCAGTATTGAGATTGATATGAAATTTTCACAAAACACCATGATGAGTAGATGTAAAATAAGCTCACATAAGGCCCGCTGAGTGTTTTAGTCATAAATGCCAATTGATGACAACTGAAAACATTTAAGTGAGAAAGTAAGGAAAGGTCTTTAAAAATTGTGCCAGTAGAAACTACTATTTGTCAAATTATGAATCAATAACTTAATGTAGCATAAATTAAAATTGAATTGCACTCTGTTTTATAAAGTTGAGAGGATATGAAAAGTGATGTCTCAGCTTTGTAGATTTGATGTAACACACTCATTATGAAACTTGATTTGACTGTACTCTGTAATAAGCTTCACTATAAGATCTTATGTAACTTAGTAGATTAAAAAGTTAATAAATTGCAAAACCTTTAACAGTCTACATAAAGTACATTATGTACGAGAAAATAAAATGAGTAGAATATTTTCACCTTAAGGCATTTGCTACAGGTTAAAGGTAAAAGAGGTAAAAGAAAAGTACGCATCATTTATAAAAGGTTGCGTTTTATTTTTCAACAGAAAACTGAATGTGACTATTTCCTTTTTGCAAGTAATCAATTTACTTGCATTTTAATTATGTAATTTAATTTTCGTGATTAGATGATTAGATTCATGATTAGATAATTATAAGTTAGTACTTATATGCCTCACTTTACTGTACTAGTTCTTAACATGGATCGCCTTGTTAAAAACACAGAATAATTAAAATAAACGTTTTTTATTTGGCCCCAATCTCGTTAAAACATTTTTGTAGCAATACCAAAATAATCATAATTTATATCTCTACCTCATATCACTCAAAACATCACAAAATTAAATCTAGCTTCGCTAAATATATCTATTACACAACTTTGAAAACAAAATAGTAATTATTGTATTGCTACAAAATTATTTAGCGTCACTGCTCATTATTGTATCACGGTGATACAAAATTGATCACTATTGTATCAAATACAAATGTGCACATTAATTGGTTAATAAGCACACGTATAACCCAAACACTAGCTTTTTTACAAACAATTCAATTGATTTACTAAGATTACTTATGAAAATGTTCACACATACAACAGCTTGGTTTGGCAAAAATGATAATATGTGTTTGAGCGTCTATGTAGCAGTGATACAAAATTACTCAAACGACGGCCAACGCAAGCTTATTCTAAATAGTGCAAGTGTAATCATAACACGAAGACTGTTCTTGTCTCCTCTCGGAATCGTTTGTGATACGGATGTTGGATGAAGATCCGCCGGTTTCCCAAAGCCCAGGTGTTTCTATTATCTAGAGAACAAAAAAACATTTTATATTTATACCCGCATTTTGAAGTAGAATAAAATTTTAGAGTAGTAGAATGGAAGTACATACGGTGATAAGTAACATATCGTAGTATAGCTTGTTCATTTTCATAGTGTCACTTTGTTCGTGCCGCCCCAAAGGAACGCCGACTCGAATCAAAGAAGCCGCTTGCGGCGCGCGCCCATGAGTAAATATAAGTTTTTTTTATATTTACTAGTAAGCGGACAGCGCAGGCGGCCTGTTAGATATTGTGTCGGCGTTCCTTTGACAATGAACCGCATGGGCCGGGCCGGCACAATCAAACTGACACTATGAAAATGAACAAGCTTTACGGGACTAAATGGTTGTAAATTTTCTAAAATTCCTCATTTCGTAGTATAGTTTATGCTTTATATCATATACACACATCAAAAGTGTCTCGGGATCAAGCATTTTTATGCGAATTTCTTGAGATTGAGATGTGGCTTTGGCCCTGGCCTGCTCAGTCGCCAGACTTGAACCCGATTGAGCATGCATGGGATATGCTACAGAGAAGAGCTCTGCCGAATATGGAGGGTATCCAGTCGCAAGAAGACCTTTTTTTTGTTGTTGCAACGAACATGGGCGGCCATTCCACAGCGTGATTTGGATGAACTCATTTTGAGTATGCCAAACCGATGTTCTTGTGTTAGTGTTCGCGGTAGAAACACGGATTATTAATTGTTTAAGTTACCTAATAAAATTTTAAAGAAAACTGTTATTTCAGTCTTTTTTTCGAACTTTAATGTTAGTGGTTCAAATGTCAAAAATCCTTTTATTAGGAAAATGGCAAATTTCTTTATTAATGCAAAGGTGACTTGGTTTATCGTTACTGTGACAAACGAAAACACTTTATTTGATGAATCCTTAAAGAAAATTTTAATTAATATCAATCAGGAGAAAAGTTATTGCAAAAATATATGTTGATCCCTAGACACTTTTGATGTGTGTATATATATATGATAGTAATCCAGACTCCTACAAATCTAGTGTGTATTATATGTTTATTTGTCTATTCTTCGCAATCTTACTGTTTTATCCATTTTACATCAAAAGCATAATTTATTGATCTTCCAATGGAAAATCCAAACTCCAAACAAATAATAATAAAAAAATGCGTGGAGTCCCTCCGCGCGGTAGAATTGAAACTTCGTAATGTGCAACAGTGCTTTCATACCCCCTCCATGGTAGCGTTAAACGTTTGAAAACTTCGTAATGTGCAACAGTGCTTTAATACCCCCTCCACGGTAGCGTTAAACGTTTAACGCAACCGTTAAACGTGTAACGCAACCTTGTTGAAAGTCGCATTAGAAGTTTCACTTGAAAAACAAAAGCAATAATATCTATTTCATCTTTAAAGTAGGTACAATATATGACGAAATTCAACCTATTTAATTATTAGAAATACAGAATTAGATTTCTCGAAGTCATTTCTGAATAAACCCTGAACTGTGCTTTTGGTACTTTTATCTCCTTAAATTATGTTTCCACTACTCTTTGACTTCAATTCGAAACTTAGACAGAGTCTATTCACTTGCATGAAAGAACATTTTACGCCTAATAACCAAATGAAGTCGTAAAGTAAATCTTACCTTTTGAACGAGTTCTTCAAAAGCCAAATTGATGCCTTCCTGCGTCTTGGCACTACTCTCGATGAATAACATCCTGTGTTTCTGTGCAAACGCCTTGCCATGTTCTCTTGGTACTACGCGGTTTTGCTAAACAGAAAATTGATTCATTAAATATCATATTTTTTTATTAAAAACATCAATATAAGTTTTTGATAAATCTAACATCTGTCATATGTCTTTGTTACATAAAGTCGTACCGCTTTAGTTAAGCTGGTTCATATGCCCTGAAGAATAGGTTACCCAGGGTTAAAAACAAAAAATATGCGATATCTCCGGACCGATACCTTCAAGCCTTGGACAAAAGCTACGCATTTTTCCTCTTGATTTGCAGAATTCTATGAGAGGCAGTAGTCAATAATCATCAGGAGAGGCTTAAATCCAGCAGTGGTCTACTAAAAGCTGTTGATGACGCTGATTAAAGCACTTGTTCGTTTGCCCCATATATCATAAAACAACTTGATTTCCGATCACACGCAATATTTAAGTGTCCCATACCTTATAAATTAAATATAATGATCCTCATAATATTTATTGAACTTACTTTATCAATCTTATTGCCAACAACTAAACAAACAATGTCCTTCTTGGTGGAATACACTTGAAGCTCTTCGGCCCACTCGTTTAGTTTCGTCAAAGTTTTAGGCTCAGAAACATCGTACACTAATATAGCACCGTGAGCATCCCTGTGACAAAATTTTATTTTAACAAAAAAATTATAAATTGAAGTGTCTGTTCGTAATTTTAAATTTTTTGTCTGTCTGTTTGTTCCGGCTAATCTCTGGAAGGGCTGGACCGATTTTGAGGAGTAGGAGGATAAGGAGTAACTTAGACAATTTTTTTTTAGACTAGCTTCGTCCCACAGTTGATGTCGTACCGCGGGTACCATCAAGCGGCTCAGTTAGTGTTAATTTTTTTTTTTTTTTTATGGAATAGGCGGGCAAACGAGCAGACGTATCGCCTGATGGTAAGCGATTACCGCCGCCCATGGACACCTGCAACATCAGAAGCGTCACAAGTGCGTTGCAAGCCTTTTGGGGATGGGGGGGGAGATAGGGGTAGGGGATTGGGGTATGGGCCTCCGGTATCCTCACTCATTCGGTGAAACACAGCGCAAGCACTATTTCACACCGGTTTTCTGTGAGGCCGTGGTATCACTCCGGTCGAGCCGGCCCATTCATGCCGAAGCGTGGCTCTCCCACGGTGTGAATAAATAAATACTTTGGGCACCTGACACACAATGTCATCTAGCCTCAAACTAAACAGAGCTTGTACAATAAAAGCTAGATTCAACTGTCAGAGTATTTACTATTTTTAGAAAACACCTAACTCCGAAACAAACATTCGCAGATCATACAAACATTTGGTCCGACCTGAAAATTGAACCCGATACCTCAGCACAGTACTCGCATTCGCTATCATTGCGCCACCGAGGCTCTCAATAAAATACTATGAACAACAATTTTTTTCCTTTTTTTATGGAATAGGGAGCAAACGAGCAGACGTATCGCCCATGGAAACCCGTAACAACGGAGGCCTCATCAGAACTTTGCCGGCCTTTGGGGGATTGGGAGGGGGATGGGGGGAGGGGTTGGGGGGAGGGGTTGGGGTATGGTCCTCCTGTATCCTCACTCACTCGGTGAAACACAGCGGAAACGCTGTTTCACAGCGGTTTTCTATGAGGCCGGTATCACTCCGGTCGAGCCGTCCCATGCATGCCTTCTTCCACGGTAAAATATAACGATAGTTGTTGAAGACGTCGGAAAAAATTAAGCCACACATCTTCTCGGGGTAACATAGACTATATTATATATTCCGTAAAGAGCCCATACGAAGCCGGGGCGGATTGCTCATGCTCAACACAAGTGTGGTCTGGGTGAAAATAAATCCACAAGATCTGGCTTAGTAGTCAGGGTCTAGTGATCCAATAGGGCCAGTAAGGTAAGTGTACCTCCTTTGTAAGGAGGTGCCTATGTCCAGCAGTGGACTGTTGAAGGCTGTGGATGATGATGATGAGTTATTTTATTATTGTTTTTATTTTCTTATTTATTTACTGTAAAGAAAAAACATACAAAATGCAAGTTCAAGGGGTACCTGTAAAAACTAGAAGTCAAAGTTCTATATCTCTCCTGTCCCGCTGTGTCCCAGATTCCAAGTTTAACTTTCATGCCATTAACATCCATAACTTTACATTTGTAGTCAACTCCGATTGTAGCTGGGAATGATGCATTGTAGTCTCCAGTTGTAAACGCTAGGATAATGCTAAAACAAAAATATTATTGTGTAGACACTATTGGTACTAAACTACTAACTGTGTGGTGATGGATTAAGAATAGGGAGTGTCATCACCCTTTATTCAATCCGTGGGTGACGTGAGAGCCGAATAATAGGCCTACGCAGTCAAAACTGTGGTGATACTTGCGCGTGTGGTAGGCCCCTAAGGGAGAAAATTTGCACAGGATAGCACTGCAAAGAGAAGGAAGACTTAAGATAAATGTTATACCAAGCTATCTGGCACGTGTGCTATAGTAGGCCAAGGCGAGCTATCCATTAAAGATATCTATACTAATCTATAAAGCTGAAAACATTGTTTGGTGGATGAACTAATGTCAGGAACTATTGGTCTGATTTGAAAAATTCTTTCAGTGTTAGATAGCCCACTTATCGAGTAAGGCTATATGTCATAACGCTAAGACAGATAAGAGCGGAGCACCAATGAAGAATGTTACAAAAACGGGGGAAAATTATTATGCTATGGGCATTTGGAGACGTAAACGAGGTTGCATGGTACAGTTAGATTACATAGTTTGCTAAATTTCACTAAACTTCATTGGAGAGCATGTATTCAAACATGACAATTAAAATAAAACAGTTTATAATTATTTTAACGAAACTGATGACGTAAATGAACCTTTTAGTTAGACAAATTCCATCAACAAGTCAACAAGATAGCCAAATAGAAAAATATGATATCTACCAAAATATAACAATTGTCTGACTCATTTCTGTAAAACTAAAAAGCTGTTATCTATTATTTAAGTACTTTGCAGCAGTACTTTGCAATGAATACAGGTTCATGAAAACTTAATTACTTAATGGTCTCACATAATTTTATCTTTATTTACACTTTTAGTTATTTAATTCTCATACCAATAGATTAATAATTTAGATGGCTTCTTTAATTTAGAATTATATTTATGTATTTATGTGTATTTTTACCCGACTACGGCAAAACCAAAGGAGGGTTATGATTTTGACAGGCTATGTATGTATGTTCATTTGTTCCTCACAGCTCCTTAACTACTTATTAGAACTGGACAAATGAGGTATCGTTAGAAGCGTCTTGCTCGTCCGCTGGTTATGGGCTATATGACGTGTCACTGAATCTAATGTGGCGCCCTCTTGCCGATATAAAGTACTGCATTAAAATATAAATTTGAGATATAAATTTGAAAAAGTATAAAACAAGTTTGAAAAGCCGTAGTCGCACATTACATAGAAACGCACCATAACACTTTAACAATGTGTAACTACGGCTTTTCAAACTTGTTTTATACTTTTTCAGCATCGTTTTTTGTCGTAGTTGGGTTTTAGTTTTTACTTTTTTTGTACTTAATCCATTATCTATACCTACTTCAATACTAATATTATAAAGGAGAATGGCAGATCTTGTACCGCTGGCAATATGTTATGAATGGTTATGAGATTTACACTGTTTATTAAGTGAATCATCCTAATTATTTTCATGTATTTATTATATTTTTAGAACTGTGCTAAAATAATTTTAATTCTGCTCATAAAGTTGTTACAACTACATTAACAAAACGCATTGCTACGTGCCTATGTGCTATCAGATTGAAACTAAAGTCCTATACAAACCTGCCATTGTCCTTTGAATGTAACCCTGTGAGTCTGTCTATCTAATACGTGTTCACAGCTAAAATGCTGCATTTCAATAATTTGGCATGGATGATAGTTTGATTTATAAGGAAAGTTATAAGAAACTCTTTACCGCAACAAACGAAATGTACATGGGTGGAGACGCAGGTAAAAGTTTGTTATTTAACCGACTTCAAAAAAGGGAGGAGGAGGTTTAAATTTGGTCCAGATTGAAGTCGGTTTTTTTTGTTAAAATTTTTGTTTTTTTTTATCTGTGTAGCATAACTATAAATATTTGCATATTAAATTATAAATATATTATACACATTATATAAAATATGTAGATTAATAAACATAAACTTATAGAAAGCCGCAGATATAATTGTCGGCTTACTTTAATGACTGCATTCTTATGTAACTTTTTAATTTTTTATGGCACCTGATTTGAAGACTTTATTTTTGTTTTTATATTTACTGTGTACTTCTTAAGAGATAAAAACCTATACCAATGTCAAATCCAAGAATTAGTGAAATAGGAATTGATTCTATTAATTAGTAAATGTATTGAATTTTATAGTCTGGTTATTAAACCAGCCAAGCTAAGCTCAGTTATGTGTATGAGATTCTGATAGAATTGAACTTACAGGTAAAACTAGCAAACCTAAGTAATAGCCAAGGATTGCCAGTTTTAGCTATTTTTTTGAGTGTGCCGAAACCCCTCCGGTCACTACATGCTGGTGCTTATGTTGGACTCAAATCACCAAAAACCGCACGCTGACTCAGGTACTAGGAGCCGGGGAACCAGGTGCACATTTGAAAACAATACAGTGGAGAGGAAAATCCTTGGAACAGCAAGTTTTACCTACTTTCATGGTTTAAGGTATGCCAATGACAATTATGTTCCGAGATGGTTTAATAGTTAATATAATTTATTAACTGCTGATTTTGTAACTAGAGTATGTGTCTCTGCTTTAAAATGCAACTGTTTATAATGTTTATTATGAAACCTGCACAGAAAAAATACTGACAAATTATGTATCTATGGTCATTCTCTATCAGTCAACTTTAACGTGATACAGAGGAAACAGGAAGTAGGTGCGTTTTAGTTTCTATATAAACATACACACAGAACGCCCTTCATATCAAGTATTAAAAGCGACTGTTATTTTGAATTTTAATTACAAGGTTTTACGCATTATGTAGTAGGTTTACGTTTGCCTGAAATATGCAAGGATGAGTCAACGTTTCTATTAAAAGAGCTAAGCGCACATTTATGTACTAAGTACGCACTCACATTTTGTGTACTTAGTTATGATTTGCTTAATTGATCTTACCTGGATTTCCCCACACCACTTTCACCGATTACTAAAATCTTTAATGTCGTAACGCAATCCATTTCAGACACGATAACTTAAAAATTAATGGATTTCGAACAAATTATGTGGTTTTGACTCCTCTGGACGCACCCACGGAGTCAAACTTCAATTAAATCGTATCAGCACCTCGTATATATAATAAACTATGAATTAATAACTATGAAATAATAAAGAATGAAAGACAAAATATTAGTTAACAATTATACAAAATTGCACAATGCAAAATAGGAAAACATTCATTGACGTTTTGCGTATTGGTCAATTCCGTCATGGTCTACGTTTGGTTTTTACTTATGGTGATTAATTAAAACTAATAACTTCACATGATATCAGTACTGGTTATATTATTATTATGTTATTAACAATAATTTATTGTGATAGTAAAAGAGATTTTGTAAATAGATTAAAAATTCACCAGACTTCGAATAAATATTCTGTAATACTAGTAGGACCTACTAAACGCTGTACGGTGTTACTTTACAAGTTTACAATAACGAAAATTCAGTTGGTACTAAATTGAACTATGTTGTATTGCTTGTATAATTCAGGTAATTATCTCTTTGAATAGCAAATATTTTTTTTCTTTCTTCCTTTATTTTTCATACAATGCAGATTATTTGTAGGTATACGCTTTGTCAAAAGTAAGAACTTATCTACTGAAGTAGGTAATAGGCCTGTAGATATTTTATACAATGAAAACCGATTTAAAGACTTAGTGATAAAATGTGTGTAAGTAATTTCCACTTTTTTGTTAATAAAGCAAACAAAGCATTCCTTTTAGTTACTAGTAATTCTTGAGGAATTATTAAATCATTATTTATTCATTCCTCAAGAAGTTACTAGTAAACTACAGGACCGCAAGCTGCCAGAGAGTAAAGACCTCTGGCGACAGATTAGTTGCTGCGGTCAGCGGTAGGAGGTCCGGCCTGGTCGCAAAATTGCATCTGGGCCGCAACATACCTATACCGAATGATTGGGCCTATAGGCAAGGGGAAGCCCAAGATTCCCCCAGGATAGAGTATGGATAGGCATGGCGTCGATCCTGGAGGACACCTGAAATAACATGATCCGTGTCCTCCTTAAAGCCTGATAACGGCAGCCGGGGTGGTTTTCAGTGGAATCACCACATACCATTAGTAGTTTCCTTAGTAGTTTCTTTATACTACGAGACTTAACTACTTAAGCCTACTATTCACTAGACGCACCGCGAACCGAACCCCGTGCCATACCCATTCGTGGACAAATCCGTCATCCTCCACACACTACACAAGCGCTTGGTACGTATCGTCGTTGTTGGTTGCCTCCTATGGTACCGGTGCTTTCAAAACACACAAAAGTCGCTTAATAGACTGTGCAATACTTTTAACGGAGAAAAAAAAAAGCAACGCGTGTTGACAAAAGAATGGCTGAAACAACGAGCAAAATATACCTTTGAACTGACAAGTTCACCGATAAATCCGTGCAAGCACGCTCATGGACGGACTTGTCCGACCGCGACGCAGCTAGGGTGCGGTGCGGACGGCGCGCTCGCGTCTGCAGACGGCGAGTGCCGCGCCGAGCCGTGAGCCGCGCACCGAACCGAGAACCAACACATTGACACGCGCAGATTTGTCTGCGGACTTGTCGACAGCGACAATTCTGGCGGATGGGCGCCTGTGACTTGTAGCTTTTAGACACCATAAAGTAGGTAAGTGAGTACCTATCTATAAGTTTTTTTTTTAAAGACATTAAATTCCCGCTTAGGAATATACCTACATCCTGTGTCGCGGGGGACTTTACAAACATACACGAAACGGACACAAAGAACACCCAAACTTAGAACAACAATTTATGGATTACACAAAGTGTTATTCCGTGTGAGATTTGAACCCACAACACTTGGTGCAGTAGGAAGCTGCGTGGCCACGAGTTAAACTACTAGACCAAACGTGCAGTCAATCTATTTCCCAGAAGGCTAGTAGGCAGAGACAATCGATCTCTAAGATTTATTAGACACTATAAACACTGTTAAGCATGTTAAAGTATATCTGCATGTCGAATTCAGTATGCGAAATATGAAAAACTGAAAACTAACCCTAAGGTACCATATTTCAAGCAACTAAAGAATCTTACTCCACTAACTACGGTCCTGACACACCTCTTTTAGTACCTATCCATCAATCGCTGCATGCATGCTCGTGAGTTCCTGCTGCTTTTCACATGACTTCTTTTCAGACCATCATCAATTTGCTCGTTTTTTTTTTTTTTTTTTTTTATGTTTGGCCCGCCAAAATGACTCTACTCTGCCTGATGGAAAGCATAAGCAGAATCCAAGAGTGGTGGTCACCATCCTCAGTGCGAATGCAGACAATGCAGCATGGTGACCCACACCATGGCGGCCTAGTGATGCTACTGCATCTTTTAGTCTAGTCAGCAAGTATGGAACTTGTTGACTAGACCAATTGGGCCTCCGGTCTCGCACTCACCAACGAAACACGACAGCACGAACGCTGTCATTTTACGTTGATTTTCTGTGCGAGGGTAGTACCGCCCCGGTCGAGCCGGCCCATTCGTGCTGAAATCAGCGTGGCTCTACTACCTTCTAAGGTTTCTAAGGAACTTTATTAATAGTCCGTGAAAATAGATTCTTCATTTAAATTTTTGAATTATTAATTTATGGTTTCAGTACTTGGTCCTATCTCTGAACAACCTGCACAAACTTTACGTAGAAAAATATATCCTCCTAGATCGGTAATAAAAAAAACTTTTACAAAACACAGTGAAACTAAATTGAAATTTCATTTTTCAAACTCCCAACGAAGTTGTTGAAGTTTAAAAGTAAAGTTTATATTGGTTTCTGAATAAAATAACATTGCTTATTACGTCTCGACTTAGTTCGCTGACGGTGTTTATTTTGTCTTGTTCTTTATAGAGACGGAGAAAGTATCTTGTACCTTGCTAAATCGAAGTTTATGATCTTAAAAATTGAGGCAAAAGTACCTTAACAAGATGATAGAAATGTTAGGCAGAAGGTATAATTTGTGAGAAGGAAGGGTTTTCACAGAACTCCTTTATCCCTCTGACTGGTACAAAATGTGAATTGGATTGTGTGCCTTTTGACAGGTCTTTTTTTGGTCTTGGTGGTAAGTGATCTCAAGAACTGCGATAACGATTTGTTTCCCACCCAGGGCAAATATTTGTCTGATGAGTAAAATGAGGATAACTTTTTTTTTTATGTGTGTTCGCGGATAACTTCCTATTTTATGAACCGATTTTGATGATTCCTTTTTATTGCAAAGGAGATATCCCAACGGTGGTACCATGATAAGGACATCTAGATCTGATGACGTCATCCAAGAGAAATCGAGTCGAACCGACTCAATCGATTGTTTTTTTGTTAAAATTTTACTTGTACCTATCATCAATTTTGTTGGTCTGTACCAACAGGGGTACAGACGGGTATTTTGAAATCTAACGGCCTGGTTTAAGATGTCTCGGAGATTAAATTTTAGATTTAGAGTTGTATAATTTTCAATCACATTAGAGTACAACCGAATGGGCTGTTTCTTTGAGATCTTGACATCTTTATTCTTCCTCTCCCTAGCCTTTATTATTCTCAGGATTAATTGGAGTCGGCTATTAGTTCAACCGGTTTTACCTGAATATCAGTGCCTAACATCTTTATTTTCTAAATCGACTTTGTTAATTTTTATTTAAATAAAATTTAACAGTCCTTTGTAAACTGTACCTACTATTAAAGAAAATATTGTAGGACATAAATACATAAAATAAAATATAATGTTACATTGCATTTTCTTTTCAGCAAAACTTCCATTAACACACAAAAACGATATCCAGCACATACAGGGAAAATTTCCTTCCATAGAGATAGTTGGTGAAAAGGAGAGCGTTCCATTCACTCCTATTTAGGTCTCGGAGTCAATGCAGTAGGGGACAAAACGTTTCTTTATTTCATTAGAATGCATTCACTGAGCAACCTATTGTGCAGTCTGACGTGGGGCCGACAACCTCTCTTCTAAACAATTAAGTGTTATTACGAAGAAAATGATGTACAATGCATTATACCATGTGTCCCAAAATTCAACGATAAGCGGGCGCCAAAAGGTAGACCTGCTCATGAGTACATAAGGAAAAAAAATAAAAAAATATACCTAGTTTTTTTTTAGTTACAAGAAAATTTTAGAATTTCTTTGAAAATTTACACCCTTCATGATATTTTGAACGACCACGATGACAATTTTTGTGTAACGTTTTTTGTGTAAAAACTGCGGGCAATTTGGTGTTTTTAAGAGTTGTGGTGAATAGTAGCACTGTTTAGGTACAAGATAAAAAAAAATCTTAAGCATATTTGAGAAATTGTCATCGTGGTCGTTCAAAATATCATGAAAGGTATAAATTTTCAAAGGTATAAATTTTCAAAGAAATTCTAAATTTTAGTTGTAACTAAAAAAAAACTAGGTATATTTTTTATTATTTTTCCTTATGTACTCATTAGCAGGTCTACCTTTAGGCGCCCGCTTATCGTTGAATTTTGGGACACCCTGTATATCTACTTTGACTTCGAATATTCTTTGCAGTTAAACCAACTGCGCTTATTGAGTTTTTATTATCCTACTAATATCACACTATTCACACTAATCACACTAATATTATAAAGGTGAAAGTTTGTTAGTGTGTATGTTTTTTACGCTGTACACGCGGGCGGAGCCGCGGGAAACAGCTAGTATTACTATATTAGTGGACGACCAGTGATCGAAATTAGACTCTAATTCATTTTAGCTTTCTACACTCCCCTTCCATGTAAACTTTAACTATGCCTTTCAAATTCCTCCGTTCGCATAGTTCTAGTAATAAGGGGTACAAATTTCTTGCTTTACATATACTAATAGATTTGTCTGTGTTTGCTAAACCTCATTTTTCAAGAGTCTAATGTATTAAATCCAGAAAAGTACATACTCCTGGCTTCAGCATATCCAGTGAGGTGGTGATCCTAAGGGACTATCTAGAAAAGGGGAAAATTCTGGCAAAGCATTAAGTAAGTATTTTGGTATATTTTCTGTAAATATTGAATAGATTAAAAATTAAGAAAAGTTAACTAATAGAAATAAGAAATAAATAAGAAGATATTGTGTAGGAATCAAACACAATTTTTGAAGTAGTGTGTCACATGTGTATTGTATAAATGAAGAGTAAAAGTCAATTTAAGTAATTGGGTCACCGTGGTCCCTATAGCGTTAGGTTGTCCTCCGATTTAATGAAAACGGGTAAGTGTGTCGTCTCGTGGCCCTTATGAAGCATTTACGAAATGACTAACTTAACATGGTGGAACTATTGGGAATTAACTTGGTTGGTTTAAAGAAATGGGATAGACAAATTGGAAGGGTTGATAATGCTGTTAAGTTTTCAGTTCAATAAGAGGACAAGATACAGGATTTTATAAAAAAGGGCTGTGGAATTCTGAGTGCAATTTTTGTAGCTGATTTGTTTCGTCTACGTAACTGAATTCCGAAATAAATTTTTGCTTGGTGAAATTTCGTGTTTTTCTAAACATTAGTTTTATGGCCTAGTCTAGTTGAATGATTATATTAGGTCTTTACCTATGAAATTGCCGTTCTTCAGTACTGGTCATTTCAAATAAAAAAAAGTTTGTAATGGCTCTATATTCTAAATTCAAATGAATTTTGTTTTAAAACCATGACATTCTATTTACAAACTCAGTCTTTTGTTTTTTGATTAGCGTTGTATTTTCATTACATTTGAACATTTTTCGTCATAATGGATACTTTAAAAAATCGTGTAATTATGGAATATGAGTTCCGTCGTGGCACCAACGCGACACAAACGGCACGTAACATCAAAAACGTTTACGGAGATAACTGTACAAACGAACGCACAACCCGTTATTGGTTTTCCCGGTTCCGTTCTGGAAATTTTGACTTGAAAAATGAAGCTCGTGGTCGTCCGTAGACTTTGGTTAACAATAATGAATTAAAGGCGATTGTGGAAGCTGACGAAACTCAATCTACAGCTGAGCTAGCAGCAGCTTTTAATGTAAGCATCAAAACAACATTGATCCATTTGCGACAAATTGGCAAGGTAAAAAAGCTTGATAGATGGGTGCCCCACGACCTTAACGATCGCCAGCGCAACGTACGCGTCGAGAGCTGCCTTGCGCTGCTCAACAGGCAAAGAAATGAACGAATATTTAGAAGAATTGTTACGTGCGACGAAAAATGGCTTCTGTTCGACAATCGAAAGTGCTCAGCAAGTTGGTTAGACCCTGGTTCAGCACCAAAGCAATGCCCTAAACCAAAAATGGCCCCTAAAAAGGTGATGGTCACTGTTTGGTGGTCTAGTGCGGGTGTGATTCACCACAGCTTTTTACAAAACGGCATGAACATTAATGCAGATGTGTACTGTGAAGAACTGGAGATAATGATGGAGAAGCTTGCACATCTGCAACCAGCTTTGGTCAATCGGTCGTCCGCACTGCTCCTTCACTACAACGCGCGACCCCATATTGCGCAACAGACAGTCTTCAAGCTGCAAGAGCTGGGGTTGGAAGCTCTCCCTCATCTGCCATACTCACCAGACCTTGCACCTACCGACTATTACTTTTTCCAAAATTTAGACAACTTTTTAGTGGGTAAAAAATTCAATTCCCGAAAGGCAGTACAAAATGCCTTTAAAGAGTTTGTTGCCTCCCGTCAAGCTGATTTTTACAAGAAGGGCATCAATAAACTGCCAATGCGTTGGCAAAGATGCGTCGATTGCATGTGTGATTACTTCGAATAACAGAAATAAAAAAGTTTGAAAAAATAAGTACTTTCACTTATTGCATATAAAACGGCAATTTCATATGTAAAGACCTATTATTTAAATTTATATTATTCTCTTTATCTTGTATGTTGTACCTAAATGATTTGTTGTATTTTTGTTCTAATAAACAAATTTTCTTTCTTTCCTTTTTCTTGCATTTTTTTTTAATCAGACTCGCAAAAATTATCTGAATATTCATTGAAATTCTTGGTGTAAAATTCACATAGTTTTATTCATGCCAGCCCTCTGTTGTCGAGAAAAGGGGTCGAGACACGTTATCGTGAAAGAGTTTTCGATCATATCGTATTTATATCGATAATATTGTTATCGTTCATTCATTTCGTTCATTCATTGAAAGTGATTCATTCGCGTATTGAATAATGAAGCGCTTTGTACACGGGGATGAACGCTCAAATAAACGACTGAGTTTAAATACATGTATTTATAACCCTTTGTTAGGGGTGTCGGAAGCCGCTTTGTGTATAATGTTGGGATTAATAGATAAATTCATTTCGGGATACTCTGATGATGTTGCGAACGGATGATGAAGTACCAATTGTGCTAAAAAATGAATAATTTGTGAACGAAAACATAATCAACAATTAATTGGCAAATACTTTTGTTACTGGTAATTAATTTTGATGGGCCTGTGAATGTTAGTGACTGTGTCCGCTAACTTGAGGTCAAAGACCCAATATGCACCCAGGAAAAATAATTTTGTGATGTGGGCAATTATTTGTGTTACATTTCTGGATTTATGTTATGTGTAAGTAATTTATTTTTGTAAATATGTCTTAATAGATTTATTTATTTTTATAATTTTAATACATATTAATTATTCTTTTACAATATACTTTTGACACACACATATTACAAATAAAACCACACATAATTCCAATTTAGTTCAATAATCGAACTTATAACAATATACGTCAAACGGCTAAACAATATCAGAAGCTGATTAACGGTCGAAACGTAATTAAGCAGGTTAAACTGACGTGTTGGCTGATACCAGTAATTACGGTGTCCAATGATATACACAAATATAAATTACAGGCAAACTAAATAACAACTTAAATACGGTCTGCAGTATTTATTGAGTATTATCACCAATCGAGTTTAAAAAGAAGATAAGTACAATTGGAAATGTGTATCAGAAAGAAATATTACCACAACCTATGTGCTTATAAAGAAATAGCTCATGTTTTACTTTTTTATTGGTATGTGATGGTAACAGTAGGTGGTCCATTGGCAGCGGTAGTCCTCTCATGGATCTTTGCAACTCAAGAGGCAGTCACTCATCTGCAGCTCCCAAATTAAAGATTTCAATAACTTCACTCACAGCGAAAAGCAAGCCCGGTCTGGGTTTCTGTGAGTCCATTGTATCACTTCGATGGAGCCGAAGAAACTGCCTTAGCATACCATACCATACATATTCTCTATTTCTAGGGAGTCCTATGTCGAGCACTTGACTGTTAAAGGCTGTTGATGATGAAGATGAACAATGAAACCTTTCCATCGCGGAACCACGTCAAAACTCATTTATAACAGTGGAAGGACCATTGTTATAAATAGATGTCTTCTTTACAGGTCTTCCAACTAGTCCCACTTTCTCCCTTCGTCTACACGACAATACATATTGACCTTGGGAGCCATCGTTTCAGAGTCGTAGGCATAATTACTCTTAACCTAATTCTTATTTCTTGTACCGAGCAGTCAAAACCTGGAACCCATTACCGGCGCACGTGTTGCCCACTATGAACTCGGGATCTTTAGCGAGGCATGAATAAGTTCTGACTAGGCTAGGCCGCCCCATTGTGGGTGATCACCTAAGGCAAAGTAGAGTCACTTTAGCAGGCATATTTAAAAAAAGAAGAGAGCACTAGTCATAGAACTAAAGAGCTACAAAACATTATTCGTAGTTTCAACTGTTATTGTGTCCAGACACTTTTTCTCAGGGTCACAGACTTTTTTTACAATACAAAGCGATTTACTCAGAATAGTTTTACAGTTAGGATAACTCATCATTTTTTTTTATAATACATGTGATGATATGAAAAGGCTGTATACCTGTTACGAACAATGATTTTCAGATTCACACTATAATTTAAACACTATTTAAAATCTTAATATAGATAATTTAAAACAATACTTTTATCTCTATAAGAATATTTTTTCGTGAGTTATCATAAAATCATTTATTAAAAAAAAAGCAATAAAAATCAGTTTTCAACAATCAAGTTACATACAAAATTCCATAAATAGATTGAATAGAAAACAAACAGTGTACGAGTCAGCATTTCAAATTATCCGGCGAATGGGACCAATTGAACGAGTGAAATGAACGGGACCGAATGGAATGGCTAGCTGGACGGATCTTTAGGTGCTGCTATTATTTTGATTGGAGGTACGAACGTACCCCGGGAATCTTGTATGGGTTAAGTTAAGGCTAAGTTTTACGATAACTGTAAAACAGGTTAATTTTATTTGGCTTTTGTAGTTTTAAGTACTTACGTAGTAATTACGTTGAAGTGTAATTCAGGTGTAACTTTGGCACTCTTTGTTATAAACGAAAGACTGGTTTATTTTTTTAAGGTCATCTCTCCATCTATCGTTAAAAATATAAGTTGGGGAATCTGTTTTTAAATTAACTGGGGTACCACAAAAGGAAATGCGAGGTAATTATAAAGTACTCCAAGCTTAGGATGAAACCGAGACTGATTCTATGATTGGTATGAAGAGAATGTGATTGCGTATTCGTATTTTCACTCCGTGATTGGAGAGAAATCTAGAACAAAACATTATGTATCATACAATTTTATAACGCTTTGAAGGTCATTTGAAGGTTACCTAATTCTCCAGCCCCCCCTTATGCAAACAGCTTGCAGCTTGTTGGCCCGCCAGGCATGATCACCTCGCCTGGTCGGAGGATCCTCCCTTTGTGTTGGAGGGAAATCACACCCGTTCCTCCACGCACTGCACACATAGGCCTCCCCTTAGAAAGGAGGTTTTGGTCTACTACGAGTATAAGACGCTGGCCAGACGGGTTGTATCTATACTTATAATAAAAATGTAACAGGTCCAATTCTGTACATTAAAGATATTTAGAAAAAAAATTTTGGAGGGCTCTCTATTATCGATAATGAAGCCAAAACTGTATTTTTTTTTCATTTTTGTCTATCTGTCTGTCTATCCGTCTGTCTGTCTGTCTGTATCTTGGCCGCGCATCACGCCGAAACTACTGAATGGATTAAAATTAACCTTGGCACGATTTGAGTTCATAGTACGAGGTAGGACATAGGATACTTTTTATCCCCTAATTCAGCACGGTGTCCTGGAGAGAGGGGATGAAAGTCAAAATATGTACTTAGTTGTCAAAATATGTATTCAATAACACATAGTCCGATTTCATTCATTCTTTTTTTGCTAGAAAGAAAAAAAATTAAAGATACGGGAAAAGTCTTTTTTTGTCCGCGACTGCACACTGCCTGTGGGAAGCTGAGACAGATATGTAAATATGGCGGTACGATATTTTAGTTTAAAGACTAAGGAATTTTCAAAACATGTATTTACATCAATTTCAAACTAGCTGCGAACCGGCGAACTTTGTACCACCATATTGATTTTCGTGAATATTTTCTAAATTACTGAAAAACTTCTTTTAGTATTTAAGTTCCGCCTCTTCTATACACACCCTGTCCTCATCTATACTAATATTATAAAGCTGCAGAGTTTGTTTGTTTGTTTGTTTGTTTGTTTGTTTGTTTGAACGCGCTAATCTCAGGATCTACTGGTCCGATTTAAAAAATTCTTTCAGTGTTGGATAGTCCATTTATCGAGGAAGGCTATAGGCTATATTTTATTATCAAAAAAAATTGAGATCCGTAAGAAAATTGCTATTTTGTAACCCAAGGTGTGAACTCGAAAACCTATTTTTGCGTGCGCTGCAAAAAGTATTGACAATAGAACAAAATCATGTATTACGGGTTTTTAGGTCCCATTAAGATCTACAAAAAAGTCCGCGAGAGCATATATCTAACTATCATGGTTTAGTCACAATAACCGCTTTTGTGCTCAAAAAAATTATTAAATCGTCTGAAGAAAGAAACTACGTTAAATGTGTATCGTAATATTAATCCTTATCCAAATAAAGCATTATGTTATCAAGGGTATTTATGTAGAAGTAAAATACTTTTTGTTTCACCCCATTCGGACATTTCGTTTAGAAGTTATCACGAGTATAAGACGCTAAGAGTTGGTACCTATTATTGAGTTATTTGTCAAAGAGTTTTTATCAACATAATACCTAATATTAGTCTTTATCCAAAAAAATGTGTTGTTAATTATGAGTATTAGATCTTAGAAGAGCATAATAAATGCATAGACCAACAGGAGCGGAGCACCAATGAAGAATGTTTCAAAAACGGGGGAAAATTATCACGCTACGGGCAATAGGAGACGCAAACGACGTTGCGTGGGTCAGCTATACTAATATATGAAGCTGAAGAGTTTGTTTGTTTGTTTGAACGCGCTAATCTCAGGAACTACTGGTCCAATTTGAAAAATTTGATTATTATAAATGCGAAAGTAACTCTGTCTGTCTTGCTTTCACGGCCAACCCGCTGCACCGATTTGAATGAAATTTGGTACACAGATAGTCTAGAGCCTGAGAAAGGACATAGGCTACTTTTAAATGCGAAAAAGGGGTTGTAAGGGGTTTAAAAGGGGGATGAAAGGTTGTTCTGGGAGTTCACTCGCCACACGCCTGCGCGTTACCTACGTCGGGCGTCTTGACAACGAATAAACAAGGCTGTCACAATCATAAAAAATATTTCACTTTTTCAGTGAAGACTTAACAATGATAGCAATGATATTATATTTATAAAAATTAAATATTAAGATATTAAGTATATATTCGTCAATCTGATTTGTATATTCATTATACTAATAGAAATAAATAAGCCAAATTAATATAATTAATTAACAGTGTTTCTTGACTTCAAAATTCTCTACAGAAGTATCGTCATTATAAGCTAGCTGTTGGTTAGATATGAATAAAAATGTAAATAATATCGATCTTAATCACCTGACTAATGAGATAGTTATCAATTAAACGAACGGATCATGTCAGGCGTGGAGGGAGATGTTGTCGAATACTTAAAGTCTTTAGAAATATCAGGAGTGCCTACCCATAAGTTGAGGCTGCAAGTTAATGTTCCAGTACTATTAAATGAGGTATCTTGCGCCAAAGCAATGTAATAGTACATGGCTAAATATTACACAACTGGGGTACAACATTGTAAAAGCTACAATCATGACGCATGGAATGGCAAAAGAAGATAATGTTTTTATTCCCCGTATTCTAATAATTCCAACTTATTTGACATTTTAATTTAAAAGAATGCAGTTTCCGCTGAAAACAGCATTTCCAATAACAATATTATCAAAACCCAAGGACAGATGCTTAAAGATACAGTTTTTTTTTTCTCATGGGCAGCATACTCACGTATATCAAATCCACAAAATCTCCATATTTTGGCAAAATATGGCAAAAGAAAAAACGTAGTTATTAAAATTGTACTTTTTTTATTTGAAGCTGCCAAAGTGACTATGGTCAGCCTGATGGAAAACTCAAGTAGAATCCAACAGTGGGGGCAACCATACTCACTGGGAAAGCAGACAATGCAGTATTGCGTCCCACACTATGACGGCTTAGTGAGATGCTTTTTCACGCCCCACTTAAAGGCCCCGGGATCATAGTGGGAGAGAAACACGTGCGCTGGTAGTGAGTTCCAGTTTTTAGCTGCTCGGCACAGGAAGGATGAACCAAACCGTTTGGTTTGAGAGTGAACATGTTATTCTGCAGAGGAAGGGAGAAGGGTGACCAGTTGGAAGAGCTCCTCAGAATACTTCCAATGATACAGATGGTAGTGAACTGCTATAGAGGCGATATCTCTACGCAGCTGCAGAGGTTCAAGGAACTCGGTGGCTTCGGGACTGTTGGTAAAGCGGACTGTTCGCCACTGCAACCGATCGAAAGCATCAAGTGAATACTGCGCGGATCCATCACAAAGATGAGAACAGTACTCGAGGTCCCGGCAAATATCCATGCCCAGGACACCGAGCTTACCCCGTAGTGGCAGTTGAGTGCTCTGAAAAGTGGGGAGGGAAAGAAATGGAGACTTTTTGGTAGAGAACGCGCACAACTGTGTTTTCGTAGCGTTGAACTGGACCAGATTCTTATCACCCCATTGTAAAATGCGGTTCAAAACCCGGTCGAGCTCAGCGACAAGCTTCTGTCGATTTTCCTCAACGTCTGCCAGCTTGGCTGAACGGTGTCAAAAATATCGCCCATGAACTGTGCTATCGTCTGCATAGCAATGAATGTTGCCAAGAGCTAACATGTCATTGATATGCAGAAGAAATAGTGTGGGCGACAGGACTGAACCCTGAGGTACGCCAGCGTTTACATCCAGAACATCAGAGGCCATGCCGTCGCAAAGGCTCATAATGCGGCGCTGATGAAGAAAAGCGTCAATTCAGTGACAGAGTCTAGGAGGCGGACCGAATGCCGAGAGCTTGGAGAGAAGCGAGCGGTGCCAGACCCCGTCGAAGGCCTTGGCCATGTCAAATGTCGAAATAAGCTCATATAAACACTTTATATTTTATGTACATATATAAATACTTAAATAAGTTTTTAATAGTAAAACGCGTGTGTATTATTTGTTAAAAAAATCGGGTGGTGTCGTGGGACATCAGATAGGAATGAGTTCCATATCAAAAATATAGATGGCGCTATACTAAATTTTTCGTTCACGAAATAAATAAATCATTACAGATGGCGCTATACCAAAATATTAGTTTTCACAAAATTGTCTTAACCCTTTTATTTTATTTAAACTGATTTATAAAAATATATAAAAGTTCTATGCGAGGTAAAGAAAATAAAACTATTCAGGTACCAATACATTTTGTATTATGATTTTATATCGATAAAAATCCTACCTATATTAATAACGCGAAAGTTTGTTAGTATGGATGGATGGATGTTTGTTACTTTTTCACGCAAAAACTACTGAACGGATTTGGATAGAACTTTACAGTAATATAGCTTATACATCAGAATAACACATAAGCTACTATTTGCAGCGATAACCGACATACACGCGGGCGAAGCCGCGGGCAACAGCTAGTAATGTATAATCTGTAATCTCTCCCCTCTGTGACATCACCGTCAACGCACGCGTATTGCAACTTATCCTAGTTTTAATTGCAGAAACAGTGTGAAAAGTGACTTTATTTACAAACAGAAGTATACCTATTATAAATAAACATAAAAGTGACAATTTTGTGTAAAAACATTACGTGGATAAGTCTTGATAAGTGATAAGTGAACGATTTTAATATCTAAACCGTCGGTAGATCGAAAAAGTTGTATATAGACTCGGACTTTGATTTAATAACACGGCGATAACTACAACTTTCACTTTTGCTTGCTGCTGCCTACTGTTAAATAGTGGCCATTCATTTCGACAACTCTATAGCGGCTTACTTAGGTGGTCTCGCCTAGTGAGCGCTTGCGATTGCGACACTATCAAGATCAAGTCTTGGCAAAAATGTTTCTTTTTGAAATTTATTTTTTGTAATTTTTTTCTTATCTGGATCATTAATCATAGGAATTTTCTTAAGATTTGGATAGTTGTGTACAGAGATTACTTCTAATTTTGTTGAAAATTTTATGACAACTATGCCGAAAGTTCAGAGAACCTCTCCGATGACTACCGTCCCTATGGCGCTTGTGCCTGGACAGTCAACCTCTGAACCTGACCTACCTGCTGCCTGCACTCAAAAGGCTGGTGCTGTTGGTATCTCTACACGTTCCAAACGCCAACGATTAGCTGACTCTCCAAATACTGCTGTGGACCCATTCTATGACTTTAAAGCTGAATTGCTTGACATGTTAAGCACTTGGAAAGCCGAGCAGGAGCTTCTTCTTACCTCGTGGAGAACTGAACAAAACGCAACTCTATCCAAATTAGTACATGACGTCACTGAGCTCAAGAAGCAGTGCCTTGCCATACAGGGCTCAAATGCTGAAATCGAACGTAGTATGTCCTTCATAAGTACTCAATATGATGACATGGTCAACAAGGTTGCAAATTTGGAAAATGAGAAGGAAAAGAACGCTGCTAATATAGCTTGTCTAGAGAACCAACTGCAAGATTTACATTTTCAATCACGAGTGGCAACCATCGAAATTCGCAATCTGCCAACAAAGGATCAAGAGAAAACCGAGGATCTTGTGGCCGTGGTGTCTGATGTGGGAAAGATCGTTGAGATGGAGATTCAGTCTCGGGCTCTACGCGACATATATAGATTGCCCGGAAAGCCAGGCCTTTGCAGACCAGTAGTTGCTGAATTTGCCTGCTTAAACACTAGGAACGAATTACTGGCAAAGATCAGGAAGTATAACAAAGACCGTACTCCTAACGACAAACTAAATACGCATACAATTGGTTTGCTTGGTAACAAGCAGCCACTCTACGTCGACGAACACCTACCACCGGCTGAGAGAAAAATATGGTATAATACCCGTCAACTTGTCAGGACCCTCAGCTATGCCTGTTGGTACTCAAACGGAAAGATTTTAGTGCGTAAAAACCCGGCAGAGAAACCAATTCAAATAAGAACTGAAAAATGTCTTTCACTTCTGTCAAAGCAACAATGACTATTTCAATTCAAACTTTATATTTTACAGTTTGCATGTTTTATTTAGTACTATATTTTTTTACATTGTTTTAGCATTTTATTACACATTCAGTCATTTCATTACACGCATACATTCACTTACTCATACCATGTTACTATCACACTGAAGGAAACATATAGGTTTCTGATCTCTGGCCGAAACAACAATATTCACCCGTCTATATGCCTTAATTATCTTGCCTGCTTATTCGCCAACACGATGTTTGTTTCATTGCATCGTTCCATATCTTTATCAATTTACGGGATGACGGTTTTACTTGTATTTGTTACCTATAATTATCTACGTAATTCATACCGCATAGTTACACAACACTACACTTATAAAATTCGATTGTATTCAGAATATAAATAATGATTTAGACCAAATTGCTATAGCACAATCATCGGTATGTATGATAGAGGATTGCCATGCATTATCTCGCTCACATGGAGGATCGTTAAAGCTTCTTTGTCAAAACATAAGAAGCATTAATAGAAACTTCGATGGTTTACTCACACTGCTTGAGAGAAGTAATGTTTTGTGGGATTGGATTGTTCTCACTGAATGTTGGTTGTAAAACTCTCCTCGTATACCAATAATATCTGGATACAAATCAATAATGACACAAAAACATTCCTCGCAGAACGAAGGTGTAGTGGTATATTACGGCGACCATCTTCATATTACCTCTTCTGAACCACTTTTGGTGGATGCAAATTGTTTGTGTTTAACGATCAACAGTAACACATCATTGATGGCGATCTATCGCTCGCCTGCTAGTCAAAATGTGTCAATATTTATTAACTCCCTAAACGATCTTCTTTCATCTTACTCTTCTTTTAAAAATGTCATACTAACCGGAGATATCAATATTGATATTTCCGAAACCAATAGCGATCAATGTTCTTTAGAATACCTCAATATGACTGCTTCCCACGGAATGCTACCAGCTCACACACTATGCACTAGGAACAATCAGTCCTGTCTAGATCATCTCATATTAAAGACTAAACTACCAGCGTTTTGTTACGTAGCGAATACATCCATAACTGATCACGACACAGTTTTATTTTTTCTTCATTATAAACATTACTCGAACCGCCCTAAAAATAAGTTTAAGATTTCTAAAGTTATTAATTACGAAAATATTGAATTAGAAATTATGAATACCGACTTCTCCCCTATATATAGTTTTCGTGACGTTAACAACGCTACCTCTTACTTCGCTAATACTCTGAATACGATTATTAACGCAAATTCGATTCTAAAGACTATCCCTTATCGTAAAAGATTTAAAAAGGTATGGATGACCCCTGGTCTGCTAAAATGTTTGCGCAACAGAGATCACTTACACCAAAAACTTAAAAATAGTCCTGATGACGAAATTTTAAAAATTACTTTTAAAAGGTACAGAAACTACTGCGCTAACTTAATTAAAACTACTAAAATGAAATTTAATAAACATCAAATAGCTAATGCAAAGGGTAATACTAAAAAAGTCTGGCAAGCCATAAAATCTATAACGCAAACATTCAAAGACACAGCGCAACCTCTTGAACTTCTTTCCTCATCTGATCCGAGACGTTCGGTGAACGAAGTTAATTCATACTTCGCTGATATAGGACGATCACCGGCTGCTGCTCCAGTCACTGAAAACCTTCACTTGCAGCCGTCAGACACTATTCCTTATCACCAGCACACGTTTGCCTTGTTAGAAACAGATGAGTCCGAACTTGAGATTCTCATAATGAACTTGAGAAGTGATTGTGCAGTTGGTAGCGATAACATATCGGGTTTCTTCCTCAAAAAAATTAAAAACTATCTGATCCCACCCATTACGTTTTTATGTAATCTTTATTTTAGAACGGGTGTATTTCCAGAAGGTTTTAAACTGGCAGTTGTTCACCCTATACACAAGGGTGGTGACAGAAATCGGTCGAATAACTATAGACCCATCTCTATTTTACCCACACTTTCTAAGCTATTAGAAAGACTGATCAATAACAGGCTTGTCAAATTCCTGGAACAAACCCAAATATTGTCCCCTCGACAATACGGCTTTCGCTCTGGGCTATCCACGAGTAAGGCAGTCCTAGATTTAACCAACACTGTAGTAGCTAAACTTGACGATAAACAGAAAGCTATAGGTATCTTTTTAGACATCGCTAAGGCATTCGACACGATTTCGGTCTCTATCCTTTCCGCAAAGCTCGAGAAAATTGGAATCAGAGGAAACCAGTTGTCCCTTTTCAAAAGCTACCTTAAGAACAGAAGGCAGTGTGTTAGGATCGATAGTTACTGTAGCGATGAGCTTTCTGTTGAGAATGGAGTCCCACAGGGCAGTATCATGGGGCCTACGTTATTCTTGGTGTACATTAACGACCTTTGCCAATTACAACTACATAATACCACTATATTTACGTACGCTGACGATACTGCGCTTATATCTTATGGTGATACTTGAGAATCAGTGTTCGCGAGTGCTCAGGACAGTCTTGACTCAGTAACTCGTTGGTTGGCTCGGAATCAGCTCACCCTCAATACTGAAAAAACTCAATACCTGAAGTTTTCACTCACCACTCTTGGAAGACCTACTACATTTTCTCACTCTCTCGTTGCTCACTCCTGCAATATCGTGGCACATTCGTTGTGTAATTGCCCTGCTCTATCTCAAACAAACTGTGTTAAATATCTTGGTGTACAAATAGATGACTTCTATCCTTTCGCTCACACATTGACATGCTTACGTCCAGATTGCGTAAACTTATATTTGTGTTTAAAGCTCTCAGCAATGTAATTGACACTCAGGTACTTAAATTCACTGATTTAGCACTTTGCCAATCAGTAACGCAATATTGTATCGTTGTATGGGGAGGAACACAAAAGACACATCTCCTAATACTAGAGCGCGCCCAAAGAGCGATACTAAAAGTTGGTTGGAGGCTTCCGTACCGATTTCCCACCACAGAACTTTACAAGACCTGTGATGTTCTATCGGTGCGAAAATTGTTTATTTTGAACCTCATCCTTACGACTCATGCAAACACCAAATATGAACCTTCAAACTTAAACAGCGTTTGTCGGAAATATAATGTTTGTCCGTCCATATCGGTCCGCACTGGTCTATCCCAAAGATGTTATTACTTTCTAGGAAATTACGTGTACAATAAAATAAATAAAATTCTAAACTTGTACCCAATGACTAAGAATGTGTGTAAAAAAACAATTGTTCGTTGGCTTTGTGACTTGGACTATGACGGCACTGAAAATATTATTATCATAGCAAAATAGACGATTAATAAGTATTGCTTATGTTTATTTTGCTCTTGATACGCCCACAGGATTTGCATGCGCTATGTTTACACACCAATTCACACACACACACACACACACACACACACACACACACACACACACACACACACTATCAAACACGCAACTACTCTCATTGTTTTTGTAACTCTGTTGATAGTTATAGCTACTAAAATTATTTTGTAGTCATCAGAGTCGAGGACTGGAGATCTGTCACATAGGTTTCGAACCTAGTTCAGACTCCAGCTCTCAGTAAGGTTCTGTCTATGCTGTACCTATCTATAAATATAAAATGTAAATGTACCTTTTGAGAGAAATAAACATATTATTATTATTATTATAATAACAAACAATTGAAAAAGAATTATCCAATTTGGTCCAGTCGATCGAAAGTTATGCGCCTACATACATTTTTATAATTCTTTTTTATTTATATAGATAGATAGATGTATCGTCAATGTGTACGCAAAACAACTATTTCATACAACACAGATGGATTTCACATTCAACAACAAAATATCTCATGAACAACTAAAATAAACAAACAAACTTTGAAAGAAAATCTCCTACAGTATTATTTAAAACAATATAAATGGTTGCTGCCTTCGCCTTAAGCCGGGCCTCCGGTCTAAAACACCGTGGGCATTTTATTCTTTCGGGGAGACTACCCGCTCTTTGTATCTAGACAAAATAGATTTTCCTAGTTCTAGATAGTTTGGGTTCATAGCCTAGTTAGGTTTTTAAACTGAAGTCCATAAAATTTATCTCATATGTATTTCTTATAGTCTGTTTCGTCTTGATATTGATTTACCTACAAAATTTCACAAAGAGCATTTTTTAAAGTGGGTTAATCGCAAATTCTTTTGTTGAAGCATTATATTTATAACTAGTTGTTGCCTGCGGCTCCGCCCGCTTATATGTCGGTTATCGCGGCAAATAGTAGCCTATGTGTTATTAACCGACTTCAAAAAAGGAGGAGGTTTCTCAATTCGACCGTATATATATATATATATATATTTTTTATGTGTGTTCGGGGATAACTTCGTCGTTTATGAACCGATTTTGATGATTCTTTTTTTAATGGAAAGTAGATGTCCCGACGGTGGTACCATGATAAGGAAACTAGGATCTGATGATGGCATCCCAGAGAAATCGAGGGTAACCCTCGTTTTTTTCAGGCACGTACTGTTTTTCGTATATTTTCTGAAGCTGCGCCGGTATTTGCGTCTGGTAGTCATCATTTAATGATGATGAGCTGATGATGAAAGGTAAAACTCCTTAACGGTTAGGAGTTGGAGGATAAATCTTTAAATGTCATATGTATGTATGTTACCTTTAGTCGTATTCTTTCAAGTTATTTAGGTAAGCTGATGATGGAACGTACAACTCCTCAACGGTTAGGAGTTGGAGGATAATTCTTTCAATTTCATACGTATCTATTAACCTTTAGTTGTATACTTTTAAGTTATTTAGGTGAGCTGATGTAACAGGCGCTATGATGACTAACCCCTTAATGTATTTTGCGTTAAGTAGCTCGCCTGCTTCTATTTCATCACGACATTTAAGCTTGGACACGATTCCTATTGTCCCGTAGACCACCTTCTCGGTAACAGAAATCTTGCATCTCAGCATAATTTTGGAGACTGATCATACTCAGTTTTAATACGTGTTCAAACCACTAAAGTTATTCGCATCAGCAAAAATTATATGAAATAGTTCAACTTACTGATAACCTATGATTGATTGCACTAAAAATGGAAAAATAAAAACTTTTTATAAAAAAAACCGACTTCCAAAAACCATCCAACGAAAACTCCCTGCCAAAAAACACTAAAAAGCGTAAAATAAACTGGCTCTTCATAAATTGCTATGTGCCAATTCTTGTCTATACCTAATTCTTTATTCATTTAAATAGTAGTATTATTGTGTATGCTAGGTACCTAAAATCTGTTTGAAGTCGGCGCCAAGCCAAAATGTAATAGGAGGTACCGCACTCGCCGCTGCCGGATACCTAGCATAAAACAACCCAAGCGAGCAGACACGCGCGGGCTGACTCGACGTCGTTGATGGTCGTCTCGAAATAAAGCGAGTGTGGTAACTACTATTACATTTGGCTTGGCGCCGACTTCAAACAGATTTTAGGTACCTAGCATACACAATAATACTACTATTTAAATGAATAAAGAATTAGGTATAGACAAGAATTGGCACATAGCAATTTATGAAGAGCCAGTTTATTTTACGCTTTTTAGTGTTTTTTGGCAGGGAGTTTTCGTTGGATGGTTTTTGGAAGTCGGTTTTTTTTTTATAAAAAGTTTTTTCTGATGTATAAGCTATATTACTGTAAAGTTTCATCGAAATCCGTTTAGTAGTTTTTGCGTGAAAGAGTTCTAAACCTCTCCCGGTTCCACTCAACCATCTCTCTAACCGGACGAAAGAATTCCTACGCTGATTACTATCACGAGGTCAAATCTCTGCTCCATCCACGCCGTGTATTCTGCGGAAAAAATCGTGTGGAAAGTAGTGTTCACAGTACAGTCATCGAAGTGGTTGCAAAATTTAACATCAATTTTATTTAAAGTTAAGTTATTAGCGAGTTACATAGGATACTTTTACCGCGATAATACTCGTACATGCACTTGGTTGAAGCTGAGGTCAAAATCTATGTAATAGCTGGTAATAGTAAAGTATAACTGCTATTGTTCTATCTACATTGTTTAAGTTGAAAGGTAAGATCAATAAATTTTGTGTCACATGTGATCGGATTTATTTAATCACGCTATGAAATGCATAAATAATAGTCTTCGGTGGAGCAACTGACTTTATCGTATCGTATCGTATTGGCGTTCAGAGCGTAATGCGATGACGAAATAGAAATAATATTATTTTTCGTACCCAAAACAGTTTCAATTTCCGGACCGTCCCTTTTTGTTACGTCAGTAAACAAGCGAGGAGAGCTTGATCTGAAACGATTACCGGTGCGTTTTGGACATTTCATGTTGTTGTTGAAACTGGTGACATTAATTATGATTACCAAATCGAAACAACCGTTAATTAGGTACCTTCAAATAGGTAAATAAATAATACTTGGGAGGCCCAATGATGCAGAAGCATCACAAGCCATAGTGTGGGTCACCATGATGCATTGTTGCATTGTCTGCATTCGCAATGAGTATGATGACCACCAATCTTGAATTCTGCTTATGTTTTCCATCAGGCCGAGTAGAGTAAAGTCATTTTATCAGGGCCATACATAAAAAAAAGTTATAAAGTCTAGAAAGCATGATCAGGTAAAACTCTAGATAATAACATTTTCTTTGAATTATATTTCAGTTAGATCTGTAGGACGTTCTACAGCTCTTTTTGTACTATTTAGAGCTACCCTAAAGTTACAACCTGTACGAAACATCACAGTTTGTTTAAGCAAACTAAGCTTTACTTCAATAGTACACACATCCCTGCTGCATTCATATTACTCATCCAATAAACGAGAAAGTTTCGAGCTAAAACGATATCAGAACATATAACTACAACCGATAAAATACCAAGTGCACATTGAACTCATAAAACTAACTTTTGATAGTTAACAACGAAATAAAAATTATATTTTACGATATAACTGCTTATAACGCAGTGAAATTTATTGTTTTATGTCTGCATACGGTGAAAGCTTTCTAAATATAATATAATAGATTGTTCGATAAATAAATAACTGCTTATTGAACTCTTCCTTAAATTGCCAAGTTTCATCAATGTCTTTGTCTTGACTTGAACAAAGACGAAATATAATTCGAAATGTCTGTTTCTGTGGTAAATCTATAGTTATTAGTTTCCCTCCCATTACGACCCCGGGTCCATTAAGTGGAGGTGAAAAAGCATCTCACTAGGCCACCATAGTGTGGGTCACCTTGCTGCACTGTCCGAGTTCGTATTGAAGATGGTGACCACCACTCTTGGATTCTAGTCATGCTTTCCATCAGGCAGAGTAGAGTTGTTTTGGTAGCTTGAAAATATGTAAAAAAGAGTTAATGTGTTTTGCATTAAAGTATATTAATTGATTTAGGAACGGCACAAATATTTTTTTGCTAAAACGTCTTAAATAGAAGACATTTCCTCATCGAGCTAATACGAGCCTATTATAAGAGGTTTTAAATATATTTTCAGAGATTGATATTTTTTTATTTTTCATTAATGATAATTGGTTCGAATCGATTAATTATTTAAGTACCTACTTTAATTTCTCGGGACTTGATTGAGGGCAGTGCTTCATGAATGTACCATTATTTTATGCTACATGAATGAATCAAGCTACAACTGCAGCAGTGTCAGAAATACAGATCTGTCTAGCATGTCTAACATTGGTAGACTAGGATATGATCTTCTCCTATTTTCTGATTAGATACTCTAATGCTAATAAATTTAAATGCATTACTTCGTTACAGAAAAAATAACAAAGCAATAATCTTGTTTGATAAAAAAACAAAACCTTCATACGGAAACTAGCTTCAGGGCTTCGCCAATATTTTTTGCGATAGTTGTTCACTATAGTTTTACGTCTAAATGGGTCACTAGAATTATTTACCTACCGTTTGTTTTGATTTGGTTAGAGAGATCATATCCGATATTCAAATTATCAGAATATCAAATAGTAAATATTTGTAGTTTCCTTTTGCTTTCTGAGCTACACAAAAAAAAACTTCGTTTAAAAACACCGACTTCAAAGTATAAAATAACTTAATTTGTATGTGATACATATTCATAGGTTTGCAATCAGTGCCAAGCCAAATGTAATAGTAGGTACCACACTCGCTATATTTCGAGACGAACGTCTACGACGTCGCCGACGCTTCGGTTGTTTTGTTCAACGCCAAGAGCAGCTATCCCGCTCAAGGTCACGCGCGGTGAGTGCGGTACCTACTATTACATTTTAGCTTGGCACCGACTTCAAACCTATGAATAGGTAGCACATACAAATTAAGTTATTTTATACTTTTTAGTTTTTGAAGTCGGTTTTTTTAAACGAAGTTTTTTTTTTATTTTTCGCTTTTTAGTCTTTCTCAAGTCTCTCATCATCATTTCATTTAAAATTAAATTATGTCTACAGAATATGAAGGCATGCAGACAATTGCTCTTAACTTCATTGCAGGCGCTCACGTAAATTATGGGGTTTCTTTCGATTTCCTTGGGATCCCACTATCAGATCCTGATATGGTGGCCATGGGACCACATGGGGAGCATACCCTTTCGAATACAAAAAGATTTTTCAAAATCGATCCACAATTGACGGAGTAATCGATGTACATACATAAAAAAAAAACGATGAAATTGAGAACCTCCTCCTTTTGGAAGTCGGTTAAAAATGTAGAGTTTTGGCAATTACAAGGAACTATTGTTGGTGTTTGGGTGTAATTCTTTTAATCTTAAATTGGTTATAGTATGTATGATTCAAGCAGTGGCCAGTTGGTGTCCCTATCCTGATAGACTTTACGTTTACATAACAATTGGCATGTGATCCTGACTTTTCTGTATTATTTGTTCCAGTTCTAGACTAAAAATGTTTCAAATCATTTTTCCCAGTTCTCTCATTCTAACCGCTTCACTCACCATTAAATACCTTCATCTATCCTAGTGAAATAATGAAAAAAATTGAAAACTGCTTCATCGTCAATTATTACTGTTCAATCCTTTCGCCAATGTAGCGTTCACCGTGTGAAGTTTGTAATGCTTGCAGGGCCCATTTGTACAGGCATTCAATTGCTTAGCTAGTTCACTGGCAAAAGTATTCAACACCAGGGTGATTCACCCTGTTCTTATTCTAAGCTAATGTAATATCAAGCACTTACTGGAGATATGTGAATTCCTTGATATCGGCGTTCTGAGGGGCTCCTCTGTGGTACGCCCTCTGTTTCTTCACACTTCACCACTCTTAGTGGTAGCACAGGTTCCAAAGTATTCTAATTATAATACACCCGTTCTAACTGTCGCGGATCGCGCCTAATTGACGCGACTACTAATCTCGCGTGTCCAAACCAGACCAACCATAACGGTAAACAACGAAAACACCGAGTCTGATAGACAATCAGCTAAATTTCCATTAAACGGCACTGAAACAACCACCCTGGTCGACCGTAACACAAAGCCTCTCGTAAGTTCTATATTTTAACTTCAAACGTCAAACAAAAAACATGACAATCAAAAAATGTTGCCATTATAATGACGTTCGATTTCTATCAATTACTATAATTTGTCTTTTCGTCCTTATTTTAGTGTTCTTTAAAACTGTAGTCTATTCGCTAAACACTTGTACCATACTATTCGTTATTATCGTTTAATTTACCGAATCTCCCGTTCACTTATACACCTATAGACTTATATTTTAACTCTTCCTTTTTTCTGATAGCACGCGCTTGGTATAGATACCTATGGGATATCAAAAACTTTAATGAGAAATGATGTAGGTATCACATTAAACTAAAATACAAAGGCTATCTAATGTAACCCTTTGTCGTATACCGCAAGTGTACAAATGTCTAAATTTTACATTCACAAAACATAAACATTGTGATATGACTATAAAACACAAGAATATACGTGTTACATGCTCAGCCACAAAACGTGATGACGTTTTGAATGGCAATTTGTATCGTTTAAACTGTACGAGAAACTGAATGCAACAATGTTACAAACTGTTAAACTTTAACTCAATTGCGTAGAGTTCAAAGTTGCATGTTTGATTTGAAGTACTAAAATTTCAAGGTGGTGCAGTAACTTCACGAGTTGTATTTGTTTTGAGTCTTCTTACATCATGTTAAGGTTTAATCTTGTATGTGTGAAGTGTAGGTTGAGAGTCCGAAAGTGCATCGGACAAAACGACAAAGTTGTGGTGTAACGTAGATACAAACTTGCTGTTTGCATCGTAACTCGTTCGGTATATTGTTTAGATATACTTACTTTATGCAGTAACCATTCTATATAATATACTAGTGTCTGTAATAATACAATGTTACTTTTCTGTTCTAATATGCAGAGGTTTGATTTTTTGGCCCTAATCAGTTTTGACTAATTCTAGTTATTATTAACATTCCCTTTATTAACAACCTTTATATCAAACCATTATTCCTTATCCATTCTTTCTTGCCAAAAAGTAAACAAATCATCCCACCTCTTTACAATGTATTAATTTCATTGAAACAAAGAAACGAATACATATTTTTGATACTTTTTTTTAACAAACAATGACGAAAATTCGTAATTTGTTAAAAGTGAAAATGAAATAAAACTTAAGGTAGATAGTATGTTCTGTTTTTGTTATATCTTATATTTTGTTCAAAGGACTGTAACGGTTCATATTTTATTTTTACAAGAAATACAATGAACCTAAATACGAAAAGCCGTATTTATTTTTCATGTCAGTGGCTATAAAACGTGCATAAGGTGTAACTGGTGTCATAAATAAAACAAGACAAATCTTAAAAATTATAACCGAACTACGTAAAAAAATTTGATAAAATTTATGCCTAAGTCAAGTTAAAGTCAAGGCCATTATAAAAAATCTATTGATATTTCATTCCGTTAAAATCGGTTCAGTAGTTAAGGCGCTGCAGTGGAACATATATACACTGCTAAAGGCTTTGTTGTTATCGGGTAAAAATATACCTTGAACTAAGTCATTAATATATAATTAATTCACTTAGATAATTAGAAATCCGTAACTGTTCGCTTGTCAAGAATTATTTGCTATCTTCGAAACTCCTGCCTCAAAGGTCAGACATTCGTTGGCGGTGGTAATTATATCAGATTACAAATCTACTTGTTAGAATCGTTAAAACGTTAAATGTATTTACGCTACCTTTTAAAACATTGTATATCTACCCTCACTGTGGAAATAAATCTTATAAAAGCTAATGACTTGACTGAATTCACAGTACACTCGAAAAAGCTTAATTACGAAAAGATGCCGACAAGAATGTTAAAATATTCACAGAAGCATCTATAAACTGTTACTTTCTTTACCTAATTTAGCGAGAGATGCGAAAAGGCTTGACTAACAAGAAATTTCATAAAGTTGTGTCAAAGGAAATTGAACCATCTCGTTTCAAGATAGAGCTGAAGTAGGCTGGTAATGAAATCAGTGTTTCACTTACGTAGTAGCAGAGTAGATTGTTATCATGATATAGCGTTGGCTGATCCCGATATATTAGAGATTAAAAATGAAATACACTATTACATTTTCCAAAATAAATTTCATTTATTTCTATATCTTTTAACGTCGGATAAAGGTCTCAGGTGGATTGATACAGGTGTAAGTACAGTTTACTTTAGAATACACCCTAATTACTACTACTTAAGGTATACTTCAATTTGATCACATTACTGTTTTCTTCTGCTGATAAGTTAAGTAAGAAGAGTTTCATAGAAGTGTCTTAGGCCGCCATAGTGTGGGTCACCATGCTGCATTATCAACATTGGCATTGAGGATGGTGACCATCACTCTTGGACTCTACTCATGATACTAACTTTTAAACTTTCGCGTTCCATGATATAATAAAAGTAAAAAAAAAAAGAGTCAGCCTGTGACCACGGCCAGTGCAACCTGGTCGAAACGTCAGGCAAAACAGAGGTATGTAGTACCTTGAAAAAAGTTATCTCGTTAATTCCCGAAAAATATTATTATTCCACTCATGATTTTATTTAGGCAGAGTAGAGTCACTTTGGCTGGCTCACACATAAAAAAAAAACATAGAAGTGAATGTTGACTAAACATAAGTGTTTTTTTTTATAGACAACTCCCGCACTAGGAATAAATCCTGTGTCTGACTTTACAAACATACATGAAACGGACACAAATAACACCCAGACTCAGAACAACAATTTGTGGATCACACAAAGTGTTGCCCTACGTGGGATTTGAACCCACAACACTTGGCGAAGTAGGAAACGGCGTGGTGACCGTTAAACCACTAGGCCAAACGTGCAGTCGAGTGCAGTGATGCAGTTGATGTAGCTATAGGTTAATATATTATAGTTACATGGTTTTCTCCATGGTTTCATCTGTTTACTTTAACACTACCTATACTGCAGATTATTTCACCCTTTGATAGTGTGCCTAAAGCTAATCAAATATTCCTCGGAATTCTTACATAAAAAATTTCGATGTTTTTATTGATTACTTTAACTTAAGACAAAAAGTTTTTTATTCTAAAAATACAACTTCGATTATTACATTATTACAATCGCCTAGACTTTATCAGCCAATTCATCATCATCAACAGCTTTTCATATTTTTTATTTTTATGGAGTAGTCGGGCAATCGAGCAGACTGATGGTGAGCGATTCCCGCCGCCCATGGACACCTGCAACACTACAGGCGTCACGTTGCCGGCCTTTAGGGGGTTTCGGGTAATGGCCTCCGGTATCCTCACTCACTCGGTGAAACACAGCGCAAGCACTATTTCACACCGGTTTTCGGAGCATTCGTACCGAAGCGTGGCTCTCCCACGGTATAAATTCACTTCACTTCAGTTTACACAAAAGGTTTACCTTTAGCCTCTATAGCACGCTAGCCAGACGGGCTATAAAGTTTGTTTCAAGGTTCCCTTCTCTTTGCAGTGCTGTTCACTGGTTCTCCATAGTTATTTTTCGTTTTTTTTTTAAAGACAACACCCGCATTAAGAATATAAATCCTGTGTCGCGGGGGATTTTACAAACATACATGAAACGGACACCAAAAACACCCAGACTCAGAAAAACAATTTGTGGATCACACAAAGTGTTGTCCCATCTAGGATTTGAACCCATTATTACATTTGGCGCAATAGAAAGCGGCGTGGCGACCGCTTAATCCACTAGGCCAACCGTGCAGTTTGTTCCCTTAGTCAGGGGGGTTTCACTTCTCAGTTTAGTTATGCTAGCCGCGTCGCGTCGTGCGTAAACGAGTTGAATATTACGTGTACTTACTGTGAAAAATGACTACGAAACGAACTAATATGTTTGTAGTTACTTAGCAATAAAATTATTTAATTAGTTGTTTAAAAATATGTTAAAGACAGACATGTATTAATACATCACAAAAATTTCACGCTTAGTGACGGCAATTAGGTAATTGTGCAAAGAACGCCTAATTATTATAGTGACAAAACTCTAAAAAATCCTTACAATCTAATGTCGTCTGCTGACGGACATCAGGGAGGAACCAAATTAAAATACTTTTAGAAAGAAACTAAAAAAGTATTCATTAGATTCAATATACTTAATAAATTTTTGTACCTACCTTTAAAAGTTTAAAAATAACTTCTTAATTCCATAGTTGTAAGTTTTGTTTTCCAAATTGTTAGTTTTCTTTAATAATACTATTTTATAAGTTCATAATTGTACGGAGACTCCATCTCCCAGTCAAAACATTAACCAGGTTTTGGGGGACAAAGATTGTAATGCAGTTTGTTTTTCTCTGTGTAATAAATAAATAGAATAAAAATATAAAAAGTAAATAAAAAATTAAATAGGTACCTAGTACGACAGGTAGGACAGGACAGGACCAGTAGTAGACAAGATTATCATGTTTGTTAAAACGTTTTTACTTACTTTGTTACTAAAGGTGTTATCTTTATTATAATATTTACCTAATCGACAGCAAGTGGGCACCCTGGGCTCTTGCTGTAAATCGAGCGGTGTTTAACGAAATTGAACACTCGGGTCACACGACATCATTTCGCTGCTTTAATTTGATAATGACATAATTCAAAAATGTACTTTTTTCAGGAGAGCAGTTTAAATAAAATGAAAAAAATCAGTTGCTCTTTAAAATCTATCATCAGAACCCTTTGGAAATTTGTTAAATCACTGTATAATCTAATTGATTTCTCTTATGTAAAAAACTAAGCTCTTCTAGAACAAAAATAAAACATAATCCTTTAAAAACTATCATGCTTCACACATACGTCAAACCGTTTTTGATTTAATTCTATTCAACATTGGCTTAAACCATAGTATGTCCTTTAATTTGACAATTTTTTTTCGTTAACAACGGCACTATTCCAAATAGAACAAATGTTTCAGCTTAACAATTTCTATACAATGTCTTATTTGTTTTTAATCCATTTTATTTTCTAATGACTTTTTTTGAATAACGTCACATTTAGAATTACTTTACTATTCTATGGAAAATGAAATAAAAAACTAATATATTTTTATTATTTAATGACATATTTTGTTTTGTCTAGCCAACATTCTATCAGTCTGCAACGTTATAGAGATCATAGATACTACTAATTCTTAAAACTTTCTTACACAAAACACTTTTCTCAATAATCTTTTATAATATAAATTAATTACTACGCTACTAGTTAACTTTAACAAAAAATATTAGTAATAAAGTTACTGCTATTTCTGGTTTTTCCAATACTTCTAACCAGGGTTTTTTTGGCACGCAGGATTTTTATCAGCATTTAATTTATCATCAACGGCTTTAACAAAAGAGGATTCAAACCAGCATTCAAGTGCAAGTGAATTAGATCATGACTACATTGATGTTTAGAACTTGCTCCTTCAAGCTTCTAAAGAGTGCCTTAATTGTGAGATGTGTGTACTTGCTCCTTCAAGCTTCTAAAGAGTGGCTTAATTGTGAGATGTGTGTAGGTAGTAGAGCCACGCAGTACGCATTTTTCAGCACGAACGGACCGGCTCGACCGGAGTGGTACTATCCTCTCATAGAAGACCAACCTAAACCAAAGAAAACCTGTCGTGTTTCGTTCGTAACTGCGAGACCGAAGGCCCATTGATGCAGCGGTGAAAATAATTGTGATAAGTGTGTAAGCGGTGGAATCTCGTGAAACTGTTAAGGTACTGCCCGTACCTTAACAGTTTCAACGAGTGAATGCGAGGGAGGAATTGCGCAGACAAAATTAATAATGTTTTCCAGAAATTTTAATTTCGCTTGCGAGGTGGCAGAGTTGAATTTTTTTATGCCTAAACTTGACTTTTGTTCGACAGTGACACTTCTGTACGTAAGTACTATTAGTTATTTTGTGCCTTAGTCACTTATTACAACTACCACAAAAAAATAGGGGTGTTGATACGCTGTATTCTTAATCTGTCATTATACGGATTCGTTTGTATTGGACAGGACGCGCACTAGTGACTTTTGTCACCGTGACAAAAAATTCTTGGTCACGGTGACTTTGTGACAGTGCACTTGAGGTGACAGTGACGAAACTTTTTTATATTTGATTCGATTACGCGGAACGAGGGGGTGAGACCAGTTGACATTTTGTTGCTACAGCCATCTCCGCGGACAAAAAGTCACCCAATTGTCACATATCCAAATGCACGCACCCTTCATTATGGGTAATGTACGCGGTGACAGTCACGCAACAGTCATGGTGTCAAAAATCACTAGTCCGCGCAGTTACTATTGCTATTGCTTCATAATCTAATGATACTTCTCATCGTGGAAGGTGCTTGACCAAAAATCGCGTTGTTTAGTTGAGTAGACGAGACACGAAAGCAAATTTATACAATATTAATTATAATTGCTAACCTTTGGTAAACAATCATAACTTATTTGCTTAAATTATTTTACTCACGTTTTAAAAATGTAGGTTGTTCATTCCTCTCGCCAATGGAGCGATCACCTTGTGAAGTTTGCAATGCCTATAGGGCCCATGAATACAGGCATACAATCGCTAAGCTAGTTCACTGGCGAGAGCATTAAACTTTACGGCGTTTCACCGTGTTCTTATTCTAAACTAATGTAATATCAAGCACTTACTGGAGATGTGTGGATTCCTTGATATCGGCGCAAGGGATCCCTTGGTATTCTCTCCTGGTATTCTCTCTGCGTCGTCACACATTCATAAACTCCTCAGTTGCTGTACAGGCTCCCACGTATTATAATTATAACACACCTGTTTTAACTGTCGCGGATCGCGCTTAATTGACGTGACTACTAAAACTCGCGAGTCCAAACCAGACCAATCTTAACGGTAACCAACGAAACACCGAATTGGATGGACAACCAGCTAAATTTTACTTAAACGGCAATCCCGACGAACCTTGTTCGACCGTTTTCCAAAAGCTTCTCCTTAATTCTATCTTGTCACTTCAAAACGTCAAACAAGAAAATAATGACAATCAAAAATGTTGCCATTATAATGACGTCCGATTTCTAACATAGGTATTTACCGAGGCATCTGAGAAATTCTTAGTAATGAATTTAATGCTGGTCCGTAAGTTAACAACATGCAACTTTGTTAACTTATGAATAGGAACAGTGCTTGTCCATCCAACACTGTCCTCTGTTCGCGTTTTACGACATTGCACGAGATTTGATTTAGTAATTTTAGCACAAGCAAAATGGTAGCACCAGTTGTGATAAATTCATACACTTTGTTAAAGAAATTTCTTTTTGTTTATTTCCTTATTTTTATGATAAGAATTAGCATTCTGGGTTCCATGGTTAATATATTTAAACACGACAAAACTCATTCGGTTTTCTTTTCCACTCTATCTGACCACAGATTATTAATCTATACTCTATACTATTATCTACACTATTATATAAATCTACACTTATCTACACTTTTTTATATATTTTAAATAAAGAGGAAAAGTTTGTGAGTTTGTGACGTTGTAGGGGGTAATCTCTGGATCTACAAAACCGATTTTGAAAATTCTTTTACCAATAAAAGGCTACGTTATTTGTGAGTGACATAGGATACATCTCGTAATAACCCGAAAAGTGGAAAGCCTAATTCGTGGTAGCCGGATTTGCAAAGTCAAAGTAACCTGTCAAACAGACAAAAAAAAAATTTGATATACCTAAATAACTTATACTATACTTTAATATGAATACAACATAGACACTCAATACAAATCGACACTTCAATTTGATTTATTGTATTGATTATTATTATTTCACAAAGAACATTGTATACGTTTTATAATAATAGGTTAGGTTCAAATTTTTATTTTATTTATTTTATTAATAAATTGTTCTTCTTAAAAAGTACGCATGTAAATAAAGGGATTTTTTTTTAAGGTTGTGCATGGTTTTAGTGGCATGAGGTGATCGTTGTTTAATTTTTGTGAAATTTGAAGAAGTTCATTAACATTGTACCCTTAAATGATAAGGGTACCCAGCCCCATTTTTTTTGTGTTTTTATCGCGAAACAACGTTGACCGGTCTTGCCGACGTCAGCTAGTTTATTTATAATTACATTTGATCGTTGTTGTGTAGCTATATTGTTCCCTGCTTGTGGTTGCCGAGTGATTTCATTCGGTCACTTTTGTAAGTGCAAAATGTTATTTTTTATGATTATTGTTTTTTTTCCTGTACAATTATCATCAGTTATGTGGTGTTTACCTGTAATTGTTTTGTCACGTAGTGGCTTTAGGAGCCTAGAAGGTTGTGGTGAAGCCACGAGGTTCTGATGATGATGAAATTAGACGCTTCACAACAACAATTTAAAGAATTTATTCATGAGTATAACACAAACAGATAGATGTACAGTCAGGGTGTGGGTTTGAGAGATTCGACCAGTCAGTGCCTCCAGACAAGAAGCACTTAACTGTAGGTTCGCAGCGATGAGAAAAGGAAGAGGTGCAGTCCTGGGTCGGCTTTAGAGGCCGATCCCCGTAGAGGCGTCGCAGGCGACTGGCGTGGTAGACGCCGGCCGAAAGAGGTGCAGTGCTGGGGCTCCGGCGTAGGCCGGGCGGCCCAGCCACCAGGCGTGGTAGACGCCGGGCGAAAGAGTGCAGTGCTGGGGTCGGCTTTAGAGGCCGACCCCCCGTAGACTGCAGCGCAGCCGTCCGGCGTGGTAGACGCGGGGCGAAAGAGTGCAGTGCTGGGGTCGGCTTTAGAGGCCGACCCCCCGTAGAGGGCAGCGCAGCTGTCCGGCGTGGTAGACGCCGGGCGAAAGAGGTCGAGCTGTAGTGTGCTCGTCCTTTTATGTGTCCCTGCGGTGGTAGGGACAGCGGCTCAGCGGTGGGAGGCGAGCGCCGATGACGCGTGACAGTTTGTTACACTTGAAATAATTGTAAGTTATGTATTATTCATGTAATAGTATAAACAGATGTTGGTAAACCTAAATAAATAAATAAAAAGTTCATACTTTAATAACTCTTATTATCACATTAGTGAGAAAAAGTATATATCTACAGAAATAAACAATACAAATTTGGCAAGTTATTATTACGTTCTTCTGTTCCGTAGAACCGATCCAGCAAATTTCCTCCACCTTTAAACACACCAGTTCTTACATAAATAACGAATCAATATGAAAGAAATCCAATATGCTTTCTCCCTGAAGATGTTCGCATATAAGATGTTTCGTTTTCCTTAACTGAGCGAGAAATATCCGGTGAGTAATTTCAATCAATTTCACTGAATGTTTTGGCATTTTTTTCGTGGGTTCAGTAATTTGGTTGTTATGCTTCTAAGACAAATAGTTTAGGGTATCTGTTTTATTTATCGGCAACCTCACTGCTTCAGAATGATAACAATTTATGCTCAAGTTGTTATCATCCGAATTATGTGCCTAACTATGGTTAAAAAAAAAAATATATTTTTAATATTCCAGCAGACTCAACTAACTTGCTCTGCTTAACCGGCAATGAATGAGCAGATGTTATTGTTTTATTTTTTATTGATGAATATATATGATACTTACATACGTATTATCCTATTCAGGACGAAGAAAATTACAAAAAATCATAAAAATTAGTCCCGGCATTCTTGAGTTACAAATGGTGTCACTATTTTGTTTTATATATATATAGAGTAACTGGATTATCGAGCTTGGCTCGGTATTTTTTTTAGTAAATTTTATAGAAACGAATCCTAGCTAGATCAATTTATCGGCTCCGAAACTCCCTGTGTACAAAATTCTATGAAAATCGTTGGAACCGTTTCCAAGATTAAGATTATACATATATATATATATACTTATTAAATAAATAAATAAAATATAAATAAATAAATAAAATATAAATAATTCATTTATTCAAATAAAAATACATGTCAAGTCTACATAAAATAATAAATAAATAAAATATAAATAAATAAATCTCGGAAACGGCTCTAACGATTTTCGAATTTAGAATATCATGCAAGACTGACCATCTAAAAGCTATAAGAGTTAAGACTAATTATTAATCTTTTTATAACTCCCCATAAAACAAATCGTATTCAAATACCATTGTTTTAAGCCGATTAGGTCGATAAAAACCTTTTTAAAGAGTTCATCAACCCAGGCTTTAAAGTTGAGATATTAATAAATGAAGTGAATGAATCAGTTATTTTTTTAAAAGTCTGACTTGTGCAACGAACGTTTGATGTCTTAAAAATGCATAGAGAAATATTCGTTTTCTCAAGAATCTATCTACTTTATTGATGATGAAGTAAGGAGCAGCCTAATAAGACAAATAATTAATAAAGATAGTCTACTTACTTGCTAATTTAAAAAAAAATTGGTTGTCTGTAAAGTCGGTTTACATAGTTTAACGTGACAACGTCATAACAAAACATTGATGAAATGATGAACATACATTGTACAATGACAATGACTGTAACGGGACAATGGACGCAACGGGTCAATGAGCATAACTGGACAATGAATAAATAAATAAATATTTCGGACATTTAGCACACAACGCCATCTAGTCCCAAGCTAAGCAGAGCTTGTGTTATGGGTACTAGACAACTGATACAAGTACATAATATACTTTTCTTTTGTAAATACATAAATATTATACATAGAAAATACCCAAACTCCGAAACAAATATTTGTAGATCATACAAACATTTGTTCCGACCCGGGAATCGAACCCGAGACCTCATGATCAGCAGTCGCACACGCCAACCGCGAGACCAACGAGGCAGTCATCCTTGAGTTGTCATTTTTCGTGCATGTAGCTGGCGTTCATCAATTTATTAGACGTTGTCACGTCAATATGTTTCACGTATATTGTAGTTAGCACAAAATCTATACTAATAATATAAACGCGAAAGTTTGTAAGTATGGATGGATGTTTATTACTCTTTCACGCAAAAACTACTGAACGGATTTTGATGAAACTTTACAGTAATATAGTTTATACATCAGAATAACACATAGGCTACTATTTACCGCGATAACCGACATATACCGACATATACGCGGGCGGAGCCGCGGGAAACCACTAGTAGTTCATTCATAAACATTTAGTGCAATATTTACGTTTGCTGGAGATTTACTTGAACAGAATTTTAATCACTGTGGGATCTAAACTACAAACATTTTTATTGCCACATGTTGTGCTTTGACCACGGTACCCAAACTACTGGTAAAAATAACCTAAGTGATCGACTTAACATTTCTTCTTCGGTCCCACCATAAAGCATAAGTTTATGTGATGTACGGGAGTTGGTGTTAGCGAGCGAAGACTGAATTTTATATGCCTCCACACTCTGAATACGGAATATGGTACAAGTTAAGGATACGTGAAGTTAGGTATGTTTTGATTTAATGGCGGAACCCCTGAATTTTATCATTATCAACAAAAACAAATATTATCCGAAGAACTTCCAAGTTTTATGGGATTTTGTTGAATTATTTAGGTATTTCGTTTTATTATCTAGTAAACTATTTTATATTTCTAAGGTTGTATTTCCAGTTATTTGATTTTCAAAAGCAGAGAGAGAGACTACTGAAAGAGCTGTGCTTTGGCAATAATAGACAGACAAACAACTAAATCCACCTAAATGTTACCACAGTCTCACAGAAAACCGATATTAGGCAATTCCTTCGTTGTTTTTGATCGAATGAGTGAACTAACTGGAGACCTTGCTCTCCTCTTATAAACTCTGGACTGATGTATTTGAAGAATAGCGACATTAAGTACCTTGTCATCCTCTCTTGGGTTACAGGTGACCGATCAACTCTTTAGATAAGATAAGATTCTTTATTTGCTAGAAACAAGCTTTACTTAGTTTATTGACTTTAGAATAGAATAGATTTTATTGTACACTATAATACAGTTGTTAGGTGTACCCGTACCCTACCGATAAATTATGCAGTGCGAATCTATAAAAAGGCGGTACTTTGCTATACTCGCTCTCTTGTTGTTCGGGCAGCGGTCGGTAAGGACGTGTTTTTGTTGGGTCGTACGGCATACGTCAAACATATCTTGTCGTTTAATGTTATTATTATAACGTTGTTAACCTATTTCTTTATCGTTTTAATGTCGATCTGCTATGTAATTCATGAATTGCTTGTAATCATTTATCGAATTATAAAATCGTTTGTTGTGAACTGTTTAGTGATTTCAATTAAAAAATAAGAACTGAGGTTAGGCTACCTCCAATTTGTTTCTTTTATTTAATTCTCACTTCTAGTTTATAACACAGTTATAATAAAAAAAGTAAAATCTAAAACCCAACTACTGTAAAAAACGATGCTGATAGAGCATGAAACAAGCATTTTCAGGACACTGGATTAAATAACGTTACTGAAGAAGCAAGATAATCGACACATAGACTCTACCAAGATGCCTTCGTTGCAAGTTGATAATAATGTCATACGATACGATACTATAGTACACAATTATCAGTGTACGGAGATACTAATATTTCAAGTTTGAAAAGCCGTAGTCATACGTTACAAAGAAACGTACTATACGTACTATCCACTCTTGGATTCTGCTTATGCTTTCCATCAGGCAGAGTAGAGTCATTTTGGCAGGCCCATATTAAAAAAAAAAGAAATAACACTTTAACAACGCGTGACTACGGCTTTTCAAACTTGAATATGTGTAGGTACTTTACCATAGAATCGTATGACATTATTGTCAACTTGCCTTTCAAAATCCTAATCCTCCTTTGGGTTTGCCTTAGTCGGCTAAAAATAATATGTCAATTCAATGATCATGTACAAATGGTAGCTTTATCGCCAAAAAGTAATTTCTTCCAGGCAAGCTTGCGATAAAAAAAAATACGTTTAAAAAAACGAATTCGTAGGTATTTTTATTGCGAAAAGAATAAAATATATAAATGAGGTCTTTACTAGTATTAAGATTGTTATTACCAACTTACTGTACTCAATTTGACTCTGCAATCAAATATGTAAATTCATGTAGACCAATAGTATTACTAAAACATATGTATACTTGCCGTGTCTGGACCTCAATGCTTAATTACATTTATTGAGACAAACTGTGTGAGTTGTACAGTTGGTGTGTGAGTTGGTTGTACAGCAATAGAAGCTGTGAAGAAATAATAATGAGAGTTTCCACTCACAATTATAAGATTGATAAAAAAAACACAAATTTTAACAAAAAAAAACTGACTTTAAGAAATTGAAATGTTACCACACGGGAAGCACCAGCTTTGAAATAAAAAAATAATCATCATAATCGGTTCACCGAGTCGAAAGTTATGTAACAAACATTAAAAAAAACAGTCGAATTGATAACCTCCTTCTTTTTTGAAGTCGGTTTAGATACAGGGGAATTTTAAACTCCTCCTTTTTTAAAGTTGGTTAAAAATGGTCGAAGCCCGCAGGCTACATGGAGACTAATTTCATAAATTCAAAAGTAACTCTGGCGTCTGTTTGTATATCTGTCTGTCTCTCCTCCGTTCCGCATTCACGGCTAAACCAATGCTTTTTTGACAATTCGTCTTTTTGTCTAATAATAAAATGTACTACCTATCTATGTATCCTAATATCTTCTACTAGCTGACCCACGCAACCTCGTTTACGTCTCCTATTGCCCGTAGCGTAGAAATTTTCCCCCGTTTTTGTAACATTCTTCAATGGTGCTCCGCTTCTATTGGTTTTAGCGTAATGATATATAGCCTTTAGCCTTCCTCGATAATTGGGCTGTTTAACACTGAAAGAATTTTTCAAATCGTATCAGTGGTTCTTGAGATTAGCGCGTTCAAACAGCTTTCGGCTTTATAATATTAGTACAGATTACTGTAAATGTAAGTTTGCTTGTTACGCTTTCACGTGAAAACTACTTAACCGATAATTATAGAACTTTGTACACATATTTTTGGAGATACTAGAAGTAACATAAGATACTTTTTATTAAAGCGAAACCGCGGGTAAAAGCTAGTTATCTATATATTAATACTCAATGCAAAAACTTTGTACCCTTTTTACAAAAATTATGAGAACGTATGAGTATGAATTTTGGTACAGTTAAACTTTATATGGAAGAGGAGTGCAGAAATATAAAAAAAAACTAAATAATGAATTATGGTTAAATTTCGATAACTGGGTGATTACACTATTACGTATAATATTACGTTATGAAGTGTTGTGTCTTTCTTCAAATATCAACAAAGTATGTGAGAACTCTCTCGACCCTCTAAAGGCATACAAAGCCAAGATTGATATTCAACTTTATGCAGCGTAAGCTCTCTGTACTCTACACACATTGAGGAGCGTCAACACCCGTGACTTGGCGTAAAATATCTTAGAATAGCTTAGCCAGCTTGATACACAGCTTGTTTCAGTAACAGAGACAAATAAGAAAGGACACGTTTAATACAGTTAGTTTAAGTTTACTAGTGCTTGGCTTAGCATGCTGAATCTCTTGGCACAAGAGATTGACGTATCTTATTTTTCAGCGAGTTTATTCATTAAGATTACACCGTTCATACCTTGCTATGAATGAAAATATCTCATAAAATGATGTAAATATGGTTTAATTAAATATTACAGTTACTTTACTATAACAGCAGGCTTGTAACCTGTTTTATTGTGTTTTCATTTTCATTTTTAAACTTACAAGCTGTAAGTTTACAAATGAAAATGAAAACAAAAAGATTAAAAGCAGTTACATTGAAATAGACATTGTTTCTTGGTTGCAATCGATTTCTATGATTTTTTATTTCACTAACTAGTAAAACTTAAATTATCTATATTCTCGTATATAAAAGAGTAAGGTGACTGACTGACATACCCAGAGAACAACGCACAGCCTAATTCGCTGAAGGTAGAATCCTGAAATGTTGCATGTAGGTTCTTTATATAATATATATAATTATTTATATCACCCCAATGGGGGTAAATCAGGGGATGAAAGTCTGCGTGAGCGAAACCACGTGCAAAAGCTAGTCATTATTATAAAACTTTATACTACCTCTAAAACTTTAAGTAACCATTTTCATTGATTTTTTTGCTAAAAGGTATATTGTTAACGAGTTTCTACCTTCTATAAGCTTTAAAGTAATGTCTGTAAATATTCTAAATATAATTTGCGTCTGCGCGTCGTCATAGGTATTTCTTTTAAGTAGCTACAAAAAATTTGGTTCACTTATTAGTATTTACATAGAAAAGGACATATATGTATGTAAGCTGTTTTCTAGTATATCAGTCATGGGCCGTAAGTAAAGGGTTCGAAATCCTAAGGAAACAATAATGGGTACAATCATTTCTTTAATGTCTAGCTGTAATATATCCATGGTCGTTAAATGAATGAAACTACTTTAATAACTGTTAGGTGGTAGTAGAACTTCTTAATTATAATTATTTTAACTGCCTCAGTGGCGTAGTGGTTGCGTATGCGACTGCTGTGCTTGAGGTCTCGGGTTCGTTTCCCAGGTCTGACCAAAATGTTTGTATGATCTGCAACATTTTTTTTCGGCGTTTAGATGTTTTCTATGTATTTACAAAAAGAAAGTATATATATAATTATATCAGTTGTCTAGTACCCATAACACAAGCTCTGCTTACATTGGGACTAGATGGCGTTGTGTGTAACATGTCCAAAATATTTATTAATTTATTTAAAATAAATTTAAAAATCTGCCAAAAATGTAGTAAAGAACAACAAATAGAAATATTTACAAATTAAAAATAAATCTTTGAGTAAAATAATTGTGTGTGTGTGTTCTAAGTCTGAAAATAAATTCTCTTTATTACTAGGGTCCTAATAAAGCCCATCCCAGCCAAAAATAGTGGTTGCCCGCAACGGCCTCCAGGGACCCGGCGGTAATAGAATCCGACCCGCTCGCATTAAAGGGTTAACAATGTCCTATATGGAGTACACATATGTAGAAAATGTATATTGATTTATAAATTGTCGTCACTCAAGGTATCTTTTCCAATATTCTGTTAGTCTCATTTATATATAACTAGCTTTTGCCTGCGGCGCCGCCCGCGTGTACAAGATGACCTTTGTATTGATTGTCTGAAACTGCTGCTGAAATCTTGCATTAAAAAAGGAGAAAGATACGAGTTTAGGGATACATAAATGTATCTCATTTCATATTTATTTACCTGCCCAGATATTGTAGGAAAAGTAATATTATAAACGCGAAAGTTTGTAAGTGTTAATGGATGGATGGATGTTTGTTACTCTTTCACGCAAATACTATTGAACGGATTTGGATGAAACTTTACAGTAATATAGCTTATACATAAGAATAACACATAGGCTACTATTTGCCGCGATAACCGACAGATACGGGGGCGGGGGCGCGGGCATCAACTAGTAAATTTATAGTTACTGAAATCACACTATTGCTTATAGTTAATTAACAATTTCATTCGTAAAATTAAGTGCGTTTTTTTTGTAGACTTTATATTATGATCATTTGGACACTTAACACTATCACATTTACAAGTGAAACAGATCTCTACTTATGGCTAGTTTACAGTAAAGTTAGATTTGACTAGTCTTTTTTTTTAATCATTGAACTTCTTTACCGAAGTTAAGCCGCTTTAAAAAAAAACGGGAAATATTTTGCCAAGATTTTACACAGTATTGAGATAGCGTTATAGTAAACAGACATTATACTCCATTATAACTAATATTATACTAGTACTCTTAATTTATACTGTGGCAAATATACTGTTTAATTTAGTAATAAATCTCGTTGTTTAAACGCAATACACGCGAGAAACGACGATCATGCAACTAGAGTTAGGGTTTATGTCCACTATACCCATTTTAAACTTAAAGCACAATGAAAAGCTGAATACTGAGATTAATGCGGTAGGTTAAATGAAAAATAGCTAACATAACGTAGTGTAGGAATATCACAGGTTAGGTGGAATGATGATTTGCCTAAGACGGCTGGCATAAGTTGGATGCGAAAAGCCGAGGATCAAACCAAGTGGCGTGCAATTGGAGACGCCTATGTCCAGCAGTGGACTGCGATAGACAAATGATGATGGTACCATACGTAAGCGCAGGTACATATGGATCTAGCTCGAGCGCAGTGATACTACACAAAGGTCAGTTGAAATCATACTTTTAAGCCATTCAGGAGACTTCATTTATCGCAAATCTATACTTATAATAAAAATGTAACAGGTCCAATTCTGTACATTTTTTTTTTTTTTTTTTTATATTTTAGCTGCCAAAATGACTCTGCCCTGCCTGATGGAAAGCACAAGCAGAATTCAAGAGTGGTGGTCACCATCCTCAATGTGAACAAGGACAGTGCAGCATGGCGACCAGCACTATGGCGGCCTAGTGAGATGCTTTTTCACGCCCCGCTTAAAGGACCCGGGATCATAGTTGGACGGAAACACGTGCGAAAATGAAACATTAAAAATATTTAGAAAATGTTTTTTGGAGGGCTCTCTATAGTCGATAATGAAGCCAACACTGTATTTTTTTTTCATTTTTGTCTGTCTGTCCGTCTGTCTGTCTGTCTGTATCGTGGCCGCGCATCACGCTGAAACTACTGAACGGATTTAAATGAAACTTGGCATGATTTGAGTTCGTACTACGAGGTAGGACATAGGATACTTTTATCCCGAAATTCAGCACGGTGTCCTGGAGAGAGAGGATGAAAGTCAAAATATGTACTTAGTTGTATTTCGATAACACATAGTCCGATTTCATTCATTATTTTCTTGCTAGAAAGAAAAAAATAAAAGATAACCGCAAAAGTCTTTTTTGTCCGCGACTGTACACTGCCTGTGGGAAGCTGAGACAGATACCTATGTAAATATAGCGGTACGAAGTTCGCCGGGTCAGCTAGTATCAAATAAATATGTAGTACGACTTAATTTTTTTTTAATAACTTTTGTGCATTTAAAGCTATACTTTTTATAATTAATTGCAAATAATTAGGAATAAGTTAATAATGGTCTAAGTACCAATGTACACGAGCATGTTCTAGTTTCACGTTTGACTAAGACATAGTGTGTCGTTACCTTAACTTCTAAGTCGTCCTATTATCAGAGTGTTTCTCGAACATTCGCTCGAAATAATTAAACTCGTCATGTGTTGTACTGGATAGGGTTTCGTGTTTGTGACATGTGAAAATGTTAGGATGGGAACACGGTTGTGTTTTACGGTGATTTCAACTACATGTTTCAAATTCAGTAATAGAATAGATTTTAGTCATCATTGTTATCAACGACAACCTTTATTTAACAACTACTGGACATAGATCTTTCCTTAAAAAGGAGCTTTGAGCCTTGGCTAGAGGGATTGATATAGCATTTATGTCAAGTGTCCCTTCTGTTTGCAGTGATTTTGACCTGCCTAGTATACTCCCTTATTCAGGTTTAACGATACCCATGTGATGAATAGTCGTGGCGAGGTGATAATATTACAAACTTTTTATTAACCTGCAATGTATGTATGTATGTATGCTTGTATGTTCGGGTGGAATCTTGCAACTCAATTTTGAAGCAGATATCTTCAACCGATTTTGCTGAAATTTTGCAAGCATATGTATACAGCGTGACAATACAATATTATAATGACATGTAGCTGATCTGATGCTGGAGCTTAAATGTGGCCATAGGAACTCTGTAAAAAAACGTCGCAACGTCATCGAGTTTGGACTCGTTTGATTCGTCATGAGGCATTCCAGTAAAAGCTTGTTTTTAAAAAGATTTTTAATTTAATTTATTTTACTATATAAATATTTGAATGCGAGATTTAAGCAGTCAACTCGCATTTTCTACTGCAATGAAGTGTTGTGGGCTTAAAATCTATAGCGGGCAACACTTTGTGTGATCCACAAATTGATTTTCTGAGTCTGTGTGTGCTTCGTGTCCGTTTTATTTATGTTTAAAAAAATAGTTGTTAATTCACGTACCATTATGAACAGGTCTTAAGCTAGGTTATCTTACGGGATGCGAGTGCATGACATCAGTACAACGGTGAGTCACTGCAGCGCAAACATTAATCTAAATCTTGCGTAGTTTGTGATTATTCTGATCTTCCATCAACAATTACAAGATTTCTGTAACATATGTTTTACAGTGTACTTGATATTATTCTACTGGCAGCCTAGAGGTCGAAACCAGACTGATAAATTCATTACAAGTCAACGTTTGAAAAGGTAGGTATCACCGACGTCAATACGCCGATATCAAGTTGAATTTTGATAAACTCGATTTTTCATTCTATAATTTGCCATCCTAAGTTTGTTCCCAAGTTCAAATGGAACTAAATTGTAAACAACTAAACGTGTAGTATATTCTTAAAAACTTTCATTAAACTACCAAACATTTTTCTTTTCATCACTCGAGTACTGTTTGTTTACAAATATATTTAAAAAATTTAGAAATCACCGAGTCTCTTCAAATTATGCCATGTAGTTCATTAGCAGAGCAGTGATTAATGTTTTAAAACAATTTGGAAAATTCTCATACCACGACAGGACAGAATTTACACTTTTAAATAGTTTCATATAGCAGCTTTGATATAATTTTTAACTTTATGGCATGCACTGTTTAACAATATTAGCTTATGTATAATTTAATCTTCTACATATTGACTGTCTCGATGGCGTAGTGGTAGCCTACGCAACTACTGTGCATAAGGTCTCGGGTTCAATTCCCAGTTTGGACCAAATGTTTGTGTGATCTGCAAATATTTATGTCAGAGTTAGTTTGTTAATTAACTGTGTAAAATACACAAAATAGTATAAAAGTATCTATCAGTCAATTTAGCTATCTTAGTACAAGCTCCGCTTAGTTTGACTAGATGGCGTTGTATATCAGATGGCAGATTTTTTTTATCGATCTGTTCTCAATAACGAAGGCATATAATTCTGACCCGCTTTCTTGTGCTGTATCTGTCAAAAAAGGTAAAAAGAATTCTCGACGAATATCATAGAGCGTGAAATATAAATGTTAGTAAATGCTAAATGCTTTCCATCAGGCAGAGTAGAGTCATTTTGGCGGGCCAAACATAAAAACAAAAAAAAAAATTGTTTGTTTAAATATCATTAAACAAAGCTTAGTTAATATTCACAGCTAATATTATGCTTATAACAGGCTACTCTCATTTCATAATACCCCACAAAACCTGTTTCACAAATTTCACTCTCCTACATTTTTTATTTTATTTTGAAGCGAAATTTTAACGTCCACTCTGGGTTTTAGCAAGTGTTATTATTTTTGATGTTGCTAAAGTTTTATGTCAGTGTTAATAGCTTGTTGTAAAAGTTGGACACGAAATTGCTTTGCCGGTAATGATGTAACTACGATAATAGTTAAGGGATTTTGTGTCCTCTATATAAATTGTGGACACAAATTGTGATAAACTCTATGAGTATAATAGTTTTTTAGGTTTACAACTTTAATAAGACAGTTCTGTCGTCTAAAACAAAGAGCAGTCATACATTTATACCAACACCATTTAAGATGTTTCTCTCTTTCAAAGTAACAACTTCCGCATAACGAATAAATAGTGTATCGCGGGGGAGTTAACAACATTTTTTTTATGGTATAGGGGGCAAACGGGCAGACATATCACCTGATGGTAAGCGATCACCGCCGCCCATGGACACTCGCAACACCAGAGGCGTCACAAGTGCGTTGCCGGCCTTTGGCGGACGGGGAAAAGGATGTCGGGAGGGGTTGGGGCATGGGCCTCCGGTATCCTCACTCACTCGGTGAAACACAGCGCAAGCGCTATTTCACACCGGTTTTCTGTAAGGCCATGGTATCACTCCGGTCGAGCCGGCCCATTCATGCCGAAGCGTGGCTCCCCCACGGTACAGTCTCGAACATACGTGAAAGGAACACAAAGAACATATAGACTCGGAAAATCTATTTGTGAATAACAAAAGTGTTGTCCCATATGGGGTTTGAACCCACAACACTCAGTACAGTAGAAAACGGCGTGGCGACCGCTTAAACCACTTCGCCATAAGTGTATTCGATTTCAATAAATCTCAAACTGGCTGTCTGATCTCAAATTAGGCTGGATTTATACATTTAGGTCGGTGATACACATTTATATGATATTGGTAACAAGCCAAAGAGTGATTTAAGTACCGTCAGTAAATATAAGTGAATACAGTTATGAAAAGGACACCTGACATTCAAAGCACAAGTGTTTTGAATCACCTTATGGTAAGTTCCTGCCGCCACTCAAGAACACCGGCGACTCAATAGTCAAAAGTGTGTTTATCCTTCGAAATCCTTCTAGAATCAGCGTGGTTTTGGCTCCGGTCCTACTTTGACTATAGGCCACTCCATAGAAAGGAGGTTTCCTTACTATACCACGTTAGCCAGACGGATTAGTATAAGGTTTTATTTTACTTGTCTTTACAGTGATGTTGTCTTGCGAAATTTGCTCCTTTAATCACTTCTAGCAAAACCATGGGATAAATGGGGGTGGTTACACTTAGTGTGATTAATCACCTTACGGTGGCTCCGGCAACCTTACTCATTCTTGGAAAAACAACGAAAGAATTACTTGACACTGATTACTGTGCAGCAGTAGTATCGCTACGATCTAGATCATTTTGTTCTGCAGCATGGGTCACCCACTTATCAATATATGGCTCACTTATGACTGCCACGGTAAAGCTATTGCATAGCATTTTTTATCAACTTATGCAATTATAATTAATTATTTATTTATGCAGTATGTATAATATTGTGAATGAAAAATACTAAACTATAAAATTAGTACCAACATCGTCACTAGATGGCGTTGATCACTTTTTTAAGTAGCGATATGGTTTCGTTACACAGCATACTATAAAAGATTTAAACTATTCCTAATAAATGTCTTCGTCATTGAACGGGTTGTTTTATTGACAGTATTTTTTTTCTTTGAATATTGTATACTTACGGGGCGCACATGCGGTGAGTGTGGCATTATAAAGATATATGATGATTGATAGATACCATACCTATACACCTATATGATATGATAGATACATATACTTTCTCACAAACAGTTGCTTAAGCCGGATATACACGTTCAAGTATACATGCGCAAACCCAGACTGTTTTGACATACAAACAAAAGACACATTAATTAATTATCTGGTTGAGTTTCATATATTCTTATTTAGAAGAATATCTACCTAATATACGAAGCGAGTATATTTTAGTTACCCTATTAACAGATGTTATCTCATATCTCAGAAGGAAAAATATAAAAGATATAGACGTGACAGGACGAAAGGGAATGAGGCTGCGTCGCCTTATCGCTAGTCCTTTGTCCCTACGCTAATGTTATTACCGACCGAGCCGATTTGCTGCCCGCTGGTCTTCGTTAATTGTTTAATTATAACTGTTCTATATAATTAATGACTATTAACTTAATTACGGAATTAGGTTTTAGTATGGGTGAAAATGTTGTTAACTTTGAATTTTGTTAACCGACTTCCAAAAGGAGGAGGTTCTCAATTTCATCGATATTTTTTATTTTTTTATGTATGTACATCGATTACTCCGTCAATTGTGGACCGATTTTTTTGTTCATATTTGTTGTGATAGAAACTGTAATCCCACCAAAAACATTTTCATGTAAAATGTTGCCAAGGCGACTGCAAATGGCTTATCCTGTGAAAAAGATATCAGATCTCATGTAGAGCCAAGGTTCTGAATCTACACGCCCTAACTCTACCAACCCTAACTTCACAAACTCTACAAGTTAGTAAAAATGTTAGTAAAATAAAAAAAACTTGGCTTCTGTTTGTGAAATAAACCCACCGCCATAATAATTCATCACTATGAACAAGCTTTTTTTTTTTTGTGGAATAGGCGGGCAAACGAGCAGACGTATCGCCTGATGGTAAGCGATTACCGCCGCCCATGAACACCTGCAACACCAGAAGCGTCACAATTGCGTTGTCGGAAGGGGATTGCGGTATGGGCCTCCGGTATCCTCACTCACAGCACTATTTCACACCGGTTTTCTGTGAGGCCGTGGTATCACTACGGTCGAGCCGGCCCATTCATGCCGAAGCGTGGCTCTCCCACGGTGAAATTTAAATAGGATTAAAACTTTTTATTTATTTTAGAATTGTAAATTTAAGTTTATTATTTGAAGCTAACTTCCATCTTCAGTAATTGAAACATGAATTTCCAATTTATATTCAGGTACGTTTCGATCGCATTTAAAATTCACTCCAATCAGATAATGGAAGAAATACGTTTCATCTCTTTTTGAGTCAGGTAACAATGAAACTTTGTCGGTCAGTTTACCCTTTGCAGTTTTGATGTCTCCACTCGTAGTGAGGGCACAATTTGCTTCCAATTTGTTTTGGAACTTGTTCCGGAGTTCCAATGTAACCCTTTCTTTATTAAATTGTATAAGACCGTTAAAATACAATTCTGTGTTCGAAATAGGTATTTCCCATTGTTAACCTACAACTAGTAATATGGGTAGGTATATTTTATTGACAATTCTGTTCTAAATTTGGAAAAAGAAATAAAGGAATGAACAGTATGGTTTCTTAGATTTTTAAGCTATTGCATAGCTTTTATAGCGGATTTTGAGGACTTTGATCGCGGCGACCGAATCAAGTAATTCCGTAACGTAACGAAAAAACCTAACACCCGAAGCTCGCACGGATCGAGACGAGCTGCTCCGAACGACGAATCAATGAATCTGTCTGGCTCACAGAAAACAGTCTGGGTTTGAGAAAGTATACAGGTGTATAGGTATCTATCATATCTTTATAATGCCACACTCACCGCATGTGCGCCTATAGTACACCATAAGTATACATGTGCAAAGAAAAAAAATACTGTGAATAAAACAACCCGTTCAATGACGAAGACATTTATTATGAATAGTTTAAACCTTTTATAGTACTCGTATGCTGTGTAACGAAACCATATCGCTACTTAAAAAGTGATCAACGCCATCTAGTCACGATGTTAGTACTAATTTAATAGTTTAGTATTTTTCATTCACAATAAATAAATAAATAAATATAATTGCATAAGTTGATAAAAAATGCTATGCAATAGCTTTACCGCGGCAGTCCCCGAATGCCACACGTCTTTTTTTTTCGGTTTCAGAACGTTTATTTCTACATTATTCGCTGATTTGAGAACTTAAAACTATTACTGATATAATTTACAATGTCACTCTAAAGAGCGTACTTAGCAGAACAATAAAGGTAAACAATTAAAAATATACAAATAAAATTGATGTTAACAAAATCCATAAATGATGGTACATGATCGTGATAAACTACCTGTCGCCATAACTCCGCATCAACCTATCGCCACAGTGCAGTAGTGCTAAACATAGGTGTTGCATACTATTGTATATAGATATCATTCATATTCATGTTAAGATTAAAGTTGGTCATACTATTTCAAAAGTTAAATATATTCTTAAATTCATCTTGCGTAGGTGTTGAATGTAATTTCTTCCTTTGTGACTTGTCACCATTTGATTTGAAACCAGATTGACTGCCTCTGTGGCGCAGTGGTAGCGTATGCGACTGCTGTGCATGAGGTCTCGGGTTCGATTCCCGGGTCGGACCAAATGTTTGTATGATCTGCAAATATTTGTTTCGGAGTTTGGGTGTTTTCTATTTATAATATGTATGTATTTACAAAAAAAAGTAATATATGTATTTATATCAGTTGTCTAGTACCATAACACAAGTTCTGCTTAGCTTGGGACTAGATGGCGTTGTGTGTTAAAATGTCCGAAGAAAATGTCCGAAAATATTCTTTAATGTATTTTTCAAACTACTAATCTTTGATAGTTTTCGATTTCCCAAAAAAAAAATGCACACCGATACATTGGCTTACATTACAGCCTCAAGTACATCTCTAGTTTTGATCACGGCTTCAGTAGCATTTTATAAAATAAATAGAGGTGTTACTTGGACAAATGCTCAACGATTTAGGTACGGTGCATCGTTGGCACACAATATATAGCGGCAAGTTAGAGGATACAGCGGCATTTGCTTGAAATGTGGGTATAAAAGAAAAATAAATTTTAAAAGAAATTGCAGCTGCGTATTTTATGTATGTAATATGAACGTATTTTCCGGTTTTGCTGGTTGTTTTAGCGAACGTTTATAATTTGTAGCTGCTATTGCAATACTTCTTCTATTTAGTTTTCATTCTCTTACATGCTTTTTTATCCCTTTCATCCTATTTTTCCCACTAATGTGAACTTTAAGAGAACTTTCATAGTTTTTGGAAATTATTGCTCATAAATTCTATTTAGTGAATAGAACATAATAATTGAACTTCTAATTCTATTTGTTGTTTCAAATCTCTTCAAAATATTTTCTTTTATCTTATTGTGAAGTTTCTTATTAGTAGCAAGCAGCTTACTTTTCTATCTACATTGTTAACTAGCTTTTGCCCGCGGCTCCATATATCAGTAACGCGGTTAAACTATCTCTATATCGATATTCATCCAAATCGGTTCAGCGGCTGAGCCGTAAAAGCATAACATACAGTTACTTTCATATTTATAATATTAGTATAGATGATAATGTTAAAAAAAAATCATAATTTAATCCTAGTAAAACTATAATAATTTTTTCTTTTAGTTTAACTGGAATATGTAAACTGTGTTTATTAAATCACTTAAGCTATTACTGTCTAAGATTATCAGAACAGGAAATAATGTATCTGTATGCTGTCATAAACCATTAAATTACAAAATCTGCAATAGCTTTATCTCGAAACAGTAGTTCACAATAATGTAAATAAAATAAAATAAATAAATATTTCGGAAATCTAACATGCAACGCCATCTAGTCTCATGCTAAGCAGAGCTTGTGAAGACATGAAGATGAATGAATTCTAAGAAACTGTACTGTTCATTCCTGGATTTCTTTTCCAAATTTTGAACAAAATTGTCAATAAAATATAACAATAACGTTATTATTGCAACGTGCATTTTGTGGTGCTTATTTTCTTTCGTTTTAATTTCCAGTTCTACACTCAAGAACCCGTTTACCCTAAAAGTTTCTTGAGTGAAGACCGCGTCTCGGTAAACGTAGTGTAGGACATCCACAGGCCAGGCAGAGTGATGATTTACGCAAGGCGGCTGGCAGGAGCTGGATGCGAGAAGCACAGAATCGAGCCGAGTGGCGTGTAATTGGAGAGACCTATTTCCATTTGATTTAATTTAAGAAAGGCTGAGGGACCCGTAAGACAATATCCTTGGGCTTATTATATTTATAACTTATATATAGGTAGAAATAGTAAGTAAGTAAGGAAGTTAACATTAAAACTCTTAAGGATAATTAAAAAATATATTTTGTCAACGTACCTATCTAAGTAAGAAAGTATTAAGCAAATTCATAATTACTTTAGAATTATTGAGTAAAGCTAAGTAAAGCGATAAATTACCATGAGCAGCACAGTGACTACACGGTCGCACATTCTATTGTACCAAATGTTAAGGGTTGAAATCCAACATAGGACAACACTTTGTGTGATACAAAAATTGATTTTCTGAGTCTGGGTGTTCTTTGCGTCCGTTTCATGTAAGTTTATAAAGTACAACGCGACACCGAATGTATGTTCTTAATGTGGGAGTTTTCTTTAAATAAAGCGGCCAAGTGCGAGTCGGACTCGCCCATGAAGGGATCTGCAGCAGCAAGTAACATAATATAATTTTTATTTTATTTTTATATTTGTGTTGATTGAATGAAAGGTAAATTGCAGTTTACGATTTATGATGTATTAAAAAGAAACTACTTACTAGATTTCGTTCCAACCAATTTTCGGTGGAAGTTTGAATAGTAATGTACATCATATATATTTTTTAGTTTTATCATTCTCTTATTTTAGCAGTTACAGGGGGCGGGGGACACACGCATTTTACCACTTTGGAAGTGACTGTCGCGCAAACTATTCAGCTTAAAAAAAATATATATCAGAAACCTCACTATTATTTTGGAAGATCTATCCATAGATACCCCACACGTCTGGGTTTGAAGAAAAAAAAATTTTTAGTTTCAGTTCTAAGTATTAATTGTTTTTTTTTTTGTGTGAAAATCTTAATGCGGTTCACAGAATACATCTACTTACCAAGTTTCAACAGTATAGTTCTTATAGTTTCGGAAAAAAGTGGATGTGACATACGGACGGACAGACAGACAGACAGACGGACAGACAGACATGACGAATCTATAAGGGTTTCGTTTTTCTGCCTTTGGCACGGAACCCTAAAAACATTTAATTCAAGTTTGTTTTATAGTGGTTTCCAGGCTGTGAAGAATAGTGAATTTCCTATAAACTTGAGCGACTCTATAATGAAACTCAGAATTCAATGGTAGATCGAAAAGCTGTTAACTTGCACCAGCTAAAAACAGAGACATATTTGGAACTGGCAACACTCGAACGGTATGGATTGGCTCACTGAGCACGATTGGGAATGCTCCGCGATACTTGCCTGATGGTATGTCGATACGGCAGACACGGTCGCCGTGTTTAGAACGGAATAGATGCTGTATTTTTACTTAGCATGTGTATAGAACTATCTATACAGAATTCAAATGATACTTGTGTTTTTGAATTTTACTAATTTAATATCAGGTTTGAATATACACTTATTTAAGTTTTAACTGGCAGCGCTTATAGCCCAGCTGCACTCAGTGATTAGAAACAATCATCGAAGGTAAGCAACGACGGCGCGGTCAGTACCTGAATGGGTGACTGCTGGGGGCATGATACCATGATCATCTCCGTGATTCGGAGGTCACGTTAAGCAGTCGGTCCCGGCTGTTATCGTAGGATAACAGTCGTAAGCTTAGTTGGAGGCATTTGGGCGGCTTTAAACATCCAACAGCAAGATTACGTAGCCACGACGTTGTCTTGCTAGTCCCCAAGCCACCCTTGGCCAGCGTGATGACGTATGGCCTTAACCCTCATTTGAGAGGAGACCCGAGCCCAGCAGTGGGACGTTGTGGGTTGTTGATGAAAGTTTTAACTATGGAAGAGCTAAGCAGAGGCGTTTTAAACGTCCAACGTTAATTCAACTTCAACCTATGTCGTCCACTACTGAACGACGATCTTATGCAGAAGCGCCAACTATCCCGGTTTTATGCAGTCCACAACCATTCACTGCCAGTCATTTTCTACACACAGTTATCCAATATACAGTTATACAATTTAGACTCTCTAACGTAATAGAAACATAGCAAGCCTTTGTCGCAAATATTTGAAATTATGCCACGGTTGCCTGTAAGAGATTGTCTCCGGGCGATTGTACTTCCTTAATATACCTAAGTTTTCCTAGTTAAGTTAACCTTGTTAGTAACCTGGTATAATAAGAAGATTTAACTGCCTCGGTGACGTAGCGGTAGCGTGTGCGACTGCTGTGCTTGGGGTCTCGGGTTCGATTCCCGGGTCGAGCCGAGTGTTTGTATGATCTGCAAATGTTTGTTTTGGAGTTTGGGTGTTTTCTATGTATATTTTTTTTTTTATGGAATAGGCAGGCTAACGATCAGACGTATCGCCTGATGGTAAGCGATTACCGCCGCCCATGGACACCTGCAACACCAGAAGCGTCACAAGTGCGTTGCCGGCCTTTTGGGGATGGGGTGGGAGGTAGGGGTAGGGGATTGGGGTATCGGCCTCCGGTATCCTCACTCACTCGGTGAAACACAGCGCGAGCACTATTTCACACCGGTTTTCTGTGAGGCCGTGGTATCACTCCGGTCGAGCCAGCCCATTCATGCCGAAGCGTGGCTCTCCCACGGTAAATGTATGTATATACACACATCAAAAGTGTCTAGGGATCAACATATGTGTCTAGGGATCAACATATATTTTTGCAATAACTTTTCTCCTGATTGATATTAATTAAAATTTTCTTTAAGGATTCATCAAATAAAGTGTTTTCGTTTGTCACAGTAACGATAAACCAAGTCACCTTTGCATTAATAAAGAAATTTGCCATTTTCCTAATAAAGGGATTTTTGACATTTGAACCACTAACATTAAAGTTCGAAAAAAAGACTGAAATAACAGTTTTCTTTAAAATTTTATTAGGTAACTTAAACAATTAATAATCCGTGTTTCTACCGCGAACACTAACAACACAAGAACATTGGTTTGGCATACTCAAAATGAGTTCATCCAAACACGCTGTGGAATGGCCGCCCATGTTCGTTGCAACAACAAAAAAGGTCTTCTTGCGACTGGATACCCTCCATATTCGGCAGAGCTCTTCTCTGTAGCATATCCCATGCATGCTCAATCGGGTTCAAGTCTGGCGACTGAGCAGGCCAGGGCCAAAGCCACATCTCAATCTCAAGAAATCCGCATAAAAATGCTTGATCCCTAGACACTTTTGATGTGTGTAGTTTTACTTAATACCCTTTAGCAAATTCAAATGGTGCACAGCGTGTTGTTAGTGTTCGCGGTAGAAACACGGATTATTAATTGTTTAAGTTACCTAATAAAATTTTAAAGAAAACTGTTATTTCAGTCTTTTTTTCGAACTTTAATGTTAGTGGTTCAAATGTCAAAAATCCCTTTATTAGGAAAATGGCAAATTTCTTTATTAATGCAAAGGAGACTTGGTTTATCGTTACTGTGACAAACGAAAACATTTTATTTGATGAATCCTTAAAGAAAATTTTAATTAATATCAATCAGGAGAAAAGTTATTGCAAAAATATATGTTGATCCCTAGACACATATGTTGATCCCTAGACACTTTTGATGTGTGTATTTTATGTGTTTCTGCAGCTGACCCACGCAATGTCGTTTACGTCTCCTATTGCCCGTAGCGTAATAATTTCCCCCCGTTTTTGTAACATTCTTCATTCATGCGCCGCTTCTATTGGTCTTAGCGTGATTATATATAGCTTATAGCCTTCCTCGATAAATGGGCTATCTAACACTGAAAGAATTTTTCAAATCGGACCAGTAGTTTCTGAGATTAGCGCGTTCAAACAAACAAACAAACTCTTCAGCTTCATAATATTAATATAAAAGTATAGATATTGTTCTATCATCGTATCTATCATGAAGATGCTATGCAGATTTAGGCATAACGAAATTTCTCTCTTAACAGAAACTATCCAATTAGGAAACTACATACCTGTGTGGTGGAGACGATCAAAATTTGCATGACCACACTATCTACCGTAGTGCAGTAAATCCAGTTCGTGACCATCAGGTACCAGTTCACTAAATCCAATTATGATCTATGCATGCGTAACAAATAGTGTTTACACTTCTATTTATTTATTTAAAGATTTCTTAACGAGGAATACACAAAAACAAAACAAAAATAATTAACAGTATAAAATCTGCTTCCTCACCTATAGGAGACCACATGATGCACAAGAAAGTTCACACAAATATAAAAATAGGAATACAATAAATTTTAATTGTACTAAAAGTGTAAATAGAGTACATAATGTTAATATTATCACCCATATTTTAAGTTTGTAAAAGTGTCAATACTTTTACAAACTTAAAATATGTAGTTGGCAGTCTATAATAAAGTCTTTGGTTAAAATTTGTTTTAGCAAGATATTCTTTGGATGAAATCTAAGTAATAATATAAAATTCTCGTGGCGCAATGTTGGTTACCGTACTCCTCTAAAACGGCTGGACCGATTTTTATGAAATTTGGTGTGCATATCGGGTGGGTCTGAGAATCGACCAACATCTATTTTTCAACCGACTTCAAAAAGGAGGAGGTTCTCAATTCGACTGTTTTTTTTTATGTTTGTTACCTCATAACTTTGGACTGGGTGAATCGATTTTGATGATTCTTTTTTTATTTGAAAGCTGGTGCTTCCCGAATGGTCCCATTTAAATTTGGTCCAGTTCTGATATGTCATCCATGAGAAAACCATATAAGTCTTCAATTTGCATTATGTATGTACGCGACAAATTAACGAATAACTCAATATTCCCGTATGGTCCCATTTAAATTTGGTCCAGATTGAAGTCTGGTTTTTTTTTGTTAAAATTTTATACCCAACTTTTTTATGGCAGAACATCGTTTGCCGTATCAGCTAGTATCGTATAATAATATAGCGCATAGTGCAGTCTAAAGTAAAGTTAAATAGTAAATAATAGAAGAAAGTCCAGACACTGGACATATTCAATGCTATAATTATGGAAGTTAAATGCTAGTTAGGTATAAAGTCATTTTTAGGGTTCCATACCTCAAAAGGGAAAAAACGGAACCCTTTGTTGTCCGTCTGTCTGTCTCTCAAGACCCTTTTTCTCAGGAGAGAGGTATCAAGCTGAAATTCATATCAAATACTCAGGTCAACTATCCCTTACAGCTGTGAAAAAATCAAACTTCTAAGCCAACGTAACCAAAAGATACAGCCATTTATGCTGCAAATTTTCGACACTCGCAAGAAAAAAAACCTACTGGGTACTTCCCGTGAACTCAGAATCTTGAAATTTGGTACAAAGTAACGTCTTACAGCACAGAAAAAGGAAAAATTGCAAAAAGTAGAAAGTTTTCGTTAAATCCTTTAATAAACATATTCTTAATAATTTTAAATTTACTACCCCTTTCCTCATGAACGCGTAGAGATATTACATTGAAATTCATATCAAATACTCAAGTTTATAATACCTTTAAGCTATAACAAAATCAATCTTCTATGTCAAGGCAATCAAAAGAAACAGTAATTTAAGCCGCAGCAACTACTCGCAAGGGAATCAAAACCTTCCAGTTGACCTAGAATCCTGAAATTTCACATGAAGTAACTTTTTATAGCACACATAAAGGAAAAATTTCGAAAGCCTTAACGTTTTAGTCACATCACATATTTCTTTTAATAATTATAAACTTATTACCCTTTTTCTCATGAACGCGTAGAGGTATCATGTTGAAATTCGTATCAAATACTTAGGTCTAATTGCCTTATCAATAAAAATAACTTTTAAATAATATATACACCTACAGGTTTGTACAAGACCCTCGGTGCGCGAGTCCGACTCGATACGAGCAAAGTTCGGTCATCCACGTACTAATGTTTTATATAAAATATTAGAACGTGGTATAATAATTAAATAGTATTTTATTAAAATTTTTTGGTGCCCCTTGTAGGTACCATAGAAATATCACAATTATCGAATAAATACGGACAAATTCACGAGAAAATGCTAATAATATATATATTTTTGAAATGTACAAGTAACGCCCTATCGATACCAAACACGGCATATTCATCTCAAATTATTTTTTTAATACAGTTCTTTATGTCGGCTAGAGGGCGCCTTTAGATTCAGTGACACGTTGTATAAATAAATAAATAAATAATAAATAAGGGGGTTGGAAGCTCTCCCTCATCCGCCATACTCACCAGACCTTGCACCTACCGACTATTACTTTTTCCAAAATTTAGACAACTTTTTAGTGGACAAGAAATTCAATTCCCGAGAGGCAGTACAAAGAGTACTGAAGAGTTTGTTGCCTCCCGTCCAGCTGATTTTTACAAGAAGGGCATCAATAAACTGCCAATGCGTTGGCAAAGATGCGTCGATTGCATGGGTGATTACTTCGAATAACAGAAATAAAAAGTTTAAAAAAATAAGTACTTTTACTTATTGCATACAAAACGGCAATTTCATAGGTAAAGACCTATTAGAATAAAATCAGTATTTAGAAATTTACTCATTAACAAAACTACAAAATTTACCTATTAATTTTTGTGGCTACATGAAAAGTGGTTGTAGGTCCCTTCTACGTTCAGCTAAATATATTTTTGTTATGTACGTTACAATGTTTTTCTCATCAATGTACATCTTATTCCTTTTGAAGTAAGTTTTTGTAATTCCTTATTTTCCGTAATTTATACTCTCGATTGTCGGCACTTGATGGAACTTGTTATAATACATTTTTGAATTAAAATCACTTGTACTTATTCCACTATTTTATTTTTGTAAAAATCACGTACAAAGTAATGTGTAAAAAAATCACGTAATGTACAAAAATAAAATAGTGGAATAAGTACAAGTGATTTTAATTCAAAAATGTCCTTATTTTCCATTTTCAGTAAAAAAAATTATTTAGTAAAAAAGTTACATCTACTTTAAAAAAAATACGACTTGTTTTTAGACATTAATTATTGTTAATTGCTAATGGTGCTACACAGTCAAAAAAAGTTAAAACCTTCATTATGAACCTCAGTCCTTCAACACATATTTTAAATCCAAACGAAGCCAATCTATTTAATTAATTTTTGCATTCAGCCAAATCTAAAAGAGTAAGCAAGCATGTTAATTTAGAACAAAAACCATTATATTTAGCAGACACGGTGAAAATTATGAACAAACCCTTTAGAGGCCTTTGTGAAGCGCTCGAAAATTTAATATCATATTCACTAAAACGTTGAAAAGTAAAATAAAGTGCTCGCCCTAATGATGTTTATAAACCGCAGAAACAAACAAATTGACTAGCAAAACCTGTCGTCCTTTGTTTTCGAGAACAATAGCCTAAACATGAATAGCCGCTGATTGTCGCGATGCCAGCCACATTTAATTTTGTTTTGAAGTTCACATGAAATGGTTGTCTGGTCTATTATTGCTAATAATAATAATTGGACGCGTTATACAATAATCTCTTCTTCACCGGTAAAGTGTGCTAAACCGTGGGAGAGCCACGCTTCGGCATGAATGGGCCGGCTCGACCATAGTGATACCACGGCCTCACAGAAAACCGGTGTGAAATAGCGCTTCCGCCGTGTTGGTGAGTGAGGATACCGGAGGCCCGTACCCCAACCCCTCCCCACATCCCTTTCCCTATCCCTCAATGGTCGGCAACGCACTTGTGACACCTCTGTTGTTGCGGGTGTCCATGGGCGGCTGTAATCGCTTACCATCAGGTGATACGTCTGCTGCTTCAGCTAATAGTAAGTGATTACCAAGTCCCATAGACACTTGCAGCGTAAGTTTGTCTTAAGAGTTTTGCTGCCATTTCAGTGCTGCACCTTCTCCAGAATTCTCTAAAATCTCACTGTTTTTCAGCAGACGTATCACCTGATGGTAAGCGATTACTGCCGCCCGTGTATTTGTTCTAAAGAAATTGTTTGATGGTCTCTAATTGTGTCACGATTTCCCGGTTGAAATTTGAGCATTTACGTTCTTCGGAGCCTTTTTTAACCGACTTCCAAAAGGAGAAGGTTCTCAATTTCATCGGTTTTTTTAAGTTTTTTTTTTGTTTTTTTTATGTATTTACACGGATTACTCCGTCAATTGGTGGACCGATTTTGATTCCAAATAAGGTTGGGTTCGTAGTACGTAGTGTAGGACGTCCACATGCCAGGTGGAGTGATGATTTACACAAGACGGCTGGCAGGAACTGAATGCGAGAAGCCGAAGATCGAACTAAGTGGCGTGCAATTGGAGAGGCCTATGTACAGCAGTGGACTGTGGTAGACTGATAATGACGAGATTAATGAACAGGTTGGGTTCGGCTTTGGTTCGCTGTGATACGGCTGTAGTGTCTGCCAATAGACCTCCACAATCTAAAAGCTAGGCTAGATTTCGAATTTTTGTAGAAATACTGTTGTCTTACCTTTCAGAGCTCAAACTACTCGTAATGATAACAAAATTTTAACAAACAAAATCGACTTCAAGAAATGGACCAATTGAAGTGGGTCCACACGGGATCACCAGCTTTCAAATAAAAAAAGAATCATCGCAATCGGTTGGCGTGATATTGAGTTATTCGTCAATTTGTCGCGCACATACTTAACGCAAATTGAAGACTTATATGGTTTTCTCATGGATGACATTGTCAGAATTAGACGAAATTGAAATGTAACCACACTAGCTTCAGCTTTCAAATAAAAAAAACATCAAAATCGGTTCACCCGGTTGAAAGTTCTGAGGTAACAAACATAAAAAAAATACGTGTGGCACTCGGGGACTGCCGCGGTAAAGCTATTGCATAGCATTTTTATCAACTTATGCAATTATATTTTTTTTTAAGCAGTATGTTCGTGCGTGACAGTGACACATATTCGTTGATTCGTCGTTCGGACACAGATTCGTTGATTCGTCGTTCGGAGCAGCTCGTCTCGATCCGTGCGAGCTTCGGGTGTCAGGTTTTTTTGTTACGTTACGGAATTTCTGCATAAAGGCCCCAAAGCCTGCGATAGAAGTTTAAAAACTTTTGAAAACCTCCTCCTTTTTTTGAAGTCGGTTAAAAACAGTTCTGTTTTTATCTCAAAGCCTGCGTTGTATTAGAGTAACTTAGGCACATGTTATAAAAATAAAGTAGAGGAAAACAGACAGACAGGAGAAAGTAACAATATATCTTATACTCGTAATAGTGAAACACCCAAAATTAACGTAAAAATTTAACTAGTTTTATCCACAAAATGCACCTTTTATCAAAAGGTTCCTCGACATTTATCCAATACTCGGGTGACGGGTGACGAGACCTATTCACGGCACGTCTGTGAGGTGCCAGTTGGCGCGTCATTAGTTTAGCATGTCAAAGACAGGACGGACACTATACAGGAAATCCTAAAGGTTAACTCTGTAAATACACTATGTACAGGTTCAGTAACAGACTGAGATCAATGCCTTTGATATTCGATCTACAGTTAAGACCATAGCAGAGATGGCTCCTAAGATTAATTGATTAAAGCTTTAGGTGTTTCTAATTTAGCAACATTTATTCAAATTAGTTTCGATTCATATACAGAATGTTTTAATATTTATTTTCAATAGTTGTAATGGTACGAGGGATAACGAGCCGCCGATGTGATGACCCACTTAAGTGAGAAGACCAGGCTGCAACGCTGATTTGAGTATCAAATCATGTTATTTGTGGTTTGGATATGCAAAAATCATCCCTGTAAAATTTTAATATTAATTTTTTCAACCTTTCAATTTCTTATGGTAGTAATCAACAATCTTTTAAAATTATGCTTCATCGTGCCATCCGCAGTCAAACTTTCTCTCCAATTGCACGCCACCTGATTTAATCCTCGGCTTCTTGCATCCAGCTCTCAAGTATGCTTATGCAAGAAGAAATAAAAAAGTAAATTTAATTAATATTTAGTAGTTTCACTTTTTAAATAACTGAAATACAATAAACGGCAATAGGTTTGCCCTCCCTTTGTGTGGCCTCATTATATCACCAGTTGGATAATTATAATATACTAGCTTTTACACGCAGCTTCGCTCACGCAGACTTTCATCCCCTGATTTACCCCCTTAGGGGTGGAATTTCGAAAATTCCTTTCTTGGTGCTCCCTTACGTTATATAAGGAACCTAAATGCAAAATTTCAGCATTCCAGCTTCAGCGGTTTGAGCTGTGCGTTGATCTCTGGGTATGTCAGTCAGTCAGTCACCTTACTTTTTTATATATATACTAGCTTTTACACGCGGCTTCGCTCACGTAGACTTTCATCCCCTGATTTACCACCTTAGGCGTGGAATTTCAAAAATTCCTTTCTTAGAGCTCACTTACGTTATATAAAGAGCCTACATGCAAAATTCCAGGATTCTAGCTTCAGCGGTTTGGGCTGTGCGTTGATCTCTGGGTATGTCAGTCAGTCAGTCAGTCACCTTCCCCTTTTATATACATATACTAGTGGACCCGACAGACGTTGTCCTGTCTACACGTCTTTAATTTGAAAATTTCAAAAATTAATTAAAAAAACATTGTCCAGCGGACAAAATTGTGAATCTAAACCATTCCCAGATCCCCTTGAACACACACAAAAAAAATCATCAAAATCGGTCCAGTCGTTTGAGAGAAGTTCAGTGACATACACACTCACAGAAGAATTATATATATAAAGATAGATCACACGCACACTATTCTCAAGTCAGTTATTTCGAAACTAGCTTTCTAACCAAGTTGCAAGTATTTCGAGTCGGTTATCTTTTTCCACTCTTTATTCTCTTGTTCTATTGGCTAAGATTTTGTTGTGACTTCGTGTCTTAACATTGAGAGATGTCATTCACAAACATTTGTTACTTTTCTGTTAACGGTTACGTTTGTAGAATATAAGTAAGTTAGCAAAGGAGTACTGTTGAAAGGGAATCCATGTTACCCGAACGAAAATAGAGTTGTCCCCTTTTATAGATCAAATCAACCTATCGCCGTCCACACCTGGACGAAGGTCTCCCCCAAGGAGCGCTAACTATCCCGGTCTTGGGTAGTCCACATTTGTCCACTATCAGTAATTTCCTTCAAATCGTAGGTCCATCAGGTCGCAGAACGCCATGCACTATATTTGCCTAATTGCGATCGAATCGAAAGAGTGGATCTAGCACATTCCAACCATGGCATGAGCATACAAAAATGGGATTAAAATTATACATAGTAAAATATAGGATAAAGAAATGAATGAATGTGTATATTTTTGTATAAACAAAATTACAACTAATACTGCAATAAAATAAAAACTAAGAAGAAAAATAAAACAAGATTACAATAAAATGACCCTCGGTTTAAAACAACTATCAATCCATTTATATTCAGCAACTAAAGCAAGCACTAACTTTATCAATAATATTACATCAGGGCTACTTACAAGAGCTGAGGAGGCAACTCAATTTACCAATTACGAGGGGTGCCCCAAGGCCCGTCACTGGGCCAACTAACTATGTTATGTAAGGAAGAATTGCGTCTCGACTGTCAATATTTGACGTTTCCACCTCAGCTTCGTGTAACAATGTGGTTAGACTGATAGATAATGGAAATACGAGAATTAGATATTCTCGTCTTTGCAATTGATATCTGTATATGGTTTGAATTGTCATATCAAAACATATCTATCCTGATGTTATAAAGCTGGAGAGCTTGTTTGGTTGAACACGCTGGTCTTGGGAACTGCTGGTTTTAATTTAAAAATTATTTTGGTGTTGGATAGTCCATTATCGAGGAAGGTTATTAGGATATACATGCGGCCATATTTATTATATTTGAGAGACGCAGAAGAAGAAACGCAAATCAGGCAGTTACTTGTATTTTCTTTTAACTCTTTTTATTATTTCAAATGTTGTGGAAATTGTCTGGTGCTTTTATTGAGCAGCAAAACATGAAGGTTGACGATTATTATGAATACAATTAAATATGAATTCAATTTGTAATCCTACTAACATTGTTCCTATCAAATTAAATAATTTTCGTTACTAAATAAGGTAAGTTATCTTTACAGAATTTTAAAATGTACTTTTATACCAGCTTCTAGGCAGATTGTACCAGAAAAACCTAACAAAGATCTGTAATTTATATTCCACATTACGCTGCCATTTTAACGATGTGATAACGAAAAAATAACACCATAATAATGTGTAACCTACCCTAAACAAACGTACTATAATGGCGGATGGCAGCCATGTTTGTTTTGGCAGCCGTGTCAAACATGACCAGGCGGGGATTATCCGGGTACTGAGGGCCAGTTGCGGTAAAAAAAATTGACCGGGTTATATATTGCCGGTGATTTTCAATGGTTTTTGCATTCATTTTTATCGTACGAACGAAATGCTTTGTTTGGATTTAACTTCGGCGCTAATCTGGTAAAAAAATGTTTCAGTTAAGTCTTTTTGTAATATTTCGATGGTTAGCTGAGTAGAAAAGTCTTTTGTTCCATGTTTTGCTAGTTGAGACAAAATGTGGTGCTGAGATCATTACACTAATTTATTAAAATGAATGTTTGAGAGTAAGAGCCTGTTTTTTTATGTCTATATATCCTTATTAGCCTGATGGAAAGCATAAGCAGAATCCAAGAGTGGTGGCCACTATACTCATTGCGAATGCAGATAATCCAATAATGCAGCAAGGTGACCCACACTATGGCGGCGTATTGAGATGCTTCAGCATCATTGGGCCTCCGGTCTCGCACTCACCAACGAAACACGACAGCACGAATGCTGTGACAGTTTGTGACTGTAGCTGACACTTTGGAGGCTACTTTTGAAGTATACAGTGGGTAACACCGTGGATCTCAGCTGGTATTATAATATGTTTTTTTTTATATCCGTATAAACATTCAAAGGTACCTTTCCTACTATTATGTTCCTCTCAACAAACTTGTCTATTAATACTGTTCTAATTTCCTTATGAGATCTATAAAACAACTAGTTGTTGGCAATAGACATGTATACTCCCTTGAAGATAATAATCGTTAGTGTATAACCACATCATGTTTACCACCAAAGGTAGTAGAGCCACGCTGATTTCAGCACGCATGGGCCGGCTCGACCGGGGCGGTACTACCCTCGCACAGAAAATCAACGTAAAATGACCACGTTCGTGCTGTCGTGTTTCGTTGGTGAGTGCGAGACCGGAGGCCCAAATAGTCTAGTCAACAAGTTCCATACTTGTTGACTAGACTAAAAGATGCAGCAGCATCACTAGGCCGCCATGGTGTGGGTCGCCATACTGCATTGTCTGCATTCGCAGTGAGTATGGCGACCAATACTCTTGGATTCTGCTTATGCTTTCCATCAGGCAGAGTAGAGTCATTTTGGCGGGCCAAACATAAAAAAAAAAAAAAAAAAAAAAAAAAAAAACCTGTCACATTTCTAAATACAATATCTTAGATAAGTTACAACCAGGGACAGAACAAATTTATAGTTCCCTCACACAATATTCGTTCCGGGTATGATGAAATCATGGCCTCTGTACTTTCACCTTTCCCTACATCCTTGTAACTTCAGCTATTTGCCAGTGATAGCCTTGTCAAAATCGATCCAGCTGTTCCAGAGATTAGCCGAAACAAACAGACAGACAGGAAAAATTTAAAAAAATGTAAGAGTACCATAATATACTTTCATAAGCATTAAGTGAAAAACTGAACATTTAAATAACAAACAGACAGTAATTTCTATATAGATGAGTACATTTTAATCATTACTTTTTCTCCTGAAAGGCGATATTACAACAATATAAAAGTACTTATTCACTTATTCCGAGAACTTCTCCAATTCACGAACCGAAACTCGAGCGAACATTTATTAATACCCACTCGTGAAGTTAAAGACAAAACGGTCTTTTTAATTATTAATACGATACACAAGATTCGCTATATGGTCAGAGTAAAGCAATCAACTCGGACCCTACTCTGTTACTGTCATGTACAATCAAATGGTAGTACTTCAAATATAGTACACTCATTACATGCACAATAGTAGTCACTATTTTTATAACCATAAGGTTGATTTTCGCGTAAGTTATTTGCAAATCTGAATAGGCTATATTTGGGAAAGCTGAACGCTAGAAAACAAAAGAAAGTTGGCGGTAAGTTTGATAGACAGGTTCTATTTCCGAGTTCGTGTAATGTTATAGTTTTATTTGTAAATTTTATATCAGTTTGGGAATTTTAAAAAGGTTCAATGACCGACAATATTTATTAGTGATGAATGTATAAGATATTTACTAGATTTAAGGTGTTTATACAATGGGTCCATCTACAAGCCGTAAGTGGCCCGAGATACGTCGTGTTTCTCTGGCTAGTAGTACCTGGGACGACGTTCAATTTTTAATCTTTATGAGCTCGACGTAGTCACCAATGGGTGGCATCGTGGGGATTTACACACAGACAAAAAGTTGTTTATATATTTCTGATAATGTTATTTGCATTGCATTGTACAAAAAAGTACTTCTTATCACAAAGACCGGCAACTTGCTTGTGATGTCTGACATTTCAGCGGCGTCAGCTGATATCCACCAGGTGACCCAGATCAGCTCGTTTGTCCCCATCATGAAAACTAAAATACAATATAGTTCTATTAAAATTACAAGAGTTATCATTTAACACATATTTTATTTATTCATATATCATTTTATATACATCTCTAAATCGGCCAATACAAGAAATCAATAATCTACATTTATGCAATATATAAGAAATATCTATATTTGTTTACATCCAAACATAGATAAAGTATCCCGACGATAGAAAATGTCACATTTAGCGTAATAAACAAACCCTATGCATAACAATAACACTTTAAAGAGATGGCTCCTTGTCACGGCTATAAACCCCATGGTATGGGAGATGACTGTTGTTATTGAGAACGTTTATAGAGATAGGCCTTTTCTAACCGAGGAGATCTTAGCTATCATGTTTGGGCTGTACTTTCTTGAAGATTATTTTATTTGATTATCTAATTGTTCTATCTTGTAAAAAAAATAAGATAAATTTAAAGAAACGTTAATTTTTTGGCATAAACATCAATTCCCGTTAGATATTTATTTTTAATGAACCATTTATTTTTAATGAACCATTTATCTTTACGTGCGGGAACCCCCGGTAATAGTCCAGTCAAATTAGACCAAAAAATAGGGATGAGGTTACAAAAATTCACACTTGGCTGAAATTTGGTAGGATTGTTCAATAAGTTAATAAATGAAATGTGAAAAGTCCTCATCGATCCGCCACCTGGAAAAAAATACTCGGGGTCAAAGGTCACAAAAATTTAGCGATTTTCAGCAAAACGGTAAGTTTTATCATAAAATTAGACGAGACAAATATGTAGATCAGATCCATAAAAATATCAAAATCCTTTTTTCCTAAGTGCCACGGATGTTGAGATATAACGATTCAAAAAGTTGAAAAAGTTGTAATCGTCATAATATGCACACGTTTCCACGCCACCTTTTAAGGTTGTGTACTTAGCGCGTTTTTTTAAATGTGGTTTCCCCGGTAGGCCTATTTCACTGATCTGTGGTGATTGTTTCTAATCACCGAGTGCAACTGGGCTATGAGCGTCTCAGACACGCTTTACCGCGATAATAGACATATAATACAGGCAGGACCTCGAGCAAAATCTAGTTCATTATAATTTCTATAATATGTACCTAATACAGTAAACATACAAAACCTATGAACTATGAAATCGTTTACGAGATGAATAATAATAAATTTTCACGAAAGCACCTAAAGCTCTACTTTTAATGAGTTCTGTACTCACATATACCCCGTGTCTATTTATGAGGGCGCAGGGTAATAATTTTACACAACATTGTGATTGTAAAAATATGTGGTTTTTTTCTGAGCTAGCTCCGTTTCAGCTTTATTTATGTAAAAAATATGATTTACTTCTTTTGTTTCTGATTACGTGAATTATTTTAAGGTCAGGAGGCCGTTGGGTGTACCTATCGATTTCATTTCACACATGGTGACAATATGTTAATGCCAAATGTTCGAATTCTACGCAGTTTTATAAATATTGGTTAAGAATTTTCATCATAATTTATTCCTTTTAAAAGTGTTTACGTGTATATATTGTATAAGTATATTATCTATTTAGTACTTATAAGTTAAACTCACAATATATCAACATTCCGTACCATAACAGATCATCATTGCTTAGAGAATAACATATCAAGAAACAGATCACATAGGCATGATGATCATAGCTATGATCCCGGATCCTTTAGTGAAATGAAATGAAATGATGAAATGAAATGATATTTATTTGTAAGTAAATCTTTTCAGATATTTTTACACGTCGGACTTTACAGCTAGAAGAGACCGGCATTTCCTACGACTCACTCTGGGAAGAAATGCCGAAACAAACCACAGAGATGTCCTTTTTTTTTTAGTCCGAGAACATTGATTACAAAACAAAAAATAATCTGTGCGAGTACAGTATAGGATCTGGGTTGGCCTTTTGAAGAAAGGACCATGATTTTGAGTCGGCCTGTCCATACAGACGGCATACGAGCCCCAGCCATCGTGTTACGACCCGAAGCGCGACACTACCGTCAGCAGGACATTTGGGTAGGCCGGGGAAACACTCAAGGCCACCAGAAAGATACTAAATATGAACTTATATTACAAGCCTAGACTATACTCACATTTACATACACAAAAGGAATTCACTTGGTATAAAAACAACATACAATAAAAATATAAATGTCTAACACTTTCACACAAGATACCTACGTAGGTAAATACTGAAGTGAGCATCGTCAGTCCCAAGCAAATTTGTCATCTAAATAATCCAAAACTGTGTAATAAGCCTTTTCACATAGTTTCTGTTTTATTAAGGACTTAAATTTGATAATACTTAATTCTTGATATTTGCTTGGAATTTTATTGTAAAATCGCACACTCTGACATCGGAAAGACTTGCTTACTCTTTGTAATCTAGTGGTTGGCAACACGAGTTTATCTTTATTTCTAGTATTGATATCATGAACGTCGCTAAACTTTGTGTATAGATGAATATTTTTCTTAACGTAAACTAGATTTTCATAAATGAATTGAGATGCAACTGTCATGATACCAATTTCTTTAAATTTATTCCTCAGTGACTGCCTATAACTAAGGTTATATATTGCACGAATAGCCCTCTTCTGCAACACAAAGATACTTTGAATATCGGTAGCATTCCCCCACAACAAAATACCATATGACATTACACTATGAAAATAACTAAAATATACTAATCTAGCTGCTTCTACATCGGTTAATTGACGAATTTTATAAACCGCGTATGCTGCAGAGCTGAGTCTATTCGATAATCCATCAATGTGTGGGCCCCACTGCAATTTTGAGTCCAGAGTTATACCCAAAAACTTGGTGGTGTCCACAAGGCCCAATTCCTTTCCATTTATTTGAACACAGGTTTTTACTTGTTTAACGTTGGGTGTAAAAAATCTAATACATTTAGTTTTGTTCTCGTTTAAAAGTAAGTTATTAACATTGAACCAGTTCACGACATTAGAGAAAGCGTCATTCACGTCATCAGTAACAGATTGTTGTCTCTTCAGTTTAAATAAAAGTGAAGTGTCGTCCGCAAATAGCACTATCCCCTGACTATCCTTTATCAAATTAGGCAGGTCATTGATGTAAACTAGAAACAAAAATGGGCCGAGAATCGAGCCCTGCGGAACCCCCATAGTGACCAGAGATCCCACCGATCTATGACCATTAACTTCCACTTTATGGACCCTGTTACCCAAATAGGAGATAAGAAGATCCAAAGAGGTGTTCCTAATTCCATAGTGATACAATTTCCTGACCAATGTTTCATGAAAAACGCAATCAAATGCCTTAGACAAATCACAAAAAACTCCTAATGCATCCAGTTTATCTTCCCAAGCACTAAATACAGTCTCTAATAATTCAACACCAGCATCAGTTGTTGAGCGACCTCTTCTAAAGCCAAATTGTTTCCTGTGTAGAATATTGTTTTCACTAAAGTGAGTCTGTAACTGACTTAGTATAATTTTTTCAAAAATTTTACTGAAAGTAGGTAACACTGAAATAGGTCTATAATTTGTTGGATCAGACGTGCTACCTGACTTAAATAATGGAATGATCTTACTTTGTTTCATTAGGTCAGGAAATACACCACATTCAATGCACTTATTGAAAATTAAAGCCAACGGTGATGCAACTACGTCAATAATTGATTTAGTAATTTGTACAGAATGACCCCAAAGATCGGCGGTTTTCTTAACACCAAGAACATTGAATGCTTTAACAATATCTATATCGGTGATATAACTAAATCTAAACTCAGTATTACAAATTTTAATATTCTCTTTCAACAAAGATTCTGCAATAGTAGGGGATGAATTCAATGATTCTGTTATTGAAACTGGTATGTTCGTAAAAAAATTCTCAAAAGCTGTGGCAACCTCTAAATCTGATTCAATTACTTTGTTATCAATAGAAAGGCTGTAATTATTAACTTTGTTCTTTGCTTTTCCAGTTTCAACATTAATTATTTGCCAGGTCATACGAACCTTATTTGAACTATTATTAATTTTAGATCTCAAGTAACCAACCTTTGCAGCATGACATACCTTTTTAAATAAATTGGAATATTCTTTAACATATTCTCGAAATTCCACACTAGTGTTATAATTCCTTTCTTCATAAAGCTCGTAAAGCCTGGTTCTACTTTTATAAATACCTGCGGTGGTCCATTCACTGAAGGTTGTAGCACCCTTAACTGAGAAATTTTTAGGAGTAAAAGTTGATTGAAATTCTGAGCAATACACATTAAAAAAAGTATTATATAAGTAATTAGGATCATCACTATAATCTAAGTGGGGTAGTTTATTAAGTAGTTTTATTTTAAAATCTTCCATACGGGCCACAGTTTTGGGCACTACAGTAATATTTCGTGTTACCACCTTTTTGTTTTTCATAGTAAAAACACACATCTGTCCACAGTGATCAGAATGTAGTTTATTTATTATTTCTTTTTTGTGCGGCACTATATCAGTGAATATATTATCCAGACACCTGGCAGTGGTGGCAGTGATCCTAGTAGGCTCCAAAAAGATGTTATCAAGATTGTATGATCCAAACAGATTCTTAAATCTTAAACTCAAAGATGTATCTTCTAATATATTCACATTAAAGTCACCGCACACAATTACATTTTTACTGGTTTTACATACTTTTTGCAAGACTTCATTCAGTATTTTTTCAAAATTAATATATGATGAGGATGGAGGTCTGTATACACTCAATACAACAAGTTTCTCTAACTCCACACATGCTTTTTCTATTATCCGTTCAACAGAGAAGCCAGCAATATCAGTACGGTTCTTAAAAGTTAAATTTTTTCTAATCAAAATCAATGATCCGCCATGCACAGCAAGCTCCCTGCAGAAAGAACTACCTAATATATGATTACTGAAGTTGAACATAAGCTGATGACTTTTTAGCCAATGTTCTGTAATACAAAAAATATCAATTTTGTCACAGCTCATGAACAATTCAATTTCTAAATACTTGCTAAACATACCTTGAATATTTTGATGCGCTACAGTGAAAGTGTTTGCTGTATAGTTTTCTGATACCATTCTACATGGTAGGTTTAAGCCAGAGTTGGCCTCTATTGTCCCTAAATCTAGTTTAAAATATTAGATGTTATAGCCAAGTACTTGGCTGTATCTATACAAGTTGTCTGAACAACTGGTTTAATAGCCAAATTCTTGGCTGTTATGTTAATAAAATAATATAGCGACATTGCTAACTGTCGTTTAGAAAATAAGGAAAGATAACACCTATCTTTCGTCAAATACAAATATTGTCTAACATAAGTGTTAGTGTCAATAATATGAAACTTCATATTATAATTTGATATATTATGTAACTGCATATTTAAATTATATCTAAAGTTATTTTCATTCTCCGGCAAACCTTTACTATATGGCAGTGTAAATATAATAGTCTGTTTTAAGTCTAATGCACAAAGTTTGCTATAATAATAAAACAAACTTTGCCTATCCAAGTTTCCTCTATTACCAATTAAAACTATTAAAATTGTATCCTGGCTGAACTTAAAATTAGAAATTTTTGTTAATATTTGACAATAATCTAATCCAGGCATGCAGAAATTAGTTACTAATAAATCACTGCTCATATTTACCAGCAGCTCACCCATACCCTTACCAATCTCATTACTAAATATTACAATTTTTGTTTTTTTTATAGTTTTTGAAATGTTCTGTGTTGTGATGGACTTATTAATATTGTCTGTATGCAACAAAGAGGTGCCACAAACCAGGTCAGACTGAGCCGGTGAGCATTTACTACTACTTGAGTCATTGTCTTTCAGCGATTGACCCTGATTACAATTACATGAATGAGAATCCACCAGCTCATTCATTGCCAGCATGTACTCCCTCATTTGTTTCTCAGAACTATTATATTTATTTGTCACAGACACAAGTTTCTCACTAAGACAGTCTAACTGAGAATTAAGTTTTTGTGTTTCTAGTTTATGGTTCAAGTGACAATTTTTTAATTCTACTGAGTACATATCTAATTTTTCAAGTAATAATAATCTCTCTCTATTTAATTTGACATTCTTAATAAAAAACCTCTGCCTATGTATCAATTTTTGGGTTTTTCTAATATATTTATTGATTTTAACATATTTTTTGAGTTTATTTTTACTATATTTAACATTCCTACTCGACTTATTTATCACAACATTGTTTGAATCAACAGTCATAGAAGGATTTAGGTTACTGACAGTGACCATATTTGGGGCCTTAGCAACCAGCTCATCAAAGAGACTTTGGTTCAGCTCGGCAGTGGTGCTAAGTTGAGTCATTTCTAACTGTGTGATTTTATCATTTGACTCATGTAAATTACGTTCTAAATGCTGTATACGATCAAGAGCAAGTTCATACTCAGCACTGCACCGGTCAAATCCATCCACAATAAGCTGAAGCCTATCCCGGTCTACAATGGCTTCAGTGTATTGTGTATGTATGTGGGCCAATTCTAACTTTATATTTTTATTGCTTTCTATTAAGCCTAGTAATTCCTTCTCACTATCATTCCTTTCCGCCATCAGCTGGTCACACAACTGCTGAGACTCTTTCAATTTGCTTAAAGCCTGTTTGAGCTTGGACTCTTCCTGGCGAGCAGCCAAAGCCCTACGAGTCATCATAGTTGATAGATTGAAATGAAATATGATAAGGATTGAGAAAGAAATTATACTATAGAAATTAAAACGAAAAATATAGTGAAGGTAGACAGAAAGATTAAAATAATTTTTCAAAGCAGTTATGCCACCAAACTAATTAACGTTATGTTTTCCAAATTACAATCACTTTTAATTTTTAAAACGTTTAAATACTTACGTTTACCGTTATAAACATAAACACTCACAATTGTACCTCTGGAATGACAATGATTTACAATTTATTGGCCCGTAACTGTCACAGTATAAACTTTATTATATCGTTTAATAAAAGGAAACTATTTTTCACTATAATTCTAACTTAAACTAGTGTGTGGTCAATATGCTGCATTGTTCACATTCCAATTGAGGGTGGTGACCATCACTTTTGAATTCTGCTCATGCCTACTATCAGACCGAGCACCGAGACTTTGCAGGACCATACATAAAATAATTACAAATTTTAACAAAAAAAAAAACAGACTTCAATCTGGACCAAATTTAAATGGGACCATTCGGGAAGCACCAGCTTTCAAATAAAAAAAGAATCATCAAAATCGGTTCACCCAGTCGCGAGTTGCGAGGCAACAAACAGAAAAAAAAGCAGTCGAATTGAGAACCTCCTCCCTTTTTTGAAGTCGGTTAAAAATACACTTACTTCGTGCCTTCCATCAGGCAGAGTAGAGCCGTTTTGGCAGCTAAAATTTAATTAAAAAGGATAACGGAAAAAAAGTACTTTTCATACGAATCCTATTTTAAAACATTTTATAGATTAAAAGCTACAGCTCCTCCCGTCCGCATGTTGGTTATCGGGACAGAAAGTAGCCTATGTCTTTCTCTATGGTCCAATCTATCTATATACCGAAGTTCAGCCAAATCGGTCAGACTTATTTTCGAATATATAATATTGGTATGGATGTGTGAAGTGTAAAGAAAATGTTATAAGCGAGACGTAAAGATATATATTGACAAAATCTACGTAAACAAAATCGCAAGCAATAAATAGTTTTATATTAAACAGTATAAGACGTAAAAGTCGTATCTTATTGTAATACGATAACACTTTAGGCGTTATTGAAAACAATCGCTCGCACATTTTGGGCGGAAATTTTCCTTAAGTGATCGTAACCTGAACTTCGGAAGCTTATAAGTTTTACGTATTCCCCTCCATCTATTACGCTTTCGTTTTTGTTTTCCCTGCACCCTTACCACTCAACTAGAACATTTTTCATGAAAACAATGTTCGTGACACTTCTATTTATTTATACAATACGGAAATGCATCTAAAATCATCCATTTGAAAGGCTGGCTGGGAGAAATCAGAACTGGCAATATTCAATAGCCGTTTGTATTATTTTTTTAACATCGATTTTTTTTTGTTGTTTGAGAAATAATAATATGTATTGATTTTTTAGAATGTCGAATGATATGGAACGCTTTTCAACATAGTATTTTAAATAGTCTAAACATGTGTATTGTGATACTACCACTTTATATGACTTAAAATACTTTAATAATAATAGTACATTTTTTAAACTTTAGTGATTTTGGTTCTGGAATCTTCCGGATACCTACTTAATATATTTATTTGCTAAATCTAAGCTACTAAACCGATTTTAATGAATCAGATGTCAATAGATTCGTAATTATGGCCCGGGTGACGGTTGCGTAGTCGGGTTTTAGTTTTCTCAACTTTTTCTTATAATACTTAATTTTATTAAGATAACATCAAGTACTGCTAACTTAATTAAACTCAGAAAGCACAAATACAGTTAATCATATGGATAGAGCGTATTCGTATATCGTTTAAATCCTCAAGATTTTACCTACAAATCCGCACAGTATCTATTTGACGCTCTCGATCGATTGCAGCGGCGAGCGGTCCGCATCATCGGCAGTCCCGAAGCCAGCGAGTCCCTTGAACCTCTGCAGCTGCGAAGAGATATCGCCTCTATGGCACTACTCTATCGCCTGTCTCATGGGGAATGTTCTGAAGATCTTTTCCAACTGGTCCCACCTTCTCCTTTCCTCTACAGGACAACACGTGCTGGCCTTCGCAGTCACCCTTTTAGAGTGGAAGACATACGCTCTCGAACGCAATGTTTCGGTTCTTCGTTCTTTTGTCAAGCGATCGAAATATCTACCGCACGTGTTCCCTTCCCATTATGATCCCAGGTCCTTTAAGTGGGGTGTGAAAAAGCATCTCACTAGGCCGCCATGGTGTGGGTCACTATGCTGCTCTGTCCACGTCCACATTGAGTATAGTGACCACCACTTTTGGATTCTACTTATGCTTTCCATCAGGCAGAGTAGAGTCATTTTGATAGCTTGAACATAAAAAAAAACAGTATTCAAGTAAGTTCTTATTCTCATACATATTCCTAACCTTACTCTTTAATAGAATACCTGAAAAAATGTAACTATGTTAGTCGATTTCTTCAGATTCGATATTCCAGTAACTTCCCCAATACTCTAAAATATTATTATAGATAATAATATAATCTCTTCTACTGTACCAACACTAACTAAGATGAACCAATCAAATAACGCTTTGTAATTATGAACAGTAATCAGGTCAAGTGAACGGCCGGGCACTTTATATCGCTCATAAAATATCTATAAAACATTGGATCCATGAGTGATTGCGTAGTGGGATGTGATGAAATTTGTGGACATTTTCTTGTTAAGCTATTATCTCTAACCTGATTATGATGGAAACTTGAGTCTACTACTATTAACTAGATACTCTCAAGCTGAAGTAGTTTTCGTAATGTTTGTGATATTCTATAATAATAATAGTCTCACTTATAGGTATCATAGACAACCATCTAATTCCAAAACCAGGAACATTCTGTGCCTGATAAACATGATTATATATTTCTAAATTTTAAAAGTAGTAAAGCCAGACTTATTTCAACACAAACGGGCCGGCTCGACCGAGGCGGTACTATCCTCGCACATAAGGTCAACGTAAAATGACAGCATTCGTGCTGTCGTGTTTCATTGGTAAGTGCGAGACTGGAGGACCAATGATGTAGAAGCATCACTAGGCCGCTATAGTGTGGGTCGCCATGCTGCATTGTCTGCATTCGCAATGAATATGGTGACCACCACTATTGTTTTTTTTATGAGGTATTGGGCAAAAAAGGTAGTAGAGCCACGCTGATTTCAGCACGAACGGGCCGGCTCGACCGGGGCGGTACTACCCTCGCACAGAAAATCAACGTAAAATGACAGCAGCAGTGCTGTCGTGTTTCGTTGGTGAGTGCGAGACCGGAGGCCCAATTAGTCTAGTCATCAAGTTCCATACTTGTTGACTGGACTAAAAGATGCAGCAGCATTACTAGGCCGCCATAGTGTGGGTCGCCATACTGCACTGTCTGCATTCGCAGTGAGTATGGTGACCACCACTCTTGGATTCTGCTTATGTTTTCCATCAGGCAGAGCAGAGTCATTTTGGCGGGCCAAACATAAAAAAAAAAAAAAAAAACGAGCAGACCTCTCTCCTGATGGTAAGCGATTACCGCCGCCCATGGACACCCGCAACACCAGAGGCATCATAAGTGCGTTGCCGGCGTTTTAGGAAGGAGTACGCTCTTTGTGATTCTGCTTATGCTTTCCATCAGGCGGAGTAGTTTTGGTAGGGCAAACTTAAAAAAAATATTCAAACGAGGATTTCATAATCTTTCATCATCCGAACTTAAGTTATTTTCAAAAAATAGTCAAATTATAAAGTCATGAGAAAAAATTTGGTTTAAAAGGCAAACAAATAAACGAGTCACATGATGGACACCTGTAATCCAAGACTCGCGATTGCGTCATTCACTGTTGCCTTTAAGATAACAGTAAGCCCTTTTCTTGAAAATTTGAAGAGCGTATCGATCCAGAATAACCTTAAGCGAAAATACATAATTTGATAATTTCAAATCGTTTCTTCAAAATTGCCTGCCAACAATCATTTTACTGTTTTATTATAGATGAAAATTGAAGATCGTGATCCGCATTATCGACAAGATAAATTCTCATTTTGGCTTAACTTTCGTTGAGTAAAGCTTCCCTTGACCTTCATTTAAGATTTTAATTTCCACTTCAATCTAATTTATTATTTTATAGGTAATTTTTTGTCTAAAGAATAAAAAAAAAAGTATTATATTCATTACAACTGAATTTAGATTAATCCTATTACAGCTACTGTAGTATATAGGAGTAATAAGAAATTTATAACATGAATATTAATATCTATATATATATAAAAGTAAGGTGACTGACTGACTGACATACCCAGAGATCAACGCACAGCCCAAACCGCTGAAGCTAGAATCCTGAAATTTTGCATGTAGGTTATTTATATAACGTAAGTGAGCACACAAGAAAGGAATTTCTGAAATTCCACCTCTAAGGGGGTAAATCAGGAGATGAAAGTCTGCGTGAGCGAAGCTGTGTGTAAAAGCTAGTATAGTATAAAACTTGTAAATGTATTTATACAAATATATATAACTGCCTCGATTACTGTGCTTGAGGTCTCGGGTTTGAGTTCCGGGTCGGACCAATTAATGTTTGTATGATCTGCAAATATTTGTTTCGAAGTTGGAGTGTTTTCTATGTATAGCGTGGTATGTGAGTATTTAGAAAAAAATAGTGTTTATGAATTTATGTCAGTTGTTCAGTACCCACGGCACAAGCTCTATTTAGTTTGGGGCTAGATGGCGTTGTGTGTCAGATGTCTGAAATATTATTTATTTATTTAAAGAATTACAATTGAAGTGTCTATTTGTAATTTTAATTTAATAGCTCATCACTGACGCGCACACACACACACACTACACGCATATGAAAGTACTTACATCAAATAATCAATTTTATAAGTTTTGTCTGTCCATCGGTCTGTTTGTTTATTTATTTATACATCATGCACATTTGGCGCATTGGCGGACTTAATGCCTCTGGCATTTTCTACCAGTCAACCATTGGGTTATGTAGAGAAAACAATGAAGTAGGTGCATTTTGGTTGATTCCGATGTTCAGTTTGGTTTATTCTGGCTAATCACATTCTTTTTTACGAAGACGTAGACTGTCTTCTTCTCACAGATGCTATTTATTATTTTTATTCAACCTCTCAAGAGGGTAGACGTTGTCCTCCGCGCAGAAAAAAAAGTTGAGTAGTAGACATGAAAATTCTACATACTAGAAATTCAGACCGGAGAATTAGGGAAAAGAAGTAGGTACTTAGAAACACGACATGCTTCGAAAAATATGTCCAAAACACGACTTTAAGAGGCGAGTCTTAATATATAGTTTCCGATGTTCAGATAAAATATTGTTCGACGCCTCCTACTTCCTTTAATGTCGGCCAGGAATATAAAGTAGTGCAAACGCAGCCAATAATATGTACAAGTGCCAAGTATTTAAACATCCTGGATTTTAAACATCATGTTTAAATTTGTTTAAAACATGTATAATGTTTGACATAAAGATGTAGGTTATAAGTTATGTAGAAACCCTAAAAACAGAAGTCTAAAATAATAATTACGATATTCAATTCCAGGCACTTGCAGGCAATAGAGGCTCTATTACCACATTTATGGCATACATGAGGCTAATTAGTTTGCGCTGTTCCAGCTGATTCAAGAATCACAAAACCGTCCTGGGACGTTTATGCCTATCTAGGAGCATTGCTATTTGCTAAAAAATTCGAAAATGTAAGGCATGCGAAAAGTTAATCACAAGTATTTTGAATTTTTGCGTTATTGTCTTCAAAAAGATAACTCATTCATATTGATGAACCAAGATTTGTGAGGCTGTAGCAGTACACTGTCAATTTTTCTCATTGCATGAACAGGCAGAGAAACAGAACTGGACTATTATCTAGTGTATGAATAAATTGAAGTCGGTAAACTCGGAAAAAATAAATAAATAAATATTTCGGACATCTGACACACAACGCCATCTAGTCCCAAGCTAAGCAGAGCTTGTGTTATGGGTAGGTACTAGACAACTGATATAAATACATTTATCTATTTTTTTTGTAAATACATACATATTATACATAGAAAACACCCAAACTCTGAAAAAAATATTTGCAGATCATACAAAGATTTGGCCCGAACCGGGAATCGAACCCGAGACCTCAAGCACAGCAGTAATCGCATACGCAACCACTACGCCACCGAGGCTTTTAATTTTATTGGCTTGGGTTATGACCAGCTACAGTGCAGTAGTCTATGTCTTTTCTCAGGAATCAAAATATCTCCACGTCAGGTTGGAGTATGGGCCTCAGGTATTCTCCCTCACTCGGTGAAACACAGCGCAAGAGCTGTTTCACACTGGTTTTCTATGAGGCCGTGGAATCACTCCGGTCGAGCCGGCCCATGCATGCCGAAGCGTGGCTCTCTCACGTTAAATATAAATTCATGTTGCATATATTTGTTAGGTACTGTTTTTACTTTTAATTTTTGTTATTTTATCACTTCATGAATTGACATACTGTCGCATCCATGTTACAGACATAATGTTTTACAGCAATTATTACAGTATTAAAGGATTTACGAGTTCTTAAAATATTATTCAAAACGGTGTAAAGAGCTTAACAAATCACTGTTGTAACAGTTTATTATCACTTCAAACACTGCCTTTATTGCCAGTTCGTAAGGTTTCATTTCAGGCAACGCTACAAGTAAAACAATTGAATTTTAATCTTCGCATCTTTGCAAGAAGATTGAAAATACTTTGCTGGAATGTTCCAGTCCTACAGCTACAGGATTTTGACCTTTATCTTCTTCACGTTGAGTATAATTTAGGGTGATTACTAACTATATCATACCACACGTATGGTCAGTACATTCGTATGGAGGTCTTCCTGGCTGAATCACCCATTCCAATGAAATACGAATGATATTGATAACAGTGTGAGCGCATAAAGGTCTCGATGTTGAAATTTATTTTAGGAACTACTCAACCATATCATGGCTGGGTCTGTGAAAGGAATGGGTCATGAATTTTGTTGGAACATTGTTTCTACTGACAACTAATTTTATATAGATATTTATAAAGTGATTAAATAAAATGATACAAGAAAAATGAAAAAATAAAACAACATTCGATTAACTTGAAAATTAAAATGATAAAAGAGGATATTGAATGTGTAATTAGTACACACCTTTTTTAACCCCCGACGAAAATAGAGGGGTGTTATAAGTTTGACGTGTCTGTCTGTGGCACCGTAGCTCGCGAACGGATGAAGCGATTTCAATTTAGTTTTTTTTGTACGAAAGGTGAGTTACGTGTGAGTGTTCTTAGACATGTTTCATGAAAATCGGTTGAGTCGTTTAAAAGTTAGGGGGGTGAAAGTAGGGAAGAGTAACCGAATGTCTGCAAAAATATCATCGAGTGGGGTCTCAAATGAAAGCGCAACTTATTATGAACTCAAGTTATTATCTCGGGGTTTTTTTTTTAATTTTGAGAATTTATAGTTATATACAAGTGATTCAAACATGCACAAGGGCTGACGGACAAATTACTACCGTTGCTCAATGGTGATTGATGCTCTTTGACTTCTCCCATACCCCCTGGAATCAGTGGTCAGATGTTAAGACTCCTGTAATCTCACTCATTTGGTAAAAACATATTACTAAGCACCGATTTTCTGTGAGGCAATTATCACTTTGGTCTATTTAAAAAAAAACACGACTGCCACGGATAAATATTCCAATTTTTTTATGTTAGGTATTTAACGTTTATTATTAAGAAGCTACCTGAGAAGTCACCGTTTTAGAGTGGTAGACCTACGCTCTCGAACTACATAATTCGGCTCTTTCTTCCTGTGTCAATCAGTCAAAAACTGAAACTTACTGCCAGCGCTTCACTTTAAGCGGTACGTGGTAAGTTCTTCACGAGGCTGTTTTAGCGTAGGTGTATAGTTATCACCACTCTTGGATTCTTCACATGCTATTCATCAGGTAGAGTCATTTTGGAAGGCTTTATTTAAAGAAAAAACACACTGTTACCTATAAATAATAATATTTATAGGTAATTAAAGAAAAAATATAAATTATGCACATTAAATAGCCTGTATCTAAAACTAGACATTTCAAAACACGTAAATCATTTAAACTAAATTTAAAGCAGTGTAATGTTTGCTTTATTATATTTGTGATTAAAAAGTGTCTATACAGAATAGTACATTTCGAGTTTCGTCTAGCTTTATTCCTTACTTAAATGGTATCAAATTTATACACTCGTTACACAAATATAACCAGGGGTTGAAATAAAGTCCGAAATAGAAAATAATAATAATTTAAAAGATGTGTATAATCGTAAATGTGTAAAATCAAGGCAAAAATATGACAGAGACAACATATTTGTCCATTAAAAAAAAATGGTTGTCTGTAAAGTCTGTTTACGGACGATAGTTTAACGTGACAACGTCATAACGAAACATTGATGAAATGATGAGAGATAGATGCGGCGCAAGCGCAGCCTCAGAGCGAGGTAACGCCGCATGAGTCATGTTTTTTCGTGCGTGCAGCCGGCTCCATCGAATTATAATACGTTGTCACGTCAAAATATTTAAGAAAAGGGTAGACATAGTAATGCCAGGCCTCCGTCACTCCATGTACTTGCGCGCTATAAGTGCCTATCGCCGAGCCGAGCGGTCTCGGTCCGCCGGCGGATCAAATTCAGTGCGGTTTTCGCAAGCGAAGCGCGCGCACGCCGTTCAATTTTAATAGTGCTGTTCGTTCGTACGCGTATTACGATGCCGTGTGGTGCCTTATGTGCTGTAGATGGGTGTAAATCAAGCAATTTTATAAATGATAAAATTTTTAACTGCCACACAAAAGTCAGAACATATTCACAGTTCTCAATAACATAGATAAAAAGTTATGTTAATTTAATTTTATCGAAGAGGCAGCCCTGTGATCTGTGGAATCGCGCGGTGCGAAGCAATCACTGCTGTACGCTTGAGCATTTAGGCGCATTTCAGCATACAGTGGTTGTTGACGCGAGGGAGTAGGCAATTATCGTAATAGGTATTGGAAATTTTCTACTGAGTGAAGTATCTGTTACGTAGTAACTATTCAGTAATCTGTGGTAATGCATAAAAAGAGCTCAATCCTTCCAAAATTTAACATAAAATAATAAAGATTTCCAAAACAAACGTCATTTATTAAAACCAAAGACTATAAACAGACAATAGGCGGTAAAATTGATTCGCACATCAGGCGGTGCTGTGAGACTAATGCCGCTATTACCAGAACAAATCAGCAGCGATGCGATGGCGACGACTCGTATGTTAGTAGTCGAGAGCGAATTAGTAGTAATGGATGTAGCAATCAATGATTTAACTGCAATCGTTTTGATGTGAACGTTAAAGTAACTTGCCTAAATTTGTCTCAAGACACTTTAATTTGAAAGGTGATTCTTACTTAGCGACAAGTGTGACTGAAATGAGTTGTTTAATATACCTGATGCTGTAAACATGATTATTTTTTAACCGACTTCCAAAAGGAGGAGGTTTTCAATTTCATCTGTATTTTATGTACATCGATTACTCCGTCAATTGTGGACCGATTTTGAAATTTCTTTTTGTATTCGAAACTCGTATTCGAAAGGGTATGCTCCCCATGTGGTCCCATGGCCACCATATCAGGATGTGATGATAGGATCCTAAGGAAATCGAAGGAAACCCTCAAATTTACGTGAGCGCCTGCAATGAAGTTGTCGACGAGCAATTGTCTGCATGCCTTCATATTCTGTAGACGTCACTAAATTTTAAATGAAATGATGATGAGAGACTTGAGAAAGACTAAAAAGCGAAAAAAAAAATATACAAGACGACTTTTTGGCTTTCTATTCTTTAATTATTTTTTATTTGTTTAGGAAAAATCTAGTTTCAAAGAGAAGTATACATTCTTTAATTTGAAATTAACAATTAAAATTTGATATGTAACATATATGTTTGGTTATGTTAACGTATGGTTGTGTACAGTGCGGGCGAACAACAAGTACGGCGAAAGAACTACTACCTACATAATCCCTCGCCTCATAAACAAGCTACCGCCGGATTTAGTTAATAAAATTACTCAGAGTAACATTAAAATTAAATTAAAGGTATTTTTCTTGGACAGCAGTTCTAATCTTTTTAGATATAATTGATCCTATTTGGGAGGCATGTATCTGGCTCTCGTGTTGATATAATACGCTTAATGATTGTGTAAAAACATTGTAATTATATTTATACGATACTGAATAACTGTGTAACACAACACAAACCCTAGAGGTTTATCGTGTTATGTATCTTATTTAAGTCCTGTATTATTGTTTATATGATAAATAAAAGAAAAAAAAAAAAATACACCGGTCATGTCTCTAGATGACCCAATCGCGGTTAGGCAATCGTACTGTAGGGCGCCCTGCGGTATAATGGACCGACGATTTGAAGAAAGTGGCTGGCAGGAGAGGGATATGGACTGCCGTAGACCGCCATAGTCGGCGCTCCTTGAGAAAGACCTTCGTTCAGTAGTGGACGGCGAAAGGTTTATTGTAAATATGGAATTACGAGAAATCATTACCAAGTAAATATTGCCAATAATATTATGGTGTGTTAACCAGTGGTTAACACACCATAAAACTGAAACTTAATATGTAGTTTCATTAAAACCAGACGTTTTTTTTTTATGGAATAGGTGGACAAACGAGCAGACGTATCGCCTGATGGTAAGCGATTATCGCCGCACATGGACACCTGCAACTCCAGGCGTCACAAGTGCGTTGCCGGCCTTTGGGGGGATGGGGGGGAGATAGGGGGAGGGGGGTTGAGGTATGGGTCTCCGGTATCCTCACTCACTCGGTGAAACACAGCGCAAGCACTATTTCACACCGGTTTTCTGTGAGGCCGTGGTATCACTCCGGTCGAGCCGGCCCATTCATGCCAAAGCGTGGCTCTCCCACGGTAATTGGAATAGTCCAGTAATAGCAGTTTGTTCAACAAGACCAAGTTTCTCGCAGAAACTCAAAGTCACGTATCTATTCATTCCGCAGCCGGAAAACTCTGAAAAGAACTAAATTAATTAGTTATTTTATTCCATTGGATCTACTGCTAATAGTTTTAGTAACTAAATGAATTAAAAAAAAGTAGATCTAATATTGTCACCACTATTCGTCTATTTATAAAGGTTATCGCAGCAAAGAGTAGCATATGCACTTTCTCAAGAATCAAAGTATCTCGATGCCAAATTTCATTGAAATCGGTGCAGTGGTTTGGCCGTGAAAGCAAGACAGACAGAGATACTTTTAAATTTATAATATAACTATTTATCCATACACTTTATAACGTTAAAGGGCTTTAGGAGCTTTGAGGTTTCTCGGTAAAGCCTTAATGTTGAGATAAAGTGAGATAAATTAGACTCGATTAGGAGAATTCACAGTTTTAATTATTACACCAAGACAAGGTTTACGATACATAGTAATATCGCAGAAGAAGACATGAGATAAGTCAGGGTGAGGTTCTGGAAGTATTCCACGAGCGGTGTCCCTCCACGGTAGAAGAAACACTTAACTGGCTGGGAGCGGCGAACGGAAAAGGGTGGGCTTCAGCGTGTCCGCGCTTATGGTGCTGCGCCGAGCGCTGGGGTGTCGCGGTGGGGACCGAGCAGTAATCCAGCGGTGGGAAGCGGCTATGTCACGTTGACAACGTATTCACAATATCTCCTATAATTAACAGCATTTAGCAGTTTACTGCTGAACATAGGACTCTTGTTATAGAGGAGGTTTTGGTCTGGTATACAACGCTATCCCGATGGATTAATATAAGGGTTTTTATTACATTTTCCTTTTCCTTGCATTGTTGTTTATTCTGCATAGTTTGCCTTCTTAGTCGGCTATTACGACTCCCATAGAATAAAAAGGAGTAATGACACTTTGTGTGGCGACTTTCGTATACAGCGCATTAAGAAAACATATGACAGCGCCATCTACCGAAGATACACTGAACTACGGAGTAACATACAATACGAAAAAAACTACCAATCCTGCATCGCGTAATAGAACTTCTCGCGCCGTTTAGCATATATACAACATCCTAACATCAACTGTTGGACAGTGGCGCACCAGGTGTGATCACCTCGCCTGGTGGAGGATCCTCCCTTTGTGTTGGAGGGACATGACACCTACACTCCGCATTCTTAATTCTTCACCATTCGGATACTAGCATCTTCTAAATGTACATTTAACACATTGCTAGTTAATGTTTTATTTCCTTCCGCTTTTTTTTCAAATTATTTGCTTTTCCAATAGCCTGAGCACCACTACTCATTCTAAAAATTGCTTTTAATTATAGTTTAAGAAAAATCGTGTACTTTTATCGAAAGTTAATCACTCAAAAAGAATGATTCATTTTTTATGTCAAAACTCGTGACTATATCATTAAGCATGTTGAAATATTTTACCTAAGTAATACTTAGAAATACCAACTTTTAATAGTTTTTTTTCCCTAACAATCTTTGACAGACTTACATACTATTGAGACATACTTTTATCTTTGTTTTTTACTTTAGTTAACTTAAGAAGTTCTGAAATAAAACAAAACAATTTGATTTTGAATCTTTAAGTTTCTGATATAAAAACACTGACGAAATAATTATTAAATTAAGAAATGAAATTTATTTGCATAGAACATAGGTTAGTACCAGGTGTAACAGTGGTGGTTTTTGATCATACCATATTCTGCTTGCCAAGATTTTTACATTTAAGTTTGAAGTAGAGAGCAGTAACAGGTTACTACTTAAAGTTTTATTTTTACTGAACAGTATTCTGAATAATTTTATGACGCTTAGTATGTATGTCATCTTCTGCCGCATTTACCATGGGGAGTGCTCCGAGGAATTGTTCGGACTGATTCCTGCCGCCCCTTTCCGTCATCGTCCTTCGCGACAGAAGTTACATCCCCATCATCTAGATGGTTGGCAGTCCACAACTGTGCGCTTTTCCAGGAACTTTCTGCCTCGCACAACAAAACGGAGGAATGTACTGTGGCCTGCGGTATTCCCGGAACAATACGACCTTCAAATCTTCAAGAAAAGAGCGTACTCCTTCTTAAAAGGCCGGCAACGTACTTGTGACGCCTCTGGTGTTGCAGGTGTCAATGGGCGGCGGTAATCGCTTACCATCAGGCGATACGTCTGCCCGTTTGCCCCCTATGGCATAAAAAAATATATATGTCAACCACACTTACGTATGTTAGGCCTGTCTGTTGAGAATCTACATTTACATCCAGAAGCAGTAATAATTTTTAAAAGTTACATTCAAGTTACTTGTATCTTCGTAGACAAAATTTTGATCTTCAAATACCTTATTAATCCGATGAAACAGTACTAGATAATCTAGTCACAAAATAATTCATATAAATCTATCCATTGCACGTGCTCCTTTTAACCTTTTATAAACTAACATAAACACTAGAAAATGTCAACATGAAACTGTTTATGCTCTTTAGACAACCTGTGCAGACCGCTTATATATTCATTAGCTCATTACGACTAAAACACGAGTAATAGTTCTGGCGTAATTACTCTGAGTAAAAAATAAATAAATCATTTAGCATAACATTTGCTTGCGGCTTTACTAGAGTTAGAAAGACTTTAGCAAATTGAGTAATGTATGGTAACCAACCCCCTGGTAAACATGCTTATTTGTACAACTTATATGTGCAGTATGACAATAACCGCGGGCAACGAAGCCGGGCGAAGCTAGACTAAACTTATATCATCAGCTACCTATTAGTTAAAGTCCCGTCAAATTTTTCCCGTCAAATTAGCCGGAACAAACAGATAGACTACAGATAGACAGTCAAAAATTGTAAAAAATGTTATTTTGGTATATGTATCGTGTATAACTTATTGCATTTATAGTCAAAAGCGTTTTTTTGCAATACTACAAACAGATACTCCAATTTTATTTATTTGTATAGAAGATGTATAGATGTCAAAATATACACATACGTGTATTATCGATAATCTCGTGATAAACTACACCCATACACAAAACAAATGATGTTTTGCTAGTTACACTCTTGAATTCTGCTTATGGTTTTCATCACGCGGAGTAGAGTAATTTTTGACAGGGTCAAACATAAAAAAAAATACGTGTGGCACTTGAGGCTTAGCAGTCAGGTTCGTTAACCACTAGTATTAGGCCAGTAGTATTGTTTAAATTGAACAGTTATAGCCGGGAAACAATAAATATTTTATTGAACTAGCTCTTATTACATAGATTCCTTCGCACACATATATAAATTACAACAAAGTTTACATCATATTGTGAGTAAGGTCATATAATACGAAGGAAGCAAAATAAAAGTGTATCCCTTTTGTAAGACGATATTAGGATCCTCGCACATAGCCGACATGCGTGCGGAATTTCTATTAGGTACCTAACAGAGCATTTTGCTTTATGTTCAGTACGTGGCAACATAGGGATGAATACTTGAGCGAGCTTTGAACAAAGCTAACGGACAATAAAGAAACAATTTTAGTTAAAAGGTTACTGAATCTTGTAGGATAAAGAACGTCTTACAGACGGGCAGGGGACGTCTCACAAGAATCAAATTTTTACATAAGTGTTGTGTGCAAATTTGCTTATTCTTGTGACGAAAGTACTTGTACATTTATGTTAGTACAACTTTAACATGTTTAATAACGATGAAACATTACTGAATATGGAGAAGTGCTATGATTTACCTAAAAAACCTTACCATGCGAAGAAATATATGGTAAAATTTCTGTTAATATTTGCTATCAAAACGAAATTTGAATTTACTTGCATTTTACCATGCGAGAAAGGTATGGTAAAATTTCTGTAAAATTTTATTTATCATCAAAACAAAATTTGCATGAACAAGCATACAGTATGTGCTCATTGGGTCTATAGTCGTGGGCATTTATTTTACTTAATTATTACTTAGGAGCATTTTAACTCCTATCTATATTTAAGTTTAAAATCTCTCATGTTTTGTTTTAATTGTCATTAGTTGTAAGATTTCTTATTCCTAGTATTACTCCTGATTCATTTCGTTGCGACTTCCGAGACATTGACTTGGGGCTTCCCAAGTATCATAATTCGGTGTGTTTGTGGGTTTAGCAGTGACCCATGAATTCTTTAGTCATTTATCATGGTATTGAGGAGATACAGAAGTAGGAGATTCTCGATGTATTAAAAAACACAGGTTGTTTTCTATGAATATTCCGATGTTTGTATATACTCTGAATTAAACATTACTCATTTTAAGTTAGTAACTACAATCATCTGTATGTTTCCATTCCAGGCTCTCACCCTAGATCACGGTGAGCCGTGGACAACGCAATATGAGATGAAAGGGATTGTATCACCGTACGCGATAAAAATAACACAAATAGCAATTCAACAACTGTTTATCTGCTGAAACATATTAAATGCCAACATTCTTGGGTAAAAAACAATAAATAATATACCAGTTTTTATGATTTGCGGGTAAAATGAGCAGAAGGCTCACATAATAGTAATGAATACCGTGGCACATGAACGACTGTAATTCTGGAACGACATTCCAATGGCCCACTCACGAAGGCTGAAGCAGTGCTGCTGGACCATCACAACATACAGAATTAAGGTGGGAGATAGTCGAGCAGCTTTTCACTCATTCTTTGAAATGCAAGCGCATTGCACGCATTTACATTGCAGCATATCACTGTCGCGCTTTTATAACTCTGTAGCTTCGCTCAAGCTGATCCATTGGTACCGAAACATGTCTCTCTCGCGGTTTAATAATGCTTTATATAATGCATCATTTTAAATTACAGATTTTTTTTATTCTTAATTTTATGCATTAAATTTCTAAAATTCGAAAATTTATAATAATAATATATAACGAAACGGATTAAACTGACAACCATACAAGTATAGGAAAGTCATCACATCCTATCATCATTACATCCCTTATCATATCATAAAAATAATTCATTGATTTTCTATTAACCTTATTATTTACTAGTTAACATAAAATGAAAATGAAAGTTTTAACAAAAACACACACACACACACAAACACACACACACTCACACATACACACACACGCGCGCGCGCTCATTCATGCACGCACAGGAGTTATTCATATCACTCAGAAGTATTATGTTGTCATTGTTGTTAATGCTAAATACAGTGAACGAATTTACTGCGTATATTTGAACCCCTTTGTAACAAGAATATAATTTAAGGAACTGTATAATTTATACTTGGAAAGATACTGGCTCCCAACATACAGCTCGCGCTAGTTTGGGAATCAGGGCTTATATCTAAATTGTGTAATGTAATTTGCTGTAATAAAAAATATTTATTATTATTATTATTATTCTCTGGCATCTAGCAATAACATTGTACACCACTACACTCAGACAAAGGGTAAAAGTATATTTCATAGCACCGATATTACATAAAGCCTTCCTTGGTCACATCTTAGTGTGAGCTGTAGTATCTAAGGCGCTGCGCAAACGTGTTGCCCGTTGCTACTACTGGCCACTAGTAACCGTAGTTGCTTTGCCGGTGGCGGCAACCGTAAACAGTCACCGGTTACTATTACTGGCCACAATTCGTAGCTTGTTTTCCGTCAGTCTCACGATGTTGTAAGGAAATTTGTTAATGTTGCTTGTGTCTTCAACAGGTTTCCAGTTACCGACACCGAACACAGTAAGTGGAAGCAACTAGACACAAAAATGTTCAAGTTTGCGCTCTCCCTAAAACAATAGTAAGCCAACTATTGGCCACACACTACACACTAGTTAAAATCGTTTCGTGAAAAACGCGGGTCGTCATGCTGATTGATTAAATTTATTTCGATCGATTATTATTCGATTATATCGATTTATTTTATTTTATAGTGCAAAAATACTATATCCTCGTTTATTATCCATAATGTATAATTTATTTAACAATCTAGTGTCAATTATATCATATGACTTAATACTTCCACTATAATCAGCTAATAATATTCTATCGACTCCATTGAATTTCGGTCACTAATAATTCAGCGTAGGTGATCAGTAACGTAGGGTTACAATTTATTTTCAAATATAATTAATTTCATCTTTATTATGCTTGCCAGATTAAAATGGATTTAACAGACCAATGTGCCTGTCTACGAACAAAAGCTGATGGAATTCATCACTTTCCAATTAACCTGGGTCCACCGATCCGTTTGTTTGAAATAGATTATTCTCGGTCCAACGAGCAAAGCCGAAAAACTCCAATTTCATTGATTACTGTCTATACCATATTGTTCAAGTGTTTGCCAATACAGTAGATTGAAATTAAAACCATTTTGCTTATTCAAAATTTATATTTTGTGACGTAAATTGTAATATAATATACTTGCTTTTGCTGTTTATGTGTTACTAGTTTTTGCTCGCGTGTATGTGGGTTATCGCGGTAAATAGTAGCATATGTGTTTTTCTAATGTATTAGCTATATTACTGTAAAGTTTCATCAAAATCCGTTCAGTAGTTTTTGCGTGAAAAAGTAACAAACAGCCATCCATCCATCCATACTTACCAATTTTGACTGCACGTTTGGCCTAGTGGTTTAACGACCACCACGCCGTTTCCTACTTCGCCAAGTGTCGTGGGTTCAAATCCCACGTAGGACAACACTTTGTGTGATCCACAAATTGTTGTTCTGAGTCTGGGTGTTCTTTGTGTCCGTTTCATGTATGTTTGTAAAGTCCCCCGCGACACAGGATTTATTCCTAGTGCGGGAGTTGTCTTTTTAAAAAGAAACTTTCACGTTTATAATATAGAATAGAACAGAATAGAATAGAATAGAATAGAATAGAATAGAATAGAATAGAATAGAACAGAATAGAATAGAATAGAATAGAATAGAATAGAATAGAATAGAATAGAATAGAATAGAATAGAATAGAATAGAATAGAATAGAATAGAATAGAATAGAATAGAATAGAATAGAATAGAATAGAATAGAATAGAATAGAATAGAATAGAATAGAATAGAATAGAATAGAATAGAATAGAATAGAATAGAATAGAATAGAATAGAATAGAATAGAATAGAATAGAATAGAATAGAATAGAATAGAATAGAATAGAATAGAATAGAATAGAATAGAATAGAATAGAATAGAATAGAATAGAATAGAATAGAATAGAATAGAATAGAATAGAATAGAATAGAATAGAATAGAATAGAATAGAATAGAATAGAATAGAATAGAATAGAATAGAATAGAATAGAATAGAATAGAATAGAATAGAATAGAATAGAATAGAATAGAATAGAATAGAATAGAATAGAATAGAATAGAATAGAATAGAATAGAATAGAATAGAATAGAATAGAATAGAATAGAATAGAATAGAATAGAATAGAATAGAATAGAATAGAATAGAATAGAATAGAATAGAATAGAATAGAATAGAATAGAATAGAATAGAATAGAATAGAATAGAATAGAATAGAATAGAATAGAATAGAATAGAATAGAATAGAATAGAATAGAATAGAATAGAATAGAATAGAATAGAATAGAATAGAATAGAATAGAATAGAATAGAATAGAATAGAATAGAATAGAATAGAATAGAATAGAATAGAATAGAATAGAATAGAATAGAATAGAATAGAATAGAATAGAATAGAATAGAATAGAATAGAATAGAATAGAATAGAATAGAATAGAATAGAATAGAATAGAATAGAATAGAATAGAATAGAATAGAATAGAATAGAATAGAATAGAATAGAATAGAATAGAATAGAATAGAATAGAATAGTATAGAATAGAATAGAATAGAATAGAATAGAATAGAATAGAATATACTTTATTGTACACCAATTATAAATTGTTACACTTCAATTCAGGAAGATGTGTACAATGGGCGGCCTTATTGCCAAAAGCAATCTCTTCCAGGCAACCTTTGGATGGATATATTGTCCGGAGAAAGAAATAAACGACATAAAGGGTAGTGTAGGTGTTTTAAAGGTATGATGGTGTTAAATCAAAAAAATTATACATAAACATACATATATATAGACATACATGTCATACATGCATACATATATACATAATATATATACATATTTCTTGTGTGCGTGTGTATGTGACTGAACTCCTCCTAAACGACTGGACCAATTTTGATGAAATTTTTTGTGTGTGTTCAAGGGGATCTGGGAATGGTTTAGATTCACAAAAAAGACTGGACCGATTTTGATGAAATTTTTTGTGTGTGTTCAAGGGGATCTGGGAATGGTTTAGATTCACAAAAACGTAAACGATGTTACGTGGGTCATAAATATGGCGGTACGAAGTTCGCCGGATCAGCTAGTAATATATACAATATTAGTAGGATGTAGTAAAGAGTAGGCTTTGTCCTTTCTCAATAATCAAAGTATCTCCATACAAATGTCATTGAAATCGGTGCAGCGGTTTATCTGAGAAAGCGTAAAAAATAGACAGACAGACACACAGAGCTACTTTCAAATTTATTTTTTAGTATTAGTATGTTTTTTTAATGTAGTAGGCGGGCAAACGAGCAGACGTATCGCCTGATGGTAAGCGATTACCGCCGCTCATGGACACCTGCTACACCAGAGGCGTTACAAGTGGGTTGCCGGGCTTTGGGGGATGGGGGGGATGGAGGCGGGAAATGGGGGAGATAGGAGAAGTTGTGCGCCTCCGGTATCCTTACTCACTCGGTGAAACACTCCGTATCCGAATGGGCCGGCTCGACCGGAGTGGTATCACTCCGGTCGAGCCGGCCCATTCATGCCGAAGCGTAAAATGTCTGTATGGATATGGACTAGTGGGATAGGATAGGATTGTACACGTCATGAATTTCAAATTTTAAAATATCTAATAGCTTTAAACAAAAAAATCTTACATAGGTATATTAAAATCTGAATCTCGCAAACGACTCCAAAGATTTTTATGAAATTTAGTACCAATGCAGGGGGTTCGAGGGTGATAAGTCGATCTAGCTAGGATTAATTTTTAGAAAATTTACCAAAGAAAAAGTTGGAATACCTGTTTTTTGATTAAAATCAGGTATATGATTACTGGAAGTTTGTTTGTACTAACTGAACGATGCCTATTTGCTTTTTATTAGTTTTGAAACAAATGATCTGACAAGATTATAAAACTTTATGTTTGAAGTAGTTGAAAAATAGTTGAGTCTGAATACGAATTAAGGAGTTGATCCTAGGGAGTTAGATACCCTATAAAATAAAGACCTTAACAAACTATTTGAACAGGTCGTCATAATGTGAAAGAACTTATCTAACTCTTCATAGTGTTTCAGCTGATGTTTTGTCCAATACATCCTTTAAGTTCAAATAATTTCGTCGTATGTCAAATCGATATATATAAAAGCGAAATACCACTCACTTATTAATCACGAAATCTCAGAAACTATAACACCTATAAACTTGAAATTTGGCAGGTAGGTTCCTTATAGGGTGTAGACATCCGCTAAGAATGGATTTTACGAAACTCCAACCCTAAGGGGGTAAAACGGGGGTTGGAAGTTTGTATGAAAGTCCTATGTTTTTGAAGTAAGAGACTTGAAATTTAAAATGTATGCTCTATAGACGATGTGGAGGTGTACTAATAATGTATCTTTAGAAATCAACCCCCTTTTGGGTTTAAAACGGGGGATGGTAGTTTGAACGCAAACGAGGTTGCTTGGGTCAGCTAGTATGTTATATGGTTTACATTAAAAGTAAAAGAGAAGACTATTTACTATCTACACTAATATATAAAGAGGTAAATTTTGTGCGTTTGTTAGTTTGTGAGTTTATGACGTTGTAGTGGGTAATCTCTGGATCTACTGAACCAATTTTGAAAATTATTTTACGAATAGAAGGCTACGTTATTTGTGAGTGACATAGGATATGTGATAACCCGAAAAGTGGAAAGATTTTTTCATGGTAGCCAGATTTGCAAAGTAAGTCGGAGAAAAAAATGTTTACCGCCCAACGAAGTGGGCACGGGTCAGCTAGTTATAAATACATAAATAACTAGCTGACCCGTGCCCACTTCGTTGGGCGGCAAACATTTTTTTTCTCCGAGATACTTTGCAAATTCAGCTATCACGAAAAAGTCTTTCCACTTTTCGAGTAATTATATAGCCTATGTCACTCCCAAATAACGTAGCCTTCCATTGGTAAAATAATTTTCAAAATCGGTTCAGTAGATCCCGAGATTACCCCTTACAATTTAACAAATATACAAACACACAAACTTTACTTCTTTATAATATTATAGTATAGATAAGCAAGAAGTATAAATTTTAAAAAACTGCGAAGAAAAACTTTAGTTTACTATTATACTAAAGCTGCTGTTTAGACCTGTGCAATAATATAATTATATACTTTTAGAAGTGAAAGAGGATATATCATGAAATTGAATAATCAGTGCACTGACGAGTGATAGAGGAGAATCATGGAAAAAAACTCACTGCACCTATCCCAAATAAAGTTGAGAAAAAGTAATCGTCTGATTATATCCAAATTTTGATGAACTAAATTAAATGAAAAATGAACTAAATTAAAGTATCAAAAAATATTAAATATCATCATCTGATATTTAATTTTGTTTGATAAAATAAATTTACTTCTTTTCTATTTTCAGGATTCCAGACTTTTGATTATAAACTTGACTTGTCCTAGTTATAAATACTTTACTAAAATTTCTCGAAAACGTGACATTTTCCCACATGCTAAAAATACTTCCGAATTCCGCCACAGAATCCCTTCATCTAATCTTTCTGTCTTGCGTAATATCGACGTTTGTCCCCAATATCGGTATTGACTGACGGCAGTAATAATTTTACGATCTCCTGAGATTTGCTCCGTTTTATGTATACGTGAGTAGACTAGTTACGATTCCAGGTTATCTTTCCTCATCTCTTTTATTGTTGACGAATTGACGTAATGCACTTCGACTATCGAGTTACTCTATTTGATATGTTTAATATTGCATTTTGATTTCTGATGAATATTTACGACACAATGATCTTAAGAGGATCAATCACAATATTTCCGAAGTATATTATCAAGATGCCAGAATAAAATAATAGAAAATGTGATGAATTATCACACAATAATGTTGCCGTTTTAGTGTAGAATTATTTAAATAGTAGTATTTAGTGAAAAGGTTATTTCAAGTTAGCTGTTTTTAACACACAAAACACAGTAAAGTGTTATACAGTACATTATGAAAGACGTCATTAGAAGTATTATTTTACAGGAAAAGTAATGGCATTGGAATTCATGGTGGTCATGTCTTGTAGTTTTTTGACAAACAACCAAAAAACACCTACCATTTTTGTCACTTCATCGCACAAATAGTGTTAACAAGCCATTATACACGTGGGGTATAAATTTAGTTGCACATAGCATGCACAATGAATAAGTTAACCTTTCTAACAACTACATCACTACCGTGAGTTAGGGTTAACTAAATTTCACGGCCGAGTGGCCAACTCTATTCTGTAAAGCCTTTGCTATACAGATATCAGAAGGATTTTGTTTAGCTTGTGAAGATAGATTTATACTGAGTAGAATATTAGTATGTTATTAATTATGAAAATATTTGACATAAATGTTCACTTATAAAGGAATAATAATCACAAATTGTAACAAAAAACCGACTTCAATCTAGACCAAATTTAAATGGGACCACACGAGAAGCACCAGCTTTCAAATAAAAAATCATCAAAATCGGTTCACCCAGTCGTAAGTTATGAGGTAATGAACATAAAAAAACAGTCGAATTGGGCACCTCCTCCTTTTTTGAAGTCGGTTAAAAATATGCACCTTATAAGTATAATGCCAGATTTTTTATGGCATAGGAAGGCAAACAAATAGATGAGTCAGCCGATAGTTAGTTACTTACTACACGTTGCAACAGAACAGTCATAAATGCTTTACAGTCCTCTGAATTCTCCTCTCAGAGTTGCGGAGTAGAGAGCTATATGGGGTGTTTTTGTATTCGTGTAAGAGGTTTGACCTTCGGGGACCTCACTCAACAAAGCAACGAAAGAATGGTTTAGTACCGGTTTCCTGCGTAGTCGTGGTATCACACCTGACAAATCGAAGCAAATCTCCTACATAATGTATTTTAGATGCTCACTTTGGAAAATGCCATTGATCTTGTTCTTGTATCCTTAAACATTTCCTTTACAGTTTACGTTATCTATTTTCCAACTTGTGATGTCTGTAATAACGCACTAGTTGACAGTGGATCTAGAAAGTCACTATCCATAAAACAAAATACTTCATATAAAATAAGAAAATGAATATTAATATACTTATGATCACACTGCATCACCGATGTAGGTAAAAGGTTTCCTTAATAAAATATAATTTATTAAAAAATTAGTCTTTTCTGTATAACTTATCTTAACTTTTGGTCTCTATCAGTGGTACGTTATCCTAACTCTGCGGTAACGGCCGCAGAAACTGAGTCAAAGTTAGTTAGTTACCGTTTTAGTCGGTTGTATTTAATTTTACTGGTGAAATTTCAATGGAAATTGTATATTACTCGCACTTTCCCTCAATTTGATGTAGGCGAAACTTTATTCTTGCAAGTTTGATTTTATTGAAACTCTTAAGTGTCGGGGTCGGTATTTCATTCTTTCATTTTATTATGTCCAGAATAGTATTATTTCCTGTCGTTATTCCTTGTGTGGCAGATTCTTTTTTTTATGACATAAGTAATGGCCTTTTGTTTTTCTGTGTTATAAATTTGAATTGTTCATAAATAAATGAATTAAGTGATAAGGAAGAATCTTCTTTAGTTTTTTACAAGCTTTTGATTAACTTGCAATGTATGTATGTATGCTTGTATGTTCGGGTGGAATCTTGGAACTCAATTTGGAAGCAGATATCTTCAACTGATTTTGCTGAAATTTTGCAAGCATATGTATACACCGTGACAATACAATATTATAATGAAATGGAGCTGATCTGATGCTGGAAGGTGGCCATAGGAACTCTGTAAAGAAACGTCGCAAAATCATCGAGTTTGGACTCGTTTGATTCGTCTCGAGGCATTCCAGTAAAAGCTTGTTTTTAAAAAGCTTTTTTTTTTTTTTTTTTTTCTGGGTTCGTCCTTATTTGTTTACAACGCGCACAAATACATTTTATTAAGTTCAGTTATCAAATAAATATTTATATTTATTTTATATTGTATGTTTAAAGTGAGCTTTGCTCTCGTCGACAAAGGAGTTTTTTCAAGAAATGTTTTATGCGTGTCAAAGTAATTTATAAAAAAATGTTGCTTAATTTACTTATTAGGTTGGAATTATTATATTTTCAAAACATAATCACCTTTTTGTTTAGACATCAATATTATCTTACAGGGATATAAGGCATTAAAAATGAGAAAATATTAAAGCATACAAATTTATTCATCTACTCTCTTATTCCATGAATGGTATCACCAAGAATTTTGTAAGACAAACTGCGCTCGTAAAGTACCACAGATAAAAACCAACAATCCTTGGCAGTAAGATACTAATTGCAGGATATTGCCAACTCTCAACAAACAAGGGAGAACTAATAATTAATAGACCACACGCCATTTCAGGTACTTCTCAGAATGTTCTAGATACTGTTAATGTAGGTTTAGGAGTGGATCATTAACTTCACTCTATGGGAGGTAAATTAGAAGACGGATAAATTAGGTAGTTAGTGAATATTGACGTCCATGGATCAGTTTTGGGTTATTAACTATAATTATGTCTAATTTATTTTACTAACCTAACTACTATAAATATTCAGAGAGTTTTTTTTATAGTACAGGGGGCATACGAGCAGACGTATAACCTGATGGTAAGCGATTACCGCCGCCCATGGACACCCGCAACACCAGAGACGTCCCAAGTGCGTTGCCGGCCTTTGGGGGATGGGGAAGGGGATGGGGGAGGGGTATGGAGTTCCGAAAAAATAAAATTAGCAAATTAAATAAAACTTTGATTATTGGACAAGCATTCCCATGAAAGCTAAGGAGGAAACATAATTATTAACATTACTATGACTGTACAATTAGACTACAAGACTACTCGTAGAGTCTTTATGAAAAGAACAAGTACAAAGTCTTTCAAACCATTAGTTGTCGATGCATGTTGATTACATTTAATAAAAAAGAAAAAATAACATGTCAAATGATTTTTATAAACAATAAAACTCAAAACGCAATATTCTAAAACATTAGCCACCCAAATTTAATAGTTACTGACCATCTGCAATAGGGAACAAAGTTACGCCTCTATAAAGTTTCACCACTAGACCGGTAAATTTAGTTCGCAGCTAAAAGCAAGGCGATTGCTGCTAGTTATGACTGTTAGATTGAGTTTTGGGCTTGACGCCTATTCGGCTCTACACAGGTACTATAAAGTTGAAACTTGTTCTGAAGAGGCTGCTCATTTTTATTGCACGCGCTTTCAGAAGGTAAGTGGAATGTTGAGCAGACGTTTTCCCATGCTGGATAGCGTAAAAATACACACGGGAAGATCGAGATCGGCCATTCACTTTATATACATGTATATAAACCTTTAAAATTTCGCGTTCCATGATATAATAATTATTATTTTTACGGGAATTAACGCGATCACTATTTCAAGGTACTACATACCTTATTCAAGAGTTGTACGTGAAGCGATTGAGATTAAAAAGCATAAAACTTTCAATCGGGAAGATGGTTTTAAATTATCTACAGCGTGGAATCCAGTGTTAAAAAACATACCACCTCGCTTTTTTGCGCAGTCGGATAAACACCAGAATAGGAACACATCGGTTTGCTTACAGAATAGGGACCCTGTTAGTGTGGTATGTGACGGTTCATGGCGAAACAATTTTATCAGTAATATCGAAAATGTGCGAGTGGATGAAGAACCTTCGACTTCACGGATTCGACGACGGAGGGCGTGCGCCGCTGAGCCAGTCAGCCTGTGACCACGGCCAGTGCAACCTGGTCGAAACGTCAGGCAAAACAGAGGTATGTAGTACCTTGAAATAGTGATCGCGTTAATTCCCGTAAAAATAATTATTATTATATGTATATAAACCAACGTGAATTTCCTTCGATTTATTAATTGAAACAGTGCAAATTCTAAAGATTTTACTGATTTTCCATGTTATGTGAAATTACTTACTTTGTTTTGTTTTGTTCGGGTTGCTCACGTGAGTCTCACATCATAATAGTCAAAATATAATTACAACGATTCTCTTTAAAATGAAAATCAGAACTCGGAGAATATTTTTTTGTAAACAACTACAACATGAGAACTCGACAGGGTGACAATATTCACACATGAACATGACCTCCTCGATGGAATCTTTACTACGGTTGGAGAGCATAATGTTCCACGCAATTAAGCCAAGAGGGGGTCGACCTCGGACTAAACGATAATAAGTCGGAAACTTCTATAAATCTGTATTTTTTCATGGTAAATATTATCTAAAAAGAGTCATAAGATCTCGTGTCCATGTCTTATGATATTCAAGGTGTAACAATGTATATTACCTTCTGTAATTATATTGGCAAGTGAATTATTTAGTGTCATTTTAATAATTATTATATTTCAAGAAGATCAAAAACTTTTTTCATAATGGAAGAAAATATGTTGTATTTTCTGTGTCATCAATATTGGTGTGAAGAGGTGACAGCAATTTACCTAACTATATGATGCAGGAACATTCTTGCCAGACACAATTATTTCGAACAGTAAACCAAAGTCTGTACGTTATCACTTCTTGATTGCAGATTAAACATCTTTTACTTCCATGGCATTACTTAGTATTTTTAGCAGATTCTAGCTTATTTCTTCTTTCTCATCCCAGGAGAAGCTTGACGTTTTCAGCATTGACTTTGAAGAAGAGAATATTAAAAGTGGTCTCGTCTATCTCGAGAATCATACGAAGTCAGCAAAGAGCTTCAAATGTGTTATACCTTGCAATCTGTGGTTAGAATATATTGCGCATACAGGGGCGAGTAAAAAGGTCTTGCTGAACCGACGCATAATTTTCACATGACATAATATTTATAACAAGACCTAAGTAAATATTCTTCGTTTGCTTGGAAAATGTAAAACTGGATCTTTTTTGTTTTTGTAAGAATATATACTCGTATATTTTATCCAGAAGAATATATATATATATTTATATTACTGAAAACAGAATGATATAATTTATTTATAAAGTTGAAACGCTTTCCACGGTTTAATGTACCTGCAAGAAACTTGATCAGCAATTACTTCTTGTATTTATGGAACTCGCTGTTTCACCAGAAATAAGAAACAATTTGTTTGTTTTATCAGCAAAGATTTACGATCATGTAATCGAATTTAGTGTATTACTTAAAGATAGCTTTACTCCAATCGTGACCATAACGAGACTCTAAAATGGCAGATTGTTTTCGGAAACTTTTCTAGAAACATCTGCGTCTTCACTAATGAGCAAAAATGTTATATTTTTCATAATCAGTCAAAACGTACCTGTCTCATATTTATTCGAAATGGAATGAAAACATTTATTTGCCAAATGGTTTCATTTCACTGTTGAAAGTATTTTTTCTGTTTAACATTCTTTTTTATTATATAATATCGTTTTTTAGATGTATGTAGCAATACAAGCTCAACTATTTTTTTTTAAATGAGTGTTTAGAATAATGTTAAAAAAAGAAAAATAATGGTATGTTATCTGTATTTGGCTGTGCGGAATACCAATTTAAAAATCTAATGGCGCATAGCTAATTTTAAACCATATTTAAACTTTTTGAGTACAGAGTTTGAAAAATTGAATTTTTAAAATTAGTAAGTTAGTTACACCCATTTCACATTTTTTCTGTGGTATATTCTGGATGCATAATTGAGAAACGAATAAAATTATAATAATAATAATATAAATTATAGGTAGTAGAGCCACGCTGATTTCAGCATGAATGGGCCGGCTCGACCGGGGCGGTACTACCCTCGCACAGAAAATCAACGTAAAATGACAGCGTTCATGCTGTCGTGTTTCGTTGGTGAGTGCGAGACCGGAGGCCCAAATAGTCTAGTCGACAAGTTCCACTTGTTGACTATACTAAAAGATGCAGCAGCATCACTAGGCCGCCATGGTGTGGGTCGCCATACTGCATTGTCTGCATTCGCAGTGAGTATGGTGACCGCCACTCTTGGATTCTGCTTATGCTTTCCATCAGGCAGAGTAGAGTCATTTTGGCGGGCCATACATTAAAAAAAAAAAAAAAATAGGAATAAAAGTGCCCAATGATTGATGCTGATGCTGCATTGTCTGTATTCGCAATGAATATGGTGACCACCACTCTTGGATATGAAATGATGGATAACAAAACTTGCAAAATCATATTAGCCACTCTTTAGTAGTTACTATCCTTCCTTATTCCATGGAATACAATGAAGATGTCAAGAACTTTGAAGCCCACAATTTAGGGCTATCAATATAACATATTGATCGAACAAAGGTCAAGCCTGTTCCGTGGTATTTCAATTTAAATTTCCAAACAAGTCGTAATCATGACCTGACCTTGGCCGATAGATCGCCTTTAAACTTCATGAATTCCAGCAAAAACTTAGAATTTCCACATCTAATACGTTTTAATCTATATTTCAAAAACTTTGTTCGCCTTTTTACAAAAATTATGCGAACGAAGTATGAAATTTGTCACAGTTAAAGTTTATCCATATAAACTGTAACTGTGACTGGAGGAGAGAAAACTAAAAACTATTAAAAAAGTAAAAACTAAAACCCAACTACGACGCTGAAAAAGTATGAAACAAGTTACAAAAGCCGTAGTCACACGTTACGTAGAAATGTACCTACCATAACACATAAACAACGCGTGACTACGTCTATTGAAACTTGTTTCATACTTTTTCAGCATCGTTTTTTGACGTAGTTGGGTTTTAGTTTTTACTTTTTTTTATTTAAAATGTTTTGGTGCCTCAATAATATTAATTTCTCTGCAAACTATATTTCAAACTAGCTGTTGCCCGCGGCTTCGCCCGCGTGTATGTCGGTTATCACTGCAAATAGTAGCTTATGTGTTATTCTGATGTATAAGCTATATTACTGTAAAGTTTTATCCAAATCCGTTAAGTAGTTTTTGTGTGAAAGAGTAACAAACATCCATCCATCCATACTAACAAACTTTCGCGTTATTAATATAGGTAGGATTTTTATCGATATAAAATCATAATACAAAATGTATCGGTACCTGAATAGTTTTATTTTCTTTACCTCGCATAGAACTTTTATATATTTTTATAAATCAGTTTAAATAAAATAAAGGGGTTAAGACAATTTTGTGAACACTAAAAATTTAGTATAGCGCCATCTGTAATGATTTATTTATTTCGTGAACGAAAAATTTAGTATAGCGCCATCTGTATTTTTGATATGGAACTCATTCCTATCTGATGTCCCACGACACCACTCGATTTTTTTTACAAATAAGACACACACGTTTTACTTTTAAAAACTTATTTAAGTATTTATATATGTACATAAATTATCAAGTGTTTATATGAGCTTATTTCGACATTTGACATGGCCAAGGCCTTCGACCGGGTCTAGCACCGCTCGCTTCTCTCCAAGCTCTCGGCATTCGGTCTGCCTCCTAGACTATGTCACTGGATTGACGCTTTTCTTCATCAGCGCCGCATTATTGGCCTTTGCGACGGCACGGCCTCTGATGTTCTGGATGTAAACGCTAGCGTACCTCAGGGTTCAGTCCTGTCGCCCACACTATTGGAAGTATTCTGAGGAGCTCTTCCAACTGGTCCCCCTTCTCCCTTCCTCTGCAGAATAACATGTTCACTCTCGAACTAAACGGTTTGGTTCATCCTTCCGGTGCCGAGCAGCTAAAAACTGGAACTGACTTACAGCGCACGTGTTTCTCTCCTACTGTGATCCCGGGCCCTTTAAGTGGGGCGTAAATTAAGTGGGGCGTGAAAAAGCATCTCACTAAGTCATCATAGTGTGGGACGCAATTCTGCATTGTCTGCTTTCCCAGTGAGTATGGTTGCCCCCACTGTTGGATTCTGCTTGAGTTTTTCATGAGGCTGACCATAGTCACTTTGGCAGCTTCAAAAAAAAAGTACAATTTTAATAACTACGTTTTTTCTTTTGCCATATTTTGCCAAAATATGGAGATTTTGCGGATTTGATATAGGTACGTGAGTATGCTGCCCATGAGAAAAAAAAAATTACTGTATCTTTAAGCATCTGTCCTTGGGTTTTGTTAATATTGTTATGGGAAATGCTGTTTTCATGCATTCAGCGGAAACTGCATTCTTTTAAATTAAAATGTCAAATAAGTTGGAATTATTGGAATACGTGGAATTAAAACATTATCTTCTTTTGCCATTCCATGCGTCATGATTGTAGTTTTTACAATATTGTACCCCAGTTGTGTAATATTTAGCCATGTACTATTACATTGCTTTGGCGCTCAAAATACCTCATTTAATAGTACTGGAACATTAACTTGCACCCTCAACTTATGGGAAGGCACTCCTGATATTTCTAAAGACTTTAAGTATTCGACAACATCTCCCTCCACGCCTGACATGATCCGTTCGTTTAATTGATGACGACGATGATGAAGACGCCCGACGTAGGTAACGCGCAGGCGTGTGGCGAGTGAACCCCCAGAACAACCTTTCATCCCCCTTTTAAACCCCTTACAACCCCTTTTTCGCATTAAAAAGTAGCCTATGTCCTTTCTCAGGCTCTAGACTATCTGTGTAAATAAATTAATTTCATTCAAATCGGTGCAGCGGTTTGACCGTGAAAGCAAGACAGACAGATTGACAGACAGAGTTAATTTCGCATTTATAATATAAGTATGGATAGCTGACCCACGCAATGTCATTCGCGTCTTCTGTAGCCCGTAGCGTAATAATTTTCCCCCATTCTTCATTGGTGCTCCGCTCCTATTGGTCATAGCGTGATGATATAGATAAACTCGATAAACTTCCTCGATAAACGGGCTATCTAACACTTAAAGAACTTTTTGAAATTGGACCAGTAGTTCCTGAGATTAGCGCGTTCAAACAAACAAATTCTTCAGCTTTATATATTAGTATAGATGACCCACGCAACGTCGTTTGCGTCTCCTATTGCCCGTAGCGTAATAGTTGCCCCCCGTTTTTGAAACATTCTTCATTGGTACTCCGCTCCTATTAGTCATAGCGTGATGATATAGATAAACTCGATAAACTTCCTCGATAAACGGGCTATCTAACACTAAAAGAACTTTTTGAAATTGGACCAGTAGTTCCTGAGATTAGCGCGTTCAAACAAACAAACTCTTCAGCTTTATATATTAGTATAGATGACCCGCGCAACGTCGTTTGCGTCTCCTATTGCCCGTAGCTTAATAATTTTCTCCCGTTTTTGAAACATTCTTCATTGGTACTCCGCTCCTATTGGTCATAGCGTGATGATATAGATAAACTCGATAAACTTCCTCGATGAACGGGTTATCTAACACTGAAATAACTTTTTGATATTGGACCAGTAGTTCCTGAGATTAGCGCGTTCAAACAAACAAAAACTCTTCAGCTTTATATATTAGTATAGATGACCCACGCAACGTCGTTTGCGTCTCCTATTGCCCGTAGCGTAATAATTTCCCCCCGTTTTTGAAACATTCTTCATTGGTAATCCGCTCCTATTGGTTATAGCGTGATGATAAAGATACACTCGATAAACTTCCTCGATAAACGGGCTATCTAACACTGAAAGAACTTTTTCAAACAAAAGAACATCATAAAAGGTGAAATTGGACCAGTAGTTCCTGAGATTAGCGCGTTCAAACAAACAAAAACTCTTCAGCTTTATATATTAGTATAGATGTATTTATTATACTCTTCTAAGATCTAATACTCATAATCAACAACACATTTATTTGGATAAAGACTAATATTAGGTATTATGTTGATAAAAACTCTTTGGCAAATAACTCAATAATAGGTACCAACTCTTAGCGTCTTATACTCGTGATAACTTCTAAACGAAATGTCCGAATGGGATGAAACAAAAAGTATTTTACTTCTACATAAATACCCTTGATAACATAATGCTTTATTTAGATAAGGATTAATATTACGATACACATATAAAGTAGTTTCTTTCTTCAGACGATTTAATAATTTTTTTGAACACAAAAGCGGTTATTGTGACTAAACCATGATAGTTAGATATATGCTCTCGCGGACTTTTTTGTAGATCTTAATGGGACCTACAAACCCGTAATACATGATTTTGTTCTATTGTCAATACCTTTTGCAGCGCACGCAAAAATAGGTTTTTGAGTTCACACCTTGGGTTACAAAATAGCAATTTTCTTACGGATCTCAAATTTTTTTGAAGATAAAATATAGCCTATAGCCTTCCTCGATAAATGGACTATCCAACACTGAAAGAATTTTTCAAATCGGACCAGTAGATCCTGAGATTAGCGCGTTCAAACAAACAAACAAACAAACAAACTCTGCAGCTTTATAATATTAGTATAGATAGGTACCATAGAAATATCACAATTATCGAATAAATACGGACAAAGTCACGAGAAAATGCTAATAATATATATATTTTTGAAATGAACAAGTAACGCCCTTTCCAATGATACCAAACACGGCATATTTATCTCAAATTTATTTTTTAATACAGTACTTTATGTCGGATAAAGGGCGCCACATTAGATTCAGTGACACGTCATATTAGCATATAACCAGTGGACGATCAAGACGCTTGTAACGATAGCTCATTTGTTCAGTTCTGTATGAGGGAACAAATGAACAAACATACATAGCCTGTCAAAATCATAACCCTCTTTTGGCTTTGCCGTAGTCGGCTAGAAATACATGAATAATGATCGAATTTCAACCACTGGGCGACCACTAGTAAATACAATTATATGTCATGTTCAGTTCTATGACTGCTTCGGTGGCTGCGTGGTAGCATATTCGATTGCTGTACTTGAAGTCTCGGGTCGGACCAAATGTTTGTATGATCTCCAATAATATTTTATTTTTATATTTGTGTTGATTGAATGAATGTTAAATTGCAGTTTACGATTTATGACATATTAAAAAAAACTACTTACTAGATTTCGTTCAAACCAATTTTCGTTGGAAGTTTGCATGGTAATTACATCATATATTTTTTTTAGATTTATCTTTCTCTTATTTTAGAAGTTAGAGGGGGGGGGGGACACACATTTTACCAATTTGGAAGTGTCTCTCGCGCAAACTATTCAGTTTAAAAAAAAGGTTATTAGAAACCTCAATATCATTTTCGAAGACCTATCCATCCAGCCTCCCCACACGTATGGGGTTGAGTTTCAGTTCTAAGTATTACCCCCAAAATTTATTGTTTTCTATCTTAATGCGGTTCACAGAATACAACTACTTACAACATTATAGGTCTTATAGTTTTGGAAAAAAGTGGCTGTGACATACGGACGGACAGACAGACGGACAGACAGACAGACATGACGAATCTATAAGGGTTCCATTTTTTGCCTTTGGCACGGAATCCTAAAAACAATTTAGTAAATAAGAATGTTCAACGTTAGTTCCATTACGTTATATTGGATTATAAATGTTTTTTTTTATTTTAACTTAAGGTTTGTGGAGTCCCACATAGAGCAACAAACAAAAGATACTACAGTGCCATCTACTGAAGACACACTGAACTATGGAGTCACTACTAGTCCTGTATCGCGATATAGAAATACTCCATAAAAATATAATCGTATACGATTAATTTCCCATCTCACCAACTTTTCCTTTCTATTTTCAACTCTCAATTTACCCATTTAATTCTTAAAATCAGGTATTTTTTCAGATTCACGGCTTTAGACTTTAAACGTGCTCTTTAGTATATCCCAGTCTATCACTTCATGATTTCATGTAATAAATTGTACGTCACGTACAAAAAAACAATATAGTATATACCTACTCACGCCATGTACCAAAGTATCCAAGTTTCACAAACAAGAATTCCCAAATTTATGTAATAATCGGTGCAAAGTAATCAGGATCGATTGTCTCAATCTATTTTTAATACGAAAATCTCGCGATCTCTATTCCAAGCATGTCTGAGGGATCGAACCGTCCCTTTGAGCCTCGTCACCAATACCCTATGACAATAAAGTTATAAATCTCATACATTTTTATAACACAATTTCAAATAATTTATATAGTTTGTATAATAGTGGACCTTGTCTTTGAGAGTATCTTGATGTATTCTTTGAGGGTGTTTTATTTGACTTCTGAAAGTGATGTAACACAATCTTGTTTATTTTGAAAGATAACTTTGTTTTGATGGTTATTTCTTTGTTATATTGGGCATGTTACAAGTTAGTATTTGAATTAAATATGTTATACGAATATTATGTACATAAAGGCAAGTTTGAATTGAGTTTACTCCCTCTGAACTTTTGAATATAGAAAAATAGTAAGAATAGCTATTTTTACAATTTTCAAGCGAAAAGAAAGATTGTTTTTTTTTTCAGAAAATAGTGTATATAGGTAATATGTAAGAATAAATAGTAGATAGCTGACGTCTTTATCTCAAATGGATTACTGAAATAAATTAGTTATTTGTGGACATTTTTGTGAAATGATCACAAATGTATTCAATAACAAAATAGTAGTTGGTATTTTATTCAAACGAGCAAGATCTAAATTGATATTCAATAAATTGTTAAACTAATTTTTGGTTAAGGTAATGCAAAATCAAAAGTCGTGTTCAAATATTTAAGTTCCTTTTTAATGGAAGGGTCAAGTTGCTTCACGTATAAGCTGTCTTGACCGGAGTGTTGCCCGGGTCTAACAAAGTCGGTGTTGTAAGAGAAAGCATACGGCCTCAAAAGCATGAATATTAAATAAATGCAAAGCTTTGTTGGCATTGTTATATTATTTAACAAAAGAGTTGAAAAGTCAAACCAATAGCAACTTTTAACAGTTTTCTTTGTAACATGCAGGTAAAGAATACAGTTTAAAATGCAAACTCAACAAGTTCTTGTACCTTGTTTGAAGAAGAATAAAAATATCTTATTGTAAGAGTAGTGTTAAAAGAAAATTAACTTTTACAAACCAAGTCTTAGTTACATTAATAAGTTGAAAAATATTGTAAGAAAGTATTACTTTCGTCCCTGGTAATGTTTACAAAGCCCTTGTAGCTACGCCTCGAATGATATCTACCTTTTTTTTTATTACGCGGGGAATGCATTGTGCACCATACTCTCCATGGTGGGGATACACGAAGGGCGTGTGTGGGACTCTCGAGGAATCGGTCTACCCACTAAACCCCGCGGCGGCCTATCTCGGCAGACGGGAGGAGCTCCAGGAACTCATCAGCGGCTTCTGGAGACCCTCCTACCGTTCCTCATGACTGAGGTACATCCCGGGGTAACCATACGTGGTGTCCGAATGACATCTACCTACTGACCAGGTTCTGGTCTACAAAATATAAATAAATGTATGTACCTGGATGACCGGTATTTTTCTTTTTGGTAACTTTTCTAAAAATGAGCCCTAGCTAGATCGACTTATCGCTTTAGAAACTCCCTGCATACAAAATTTCATGATTCAATTTAATTAGTTTAAAATGATTTAAACCATTTTACACGGTGTTTACGGGTTTGGTGTTACTTACACTCGTATTTTTATACCAGAAGGCAATTTAAATGTTTGTTTTGTTCATTTTGATATTAATAAAATTGTATCTATTACACATTGATGATTGCAAAAATGCTTAGTTGAATAACTTTACACCAAAACTCCTCAATTTTAAACTTAGAGGAGCATCAATTAGACCAAAAAATAGCATATTTTTTATGCTGAGCATAGTAAAAAAATATGAAAACTGATTTATCACAGCTCAAGATGTATCACTTTTCACTGAAGGTACAAAAATTGTACTTTAAAGTAAATTTCTGTAATCTCAATAATAAACCTTCTAACTTGTCCAATTTAATTTTAAATTGGTGTCTCACGTCAAAATCATAAAGCCTCACCGACACGTAGTCAATCAGGCATTCACAATCAAATCGATTTTTCTGAAGTCTTAAAAACCAAATATTGAAAATTTCGGCTTAGCAAGGTGTCGCCAATGCAAATTGTATTTACACTGTTGAATGTTGTCAAGTCTGTCAACATTCCACGGTAAATTTGAAGTGATGTTGGAATTATTTTCGGCGTTTGGACAGACATGAAATGTATTTTTTTTATTTATTCGTAGTTGATTTTCGTGGAGTGGAATTATAAGTAGGTTAGAAATGAATGAAATGGAATTTGACTGTCATTCATATTTAAACACCCAAGACATTCCCTTGCCTATACGTCTATATTTTTTATACATTATAGGTATTTACGACGGATTTGTATTCAGATTGTAATAGTAGAACACTTTTCTTCTCTTCTTTTCACATCACATCGACTAAATAAATGAAATATAGAAGATGTTTATATTTATAATAATTATGTTAATAATAATAAATTGCTTTATTGTACACCAGATAACTAAATATACATATTACTTAATGCTAGGTCAGTACTAGTAGTGGCCTTATCGCTCAAAGGCAATCTCTTACGGGCAACCTTAATTCACTTTTATTCATATTGTCTTAATTGTGTTACGTTTAAGTATTCACTAGTAAGTAGTATTTAAAGTGATTATACATTTCTTTCATAAGTTATCTTATTTGATCTATATCAAAGGAAGATAGAGATCTGAATAGTTAACGAAGAAATAGGGTTAGTTATTAACAAAATGAATGTATCTGTACCTAAATGTTCACTGAAAACGATTCCAATAAAACAAATCAGTAATACTACAAAACACTAACGATTTAAGATTATGAATGTTAGTATATTCTATAAGAAGAAAAACAAAAGGACAGAATATCTGATCAGGCACAAATCTACCATGACCCAAATCCAAGTTTCACAAGATATTATCTACAATCTATAAATAAATGAATTAAGCAAAAGTTACTTATGGAGATAAGGAAAGCGAAGTTTCGAAGCAAAAACAAGATGCGAAGCAAAACAAAATTGCGTTCTAAGCTGACGCCTTACAGTTTTAATGAGCGATGCTTTCGCTAAGCTGAATGCTCTAAATTATACAGGAGTAAAAACAGAATTTTTCGTGATAAAGTATAATATCGTTCATTTTTCTGTAAATATGAGAGCAAATTTGCGTCTTCTTAGAACAAATCTGTAGGTTATTTATACCTAGTAATAAGATTATCTTCACTTGAACTCACTTTACTCATCCACGGATTATTATCTGTTATTCCTTTTTAATAAAACGAAGGAAAATTTTCGTCTATACCAAACAGCATGTCAAATTTAATCCTGAATCGAATATAAATTATGATCGAGTACTTCTGTTTAAATGAAACAATGAAAATATTTGATGAATTATAAAACACATTGGAATTATAGTACCTACTGTCTAAATTCAACTTATGAAAGTGTTGAAGTTTTATGACTCTACATTTTTAACGCAAAGTTTTTCTTTGTTACTCTTTCGACATTAATGTGGTTCACGAAACAAGAAAAAGGGAAGGATATATATTTATATTATAGATTTATAACTATATGTATAAAAAATATAAAATTATGTTCATCAAAAAACTTTTGAACCTTTTATGATATTTCAAATCAAATTGCACAATTGTAAAAAAGTTGAAATTTGAATGCCTGACAATGTATTCATATTAGTTGTCAATAGATAGAATTGAAACGTAAACACCTTGATAACATGTTAATGATTAAAAAAATGACAGTTACTGCTAGTAAAACCTATTTATTTGTTTACCTAATTGCTTTCAAGTTCTAAATAGCATAGTAATAAATAATAATATGTCGAACAGATTTATTGAGTATTTGCATAATCATTTTTTATTTATTTATTTTATTTATATCTTTATTGTGTACATAAAAAAAAATATAACAAAAAATGAGTAACAAATTTGTATAATAATATGTAACAATTGGCGGTCTTATCGCTCACGGCGATTTCTTCCATACAACCTTAGTATGGATATTGGGTGTTTATGATATTAAGGTAGTTTATACACCAGCGACACACCATCACGCGAATATTCAATCAATAAATAAATTTTAAAAAGAAAACGTATACTTACACATATACATACATACACATAAACATACATATATATACAAACTATAATATATATTTTAAGTAAAGAAACCAAATCATTTATAGTGACAGATAATAATTCTTCACCAGGTTTTTAAAAACTGACAAGGTTTTAGCTTTTCGGATGGTTTTTATTAATTTTTTTATTAAATTTTAAATAAATACATCACTGGCTTGATTGTAACTCGACTTTAATCATTTTTATTCAAATATAGTCTCTTAGTGTTATTGTTATCATCATCCGAGCGTTTATCCCACTTGCGTCTGGTGACACTAGGGGTCTGCTTTCCGCTAGGGGTCTGTTTTTGGTCTTCTTTTATAAGTTTTTGGCAGAGTTTTTGTAGGAGCCACTGCCCTCTGACCTCCCACTCCAGAGAGATAAAACAATCGTCTGTTGTTCAGCAGACTGTGACCTGTTCTGTAAGGTTGAGATGGGCCCAAAAAATCTTGGTCTTGGCCCACTGATGCAGAAACATAGTGTGGGTCACCATGCTGTATTGTTGCCTTGTTTGTATTTGCAGAGCAGAGTCACTTTGGCAAGCTTACATAAAAATTAAGACCTTTACATCGCCTCACACCCCATCTGCTATTGTACTGCATACGTCTTTTATGTGTCTATATATAACCACGTTGCTATATTTGTTTTTTAATGTGATATATGTCTACTAATTCAATAATGAATATATTATACAAACCATTAATCAAAGATATTAAGTAACAAGGCCCATCAATTACCAAACCACTATTAAATGTAACTTTCAACGAGACCAACAAGATTACAACAGTATCGCAACTCAACACTTATAGTTCCTTCTCTATCACGTAACGCAATTACCACTTCGCAAATTCCATTGGCATCGCTAACCTCGTTTCTAGTTTGAGAGTAAGGAAATAAAAGATTCGCCTTACAAGAATAATCCTAGAGCATGTGCCGCGAATGGTCAGCGAGATAAGGCCGCTAATTTATAGCGTTTCAATACCTTCTTGATACAAAGATCTGGACTACTGGAAGAGCGTTTGGCTTTTTAGGCATCTAATATAGTTTTTGGAAAGTTTAGACCTATTGAATATCTGTTTTTAAACTTTTGCGACTATACATATTATTCGATTGTAAATTGGGACTTAATCACGATAATATCTACAAGGTACAATACCTTTTTTTTTGGTTACCGACGTTTCGATCGAATTGCACCGATCGTGGGCACGGGTAGACTGGTGAGAGCTTAGCGACGCCTCCGTGAAGTGCGAGATTCACCAACTACCCATACTTGGTCTTCTTTAGTCTTTTGATTGTCTTTCGCACTGTCGGTACTTCGACATACCACACTTACGACGTCCAGTCTTGCCAAGTAACATGTATTCGCTGACGATTGCATTTGCTGAAAACAGGATTCCAAGATGTTGATAAGCGGTACCCATCTTCTCTGTTGAATTTTTTATTTTTATTTCGACTTGAATATCAATGACAATTATAGGTACATGTAGAAGTACTAATTAAAAAGTCATCTTACAATTTTGAAAGTAGAAATGGTATTAGCAACACGCTAGAAAGAGATCGAGTGTTATATTTATGAGTGTTGATAAGTTGATAACTTAAAAATTTGAACCCAAAGTGAAGTGTACATTTTTATACCTTTTCAAACATAGAATGATTCAGAATGTCTAAAGCATTAAGACTGCCATAGCACTTCTTTATATTTAGTTATTAAATCTTCTCCTTCTTCCTGGACCTTATCATTCCCAATATTATTAAGGGTCCGCTGCTAGTTCAACCGATTTTACCTGAATAACATTCTTTTCATCTTTGAGATGATACCTATTGAAAGTAGAAAACCAAGGAAGAAAACAGAATTTCTCCTTCATAAGTAGTATATTTGTATATTGATGCTGATTTCAGCACGAATGGGTAGGCTCGATCAGGGCGGTACTACCCTCGCACATAAGATCGCCGTAAAATGACAGCATTTCTCCTGTCGTGTTTCGTTAGTGAGTGCGAGACTGGAGGCCCCATGATACAGAAGCATCACTAGGCCGCCATGGTGTGGGTCATGCCGTATTGTTGCTTTGTCTGCATTCGCATTGAGTATGGTACCACCACTCTTGGATTCTGCTTATGCTTTTCATCAGGCAGAGTAGAGTCATTTTGTCAGGCCCATACAGAAATCGCTTCCAATAGTTAAGTTTCCGTGGTCCAAAGCTAAAAGTCAGCAGATGTGGGGAATTTAGTTGCGCTCACGTGTTATTCTTTCAGAAGTTATTTGTGTCTCGAGCTGTGAGACTTTTGCTTGTTTCGATATTAAACTACTTGTTACCGAGCGTGAAATCGATATCGTGAACGTTAATACTCTAGTTTTATGATCGAATTATTGTTATAGACGATTTAGAATTCAATTTGTGAAATATTATAGTTAAATGTTTGGTATTTTAGATGCTTGTTAATGAAATTTATTTGAGGTTAAGTGATAAATTCTAAGATCTTTAAGTTTTTTTCATATATCGGGTTCAGAATACTTTGTTAACGACATACACGCGGGCGAAACCGCGGGTTAAAGTGTAGCGTAGTTTTATATACAAATATTTTCAATACGTATTTTGAATACCCCCGAAATAAATCTAAGGATAGGCCATTAACTTATAATTTTAGATACACTGACAATAAGCGAAACATTTATAGAAAGGGTAATTAGAATTTTTATAAAAGGTTAATTAAGTAGGAATGTACAGCAATGGTTAGAAAAGGATATAGCTTAAAGGAATGGATTAAAAAATATAAGCAATTACTGCAGCAGGTCAGAGTAGCTTGCTATCAATACTTTAAATATTAAATTAACAATAGTGGTCGCCCAGTGGTCGAAATTCAACCCTAATTCATTTATTTAGGTTTCTGCACTCTTTCTCCATTTAAACTTTAACTGTCCCAAATTTATATACTCCTCCCTTTGCAAATTTTTCTTAAACAGAGTTACAAAGATTTTGCTTCACTTATCTTATATATACAAATAAATTAAATTAAAAAGCTTTTTAAAAACAAGCTTTTACTGGAATGCCTCGAGACGAATCAAACGAGCCCAAATGATGTTGCGACGTTTCTTTACAGAGTTCCTATGGCCACCTTCTAGCTCCAGCATCAGATCAGCCCCATGTCAATATAACATTGTATTGTCACGCTGTATACATATGCTTGCAAAATTTCAGCAAAATCGGTTGAAGATATCTGCTTCAAAATTGAGTTGCAAGATTCCACCCGAACATACAAGCTCACATTCATACATTGCAAGTTAATAAAAAGCTTGTAAAATGAATCGCCGAAATATATGTACGCGCATAACTTCCGATTGGTTGCACCAAATTAAATAATTCTTTTTTTAATAGACAATATTTGTGAACAAGAAAAAAAAATACAACGGGAAAAGTCAATTTATAAGTCAACGGGAAGCTGAGACAGATATGTATATATAGCGATACGAAGTTTGCGGGGTCAGCTAGTTTATATATTGATTTCAAGATATTAAACGAATAATTTTAATTTTTTACACATTTAATGCAAAACATTCGTAACATGAAACAGCTAAAGATAAATAACACATAAATGAATCATCTAACGATGTAAACAACACTAATCATTGCACGTGTTTAATTCCATCCAGTATTGCGTATGTTAATAACAAAGTTCCTACAACATCCCTCTATTCAACACAAAATCTACTTATCGTATTAGAGAGAATCTCTATTGAAACAGAAAGACCCTGCATCAATCAACAAATAAAGCTTAGGATATTTGCAACCGTGTACAGCCTGTCACAGCCTGTTAATTTAGCAACTGTTTCCCCCGATCTGTTTCAATTTCTATTCAAGCAATTTGTAACCGAATTCCTGACAAAATAAAGTTCTATGTTGCTAAAGAATTTACCATTAGGATTCAGGATAAGAGCAATTACAATGGTTTTAAGTACGTTGGTAATATTATTCTGAATTTTGCAGGAAATTCAAATGACCGTTATTGGCTTTTTGCGACATTGGAGGATTGTTTTAAGATGAGGATTTTTTTATGCTGTTTTTGATACTTTTTTTAGGTAAACGTTCTACATTTTATTTTCTATGTGAGTAATACATACTATTCTTATGAGGCTATTTGTCAAAGAGTTTCCTTGTCAATGTGATTACGTTTCTTAAAACGGAACACCGGGACGAACGGAAACGAATACGCTTCTTAATCTTTTCGTATGCATTTTTGGAAAGCGTGTATTTAGAGAGAATCATCTAAAATTTTACATTAAAGTGAATGTATGTATGTAGTATGACTGCCTCGTTGGTCTAGCGGTTGACGTGTGCGACTGCTGATCATGAGGTCTTGGGTTCGATTCCTGGGTCGTACCAAATGTTTGTATGATCTACAAATATTTGTTTCGGAGTTTGGGTGTTTTCTATGTATAATATGTATGTATTTACAAAAAAAAGTATAAATGTATTTGTATCAGTTGTCTAGTACCCATAACACAAGCTCTGCTTAGCATGGGACTAGATGGCGATGTGTGTTAGATGTCCGAAATATTTATTATTTATTTATTAAAGTTATAAATTGACTACTTCAAACGAAAGAACAGTGTACTCTCACCTCGGGGACCGCTAATGTACTTGTGACTAGATACAATATTAGCGACCATCAGGTTACAAGTACCATAAAATCTTTCATTTTTGTAAGATCAATCGCGATATGACTGCCATTTCAATGGACTTTTTTACTTTACAAAATTAGTGATTACTTAGATTTTAACCTGTTTCCGTACTTTTATAATAGAATATTATTAATATGCCATAAATCAATATTTATCCAAATTCATTTCAGTACGAACTTCCTTAAGACATGACAATTACTTGGTCTAGCTATTTTTAACAATGACATCGTTTAAACAGCAAAATAACAAACTACAGAACTTCAAACTACATTATAAAAATGAAGTAACTATACATCATGTCGATGACCGTAATCTTACGACCTAAACGCCAGAGTGCGGGATTAGTGCTAAATTTATTGTACCTCAACCCTAGCTTTGCTCGCAAGCTTAGCAACCTTTAGCAATGGATTATACTGAGTTACAGTAGTCAACTATAGCTTTAGTGTGATATTATCTGTATTAATATGTAAAGAAAATAAGTTTAAGTTAAAAAATGTTATCAAAAAGACCGTCAGCGTCTGCATTTTTTTGAAGTTGGGGCTCTTTGCAAGAGGCAGCATAAAAGTGCAAATCGTAAGTTTGGTAAGTTCGGGGCCAAACTTTATCATCATTATCAACAGTTTTGCATTGTCCATAGCTTCAGAAGGGCGGTTATCGGAACAGTAATCTTATAAAGAATTCAAAAGTGTAAATCTTAAGAGGGTAATGAATAAATTCTAATAAAACTTGAAAGTCATAAACTCCTAAACACATTTCGACGAAAATATTTCAATGATGAAGTCAAATTTATTGAGCTGTAGCACACTAAATAGGCTCGTATAATCTCTGCCAGAGTTACCTACAGAATGTATATAGTGAATCGATAATGCAAATTTTATGTAAAGAGACTGCGAGAGGGCGAATTTCTGTAGGGGAACACCGAGCCGATCCAATCAGTGAATCTTAATAATATGTATCGAATGTTTAGTTTTCGCAGGTTTACACTTGCCACTACTATGATTTATGACGACTATAATCACGAAAACGATAAAATAAAGAAAAAAGTAGTTGAAAAATATTTTCTATCGATTGATCTGTAAACAAGAACAAGTTTTATTTAAAAAAGGAAAGTAAACAGGCTTGATAAATATATTTTTTATTCCATAATCAAATTAATATTTTTTTTATGTACTAGGCTGGCAAACGAGCAGTCGTATCGCCTGATGGTAAGCGATTGCCGCCGCCTATGGACACTTGCAACAGTTGCAATACAAGGGGCGTCACAAGTGCGTTGCCGGCCTTTGGGGGATGGGGAGGGGGATGAGGAGGGGTATGGGCCTCCGGTATCCTCACTCACTCGGTGAGACACAGCGCAAGCGCTATTTCAAACCGGTTTTCTGTAAGGCTGGGGTATCACTCCGCCCATTCATGCCGAAGCGTGGCTCTCCCACGGTTATCATAATATACAGCTTTCCGCAAAAAACTGTATATTATGAAAACCAAACTGCTGTTAAACATACTTTTTTTTTCTAATCATACGTAAAACTACATCGAAACACAGAGCAATGAACCGTCTATTGTCCCACTATTATTTCTCCTAAAATCAAATACACAATCTCTGATTCGGAAATCAAAATACTAATTCTAGCCATTTAATAAACTAACTCACTTCAGCCACAGAAACAGTTGATGTAGTGATAATATTTCGAGACATCGTGGTACCCCCGGATGTTAATATATGTAAACGTGGGCGTAACACACTGAATAATGTTTGTGTATGTTTGTTCTGAAGGTATATCAATATCCAACGTCAGCCCTTTGGCATAGTTCACTAAGCGAGGGGGTCACGTCCCTTTCATTAACTGCAACATTTTGCACATTCTTGTAGTGAAGGGAAAATTTGGGTAATATTTCTTTTAGACGCTTATTGGAGAATAAATTGTTGTTAACATGTTTTGTTATTTATTTATTTTGTTTTTCAATATAAAATTAAAATCACAGAATACAATATAAAGAAATGTAATCCAATGAATTATTTGGTTAAGAGTATTTATAATCGTTACATTTTTCATTTTCACTGTATACTCATTTATATATCACAGGAGCAATTTGTTTGTGAATACTATAATTATTTTTTTTATAGTTATAAGTCAGTGGGATTGTAGTTAATAAATAATAGTTAACAGTAATTGAATACAGTATCATTTTTAAACAAGTTGATTACACCTCAATTATTCTCAACATATTATTATCATGAAAGGTACATTTCATTTATAGATTTCATTTTTTAATAACAAAACAGGTGCTTGACATATTGATTTGTGGTAGTTGACTGAAGATATAAAACTAGGATAAATATTTATCCTTAATACTATTTGCCAAATTTTGTCACTTAAAACCGAGTACGTAAAATCAAAACTAAAACCCATAACAGCAATTAGTCAAGTCATTCCAAAACCGCTTTATTTAGTCAATTCAAAGTAACTAAAGTTATACCAATGAAATCTTAGTTATAACTTTACAACACATAACTGTGTGTTATTGGGTTAGGGCGTGTCAAATTGGCGTCTAACTCAGTCCAAACTTGTGACTTCGTATTTGACAGAAGTGAATTTGTAACTCCACTCGCCCCTTGACGATAAGTTGTGAATGTCGGTTGATTGTAGCTACAGAAGTTCATCCTTCATATTTGATGGATTCCGCACAAGATACGCTTTTTAATGACTACATCTTAACGATATAAAGAATCATTAAAATGCTAATACATCGTGATCTTCTGAGAAAAGTTATTGATATCGGTATAATTCTAACAAATCTACTTGATGGTTTATTGAGAGCTTATAATAGTATTTCTTTTTTTTAAGTGTATATATAGAATAACCGCAACTTACCGTGGGAGAGCCACGCTTCGGCATGCATGGGCCTACTCGACCGGAGTGATACCACGGCCTCACAGAAAACCGTTGTGTAACAGCGCTTGCGCTGTGGTTCACCGAGTGAGTGGGGATACCGGAGGCCCATACCCCTTCCCCATCCCCCAAAGGCTGGCAACGCACTTGTGACGCCTCTGGTGTTGCGGGTATCCATGGGCGGCGGTAATCGCTTTCCATCAGGCAATATGTCTGCTCGTTTGCCCCCTATTGAATAAATAAAAAACAAAAAACATCATTATTACTCGTTAAGTGAAAACATTTTGAATAAAAAAGTTTAACGTTCACATTAGAAATCTCACAATGGTCAATATAGTTATTCCCGCGGACCCCCAAAATACTCCAACACGCTATCCATATTTAGGGAATACAAGAGGCGTCTGATTCCGCACCAGAGTAACTTCTCGATTTAATTTATACACTTGTTTGGTTTTATTCTTATCGAATGCGGAGACCAAGTTTGCTGGAATCACAAGAAATTACTGCCACCATTGTGAGATCTCACACGGTAAAGTTTTGGCGTCGGAATGATCAAGTTTTAAATAGATTTGTATTTTTGATATTCGATATTCCAATACTCCAGATACTTGAGTTATAGAAACTGTCGATGAAGGAGAATTTATTAATTTGTTCTAGAGCATTTATTATTCATGTATTGGTTTTCAGTCTTGAAATAAAAAGTTATGAAAGGAACAATAAACCTCTAATAAAATATCTACAGCCAATTTATACTGTTTAAAGTAAATTACATCGAAAAAATTTGTAAGTTTTTATTAGAAAATATTTTTCCACTGTTTTATTTACGTTTATTAAATACAACGCAGCAAAGCTAAGTTTGCACCTCGCGTCGATTACGTCCCACTTACGCTTACGATACGGTATGCAAAAAAAGCGGCCAATTGCGAGTCGGACTCGCCCATGAAGGGTTCTGCGGCAGCAAGTAACATAATATAATTTTTATTTTATTTTTATATTTGTGTTGATTGAATGAAAGGTAAATTGCAGTTTACGATTTATGACGCTTTAAAAAAAAACTACTTACTAGATTTCGTTCAAACCAATTTTCGTTGGAAGTTTACATGGTAATGTACATCATATATTTTTTTTACATTTATCATTCTCTTATTTTAGAAGTTAAAGGGGGGGGGGGACACTCATTTTACCACTTTGGAAGTGTCTCTCGCGCAACCTATTCAGTTTAGAAAAATATGATATTAGAAACCTCAATATCATTTTCGAAGAACTATCCATAGATACCCCACACGTATTGGTTTGATGAAAAAAAATTTTTTGAGTTTCAGTTCTAAGTATGGGGACCCCCAAAATTTATTGTTTTTTTTTTATTTTTGTGTAAAAATCTTAAAGCGGTTCACAGAATACATCTACTTACCAAGTTTCAACATTATAGGTCTAATAGTTTCGGAAAAAAGTGGCTGTGACATACGGACGGATAGACAGACAGACAGACAGACAGACATGACGAAACTATAAGGGTTCCGTTTTTTGCCTTTGGCACGGAACCCTAAAAAGGAATTTAAAAAAAACTTCGTTTAAAAAACCGACTTCAAAAATCAAAAAGTAACAAATAACTTAATTTGTATGTGCTACCTATTCATAGATTTGAAGTCAGTGCCAAGCCAAATGTAATATTAGGTACCACACTCGCTATATTTCGAGACGAACCTCAACGACGTCACCGACGCTTCGGTTCTTTTGTTCTACGCGAAGAGCAGCTATCCCGCTCAAGGTCACGCGCGGCGAGTGCGGTACCTATTATTACATTTTGGCTTGGCACTGACTTCAAACCTATGAATAGGTAGCACATACAAATTAAGTTATTTGATACTTTTTAGTTTTTGAAGTCGGTTTTTTTAACGAAGTTTTTTTTTTCGCATTTTAGTCTTTCTCAAGTCTCTCATCATCATTTTACCTAAATAACTTTAAAGAATACGACTAAAGGTAACATACATACTGTATAGAATCGAAAGGCCTTCAGGTAATTTTTTGTAATAAAATCTCAAATGAACTATCTTCTATAGGTTACGATAATTCAAGTGATTTGAGGTAAACTGACTATCTGAGGTAAACTCTGATATCGTTAGGACCCGTTTTATATATTATGAAATTAAATGATGTCTACAGAATATGAAGGCATGCAGACAATTGCTCTTAGCTTCATTGCAGGCGCTCACGTAAATTTGAGGGTTTCCTTCGATTTCCTTAGGATCCCATCATCAGATCCTGATATGGTGGCCATGGGACCACATGGGGAGCATACCGACCCGATGAAATTGAGAACCTCCTCCTTTTGGAAGTCGGTTAAAAATTAAACGAGTGTTTGTTACAAAATGTCGGCTAAATCAAGTGCGTAATAATTTGAATGACAGCCATTGCAAACTTAGCTTGGATGCATGGTTATTAGAAACTTAAATGTTAGAATCATTATCTCAGCGTAAAGACGTCCACAGGTGAACTATTGATACCAATGCAATATAAATTTAAATTTTACATTATACTTACCAGAACTACAATACTAACACTTAAAAATAAGTACTATTGACAGCACGGATAAAAACAATGGAGATAAAATGCTGGTAATTTTGGAAATTTATTCTTCATGAAGTCGATTTGTGAGTTCTCCCCAGTCCACTACAGACTCTGTTTTTTTTTTAATGGAATAGGCCGATACGAGCAGACGTATCGCCTGATGGTAATCGATTACCACCGCCCATGGACACCTGCAACACCAGAAGCGTCACAAGTGCGATGCCGGCCTTTTGAGGATGGGGGGGAGGTAAGGGTAGGGGGATTGGGGTATGGGCCTCTGGTATCCTCACTCACTCGGTGAAACACAACGCAAACACTATTTCAGACTGGTTTTCTGTGAGGCCGTGGTATCACTCCGGTCGAGCCGGCCCATTCATTCCGAAGCGTGGCTCTCCCATATATATGATTCTTCTTCTTCCTAGCCTTTATTATTCCCAAGATTTGGGGTCGGCTACTAGTTCAACCGGTTATACCTGAATATCAGTTTCTACACGGAGCGACTGGCATCGGACCTCCGCAACCCTGAGGGTAAACTGAATTCGAAGGTTGAACTAGTTGTCAGTATATTTGAGGGCACTGACTTCCCAATAATGATTGCCATAGACGTTCATGACAACCGGGACCGACGGCTTAACGTGCTCTCCGAGGCACGGGCGGATAACAGCGTCATCTGCCATACTCCGGGCTGCTATTAAGAATTTCTTGTAAGAAAAACCCAACAGCAGACCGATCTGCAGTCGCTTACGCCAACCAGTAGACCAACGAGGCAGTTTCCCACGTATATGATTGATGTAATTAAAACGATGCGTAACAAAAAAGATGTATTACGTCTTTTGAATATTATCAATGGAATTTTCAGTTATTCATCTGCGCTGTTTTTGTATTCAACCAAAACCAAGTAAAATTAATTACTTAAAGCAGTCACGCAAATTAATTAACTCGGTTCCCTTGAATACAAAACAATACATAATTCTATTAATGTAACTCCGAAGTATTATTTGCAACATATAAAACTGTAAATTTACGGCTAGAAACTATTTGTTAAATAGTTTTAGAAACTTTCCTTTAAACCGAACTCAAAACGTTTCTGTTTAGCATCAAAGTGGAAATCCAAAATCCCTTAAGCCGCGTTAGCGATTCACAAACTTATTTCCAGAAATCGCATTGTACTAAAATGATACTTATAGTATTACAAGTAAGGTTGATGTCAATAGTATATTCAAAGTTGTTTTAGAGTGAATGTGAGCAAATCCAACTGGCAACTTTATTTCCAAAGCGACAATTGCCCAACTAGGTTTTGCCAACTAATTGTTGAGATTACGGTTCACTTCGCTTAACACGTTGCCTGTCAGATATTTGAATTTAATCTTGTTCAGGCCTTGTGCTTTGGTAGTATCATATCAGGTTAATCTAGCAGGTGGCGTATTCTATAGTTATAATAAAAATGTAACAGGTCCAATTCTGTAGATTAAAGATATTTAGAAAAAAATTTAGAGGGCTATGTCGTTACTGAAGCCAAAACTGTAATTTTTTTCATTTTTGTCTGTCTGTCTGTCTGCATCTTGGCCGCGCAACACGCTGAAATTACTGAATGGATTCAAATGAAACTTGGCATGATTTGAGTTCATACTACGAGGTAGGACATGGGATACTTTTTATCCCGAAATTCAGCACGGTTTCTTGGAGAGAGGTGATGCAAGTCAAAATATGTACTTAGTTGTAATTCAATAACACATAGTCCGATTTCTTTCATTCTTTTTATGCTAGAAAGAAAAAAATAAAAGATAACGGGAAAAGTTTTTTTTTTGTCCGCGACTGTAAACTGCCTGTGGGAAGCTGAGACAGATATGTAAATATGGCGGCACGAAGTTCGCCGGGTCAGCTAGTGTATAATATTGCTGACGAGATTGACTGGTTTCTGTTATAGTCGGTCGTAATCATTTTAGACGGGACAAGAGACAACGGTAAATTAAGGTAACTTGATTTAAGAAAACGCAAGTCTTGGACTTGTAAATGACACCAATAATTGAGCTGTTAAAAAAAAACGTACTTAAAATATCCATATGACCGACCCATGATTAGGAACTCTAAGAGGACAGGAATATAATTATCTCTCATTCAACTATTGATAAAATTATTTTAAAATACGTATTTCATTACGTTGTGTAAAAAAGAAAATACAACAAATATCATAATGTTATAACTCTTAGTCTGGGAGTTTCGTGAGTTTCATTTTGATGAGAGAGGAAAACTTTGGATTGTGCTAGCTAATAAGGGTAGCAGAGACAAAAAAAAAATTGAGCAAAAGACCGGGATAACGTACCACGCAATTTTTAGGACAATGTGGCTGTAAATTGCATACAAGTTTAAACTTATTATTTTATCACAGGTAATTTCTATTAAAAATATCTTACAATATTCTCATGAAGATGAAGCACGAACGGGCGCTAGACGTTAATACCGTTGATGGCATAAAACAAATTAAAATTCATTGTTGCTGCAGACATAAATACAAGAGCTATTGGGAGAGGGATTATGTGTAAAAGTTTTTTTTAATTAGTGTTCTTTTTGAAAGGAAAATTATTTCTCTCTTATTATTAGACTTTTTTAAACTGCAATCCATAATAATTAAATATACATACTAAACCTACCTCATACCACGGTCGAATTTTGAGTTTTGAATGTGTTGTTTCGTTTCTATGGCCATCAAAATTTGGACTGTTTTTGTAAAGAGTTTTGTTCTCTGACAGGTTAATGTCTAAATATTAACTTTATTGCACATATTTTTAAGGGTTACAAAAATATTCCATAAGTAAAAAAACATAAATGTAGGTATGTAGTTTACATAATAAATGTAGCATCTGTAAATGATGAGTTAAATTGAAAGAAATATGATTAAAATGCATTTTAATGATGTTCGTTTTTTGTTGACAAAGATGAATAATATAGGTAATTTATAAAAAAAAAAAAGTTACACGTATTAAGATAAGGATAGGTCCTAATTTATTAATGCTTAAATTTATAATCTAATCGCTGTTTTTAATTATAAACTGCTTATTGAAATATATTTAAAATAATAAAAAACTTTTTAAAAACTTAGTTTATCGAAATGCCCTAATGAAAAAAAAGCGTCCAAGTGCGAGTCGGACTCGCCCATGAAGGGTTCCGCAGCAGCAAGTAACACCATATATTTTATTTTTATATTTGTGTTGATTGAATGAAAGGTAAATTGCAGTTTACGATTTATGACGTACTAGCTGTTGCCCGCGGCTCCGCCCGCGTGAATGTCGAATGTTGTTTGTTAACATTTGTTAGTATGGATGAATGGATGTTTGTTACTCTTTCGCGTTAATAATATAGCTAGGATTATTATCGATATAAAACCATAATACAAAATGTATCGGTACCTGAATAGTTTTATTTCCTTTACCTCGCATAGAACTTTTATATATTTTTATAAATCAGTTTAAATAAAATAAAGGGGTTAAGACAATTTTGTGAAAACTAAAAATGTAGTATAGCGCCATCTGTAATGATTTATTTATTTCGTGAACGAAAAATGTAGTATAACGCCATCTGTATTTTTGATATGGAACTCATTCCTATCTGATGTCCCACGACACCACCCGATTTTTTTTACAAATAAGACACACACGTTTTACTATTAAAAATTTATTTAAGTATTTATATATGTACATTATATGAGCTTATTTCGACATTTGACATGGCCAAGGCCTTCGACCGGGTCTGGCACCGCTCGCTTCTCTTCAAGCTCTCGGCATTCGGTCTGCCTCCTAGGCTCTGTCACTGGATTGACGCTTTTCTTCATCAGTGCCGCATTATGGGCCTTTGCGACGGCACGGCCTCTGATGTTCTGGATGTGAACGCTGGCGTACCTCAGGGTTCAGTCCTGTCGCTGAACCGCATTTTACAATGGGATAATAAGAATCTGGTCGAGTTCAACGCTACGAAAACTGCCAACTCAACTGCCACTACGGGGTAAGCTCGGTGTCCTGGGCATGGATATTTGCCCTGTTCTCATCTTTGTGATGGATCCGCGCAGTATTTGCTTGATGCTTTTGATCGGTTGCAGTGGCGAGCAGTCCGCTTTACCAACAGTCCCGAAGCCACCGAGTTCCTTGAACCTCTGCAGCTGCGTAGAGATATCGCCTCTATAGCAGTCACCTACTATCTGTATCATTGGAAGTATTCTGAGGAGCTCTTCCAACTGGTCCCCCTTCTCCCGTCCTCTGCAGAATAACATGTTCACTCTCGAACCAAACGGTTTGGTTCATCCTTCCTGTGCCGAGCAGCTAAAAACTGGAACTCACTACCAGCGCACGTGTTTCGCTCCCACTATGATCCCGGGGCCTTTAAGTGGTGCGTAAATTAAGTGGGGCGTGAAAAAGCATCTCACTAAGTCATCATAGTGTGGGACGCAATACTGCATTGTCTGCTTTCCCAGTGAGTATGGTTGCCCCCACTCTTGGATTCTGCTTGAGTTTTCCATCAGGCTGACCATAGTCACTTTGGCAGCTTCAAATAAAAAAGTACAATTTTAATCTCTCCCTAATTGTTTTGAAAATAAAATATAGCCTATAGCCTTCCTCGATAAATGGACTATCCAACACTGAAATATTTTTTTAAATCGGACCAGTAGTTCCTGAGATAAGCGCGTTCAAACAAACAAACAAACAAACTTTGCAGCTTTATAATATTAATATAGATGAAAAAAAACTACTTACTAGATTTCGTTCAAACCAATTTTCGGTGGAAGTTTGTATGGTAATGTACATCATATATTTTTTTCGATTTATCATGCTGTTATTTTAGAAGTTACAGGAGGGGGGAAACATTTTACTACTTTGAAAGTGTCTCTCGCGCAAACGATTCAGTTTAGAAAAAAATGATAATAGAAACCTCAATATAATTTTCAAAGACCTATCCATAGATACCCCACACGTATGGGTTTGATGAAAAAAAAACATTTTTGAGTTGCTAACAGTTCTAAGTATGGGGACCCCCAAAATTTATTGTTTTTTTTGTTATTTTTGTGTGAAAATCTTAATGCGGTTCACAGAATACATCCCCTTACCAAGTTTCAACATTATAGGTCTTATAGTTTCGGAAAAAAGTGGCTGTGACATACGGAGGGACAGACAGACGGACGGACAGACAGACAGACATGACGAATCTATAAGGGTTCCGTTTATTGCCTTTGGCACGGAACCCTAAAAGGACTAATCAAACCAGTCCAAACTCGATGGTGTTGCGACGTTTCTTTACAGAGTTCCTATGGCCACCTTCCAGCTCCAGCATCAGATCAGCTCCATGTCATTATATTATTGTATTGTCACGCTGTATACATATGTTTGCAAAATTTCAGCAAAATCGGTTAATGATATCTGCTTCAAAATTGAGTTGCAAGATTCCACCCGAACATACAACATACATTGCAAGTTAATAAAAATCTTGTTAAAAATAAATGTTATTTTTATAATGTAATATAGATAATATTACATTATAAAAATAACATTTATAGATAATATTACATTATAAAAATAACATTTATTTTTCATCATTTATCATCATTTATTTTCATTTTATCATATGCATGTACAAATTAATTCATTTAATAGGCATATGTTATTTTTTCATTTGTTAGTCTGCCAAAATGACTCTACTCTGCCAGCATAAGCAGAATCTAAGAGTGGTGGTCACCATAATCACTGCGAATCCAGATAGTGCAACAATGCTCCACACTATGGCAGCCTATTGAGATCCTTCTGCGTCATTGGGCCTCCGGGCTCACACTCACAAACGAAACACGACAGCATGAATGCGGTTGGTTAGTTGATTGGTTAGGTTGGTTTTCCGTGCGATGGTAGTATCGCCCCGGTCGAGCCGGCCTGTTCGTGCTGAAATTAGCTTGGCTCTACCACCTTGAAGGCTATTAAGCGCCAAAGATCTCTAAGTCAGTAATAACAAGACTATATGAAACTAAACAATAATTACAAGCTATCGTGTTCAAATATCTTGTTTTCATTGTATAATTTTTCATGGTCGATGTTCTTTCCAGTCGGCTCCTTTTTTTTTTTTTTTATGGAATAGGCGGGCAAACGAGCAGACGTATCGCCTGATGGTAAGCGATTTACGCCGCCCGGAGTAGGCTAGGGGGTATTGGGATTGGCCTCCGGTATCCTCACTCACTCGGTGAAACACAGCGCAAGCACTATTTCTCGCCGGTTTTCTGTAAGGCCGTGGTATCACTTCGGTTTAGCCGGCCCATTCATGCCGAAGCGTGGCTCTCCCACGGTATAAATCTCCTATTGAGCTCCTACTTTTATTGAATCCACTTCTATTTTTTTTTGATATCACCTGAAATGAAGTACATCATAACCTCTTCTTAAACCTGTTTATTTCAAAGATGGCGAGGGATTCGCTGCGGGTATTAAACTGGTTAGATTTAACAGCTCCTTCATGTTTACTTTAAGGAGCTTACATTAGTAGAGCTAGTCTCGTCGCACACTCGACACAACATCACGTTAGCATCAACCCTTACACCACATGCAAGCTATAGCTAGGGATGTGGTAGAGTCGATAAATTTGAAAAAAAGCATGTTTACAAAAAGCAAATGAGTAAGATGACAGTATGTAATTACCGATGATGATGATGATGGCGGAACGACTTGCGTAAGAGACCTGGCGGTGACTGGATGCAGAAAGCAGCAGACTGGGTTCTGTGGCGTGCTTTGGGCGAGGCTTATGTCTAGCATTAGACTAAGGATAAAGATGATGTAATTACCGTGATTGATTTCATTACTCAACGTGGTGACCTGCAACTCAAGATTCAAATGTATTGTCACAGTTTAAGTCCATCGGTTAATACATCGGTGAAAAGTAATGAAGAAATTGCTTGACACCAACTTTCTGTGAGTCCGGCGAATTCGGCCATTTATGCCAAATCATGGATTTCCCTTAACATAAATGTAATAAATTTATCAATATAGGTTCGTTTATTACGATATTTCTTAAGCAACCAACCAAGGAAAAACCATGTTTGTAACCTCAGCTATTTAGATTGTGTGTTGATGTATCAGTTGGTCAGGGTAAAAAACTTTACGTGTATGTAATTCTAGAATGTTTTACGTGTTTAAATAAACATTGAGTAGATATAGGTACATCACTAGTGCGGTATGGGGACTGTCAACACCTATCAAAACGCGTTGCACTAAGCTCTTCTCAGAGTGATCTGATTACATTGTGAGATGTTCAAATACCACATAATATATATTAAAATAAGTATATAAAATTATACTTATTCTATAGGTATAAGCTTAAATATATGTACAATGAAAGTTGAATAAGTCAATGGTGGCTTAGTAACATCAAGTTGATATAGATAATTAAAAACATTGTTCCTATGTAAGGAATGGATGTGGAAAGCACCGATGCACTTATTCGCATGACTGAAGACAGAGAGACGTACAGACATGTGGTCGCCGACCTCCGTGGTGGCGATGGTACTTCAAAAGAAGAAGATGTAAGCAACTTCTATCCTACGGAACTGGTATTAATCTGTGTGGCAAGGACACCTAGTGCGGATACCAATCTACCACATAAGAAAAGTAAAATAACGTATGTGGAAGAGAAATAAACGTTTTATTATTTCTAATAACATAATATATCTATGGTTTTATCCTTGTCTTGGATGTACAATTAGATTGTATTACAGATTCAAATACAATTGTCTTACTTTAGGAACTTCAGAATCATCACAAAATCAAATCAATTATGGATGGAAATTAAGGAAAGACGAATAGAGGTGGAAAAAGCTTACTTTTTCCACCTAATTCTAGGAGAAGGTAAAATTAAATATAACACATTTTACGTATTTATGGAACTTTGTGCACTTTTGTACCAAGACGAACTTAAAGCTTAGAGCACTACCTTGAGGTGGTGTCGAAATTCTGAAGGCACACTCATTAGTACATTTACATTGCATTAATTCCCCAGTACTGCAATTTAAGAACCGCTTCGAATATCCTCGAGATAACATGATGAAACGTTTATTTACCAAACCTTAATACTTGTAAATTAAATTAAAAAATACACTGAATTTACATATATTCACAGGCAACGGGATTTAAAGTGTATGTAATCGTTAATGTAAATCAAGATGAAATAATTTTTCATTCGTCTGCTATCTCTGAAATCTTTTTTACTCACATTGATAAATACAGGATATGGTGCTTCAGTTTTTTTATTGGCAAGAATAATCCTTTTTAATTTTAGTTTTTACAGAGCGTCTGTTTTCTTAATTTAACGACGTTATTCTACCAGCAGGTACGTTTTAATTTTTTTCTACAGAAGTGATTCTTCAATTGTACAAATACACATAAAACTTTCAAAATAGAAGTCATTCTCCTTACAAAAAACATATTAAATCTGGACCAGAATTTTAGCGCCAGCTACCCGTTGGTTGACTACAAAATCGGGTTATCGGGTACTGTAAATCGAAATCATTATATTGCCCAACGCAAATACATACCCAAAATTTCGTCAAAATCGGTTCAGCCGTTTAAAAGGAGACCAGTAATATAGACACTTACATATAAGTACAGTCATATAATGAGCAGATATGGAACAAATACTTGACTTATAGAAATAAGTACCTTTTCTTCTAACATTGATAAATGATATTTACTTTGTAGTAGTAAATCTTTACAGATATTTTTACACGTCGGATTTTACAGCTAGAAGGCCGTTACATTGAATCATATATACTTGCTAGCTTTTACACGCAGCTTCGCTCACGCAGACTTTCATCCCGTGATTTACCCCCTTAGGGGTGGAATTTCGAAAATTCCTTTCTTAGTGCTCACTTACGTTAAAGAACTTACATGCCAAATATCAGGATTCTAGCTTCAGTGGTTTGGACTGTGCGTTGATCTCTGGGTATGTCAGTCAGTCAGTCATCTTCCTCTTTTTTATATATAGACTAGCTTTTACACGCGGCTTCGCTCACGCAGTCTTTCATCCCCTGATTTACCTCCTTAGGGGTGGAATTTCAAAAATTCCTTTCTTAGTGCTCACTTACGTTTTATAAAGAACTTACATGCCAAATTTCACGACTCTAGCTTCAGCGGTTACGGCTGTGCGTTGATCTCTGGGTTTGTCAGTCAGTCAGTCACCTTCCTCTTTTTTATATATATAGATAGATATAAAATAGATAGATAGATAGATATTCACTATTTAATATTGTGCAGTGGTTATGTAGCACCCTAGAGGCTTTATGTAGCTTTCTGTGGTGCGACACCGCGGAATGCGAAACAGCGTGTGAGAGGAATAGAAAGAGCCCCGACCTCGAGGTATAAAAGGATTTCGCCCTCAACAAATTTTTATTGAGGATTTAGAAAAAGATTGGAATTTACGAATTCCGTGCGGCCTAATATTGATGTGGGTATACGGTTTTAAACATTGTAATGCTTTTATTGTGATGTGGGTTGTGAATTCTTAAGGTTGTGTTCTTTCTTGTTCGCAATATTGCTAATATATGGAACTAACTCCACTCAACCATAATAATATAAAATAGTTGTTGTTATACACGTTAAAATATGTAACTTCAGCAAATAGTCTTAGATTGGCAATATGTGAGTATTCGAGAGCGCTTAAATAACTTATATTTATTATTATGTTTAAATATCTAAAAAATATGACATTGGCATATTAACCTGAGCTATTATTTAACCTTATTTATTCTATAACAAAATTGTACTTAAGCTGCTGCAAATTCAACCTTACCAATCCCTGTGCTAATATAAGTTAAATATTGTATTAATGAGCAATATTTCAAACTAAATGTAAATAATTAATAAACACAATTAAAAATATCTGAGTACAAACTAATCCTTATAAAAGGCTTAACATTGTATTTTTACACGCCTTCTCCCATTTTGTGGATTAAAAAAAAGAATTTAAAATTCTGGATTCGATTACTTTCTAGTGATACCTTTAATGAATATTGTTTTCGAAATCACAATCGTCATCATTGTAGCATCTTCTCTTTGGGGATGTACGTTACGTAGACTTGTGTCTGTGAGGAGACTAGTGAGGTGACTGGATAGTCGCATACACTACAATCATCAGTCTATTGCAGTCCACTACCGGACATATGCCTCTCCAGTCCCATTGCAAGCCACAATATACGGGCCCATAAAAGAATTCAGGTAAACTGAAATACACAGAATATAAATAAAATCTATCATCTCCAAAACTCTTCTGGGTTTCATGTACGGCAATTTGGCTGAAATATGTTTCATAAGCGCGGCCCCTGGTGAGAAAAACAAAACTGATAGACCGCAAAGTTTTTATTACCAACCGTGTGAAGAATATTTTATACAATTGCATATATTGCAGAATTTTTATCTATGGTCACAGACGTTTTTCGATTGAGTACGGATTATGAATTGAAGGAAAGAAAAAAGATTCTGTTTTAGGAGAACTTGTTGAGCATTTGATTAACATTTATTTCTATCTTTTGGAATCGAGTTATGAGGTACTTTATAGTCACTAAACTATCGAAATAGTTTCAGTATTGTTGGTATTTTATGTAGTCCATTAATGAATTAGTTTTAATGGTATATAGAATAAAATATCTTAAGGATAAACGGTTGCCTGATATAAGACCCGAGTACCAGCAATTCAATACTCACAAATGCGTTGCCATCCATTAATTTAAGAATACAATTTTTTTAAGGTTTAAACTTCATATTGGTACGGTAATACCTCAGATGATAATAAGCCGATAGATTGGTTACGAGAGGCAACAAGTTCCTTGAAAAGATAATTGTTAAAATGCCAAGTTCTGAGAATGGAGTGGTTTGTCAGTTTTAGCCATATTTTTTTGCAAGATGTTAATTTATTATTTAAAAATGAATATCTACAAAGAATCTCCTAGCATAATAACACAAGACAGTAACATGTAAAAAAGATTTATTTAAACTAGCCTATATAACACTTTGTTCAAAGTTAACCAGTCAAAGTTATTATCCTGTTCTTTACGGGCCTTATGATCTTTGTATAGTTCGTCTTTAACTTAGATATTATCGGCTTATATTTTAATTGTATCGGCTTTGTTGACGACACTCTTTTGTCCGCTTCAGTGGTGACAACAGGATGGATTTCATAATTCTGATTATTACCGTGGCCTGATTGTTCTGCCATCTTTCTCAACATAACTTCAAAGTTTGACAGTTTCATACTATTCTTCTTTAAGGGAATATTGTATTTCTTTGATTTAAACTTTTTTGACATGATTTTTCTATTTGTGAGATCCACTGGTTTTACCACTTCTAACTTAATTTTGTATACAACCGTTATGTTTTCATGTTTTGCTATATTTTCTATTTCATCGAAGTACTTTTTGAAGTCCATGCTTGCCGTGCCTCCTTTTATCTCGAAACGTTTTGGTATTTCTTTGAAATGCATAAGATATCTTGAATTGTGTAAATCTGTTGGTAAAATTTTAAATTACTTATTAGTTAATTCAAGTTGTTCTTCAGAATATTAAAAATACACTTTGAAAAAGTAACCATTTTTGAAGTACGCGAGCCTACAATTGTTTTGAGGAGTATTTAGAAAGTTAAATTTGGATCCTCCTACGCAAAGAAGTCAAAACAATTTATGAAAACTTAGCAATCTATTAAGTTTAATAGATTGCTAAGACTTCTTGAACTAGCAAACCTACAATGTGGGTAGACAGACTTTTAAGGTGTGTAAAAACAAATGAAATGAGATAGGGGTTTTAGTTTGTGCTTTATAAACAAAATTCTTTGTCTTCACAAAAGAAAAAATATGTAAATATTTAATAATAAATATTATCTAACAAGACAAATTGTAACTTTGCCTTTCCAATAAAATCAAATTTGTTTTAGTTTTAACTAATATTTTAAAGATATGGAGACAATCAATACTCACTAACTGAATTTACCAATCATGATATATTTTACATTCAAGTAAATTCAAGATACCTCACATACAAGTAAGTGATGAACGGACAAATATCTAAAAATTATCTATCAATGCAGTGACATAAAGAGTAACAAGATTAAATGATTGGATATTTCGGGATTTTGTACAGCCAGATCAGACAGGTAGTAGAGCCACGTTGATTTCAGCATGAACGGGTTGGCTCGACTGGGGCGGTACTACCCTCGCACAGAAGATCAACGCAAAATGACAGCGTTCGTGTTGTCGTGTTCGTTGGTGAGTGCGAGATCGAAGGCCCAATGATGCATCACTAGGCCGCCATAGTGTGCGTCACCATGCTGCATTGTTGCATTGTCTGCGTTCGCAATGAGTATGGACCACTACTCTCGGATTCTGTTAATGCTTTCCATCAGAAAGAGTAGAGTCATTTTGGCAGGGTCATACATAAAAAAACGTGTCATCCTTTCAAAACACGGAATCAATCTACAAAAAAAATCCTATGTATTGGACAAATTAGATTTATAACACCGCTAACCAAAAGTCTTTTAATACTACTAATACTGGAAGAGGGCAACTGTCAAGAAGGTAATTTATAGAAATCCAAACTCTCAGAAATGCGGAACGCGATACGAAGGGGAGCAATATTTTCTGTAAAGTAGAAGTAAATAAATTCCTTTATTTATCAGTCGGTATGTTACTTATTAAAAAATATTGTAAAAAAAATGATTTATCTAATTTATCTCACCTCCATAATATTCTGATGATTTCACTAAAGTTGTAATCGTTAATAGAAGTACAAGATATTCCATGTTCGTGTTTCAATCTTGCAGCTTCTACTGTTGAGCACTTACTAACAAAGACTAATTGTATTTCGTACAGGTGGCTTATATCGACATCATGTCTTTTGAAAAAAGTTTACAGACATTCACACTTGCGGCGGCGCTAAGATTTTAACCCTGCGACTGCGAATATTTGTTGATATTTCGCAATGTTATTTTGAAATGATCACTCAATTATATCGACATTCAATATTTTTTTACTTCATTATTAACAATTCTGAATTATCTTTTTTTGGAGGTTAAGAAAGATGTTATTAAGTCGATAATATTGTAATATTACCCATAACTTCCAAATGTATTTCACACTAGTTGTGGCCCGCGGCTCCGCCCGCGTATATGTCGGTTATCGCGGCAATTAGTAGCCTATGTGTTATCCTGATGTATAAGCTATATTACTGTAAAGTCCAAATTCGTTCAGTAGTTTTTGCGTGAAAGAGTAACAAACATCCATCCATCCATCCCTCCATCCATCCCTCCATCCATCCATCCATCCATACTTACAATCTTTCGCGTTTATAATATTAGTATAGTATTGCACAAGTAACTCGAAGAATATAGATTTAAATGTAAACAAAGAAATTTGATACTGTCAGTATAAAAATCAGTCAAAGTAAGATCAATGATTTTCATCATCCTAAGTCGTCATCCTCCGTGTGTCTTCTCAATTATATTAAAGTAGACTTTGTGTCTATAATACGGCTGAAATTCAAATTTTTACATGAAGCGCCTGCCGTCAGACATCTAAAATTCAAGTACTGGGCGATATTGAAATTCTGTAGATAGACTGTTGTCAAACTATTCTTTTTTTTATGTATGGCCCTACTAAAATGACCCTACTCTGCCTGATGGAAAGCATAAGCAGAATCCAAGAGTGGTGGTCACCATTCTTATTGCGAATGCACACAATGCAACAATGCGGCGGCCTGGTGACCCACACCGCACCTAGTGATGCTTCTGCATCATTGGGCCTCCGGTCTCGCACTCACCAACGAAACACGACAGCACGAATCTGCTGTCATTTTACGTTGATTTTCTGTGCGAGGGTAGTTCCGCTTTAGTCGAGCCTGCCCGTTCGTACTGAAATCAGTGTGGTTGTACTATCTTGGATTGTTGGAAATTGCCTAAGTTTACAAATTGAAATAAGTATTCGATTTCAATATGAAATTAACACCAGAATTCAACAGTAATAATTACCCTAATATAACCTATAAATCGATAGCTTTGTAAACGAAATTAGCCAGCAGTTATACCGTATCCATATCATGAATTACAAATAGGCCAATATAATTACCATCTCAAGTGAATGGAAATCGCGTAGCCATTGTGGTTGATAATACGGGATTAGCCTTCATTTCAATACAAAGGAGGTGATTATCTTTAATTAATGGATCTCAATTTTGGATAGTTTCATTTCTTTCTGGAATTTCAAGGCCAGTGAGTCGACAAACAGGGGCATGGTTCAGTCATTTATTTCAGATAATCATAAAAAATTCTATACCTAATGTATAATCTTAGTTCTAAAAACTATGGAATACTGGAACTTAATAGCATCTAGAAATCTACTCTGCTTTATCCCTTTTTAACCGACTTCCAAAAGGAGGAGGTTATCAATTTTATTGGTGTGTCTTTTTTTTTCTCTTATAGGTTATTGTTACTTAACATTGTAGTTCATTCTTTCTATCTTTCAAATGTTTAATTTCAACGTACGCTGCATGAAATCTATATAGATTGTTGTGTATAGTTTTGTTGATGGAAGATATATTTATTTATTTATTATACATCATGCACTTTGGCGGACTTAATGCCTAAGGCATTCTCTACCAGTCAACCTTTGGGTGATGCAAAGAAAATAGCAAGTAGGTGCAATTTGGCTGAAGTTACTTTTGAAATACACACATCAAAAGTGTCTAGGGATCAAGCATTTTTATGCGGATTTCTTGAGATTGAGATGTGGCTTTGGCCCTGGCCTGCTCAGTCGCCAGACTTGAACCCGATTGAGCATGCATGGGATATGCTACAGAGAAGAGCTCTGCCGAATATGGAGGGTATCCAGTCGCAAGAAGACCTTTTTTTGTTGTTGCAACGAACATGGGCGGCCATTCCACAGCGTGATTTGGATGAACTCATTTTGAGTATGCCAAACCGATGTTCTTGTGTTAGTGTTCGCGGTAGAAACACGGATTATTAATTGTTTAAGTTACCTAATAAAATTTTAAAGAAAACTGTTATTTCAGTATTTTTTTCGAACTTTAATGTTAGTGGTTCAAATGTCAAAAATCCTTTTATTAGGAAAATGGCAAATTTCTTTATTAATGCAAAGGTGACTTGGTTTATCGTGTCTGTGACAAACGAAAACACTTTATTTGATGAATCCTTAAAGAAAATTTTAATTAATATCAATCAGGAGAAAAGTTATTGCAAAAATATATGTTGATCCCTAGACACATATGTTGATGCCTAGACACTTTTGATGTGTGTATTTTAAATACTCATGTGCAAACTATATCAGAAAATCTAAGTAAAGTAACGCTACAGGATTACAGATTTTAATTTATATTATATTAGTCGCGAATTTGCTTCTAAAATATAAAAATGCATGTCCGAAACTCCAAAATAATGTCCATAAAATTTGTATCCAGTATCACCTAACCACTATTTCAGTGTTAAACACTTTAGAACGCACGCGCCTTATCTAACATCATTGTTTCGACTGGGCTTGCTTATATTTGTAAATAAAGCGTAATGATTGGAAATTTTCTATGGAAGTCTTCAATTATCTGTAAAAAAATAATCATATCATCACCTGCATTAGTACCAATATAGTATTTGAGAGGATAATGAGCAAGATTACTAAATAATACTTCTCAAATGATTTCTAGTATAAATTCTGATTCAAGAAAACGAATAATTTTAATTACACTACGTGTGTAGTAGGTAGTAACGCCACCTGTTGGTGATAAACTACAAGTAGATAGTTTATTGTGAAGAAACGAAAGTTAAGTGTCATGAATAATTTACATTACTCCGAGCAAGCCTGGAAAAAGTAATGTGATGATTGTATTTCAAAAGTGTTACGAAGGTCAAGTTGCAAGTAAAAATGTGAGTTTTCAAAGCTTTTACTAATGTTTAAACATATAGGTATTCCTTTTGCCATAGCATACGCATTGCAGTAAAATCGATGAATGAAAAAAATCTTGATACTCTGTACATTAAGTACTGCAAAGAACACAATAAAGGTAATAAAATTCTACTGAGCATCTTTTCTGTGGTCGTTGAGTTCATTAAATAACTCTACAACCTCAGATTTCTCATAGTGAGGTTTAACAATGTAAGAAGAAAGAAAGAAAATTATTTATTCTGACATACACAGGACAGTACATGGTTCTAAACAGACGTAAGATAGAAGAGAACAAACAATTTTATTGCCCTGTGCGATGCCAGAAAAGGCGCCTATCTCAGCGTACTGCTGTAGCCAGAATGACTACAGCGCTGGTATTACGATAGGTTCAGTCGATTCATCAGTAGTTCCTTTAATAATATGTCATGTATGATACTTATGATGACCTGTACTCTGAAAGAGTTTGCTTATTATTAATTGTGACACAATTTTAACCGACTTCAAAAAAGGAGGAGGTTCTCAATTCGACTGTATTTTTTTTATATGTTTGTTACTTCATAACTTTCGACTGGGTGAACCGATTTTGATGATTCTTTTTTTTATTTGGAAGCTAGTGCTTCCCATGTAGTTCCTTTTTAATTTGGTCCAGTTCTGACAGGTCATCCATGAGAAAACCATATAAGTCTTCAATTTGCATAAAGTATGTGCGCGACAAATTGACGAATAACTCAATATCACGCTAACCGGTTTCGATGATTCTTTATTTATTTCAAAGCTGGTGCTTCCCATGTGGTCCCATTTAAATTTGGTCCAGATTGAAGTCGGTTTTTTTTGTTAAAATTTGTGATTATTTGATTTACTTTTAAATATACATCTCTAATTTCCACTTTACAAAACAAATTTCATACAACTATTATAAATTTTTATTCAGATGCATTCGACTAAAGTTCTTAATCATGGCTATCAACTACCGAAGCAAACACAGAGGCTGCAGATATCAATATTCTCGTGAATATGACCGCACATGTTTTGCTCGTGACAAATACTAATGCACTATACAGACTTCAAGAGAGGTAGACGACACTCTAATAAAGCAAGCAACGTAAGGTACCGAACAAGATCTAGGTTATTGATACGGTCAGGATCTAGGTTTTCAATGAATTTCAGCAATAAATAAGATGGTCAACTGTGTTCTAAAAGCTAGTATTTTAGAGTTAAATGAGAACATTAGTAGTAGACTACTAAATAGTTTAATATATTTTAATGAAAACTATTAAGGTTTAAGTGATAGATAGTCAGGCAAATAATAATAATAATAATAAATAAATATTTCGGACATTTTAACACACAACGCCATCTAGTCCCAAGCTAAGCAGAGCTTGTGTTATGGGTACTAGACAACTGATACAAATACATATATACTTTTTTTTTGTAAATACATACATATTATAGATAGAAAACACCCAAACTCCGAAACAAATATTTGTAGATCATACAAACATTTGGTCCGACCCAGGAATCGAACCCGAGACCTCATGATCAGCAGTCGTACACGCCAACCGCGAAACCAACGAGGCAGTCAAATAAATAAATCATCTATACAAATAAATAAAATTGGAGTGTCTGCTTGTAAAATTAAAATAACCGGTTTTTACTAAATGCATATGTATGGACGTATACCAAAATATTTTTTTTCAATTTTTGTCTGTCGGTCTGTTTGTTCCAGCTAATCTCTGGAACGGCTGGACTGATTTTGACGCGACTTTCACTGGATAGCTGATGATATAAGGAGTAACGAAGGCTCCTTTTTTAGACTAGCTATGCCCCGTGGCGTTATCCGCGGCGCGGTTGTTGTTGTACCGCGGGTGATACCGCGGGGCTCAGCTAGTAGGTAATATTATAAACCTGATTCAAAATTATACAGAGAAGAGAGAGAAAAAGATACATATTATGTAAATGCAAACCAAACGCAAAACAAATGATCGTGAAAATCAAAGATATCTTTATCTTGGATAAGAATCGAATCCATGATATTTTTCTTAACGACCAGGATTAATCACTAGCCTGACACGCCAGTTGTTAATATTATTAATAACAGAAATTACCTCTTGTATAGCTTTACTTTTATTACTTAAACAGGGCCAGGGCAGAATGGCAGAATGGGCCGGCTCGACCGAAGTGATACCACGGCCTCACAGAAAACCGGTGTGAAATAGTGCTTCACTGTGTTTCACCGAGTAAGTGAGTATACCGGAGGCCCATACCCCAATCCCCCTACCCCTACCTTCCCCCCATCCTCAAAAGGTCGGCAACGCACTTGTGACGCTTCTGGTGTTGCAAGTGTCCATGGGAGGCGGTAATCGCTTACCATCAGGCGATACGTCTGCTCGTTTGCCCGCCTAAACCATAAAAAAAAGACGTCACTAAAATTTCGTCGTTTACTTAATTCGGAGAACCATAGAAAATAATGTATGAAGAAGTTTTTTATAAGTTAATTATTTAAGTACCTAATACGACAAAAACATACGAACAAACCTATATTACTAAAGAAATATACTAGTTAATTTTAGATATGCTCGATAAGATACGGACTCACCAAGTGCTTGACATCCACATCCAACAGCCGGCAAGGCATTACTCGTACTCGTTATCGCCAAAGATAGTTTAAGAAAAAGTAATAGTTTTAAGAGGGATAAGAATAATGGAAAACTATAAAACACTGCTGTCAATAATTCAATAAATAAAGCCACCTAATCGTCACGACAAACTTGACATAGCTTTGAACGTCACACAGTGAGAACTGTTAAAGAAATTAAAACTGTAGAAGCCAACCAAAAGTTTCCAGTGAGAAACTTCGGTGCGACTTGTTCAATATTTTTATAAAATGATAGGAAACGGTGACCAGAAGTGTAGTTTCCACAACTTATCAAGCTCAATCAATACTTATTGAGAACTCCCACAGTTCTGCCACACTGTGTTCCCAGTTGAATTTACTATGACGTGAATTCTCAAAGGCACATATAAAACTTCTTAATTTAAGTTTCTTTTTAAGTAAGTAAGTTATTATTCTTTAAACTTAAATACTATAAAACCAGAACAGTTTAATGTGGAAGAATGGATAGGAAATACCTAAACTTTTAGTTCAGCAAAATATAATAAAACAAAAATTGATTGTCTGTAAAGTCGGTTTATGGATGATAATTTAACGTGACAACGTCATAACAAAACATTGCTGAAATCTCTCTCATACAACGATGTACAATGAGCGTAACGGGACAATGAGCGTAACAGGACAATGAGTCATCCTTTTTCGTGCAGCAGCATGCATCGATTCATGCACTGATGAACAATGTTCAACCTTCAGGGTTGGTCGGTTTGTTACTTGAGTCGAATTCACTAGCTGTTCGACTCCTAATTAAAACAAACAATTATGTAATGAATTCAATGTAATGACATTAAGCGTGTTAATGTTAATTATATTAAACTACTAGTTAATCCACGCAACTTCGTCTGCGCCTCTTTCTTATCATGCTTGTCTCCTATTGGTCTAAGCGTGATGCTATTTATCCTAACCTAAGCACGCCAGAAAAACACACATTTAAAAAAAACGTGAAAATCGGTTAGAAAGTTTCCGAGTTCATCGTGAGCAACAACGTAACACCAGAATTATATGTAACTAGCTGTTACCCGCGGCTCTGCCCGCGTGTATGTCGATAAATGAAGAATCTTCACATAAACCATCTACTACAACAACAAAGCCTAAACATTTGGTTTGGATAGGTGAGCCCGTTCTTGAGTTATAAAATTACAACAAAAAGTGGCATTGATTTTTATAAATATTGATAGATGATTATTCAGAAATAAAGTTGGTGAAAAATAACAAGACTATTCGAAATTGATCTTACTGAAACATAAATTAAATATTTACTGTGACGACTAGATCTGACGTCAAAGAACCAACATCAACTATCACCAAATACGCCAAAACTAAACAAAATAGATAAACACAATCACAATTGATCACCTTATATTATAGTTCTGTTTTCATGAAGGCCCGCTAAATGTGAATAGTTGATTCGAAACGGCCAAACTATAACCGTTAGATGAGAAGTAAACAAATGAACGAATAATATTTGGTAAAATCGACAGGGAAATGAATGTTTATTGGTAAACTTTCTCGATTACTTTCTTTGTACTTAAGTGGTTGTGATCTTAGCTATATCTGACGTCATTGTTAATACATATATATGTGGTAATGTAATAGCCTACATCACTGTAACAATTAAGGTTAGGCAGTAATTGACAGCCCCAGTGGAGCAGTGGTAGTGAATGCGACTGCTGTGCTTGAGGTCTCGGGTTCAAATCCTGGGTCGGACCAAATGTTTGTGTGGTCTACAAATATTTGTTTCGGAGTTTGGATGTTTTCTATGTATAATATGTATGTATTTACAAAAAAAGTATATATGTATTTATATCAGTTGTCTAGTACCCATAATACAAGCTCTGCTTAGCTTGGGACTAGATGGATAGATGTGATGATAGATAGATGTGTTAGATAGATAGATGTCCGAAAAATACTAGATGTCCAAAAAAATACATTTCTTAAAATTGATTAGTTAATTTAAGTAGAACTCAGTAGAACTTAAGATTTAGTGAATGAATGCTGGTAAAAGTTTGAAATAAACTGTGATCATTGTATTGCGGTCTTTTACATTTTAGAGTTTGTTATTAAGCTATTGCATAGCTTATAGCGCAGGCTTTGAGTGTGGCGACCGAATCAAGAAATTCCGTAACGAAAATAAAACCTAACACCCGAAGCTCGCACGGATCGAGACGAGCTGCTCCGAAATCGGACGAATACGTGAGCAGCTGTTTGTGAGATAGTAGTGCATAAGTATCTATTATATCTTTATTGCCACACTCAAAGCATGTGCGCCCCGTAAGTATACATGTTCAAAAAAAAAACTGCACAAATAAAAAATAAATCAATCGTTATAATTGCATAAGTTAATAAAAAATGCTATGTAATAGCTTTACCGCGGCAGTCCCCGAGTGCCACACGTATTTTTATTTAATTTTAAGACTGCTTTGCTTAGTAGTCTATAGTTATATTAAAATTACTACAATTACAAGATCCCCCAGAGGTTTTTGCCAAATAATCTAATGGATGTTTCTAGTAAGACTTCAAGAACTGTTTTCAATTACTGGAAAGGGAACAGTTACTACCTCAATCCTTCGATTTCCTTCAGTGTTTTAATTGTTTAAAATTACTTCAAACATTTTCAAATCCATCGAACCTTGCTTTTACATCGGAATACTCTGGAATTACGTATTCGATTTACTAACCAAACAAATAGAGTGAGTTGAAGTGCTCATCCATTTGCCAGTTTCTGTGAAGTGAAAGATTCAATACCCGGGCATTGTTAGAGGTAGTTCTTGTTGGCGTATTATTAGGTTATTAACTTTAAAAAAATTATAAATTAATGACTTCATTTTCCCCTTCTTATGAGGGGATTTTTTTTTGTAAAATTCAAATGAGACCAAAGAATATATTCAATTCTATTCTATTGTTTTCTATGTTAAAAAACAACACAATTGAATTGAAAAATTTCCTCTTCTTCCAAATTTTACTTCCGATTCTGTTAGTATTCATGCACAGGAGAATCTCGAAAATTATTAAATTTTTGAACTAGTATGAAGCTATAACAAAAGCCGTCAGCTATCTCAAATTCCAGTTTCCCACTAAAATTTTCAGTCTAACAGAGTATTACATCAAATACTGGGACCACTATGAATTTGAATTAGCATAACTCGTCTCCCATGAAATTTTATCCTATAGACGGCGTTTTTTTGCCTCATTACTGACTCACATTCACCCTCACACACATTGATTTAAATTCACAGTACATAATATGTATATAAAATTCAACATACTGCTATAAATTGACGAACATGGGACTAAGTGCTATTTAGCACATTTTACAAGCACTGTTTGTCAAAAGAGCATTTTTCTGCAAAGCGGTTTCTAACAATTATTTTAAAAGTTACAGTTTTATCGCAAACCGAAATCCATTACAACCAAAAAGACCCTATGTTGTAGAAAAAGCAAACGTGTAGCGGCATTCGATAATGAATTAAAATGAATCTTTGTTTAGGAAATATAATTGATTGAATATTAGAAATATAACTAATCTTTATAGGTACATAAAAATGAATCACTGAAATGTATGTACGCGCATAACTTCCGATGACTGCACCGTATTGGATAATTCTTTTTTATGTGTTCGTTATTGTCAGGACAAGATAGGACAAGGTTTGTTTAAAAGGAAACTGAAAGACAGACAAATAATAAAACAAGTTTTCTAATAATAATTTACGGAAACAAAATGGCGGTATGAAGTTCGCCTAGTCTGCTCGTTAATAATAAACATTGTTCATAGTAAGTGTAGCACGAAATATTCTCAGAAATCTTAAAACAAAAAAACTGTTCAAAAATTCCTTAATATTTATAAACCGGGAGAATTGGTTCTACATATCGTCGACTGTCTCGTTGGTCTCGCGGTTGGCGTGTGCGACTGCTGATCATGAGGTCTCGGGTTCGATTCCCTGGTTGGACCAAATGTTTGTATGATCTACAAATATTTGTTTCGGAGTTTCGGTGTTTTCTATGTATAATATGTATGTATTTACAAAAAAAAAAGTATTTGTATCAGTTGTCTAGTACCCATAACACAAGCTCTGCTTAGCTTAGGACTAGACGGCGTTGTGTGTCCGAAATATTTATATCATAAATACTTATTATATTATATCATTGAAAATAATCTACGCAATAATAATACATACCAGTCACGTTAAATAAAACTTCTAACAAGGCTAATACAGATGACACAAAAAGACAAATTACTGAAATAAAAAATAGTCATGCCAACAAATTGAAAATCGACGTCTGTCCCAGATAAACAGGAAATGAATAAAAACGTGACGAAGTAGCCAGAATGCGCCCTGACGGCACAGAACAAGCTGATAATGAAGAGCACGCGGCATGGAGTAATAAAACTTTTATTATACCAAATAATGCTCTAAAGGGTACATTCAACTATGTTCCCTGCGGAAGTATCTTGTAAAAGAAAAGGTTTTTTATTCCTCTGAGAAAATATAAGGATCTCTTACGCTACGCGTTTAAATATGAAGCTTGTTAGTTTTTATATGTGATGAGTGTGGATGATAAATATTATAGTTTAAATCATTTAAATTTTCAAAATGGACAGAATATATTTTTTATTTTGCTAAAGGCCTCACTCCCAAGAATGAAAACCGATATCGGGCTCAAAAGTGTAAGCTTTGGAAGCAACCGCGACAAACGCTATCTTGACTATGGTGACATATTTTATTAGTAATATTTCATCATCATCATCATTATTATCATTTTACCTTATGTTTATTTTATTTTTAGGTTATGTTTAGGTTATTATGTTAGTACATTATATCCACACTAATATTATAAATTCAAAAGTAAGTCTGTCAGTTTGTTACATTTTCAAGGCTAAACCTTTGAACCAATTTGAATGAATTTTGGTAAAGAGATAAATTGGACCTTGGAGAAGGCTACTATTTGTCGCGATAACCGACATACATGCGGATGGAGCCGCGGCCAAAGCTAGTATAGCATAACTACGAATGATTAATTGAATTACCGACCCTAGTTATCTTTGAAATAGAGTGTAAGATAGATAGCTCCAAATTATTCGAAATAATATCGATTGTAATTGGTATTGCAATCTGATTATAATCAATAAGGGAACTTTGCCTAGTTAATTTCATAAGCGTAGCGTAGGACTTTTATACATCAATTTGCTCTCGAAAGAGTGTAGTTCCAGCCAATCATAACCCCGAACTCAGTCATCGCGATTATCTACTATTAGAGAAAAAACTTACACTAGGTCTTCAGTGTAGGCCTGTAGGGTAAAATCAACTTCTTGTTTGGGTCTGTTAAAGCGACTTTACTCTGCCTGGTGCAAAGCATAAGCTAATTCAAGAGTGGTGGTCACCATACTCATTGTGAACACAGACAACGCAACAATTCTGAATGCAACATGGTGACCCACACCATGGCAGCCTAGTGATGATTCTACATCATTCGGCACTTACCTCCTGTCTCGCACTTACCAACGAAACACGACAGCACAAATATTGTCATTGTAGTTTGACCTTCTGTGCGAGGGTGGCACCGCCTCAGTCGAGCCGGCACGTTCGTGCTGGAACAACGTGGCTCTACTACCATTGAACTGTTTCTTATATCATGACAATGGACGAAGGAATGAGAAATGACTAGGTAGTAGAGCCACGCTGATTTCAGCACGAACGGGCCGGCTCGACCGGGGCGGTACTACTCTCGCACAGAAAATCAAAAAAAAAATGAGTTCGTTAACAATAAGTAAAAGTATTCAAATGTGTGCTAGACACATGATGATCGAGTTAATGTGAAATAAACTCACACATGAAACTCGGAAACAAACTGAATTAATGACATTGTAAAACTGATAGTTTGCAGGTGAAAACTATTTCCAAGAGCTTGGAAGTCGTTAAAGAAGGTAAATATCCAACAATGGATGTCCTATAAATGGAAAGGTGATGACGGTGAAGTGTTAAATGAAAATAATAGGTCTTATGTTTAAACTTGTTATCTATACGTTTTAAATTCTTACACTAAATACTATTTTTAGGTTTTTTAAACTATTTTTTTTCTACTAAATTCTTGAGCGCGGATAAATAAAGAACGAACAATATATGTACTTAACTATTATTAGTCATGAAATAGTTATTTTTTTAGTTATTCCCTTTTTTAATTTAAATTCAACCTGAAAGTATTTCAGTATCTTATCATAAGTCAGAAGGTTGTTTTGAAACAAAATTTGCTCTTCTTATGAAAATTTAACTTATTATTTGTAAGATTCTAAATTTAATTTAACTTTGTCATTATCGAAGATGAATTAGTTTAAAAAAAAAGAATTGCAAGATGATTTTTCAATTTTTAAGCATCATAAGATTTTATTCCAGACTTTATATCATTTTAGAAAATATATCAGCAAAATTTCGGTGAAAGTAAATTTTTAATTTAATCAAAATCTATCGAAAAAAATAAGGTCATTGAACTTTCGTCTAAAATACGACAAAAACTTCATGCGAACAATAATCGATGGAGTTCAGAAGTTAACCTCTAGTTTTGCTTGGTAGAACTTATCGAAATAACAAAGAACTAATGAAAAGCGTGGTATCGAGTGTCAACAAAGCGTATCGATAATCGATAATATCGATAGTACACAATTGGCTCTTCAACGAGAAAAATATCGCTCGAGGTAAGTTCTTTGTTCGTAGTTCGAGGTGTCAATCGATGTCGATTACGTATCCTTTTAGGAATTAGCTAATATCAATGTTTATGAAACCAAAATTATCAAAAGATTCAGTGGGTAGACAGTTTTTAATTAAGTGACATTGAAAATTGAAATTACATGGGCATGGATATGTTGCTCTTAACTTCAGATCAAATAAAAAAGGTAGATAACGCACCGCCTAGTTCTTGTTGAAGTAGAAATAAGGCTCGTAGTTCCAAGTAAACACACGCGATACGCACTAATTATGCTATAAACTGGGGTACTTTTCATCAGTATCGTATAAGTTGTCGATACTTGTACGATACTGACGTTGATGATTACTTGGAACTACGAGCCTTTTTTCTGCTTCAACAAGAACAAGGCGGTGCGTAGTCTACCTTTTTTTATTTGATCTGAGCTCTTAACCTCTATGGTTATAATTTTAAGTTATAGGACACAATACAAATACGATATACGATATACAAATTTGCGCGTTCACCGCTAAAAAACTGCCGTGGGTCGTATGCCCTCGGTTTGAAGACACTCCCCTATCTGCCTCAGCCAACATTGGAATACTTGGTGTCGAGATATCGATCGAAGTCCAGTTCCGTGGCCATTTCGAGGATAAGGCCAAATTGGCCTCGAAGAAGCTTGGCGTGCTCAACAGATCGAGACAATATGTCACTCCGGCCCACCGCTTTCTGCTTTATAAGGCGCAGGTTCGGCCACATATGGAATACTGTCCTCATCTTTGGGCGGGGGCACCCCAGTACCAGCTCCTCCCTCTGGACCGCATTCAACGGAGAGCGACTCGAATCGTCGACTGCCAGGAATCTTCAATTCGGCTGGACTCTTTGGCACTGCGTAGAGATGTGGCTTCGCTTTGCATCTTCTACCGCATTTACTATGGGGAGTGCTCCAAAGAATTGTTCGGGCTGATTCCTGCCGCCTCTTTCCGCCATCGTCCTACGCGACAGCAATTTCATCCCCATCACTTAGATGGCTGGCAATCCACAACTGTGCGGTTCTCTAGGAACTTTCTGCCTCACACAACAAAACTGTGGAATGAACTGTCGCCTGCGGTATTCCCGGACCAATACGACCTTCAAACCTTCAAGAAAAGAGCGTGCTCCTTCTTAAAAGGCCGGCAACGCACTTGTGACGCCTCTGGTGTTGCAGGTGTCCATGGTCGGCGGTAATCACTTACCATCAGGTGATACGTCTGTCGTTTGCCCCTTATTCAATAATAAAAAAAAAACGATAGACAAGTTATAAGTTTAGTTTTCATTGCTTTAATCAACGCACTTCTGTAAGAAATTTCTGAAAAAATTACAATGATTCTAAATTCCCGAATGTAGAAAAAGACCAGTGTAAAATATATGCCAACAATGGTAAATTGTAGTTAACACTTTAGACTGCGGTGCTGTATGCCTAAAATAAATCACATAAATTAAACAGTTCTAAGTTTTGTCTTGTTGTCGGCTTGGTACTCTGTGACTTTTTCCATACAGCAAGAAGTGAACACGACAGATTTATCCCTATACCTATATAAACATGCTTAAAACATACTCAGAAGTCTCTCACGGAAGTTGCTTGAATGTGTGACATTTTCTAATTTACCTTAAGAATTTTTGTGAGAGTAAATAAAGAGATTTATTAATATACAAATTAAATTTTAACTTTCAAATTAGTCACGAGTGTAGAATATAAAGTAAGTTATATCACTTGCCTTATCCATACGTAACTACCTACCTACAAAGTTGACGACGGCGAGGCGTCAAAAAGTTGCAGGGCTATAAAACTGTGGTTATTTCTGTATTCATATCTAACTTGACGGACTAAGAAAACATGGAAGTTTGTTGAAAGAGTTGTGACCCAAAATAAAGATGTGTTTAGGTAAACATGGACATTTTCTTGCTTAGATTCTCGTTTGTATGACTGAAGAAGTTGAAGAATATTAACTGGTGACATTTGGTCAATTATTACTGTATGTAGTTTAATGTGCCAGAGTTCAAGCTATATAATGTCATCATTTTAGGGATTAACTGGGAAAATGAAGACTATATGGAAAGAAAAAAAAAGACTGCATGGATGGCGTAGTGGCTTAATACGACACTTTGCCGCTTTACACTGAGATGAGTGTTGTGAGTTCAAACCCCATAACTCTTTGTGTGATAAACAAATTGTTGTACTATATTCTTAATCTGGGTTTTCCTTGTGTTCGTTTGATGTGTTTTTGTAAAATTGTAATATTTTGTGTTTACCTAGTGCAGGAGTCGTCTTAAAAACTTGGGTAAGAATAGCTTTACCAAAGTAGGGTAGGAAAGGGATATTGTGTGATTGTATTTGAGAACTAGCTGACCCGGCGAACTTCGTACCGCCATATTTACATATCTGTCTCAGCTTCCCACAGGCAGTGTACAGTCGCGGACAAAAAAACACTTAAAAAAAAAGACTTTTCTAGCAAAAAAAGAATGAAAAAAATCGGACTATGTGCTATTGAATTACAACCAAGTACATATTTTGACTTTCATCCTCTCTCTCCAAGAAACCGTGCTGAATTTTGGGATAAAAAGTATCCCATGTCCTACCTCGTAGTATGAACTCAAATCATGCCAAGTTTCATTTTAATCCATTCAGTAGTTTCAGCGTGATGCGCGGCCAAGATACAGACAGACAGACAGACAAAAATGAAAAAAGTTTCGTTTTGGCTTCAGTATCGATTACAGAGAGCCCCCCAAATTTTTTTTCAAAATATGTTTCATGTACAGAATTGGACCTGTTACATTTTTATTATAAGTATAGATGTAGCTTACAAATCACGAATCGAGTGGGGCAGATAATTTTGTTAATAACTTAAATGTGTATTAAGAAGCATCTCTAAACAAAAATTGTTTAACTAAACTATAGTCTCGCATTAGAATATACAGCAATATTTATCTCTTAAGCTGTCATTCACACTAGTTATGAACCTAGAATGAATCTAAACTTACTGTGTCTTACAACGAGGCATGGTCGTGACAGGTAAAACACAATGCTAGACTTTGTCTCCTACAAGATGAATAGTTATGAAACCAATTTATGTAAAATGGAGTCTGTATACAAATCAATAAGATTTAAATGTCTATTTGTAATTTAAAATTAACTGTTTTTCAGTAAATGCATATGGAAGTATAGACGGTACTTAGATCAAAATATCAATTCCTAAAATATCTTTTCGTCTGTCTATGTCTAACTATACTAACATATATAGCTGATGATATAAGGAGTAACTTAGGCTAGATTTTAGAATAGCTTCGACTAGTTATAATAACAATGTTACATTTACAAGCAAAATTCTTGTTTTCTTTTTGAAATTCGGTTTATCACTACAACTGTTTCACGTTTCAAACTTGAAACATTTTTATGCAATCTAAGTTTCAAGGCTGATATTTTCTTAGCCATTTTCTCTGTCAAAGTTGGGAAGTCGGTTTATCTGAACTACTTCTTGTATTTTTACATTACGAAATAATTTGCCTAGTGACGAACTCTTTTGCAAAAAAAACAGGCACTTATGCAAATAACTATTTTATAGTTACTATTAATTTGTTTGACAATTTTAGGTATTGTTATCCTCAGAATTTTATAAATTAATTAGGAAGGAATAGTTTTCATCAGTTTTATCATAACATTTTGATTAAATTATTGAGAAATAATGTTTAAGCTCAAAACACTATTATTGTACCTGCTCGCTAAATAAAAATGAAACGCGTTAATTTCTTTGTTTTTCTTGAATACATTAAAAGCAGATAAAAGTTTAGTATTGAGTGTGACCCCCTCTTGCTGAAATCACGGCTTGGATTCGTCTGGGCATGCTAGCGAGTATATCTTTTATGGTTTCTTGGGGAATATGTTCCCACTGCGCGGTAATCACATTCTTTAGCTCTCTGATGGTCTGCGGAGCCGGCTGCACTGATCTCACTCGTCGCTTCAGAACGTCCCAGACATGCTCTATGGGATGGAGGTCGGGACTTCTAGCTGGCCAGTCCAAACGACGAATTCCGATTTCTGGCATATACGCTTCCACATCGCCAGACCGGTGGGCGCGAGCGTTGTCGTCCATAAAAATGAGTTTTCGCCAAGAGCGGTTAAAGCGGGTTGTGCATAAGGAATTAGAACTTCCGTTATGTATCGGTGTCCAGTCAGTGTACCGTTTTCGACAAAGACTAACTTCGTTCGATCCATAGAATTTATTCCTGCCCAAAACATAACAGAGCCCCCTCCATAAGGTGTCATTTCTTCAAAACATGCCTCTGCAAAGCGTTCTCCTCGTCTACGTAGCACTCGCCGACGTTGGTCTTCACCATGCAGAGATATCCTGGCTTCATCGGAGAACAATACCCTTTCCCAGTCTTCATGAGTCCATGACACACAATTTCGAGCGAAGCTAAGCCTGGCAACTCGATGTCCACGGAGTAATTAGAGCCGCGTGCCGGGCGATGACTGTGTATATTACCAGCGAGAAGCCTCCTGCTGACCGTCCATAGACTAATTTGCACATTTCTTACTTCGTTGTTCTTGAGGTCCACATAAGAAGATTTGCGATTTCTCAAAGCTTGACTAACTAGAAAACGATCATCCCGTGGTTCGGTACATGTCTTTCTGCCAAAACCAGGCCTTCTCTTGACGGAACCGGTCTCTTGATAGCGCTGCCAGGTCCTATGAACTGTCGACCAACTCACATTTAGCCTCTGAGCCACGAAGCATTGGCTGCAACCTTCTTCAAGCAGCGCAATAATTTTGCTCGCTTTTATCACTTTACCTACCATTTTCGAGATTGCTAAACAGCAATAGCAATACTTTTAAATGTCAAGGACATCAGATAATTTAATCAAAAATTACAAAAAGTTAATTAGAGTCGATATGAACGATAGGGAATTCGCGCCACAAAATGTAGTTATAAGTTGTTTTCTTTGAAAACTAGGCTCAGTCAAAAATTTTAATTTGGAATGTACTCTTATAAACATTATGGTACTTTTATAACTGGCCGGTAACATGTTCAAATGATTAAAACCTTTTTGGTATTTTATTTTTTTTCAGCCAGGAAGAAAATCGAAACCGCCCGTTTTTTTTTGCAAATAAGTGTATTATCTTTCAGAAGGTTTCATAATAAAGTTGTCAATCACATCAAAAATATTAACTACTAGTTTTTGCTCGTGGCTCCGCCCGCATGTATGTCCGTTATCGAGGCAAATAGTAGCCTATGTGTTATTCTGATGTATGAGCTACATTACTGTAAAGTTTCATCCAAATCCGTTCAGTAGTTTTTGCGTGAAAGAGTAACAAACATCCATTCGTCCATCCATACTTACAAAGTTTCGCGTTTATAATATTAGTGGGATCATTAGCTGCACCCCGCGATATTACCCGTGGCTACTGTGATACCTTTACAACAACAACTTGGAGTAACACCGCGGGGCGATGCCAGTCTGAAATAAAAGTAGCCAAGTTGCACCATAAATCATTAGCTATCTGCTTGTGAAAGTCCCACCATAATTGGTCCAGCCGTTTAAGAGAGTAGCCGGAACAAACAGACAGTCCAACAAATATTTGATATTTTGATATAAATACTTATTTCTTAAGCATTGAGTGATAATCTGTTAATTAGAAATTGCAAACAAACACTTTAATTTTGTTTATTTATATAGAAATGTAAGTTCCCTTTCTGTATTATAAAAACATGATTTTCTTCTTTAATTATAATTTTGAAAAAAAAATAAGCTAGTACCGTATAATTGAGTTAATGTACTGACTTAAAAATTTACCGACTATGCGTAATTATTTGAGAATATAACAACATCTTTTCTTTACCATGTTTTGAGAACACGAGCTTTGTACGTTACTGTAGCTATTATACTTAAGCAAGGCTTTCGAGTGCGATTATGGACTGGAAAGTACAACACAGGATATCCTTTCACTAGTTGTACCGACGACTGGTCTAAGTGCCAGGAAACTGCTTGATGGAGACAGCGTCGTCATCTTAGAACGTTTTAATGTAGCTTAACATAGAAATCATAATAATATATGGACACAATTATTAAAAAGCTGGTTAAATATTATATAGTAAACTAGCTGACCCGCTGAACTTCGTACCGCTAAATTTACATATCTGTCTTCGCTTCCCACAGACAGTGTACAGTAGTGGACAAGAAATATTGACTTTTCCCGTTATCTTTTAATTTTTCTTGTACACAAACCTTGTCCTGATATTATCGAATGCAACAAAAAAAGAATAATCCAATTTGGAGCAGTTGATCGGAAGTTATGCGCATACATACATTTCGGTGATTAATTATATATATATAGATAGTACAGTTTTTTTTTGAAATAGCAACTTCCGCATTAGGTATATACAACGTTGTGTCACGATGGACTTTACAAACATACATGAAATGGATACAAAGAACACCCACACTCAGAACAACAATTTGTGGATCACACAAAGTTTTGTTCCATGTGAGATTTGAACTAACAACACTTGGCGCAGTAGAAAGCGCTGTGGCGACCGCTTAAACCACTAGACCAACCGTGCAGTCATTCAATCAGTCAGTGATTAAATCGAAGGCAAATATTTTATTCGGTTATATAACTCGAATGTGTCGTTAGAAAGAAGGATAGTAGCATATTTTATATATTTTTTTATAGTATAGGTGGCTAACGAGCAGACGTATCACCTGGTGGTAAGCGATTACCGCCGCCCATGGACACCCGCTACACCAGAGGTGTCACAAGTGCGTTGCCGACCATTGGGGGGAAAGGGATGTGGGGAGGGGTTGGGGTGGGGTATGGGCCTCCGGTATCCTCACTCACTCAGTGAAACACGGCGTGAGCGCTATTTCACACCGGTTTTCTGTGAGGCCGTGGTATCACTCCGGTCTAGCCGGCCCATTCATGCCGAAGCGTGGCTCTCCCACTGTCAATTATTGTTTAACTGTCATCACCAAATTACATTATTACAGTTTGTTAGTTTTATTAATTAGCTTAAATGGTATCGTATCTAGACACGCGGCAGCGTATCAAGCCAAGTTCAAGCAAAGGAACTGGCTAGCCAGCGCCGAGTGTAATATTACACGAACCACTTAGTGCCACTTTTGTCCCTTCTATAACTCAAAACTTCTTTAACGTAAACACATAAAACTACGTGTGTTTAATTGTATCCTTAGGGACATCTAGAAGCCCAAATTTCATGAAGATAGCTTAAACGGTTATAAAGATATGCAGGTCAAAAAGTCGTAAATTTTAGCACTGACTGACATATATATAGTACCTAAACCTTACCTACTTCCAGATGACCTAGAAGGATGAAATTTGGAATTCAGCTCGACAATTGTGTGTAAGCATAGGAAAAAATCAAAAAAGTTAAAAAAAGGGGGTCCCCATACAATTTTTTTTTTTCATTGTAGCGTTGGAACCCTCGTTACAAGCAGATATTTGAAACTATCCCAATATATGTATTATTAAATCTCAATACCTGCCTAGTTTTATTTACAAAACGTAATGATATCCCACCAAAAACATAAATGTAAAAAAGCGAGCCAAGTTCAATCCAAAAATTATGCTTGGCTATGGGCTTCGCCGCAAAAAGAATGGAAATCTAAATGAATGCCAAGTTCTATGCAAAATCCAAATTTGTATTTTTAGGAACAAAATAAAATTATGAACAAGTATTAAACTCTATTTCTTTGCTTTATTGGATACCTATAACAGTTGTTGTTATTTAAAAATGTGAGATCTTAAAGTGGGTTAGATTTGACTTGGCCAGTTTTTATCAGAATTAATATATATATATATATATATATATATCTATATATATATATGTCGGAGACACAAGAATAAACTAGAACATGAATGACAGATACAGCCAATCTGGACCAAAGCCAAACACTAATCACTACTAAACGGATACGAATCAACCTAAACACCTTCAGCAACCCCCCATGAGGGGATTGGGGCAACGCTCACCCCTCCGCGATGCCCTGTGGAATTCGCCACCTAGGCTAGTAATTTCCCCACTGATAAATATCGCCTCATACACACAATATAAAACACAGAGATACAATAAATCGCAAATCAAATAATAGATATGGTCGTCGCGAGATCTGAAGAGAACTGTGTCCTGTTGCCGATCGCGCCGCTTTATATAGAGTGTTCCGTAGTGTTCGATAGTGACAAATGTTTGTATCACTTTTATTATTTGGATACCCTCACTCCGACACGGCCGTCCTGACGTATTACACGTCCTCGTGTGATGTTGAAGGCATCATCATCATTATCCGCAGAAAAGAAAGAGATTTTTGTGTTGTTCGGCCACTCCTGACCAAGGACATTGGGTACATTATTACATTTTATCTTCTGTGGAACAACTTCATTTAGGACATTCTCATAAAATAGGCTTTTCGTTATCAAATCTGAATGCTAATAGACTTCTCGCTACATACTAAATTAATAACACCAGTAAGTAGTATCGCAACAGTCACCTCACCGTTTATCGCGTTACACATTTTTGGATTATTAGCAATATCTAGATGGCCTCTTATTCTACCAATTTCACTTTTCAATGGCCACCTCACCTTTCAGTGGCCACCTCGCCTTTCAGTGGCCACCTCGCCTTTCAGTGGCCACCTCGCCTTTCAGTGGCCACCTCGCCTTTCAGTGGCCACCTCGCCTAAAACTTAACTTACTTTTCACAAAACTTAACTGAACTCTAACAACCACCACACTGTTAGGATATCTCATAGTCTCTCTATAGAGACTACTCGCCACACAATTACAACGCAATTTCATTCCATTGCATCAGCATTAATTAACCCTTGATTATCATCATCAACATCAATAGGGACTTGATCTACGGGGATTCTCCTCACTATTATCAATGCGAGACAAATCTACCTCCTCGGGTATAACACTTAAAGGAGACTCTCGTGTGCGACCGCGAGCGCATTTATAGGTTCTGTTACCAGTTAAAGATTTCAAAGCATAACGATCGCCGTCGAGTAACTACAATTTTAAACGGTCCTTTATATTTAGGATTTAACTTTGTCACCGAGATTAAACTTTACTAATTTACCCTTTTTCCTATAAAATGTCACATAAGTGTACACACAGTATCACTCTCACTCGGCCTTATCTGACTTGACTGTCTATTCTGTCTTAATAAAACAGTACACTACTGAACAGCAAAAGAAAACAGTAACGTTGTTATTAAAATCAAAATAACAAAATAAGAAATTTAATAATTGACTACCGCTGCAAATTCTCAAAGCAATCCAAATAAATAGTATCGTAGGTCATCCCTGTGACCACCACAAGTGTAACAGTTAGTTATCCCTTGTGACTCCCACACGTGTATCTGCCAACTACATAGACATGCCAGCTACAATCACCTGCTGCTGGTGAGATAGCTGACACCAAATAGAAGTCCGACCAGCGGATATAGTGTTAACCGTACCCGTGAGTATATATACCGTCTACGAAATTCATAGAATGTTTTCTTTTCTTTTTTTTATCTTTACTGAAAATATCGACATTTCATCACAAAATAAAAAAACGGTAATTATAATTCGAGTCACAACTATCACAAAGTGGTAAAAATAATAATCTAAAAAATGTTAACAGCCACTATCAAAGATGAACCCGCTTCAAATTAAAAATCACATCAAAATAAGAAATGAATTTAAAAATCGAAAATAAACAGCATGTGCAGAACGGGTAATTCAATCCACCTCCATCACAGATATTCTGCTATGATATAATACTACACTATACTTCTGAAATCGTCTACCTTTGTACCGATGTCACCAATAGAAACGATCTTATTATTTTAAGAACAAGATTATTTTCGAAAACTGCAACTGAAAACCTTAATGCAAACAGATTCTCATTTTTCTCTTTAAATAATTATGTCGTTTGAAATACAGTAATCGTGTACTACATGAATCAATAACCGCAATGAATAAATCTGGATTAAAACTGTTAATAGAATTTCGATGTTACAATAAGTGCGGGTGTTACCTACCCCCAATAATGTTATTGCACTATATTGTCGTTTGCCTAGAAATCCATCTGACAGAACTTGTCTTATTAAAGAGCACTCAGCACAAAATAATAATAGTACGACTCACCAGATTGTTGGAGTTGTCCGTACATACCGGTTACTTCCCAGTTACCGATGCGTTGCTTTTACTACCGCACGCTGCCGCTGTTGTAGGCCGCACGTCTCACAAACCGTTCGTACGCGAAATGGCTATACCGACACTTTGACACTATGTGCCCGTTCTCGCTTACAAAAATTTAACAAATGGTACCTCATACGATTTTCGAGCGGAGGGTAGTTCGATCGCTCGCCGCGACTGACGATCCGTTACACTCTCAAACATTGTGGGCAAATGAGATTCAGATCGCACTTCTGATGTCGGAGACACAAGAATAAACGAGCACATAAATCACAGGTGTAGCCAATCTGGACTGAAGCCAAACACTAATCACTACTAAACGGATACGAATTAACTTAAACACCATCAGCAACCCCCCACGAGGGGATTGGGGCAACGCTCACTCCTCCGCGGTGCCCTGTGGAATTCACCAACTAGCCCAGTAATTCCCCCACTGATAAATACCGCCTCATACACACAATATAAAACACAGAGATACAATAAATCACAAATCAAATAATAGACATGGTCGTCGCGAGATCTGAAGAGAACTGTGTCCTGTTGCCGATCCCGCCGCTTTATATAGAGTGTTCCGTAGTGTTCGATAGTGGCAAATGTTTGTATCACTTTTATTATTCGGATACCCTCACTCCGACATATATATATATATATATATATATATATATATATATATATATATATATATATATATATATATATATATAATATGTTGAATAACTTTATAAAATGACTGATGTTATTAAAACTGGCTAAGTCAAATCTAAACTACTTTAAGATCTCACATTTTTAAATAACAGCAATTGTTATATGTATCCAATAAAGCAAAGAAATAGAGTTTAATACTTGTTCATAATTTTATTTTGTTCCTATAAATACAAATTTGGATTTTGCATAGAACTTGGCATTCATTTAGATCTCCATTCTTTTTGCGGCGAAGCCCACAGCCAAGCATAATTTTTGGATTGAATTTGGCTCTCCTTTTTTACATTTATGTTTTGGTGGGATCTATGCTATACATATATCGACATACACGACCAAGTTTTTAATCGATTTTTTATATTTCTTTTAGTTTGAATTTGAATATTGTAATTATTATAACTAAAAAAACTACAACATCACAATAGGTCGCCATGGTGTGGGTCACCATGCTGCATTGTTGCAATGTCTGCATTCGCAGTGAGTGGTGTCCACCACTCTTGAATTCTGCTTATGCTTCCCATCAGGCAGCGTAGAGTCATCTTGGCAGTACCATACACAAAAAAAAAACGGCCATGTGTGAGATGTATGAGGATTTTATTATACTTACTAGCTTTTGCCTACGGCTCCACCTGCGTAAGGGTTGGTTATCGCGGTGATTCTTGTTGATATAACTTTTTTATTTATGAACCGATTGAATTGGAGCAAACTCTAAATGTTAAGTGTAGTATACCGCAACGTATTATGAGATTAGCGTGCACAAACGTACGTACAAAAATTCTAAAAATCATTGTTTTGTGTTCTATTGCGTTCATAAAGTACAGACAGCGACCACTTACAATTTTTTATTTTATTTATGTACTGATTTTAAAATGTTTGGTTCATTGGATTGTTAAATATAATTTCGGGTTGTAATACAACTCAATATTTTATGTAGTAATAACAATAATTAGTTAACAGAAATTAATGAAATTTTTCGTAAAAGTACCATCAGTATGTAATTAACTTCAAAATGAGATTCGTATAAAGTACACCACTGAAAGATCCACTCGTTTTCCTAATTAATGAAACGTCGAAATCCTGCCGCGTTGAATCAGCGAATTTGATATTTGCAGCGCGATAAAGTACTACGTGTTAATGAGAAGAGATATTTTCATTTAAATACATCGATACTGATCATGTCTACATTATCACTAGCTAAGGTCCATAGATTCTTTCGTGTTGATAAATTTGATATCAATCAATAGGGTAGTTGATTTTATCGTAAACTAGTGGTTGCCCGCGGCTCCGCCCGCGTATATGTCGGTTATCGCAGCAAATAGTAGCCTATGTGTTATTCTGATGTATAAGTTATTTTACTGTAAAGTTTCATCCAAATCCGTTTAGTAGTTTTTGCGTGAAAGAGTAACAAACATCCATCCATACTTACAAACTTTCGCGTTTATAATATTAGTATAGCTAACAAACATCCATCCATCCATCCGTCCATACTTACAAACTTTCGCGTTTATAATATTAGTTTAGGTAAATACCTATGTCTCCTTCCTTATAACAAATACTACAAAACATATCGTTAATTTATTTATTACAGCTTTTCATTTCTATTAGAAATTTTAATCAAATAAACATTGTAATATATTGCTCAATTGAGTAGTCTAAAACAGTGACGTCACTAGTTTGTATGTAGTACATTTTTCATACAAAGTTATCGTTTTGACAGATGATAAAAAGTAACTAATTTGACTAAGGTGTCAACTACCCTATTGGTTATTTAATGTGGTGACAGATAAAAAATATGAAGTGTCAACCATATATTACTCCCATGGGTGTCGTTAGAGTCAACTAAGCGCGTTTTCACAGTATCCGATCCGATATCGGTGTCGGGCGCCGATACGATATCGGAGGAAGTTAAATGTATGAAATATGTATCTGTCTTTCATATTGTCCGGCCCGATATCGGATATCGGAGACGACATATACATACATTTTTCTCCCTCCGCTATCGTATCGGCGCCCGACACCGATATCGGATCGGATACTGTGAAAACGCTCCAAGGCAGCAAACTCTGCTGGACAAGAAATAAATCTTGAAATAAACCTATACCAACCCGTTTAATGTGGTATAGAAAAAGCATCCCAAGAGTCTCTGATTTATATACACCTCTGGTCAATATTTTATTTTGTTTTTGACGCGTGTGTGCATTTATCCTGGTTTTTTTTTTTTTTAAAGACAATAACAACAAAAAATTGGTTCAATATTTAAAGCTAAAACTCTAATTATGATTCCACTTTAGATATATTTATATAATACTAGCTGTGCCCGCTATTTCATAAACGTGACATTTGGATTTTCAAGTTATTTTTAAATTTTTCACCGTTTAAACCTTCCCTGGACTACGACAAACATTTCAAAACAAAAATCAGCTAAATCGGCCCAGCCGGTCTCGAGTTTTAGCGAGGCAAACGAACAGCAATTGATTTTTATACATAAAAAGATATAATACTAGTTTTTGCTCGCGGCTCCGCCCGCGTGTATGTCGGTTATCACGGTAAATAGTAGCCTATGTGCTATTCTGATGTATAAGCTATATTACTGTAAAATTTCATCCAAATCCGTTAAGTAGTTTTTGCGTGAAAGAGTAACAAACATCCATCCATCCATCTATCCATCCATCCATCCATACTTACAAGCTTTTGCGTTTAGAATATTAGTAGGATAAGTCATATTCGAAATTGCATATATGTATTACGTCATGTTCTTACCTAATAAATACATTAGAATTTCATTTTTAAAATTTCAATTCACCACTCAGTAACTGGCGTGCAAACTTTTAAAAATTATCCCCAGTTTTATCGGATCTAGTAATTGTAACATAACGCCAGTCGTCTCCGAGGGCTGCCTCCATTCACTTCCATTAGAAAAATGGAAATTTATCCGCGTTCTCGTTCCAGAAAGTAATTTTCGATAAAACAATTTGTCCCCGGGACTGTTCCACACATCTGTTCTGTGACCCGGGCTTCAATTTTTCGCTGCTCCGTTTGTGTGTGCTAAGTAAGTTTACTTCGAGGTTTTTTCGCCTTGCTTCTTACACGTATTTCCTTCTGTTACGATGGAAAATAGTTCGGTAGGGTTAATGGGCCGATTTATTTTCGGAAAGGGTGACTATAATATTTCGGAAAGACTACCGATACTAAGACTTTCTTAGGAGTTTTGTACCTCTATCGTGTACAGTTCAGTTAGATACGGCTGGAATTACAGTCACTACAAATGAGACCTTTTTGAATGATGTAGGTTACACAGATATAAGATTTTATTGTATCTTAAAATATTTTTTATATATGTGAAACAGTGAAGTATTTTTGAGGATAGTATTTTTAGCCTTACTTTTCTATAGATTATATTATTATATACTAGCTTTTGCTCGCGGCTCCGCCCGCGTGTATGTCGGATATCGCGGCAAATAGTAGCCTTGTTAAAATGGCAATGGCAATTTAGAGGTCTTTGGGAGCAATAACTCTATTTAAATCCACGTGTTGTCCTTTGTATGTCAGTATTAGGTGTTTTTTCTTTCTTTAAATTGTGTTTTTATGTTTAACAGCGACCCGGCCAGGCTTCGCACAGAAGTCTTTGATATTACCGGATTTTCTCATCCGTATAGCCATCCATCCATATTATAAACGCGAAAGTTTGTAAGTATGGATGGATGTTTGTTACTCTTTCACGCAACAACTACTAAACGGACTTGGTTAAAACTTTACAGTAATATAGCTTATACATCAAAATAACACATATGCTATTTGCAGCGATAACCGACATATATGCGGTCTACAATATTTATGTACACATATAAACCTTTCTCTCGAATCACTCTATCTGTTGCTGAAAGCCGCATCAAAATCCGTTGAGTAGTTTAAAAGATCTACGCGAACAGACAGCGGAAGCGATTTCATTTTATGCTATGTAAAGGAGTCTTATAATTATAAATAACTTCAATTGATTTCTGAGTGTTAGTCATGTCAGTCAATGATTTGATTCATTTTATTAATTAAAAAATATTTGCTATTTAAAACCAGTGATTAGCCAAAGTTACCTGTTGAAACTTTTGAAGTTAGACTTGATACATATATAATAATAATAATAAAAAATATTTCGGACATCTAACACACAACGCCATCTAGTCCTAAGCTAAGCAGAGCTTGTGTTATGGGTACTAGACAACTGATACAAATACATTTTTTTTTGTAAATACATACATATTTATAGATCATACAATAATTTGGTCCGACCCGGGAATCAAACCCAAGACCTCATGATCAGCAGTCGCACACGCTTACCGCGAGACCAACGAGGCAGTCAAATTTATAATTTTTGTAATTAAATTATGAATTTACAACACTTAAAACAAGCCATTGTATACTAGTAGTACTCTACAGTGATACTGTAGACCCTTAAATTAGATATCACCTTTTGTAACTGTAAACTATTTTAAATAGCTTTAAAGAAAAGCATGCTAGGACCTTCGAGAAAATTAAATCCATATCAAAATATACCCAAAAGAAACAATAATTCCCAGTTCGTCAGTCATCAATAATTTCCATCATTAATCATTCTGGAAATTTCTGGCACCCTTCTCTACTTCATTAGATTTTGAACATCGATCTTCCAAAAAACTCTAAGTAAAAGGCCAAGGTAATCGGTGAAGTTAAACGAGTACTTGTCAACGGCTTAAAGAAAAGCTAAGTGATTTTTGAGCGGACCGATAAGGGTACTACTTCAGATGGGCGGTGAAATAACGCTTTGATAGGTTCTTGGTAGTGAAAAGATGGATGGCTGGTTTTGACAATAGGAGCAAGTAAGTCACGTCTATTTTTATTTGTTGACTGCCTCGGTGGCGCAGTGGTAGTGTATGCGACTGCTGTGGTTGAGGTCTCGGGTTCGATTCCTGGGTTGGACCAAATGTTTGTATGATCTGCAAATATTTGTTTCGGAGTTTAGGTGTTTTCTATGTAGGTATAATATGTAGGTATTTACAAAAAAAAGTATATATATTTATATTCAGTTGTCTAGTTGTCTACCCATAACACAAGCTCTGTGAATTTAACTGCTAAATATCTTTAAAACAAACTCATTCCAGCGTACACCTCTTTAAAAATATTTGTCACTAGCTGACCCGGTGAACTTCCTACCGCCATATTTACATATCTGTCTCAGCTTCCCACAGGCAGTGTACAGTCGCGGACAAAAAAAATGACTTTTCCCGTTATCGTTTTTTTCTTTCTACCAAAAAAGAATGAAAGAAATCGGACTATGTGGTATTGAATTACAACTAAGTACATATTTTGACTTTCATCCCTTCTCTCCAAGAAACCGTGCTGAAATTCGGGATTAAAAGTATCCCATGCCCTACCTCGTAGTATGAACTAAAATCATGCCAAGTTTCATTTGAATCCATTGAGTAGTTTCAGCGTGATGCGCGACCAAGATACAGACAGAGAGACAGACAAAAATGAAAAAAAATACAGTTTTGGCTTCAGTATCGATTATAGAGAGCCCTCTTAAAAATTTTCAAAATATCTTGAATGTACAGAATTAGAGCTGTTACATTTTTATTATAATTTATCATTAAATTACCTTTAGACTGTATCTTTGAGAATGTTCAGTGTGATGGCTCACGTATTCATGAACATAGTGTACTGTTTACAAACAATATACGTTCCACGTTACGCTAGAAGCCTAATGGATTAATGAGCAGTCTTACAAAGTACTGAAAAGCCATTAGAAAGAGCGCCTTGGCTGTCTGTTACCACAGAGGATTTAAGCTTGACATGTATTTGGCTAAAAGATTTATTAGAACACTTCATAATATGGGCTGGCGAGGATAAAAACAAGGAAATTTAGATTTTCTTACAATTAGATGTATATCTACATGATCTGCATCTGTGGTTAAATGGCAAAAAAAAACATCTAAAAAAAATTAACTATAATAATAATAACACGAACAAAGTTGGCAACTTTTGTGTTGTCAACACGTGTTGGTGACAAAAGTTTCTGTAATTTCCTTGTGTTGGCAACAAAAATTGTCAACAAATGTTGGGAACCGTGTTGCTGTTTTTGGCGGTAAACATCAAAAGAATAAGCTTGTTGCAGATATTTATTGGCTCCACAGAAGATCTTTTTGTTTTGTGATTGGTCTGTGAAGACGCTTAGTTGGAATATTTTTCAAATTGTTGGCGACTCGGTGTAGACAAAATGGAAACAAGAGTTGCAAACTCTGAAATCGCCAACTATTTCGGTGGATAATGCCTTTACACACGATCATCTGATTACGATTGAGGCAGTACTTAATGACAATGACTTTTGACTAGTATGGATGCATAAATACCATTGAAAAACGTATTTGATAGATAATGTTAATATGAACACTCTGTCAGCCGACACAATATTGACAACAGATAGCTAATAAATTGATGTTTTTCACATAATTTCAAGCACTTAGAGAGCAATCAATATGATGCTGACTGTACTTGTTATGGATTTCAGACCACTCATAAAACATTTATATATTTCTACCTTTGACTGTCTCCGTGGCGTAGTGGTAGCTTAAGCGACTGCTGTGCTAAAGGTTTCGGGTATGATTCCAGAGTCTGGGAATGTTTGTATAATCTGCAATTTTTTTTAAATAATTAAAATGCCATTGAGACAATAGCAAAGTTATTGAAGTTATAGTTTAAATTTGAATTCTTTATTTTACAGTAGTCGATGTACAAACAACGACTGTTGCAAAATCAATTAGTAGATTAAATAATGTACCTACATAAAATTGTGTACACGATATTCAATTAAAATAAAAAACTTGCTTGTAAAATGCTTTTGAATCCAAAGCAATACCGTTTAAAATTTCAAGTTGTTCATCAAAACTGCAGCATGATTTCACTCCCAATTAAGCTCGTTATTTATGCATTCGGTTAAATTTAGCAACTTCGTTGCGGTTGTATTCTGGATTAGGTACCTACACTATTTTTACATTTTATCTTTATTTTATCATAGCATTTTAGCGGAAACAACCTTAACATTATACTATTCAAATTTTTAATACTACATATTTTGTAAATAAATTTAAATTTTTAATATTTATGATTAATATAAATACATAAATAAATAAATATTTCGGACATCTTACACACAACGCCATCTAGTCCCAAGCTAAGCATAACTTGTGTTATGGATACTAGACAACTGCAACTGCAACAGCAGTCGCTCACGCCAACCGCGAGACCAACAAGGCAGTCAATATGATCATGTGCTTACACATTACTAACTGCTGCAATCAGTCTGTGACCTCACCACCTCCACCACCACCTCTTAACCTTTTTTTGTCGTTTTGTTTTTTTTTTTTTAAGAATTGGCGGGCAAACGAGCAGACGTATCGCCTGATGGTAAGCGATTACCGCCGCCCATGGACACCTGCAACACCAGAGGCGTCACAAGTGCGTTGCCGGCCTTTGGGGGATGGGGGGGATGGAGGTGGGGGATGGGGGAGATAGGGGAAGGGATTGGGGTATGGGCCTCTGGTATCCTCACTCACTCGGTGAAACACAGCGCAAGCACTATTTCACACCGGTTTTCTGTGAGGCCGTGGTATCACTCCGGCCGTGCCGCCCATTCATGCCGAAGCATGGCTCTCCCACGGTAAGAAGTTCGTGCGGAAATTCCTTCGCATACCATCTCCTGATGGCATGACTAAAACCACACGCCGTCTCGGATACAAGAAGCCGAGAACCAGGTGCACCCTAGCAAGAAAAACCCTGGAACCCCGACGTACCTCGGGCCATCTACGATTCGTAGGTAGCCCCCTACTGTGTGGGAACCCCGATGTTCCCGTTACTATCCCCAACGATACTTCTTACCCTAAAATCCCCTAAAACCCTAAAAGGTAGATGAAAAGGGAAAATAATGTAACGAAAAGGTATTGATTATTAAACCCTAGTCTTCTAATTAGAATATTAATATGAGATAAGATATAAGATACAATAGAACTTAAAATACAGTTTATTTTCTGTAATAAGCAATCAGAATACGTCCACGCTTCATCCAGTACCGGAAGCATGAGTATTTGGCAAGCTCGACGAGAGCCTTGTATCATTTTAAATGAGTCGGTTAATCGGCACGATATCGCCTTTTTAAATGGCCGCATTATGAGGGCATTTTGATTAATTTTTATTGGGTATTCCACCATATCGTTTTATGTATCATTGCGTGCTTGTTTATAATGAGTTTTATCGATTGCCGGAAATACATTTGATTAGTATCATCATTATTACTGTTGAATTATTTCACATTAATATTTTATACTAGCTTTTACCCGCGGCTTCACTCGCATTTAACAAAAATTATCCTATGTTACTTCTAATATCTCCAAGAATATGTGTTTTCGCGTGAAAGCGTAACCATCAAACTTTTTTTTTTTATGTATGGCCTGCCAAAATGACTCTACTCTGCCTGATGGAAAGCATAATCAGAATCCAATACTCGCCATACTCATTGCGAATGCAAACAATGCAGCATGGCGACCCACACCATGACGGCCTAGTGATGCTGCTGCATCTTTTAGTCTAGTCAACAAGTATGAAACTTATTGACTAGACTAATTGGGCCTCCGGTCTCGCACTCACCAACGAAACACGACAGCACGAACGCTGTCATTTTACGTTGATTTTCTGTGCGAGGTTAGTACCGCCCCGGTCGAGTCGTCCCGTTCATGCTGAAATCAGCGTGAAATTCTAACATTAACATTCTAACTTACATTCACATTTATAATATTAATATGATTATAGCAATAGATAAGATTAGCTTCCATACAGGGTAATATTATAAAAGGAAACTATTTCTACTGACTGAAATCTATATCCCCACTATAAAAAATAATTCTTCGACACATATTCACCTCTGCACCAAAAACTCTTAAAAAGGATTTCGCGATAAATTAATCTCACAGAGTTCAGTGGGATTATCGGTTTTACATATTTTAGGCAGTATGAACCGATTAAATTATTGCCAAGTTATTACATTGCCACGCATGGGCAGACGTGTAGGCTTAGCTTTCCATCAGACGTAGAACAATCTGGCTATGTAATAACTAACTACGTCTAATTGAACTCATGTAATCTGCGGATAATCCATCCGGAATCATCTATTAGTTTATAGCTGAAACTATTACAAGAGTAAATTAATCCAAATAGCATATTTAAAATTAATTATTGATTTATTATTTAATTATCTAGCACACGTTTATGTCGAGATACAATCGATTTATTTAATAAAGATTGATAAAACAATATTTGGTGACTGAAAGCGCTGCAAAATTGCCGTGTCGTCGAAAATTATCGTAGGAGAGCCAAGTTTACTATGATACCAAGGTCCAACAGAAACTGCTAATTAGTACTTTTCGTTGATTATATTGAGAGAGTGAGCAGCCAGTGATGAAATTCATAGTGAATTAGACAAAACTAGCCGACCCAGCCAACTACGTATTGCCATATTTTTATTTCGTAAATATTTTTTAAATTTCTATAAAACTTATTTTAGTCATTATTCCCGCTTCAGTTTCGTACAGGTAGCAAAAAAAACTTTTAAGGTTATCTTTTAATTTTTTTTCTAAACAAACCTTGTCCTAACAATAACGAACACATATAAAAAACTTGAGAGGTTGAAAGGACACCCGGATGGAACGAAATACTATTCAGCACCATGAGATCAACTCAATGTTAAAAGTGTCCCCGATCGGAAGTTATGCGCGTACCATACATTTCGGTGATTCATTTTTATTTAAATAGATTTTATTTCTAGCCCTCGTAAACATATTCTAAAATCAAACAATGGATTTTGACTTTGAGAGTCCATAAATTTTAACTATTAATCCTGATAAATTTTAAATTAATTGCACTTTTTACTCACTTTCTAGCTTTATCATAGTTTACGTGGCAAATAGTTAATGATAACATTAACTATTTGCCACGTAAACTCATAGTTTCTTTTAATATATTTTCATCTAACAAAAAAAAGCCGTAGTCACACGTTGTTACAGTTTTATGGTGCGTTTCTATGTAACGTGTGACTGCGGCTTTTCAAACTTGTTTTATACTTTTTCAGCGTCGTTTTTTGTCGTAGTTGGGTTTTAGTTTTTACTTTTTTTTATTTAAAATGTTTTGGTGCTGTTATTAATGTATAATATATACATATTTGAAATGTACAAGTAACGCCCTTTATAATTATACCAAACACGGTATATTTATATCAAATTTACTTTTAATACAGTACTTTATGTCGGCTAGAGGGCGCCACATTAGATTCAGTGACACGTCATATAGCCTATAACCAGCGGACAATCAAGACGCTTCTAACGATACCTCATTTTTCCAGTTCTAATAAGTAGTTAAGGAGCTATGAGGGAACAAATGAACATACATACATACATAGCCTGTCAAAATCATAACCCTCCTTTGCCTTTGCCGTAGTCGGGTAAAAATAAATGTGACGTCCATACTTTTTGCTTATCATAGACAATTTGCGTCTGTAAAACAGGTTGTTTCAATCTACATTAAATATTCATAGTAGATTATCATAACCTTTCATATTATTTCTTAACGTGGAATATTATATTATGTTTAGCCAAGTTATAATGTAGCACTATGTCTATATAATCATGTTTTAATATTAACAAAAAGATAGAACAGACATATTTATTTTTACTATAAGCATTAGAAGAAATTCGTATACGAACCATAAACAATCTCCGCAATATTAAAATTTAAACTACCAATATTTGTTCAGACACCAAAATTCAAAACAATTTCAAAACATCAATCATGATCTTCCGATATTATTAGTTGTTATAAAAAAAACGTGAAGCCAAATTTCTTTCACGGGTTAACTTTGTCATATCGCATTCCGAATTCTCGCCAACACTCAGAGTACATGATCAAATCTTTTCGTTCTTTGAGTCACGATGAAACGTCTGTCCATCATAATCTGGAAGCATTTGTACAGAGGGCCCAAAGATGCTTTTGTACATCGCTTGAATACAGATGACTTATTTTTATTTGGCTATTTTTTCACGTAAGGACGTGTCTACTTTATGCTGTGTTTAGCTGTTTTTTTATTAAAAAATACTCTGTATATTTTGCTCTAAATTATGTTTAAGGTCGCTTTATTAACTTTTGAAGGTTAGGCTCTTGAGTGAAAGTAATTTATTTTAGTGACTTTATTTAAGGTAAATATTTTTAAACAAAGTGGAATGAAATGCTTTACCCGAATCGTATATTAAATTGTTTGATATATGGACTACTATGATACACCTAACCCATTATTAGGAATGTGACACCTCATTTATTAAAATCGGTTCAGTATATTAGGCGCCGCGGTGGAACAAACATACATACATAGGGCTCAGTCTACTAGGATCCCCGGCTTAGATCCCCTGGGGGATTTAATTGATATTTTCGTTCACACTGTTCCCTAATCTTTTTGAACTTCCTTTTCATTTTGATCCCCCAGGGAATTAATTTGGAAGTTTTATGGATGTTCTGTTTATAAAAACTTTTAAATGAATCCCCCAGGGGATCTTAGCAGGGGATCCTAGAGGACGGAGCCATACACAGACCACTAGAACTATTACCCTTCGTAGAGGGCTAGATAGAAAAACAGAGCAAGCATATGAACGTATAACATGATGGTATATATCACCATCCATGGACATTCTTGCAACTCATGCGGCTCATAAGTGCGGGTATGAACCCAATCCAGTACACCACTGATTTCAACCTTTAACATTTAGTATGAACTAGCTGTGCCCGCGACTTCGTCCACGCGGAATAGTAACTTTGAGTAGCAAGTTTAATTATTTAGGTTAAATATTACACATACGTTATTACAAATATGTACTTTAATAAGCTATTTGAAGTATTTCACTGCAAAAAGCGCATATCATTATTTATCACCTTAGGGCTTTGTCGTCCTACTCACATATTCTACAAATTGAGATTTTCGAATGCAACTGGAATTTCGGGTCATGTGTAAGGCATGGATAGATTGGTTATCTAATCGATCTTTTAAAATATGGTTTGCAAACGAGCAGAATTTTGATTTTATTTGTTTAATGACAGCTCTGTAATAATGCAAATGAATTTCTGCAATACAGGGAAGAGGATTATATATGAAAATAATATGAACAAGCCTTTACAGACCATCGGAATTCAGAGCTGTATTGCTTTTCATTGATTCAAGAGGAACGTTATTTGTAATAATCAACATTTCATTCAGGTACAGTAATCGGGTTCCTCTAAAAGGTGTACTCAATTGAATACAACTTATATTTAATATTATATTTATTTGTATTTTAAGAGTATATCTCAAAGAACTTTCAAAGACTTACTGCGAATTGTAGATTCCTTCCGTTAGATGTCGTTGTATTTATTTTAAAAGAATAACTGCGAATGACATATACCTATCTTCTTTTCTATTTAAACCTTTTATTATGATTAATAGTGTTATGATATTGTTGATGACTGCCTCGTTGGTCTCGCGATTGGCGTGTGCGACTGCTGATCATGAGGTCTTGGGTTTTATTCCCGGGTCGGACCAAATGTTTGTATGATCTACAAATATTTGTTTCGGAGTTTGGGTGTTTTCTATGTATTATATGTATGTATTTACAAAAAAAGTATATATGTATTTGTATCAGTTGTCTAGTACCCATAATACAAGCTCTGCTTAGCTTGGGACTGGATGGCGTTGTATGTTAGACGTCCGAAAAAAAATATGTTATTATTGTTGATATTGTTTCTTATCTCAATCTTCTCAATGTCAACGTCTTTTATTCAGTATCGAACAATTTTTGTGTAAACTTTTATGTAAAGGTAGTAGAACCACGCTGATTTCGGCACAAACGGGCTGCCTCGACGGCGGCGATACTGCCCTCTCACAGAAGAACTACCCAAAATGACAATATATATATTCGTTTTGTCATGTTTCATCGGTGAGTGCGAGGCCCAATGAGACAGAAATATCTCAAAAGATCGCCATAGTGTGGGTCACCATGCTGCATGTGTGTATCGCCATGAGTATGGTGACCTCTACTCTCGGATTCTGTTCAAGCTGTCAATCTTTCCAGACAGAGTAGATTCACTATGGCAAGCTCATACATCATCATCAGTCTATTACAGAAAATAAAAAAGTGAGGAACTAGAATTATGTGTCTAATTGTAATGTATTATACTTCTATGAACTGACTCGGTGGACTGACGATCAAAGGAAAGTGGCTGGCAGCGGATGGATGAGGACTGCCCAGGACCGGGATAGTTGGCGCTCCTTGGGGGAGACCTACGTTCAGCAGTGGACGGCGATTGGTTGAAATATATACTTCTATGAATTGTTTTATCTTATAGATATAATTCTCATGTCACAATGTTAGTTACCATACTCCTCTGAAACGGCTGGTCCGATTTTTATGAAATTTGGTGTGCATATCGGGTAGGTCTGAGAATCGATCAACATCTATTTTTTATACACAATTTTATTTTGGCAAAACAACGTTTGCCGTATCAGCTAGTTTTATCTAAATATTTCATAAACTTACATAATAATATGACAACATAGTACACACCACTCATGTGTAGTAACTATGAAGTGTTGATGATATTTCTAATTCAACTTCAAATTTAATATTTCTCATTCAGATTTATTATTTCAAGAAAAACAAATTAAAATAGATCCAAACATTTTATAATTAATCTTCTCTCCATAAAAAAGAAAGATAATGTGCAAATAGCCATGAATGTTTAGCGATCAAACTAATTATACAAAATCACCAACAAACGGAATCTCGCCAGCCCAAACGAAATTCAACTCTTAAGCCAAGCCAGCACCCTTCAATGGACATAATTCAAATCCAATGATTGACGTTTCCGCCTCAGCAGACTTGAATCAAGAAAGTTCACACTCAGTTAACTCAAGCAATTACTTCGGTACAATAGACCGAATTCGTTCGGTTAATTTCTGATTTGACTTATCTATCCATTCCGATTCAGTTGTTAGATCTATCTTGGAAGTGATAGTTTAGAACACTGAAGTGATTGTATTTGCACCTGTAAGCACAACTAACGTTTTCGCAAGAGTAGTGTAAAGTTCGTGGATATCAAAAACTAACGACCTTACAAGTCTTGTGAATACTTTTCACCTAAATTCTTTTATAAGGAATACGGTTCTTACAAATTTTAGTAAATACAAAGGTCCGGAAAGAGGTTTCTACAGCCCACTAAGCAATTTTTTGTTTGTGCACTGATGTTAGGTCTTTACACGGTCTCACAAGACAATTATTTACATCGAATTAAAACAAGCTTAATATTAATAGCAATTCTTCGAAATATATACCCTGTTTAGTCCAATCACCAGGGCTGTGTTCCCCCCGTTGAAAACCTTGTACTAGTCTATACGGCCCATAGATATAGACCCTCGCAAGTCGCAAAACAATCACACCTGGTTAAAGAATGTCAACTGAGGCGTTTCACCTCTTTTACAATAAGTTATGAAAAATTTACTCACAGTTGGTGTGGTGATTGCTTCACTCTTCTCTGCGGAGAGGGGATCCCCTGTCGATAACTACGCATTCCGTTTTCACCACACACACCACATACCGTTTTAAAATTAAAATTAGCTAAACAAAACCACGCGATCTTCGCGGAAGCTATATCACAATCAATATATTAAATAAGCTAACAAAACAACGGTGGCCAAACGTATCACACCGAAAGCTCATGTGTTGTGTTGAGAGGGCCTCTCGGGCTACAAAACTATCTGAAACACACGAAACAATCTTTAAACTAGGCCCGGCTATTACTCGACTTGTTTTCTTGAATCGTATTACCTGAGTCCTTTGACAACTACAACTGTCACATATGACAAACCCTAGTGTTGCCATTACAATTTCTACGATCGGTATCGAACAGGGTTTGTAATAAATATATGTTTATTATCAAAAAAATATTTAGTAGTTCAGATTAGTCAAAAAAAATCTTCATAGAGGTAGACTTAAGCCAACATTGATGGAAGCGAAGCCATTTAACATCATCGAATGGCCAACCTCACAGCTTTTTTTATTTATAAGAAGCACTAACGCCTAATTTATAAAATGCAAATTTTAAAAATAAAATTTCTTGGCAAATATAGTATTCAATATAACACCACCGTAATCGTTTGCTCTTCGCTAGCGTGCTGTTGTCATAGACTGCATACTGAGCTCGGACAATAACATCGATGATTTTGAACGGTAACGATCCACTTGTACCTCGACTGCATTGTCTATTGACGTTGGTTTTCTGTGGACATGTCTACGTGCAACAAGAGAATAGAATAGAGAAAATTTTACTGTAAACTACAGACATTATATGTTGAACTTCCTCAGACCTCCATGCTTACTTATTTGATTATTATTTGTAACCCCTGAACTTGTCAGGTGTCGGCTTCGACTCAGGGTAGAAGATGATACCTCAGGGCGCCGTAAGAATTTAGATAAAATTTTAAGGTGAGGGTGCGGAGGGTCCAAGGAAGACTTCAAAAAGACAACTTACAATTTAAATAAACTTTTATTCCAATTCCTGCTATCTTTACATATGAATTTAAAGTAATTTAATTAATTTAATATATTGACAAAAAAAACTTAAGAGGTAGTCTTAAAAAATAAAAATAAAATTATACAGTCTTTTCTTTCACTCTTTAAGCCTGTAGACTGGTCTGCACAGGATAGCCACCCTCTGGTCACCTCTCTGACTCACAGTAGTCAGCCGTAGACTCTCTCCAGCTCAAGGTAGCTTACAGAGACGTCCACCAGTGATCCAACTTGTGGGTGCTAGGTAAAAAAGTAATAATTAATTTCCATATATATAATATGAACTTCCCTCAAGGTAGGGCAGATAGGTCTTGAGGAGTGAGCTGTGAGCTGCCAATAGTTAACCGTCCTCAGCACAAATCTTGAACCACAAGACAGGCAAGATGTATGATTCTTTCTGCGGTAATCTAACGACCCTATAAACAAAATTAAATAGCCTGAGAACATATTCTACATACAATAAGATAATAAGGAAAAACCTTTTTGAGGTTAACTTACCACAGACAGTGGGACTTGAACACTCACAAACACTACCAACAAGAATATTAATGTACACTGTAAGCAAAGCTTCCTCAGAGTTAACGAGAGAAGGTTTTAAGAAATAAAAACAAATATGCAATACACCGTGCTATATAGACATTTGATCGAACAATCTAGATGATTCCCCTACTACATTTCGGGATGTGAGAACAGGACGTACAACTTCCATACTCCTTGCTTATTTGAGATCAAATTTAAGAAGTAATGAGAATCGTATGATACACATATGATAATGTCTCATTATTTCTAAGCGTCATAATGTCAACTACATATCCTTCATAAAATACGCCCCCTAGTGCCACCTAGGTGTACCAACAGCCCGATACTTCGATCGTGCACATCATTCAATTGTAGTTCTAACTACAATGAACGAGAGGGCGCTGAAACAAAATTTGTTAAACATTGAATACTAAAAAAAACGATGTTACACCACCCCCTCCCCACAGTGTTCCTTGAGTAGTGTGCTCAAGGAATAATTTGAGAAGTGGCAATGGAACAAAAAAAATTTAAACAAACTCAAAAAAAAAAGGCTGCAGAGAACAAATTTAAAAAAAATTAAGCTCCAAAACAAACCAACGAAGTCTAAAGAGAATCTATAAAACTACTACGACACTATCTTTGATGTATTGCTAAAGCTATTGAATGTTAAAATGGAACTACTTATTACTTCATCAAATAATACAACCTTTTTATAAATATAGACAGTACATTGCAAACTCCATCCGGAGCACCTGAATGCGTTCGTAACAGTGGACATAAATAGTCCTCAGTTAGTACTTGCAAAACGAGGCGACATCTTATGCACTGCCTATCTCCTATACCTAATCAACACCTTATACCTAAATGAAGGAACAATACGTTATAGACACCGTCCAGTGCACCTGTTCTCGTTCGTAACAGCTGACATAATAAGTCCTCTGTTAGTACTTGTAGAAACGAGGCGATAACATATGTACTGCCTCCCCAACTACATCCTGATGTTGATTTAGGTCTTATGCAAGGAGTGGAATGGAATATACTTGCATAGATAAAAGATTACTACATTATGATGTGGTTCACTATAACACACACAATAGACTTCAGCACATAAAACCATTTACAAAAAAAAGTTAATAAATTATATCTGAAATACATTTGTAAAACATGATATTATAGTTTAGTCATTACCACATCTTGCTAACCTAGCGAGAAGATAATTAGCCCTCAAGGAAACTCTTAGGCGACTAGTCTTATTAGAAACGAAATCACCTGAAGAAAGGACTCCTTCCAGTTCCATGACCTTCGGCTCGCAGAAAGACAGCTCAGAAGCAGCAGAAGCAGGGACGACAGTGCTGGCTTTAATGCTGCCACGCCGTATAAGGCGCAACGCAGTGCGCAGCTCACTCCTCAAACTGACCACCGTGTCATCGGGATTCGCTGAAACACCCATGGCAGACAACTCGTTAATAAGTTCATCCTTCTTTAGATAATTAATACATTTAATCAGCTGGGCCATGATGTTAAAATTCAAAAATAAATCTGTTGACAATTTAAAAAATTTATATATAAAGCACTAAGTTCTTCTTAGTGAGAAAGTAAAAGATTCAGTCCTACAAAACGATTAGGCTGAATGTTATAAAAATAATGTGTTACTTTCTTAACACAATGTTTTAAAATTCAAAATTAAAATTAATGACAAGTTAACAAAGTTAAAACAAAGCACTAAGTTCTTCTTAGTGAAAAAATTAAAAGATTCAGTCTTACAATAATTTGTGGGGTAACAAAAGAAAACTTTTTTTTTGATCCCCTTTCTAACTCTAAGTTAATTATAAATTTAATTCTAATACATTAATTATGTTTGCTTCATGTTTCCACAACTATAAAGTAGTTACTAACAATCCACATTCAATGAACAAAAAATTCAAGTTTTCTTTACTATAGATAAAAGTATACCCTACTTTTATTTATGCAAAGTGTCCTAGATTGAAATTTAAATTACACTATTAAATACACAATTTAAATACACTAAAAGGTTAAATTATTATGTTAAAATTACAAACAAGTTAAAGGAAGCACAATATCCCTTTAATTATATTATGCAAACCCTCTTATAGAAATAAAATGAAGTTAATCTCACATTTATTTACTTAAGTTGTAAGTAGGTAGGAATATAAAAAGTAAAAATAAAGTTATTCAAGGAAAACCTGAACAAAATACAAGCTATATGTATGTGCTGATCCCTTAGGGAACACACACATGAACTGTGAAACAACAGGAAAAGAAAAAAAGAAAAAATGTTCTTGCCAAAATAAATTCAAAAAGACTTACCAAAATTTGTGCAGTTAAAATTTTGATTTAATTTTGAATTTTGCTCAATGCTTTTCCACACCGCAGAGATGGTAATAAAGTGCTGAAAAATGCAATGAGATAATTATTACATGTGAACTGCACTTCACAAAACCAATTAACGTCCTGGGTAGTCTCGGACGGACAGTAAGCGTCTCATCCAAAGTCCTCCCGGGAACTACACTCAGCACACCCTCAAGGTTCGAAAAGTTAGCCGAACGTTGGTCGCCAATTTGTAACCCCTGAACTTGTCAGGTGGAAACTCACCGGCTTCGACTCAGGGTAGAAGATGATACCTCAGGGCGCCGTAAGAATTTAGATAAAATTTTAAGGTGAGGGTGCGGAGGGTCCAAGGAAGACTTCAAAAAGACAACTTACAATTTAAATAAACTTTTATTCCAATTCCTGCTATCTTTACATATGAATTTAAAGTAATTTAATTAATTTAATATATTGACAAAAAAAACTTAAGAGGTAGTCTTAAAAAATAAAAATAAAATTATACAGTCTTTTCTTTCACTCTTTAAGCCTGTAGACTGGTCTGCACAGGATAGCCACCCTCTGGTCACCTCTCTGACTCACAGTAGTCAGCCGTAGACTCTCTCCAGCTCAAGGTAGCTTACAGAGACGTCCACCAGTGATCCAACTTGTGGGTGCTAGGTAAAAAAGTAATAATTAATTTCCATATATATAATATGAACTTCCCTCAAGGTAGGGCAGATAGGTCTTGAGGAGTGAGCTGTGAGCTGCCAATAGTTAACCGTCCTCAGCACAAATCTTGAACCACAAGACAGGCAAGATGTATGATTCTTTCTGCGGTAATCTAACGACCCTATAAACAAAATTAAATAGCCTGAGAACATATTCTACATACAATAAGATAATAAGGAAAAACCTTTTTGAGGTTAACTTACCACAGACAGTGGGACTTGAACACTCACAAACACTACCAACAAGAATATTAATGTACACTGTAAGCAAAGCTTCCTCAGAGTTAACGAGAGAAGGTTTTAAGAAATAAAAACAAATATGCAATACACCGTGCTATATAGACATTTGATCGAACAATCTAGATGATTCCCCTACTACATTTCGGGATGTGAGAACAGGACGTACAACTTCCATACTCCTTGCTTATTTGAGATCAAATTTAAGAAGTAATGAGAATCGTATGATACACATATGATAATGTCTCATTATTTCTAAGCGTCATAATGTCAACTACATATCCTTCATAAAATACGCCCCCTAGTGCCACCTAGGTGTACCAACAGCCCGATACTTCGATCGTGCACATCATTCAATTGTAGTTCTAACTACAATGAACGAGAGGGCGCTGAAACAAAATTTGTTAAACATTGAATACTAAAAAAAACGATGTTACATATTAACCGACTTCCAAAAAGGAGGAGGTTCTATGTTCCACTGTATGTATTTTTTTTTTTTTTTTTTTATGTATGTTACCTGATTACTCCGTCAGTTGTGGACCGATTTTGAAAATTTTTTTTGTATTCGACAGGGTATGCATCCGTGGTGGTCCCATTGCCAGCATATCAGGATCTGATGATGGGATCCCAGGGAAATCGAGGGAAACCCTCATTTTTTATAGGCACATACTATGTTTTTCGTATATTTTCTGAAGTTACACCGGTATTTGCGTCTGGTAGTCATTATTTTATGATGATGAGCTGATGATGTAAGGTACCACTCCTTAACGGTTAGGAGTTGGAGGATAAATCTTTAAATATCATATGTATTTATGTTATCTTTAGTCGTATTCTTTTAAATTATTTAGGTAAGCTGATGATGGAAGATGGAAGGTACAACTCCTCAACGGTTAGGAGTTGGAGGATAATTATTTCAATTTCGTACGTATCTAAAGACCTTCAGTCGTACACTTTCAAGTTATTTAGGTCAGCTGATGATAGAAGGTTAAACTCTTGAACAGTTAGGGATTAGAGGATGATTTTAATATTACACGTACGTATAGACCTTAATTTGTATTCTTGATGATGAAATTTGATGAAATAGTTCAACTTACTACTTACCTACGATTGTTTGCACTAAAAACTGTAAAATAAAAACTTTTTATAAAAAAAAAAAACCGACTTCCAAAAACATCAACGAAAACTCTCTGTCAAAAAACACTTAAAAGCGTAAAATAAACTGGTTCTTCATAAATTGCCTATACCTAATTCTTTATTCATTTAAATAGTAGTATTATAATGTGTGCTAGGTACCTAAAATCTGTTTGAAGTCGGTGCTAAGCCAAAAAGAATACAAACGAACAATTACAAAAGTCTAAGCGATAGTCACTTGGCACCGACTTCAAACAGATTCTAGGTACCTAGGACACATTATAATACTACTATTTAAATGAATAAAGAATTAGGTATAGGCAATTTATGAAGAACCAGTTTATTTTACGCTTTTAAGTGTTTTTTTGACAGAGAGTTTTCGTTGGATGTTTTTGGAAGTCGGTTTTTTTTTTTATTTACATTATTACTTACATGACGTGAATATCCTCAGACCTCCATTGCCGGAGTACCTGGTTACCGGAGTCGAAACACCCTGTGGTGTTTGTGATCTTGTATTCAGATTTGGGTTGCCCTTATTTCTGAAGTGGGCTCAAGGGAGGACAGGTGTCCAAGGGCGGCAATTGTAACTTACCATTAGGTAACTCTCTGCTCTGCTGGTCTGCTCGTTAGCCCCCCTTTTTTTTCTTTTTTTTCTTGTGTCCCTATATTCTTCAAAAGCTAGTTAATGGGATGTTAACGCCAGAATTATCATTTGATAAATTTTCATTAGTAATACTAACATTATAAGATTGCAACGTGTAAATAGTTCGTGTACACGACACATTATGAAACATCGAATGATGCTTCATAGTTTGAAACTTTATCATCCTATTACTATTGTCTATTCCATTATACAAGTTTCTGGTAAGCTCTTAATAATATCACCGAGTTCATCGAAACGACTAAAACACATCCACCTTAATCCACTGCTTGTACGGTAGGTGTAAAAATTGCTGGATTCATTCACGGTTGAAATGAGTAACGAGTACTATCTGCAACGGCTTACGTCTACACCTGCGGTACACCGGGGATGCTTCTTATTATAAATTAATAAACATTAATCCAATATTATTATAACATTCAATGTGGTGACGAATTTAGAATACAGAGTGTCACCCTCCTTACTCATTCCGTAACTGTCGTAGAGTGAGTGCGTGATTGGTAAATTTTCAGCGTCATCTAAAGACGACCTGTTTAAGTACGTAGTTAGTAGTAGTCCTGCGTTGCGTAATTAAAATTCTGGAGCTGAGATATATAAACAATCTTTAAAATACCAAGGTAATGTTGCGAGCTTATGTTTTGTTCGAAGGCCATTAATGAGGAATACAAAGAAAAAAATAATCCAACTAGATGGCAAAACAACGGTTGAGATAATATCGTATAATATAGTAATCGGCAAAAAGTGCTCAGTGTACGATGCAGGATTATTACTCTAAAGTTGTATATCTTCATTAATCAAAGTCAGATAATTGATCCATAATTTTGTAACTAAATGAATTACTATTATGAGTTAGAAGATATTAATGGCCAATCCTGCTGCAATCTTCTGCCAATTATTTTATTTCCTACCTTTAATCACTAAAACAAAATGTAAGTGGCTATCAACAGAAGTAATTGGTCCATTACGTTTTTGTTTTGGTTGAATTAATTTGAAGCTTATTTGTAAGTATTTTGCTTAAAATTTACTAAACATCTTAGAATTTATTAGCTCGATTACTAGTTTTGAGACTTTTGTATGTTTATATATAATTAGATAAGCCTTAAATAAACTTTGGATATACCGATAAAATAAATAAATAGAAGATTTTATGGGTAGATTAGACCACCAAGTCTGATTGCAATTCTCATTTACCGATCAAAAATTTCGTATGAATGCCAATATTTCTAACAATTTTGTTAATTAAGCAGTTTAATTTAAATGATTTCACTTTATATATCAGGATACAGGTTGATTAGAAAATTATTTATTCACAGAGTTGTCTATTTACTCATTAAAAGTTGCAACTCGGTCGGCAGTGGCGACCTCTATTTACCTCAGAGCACCAACGTCTTTATCCGCCATGACGGCTAACACTATTCATGGCGTTGAATCGAAGTTTTAATTGATACCGCGTACTCGTATACCGAGTATTCATGTGAATGTACGTGGACGTTTTAGATGAAATTTTATTTTAGAAATGTAGGAATATTTTTGTTAGAAAGTAGGTCAGTAGACGGATGCTTTTGTTAAGTTGGAAATGAAATCAATTTTAGAAGTAATATGATCACGTTTGTTGATATTTTTATGTCTTTATTTCCCTGTAGAACATATTCATAATACACATACATATTGGAAATTTCCGACACCTTGAGAATTTAATCTGCTTGAACCTGCATCCACTTGATCGCATAATTCAAGTTTTTTTTTTAAATATAGGGAGTAAATGCTCAAACAGATAACCTGATGTGAAATGACTACTGCCGACCATGGGCGCCTGAAACTCACAATAGTGAGAGTTCACTGTTTTTTCGTTCAAGTTTGAAGTGCGTATCCGTATGAAAGTACCACAGGCAATAATTAAATAGTTTAGTTTTCAAGCTTCATTATAGTACTAACAGTTACTTGTTAGGTATACGTAACCACTCACAACAATAGTTCTATCGAGGTCGTTGGCAATTAAAATTATATTTTATGCCGTAACTAACTAGGTATAGTTTTACGATTGGATTTTTTTTCTGTGCGGTAATCCGTCGGATACCACCCGCTGATGCCTATGTCGGCTTCGAGCCAACTAAATACCGTACGCCGTCTCGGGTACTAGAAGCCGAGGACCCAGGTGCACACTAGAAAGCAAAATTCTGGAAGCGATTGGATACATATATTAAGTTTCTTAACTGCTATATCAATCATCACAAATTTACAAATTTTGATTTCAGATTTAGTGTTCTGTTAAAAAATACTTTTCCTGATTCCCGAATGGAAAAAATAATTATTTAGAGCAAGCTCCAAGCATACATGTCTATGTATCTAATCCCGCCCACACGCCCACCACTGTAACTCCTGTACACCAGGATCAACAGCGGTGACCCACGAAAACACCGAGTTATGACACTCGGGAAGTCCCAGGAAAAATTTAACTGTCTTGGAACCCGCAACGAAATTAATCAGAAGAAAACTGGAGGAGTTGGAAATATAATAAGTCCACTTCCCTCCTTAGCAAAGCGGGAGACAAAATGGAGTCAAAAAAGGCAGACGCCTTTTTCAAACCGGGAAGCACCACGGATAAAAAATATTATGGGTCCTAAGTGAGCTATATTTGATTTCTATAGTATGTATGGCAGAATCGCTTAAACGCACGGAAATTCACCGCAGTTGACACAAGATCCCCATAATATACTACCCCAGACGTCATTTGTAAGCTATTTAGCATCATGTTACGTTCATTGTACCAAAGACTACATTCCCAGAGGATATGATGAGCCGACTGTTCACAGCTAGAATCAGGTGTTGAGCATTGACACAATGGTGAATCGACTAATTTAAATGAGTATAGTTTGCTCTTAAAGTTACCGTGGCCTGTAAGAAATTGAGCGACACAGTGATCTACCTCGAGCCATGTCCTTGACAACCTTTCGCGAACAGATGGAAAGAACTGGTAAAGGTGGCGCCCCTTAGATGATTCGTCCCATCGTTTCTGCCATTCATCCAAGAGGTCGTTATAGACATTGGTTTTTTGTTGAAACAATCTTATGATTTTACCGCGGTCTCGTATGCCCAAAAAATCGCATTCCATGTTTTGTAGTGTGGAATAGTACATGGCTGCACGTCTTTGCACCTCGAGATCCACCGGAAGAACACCTGCCAACACCGGTAAAGCCTCAGTGCTAACCGTCCTATATGCCTTGCACAAGAAAATCAATGCAGGTCGTTGGCCTTGTAACAGTTTGCGACGGACAGCACCTACAGTCGCCCTATCTGCCCATACAGGAGCACCATAGCAAATAGAACCCAAATAAGTAGCTCCATATATGATCTTTAGTGTATTATATGACAGACCCCATGTCGCAGTTGATATCCTCGTCAGTGCAAAGAAACTCTTTTTAGACTTTTCATTAACTGTTCTAATATGTTCAATAAATGAAAAATTTCTTTCTAAAACCAATCCTAAATAACAAACCGAGTTTTTATTTTTAATAGTAATATTTTCAAATTTAATACAAGGCGGTGATTTGAGGTTACCTTTCAGAAGTAGCTGGAAGGTTTTGTTTGGTGCAAACGTCAACCGATTACGCCCACCCCACCGAGATATTAAGTCCAAACATTCACTGGCCAGCCTCTCAAGCCCCGTTCTAGTATCCGACTCTATCAATAACAAACCGTCGTCCGCGTACGCATTCAGGGTACATCCGGACGGCACAGGCATTGCCAGAAAATCGTCGAAGCCTATGTTCCACAAGTATGGTCCTAGCACTGACCCTTGAGGACACCCCATCGTAAGCGCCTTCGACACAGAATGATGCCCAAGTCTCAATTTAGTAGTACCTTGTAAGAAGTACGAGGAACTACTAAATTGAGTATCTATGTATCTATCGAATCCTGAATACAGTACACTACTTTGCTTTATACTTGTGTAGAATTCAACATGACTAAATTCCGACGATGATGGATGAACGACCTATCTAAATTTATATCTAAAGTACACTTCTGTAGATTACAGAACCCTCAGTACGCGAGTCAGACTTTCACTTGTCCGGGTTTTTTTATCATTCCCAAATACCCCCAGTGATTGTACATTTACCCCACACGTTGCCCTTCTAAGTGACTTTCGATAGAACATATTGGTCGGGCCGACCCTTGCGGGTGGGGTGGTTTTAACATTTTTTCTTATAAATTCAGTTTCATGTTATCGGTCGTAACCGACGACCCGATGGGGCCGCGTGAATTTGTAAATTGTATGAAATAGTTGCGACGGATGGAATATACCTGGCAGCTCGATTTCTTTCATTTGTAGAGGTTGTGTGTCACGATAACTGCAGTTACTTTTTTCTAGATACATATACTCATACATAGAGTTACGTCTATTTAACAGATGGGTGGGCAGAGCAATTACGACGGTCCTGACACCTCTTTTGCTTCGTCCCACTAATCGGTGCATGCGTGCTTGTCGGTCTCTGGTGCTTTCAACATAGTCCTTTTTTGAACATCACCAATTTGATCCTTAACTTTTTGCCGTAACTCTTTGTACACTAACACACTCATTCATTCACTAAATTCATTTCGTGAGTCTTCTATCAGTAAACCAGATAAGAGTTAAAAACTTGAGAGGTGTCAGGGGACACCTGGATGGAATGAAGTTTATATGTATATATATACTATTCAGCACTATGACGTCAACTCAATGTTTAAAGTGTCGTTACACCGAAAAGTGTCGTTACAACTTAATCCGTCTAGCCCCCTTTCGCAACGCGCCATAAGGAACTTCGTTCAAATATCCTAAGTTTTTTCCCTTGATAGTGTTAAAATAAATAATAATAATAAATAAATAAATAAATAAGTTTAGGATTTAATAATAATATATAATTAATATATAATAGACTGCACGGTTGGCCTAGTGGATTCAGCGGTCGCCACGCCTCTTGATACTGTACAAAACTTTGTGTGATCCACAAATGGTTGTCCCGAGTCTGGGTGTTCTTTGTGTCCGTTTCTTGTATGTTTGTAACGTCCCCCGCAACACAGGATGTTTGTTCCTAATGAGGGAATTGTCTTTAAAAAAAAATCAAGAATGATAATAATATGATGAAGTCTATATTACGAGTTTGCATATTAGTTAATTATAATTTACTATAATCAATAAATTATTAATAGTGACCAATATAAACTTGACCTTGAAAAAGTAAAAACAAAATCTGGTTACTGTGTCGTGTTTTCGTAAAAAAATTACATAAAAACAAAAAAGTAAATATTAAAAGGTTTTCTTTCTTACAGAGACAAAGGCAAATAGAACGTAATAATATTAGATTTCACGAACGGCAAATCAGTACTATTCCCTTTGTAAAATTGATTCAACAAAAAAACAACTGTCAAAATGTATTTTAATTTTAAGTAGCTAATGAAAAAGACAATTAAAATTTTCTTCTTTTATATAATTGAGTTTTTTTTTACCAATTTAGTCTTGATATACTGTAATCAAAGTTCTTAATCTGACAAAAATATTACAAATTGAGAACATACTTATTGAGAATGTGGTCAGAAACAAGCGCCCGAAAATACACGTTAGATAATAAAAAAAAAAAACAAATTATGTAAACGTAATACTGAATAATCTAATAAATGGGTGTCAATCTTTTAATTATAATTTGACATAACTTGATGTACATATAATTAGATTTATTTACAAGTACTACAAAAATTCAAAGATTTTATTACTATCGTAATTCTGTGGTTGGATCTTCTAATAAAACACTTGTTACGACTTCAGATTTTATTGGGTACCCTTGTTAGGTAGCGATCGGTAGACGACTGTATCTCGCAGGAGTGTCGCCTGTCTTCGAACATACACATGTACATACGTAGTACATAACACATTATTGTAACCAAATGATATAGGGGGTCCTTCTTTGCGTCCTACCCTTGGAGACAGGTATGCTTCCCGCTGGATGATCCCAACATCGCTGTTGATTCTGTTGCTGATGTGGTGCTGCAGGGTGTGGAGTTTTTAATTCCATTCTCTGTGGATTGGTGACAAAGGTCGGCCCTAGATTGGTCCATTTTTTTGAGTCTACACTTATATTCTGAGAACTATAAAATATCAAAAGGTCATTCACATTTCTGTCTCTATAATACACACATCAAAAGCGTCTAGGGATCAAGCATTTTTATGCGGATTTCTTGAGATTGAGATGTGGCTTTGGCCCTGGCCTGCTCAGTCGCCAGACTTGAACCCGATTGAGCATGCATGGGATATGCTACAGAGAAGAGCTCTGCCGAATATGGAGGGTATCCAGTCGCAAGAAGACCTTTTTTTGTTGTTGCAACGAACATGGGCGGCCATTCCACAGCGTGATTTGGATGAACTCATTTTGAGTATGCCAAACCGATTCTTGTGTTGTTAGTGTTCGCGGTAGAAACACGGATTATTAATTGTTTAAGTTACCTAATAACATTTTAAAGAAAACTGTTATTTCAGTCTTTTTTTCGAACTTTAATGTTAGTGGTTCAAATGTAAAAAATCCCTTTATTAGGAAAATGGCAAATTTCTTTATTAATGCAAAGGTGACTTGGTTTATCGTTACTGTGACAAACGAAAACACTTTATTTGATGAATCCTTAAAGAAAATTTTAATTAATATCAATCAGGAGAAAAGTTATTGCAAAAATATATGTTGATCCCTAGACACATATGTTGATCCCTAGACACTTTTGATGTGTGTATTATACACTACAAAAGTCATAAAATGGATACGAAAGAAACTGCAGTGAACGAAATGTCGGTCTCTGTTCTTGATGGGAATTTATGAACAAAACTACTGAAAATTCCGGAATACCCTCAGAATATATCTTTACTTAATATTATAAACGCGAAAGTTTGTAAGTATGGATGGATGTTTGTTACTCTTTCACGCAAAAACTACTGAACGGATTTAGGTGAAGCTTTACAGTAATATAGCTTATACATCAGAATAATACATAGGCTAATGTTTGCCGCGATAACCGACATATACGCGGGCGGAGCCGTGGGCAAACACTAGTAGCAAATATGTGGGAGAGCCACGCTTCGGCATGCATGGGCCGGCGCGACCGAAGTGATACCACGGGTTCACAGAAAACCGGTGTGAAATGTCCATGGGCGGCGGTAATAGCTTACCATCAGGCGATACGTCTGCTCGGAATAAATCGGAAATTGTTCTATACTGACCTGTCACTTGAGAGTCTTTTGCGAGACGAGAAAGAGACCTGTGATTGCTATTTTCTTGAAAAGTCTTCTGCTGTCTTTGTAATTAATACAAAAACTTCAGAATCTCACGCATTCTCACTCTCTTTGAGGAGTACTAATAACCGCTTACTATTAGGTAAAACCAATTCCATCTTTCGTATTTTTTTGGTAATACACGGTTAAATACTAAGGTAGATTGTTTAAAAAAAGTAAATACTATTAAATCTAAACGAGAGTAATAAAATGTAACGACATTTGATAATTAAATAGGTACGCAATAAAAACAGTACTCTGGACACCAATGCAACAGTAAAAAACATTGGTCTAAATTGATTTTACCCTTGATTGGGTACGCCTAAAAATACAGAATTTATTGATACACTCTAGTTGTATTTGTCATTTTAGGTTGATCTTCCGTGCGACGGTAATACCAACCCCAACTTGAACGGGCCCGTCAGTCCTAAAAACAAAACAGCGTAGCTCTACTACATTTTTTTTTTTTTTTTTTTTTTTTTTTTTTTTTTTTTTTTTTTTTTTTTTTTTTTATGTTTGGCCCGCCAAAATGACTCTGCTCTGCCTGATGGAAAACATAAGCAGAATCCAAGAGTGGTGGTCACCATACTCATTGCGAATGCAGACAGTGCAGTATGGCGACCCACACTATGGCGGCCTAGTGATGCTACTGCATCTTTTAGTCCAGTCAACAAGTATGAAACTTGTTGACTAGACTAATTGGGCCCCCGGTCTCGCACTCACCAACGAAACACGACAGCACAAACGCTGTCATTTTACGTTGATTTTCTGTGCGAGGGTAGTACCGCCCCGGTCGAGCCGGCCCGTTCGTGCTGAAATCAGCGTGGCTCTACTACCTCTGCCTTTAAAACTTCTGCTTTTCTAAACTTATTAAACATTTAAATGACAGATCTTAATTATCCTCTGAAAAGAAAATAAAGGAAATTTGACTCTATGGTGATTTCAACCTGTACATTTCTAATCTTCTCATATGTTTAAATCTAATCGTGTTTTGTTTTATTTTTTTTGGTTTCACAAACTGTTTTCTTAGAGTTTTCATCTACTTAAACTGATTTAGATATATACCAACTAAATATTACTATTGAATTTTAACATAATGCTATAGAGAAAGAGTCCTCTCTCAAAATAATAAATTTTCCATTTTAACGATGTCAATATACTTAGGCTAGAAGTAAGAAATTAAGATGAATTATCTTATTGTCTCAATATTTAACAGACGTATAAATATTTGAAATAAAACGAAAAATCTCTTTGTTAATAAAATAAATGTTTAAATAATTCTTCGTAATCAAACATTAATTGAGCCGTAGGCAGTTTGTTTTATGCCTCATTGGTTTAGTTGATTTATCTTCGTTTTATATTTGAGAAAGAATGGCATTCAATATTATCTGAAGTACATGGACAATTAGTTACATTTTATTTCTATTTTACGGTGCGCCGAAGTGTAAAATTTGAATTTGAACGTTTACGGTCGCTAGGCACAGTGAACAATTTTTGTATGGTGTGTCTTTTCTTATAAGTAATCTATACTAATATTATAAATGCGAAAGTTTGTAAGTATGGATGGATGCATGGAAGTTTGTTACTCTTTCACGCAAAAACTACTGAACGGATTTGAATGAAACTTTACAGTAAAATAGCTTATACATCAGAATAACACATAGGCTACTATTTTCCGCGATAACTGACATATACACGGGCAGAGCCGCGGGCAACAACTAGTATTGAATAAAAATGACTTAAGTCTTAGTTAATTCTAGAAGCAGTCATATTAATGGTGATGATGTTCTCCTAGCCGATTCAAATTCAAAACTATTTATTCAATTAAGACACTAAGTGACATTTACGAACGTTAAATTGAAGCTACAATTAAAATCATAGATCGACACAAACAGACGACACAGCATGTACTGGATTGTCAACGTAAATTAAGTGAAAACACCAAAATGTACTGCCCACTTCTGTCGATCTATAAAAAAAAAACTATAACTTCCAGTTTCCAAAGTGCGTAGAGCCTTATGAGAATAATACTGGCAAAGAAACTCATGGCCACTCTTTTAAAAGTCGGCCACTGCGGCCAGTCTCCACGGAGACCAGCTAACTATGAGAGGACAGTGACCAAGTGTGTTGCGCATACACAGATGCACTTTCTGTGTCCTCACTCTCACAATCCGATGCGACGGCTATCCTACACGACCGGGAAAGATTAGTCGCAGTATCAGCAGCTTTACGTGCTCATATTAAAACAATCATTAAATATAATAAATGTTTTTTTATGGAATAGTGGGCAAACAAGCTGACGCATCGCCTGATGGTAAACGATCACAATTGCGTTGACAGCCTTTGGGGGACGGGGGAAGGGATTGGGGTATGGGCCCCCGGTACCTTCAGTCACTCGGTGAACCACACCGCAAGCGCTGTTTAACACCGGTTTTCTCTGAGGCCGTGGTAGCACTACGGTCGAGCCGGCCCAAGCAAAAAGATATAAACTTCTGATGGTGTAAAGCAGGCGGGTCAGTTAATAGTAACAGTTGCAACCTTGCAAAAGAATTAGCCCTCCTACTTATTTGATCCTTGCTTTGAGACTACAATGAATTCACATCGATAAGAAATTATTGAGTAAAATTTTTGTGTGTTTAATATCTTGTAGAAACATGTGTTTATAAGGAAAACATCCCTAAAACTACCTTTGGGATTGTAAGAACAACATTAAAAGCTGAAATGTTCTAAATAAATATATTCAGACATCTAATATACAACGCCATCTAGCCCCAAACTAAGCAGAGCTTGTACTATGATATACCTACTAGACAACTGATATAAAGACATATATACTTTGTTTTTTGGAAATACATACATATTATACATAGAAAACACCCAAACTCCGTAACAAATATTTGCAGATCATACAAAAATTTGGTTCGACTCGGGAATCGAACACGAGACCTTATGTACAGCAGTCGTATACAAAACCACTGCGCCAACGAGGCAGTCAACTACTATTAAAAAAAATTGGCAGTCATAGGGACTGCTGATAGAAGTGAAAACTTATAACTTAGAATGTTTTTTGTTATATTAAAGTGTAAAAAAATGTGTAAAAAAAAACACAATCATGTCGCGATGTCGGTCATACGAACCCATAAGATTTTCCCCTACCAAAAAGTGCTCAACGCGACCAAAGTTTTCACTTCGAAAAATGACAAAATTATACTACAAAATACTATTTAAAATTATAAATAATAGTTTACATTATTAAATTATTACTTATTCTATACTTAAATAAATCTAAAAATTCTAGAATGGAAAAGTATAAAAAACTAAAAATAGATTGAATCGTCTTTATAAGCACATCACGAACTTAATTATGATTGCACAAATGACGTAGACGTATTCGTTTAACCTCTACTGCGCCGAGTGTTGTGGGTTCAGACCCCTCATGGGAAAACACATATAAATAAAGGTAAACAAATATTGGTGTTCTGAGTCTCGGTGTTCTTTGAGTCCATTTCTTGCATGTTTGTAAAGTCCCGTGCGATTTATTTCTAATGCGGTGTTCTCTTTTTAAAATAAAACTTCCACTTTTGAATCATTAAAGAATACTTCGATATTTATAGCTTTAATCTTCTGACTTAAAGTGAACTCGAAAACCACACTTCGCTTCTACTGGATTCCTTTTAAAGACAAAACCTCCTAAGACTAAGTGTCTATAAAATATCAATAAGAATAATCCCAAGTACATTGTTAATTGCTCTCTCCGGTGTTAAAAGGAGGATTTCGGCGTATTAAGGTCATGCCATATATTACGCGGTAAACGCATCGTAAAGCCTTACTTTTACGAGTACGGGAAAAAGATTTACCTTACCGCGCCAGGTTTATTAGGACCCCCGGGTAATGCCTGTTTTAGTAGCGCTGTAGAGCTTTCGTTACGTCTTATTGAAGGAATAGTATATGAGCTAACCCTTTGAACAGAAACGCATTTGGAGTTTAGTTTAAGTGTATTTTGGAATAACATAAGAAGGTTGTTTATTTCTGAACGATTTGAAAAAATATGAGGTTCATTTGGAATTATTGCTTTGTTTTATGTATGATGCTTTTCACGGTATACATATGTATATGTGTGGAATTAATCATACTTCAAGTTTCATTTTTTTGCGTTTTTATTACTACGTCTGTATATATACGATTAAATAGGAGCTCACGTACTTTTTAGTCTGTATTTGACTACCTATAGTTTATAAAAAATAAAGAAAAAGTATGCCAATACGATCTAGTAACATAACATTTTTTGGATCACACAAATGTGTTTTTCTACATGGAAATCGAACCGAAACATTCAGTACGGTGGAAAGCGGGAAGGAGATTACTTAAACCACCACGAGCAACCACATCAATCAAAATACTTACATTCTGCTAACCATAATTCAAATTTGTTTTATTTTCTTTTTTATTTTTTTTTAAAGATAACTCTCGCACTAGGAATAAATCCTGTGTCTCGGGGGACTTTACATACATGAAACGGACACAAAGAACACCCAGACTCAGAACAACAATTTGTGGATTACACAAAGTGTTGTCCTACGTGGGATTTGAACCCACAACACCTTGGCGAAGCAGGCCAAACGTGCAGTCGTTATTCATGTTTCATTTTTTGGGTTTTTATTACTACGTCTGTATATACAAATAAATAGGAGCTCACGTACTTTTTAGTCTGTATATGACTATACTTTGAAAAAATAAAAGTTAAATAAAAAATATGCAAATACGATATAGTAACATTAAATTTTACTTTAAGAGAACAAAAAGGAAGTCAAACTTGCTACTGGATGAAGAAGAGGGGTTTCTATGAACGCAGTCATTCGCTTTTTAACAAATCTTACAAACACCAGAAACGAGGCCGCTCTACCGAATTAGACTTAATCAAATTGTGTGGAGAGTAGCGAGTGTTGAGTCCGGCCCTCGCCACCGCCGGTCTTCTCAGTAGCAACGGACTCCCCGAAATCAAATCGTGAAATATTCTATATATACTAACAGCAGCGAAAACTTTCATAACGCGATTCAGATTCGCGTCTCTGATTGGTTGCTTTCCGCATTGTACAGTTTCATGTTTATTGCATTTAGTAACTGTGACCGAGTAACACGCAAGCGTAATGTATCTTTTATCGCTCTTACCGTTGAATGAGAGAAATGGAGGACGTATGTTTATAAAACGAGGTATAAAGTCGCACCTGTTTATTTGCTCAAAGTTACGACCCAATAACACCAATCATGGTCACAAAAGGGTACGAGGATTTTAATGACTAGTATGTATTTTTTTTTTTTAAAGGCAACTCTCGCTCTAGGAATAAATCCTGTGTCGCGGGGGACTTTACAAACATATATGAAACGGACACAAATAACACCCAGACTCAGAACAACAATTTGTAGATCACACAAAGTGTTGTCCTACGAGGATTTGAACCCACGACACTTGGCGAAGTAGGAAACGGCGTGGTGACCGTTAAACCACTAGGCCAAACGTGCAGTCATGATTTTCATTTCTGAAGTGGAAACTTCTTTAGGCGCGTTGAACACTTTTTGGGTCATCAAAAGTCATGGAACTCGCGTCATCGTCACTGAACGCTTGCCATGAGCTATATTCTTTTACTTCTCTTTTAATATTTTTTTTATATTTTTTTATGGAGTAAACGAGCAGACGTATCGCCTGATGGTAAGCGATTACCGCCGCCCATGGACACCTGCAATACCAGGAACGTCACAAGTGCGTTGCTGGTTCCCCGGCCCCGGGGATGGGAGGGCCTCTGGTGTCCTCACTCACTCGGTGAAACACAGCGCAAGCACTATTTCACACCGGTTTTCTGTGAGGCCGTGGTATCACTCCGGTCGAGCCGGCCCATTCATGCCGAAGCGTGGCTCTCCCACGCATGTTATCGCGCATTTTATATAAAGACCAAAGAGGTTCATTTCAGGAGAGCATAAACAACTGTTTGTTTATAGTTTTGAGTTTTTACTTCTGTCCGCATTCCTTATGACAGCTTTGTGTTTTTTTTTTAAATATAACTACTGCTCTGGAAATATACCTTGTATCACGGTACACTTTAAAAACATACATAAAACGTAAGCTAAGAATCAAAATACATACTTTGTGGATCACTTATGTGTGTTTTTCTACATGGAAATCGAACCGAAACATTTAGTACGGTGGAAAGCGGGAAGGAGATTACTTAAACCACCACGAGCAAACACATCAATCAAAATACTTACATTCTGCTAACCATAATTCAAATTTGTTTTTTTTTTTTTTTTTTTTAAAAGATAACTCCCGCACTAGGAATAAATCCTGTGTCTCGGGGGACTTTACATACATGAAACGGACACAAAGAACACCCAGACTCAGAACAACAATTTGTGGATTACACAAAGTGTTGTCCTACGTGAGATTTGAACCCACAACACCTTGGCGAAGTAGAAAACGGCGTGGTGACCGCTAAACCACTAGGCCAAACGTGCAGTAATTCCACTCGTGTAACAGGGAATAAGCCTACTATTGTAAACTAGAGAACTTTGGAGTTTAGTTATGCAAATTTAATATGAAAGAAAAAGGTGTTAAGGCGGAAAGGCAATTGCAATCCTACTAATATTATAAACGCGAAAGTTTGTAAGTATGGATTGATGGATGGATGGATGTTTGTTTCTCTTTCGCGCAAAAACTACTAAACGGATTTGGATGAAACTTTACAGTAATATAGCTTATACATTAGAATAAAACATAGGCTACTATTTACCTCGATAACCGACATACATACGGGCGGAGCCGCGGGCAAAAACTATTACACTATATATAACCCTAAACTGTCTGTTGTCGAAAAGTAATAACAGAAAATTACCTAACAGGATCTACTATAAGTCACATAAGTCATATATACAATAAATACATTACTTGATGTGTATTTAAAATGCTTTGCCACCACGGGCAAAGGGTCAAAATAACTTTTACGTTTTAAAACATCTTAAATTTGTTTTGGTATTTAAAGGAATATAAACGAATTATTTATTCATATTTATTGTTCTTTGTTCTTAGTAGGCGCCTATGAATAATATAAATATAAAACGTAAACACATTGCCGTCGGGTCGCAAATTTGACATACATTTTTTATTTTGACAATATATTTGAGAGCTAGTAGATGCTATATATACTAATAATTTAAACGTGAAAGTTTTTAAGTACGGATGGATGGATGTTTGATACTCTTTCACGCAAAAAATACTCAACAGATCTGGATGAAATTTTACAGTAATATAGCTTATACATCAAAATAATAACCGAAATATACGTGGGCGGAGCCGCGGGAAACAACTAGTAAAATTATAAATAGAAAAAATGTACTGTTATTTTTTTCTTGTAAAGACATCTCCTGGTTTAGAAATATTTTCTGCATTAAAGGAGACTTTACAAACATGAATAAAACGGAAACAAAGAAAACTCAGACTTAGAACAACAATTTGTGGATTACAAAAAGTGTTTTCCAGTGTGGGGTTTGAATCACATCACTCAGCGCAGTAGACAACGGTGTGGCTACCTACCGGTTTAACTATTACACCATTCGTGTAGTCTTTATTGACTAAAAGGAAGTCAAACTTGCTACTAGATGAAGAAGAGGGGTTTCTGCGAACGCAGACATTCGCTTTTATACAAATATTACAGTCACTAGAAACAGGGCCGCTCTACCGAATATGAAATAATATCAATTTGTTTGAAATAGCGAGAGTTGAGTCCGGCCCTCGCCACTGCCGGTCTTCTCAGTAACAACGGACTCCCCGAGGATTAACGATAAACTGCTCTAGATATGGTTAACAGGGAAAAAACTTTAATATCGCGATATAGACCCGGGTTGCTGATTGGTTGATGAAAGTAAGCGTAACGGTTCCAGTGACTGAACATTTGGATTAGAATTTGTTGAAACAATTACTGAATTATTTATGAATTATTTTATGCTGCAGTGTATTAATTAAGTTTGTGGAATGCCGCTATCAAATGATAGTACCTAATTTAAAAAAAAAACAGATTGTAAAAAAAAATACCGGACTACGTAAAATAAGAGTCTGAAAAGGACGAAACAAGAAAATAATTTGTCCTTTTTATATCTATATATTTTTGTAACCTAGCACTTCTGTGCATAGGTACAAAAATGGTCAAGGTAGAGTCGTGGTCGCACCAACTGTATAGCTACCACGTCTTTTGTAATGAATACATGTACATAGATTATCAAAATCACTATCCTTTGCTTTGCAGTAGTCGGGTGAAAAAGTACCTTCCTTATTTATGGAGAGTAAGATTACTAAGAGTTACAATAAATTGACTACTTATAATGTACAAGACAAATCTGATTATTGAATAAAATAGGCTACTTAATAAAATAATAATAAATAATAATAATAATAATAAATATTTCGGACATCTAACACACAACGCCATCTAGTCCCAAGATAAGCAAAGCTTGTGTTATGGGGTACTAGACAACTGATACAAATACTTATATGCTTTTTTTTGTAAATACATACATATTATACATAGAAAACACCCAAACTCCGAAACAAATATTTGTAGATAATACAAACATTTGGTCCGACCCGGGAATCGAACCCGAGACCTCATGATCAGCAGTCGCACACGCCAACCGCGAGACCAACGAGGCAGTCGTGGCAACTTAATATGATATTTATGCCATTTAAAACAATTTTAATTAATTTCATGATATGATTGTGTATGATTATGATTTTAAAAAGTATGAATGACGCTCATCATGTCATTCATGCTTGCTGAATTAATTAATTTTAATTTATTTAGTCACGCGATTTATTTATTGTTATCTGGTTATTTCAGTTCTTCATTGTAATGATTATACATTTCTTTAATACGTTTCTAATTATTAAATAGGAATTGTATTTAAAAATTTTCATTTTGTTTATTCATCAAATAAAAAAAGGTACATAGTTTTCGTCAGTATCGTACAAGTATCGACAACTTGTATGATACTGACGAAAAGTAGCGTAGTTTATAGCACAGTTAGTATGTAACGCGTGTGTTTACTTGAAACTACGCTACTTTTCTTTGCTTCAACAAGAACAAGGTGGTGCGTTATCTACCTTATTTTATTTGATCTGAGATTCATACCAACTTGGAGGCCAGGAATATTAATATCGCCTATTTTTAGGCTTTATAGGACTGATGGCAGTGGCTCCACATTGCAAATCGAATGAATCGATAGCTCCCAGTTTGGAGTGAGTGACCTCTTGCCTTATATTTGGTAAATGGTTTAGGTTTTAACGTTTAACAAAATACTCGATTACATGTACATTTATAGATTTTACTAGTTTTTGCTCGCGTCTACGCCCGCGTGTATGTCGGTTGTCGCGGTAAATAGTAGCTTAGTAGCTTATGTGTTATTCTGATGTATAAGCTATATTACTGTAAAGTTTCATCCAAATCCGTTGTCCAGTCCTGTACACGTAAAGCCGTTGGTCGTGCAACTTATCTCTCCACAGTCGTGTCGGATAGTCGTCCCATCGGATTATGAGAGTGAGGGAACAAAGAGTGCACCTGTGTTTGCGTACACACTTGTGCACTATAATATCTCCAGAACAGTTGGCTGGTCTCCGTTGAGACTGGCCGTTGTGGCTGAAATTGGCTTGGAGAACATCATTAGTTACCTAAAAAAAAATGTTATTGACTTTTTCTGATTATGGAAATGCTTAATACCAACCTGGAGTTTGGACATTGGGGTGTCCAGTTCTGATCTCTCCACACACCTGAATCTCTACAGTCGTGTCGGATACTCATCCCATCGGATTGAGAGTGAGGGAACAGAGAGTGCACCTGTGTTTGCGTACGTTTGTGCACTATAAAATCTCCTGCTCCTCCTCCTAGTTTTCTGGTCTTTGTTGAGACCTACATTATGTTAGGTTACCGAACTTACATAACCAGCATCTGTTTATTTTGTGAATATTTAATGGGTTAGACTTGGATGAATTGGATCGATTTTTTTACTTAGATTTCGATATTAGAATCGTAAAAGAATTGAAAAAAATGAGACAATTCAAAGATGATAAAACCTTTTACGTAATTGCCGTGGGAGAGCCACGCTGCGGCATTAATGGGCCGGCTCGACCGGATTGATACCACGGCCTCAAAGAAAACCGGTGTGAAATAGTGCTTGCGCTGTGTTTCACTGAGTGAGTGAGGATACCGGAGGCCCATACTTCAATCCCCTACCCCTACCTCCCCCCCATCCCCAAAAGGCCGGCAACGCACTTGTGACGCTTCTGGTGTTGCAGGTGTCCATGGGCGGCGGTAATCGCTTATCATCAGGCGAAACGTCTGCTCGTCTGCCTATTACATTAAAAAAAAATGCGTTAATTCCCGTACGAAAACTTACATCATTTTTAAATAAAATTATTACTTATAACTACCATAATTATTAATAACTTATAAAAACTCTTACTTAGCAAATTTTAAGTAATTCATAATTAGGTACTTCAACTATATTCATTGTTATTTCTCATAAATACTTAAACAACAATCTCTTATTAGCTTTAATATTCTCATTAAGATTAATGCGTAAGCCCAAACACGAGATAGCTCCCGTAAATATCTGACCTTTTTACCAAATTACATGATTTCAGGTCAATGGCAAGTACTGTTCAGGTTTTGATATACTTGCAAAACGTTCATGTTGGGTGTAATGTAAGGCTTAACGGTAATTGCCGTATCTTTGTATTGTACCTATCGTATTTTATGTAGATTTAAAAGATTAAATAAATTAGAGAGATCAAAAGTGTTTGATCTTAATTTCAAAGCGATACCTTTCTACGCGTTTCAGAGAAGAAAAGATCTTGATAGTTTGGCAGTAATTTTGATGAGAACGTATTTATAAACAAACACATAGAAAAAAAATGGATGGAAGATATGCTGCTAAGTTCTGAGTTGACAATTTCTTCATTGTAATTATGGTTCGATTATATTTGGTACTCCGCATGCGACTCTGAATTTTCTCAATCACTAAGTGATTATAAAAATAGTCAAGGGCCTACCTATAAGGTATGGTATGCCAATGGTAAGGTAGGTATACCTATCTAGGAGATAGCTACTAATACTTAAGGATAAGGACAACCGTGGGAGAGCCATGCTTCGGCATGAATGGGCCGGCTCGACCGGAGTGATACCACGGTCTCACAGAAAACCGTTGTGAAATAGTGCTTGCGCTTTGTTTCCGTGAGGATACCGGAAGCCCATACCCCTCCCCCTATTTCCCCACCCCCTTTCCCTTTCCCCCCCTCCATCCCCAAAGGCGGGGAACGCACTTCTGACGCTTCTGGTGTTGCAGGTGTCCATGGGCGGCGGTAATCGCTTACCATCAGGCGATACGTCTGCTCGTTTGCCCGCTTATTCCATAAAAAAAAAGGTTTACCCACGCAACTTCAACTGTGTGTCTTTTCAATCATGCTCTTGGTTCCTATTGGTCTCAGCGTGAAAAACACACATGTTCAAAAAGAAAAAAAAAGTGGCCAAGTGCGAGTCGGACTCGCCCATGAAGGGTTCCGCAGCAGCAAGTAACATAAAATAATTTTTGTTTTATTTTTATATTTGTGTTGATTGAATGAAAGGTAAATTGCAGTTTGCGATTTATGACGTATTAAAAAAAAACTACTTACTAGATTTCGTTCAAACCAATTTTCGTTGGAAGTTTACATGGTAATGTACATCATATATTTTTTTTAGATTTATCATCCTCTTATTTTAGAAGTTAAAGGGGGGGGGGGGGGACACTCATTTTACCACTTTGGAAGTGTCTCTCGCGCAAGCTATTCAGTTTAGAAAAAAATGATACTAGAAACCTCAATATTATTTTTGAAGACCTATCCATTGATACCCCACATGTATGGGTTTGATGAAAAAATTTTTTTTGAGTTTCAGTTCTAAGTATGGGGACCCCCAAAATTTACTGTTTTTTTTTATTTTTGTGTAAAAATCTTAAAGCGGTTCACAGAATACATCTACTTACTAAGTTTCAACATTATAGGTCTATTATTTACAGAAAAAAGTGGCTGTGACATACGGATGGACAGACAGACGGACAGACAGACAGACATGACGAATCTATAAGGGTTCCGTTTTTTGCCTTTGGCACGGAACCCTAAAAAACCAGAAATATCGGTCAAATAGTTTCGGAGGTTATCGTAAGCAACGACACAAGAATAATTTAGGCATAAATAAATAAATCGCATAAAAGTCTTCTAAATCTTAGTTCTGTGTTAATTAATTAACTTACATAAATCCTAGTTCCAAAGCTTTTTAAAAACGAAAAGAATTTCATTTCACTTCAATGTTACTTCAAACATTTTCCACTCGTCAAACTATTAGAGCGCATTTTCCTCACATTTAGACAGACTTTCTCTTTCAAAGCAAATAGAGCTCATATCCACATTCTTTATGCAATCTGCGAGCGAGTCTCACATACCCCAGAGTGCTCACTACTTTTGCATTGGTACAGACACAGCAACTTTTAGTCGCTAGTACCTACTGAAACATTAGTATAAATAAATGCGCTGTGTTTACCGTTAAATACATTTACACAATTATCTTTGTTCGATTATTGATGTATCGAAGTAATAATACATCCAGTATCACATCAAAATATAGCCTCTCATTAGTCAATTCAGTCATTCATTTTTTAAAAAAATACCAAAACAAATACCGAGAAATACTCGCTCATTCAGATACTTTTCCTTTAATATAGAAGTAGGATCATCACCAAATATACACTTATTTTGGTATGTAAAACATAATGGTGAAACAGCGCTTGCGTTGTGTTTCACCGAGTGAGTAAGGATACCGGAGGTACATACCCCAACCCCTCCCCCCATTCCCTTCCCCATCCCTCAAAGGCTGGCAACGCACTTGTGACGCCTCTGGTGTTGCAGGTGTCCATGGGCGGCGGTAATCGCTTACCATCAGGCGATACGTCTGCTAGTTTACCTCCTATTCTATAAAAACAATGCCAGATTATCAAAGTAAAATTTTGCAAGAATATAATTTCAGAAAAGAATAAATTTTTGGGTAGGGACTGGAAGAAAAATGTGGTATTGAAGTTGCCCGTAACAGCAACAGAAAGTTACTATGTCTGTACTGGAATATAGACCACATTTATTTTGCTGTCATGCGCTATTAAAAAATCCATCGCCTGTACTCTATAGTAACATACGGATTTATGTATTACCGTGCATTTAAACTTAGGTTGGGCTCTGAGCAACTAATTGTATTTTGTTGAGGTTATAACTCTTAAGTTCTAATGTGTGGCTTTGACTAAGCTTATCAATGCACTATTTATTAATTCATTTGCCTTATAACTGTAATATGGACATGTCCTAATTAACATCAAGTTATGTATTTGTTATTATTACCAAATTAGTTTACATGGTAATGTACATCATATAATCAAGTTAAAGGGGGGGGGACACTCATTTTACCACTTTGGAAGTGTCTCTCGCGCAACCTATTCAGTTTAGAAAAAAATGATATTAGAAACCTCAATATCATTTTCGAAGACCTATCCATAGATACCCCACACGTATTGGTTTGATGAAAAATTTTTTTTTTGAGTTTCAGTTCTAAGTATGGGGACCCCCAAAATTTATTGTTTTTTTTATTTTTGTGTAAAAATCTTAAAGCGGATCACAGAATACATCTACTTACCAAGTTTCAACATTATAGGTCTAATAGTTTCGGAAAAAAGTGGCTGTGACATACGGACGGACAGACAGACAAACATGACGAATCTATAAGGGTTCCGTTTTTTGCCTTTGGCACGGAACCCTAAAAATGACCATAATAGCCTTCCTTTTTTTAATGTACGCCCCTGCCAAAATGACTCTACTCTGCCTGATGGAAAGCATAAGCAAAATCCACACTCACTGCGAATGCAGACAATGCAACAATGCAGCATGGTGAACCACACTATGAATGTCTAGTGATGCTTCTGCAACATGGGGCCTTCATAGTGTGGAGGCCTAGCATATATAGAAGTTTCTTATACATAAATAATACACAAAATATATTACAAAAGGCATGTTAAACAATATTTTAATTAAACAATATTGAATTGAAACTTGAATTGATTGAATAGATTGAATTGAATTGAAAAACAATTGAAACTTCTAATTTCACTTGTGATATAATTATAACGTATAATACAATGAATAGGAAGGTAATAGAGCCACGCTGATTTCAACAACAACGGACCTCGGACAGAAAATCAATGTAAAATGACAGCGTTCGTGCTGTCGTGTTTCGTTGGTGAGTGTGAGGCTGGAGGCCCAATGATGCAGAAGCATCACTAGGCCACCATAGTGTGGGTCACCATGCTGCATTGTTGCATTTTCTGCATTCGCAATGAGTATGGTGACCACCACTCTTGGATTCTGCTTATGTTTTCCATCAGGCAGAGTAGAGTCATTTTGGCTGGGTAATATATAAAAAAAACACAAGTAAATCTTAACAGTAAAATTGACTGCAATCAGACAAAAGTTTTAACTGCAAAACATGCACTGCAAACAACTATCTCCTATAAGTATCAAAATAAATGAGACGAATAAAAAAACAAAGAAATACACTGTGTGGGTAATACGCTCGAGTATTTTCGTTCCTCAGAATTTTAATCTACAACCCGGTCACATTATCTAGAGACCTGGCGTCGATGACGTCACGTTGCGTCGGCGCTCTGATATGGTGCGCAAAACAAGTATCCTCTAGTAGGATATTATTATAAACAAGACTTCCAACAAAACAAAGATTGTGTTACTTAATTAATTTAATGTAGGTAATATTATTATAATAATATTATCATTATCACATTAATTTTAATTTATCTATTTTACAAGCACACTGTAAATTAAATTGTACTATGAAATGCAAGAAATAAAAGGCTTTTTATTTTATTTATTAATATTATTATAATGATATGATTAAAATGATGGGAAATAAATGAAACAATCTTGGTTAAGTGGGTACAAGAAGTGTTTATTGCACAAAATTACAGACTAAAAATCTTCTTCAGAATATATGATTGGCTCGATGCCAGTCATTGTCTCATTATCGCTATCGCTGATCTCACTGTCCGAACTCTCTTCGCCTAGGGATTTCAAAATACTTTCACTGTCCCACTTCAAAGCAACGAAATAGTAACAAACATGTCCAAACTAAACCAAAATGTCTAAACTTAACAAAAATGTCCAACGTTGCAACAAAAACAATATTTTAACGTAACAGCAATAACAAAATAACAATAAAAGTCCAAACGTAACAATGAAATGTTTAAAAATATACCACGAAAACAAGTCGACGCGTATCGGCAACGAAAGTGCTAACCGTACTGACGCGCCGTGGCGAGCGCGGGGAGGTGAAAGGAGAACGGGGCGGGAGGTTCGCATTCCAGCGAGGTCTCTAGATAATGTGACCGGGTTGTAAGCTACTAACTCAATGCAATTCAATTTACATCTATACTTATAATAATCTATACTTATAATAAAAATGTAACAGGTCAAATTCTGTACATTGAAGATATTTTGAAAATTTTTTTGGAGGGCACTCTGTTATCGATACTGAAACGAAAACTATTTTTTTTTTCATTTTTGTCTGTCTGTCTGTCTGTCTGTCTGTCTGTCTGTCTGTCTGTATCTTGGCCGCGCATCACGCCGAAACTACTGAATGGATTCAAATGAAACTTGGCATGATTTGAGTTCATACTCCGAGGTAGGACATAGGATACTTTTTATTCCGAAATTCCGGACGGTTTCTTTGGGAGGGGAGATGAAAGTCAAAATGTGTAATTAATTGTAATTCATTAACGAGTAGTCCGATTGCAATAATTCTTTTTTTGTTAGAAAGGAGATACTCTGGAGATTGTAGCATAAAGTATTTAATTTATCACAATCTCTCTATCTATTGGAAAAAAAATTATAAAGAATTTATCATTACGTAAAACAACATGTAGCGACACCTATTGCCAGCCATGCGTAATTAATAACACTTTGATTAATATATCGTGGAATAATCGTAGAATCTATATACTTATAATAAAAATGTAACAGGTCAAATTCTGTACATTGAAGATATTTTGAAAATTTTTTTGGAGGGCACTCTGTTATCGATACTGAAACGAAAACTTTTTTTTTTTTCATTTTTGTCTGTCTGTCTGTCTGTCTGTCTGTCTGTCTGTCTGTCTGTATCTTGGCCGCGCATCACGCCGAAACTACTGAATGGATTCAAATGAAACTTGGCATGATTTGAGTTCATACTCCGAGGTAGGACATAGGATACTTTTTATTCCGAAATTCCGGACGGTTTCTTTGGGAGGGGAGATGAAAGTCAAAATGTGTAATTAATTGTAATTCATTAACGAGTAGTCCGATTGCAATAATTCTTTTTTTGTTAGAAAGGAGATACTCTGGAGATTGTAGCATAAAGTATTTAATTTATCACAATCTCTCTATCTATTGGAAAAAAAATTATAAAGAATTTATCATTACGTAAAACAACATGTAGCGACACCTATTGCCAGCCATGCGTAATTAATAACACTTTGATTAATATATCGTGGAATAATCGTAGAACGTATTACGTATAATTCGGTGTAGCATTAAGTATTTGATTTATCGCAACCTCTCTATCCATAAATTCAGCACGGTTTCTTGGAGAGGGGGGATGAAAGTCAAAATATGTACTTGGTTGTAATTCAATAACACGTGATTTCATTCATTCTTTTTTTGCTAGACAGCAAGTACTTTAAATATTGTTCCGTGATCTATTTATAAATATATCACGTATAATAAATCTGTAGACGTTGAGTTTGTCAGTTTCTTTGCTTAAAACAGCGACATCTCTTGGAATCAAGTAACTAACTTTACAATAGGTACGTAATATGATTTTCTTTTGAACGTATAATAAAAATGTGATGTAACAGATCAATTCTGTACATTAAACAAATTTAGATGTTTTATCGGGAGGGCTCTCTAATCGTTACTGAAGCAATGAAATTTTCTTGAAAATTGTTTCTGAACTTAACAGCGACATGTATTGGAATTAAGTAACACTAACTTCACAGTAGGATATACCTATCCTATATACGAGTAATCTATATATGATTAATTTTTAAAGTAGGTATAATAAAAAAAAACAGATTAATATAATTATATTATAATTATAATAATTCTGTACATTAGAGAAATTTTTTGGGAGGACGCTCTAATCGATTCTGAACCAAAAACTAAAATATCATAATAACGTTAAATGGTCATTGTAAAGGAGCAAGGTCCAAATGTATGAAGGAAGACGTCTTTTCAGTAGACTGTATTTAATTTGCTGGTTTTACAGTAATAGATTACTAGAAAAAACTTGCAAAGTTGACAAAACAATTTGTATATCTTCTTCCTCCTTTTATATCCTATAAAAAGCGGCCAAGTGCGAGTCGGACTCGCCCATGAAGGGTTTCGCAGCAGCAAGTGGCATAATACAATTTTTATTTTATTTTTATATTTGTGTTGATTGAATAAAAGGTAAATTGCAGTTTACGATTTATGACGTATTAAAAAAAAAACTACTTACTAGATTTCGTTCAAACCAATTTTCGTTGGAAGTTTGCATGGTAATGTACATCATATTTTTTTTTAGATTTATCATTCTCTTATTTTAGAAATTACAGGCCGGCTCCCCCCCCCCCTGTCACTTCACACATTTTACCACTTTGGAAGTGTCTCTCGCGCAAACTAATCAGTTTAGAAAAGTATGATATTAGAAACCTCAATATCATTTTCGAAGAACTATCCATAGATACCCCACACGTATGGGTTTATTGAAAAAATTTTTTTTGAGTTTCAGTTCTAAGTATGGGGACCCCCATAATTTATTGTTTTTTTTTTCTATTTTTGTGTGAAAGTCTTAATGCGGTTTACAGAATACATCTACTTACCAAGTTTCAACATTATAGGTTTTATAGTTTCGGAAAAAAGTGGCTGTGACATACGGACGGACAGACAGACGGACAGACAGACGGACAGACAGACGGACAGACAGACAGACAGACAGACATGACGAATCTATAAGGGTTCCGTTTTTTGCCTTTCGCACGGAACCCTAAAAATGAATTGCTGTTCGTTTGTTTCGCTAAAACTCGAGAACCGCCGGGCCGATTTAGCTGATTTAGGTTTTGAAGTGTTTGCCGTGGTTCAGGGAAGGTTTAAACGGTGATAAAATATGGAAAAATGCGGGGAAGATAATAAAAACAACAATTTCCTTTTGCCCATATAAACTGTTCTACCAACTTTCCTGTCAAACTTTTGACTGTCAAATTGAAGCACTTATTAAATTAAGGGTTTTAAATAGGCATCATATATTATCACACGAATGAAATTAAGGGTTGTGTATAAGAAAAATTAAAAGATAGCGGGCAAAGTCTTTTTTTTTTGTCCGCGACGTCTGTCTGTATCTTGGCCGCGCATCACGCTGAAACTACTGAATGGATTCAAATGAAACTTGGCACGATTTGAGTTCATACTACGAGGTAGGACATAGATTTTTTTTTAATTTTTTTTAATTTAATTTTTTTTTAATAACGGGAAAAGTATTTTTCTTTGTCCGCGACTGTACACTGCCTGTAGGAAGCTGAGACAGATATGTAAATATGGCGGTACGAAGTTTATTTTTATTCTACCCTTCCTGAATATTTTCGCCCTATTCTTATTCTTCCTTTCCTGAAAATTTTCGCCCTATTTCTATTCTTCCCTTCCTATTCAAAGTGCTGCAGCTTTCAGAATTTACTTACAGACAAGTCTGTTCTGATTTCTGAGGACTTTTTATTTTTTATTCTGTAATTTCTGAGATCTTTTTATTTTGTCTAAATCTGCCTAACCATAAAACTAGATAAGAAAAATTTAAAGTTATGTGGATTAGGATTTTTAACTCTTACCACAGTAAAAAACAAAAAAGGGAACGCCTCAAGACGATCGACGAGAGATGAGACCGCCTATGCTCAATTAAAGTGTAAAATAAAAATATAGTTTTGTGACTAATAAGAAACATTGTTTTTTATTACTTAAAAAAATTTTTAAATTGTGGTGTACCTCCAAAATTTTTAATCTTCCTAGATGTACCTTGAACCCAAAAAGTTTGCGGAACACTGAATGTACTATGGTGATGTGTGTTACTTCGACCTGAATGCAGACCTCCTTAACAAGCTTGACCGTCTTCTTAATAACTGCATTCGATTTATTTTCAATATTCGAAAGTATGACGATGTGTCTGCTTTGCGTTCCCAGTTAAAATGCAATCCTATTCGCCTACAGTGCAATCAGCGAGCTCTTACCTTCCTATTTTCATTTCTCAACTCGCCATCCTTACCTACCTACCTTGCTCCGTATTTCTGATACCTGTGCTCTAATCACGATAGAAATCTTCGCTCAGTTAATAATCTGCTGTTTTTTTTATGGAATAGACCGGCAAACGAGCAGACGTATCGCCTGATGGTAAGCGATTACCGCCGCCCATGGACACCCGCAACACCAGAGGCGTCACAAGTGCGTTACCGGCCTTTGGGGGATGGGGGGGGGGGAGACAGGGGGAGGGGTTGGGGTATGGGCCTCCGGTATCCTCACTCACTAGGTGAAACACAGCGCAAGCACTATTTCACACCAGTTTTCTGTGAGGCCGTGGTATCACTCCGGTCGAGCCGGCCCATTCATGCCGAAGCGTGGCTCTCCCACGGTCTCTGCTTCTCTCATGTCCGTCTCATTACTCCGACTTCGTGAACTGTTCCTTCTTTGTTCAAGCAGTACTACTCTGGAATGCGCTCCCGCTCGAAATCAGGATGTCCACTAACCGATATACATTCAAAAATAAATTACATGAGCTCTTTCTCAATGAACTAGCAGAATTATCTAATCTATAGCTTACCGTCCTTTTTAAACGACTTCCAAAAGGAGGAGGTTCTCAATTTCATCGTTCATCGTCACAATGTATGTACGTACACGGATTACTCCTCCATCAATTTGTGGACCGATTTTGAAAATTATTTTTGTATTCGAAAGGGTATGTTCCTCATGTGGTCCCATGGCCACCATATCTCCTGAAATGGCGTGACCTTGAGCGGGATAGCTGCTCTTCGCGTAGAACAAAACAACCGAAGCGTCGGTGACGTCGTTGACGTTCGTCTCGAAATATAGAGAGTGTGGTACCTACTATTACATTTGGCTTGGCACCAACTTCAAACCTATGAATAGGTAGCATATACAAGTTATTTGTTTTATATGTGTTTTTAGTTTTTAAGTCGGTTTTTTAAACGAGGTTTTTTTTCCATTATTTAGTGTATAAATGTTGTATTTATGTATACGTAATCTGTATATGTATATCTACTTATATATGTATGTTTGTATGTATAACGTTGAATATGATGTGATTATTGTAAATTTTAACGGACTTCTTATGTATATGAGATTTCACACACCTGCCTTATAAGATTTCTCCACCACCCGAAGGTCGACTGGAAGAGAATGCTCTGGGCACTAAGTCCGCCGATGTACATTCTTAGTGCATAAAGTTAATAAATAATATATAAATAATTTACATTGTATTTATTTTTCCAAAAAAGTGTGTGTGACCAGTTCCTAAAATTATCATCTCAATGTAACTAACACAACATCCACATCTGGTAGTTCTTAAACAGTTTCTAAAAGATACTTTACAATAGGTACCTACGTTATATGATTACTTTTTTATCGTATAATAAAAATGTAAAATATCAATTTTAAGTTTGAAATACTTGAATCAGGAGTTATAATTTTTAATATAAACAAACATATAACTTAATAGTTATGATAATTTACCAGAAACAAAACACAAAATGTGTGTGAGTGTGTGTGTTTGTTACTCTTTCACGCTAAAAGTACTGAACGGATTTGGATGAAACTTTACAGTAATATATCTTATACAGGATACTATTGGCCGCGAAAATCGACATTCACGCGGGCGGAGCCGCGGGCAACAGCTAGTAATTAAATATAAGCATTACTGTGCACACAAAAAACTACATACTATTAAAATTACAAAAGTTAGAAAAGCAAAACGAAATAAAATTAAATTTGTAAACAATAATAAACTTAATTCAATCTATATAAAAAATGAATCGCCGAAATGTACGTACGCACATACCTTCCGTTCGGCTGCACCAATTTTTTTTTTTTTCTATGTGTTCGTTTGAGGATCGAACCAAGTGGCGCGCAATTGGAGGGGCCTATGTCCAGCAGTGGACTGCGATAGGCTGATGATGATGATGATGATGTGTTCGTTATTGTTGGGAAAAGGTACATATACAAGAAAAATAAAAAGATAACGGGAAAAGTCATTTTTTATCCGCAACTGTACACTACCTGTGGGAAGCTGAGACAAATATGTAAATATGGCGGTACGAAGTTCGCCGGGTCAGCTAGTTTAGGATAAAAGCCTTAAACATTTAAACAAAACGAAATATGTCTTAAAATTATATTTTTTGAGTTAAAAATATCTTTGCATCTGGACTAGTTCTAGCAGAGGTGCTGTTGTCAGCCTGGAGAAAACGTCACGTAGGTGGATTGCACAGGAGTCTATGTTGTCGTCTTTCAACGTCACGCATCTATTGATCGGGGTCATGAAAACGTATTGAATCCCGTACATACCCGCCAGTATTGACAATAATAATTTATTATATGTGTGGATTTGCGTCTGAGTTAAGGTATATCTAAACCAACTATCTAAACCCGCTACTGACGGTGATTCACTTTCTTGTGAGGTCGCAGTTTTTATCTTATCAACTGTTCTATAAATAAAAAAATTGGTTCGTTTCATGATCATCATCGCACCGTTGCATCCACTGATGCCACAGTGCCCGATATGCCTCATAATGAAAGGTTTCTTTACCTAACAATTATAATGTAAAAAATATTTAGTTGTTATTAATAAATTGACGGCGACAACTTGTTTGATGATGTACATTCAACAAGCGTCAAAATAAGTCATAATACTTAAATTATAGAAATAAATAATGAGAGCATTCCGAGTAGTTGGCCATGAACCTTTTTTTAACTAAATACGGACATTAGAGGTCAACGACCGAGCTAACAATATCGTGAGCTGTTGCTATTTCATTATTTTTTTATTCTCCTCAAATTATAAGCAAAATTGTTCAGCGTAGTAAAAAACTCGTAACATAGCTTACATTCCCGTCTCGGTTACTGACCACAGACATCACGAAGAGCAACCAGCCAATCAGAGACGCGAACCTGAATCGCGTTATGAAAGTTTTCGCTGCTGTTAGTATATATAGAATATTTCACGATTTGATTTCGGGGAGTCCGTTGCTACTGAGAAGACCGGCGGTGGCGAGGGCCGGACTCAACACTCGCTACTCTCCACACAATTTGATTAAGTCTAATTCGGTAGAGCGGCCTCGTTTCTGGTGTTTGTAAGATTTGTTAAAAAGCGAATGACTGCGTTCATAGAAACCCCTCTTCTTCATCCAGTAGCAAGTTTGACTTCCTTTTTGTTAATATTAATATTTTCTTTCAAATATTATAGCAAAGGCGGCTTTCTGCGAAAGATAGTCTTTTAACTTTATTAAGCTTTAATGTAGGGTATCATTACTTTGCATAAAATTACTTTTAATACTAAAAATATTTAAAAACACAAATATCATCAATCAAGAATCATAAAAATTAACAAATTATTTCAACATTACATATATTACATAATTATTATGTAAATGAAAATTGTGAAATTTCATGAAAATGAGACCTAATAAAAGGCTTATTTATCAATAATAATGCATAAAAAAAAAAGTTTTCAATATTAAAAGTGGTCGTTTTCTTGTAGCTTCTGCCAATGTAAAAAAAGTGGAACTATCGAAGTTTAATAATAAAATAACTGATTGATAATTAAGATAAATAAAATGTGAATTAAAATAAATAAAAAGAGCCTACAATCGAGCCTACAATCGAGCCTATTGTGCTCTGTTTTGTAACAGAGCACAATAGGCTCGATTGTAGGTCATCAACACTAAAAATTAAGTAGAGTACAAGTACAGTGTTTCACCGAGTGAGTGAGGGTACCGGAGGCCCATACCCCAACCCCTCCCCTTATCCTCCTCCCCATCCCCAAAAGTCGGCAACGCACTTGTGACGCCTGTGGTGTTATGGGTGTCCATGGGCGACGGTAATCACTTACCATCAGGTCGTCTGCTCGTTTGCCCCCTAGTCCATAAAAAAAATCTGTAAAAAATGTGGCTCAAACGCCGGTACCGTAAAGCATATTCGACTGCCGCAACGTTTTTTTTTATAAATATGGCTCACATGCAGGTCAGTTGACAGTAAGTGTTGATCGGTATCTATGAATATCTATAACTCGAGAGTTACAAGTGTTGCCATTTGAAAACATTCAGAAATCAGTTGTGGGGGGATTTGTGCTCCAGTAACCGTCCTTACTTGGTGAAAAGCAAAGTAAACATTGCTAAACACTGGTTTTCTGTGAAACGACGGTGGTATCACTTTGGTCGAGTCTGACCAATAATGACTAGGGTTCTAAATACGCTTAACACAATGGCAGACCATACTGTATTGTTTACATGTTTACTGAGCGAATTCACAAGAGTTTCGAATTGGTCTTTAGGTTACCTTTAGAAAACATAAGATTTTTTATTATGACTTTTTTTTTGTTTGATAGTATTTTAGTGACATGTTTGTTTTTTATGGATTGTGTGTAAGTGATTAGTATTAATCTATGTAACTACGTTATCGTATTGGGCTGAGAGCCTGTGAGGATAGCGCATGTTTGTAAATAAATCTTAATATATATATTTCTTGTGTGCGTGTGTATGTGACTGAACTCCTCCTAAACGACTGGACCAATTTTGATGAAATTTTTTGTGTGTGTTCAAGGGGATCTGGGAATGGTTTAGATTCACAAAAACGACTGGACCGATTTTGATGAAATTTTTTGTGTGTGTTCAAGGGGATCTGGGAATGGTTTAGATACACAAAAACGTAAACGATGTTACGTGGGTCATAAATATGGCGGTACGAAGTTCGCCGGATCAGCTAGTAAATAAATAAATTACATTGTTGTTGACTGGACAGATGGCGTAGTTCCTAAAGCGGTCACCGGATCAACTCTCTACTGCGCTGAGTGTTTGTGTATTCAGACCCCACATAAGATAACAGTTTGTGTTGTAGAATTTATTTTTTTGAGTCTGCGTGTTCTTTGTGTGTTTGTAAAGTCCGATACAGAAATATTTCTAGGGCGGGTGTTGTGTTTAAAAAAATTGTGCTGAAGCATTTCTCTAACACAATTTTGGGATGGAGATGGATGATGCCTGCTCATTATATTTTGTTTAGTGTTATTTTACTAACAAACAAAGTCAAAAGATATCTATATAATTACTAGCTGATACGGCAAACGTTGTTTTGCCATAAAAAAAATTAGGGTATAAAAATAGATGTTGGTCGATTCTCAGACCTACCCGATATGCACACCAAATTTCATAAAAATCGGTCCAGCCGTTTCAAAGGAGTATGGTAACTAACATTGTGACACGAGAATTTTATATATAAGATTACGTGATGCAAAAAGTATCCGTTGTTTAATTTTTCGAAAAAAAGAGTTTTTACGAAAATTATGCGCAAGTATGAAATTTGGCACATTTAGAGTTTATTTTTACGAGAAATGCAGTTAATGAATCATAATGTAATTTCGACCACTAGGTGACCACTAGTTTAAAATAATTAATAAATTATAATAATATGTTATAAACAAGTGAAGAAACAAACAAACGTAGATGACGCTAATAAAAGCGTTTATAAAATACTTCATCATCATCAGCCTATTTCAGTCCACTGCTTGCCACAGGCCTCTCAAGTTGCATTTCCTCTGATCGATTTTGGGCTACTCGCATCCAGTTCCTGCCAGAAAATACTCCTGCTAAAATATTTGATAAAAATAATTTTAGAGTAAAACAAAAATAGCTTCACCTCAAAATAGCTTCGATTCATGCAATGTACCTGAAACTGGTAAGGCGTCTATTAGCAGCCGTGGTTTATTCCAAATTTGTTACTATTAATACCAATCCTTAAATTACGGCTTGTTAATAGACATTTCATGCAGACATTTTTATTTCCGAAAGGGCAGACAAAGGCGTTTAAACCCATTTTTACACCCATATCTTCCTAAAATTATTCGACTAGTAGTCAACTGATACCTGAATATCAGTTTATCCACGGAGCGACTGGCATCGGACTTCCGCAACCCTGAGGGAAAAGTAGATTCGAATGTTGAACTGCTTTTCAGTATATTTGAGGGCACTGACGTCAACATTTACACCAACAAAAAAATTTAGCTTATTTTATGGTCACGGTGATAAAAATGGTATGAACGATTTCATTTTAAAGTTCATAATTTAAAAACACGAGAAAAAAAGTTATCACGCAAGCGAATAGCTAGCCATATTATAAATTAGTAGAAACCAAATCCACATGTTTTGCGTTACCTTAACTTCAATAGTAATATAACACATACCTACAGCCCGGGTATTTCAATAATGTATTCCAAATTGTTACCTAAATATTCTTTATCTTGTGTACACTCACACAACAGAAATGGCCCGTGGCCCATACACCTGACCTTTTTGAAGGGTACAGCAATTTAGGTATTGCATGTCCTTCTTCGTCCTCGGCACTTCACAACGCATGAACCCTTTTTCGTTAATCGCCTCTCACTCATCCCTTTTATGCGACAAACCACTGGACCATACTTCTCTCTTTTTTTTTGCTTTTATATTTATTTTTTTCTTTATCGCGTCTGCAATATCATAGAGTATGTTGACATGTGACACAAAAATGTTAAGTCAAGCGTAGTATTCTACAGAGGTCGATATAACTATAATGGACATATTTATAGCCTTACTTGAATGCATGAATACTTCTGTTTCTATTGATTTATTTATTTATTTTATTTTATTTTTGCTCAATAGGTATAGTTACAGACAACAGATCATGCCTCACACAATAATAAGTAACAACATACAATTTCTAATCTGAAGTCCAATTAAAACTATACACATCATTCCCAATTACAGTAATAAAGCTTCATCTAGGTGTTAACAAAAAGAAAAAAGAGAAAAAAAACCTTAAAGGACAGTAAGTGGCTACTGTACCTACTAAGATACAGTAATTGGGCTAATCAGTTATATCTACAATGTGTTATTATAATTTACATTAGGTAATAGGTTTATAAGTTTCAGTTTTATACAAAAAGCTCTTAAATACATTTATACTATCATTAAAAATATCTACTTGTGAACATATATCGTTGTAACGACTACACATTCGCGAAACTGGGTTGTTACGTGAAACATTGTTGTTGCTAGCCGGCACAATAAACACTTGTGGTATGCGCACAGATCGCGTTGGCGTCTTAAAATTTAAAATTTCAATAAGCTGACAATCCAGGGAACCTTTCACAATTTTGTGCAGGGTACACAAATCGCCTATCCACCTCCTTTTCTCCAGCGTGACCATTTTAAACTCCTTGAGTCGATCGCTATACTCCTTTAATTTTCGTTTTAAGCCAAACTTAGAACACAGTGCTCTCACAAACCGCCTTTGTATTGCTTCTATTCGATCTTTGTGAGCATTGTACATAGGCACCCATACAGACGAGCAGTACTCGAGTATACTTCTCACCAGACAGTAGTATAACGTTAGTATTGAGCTAACTTTTTTAAAAGGTCTCGCATTCCGAAGTATGAAAGATAGCATTCGACTTGCCTTTCCGCAAATGTAGTCGTAATGAGGTCTAAACGACATGGCGGAGTCGAAAATTACCCCTAGATCTCGAACCACCCCAACTCTCTCCAGTGCAACACCTTTAATTTGATACGTGTAATTAAGCGGGTTTTTGTTTTTTGTGAATGTGATGACCTGACATTTTTTTATGTTAAGGGACATAGAGTTATTCTCACACCAGTTAGTGATAATATTAATGTCAGATTGAAGACTTTCACAATCTTTGTAATTCGAGATTCTTTTGTACACTTTCAAGTCATCTGCATAAGCCAAACACTCACATTTAATTTCATTCAGTAAATCGTTAATAAATACTAAAAATAGCAGGGGACCCAGATTAGATCCTTGCGGAACACCAGATTTGGCCAAAAAAGGGACAGATTCATAGCCATTGAGTGCTACTAGTTGTGTTCTATTCTCAAGATAAGACGAAAGCCATCTGTATAGATTGCCGTGTATTCCCACGTGCTGGGCCTTTGCTAGTAACCTGAAGTGATCGACACGATCGAACGCCTTAGAAAAATCGGTATAAATAGAGTCTACTTGCATTTTATAGTTAAATGAGTCACATATATAATTTGTATAGCATAGTAGGTTCGTATTAGTTGACCTGCCCGCGATGAACCCATGTTGTAAAGGGCTTAGTTGGTGTTTCAAATGATTGTACATATGTTTGTATATATAACTCTCAAATATTTTGGCGAACCAGTTTAGAATACAAACAGGGCGGTAATTAGAAATATCGTTTCTATTGCCTGATTTGTAAATTGGTGTAATTTTAGCGATTTTCCAGAGTTCGGGAAATGTACCTTCGCTCAATGACTTATCATAAATTATAAAAAGAGGTGTTACTAGTGCAGTTGCACAAAGCCTAATAAAGATGGGTGGAATCCCATCAAATCCGCCACCCTTAGTCAAATCAATGTTTTGCAATCTCTTCAATAAGTCGGTCTTGTCTATCAGCAACTTGCTAATAGTGCAGTTGGATGTTGGAGAGTCAGGATTAAAGCCGTTGCTGATGGAACTGGAGCAGTAAACCGACGAAAAGTAGTTCGCAAAAAGGTTGACTATATCATCTCCAGAGCTAGCTTTCTTGTCTTCACAAAACATACTGCTAGGATAGCTGTTGTTAACACGTTTGCACTTTGTGTAGCGCCAGAAAGCTTTAATGTTGAGTTGAAGATCGTCTTCGGTTCGCTCTATGTAAGCTTTAAAACACTGATATCCTAGTGTTTTGGATCTAGCTCTGAGCATCGAGAACTCGTCGTAGTCCCTGGGATTGCCGTAACGTTTAAATCTGGAGTGGGCTTAATTTTTATTTTTGAGTACTGTAATTAAATCTCTGGAGTACCACGCTGGATACCTATTAGTTGATAGTTTGGTCTTTGGAGTATGTTTTTCTATAATCGTGTAAATACTATTGTAGAAGTACTGCACGTAATCATTACATCCCAAACTTTATGCCTGCTGTGACCAATCAACTCTATTAATATCCCTTTTACAACCCTCATAATCTGTCTTACGATAGCATAATCGTTTCATTGTAGCATTGTCTACGAGTCTAGGAATGTTAGTACGCAGAATAACCTCAAAGGGAGGGTGGTGCGCATCCATACGGCTAATGGGCAAAGCAGGCATAATCTCTACAAAATCCGGGCAGTTAGTGATAGCCAAGTCAAGTATTCTACCTTTACTGTTTACCGTGTGGTTATGTTGAAAAATAGATGCTTCCTGAAATAAGTTATTAAGTGATTTTGATTTCTCGCAATCGTAGTTGAGAGGGCAGCCTGTTTTATTGGACCACTTGATATTACCCAAGTTGAAATCACCCAATATACACGTTATTTTATTTGAGTGATCATTAAGTATATCATTACATTTTTTAAAGAAATCACTAACATCGTTTACAGGCAAATAGTCTGGTAGATAGGTGACACCTAAATTGACTACAAAGGATTTATTTATTGTAATTTGCACCCACAAATCTTCCAAACATTCTGATCTCCATTCGCTTTTTACTTTTACTTGAAACTTTTTTAAATAAGCAATGAGGACACCCCCACCATACCGTTTGTTAAATTGAGATCGAAATCTAGCATCGCGGTCTCTGCGCACCACACAGTACCTGTCATCAAACAACTCTGACGATAATACAGTACTGTCGAGCCAAGTTTCTGTTAAGCAAATAATATCAAAGTCATTACATAGTATTGTATATCTCAATAACCTTACTTTTCATACCTCGTATGTTTTGATAATAGAGTGATAGAAACATTTTTAAACGTAACAATACAAATAATATATCCCAAACGCATAATTTAAGAACTAACAGATGAGATTAAGGCTTTCATGGTTTCTAATTAATATTTGCTTAGTGTCGACAGATTTCTTTACAAATATACGTCCATTCTTAACCCACACAAATTGATACCCCAGCTCCCGTGCTTTCTTGCGCGCTGACGCATGTAGAGACTTGTTGTTTGGAGAGAGATGCTCCGCTACATAGACTGGTTTTCTTTCGCCAGCAATACCTAATAGTGCTGTGTGTAATTTCTCGTTAGGGTTCGATTTGTTATACCTATGTACGGCAGAATAGTATTCATCTCGGATCCTTACACTCTGGAACTTCACAATTATACCACGAGGAAGTTTGCTCTCCTTGTTAACTTGCAACCCTTGTGCACTTGACTATGTCCTCCTCCTTCAGGGTATAACCTATGACACGGGAACATTGTTGCAGGACATTAGATAAAATCTCGTTGTGATACTCTGGTACACCATGAATCTCCAGGTTGTTCTCACGTAAGTGTTGTTCCAAATTATTAAACCGATCCGATAGTTCCGTTACATTATTTTTGAGTGCATGGTTTTCTTTGACTAGGAGAGTATTGTCCTTGGTTAGAGAGTCAATAGTTTTCATCATAGTATCGTATTTGTCACCCAAAAAATTCAATGACTCACGAAATTCCAGTATATCCTTCTTAATTGTTGCAAGTTCTTGTTGTAATATATTAGTAATCATTTGAGGGATCTCCGCTTTGATAGCATTCATGACTCGCTCACTGATGGCAGATAGAAATGCTTCCTCTTTACCCTCCTCTAAGGTAGAAATAGGGCTGTCACCAGATATTTGTTGAACACAAATCTGTCTTCTTCTAGATGTTACATTATCAAAACCATCATCATAACCGCTAGACGTGTTCGGCTCATCCTCTCTATTGCTCCTTACAGGAGTATTACTGTTCCCAACCTTAGGTAGTTTACTCCTGCACTCATGACACAGCCACTTTTGTTTTACTTCTTTGCTCATGGACGTGTATTGTCTTTTATCAAGTATATTTGCACATTGTAGGTCATAAAACTTGAGGCATTTGCAACATTTTAAATGTTCACGGGTTTCAATAATGTTCCGACAACCAGCACAAGCTGGTTTGGACGACATTAGTGCTCAATTTGGTAGCTCTTATTTAGAAATATATATATATACGAGTAAATAATAACTTTTGCCGGTAGCTGCACCCCCGTTATATCGGTTATCGCGATAAATAGTACCGTATGGGTTATTCTGATGTATGAGCTATATTATAGTAAAGTTTCCTGTAAATACCTTTAGTAGCTTCACAGACTTTCCCCTTTTTTTTTTTTTCATTTAAAAAACAACTCCCGCATTAGGAATAAACATCCTGTGTCGCGGGGGACTTTACAGACATACATGAAACGTTTTACAGTTACAGTACGTTTTTTACAGAACAACAATTTGTGGATCACACAAAGTGTTGTCCCGTGTAGGATTTGAACCCACAACACTTGGCGAATTGACAAGCGGCGTGGTGACCGCCTAAACCACTTGGCCAACCGTGCAGTTAAATTTTATACTATTAGTATAAAATTTAACTGCACTATACTTTATAATATTAGTAGGTTTTATAATATTAGTAAGATATGAGATTGTATTCTTAAATTCATAGTTCAAGCTGTGTTTTGTTTTGAAGTAACGAAATTCATTCGATTGTGTTTACTGTGTTGTTATTTAAGATGGAATATGTTAACACTATTTCTTAAACATTTTATAGTAATGCTTTTAGCTTATGGCTACGAGTTCGCCCACGTGAGTTATCCCGGTAGAGAGTAGCTTGTCCTTCCTTAAGAAACAAAAATTTCATTTAAATCGGTGCAGGCGGTTTAGACAAACAGTTTAACAGGCAGAGAGTTACCTTAGAATTTATAATATTCATATGATTTGAAGTGGAAAAGATATGTAAATCGTTACAAAATAAGGCTGCCTATTTGTGTTACTACGATATTATTATTATGTTATTGATATGGCAAAGTTCAGTCAATGTGTAAATAGTTTAGCTTCAGGCGTTTGTAGCTTTGTACATAATCCAATCATGCGAAGTTTATGTTAATCATGTTGGTACATGTGTGGGTTCTATTTAAACGTCAGAATATAACCTTTTTCGCTAATACTAACTTTTAAACTTTCGCGTTCCATGATGTAATAATTATTATTTTTACGGGAATTAACGCGATCACTTATTTCAAGGTATTACATACCTCTGTTTTGCCTGACGTTTCGACCAGGTTGCACTGGCCGTGGTCACAGGCTGACTGGCTCAGCGGTCGAAACGTCAGGCAAAACAGAGGTATGAAATACCTTGAAATAAGTGATCGCGTTAATTCCCGTAAAAATAATAATTATTTTTTCGCTATTATGTTTCCTGAATTCAGTTTTTTAATAAAACGTATAAAATACCAAATAAATATTCAGCCATTAACTAATAATCTCAATGCGTATCGTAAACATGTCGCTTGAGTTATGACAAATTTATGTTTTATCATGCCTATGCTGTTTTTAATAACCGACTTCAAAAAAAGGAGGAGGTTCTCAATTCGATTGTTTTTTTTTTATGTTTGTTACCTCATAAATTTTGACTGGGTGAACCGATTTTGATATTTCTTTTTTTTTATTTGAAAACTAGTGCTTCCCGTGTGGTCCCATTTAAATTTTGAATTCGGTTTTTTTTGTTAAAATTTGTAATTATTATTTTCTGAAATCTATACGTAGGTACAAAGAAATTGCTTACCTGTACAGTTTTCAAAAGAATTAATAAAATAAACTATCAATAAATACTAGATAGTTAAACCGAAACAGTATTCTACTGTACTTTCAACATATGGCTTAAACCTACAACAAGACATATTTAAAGTTTCAAATCTGAAATTCCGAAAACACCGAATTTGTCATGAAGGGTCTTTAAATACGACTTAACAGTAAAATCTTGAAACATATCCATTTCTTGAATTTCCATTTAGTAATCATATTTATGTATATAAAAATGTCTTTGAATAAAAACCATTTTGGAATTTAAATAAGAGAGTTTGCAAGTTTCTTTAAGGCGGAGAAACGTAGTAAGGTGCAGTTTCTTAGACATCATTTATTTACCTTGAAATGGTTAACAAAAAATTTTTAAAAATAAAAAACCCGACTGCGTCAATATTTAACAATAAAAACATATAAGTTTTATATATATTCGTAATCACCGTAAAAAATCTTTATTTCGATACCACACTCGATGTATTTTGAAAACATTTTTTTATATTACTTTTTGGCGCCAAAAATCCTTTTTTTTGTTAATTTTGATGTATCACTCTCACGACTAAGACGAATCTATTGACACCACTCACATTAAAATATGACAAGCCGTTTAGGCTCTAGGGCGTGCCAAAGAAATATACATACATACACTCGAAAAACATAACCCTTCTTTCGCAGTCGGGTAGTAAAACATGAACTAAAGAGTACATAAGTCTATTTATAGGTAAGTATATTTATCTAAATAAACGTCACCACGTTAGTGTATTCATTCACAACTCATCATCATCAACTCATCAACTTCATCGTCGTTGACTGCCTCTGTGGCACATGTGGTAGCGTAAGCGACTGCTGTGCTTGAGGTCTTGGGTTCCATTCCCGGGTCGGACCAAATGTTTGTATGAGCTACAAATATTTGTTTCGGAGTTTGTGTATTTTCTATGTGTAATATTTAAGTATGTACAAAAAAAGTATATAATGTAGATGGCGTTGTGTGTTAGATGTTCGAAAATATTTATTTATTATTTATAACTCAAAACTCAACAGTGATCGTTTTATAATGTACTTTCGGTTAGACAACTATTCATTCAACATATAGTTTTACGCAAACACTTGCTTCTAGTTTATGATCCGCATTTAAACTCTCACAAGCGTAACAAATCCAAAGTTTGCAGTAAAAAATCTTTCAAAACTAATCTGTCGCACCGTTTTTCTGTTTATTGGGTGATTTCTTGTATAACAGGATTAACGCTATTCTACCTGTCTATGCTATGACGAGATCGAAATGCAAAGAAAAAATGACAAAGTGGCTTCTTTCACTAAACTATGAAAGCACAGAGATGTTGCTGAGGATTGTAAAATAGCCAAGTAAATAGGAAGAAAACACACACCCAAACACACGCACACACACACTCACACAACACACACAAACACTTCACATACACACATATACACAACACACACAAAAATCTCTAAAATATTTACTGTTCCTTCCTAAAATTGTATATTGTTTTATAATAGCTTGCTACGATGTATTAATGTAACATTATAACTTTATAAGCAACTTTAATCCTAAGGGGGGCCTGGTAATCTGTGTGACAGGGACACCTAGTACGGATACCAGTCTCCCACAAAGGAGTTAACAAACACATTATAATGTAAATATTAGTCTTAAGCAACCTTTGTGGAAGAGATATAAACGCTTATTATTATTAGTATTCTCTTTATTAAACTTATTATATAACATATTATTTACATTTTTAAATATACATATAAAAACAAATACATTTAAAAATATAAAAAATAGTAGACCACCGACCTCGGGTACAGGGACCAAGAAACCGGTGGTTAGGGCTCCAGAGACAGGAACCTCCTCACAATTCGAGCCGTGTCAAGGAGGACTGCCTTCTGCATCAGACCCTTGATCCAGCTCCCTAAGATGTTGGTCGAGGCTCTTGGCTATCAATCCGTGAGCAGATATGACTATCGGAACAATGATCACCGAATCCACATTCCACATATCGACAATCACGTGAGATAAATCCAAATATTTTATTTGTTTTTCTTTTTCGACTTTCACGAGATTCTCGTCATGAGGAACGGCAATATCGACAATCATTGCGCGGCGCTCTAATCGATCTATCACCACAATATCAGGCTTATTGGCAACAATAGTCTTGTCTGTGATAACAGATCGATCCCAATATAATGTAGCACGACCATTCTCGAGAACTGGGTCGGGCACATACCTGTAATATGGCACCTCTGAACTCACAAGTTTGTATTTCAGGGCAAGTTGCTGATGTACGATCCTGGCTACTTGGTTGTGCCTGTGTAAATATTCACCGTTAGCAAGCCGAGAACAACCAGAAATAATATGTCTAATAGATTTTCCAGGACGGTGACATGCCCGACAGATGTCGACCGTACCATCCTTCAGGATATACTTCCGATAGTTATTCGTCATGATAACTTCATTCGTAATCGCACAGACAAAACCTTCGGTTTCTCCGAAGAGATCACCATACCGTAGCCAGGACGTAGATGCTTTAAAATCTATATCAGACCCATTTAGGGCCCGATAAAATCGACCATGAAGTTCTTTGCCCTTCCATACCTCCTTGCGATCATCAGTACCAAGTACTACAGGTTTGCGCCAATTCTCTTTAGCCAAAGCGAGCGGAGTCAGTCCGGTATCCATTGCAACTACATTGCGATGCACGCCCACATCAGTATGGAGAAAATATTCTATAAGATTGTATATCTCGCGATTGTGTAGGGTCTTGATATTTAATAGACCACGACCCCCAAACTTTCGCGGGATATACAACCTCATAACCGATGAACGTGGGTGATGCATTCGGAATGCAGTCAGCAATGTACGGACTCTCCTGTCAAGGGCATCTAATTCAGTCTGAGTCCACCTAAGTATACCAAAGGAATACATCAGAACCGGCATGACCCAACTATTGTAGGCCCGCACTTTGTTACCGCCTGATAAAAGACTTTTAATTACTTTTTTCAGGCGGCTAAAAAAAACGTTCCCGCAACGTTTGTTTCACGTCAGATTCTGGTATTCCCAAGGACTGCAAAAAACCTAGATACTTGTAGGTTTCAGTGGCAGAAAGAGATCGAAGTTTTGTGGAATCTGAAAGCTCTACTCCTTCAGATTCCACAATCACTCCCTTCTTTACATACATGACTGCACACTTGTCTACACCAAATTCCATCTTGATAGAATTACTAAAGTTTTCAGTGACCTTTAGTAACGCTGTCAATTTTAATTTTTTGGGGGCAAGCAGTTTCAAATCATCCATATAAAGGAGGTGAGATATAACTTGATCATCTTTCTGCAACCTATAGCCTAACCCTGAACCCTCTAATAGAGTGCTGAGAGGGTTTAAAGCTAGACAAAACCACAAGGGACTCAGACTGTCACCTTGAAAGATGCCCCGCTCGATCTTTATAAGTACGTCGTTCATCGTAGACTGCCGACATCCTGGATAGCGAAGAAAGAAAGACTTCAAGAAAGTGCACAGAGTTGTATCAATTTTATACAACTCCAGCACCCTTAAAAGCCATGTATGAGGAACGGAGTCATAAGCCTTCTTGTAATCTATCCAGCATGTCGCCAGGCTCTTACGATTACGACGTACCTGCTGGCTAATGGTCATGTCTATTATAAGGAGCTCTTTAGTGCCACGGGTCCTACTTCTACATCCATTCTGAGAAACGGAAATTATCGAATTTTTATTAATATGAGTAGTAATTTTGAGTCTCAGAATAGATGTTAGAAGTTTATATAAAGTTGGTAAACAAGTAATGGGCCTAAAGTTTTTGGGATCCATGGCACTACCAGATTTATAGAGTAAGTGGGTTATGCCAGTGGTTAAAAATTGTGGTAATGAACCCGAATCCAATGCTGTCTGGAATTGAGATGCCAAACACGCATGTGAGCTACGGAACCATTTAAGCCAAAAATTGTGCAGTCCGTCTGGACCAGGTGCTTTCCAATTCGGTAATGAACGGACCGCACAACTTACATCCTCCTTATCGATGCTAACTGGTTCCATAGATATTATTGACTCACATGAGCGCTCGATATCCCGACACCAATCACCTTCTGTATGAGCGACAGGCATTGACCAGATGTTACGCCAAAATGAATTTGTGGCATTTATATCTGGCAATTGCCCATCACTCATACACGGATTCGGTTTCTCCCACTTCCTGTACACCCACTTCTCATCTCTTTGGAACGTGCGATTCTGACTATACCGATCTATTCCTTTTTTATAGCCTTATTCTATTTGCCCATGCATAAACTTTTTGCTTTAGAAAGTCTATGCGCTCTGTGACACATGACATGTACTGTTGAGAACTAACAGTAGTCCCCAAGAATGCCTGTTTCACAAAGCGCATCACTTTTGGTCGCGTATTACCCGATCGGAAGCTAATTAGCTTACCAATGAGTGTCCTGGTCTCAGCAATACGACGTTCAATTCTACACTGCCAAGCTGGCACAGAATGTTTTGTTCGAGTAGTGGTTTCATACTCTACAAATTTAACACCAGCTACTCGGCAAACTGCAATAGCCGCACAGTATAGAATTTAATGTGTATCACTGAGATCTTCGCTATTACTGAAATAATCCAGTAATAACGAATCCAAGGCACTCACCAGCGCTAAATTTTGTTTATGTATGGGCAAACGAGGCAACCGGGGTCTGTTATTAGAATCTACATATCGGTATTCCCGAATCGCATCCTCCAAAGCGCTCCTTATCGTATTATTACATTGGGTACTTACGGAGATAATTTCACTGTCCACTAGTTCGTCAATGTGTTCACTTCGTGGTAACTGTGGTGTGGTATTTGTAACCGTATTCACAACATGTGATGAAGAAGGGACAGCCAAGCTGTTCCGTATGTCAGAGCGTATCCTCTCAAGTACGGCATCATCCAGCAGGTGACAACGCTGTATAGCTCGCACTTGATCCGACAGTCGCTGGGCCGAAACGTTGACAGCTGGCTCAAGCTCCTGAAACAGAGAGACTAGTCGAACACGGTACGCAGTAAGGTTTGTTCCCAACTCTGTAGCCCGAAAATATGCCCGCATGACATTCTCATTAATCGAATGTGTCCACTTCATGCGGCGCACATTACCACCGGCAGCGGGGGCCCTATTCGAGGTCAGTGGTCCTCGGGGTCCTAAGCTATCTGGTGGCCGGCATCTCTCCTGCCGACGTACAGGTGTTGGCGACGTCGGCGGAGAGAAAAACTCGTCACTTGATGAAGAGCTCAACGCCTCTGCTATAGTTGGATCTTCTGTTCTTACATCCGAAGACGGCAAGGCGGAGCATAGTGACGAGTCCGAAGATGGTAAACGTGCTCTGGATCTAGCTCTTGTTAGCATTTATTAGGAATTTGTTCATTAAAATCATTGTTGTGACATGACGTTCAAAACGTCAAGTCTTACTATATCAGATGTTTTCTCGTTCAACGCCTTTTTATTCAATTTAATTCTGCTTTGATGATGATAATGCATTTTGCATATACACACATCAAAAGTGTCTAGGGATCAAGCATTTTTATGCGGATTTCTTGAGATTGAGATGTGGCTTTGTAATAAATTTATGATTTTATAAATTTATATGGATCCTTTTTGGTGCATTTCATAATTTGAATCAGGAACTGTCAATCAAATTCGAGTAAAAGATGAAAATCAGCTGTCAATATTTTCCATAAAAACATACAACGCATTGAAGACATTATTAGTGCTACTGTTTCCCTACTCCTGATTAAAACCAACGTTATTATGGAGCGGCGACGTCATTTAAGCAGGGAAGAAATGCTCAGAGCCGTGGGAATGATAGAAGCTGGTTCCCGGCAACGTACTGTGGCTTTAGCTCTGAATACAAGTCAGAGTGTTATCAGTCGACTTTGGACACGTTACCGAAGCACTGGTACCGTGGCTGAGCGCCATGGAGGACGGTATCGCTGCACCACACGGAGACAAGACCGATACATTCAAATCTTAACTCGAAGAGCTCCAACAATAACCGCCATGATGTTAGCCGTGAGGCTTCATTACTCTTCAGGGAACTTAATTAGCGACCAAACAGTCAGAAACCGCTTGCATGAAGTGAAACTTCATTCCCGAAGACCGCTACGGGTACCACCTATAGCAATGCACAATCGTAGGATTCGATATCAATGGGCTCTTGAACACAGAAATTGGGCAGAAGAACAATGGCGTTTCGTGTGCTTTTCTGATGAGTCTCGTTTTGGTATGAGACCGGATACAAGACGTATACGACACTGGAGAACCCCTGGACCCCAACAGCGATTAAAATCCTGCCAGGAAGTCCATCCTTATAGTGGTGGAACCATCATGGTATGGGCGAGTATTTGGATCGGCGGAAGAACTGAGTTGATTTGGATCAGAGGCAACCTCAACGCTCAAATTTATGCTGAGACGATTGTGTCAGACGTCATCGTTCCTCTACAAGTGCAAATCGGTCCCTTATTTCAGTTAATGCATGATAATGCACGACCGCACACCGCAAGAGTTGTAAGACAGACTCTCGCCGCAGCTAACATCAATGTCCTGCCCTGGCCTGCTCAGTCGCCAGACTTGAACCCGATTGAGCATGCATGGGATATGCTACAGAGAAGAGCTCTGCCGAATATGGAGGGTATCCAGTCGCAAGAAGACCTTTTTTTGTTGTTGCAACGAACATGGGCGGCCATTCCACAGCGTGATTTGGATGAACTCATTTTGAGTATGCCAAACCGATGTTCTTGTGTTGTTAGTGTTCGCGGTAGAAACACGGATTATTAATTGTTTAAGTTACCTAATAAAATTTTAAAGAAAACTGTTATTTCAGTCTTTTTTTCGAACTTTAATGTTAGTGGTTCAAATGTCAAAAATCCCTTTATTAGGAAAATGGCAATTTTTCTTTATTAATGCAAAGGTGACTTGGTTTATCGTTACTGTGACAAACGAAAACACTTTATTTGATGAATCCTTAAAGAAAATTTTAATTAATATCAATCAGGAGAAAAGTTATTGCAAAAATATATGTTGATCCCTAGACACTTTTGATGTGTGTATATAGAAATTATTTTTGGTTGAATTTGTTACTCCAGAATGGTTTATATTATATATATATATTTATTTTAGAATACGAGAAAATAATTTTTTGAAAATATGTTTGAAAAATTCCGTATCTGCTCTAAGTGTTGCTAGTTTATTATTTAGTTTATTATTATTATTATTAATAATAATAATAAATATTTCGGACATCTAACATACAACGCCATCTAGTCCCAAGCTAAGCAGAGCTTGTGTTATGGGTACTAAACAACTGATACAAATACATATATACTTTTTTTTTGTAAATACATACATATTATACATAGAAAACACCCAAACTCCGAAACAAATATTTGTAGATCATACAAACATTTGGTCCGACCCGGGAATCGAACCCGAGACCTCATGATCAGCAGTCGCACACACCAACCGCGAGACCAACGAGGCAGTTATTATATTGTGTAGCCACTGTTTGTAGGTAAAGGTAAAGTTGTCATTTCTTTTTGTGAACCGACTTCCAAAAGGAGGAGGTTCTCAATTTCATCGGAATTTTTGTTATTTTTTTTTTTATTTTTTTTATGTATGTACATTGATTACTCCGTCAATTGTGGACCGAAAATTATTTTTGTATTCGAAAGGGTATGCTCCCCATGTGGTCCCATGGTAACCATATCAGGATCTGATGATGGGATCCCAAGGAATTCGAAGGAAACCCTCAAATTTACGTGAGCGCCTGCAATAAAGTTAAGGCAATTGTCTGCATGCTTTCATATTCTGTAAACATCATGTCCGAAATATTTATTTATTATTCTATACAGTATGTTGTATGTTACCTTTAGTCGTATTCTTTCAAGTTATTTAGGTGAAATGATGATGAGAGACTTGAGAAAGACTAAAAAGCGAAAAATAAAAAATAAACTTCGTTTAAAAAAACCGACTTCAAAAACTGAAAAGTATAAAATAACTTAATTTGTATGTGCTACCTATTCATAGGTTTGAAGTCGGTGCCGAGCCAAAATGTAATAGTAGGACTCGCCACGCGTGACCTTGAGCGGGATAGCTGCTCTTCGCGTAGGACAAAACAACCGAAGCGTCGGTGACGTCGTTGACGTTCGTCTCGAAATATAATAATAATAATAATAAATTAATAGATGCCCTAGACCGGAGAGTCCGTACATTGCTGACTGCATTCCGAATGCATCACCCACGGTCATCGGTTATGAGGTTGTATATCCCGCGAAAGTTTGGGGGTCGTGGACTATTAAATATCAAGACCCTACACAATCGCAAGATATACAATCTTAGAGAATATTTTCTTCACACTGATGTGGGAGTGCATCGTAATGTAGTTGCAGTGGATACCGGACTCACTCCGCTCGCTTTGGCTAAAGAGAATTGGCGCAAACCTGTAGTACTTGGTACTGATGATCGCAGGGAGGTATGGAAGGGCAAAGAACTTCATGGTCGGTTTTATCGGGCTCTTAATGGGCCTGATAGAGACTTCAAGGCCTTAACTTCCTGGCTACGGTATGGTGATCTCTTCGGAGAAACCGAAGATTTTGTTTTTGCGATGAAGGACGAAGTTATCATGACGAATAACTATCGGAAGTATATCCTGAAAGATGGTACGGTCGACATCTGTCGGGCATGTCACCGTCCTGGAGAATCTATCAGACATATTATTTCTGGTTGTCCTCGTCTTGCTAATGGCGAATATTTGCACAGGCACAACCAAGTAGCCAGGATCGTACATCAACAGCTTGCCCTTAAATACAGACTTGTGAATTCAGAGGTGCCATACTACAGGTATGTGCCCGACCCAGTTCTCGAGAATGGTCGTGCTACGTTATATTGGGATCGATCTATTATCACGGACAGGACTATTGTTGCCAATAAGCCTGATATTGTGGTGATAGATCGATTAGAGCGCCGCGCAATGATTGTCGATATCGCCGTTCCTCATGACGAGAATCTCGTGAAAGTTGAAAAAGAAAAACAAATAAAATATTTGGATTTATCTCACGAGATTGTCGATATGTGGAATGTGGATTCGGTAATCATTGTTCCGATAGTCGTATCTGCTCACGGATTGATAGCCAAGAGCCACGACCATCATCTTAAGAGGCTCACGTTACAGGGCTGGATCAAGGGTCTGATGCAGAAGGCAGTCCTCCTTGACACGGCTCGTATTGTGAGGAGGTTCCTGTCTCTGGGGCCCTAACCACCGGTTTCTTGGTCCCTGTACCCGAGGTCGGTGGTCTACTATTTTTATATTTTTAAATGTATTTGTTTTTATATTTATATTTAAAAATGTAATTAATATGTATATATAAATGACATAAAGAGAATAATAATAATAATAATTCATTTATTCGCTGAACAAAGGTGTACAATGGTGTTAAATTTTTTTAAAGATGTCCTCTTTGATCTATTAACGGCATGCAAAATTTTTTTTAAAAGAATAACAATCACCTAATTGGAAATACTATATATTACATTTACCATTACACTTTTCAGACAAACAAGAATAAAATGTCAACGGAAATTATCAATGTCACTTTTATTAAATAATAGAAAGAAGTCAGTAAATACTAAATCTATCATCACATACTTCAAACAAACAAAATTAAAATGTCAATAGATATTATCAATGTCACATTACAAATAATATATAGCGAGTGTGGTACCTACTATTACATTTGGCTTGGCGCCGAATTCAAACCTATGAATAGGTAGCACATACAAATTAAGTTATTTTATACTTTTCAGTTTTTAAACTCTGCCAAAAAATACAAAATAATTTATGAACTGAGGAGTCTTTTGAGTACCTCTGCCCATGAATTTATGTAGGGACATCTCGTACATCATTAAAATTACCAACAATACCACCAACAACCACCACTAAATCTAGGGCTGGAGCCAAATCAAGCGTCTGTCAGCTAATAACAATAACCGTGTCACAGCCGTCGGGACATTTCTGGGGATTTACGACCCTCGTTTATTTTAGCGCAGGTGCCTCCAATAGGATTACTTGCGGTCAAGCCTCGCGCTCAAACAAAGGGTGGCTTGGAGTCATGTTGAAGCAGTGGACAGTTTTCTTTGTCGTAAATAAACAATGACAAATACTGCCTTTAAAGGCACATTATTAATACATTCACATAGTTAATTGTTTGCGGCGTTCAGGACGGAAATCCATCGTTAAATAGTAATTAAGGAGGAAACAACAGGCAACAGTACACCTTGGTTTGTAAGCTGCCCTCAAATACAATAACAAATACTTACTTAGTGTGATAAGTTGTTTTTATTTATATTGAGTTATAGAAGAGCCAAGAAGGAGAACTAATGAAGAGAAAGAAGAGAAATAATGAAGAGAAGACTCCATGCAACAAGATGATCAAAAAACTACACGACTATTTATGATCTAATTACTTGGCGTGGTAGGAGTTTAGGTACTTTGAGAACTCTAAAGTGCATTTTTTAGTTGCCATAAGAACGACTTTTCGTCCACAGGCCAGGTGAAGTGATGGTTGGCGCAAGACGACTGACAGAAGCTGGATGCAAGAAGCTAAGACAAGACAAGTGACATTCAATTTGAGAGGCCTATTACCAGCAGTGGGCTGCGATAGGCTGTTGATAATGATGATGATGAAGATATAGGTACAGTAATATGTCTTCAACTTTAAAAGGCTTTGATAAAGAACGAGTGTATTATCAATCTAAGATAAATGGATGATGTTCTGACCTGGCGAGGCGATCATGCCTGGTGAAACACGGCCGTACCGGTACTAGAACTTTCATTGTGCGATGCAGGATTAGTAGTTACTCCATAGTTATCTTCTCTAATCGTCAATGTTGCCACGTACATCTCTTTAGTATCTTCGGCAAAATTAACGATTTAGTTTTTGTTCAACGCCCTCCCTTGGACAAATTCTTAAGGTTAACAATTTATCAGTTTTCATCAATCATATTTCTAAATCGAGAGCAGCTGGCTTTCTATCTTTTAATTCATTTTAAGCTTATATTTGTCAAATCCTTTTTCTACTAATTGACATTACTTAATTTAAGTTATAACTTGTGTATTCGCGTTCAGAAAAAAACTAGTCACCTGATTCGACAAGATTGCCAAAAGATTACCAAATAATAAACAAAATATTAACATTATAATATTGTTATTCACTTAAAGTTTTGCCAATAAAACTAAATGCACTTACTGCTATGTAATTGCACTCACTTCATGTATGTACAGTTTCAGAGAATCTTCATCTCATGTCTCTCAGTGAGCAGATGTTGTTCTGCTCACTGAGAGTCATAGACATCCATGTGTCTCTAAATAGATTTAGTAGGTCTATAACTGAGAGTACAATTAATAACGACCAACGTTAATGTTTTATATTATTTTACTTGATGTTATTAAGGAGACTTAATACTACTTAATTATAGATTACAGTACTTGATTAGAGTACTGTAACCTATAATTAAGTATCTAAGTCTTATTAGGTCGCCTTAACTTTTTGTATTTTTGTAACTATTACCTTACTCCTAACACTGTGTTATTCGGTGTTATCTCATATGGTGAATGCTGTGTGTACCTGTAATGAACACGCATACTAGGTAATATTTCTGTGGAATATTTTTAAGAAAGTGTCGTATGTGTGTTGTCGGTATACCATATAAATAAATAGTCTTTAACTACCGGGCAAACCGTCTGTTATTCCCGTATTTTGTATGGCCCGCCAAAATGACTCTACTCTGCCTGATGGAAAGCATAAGCAGAATCCAAGAGTGGAGGTCACCATACTCACTGCGAATGCAGACAATGCAACATGGCGACCCACACCATGGCAGCCTAGTGATGCTGCTGCATCTTTTAGTCTAGTCAACAAGTATGGAACTTGTTGACTAGACTATTTGGGCCTCCGGTCTCGCACTCACCAACGAAACACGACAGCACGAACGCTGTCATTTTACGTTGATTTTCTGTGCGAGGGTAGTACCGCCCCGGTCAAGCCGGCCCATTCATGCTGAAATCAGCGTGGCTCTACTACCTATCATATATATCCCACCTCCATCATAAGAAAAAGTTTACTTTAAAATTTAATTGACCGGTACCTTCTCCAAAGTTTTCTTACCGTCACGAATTTATAAGTACCTGGGAACCTTTTCTCTGCCACCCATTATTGTAGCGATACCAACTTGGGAACAAAAGTCACAATACGGATCTTTTTCATACATTATTCTTCATACTTCTTTTTTATACGTTTATAAATTACATTTACCAAATATTTTTTCATGAAGATTTTACACAATGTATAACAATTTAATTTTCTTTTCATTGAAACTTTTTTTTAGGACGAATTGTATCCTATCCTTTAGTTTTAAGGCGCAAACGAGCAGACGGAACAATTTATGGTGACTATCTTTGCTCTTAGTTTTTTTTAAAGACATCTCTCGTTCTTGGAGTAAATCCTTGTTATGATTTTATATACATACATAAAACAGACAGAAGGAACTCCAAGACTCATAAAACCAATTTGTGGATCACACAAACTGTTGTACCATATAGGGATCTCATCAACAACCCATAATGTCCTACTGCTGGGCTCGGGTCTCCCCTCAGAAGAGGGTTAAGGCCATACGTCCCCACGCTGACCGAGTGCGGGTTGGAACTGGCAAGACAACGTTTGGCTACGTCATCTTGCCGTTCGATGTTTTTAAGCCGCCCGAAAGCCACTAACTAAGCTTCGCAACTGTTATCCTATGATAACAACCGGGACCGACTGCTTAACGTGACCATTATGGGAATCTGATCCATGTTATTTCGGCACAGTAGAAAGCGGCGAAACGACCGCTTCAACCACTTACTATAACAGCCCTGCTGTCAAATATAATATTATATAACTCCAATGACATAGGGTTGTTCATTCTCCTCTTTGAGTACGCCAGATTGGTGGGAAGTTAAACTCCGAAAACCAATACACTTGACATAAATAAAAAGGAAAGAAATGCCAAGCATCAAATGAATATTTAAAGCTTGTAAGCGTCAATAACTATTAAACACATGCCCATTCTCACTTCGGAATATACATTGATGATATATTATTCTTATCTAGATATTATGTTGTTAGCTTGCTCTTAAGAGCTAAAATAAATCTTACCTTTGAAACGACTTTCATTTAGCGTAATGTCTAAGTCTTGTTTAGCGATACTTAGTTTAAACGGCTTAGGTTACAAATACCGACATTGTGCCATTGTCTTCTACAGTCCTAATGTTTTGTTTATGTAACTAAAGGTATTTGGTATCCATTTATTACCATTTACTATCTAATAATATAATTTATAATCAATGTACTGCCCCGTTGGTCTCGCGGTTGGCGTGTGCGACTGCTGATTATGAGGTCTCGGGTTCGATTCCCGGGTCGGACCAAATATTTGTATGATCTACAAATATTTGTTTCAGAGTTACGGTGTTTTCTATGTATAATTATGTATTGTATGTATTTCCAAAAAAAGTAGATATATATGTGTGTCAGTAGTCTTAGTACTCATAACACAAGCTCTGCTTAGCTTGGGACTATATGGCGTTGTGTGTCTAACACACAACGACATATAGTCCCAAGCTAAGCATGTCCGATTTTTTTTTAAATGTCCTTGTGATATTATGGGCAGATTTATTAGTAATAATTATACGTCTATGATAGGTCGTGACTCTATTCAGACGTGCGACAAATATGATTGCTTGATAAATACAACAAGTTAAGTTTGCTGTTAGGCTTGCAAAGATCCAATACCAGTGACTCCGTGAAAAAATGGACATTCAGATAAACCTGGTTGAACTAGTACCTAGCCGAACTTATACATAAATATATATATTAAATAATATATAAGTATATTCATTAATAGTCTGCCTAGTCCGGGATCAGACGACTGTGCGTGAGATGTATGAAGTTATTTTCAAAGTATCTACTGCAGATGTAGCAACGCCTGAAGGATTGTGGTTAGCAAAAATGTGACTAATCTATCTTCTACATTTCGCGTTACGCTTTTTACTTATTTCTGCTAATATCTTGTATGATAAAATAAGTATAAGTAAAAAAAATATAATCATTCAAAATGATATATAAAAGGAAAGTTAGGAACTTGTTAATTTTAATACATACCAATTTACATTTTGCTTAATTGCCAACGTAAAAAGCCTTGAATACGAAATACAATAATAAGCCTGACCGCGAAGACCCTAACCCAATTAACCAAAGAGTAATAAGCTCTTAATTAGACGTCAATCGCAACAAATTGCTTTAAATTTCCCTGGTGCTATAGGAATTAGTACTTCACTCTCGAGGATAGATTCCTAGCGTTTTTCCAGAACATCTCGATAAGTCATAAATTTATTCATATCATTTTATACTCGTAGCAAATTTTGAGCAAAAATCTGAACATTCGAAATGTTTCTTTTGTTCCTTGTACCTACCCTTAAACCTGTAAAAAGGTGCAGACGCTGTGAAAGAATTTCTAACTACTCCAAATCAAAGTCAAAACTGTTTATTGCTTACTAACTGTACATTTTGTAATCTTGCAATACAGTTTGTCTCAACTTATACTCTTGGCATTTCGTTTCACTCTTGAAAGTTGCCGCGATTTACAAATTATGACTTAGTATTTCAGCTGTACCACATTCGCAAAATATTAAATCATTAATAACTGTAGTAAATTAAATTAAACCAACCAGAATGTTCTAGTCTACAAATAAATGCCACACCATGCTACAGCGCAAGGAGTGTAGTAGCCTTTTCAGGCATTTTTCGACTTCACTATCAGTGTACTATGGTGTAAATAGTTGTATTGATACAAGGTATAAGAAGTCATAAAAGTAGTGCTATATTTAGAACCAACTAACTCAGAAATAATGATACGCTAAATCTTGATTAGTGTGGAGACTACAGGGATGCCTGAATCACTTGAATAGCTGGGCGGCGCGATTAAGCTAACCTGGGATTACGCATATTTCTATGTCAAAGGACGTAATCAAGTAGACAGATTACCTGATGGCAAGGGAATACCACCTAGCATGGAATGCAGGTAAATCAAATGTTATAAGTGTGTTGCCAGAGATTTCAGGACTCTTGCCAGGTTTAGGAACGACTAGGTTCTCCGGTAACTTTATTTAGTCAGCGAAATGCAGGTAAAGAATTACTTAGCATCGGTTTTTTAATCGACTTCAAAAAAGGAGGAGGTTCTTAATTCGATTATATTTTTTTATGTTTGTTACTTCAGAACTTTCGACTGGGTGAAGCGATTGTGACGATTATTTTATTATTTGAAAGCTGGTGCTTCCCGTGTGGTCCCATTTTAATTTGGTCCAGTTCTTGAAGCCAGTTGTTTTTGTTGACATTTTGTATTATTTGTGCGATGTCGTTATTATCTGATCAGAATGGCCAAATATGAGACTATCGTACGGTTTTTTTTTTTATGTATGGCCCGCCATAATGACTCTATTCTGCCTGATGGAAAGCATAAGCAGAATCCAAGAGTGGTGGTCACCATACTCACTGCGAATGCAGACAATGCAGTATGGCGACCCACACCATGGCGGCCTAGTGATGCTGCTGCAAGTATGGAACTTGTTGACTAGACTATTTGGGCCTCCGGTCTCGCACTCACCAACGAAACACGACAGCACGATCGCTGTCATTTTACGTTGATTTTCTGTGCGAGGGTAGTACCGCCCCGGTCGAGCCGGCCCATTCGTGCTGAAATCAGCGTAGCTCTACTACCTACAAATTTCAATACTATATTTAATCATATTTGTCATAATATTCTATAAGAAACTTAATAAACTTGGTAAATTAGTCGCTTAGAATAACTAAAAATATTGCATTTATACTCACGCGACCGCAAGGAACGTTTCCAGAATATTCAACTAAATTGGTCAAAAAATAAGAAATCTAAAATATCTTTCAATTATAACATTCTGTAAGTTAGGATTTTACTATAACAGTTCAACTTTATAGATATTGCCTTGAATTCCTCTAACTCAAGCAATTTATCATCAGAAACAAATCTGTGAGAAACATCACCAAGTCAAACTAACTTTCCGACAGTTATATTTCATTGGCTTAATAATTCAGCGATCTTGCTTTGAGTACGGACTAATATTTACGGATTGCAACTCTCGAGACTAAAGTCTCTGCAATAATAATTAGAGGTTAATTGAGCTGTGAGACCACTTCGGTAACTTTTTAATAAAATGAATTATGCATTTCAAAGGAAGATTCTTGTTCGCAGTCAAAGTGTTGAAAATTCTTTGCTCTGTTTCAAAGGGAGTTAAGATAATAAAGCGACACTGAAGGTTTGCGTCAAAAAGTTATGTGACACTCTTCCCTCAGTTTGTCGGTGTAAATTAGAAAACTTAACTATTGGAAATAAGTAAGGGATGATTAAATATAGTGGCCTAATTAGAAAATGAAAAATAAACTTTACAATTTGTACCGAGGGACTATTTTTCATCACATCACATTTGGCAAAGAGTGATGTTTTTTCATTTGTTTCAAATTTAAGTAGGTCTCGTTCCCTCCATTCCCGTGCGTAATTACGATATTATTTTCCCACTATTATCTAATATAATACATCTAATTTCAATATCTATGCCCAAAAATTTGATTTTGATGTCAATAAGGCCTGCTTGTTAATGCATATAATTACATATTATAAAACAAAGTCCTCTGCCGCGTCTGCCTATTCGCGATAAACTCAAAAGCTACTGCACTGATTTTATTGCGGTTTTTACCAATAGATAGTGACTCTTGAGGAAGGTTTTCATATATAATTTGTTAAAATTTTGAGTATATTAGCTAAAATATACCGATATTTGTTGAAGAAATCAGAATAAAAAACCGCACATATCGGGGGTACTTGGGGTAACATAGGCTATATTATATTTTTCGTAAAAAGCCCGTGCGTAGCCGGGGCAGGTTTTATAAATCTTTAATACGCTTGTCACTAAAGAACGATCTCTTTCAGGTAACCATTGGATGAAAAAAAAACAAATAGAGAACTGAGCTGTAGTGTACATTACAATTACACATATTTCTATGCCATGGGAGAGCCACGCTTCGGCAAGAATAGGCTGGCTCGACCGGAGTGATACCACGGCGTCACAGAAAATCGGTGTGAAATAGCGCTATATTTCACCGAGTGAATGAGGATACCGGAGGCCCATTAAAAAAAACGTTGGATGCCATCAACACGAAACCGGCTGTTGTGAAGATAACTGGGGGATGTCCAGCTATGGTCATCGTTTATCTTATTGCCGTATTGTAAATGTTTCTATTATAAATAATATACATACACATTGTACACATTGTATGTTATTAAAAATCAATTAACATATCACTTACTATACTTCACTCATACATAAATGTTTTCTTTTTGAAGTAAAAACTTCTGTAGCCGCGTTGAGCACATTTTAATAGGAGAAAATTTTATGAGTTCGTGTCACCGACATGCTGACGTCACAAAACTTCTTTGGCCGCGTTGAGCACTTTTTGGTAGGGGAAAATCTTATGGGTTCACGTCACCAACACGCTAATGTTTGATGCTGATAATTTTAATTTAAACATTATGAAATTTCTGATCATTATGAAATATAATTTTACAAAATAACATTCTAAGTTATAAGTTTTCACTTCTATCGGCATAAATTGGCCGTCCTTATGACTGCCAATTTTTTTTTATGGGATGGAGGCAAACGAGCAGACAGATCGCCTGTTAGTAAAGTTTTTGTTCTGTAATATTGTCTTAGAACCAACGAGATACGGACATGTAGTAGTCGTCTTTTAGCAGACTTTTGAATGAAACTAACAATTGCGAGCTGATTTGACAGTAAACAAATAAATTTCATAAAATTTCATAGAATATACTGATACTTCCAAACACAATTTTTCGGATGACTTTAAAAACCTCGAATGATTTTTATGGCTTAAAATGTTATTTAAGATATCTTAGTTATATAAAATGAATCGCTGAAATGTATGTACGCGCATAACTTCCGATCGGCTGCATCAAATGAAATAATTCATTTTTTTATGTGTTCGTTATTATTAGGACAAGGTTTATGTACAATAAAAATTAATCTATCTGCTATCGCTATCGGAAAAAGTTTTTTTTTGTCCGCGGCGGGAAGCTGAGCCATATAAGTAAATATGGCGGTACGAGGTTCGCCGGGTCAGCTATTATTAAATAAACGTGTCTAAACAGTGTTGGATTAAACAGTCTACTGTAGATTATTGGTAAACACTTTTATTTACCCCTTGAAGGTTATGGTCGTGAACGTATGTATAATTGTGAATATTTAATTAGAATATAATACGTTTAATTGACATTCAGACGAAATTCTGCGAAATTTATCTCTCAGATATAATTTCGTTAGTTTTGCTAAATTGACAGTATTGTCGTAGCTGTATCAACACCAAATTATTATTTTCACAGCCGTTGGAGGTTGTACGATTTTGAGAATAATTAACAATTACTTTTAATTGTACTTGATAGATATGTTATGTACTTGTTGGAATTTAATATTTGATTAATAGCTTGGGAACACACGACAAAAATAAAAAAACCGTTGCTTGAGACTTGAAAGTTTTTTTAATATTTTGAAAAACATTACTTAGAAACACAAGTACGAGAAAATTCAACATCAGTAATAAAATACAGTAATATATCTTTATTCGCATGATAGAACATTTCTAATACAAAAGGGATTACTGGTTAAACTATTTCTACCAATGAAAACAGCTTTAACGACGAAGGCAAACGCAATGAATACTAAATGTGTGACCCTTCGACCCATACCATCCAAGGAAGCAAATCCTCACCCATCAAATTAGAATTCGTTTAAATCAACTTTTACTTTTGCACAAAGGATCACGGTATTAAGCATCAATAAAGCTATAATAATAAAACTTTTATTCAAACCTAATATTTACGTAAGATTCGAGAACCCGGGGGAGATCGGGGCGAACTTAACAACCGACAGGTTTAATTAGGGAACGAAGCTAATTCCCAAGTTTTGATGAATGCGATTTCACGGATACAACCCCATTTCACCCTCGCAGGGGGTAGCATAATTTGAAATTTTGATTTAAAGCCTTGTTTGGTTAATTGCTATTAATACTATCTGTGTTGGTTATTGGCGACTGAGAAGAACCTAGTCAAGCGATGCGACTTTTGATTGGATGTCTTCAATTTTCTGTCAATTGCCTGACTCTTTTTGTAAATAAAAAGAGCCGTTTTAAAAGAAATGATATTTACTTCTTCCTTAGGTTTCTTGATAAATATTTAACCATAGCCAGTACCATGCAGTCTATTCAACACTATGTTTTGTCAGTTAATTCAAAAATATATCTCATAATAATTATTGCATAAATTTCTGTACAATTACATTATAGAAAACACAGGATTACCATTGAGATATTGCACGCCATCTGAGTAACTTTTAATGTTATCTCGAGTCGCTGGAATTGCTTACTATTGGTATTAGCGACATCGGGTGCTGGACCGCAGGCCCGCTAAACATGACCAATTATCGTGGTCCGAGGATTGAGACATAATACACTTTCCTTCATAGTAAGCTTGCCATCAAAAGTTGTACCGCCACTCAACATTGTTCGTCATTGTAAAAAGATTGTGTAAATAGTTCATGCTAAAAACACTCACTTGCGAACTTTATATGCCATTTCTCACGGTGTCCAAAATAAAATCGCTGGCTTGAAACGTTCAAGACTGATTAAAGCCAATATTTCTGTGTATATATGTATGTATACACCAATATATAATACTACAGAAAAGCACTACCATTAAAACTAAATTGTCGTATAACAGATTTCATAAATCAGGCAACATGTATAAATGTATTGGTGATTAATGTCAAAGATTTTAATTAAATACGTTTTAAATTTATTGACATTAACTTTCAGATTTACCTTTAATGGATTTATTTATAAGGTAAAGCATTAACTGAGTATTAACTGTAGAAAAAAGATTTTAACAGAAGTGATTTTACAAAAATCTTTTCCACACCTATATAACGCCGGTAAATTTTTAATGGAAAAAATACTTTACTTATCCAGATTTAGTGTGAATTAAATGATTACTTTCCAATAAGATTAGCGGGATTTTAATGGCACTTGCCCTTGGATATTTAAAAAGTTTGGTAATTTTCACAAACTTAAGAATCATTTTGTTGATTACTTTTGCAAGTATCAGAAATCTTCTTAGGGTTTTTATTTCTAATTCCTTTCTCGTAGTAATAAGTTGGCGATAAAACCAAATCTTTAGATAAGTGGCTATTGAATATTTGAATTTACTTGAATATGAAGTTAGTCAAAATAAACTCTTACTATCGGATATGGCTAAGGTTTGCCGATGAATAGTCTTTTTAGAAAATTATTTAATCCTGTCATAAAGATCTGGTGACGTCACATTAACCACTCTTGGATTCTGCTTATGCTTTCCATCAAGCAGGGTAGAATCATTTTGGTAGCTTGAACATAAAAAAAGTATGAAATCATAATGTCAAGCCATCAAATCTTGTTAATTGGTATATCAGAAAATCAAAATGTCTTCTAAATTCACTATTTGTAATATTACATATCAAATAGGAAAAAATCTGATGTTTTATTTCAAAAATTTCAACCTATATATAATATTCTGTCCGGTTAACAGTTAATGCACTTCATTCAGACAAACTGGTTCGTTATTTTAAAGAATAGCTGACTCGTATAAAGTGACAGAGACATGCTTTAGTTTCTAAAGGATTTATTACTGCTGACTTGGTTCATACTTGCGGACTGAAAAATATAGTCCGAGTATTACGTACGTCTAGATATTACCCATGACTGTTCTAAGTTAATGACTTGTTTTAGATAGGATCTTTTGTAAGTGTAAATGACGTTATTATTTTCTGCAATGAGTGTTTGGACTATTTGGAAAAATATTTAGTGGTATTAATTAACGTAAAATCGAGAATAATTTTCCAGTACAAGAAGATTTTCTAAGCTTAGTTTCACAGTACTATATAGCCAGGTTCTGGTACCAATCAAGTTGTGTTATGGGTAATAGTATCTCTCTCTTTTGAAACTAGAATAATGTCAGGTATAATTTTTTTTCTGTATATTTATTAGTCTCCTGTGTGCATGCACACGCATGCGTAAATGTAATGTAAGTATATATTATTTGTGTATTTCTACTTCTAAGTTATATTTTATGTAATTATAAGAGGGATTGTAATATTCTATTAGGTACTGTGTTAACAAGTACGCTCTACATTTTGTACTTTCAGAATATTTACATAGTGAAAGGCACATTTTCCAAAGGTCGAAATATTTTCAATCGTTATGCACACCTTACATATTTTGAAGTATAAAATTCATTGCTTACAATAACGTTGCATGTGTAATAATTTTATGTATTAAAAAACAAAAGAAGGAGCTAAAACATTCGCATGAATCAGTGATTCTTCGTTAAATCACAAATACTGTACGATTAATTTTTCTTAATGTGAATGTTGATTGTGCAATTTCTTGAACATTTGATTAATATAAGACCGGAGGCCCATTGACACATTAGCATCTCAATAGGCCGCCATAGTGTGGGTCGCCATGCTGTATTGTTGCATTAGTTGTATACTTGTATTTGCAATGTGTATGGCGATCTCTACTCTTAGAGTCTGTTAATACTTTCCATCAGGCACAGTAGAGTCAATTTAGCAGGCTCATATAAAAGAAAATTTCAGGTTTCAGGTTACACTTTTTTTAAATAAATTGTGCAGATAAAATTACCGGGTTATCTATTTTATATTCATGTAAATAAAGATTTAATAATATAACTTTATTTAACACAAATAAGAAGAAGCATGTTACACTTAAGGAAAATAAAAAAAAACAAGAAGTGAAGGAATAAGAAAAAAAGACGAAACTGACAGATGACGTAGCGAGATCCGATGACCAGCGATGGATTCTCAAGAAATGGATAATGGACCGGCCCACAAGCAAATAAAAACATGGGCAGACCACAAAAACGATGGGCAGACGATATAGTATCGGTGGCAGGGAAAAACTGGATGAATCTAGCGCAGAACCGAGAAAACTGGAAGAAATTGGAGGAGGCCTATACCCTATTAAGGGGTTCCTATAATACAAAATAAAATACATACTAACATTAAATTCATTTAGCTTTAAGTTACAAACATAGAATTTATAAAACATATTGTACCTACTACATACTTACAAGGTTTATGGAAAATAAAAAGGCTTTATCTATCTATATATATATAAAAGAGGAAGGTAACTAACTGACTGACATACCCGATCCGATACCATACAGAGATCAACGCACAGCCGTAACCGCTGAAGCTAGAATCCTGAAATTTTGCATGTAAGTTCTTTATATAACGTAAGTGACCAACCACTAAGAAAGGAATTTTTGAAATTCCACCCCTAAGGGGGTAAATCAGGGGATGAAAGTCTGCGTGAGCGAAGCTGCGTGTAAAAGCTAGTTATTAATATAACTTTAAAACCAACTGAATAACACTCATACTGCCTCGTAGATACGAAATGAATTGGGCCACAAAACTAATTCCCATAAATAAATACGACAGACAAAGCTAACAATACAGATCCATCAACATCTCATTACAACTCATCCAACTTTCCTCAAAATTTGAATCATAAAAGTTCAACTGTATAAGTACTCGTACCTATTAAATATTAAACAAAACCCTTCAAAACATAAAGCCCATTACCATGATACCAAACGATTCAACTCGACCGGAACATCCAAAAACTCGATTGAAACATTTATCTTGCGATTTTGAAACATTCAGTTTTTCATTCACCGTATTTTAAACTGTGACACTTCGCTTTAATAGTTCCCTCTAACGATCTCTGGGTACATAAAAGATAAGATAATACCAGCCATCGACACTGTGAACGAAAAATTTCCAGAGTATTTGATCGTTGGGGCGTGGATAAGGTCCATGGTTAAATTTTAAAATTCTCATTTTGATCTTTATTCTTTTGGTACATTAGCTGTTATCGCTGCACATGGCAAATGACAAAATATTGTTAAGATAATACATCCTTCATAGCGTTTCGTTTACCATAATTAGCAGCTATTGCGTTGCTGCAGTTGTTATATTTTGTTTAAAGGTTAATATATAGGGTTACTGTCAGCCAGAAAGGTTAGTACACTCCAGAAATGCAAGAGAGTCTGTCAGAATTGGAAGGATTGAGATTGTTATCTCAATCCTTCCAATTCTGACAGACTCTCTTGACAAATTATTCAGAACAGCGGCTTGTTGTGTTGAGGCATTACCTTTGTGTTTGATAGCGAGAAATCTTTAGTGTATAAGTTATAATCACACAGGTAAAATATATCTTTCTTGTTTGTTTTGTTTTTCACTAACCGCTTGTAATTTTAATCAATAAAAGAAGAATCATTTTTTTAACATTAGCAGGACAACACATGGTTAAATTACAGTATAAAATCAATTAAAATACAAAATATTAGCGAATATTGAAAAAAATGTGTGCTATAAAAGTTTTTAGATTTATAGTTACATTTAAAACTTACGAAGCGTTTGCCCTTTCAAAAGTTAAAATTTTATATTGTGAAATTAGTTCAATAATATTTAGACACGGCAACTTTCAATCGAAAAATAAAAAGGTGAGCAATAGTAGTTAAAACTCTAGCAACCCGGCAAGTGCACTCCGTGGTTACTTGAGATTTTTATTTTATGAATTTGCCCTTCTATGGGGTGATTTCGTGACGATAAAAGATCTCGGTGAGATGTGCAAGATTCGTAGTGAAAGCCCTTTCGAAAGATACCAAATCTTCATGGGTTTTATAGGATGTAGGAAAATATGGATTTCATACTTAATGAGAACTAGCAGGTTATTTGTAATATTATCAGATAATAGTATATCATTGTCTATATTTTCCCGCCTTAATCGGATGTGATGATCATAAAAAATATTATTTTGTGCGTACGCCTCGTGTGCAGTATGTGGCTGACTGCCTCGTTGGTTTCGCGATTGGCGTGTGCGACTGCTGGTCATGAGGTCTCGGGTTCGATTCCCGAGTCGGACCAAATGTTTATATGGTCTATAAATATTTGTTTCGGAGTTTGGGTGTTTTCTATGTATAATATATATGTAATTACAAAAAAAGTATACATGTATTTGTATCAGTTGTCTAGTACCCATAACACAAGCTCTGCTTAGCGTGGGACAAGATGGCGTAAAAAAAAAATACAGAAGAAAACAAATTATATATTTTCGGAAGTTTGATAACTCAAAAGCAAACAATATGATATTGAAAACCTGAACCTAGTACTTATTAGTACTCAATACGTAGAAATATTTTTCGACAAATAAACCACCATATAAGAAAAACAATAAAAATCTCTATATTACGTGCCGGGTGAACTACTCGTTTAGTAGTCGGGTAAATCCAAATGAAATGAAGGGTAGCCTGTCTAATTACAGTGGTATTAAGTGTAATGATGTTTGAACACGCCATCGGTACACGCCACTGTTGAAGCGCCGCTATTATGGGCTGGATGGATTATTTCTGTTTCTTTTTCCTAGTTTAGGGTCGGTTGTTTAACGAAAGGTAAGAATGGTTATTTACTTTAAATCTATGCATACTACATTCATTACCAGACTACTAATAAGTGGACTTAAGAAAAAATATAATATTACAGAAAGAAGAAATTAAGTATCTATCAAATGATTGTTTTGTGATAGTTCTAGATTGTATGTTGTAGCAAAATAAATGGTTTAAGTACTCTTATCGTAATGTAATATAATTTATATCACAATACAACAACCACTGAGGCAATCGATATTTATATATAACTAGCGACCCGCCCCGGCTGCGCACGGGTGGATTTCAGATGCCCCCGCCGACGACACGATTCGTGCATTTTAAATCTGTAATATCTTCGAATATATTCATTTAAATTAGATACTGGAAAGTGCCGATCTATATTAAATGTACAATGTATTTAATTTACTTAATTGTATAAGGATTCATTCTGTATGGCTTAAAATCACTTCGTAAATAAGCCATTATTTTTCGTAAAAAGAAAGGAATAAAAAATGGTTGTTGTGGGTTATCCCTAAGAGATAGACATATACCGTCGCAGACTTTTTTGTAGTACTTTTTAAGGTGTACAATACTGTAGTTCATTATTTTGATCTATCTCGTAGGGTGCAACCAGCGTTTGCAATGTAAGCGCAAAAAATGTGTTAATTTGCTACATCACATAAACCAGAACCAGAACATAAAAACCACGAAAATTAACAGTGTTTCCATATAGTATGGAAACACTGTTAATTTTCGTGGTTTTATTATTATTGTTTTATTATTGTTATTTTATTGTTTTATTATTATGCATTTATTATACACACATCAAAAGTGTCTAGGGATCAAGCATTTTTATGCGGATTTCTTGAGATTGAGATGTGGCTTTGGCCCAGGCCTGCTCAGTCGCCAGACTTGAACCCGATTGAGCATGCATGGGATATGCTACAGAGAAGAGCTCTGCCGAATATGGAGGGTATCCAGTCGCAAGAAGACCTTTTTTTGTTGTTGCAACGAACATGGGCGGCCATTCCACAGCGTGATTTGGATGAACTCATTTTGAGTATGCCAAACCGATTCTTGTGTTGTTAGTGTTCGCGGTAGAAACACGGATTATTAATTGTTTAAGTTACCTAATAAAATTTTAAAGAAAACTGTTATTTCAGTCTTTTTTTCGAACTTTAATGTTAGTGGTTCAAATGTCAAAACTCCCTTTATTAGGAAAATGGCAAATTTCTTTATTAATGCAAAGGTGACTTGGTTTATCGTTACTGTGACAAACGAAAACACTTTATTTGATTAATCCTTAAAGAAAATTTTAATTAATATCAATCAGGAGAAAAGTTATTGCAAAAATATATGTTGATCGCTAGACACATATGTTGATCCCTAGACACTTTTGATGTGTGTACATAAAAACCTTCTTCTTGAATCACTCTATCTATTAAAGATACCCGCATCAAAATCCGTTGCGTAGTTTTAAAGATTTAAGCAAACATAGGGCTATAGGGACATAGGGACAGAGAAAGCGACTTTGTTTTAAACTATGTAGTGAGTAGTGAATACGTGAATCTAAAACGTTTTAGTTACCCCTTATGTGAAAATTGTGCGAACGGAAGAGTATGCAATTTGGCATAATTAAAGTTTACATAAAGAAGGCGTGCAGAAAGCAAAAAATATCATTAGCCAGTTAGTTGTAAGTGTTACGTGTTTCTCTCGCAAAATGATCCTTTAGGTCTTGAGGGGTCTTTTAAGCGGGATGTGAAAAGGCATCTCACTAGGCCGCCATAGTATGGGCCATAGTTTGAACAATATTAAATGAGAAAATGGCAAAATAAAATTAATTATAACTGCATAAGTTGATAAAAAGTGCTGTGCAATAGCTTTACCGCGGCAGTCCCCGAGTGCCACACGTATTTTTTTTTTTATGTGTTTGTCACGCAAAACGAATCTTTTTTATTTTAAGATATACATCGTTCAATAAAAAAAGAAAACACCTAAGGCTAGATCATTTTAAAACTCTTTGGCATATAAAGTAGAAGCCACTTAAATATTTCAAAGAGTCTTACAATATATATAAAAAAAAAACAATAAGCGACCTCGTTGAACGTGGATATAAATAAGACCCTTAATCTGAAATTAAAAATGGAATCCCAAAAAAGTTACAACTAAGGAGAGCGATGTATACTGTTAAAACTTTTTACATTAAAACCGTTTTATTAAACAGAAAAAAAAAGTTGTCTGACCATTTATAACATTATAAATGCAAACGGCGTACTACGTGCGTGTTTCAATTATAACGTTGGTGAAATTAAATGGAGCTGGCTGTAAACAATGCAAGAGATAAAGAAATAAGAGGGAGAGAGAGCGCAGTGCGATATGAGTATGTTGATTCTTTTTTGTCACTGGTTGAGTTTAGTGTCAACGTGTATGTCATATTTATGTGTTTCATTTTTGCATAGAATATACATGTATGCCATAGAGTTATGTCAGTAATAGAGGCAGACAAAATATGTTGGCTTGAACTTTTATAAAAGTCTAATAAACTTAAGGAGGTATTATTCTAGACTATTTTGACCCATTGGGTAAGACTTACCCATTAATATTACTTATCATTACTTACTTGAATCACTCATTATATCATCATTGGATTTCAGTAGGTTGATGATATTCTTGACCCATGCCAGAAATCTGGGTCTTATTTACTTCAGTCGATGCGTCTAGCCACCACAAGACTTTCTCTAGTGGTCAGGTTTATTGGGAAGCTGTGCTCACGTCACTTGTAGACGATTGATAACCTCCTGTCACCAATGTCATTGCAGTGAGAATTCGTCTCATTCTGAGCTAGTGAAGTGCCACGGACATTACCTTGCCTGCTTTGAGCAAAGAACCGTGGACTTGAGACTACATTTTTCAGGAAAACAGCATTGTTGTATAAAGTAGTTTTTGTAATGTAAATATTGAGCTAAAGATAATCGTGCTTCTGATAGAGATTTAATAACTTTTGTTTTATTTTAGTTTGGTTTGATTCAGTAATTTTCATCAACAACCCATAACGCCCCACTGCTGGGCTCGGGTCTCCTCTCTGGAGAGGGTTAAGGTCATACTTCCCCACGCTGACCAAGTGCGGGTTGGGGACCGGCAAGACAACGTTGTCGTTGGATGTTTTTAAGCCGCCCAAAGGCATCCAACTAAGCTTCACGATTGTTATCATATGATAAAAACCGGAACCGACTCCTTAACGTGACCTACGAATCACGGAGACGCTCATGCCACTAGCGGTCATCCATCCAGGTACTGACCACGCCGTCGTTGCTTACCCTCGTTGATTGTTTCTAATCACCGAGTGCAACTGGGCTATGAACGCCGAATAGAGACTAAAGTTCCTAAATCAAACGAAATCAAAAGAATCTATTTAATAAACTTAAAAACTCTTCAGATACTTTAATACGAACAGAATGAATAAGAACAGCAGTACAGCAGATGTTCTTACCCAAAACTCACTGAATCCATATTCACATATTCATATTCAAACGACGAGTATCGTCCCATCGAAGAAGTAAATTCAAAACTTCTTGAAGCTAAGAGTGTAAAAAGAAAAACAAAACCGGAATGTTTGACGTGTTTTCCAATACTGGTCGAGTCTCAGAGAACTAAGTTTTAAAACTTTGGATGGCCCGGTCCAGCAAAAACTGGGCGTAAAGTTTTTAATTTAAGTTTAAGCACTGATTTTGCAGTCTTGCTTTAATGTAGACATTATTTTACGTTGGATTCTGTAAGATTTTTATTGTTGAAATAATATACTATACGTAAAATAATACCTTTATAATAAAGACAGCATTCGTGCTGTAATGTTTCGTTAGTGAGTGCGAAACCGGAAGCCCAACGATGCAAAAGCATCACTAGGCCGCCATGATTGGGTCACCATGCTGCATTGTTGCACGACACAGCATAAATTTTTAATGCGGGTGTTGTCTTAAAAAAAAACTAATAATACATTTGTGACTTCTAAATTGCAGGTTGAACGCCCATGGATGGGCGATGGTATTTATCATCCATCAGGTGATACGTCTGAACATTTGTTCTACATTAAAAAAAAATACATGATCGCTATCTATCTAGATAAATAAAATTTATTTGCTACTGATAATAAAACAAGTAACTATTAAACATAATAAATTTGATAGAAATATTTAGTTGAACGAAGGGGTATACACTATTTACCAATTTTATTCACTGATGCTTAAAATTAAGTGTCCTTTCGCTTGTTTCGTTTTCAATATACGCATAAAGAACTTGGTTTATCCACATCCAATATTGATATTTATTTTACGGGTTCTATAAAATATTTTACAGATTTGGTATCTCATTTCTTTTTTGTATTTGTATTCATCTATATTTTAAACACAAAATAAAATAATAATTGTTTTAGAAAAATAATTCAAATTAAAAGTTTAACTATTAACTTTCTTGCTTCTCCATTGCATCATTTTTACCATGCCATGTTTCGAAATCATGAAAACATATCTCACATGAATATTAACTTAGATGTTTAATCTATTTTTACTTCACAGACTGGTTCAGCATTATCAAATCAGCTACATACTTAAATTGTAATATAATATTGCCATTCTAACTAAAAGTAGGCATACATAGTCTCAATTTAATATTAAGATTAGAAGTATTTAATTATTCAAAGTCACATTATAGCTAATAATTGTGCCTCCAGGTTTTGTTTCCCATCCATTACCATTAAGCCTTTTGCATGAAAAATCTGCTCTCATTGAAAGCTATGCATAAACAAAAAACCATTAAAACTACATACGATCGCTATCAAAAGCGAATACACTTCCTTATCACTTCCTACTTGCAAATAAAATTGCCCCATACCAATCAATTACATTCACCAAATAATAACTCAGTGTTGTGTGTCCGTGAAATATTCTCCGTACAATAAATTCAAAGAGTCCATTCAAGTTATCTGCGTTGAGAGCTAATATCAGTATATCACGTAAAAAGAAATATTGGCCAAACAACGGCCAACTAGTTGAGAGCCCGCAGAGTTTAGACTTCCGGGCCAACATTGGTCTAATGTACACAAAAGATGTTTTGAAGTAGATTACACATTGGGCAAAGTTTGGCAGATAGACGTTTATAATGCATGTTACATACATCATACAAAGGGCTATTGTTAGATCACGCACTCGTCCAATATGCCAACGCTGCAGTCTCCATGACACAGGGTGCCGACGTAGAATTACGATAACACACCACAAAGACCTGTTATGAGATCAACGGTGCCACGAAGGTGATGACAGCATTACGAACATGGACAACAAAGGCCTGTTATAAGATCAACACCGCGTCACTAGCACAAGGCGCCGACACAGCATTGTTATAGTATATATATTTAAGATTTGTCATTTCTACGCACACTTACTTTTAAGCCAACATCGCGTTAGCAACTTAGACTAATTAGTTATAGTTTAAATGTAATTTTTATAATCTTTTATTAAATTAACTTCAAGTTCTATTTCGTTTCTCTAAAACTCCTTCGGCTGTGGCAAATACGTAATTGGCGCAGTCGGTAGGATACTCGCGGGTCGTTTCGCGAGCTATAAAGATCTCTAATATCGAAATCCGCGTTCGCGAGCAGCCCGAGCGGCCTTCAAGCCACTGTACGAGTATCCAGAATCTACGAGAGCTGCAGCCACTGGGAAGAGTATCCGAACATTGATACGCGGCGAAACGGAATGAAAGGGTGAGTGCACAGAATCGTTCTTGTGTTGCTATTCCTTTACCTTGAAGTTTTTATTTCCCAAAATTTTCCACCCATAGTAACTCCCGTATTAGAGAGTCTGCATCGAGCCAGATTCGTCGACGAGTATAACTAGATAGTGGTAGGAATTTGGATTTAAAAGATTATAATTATAGTTTAGAATTACTTAAATCAATAATTTTTTATTCTTCAAAATTTTCCACCCTAGTAACTCCCGTATTAGAGAGTCTGCATCGAGCCAGACTCGTCGGCGAGTACAACTAGATAGTGGTAGGAATTTGAATTTAGAAGACTATAGTTTAGAATTAAATCAATTACCTAGAATTAAGATAATGACGGAGCGCAACCCGGACATAATTTTTAAGGCTTTACGCCCTGTACCGGAGTTCGACGGGAACCCACATATACTTACCCGATTTATTAAGTTATGTGACCAAATAGTATATACCTACCTTAGTACGGAACCCTGCGATCAGTTATCGAACCTTTGCTTGATTAATGGAATTTTAAATAAAATCACAGGCCCCGCCGCTAGTATTATAAATTCAAATGGCATATCTGATAATTGGCTAGACGTTCGGAATGCATTAATCAATAATTTTGCAGACCAAAGGGATGAAACTGCCCTTTATAATGACCTCTCTTTAGCCAACCAGGGACAAAGATCACCACAGGAATTTTATGACCACTGTCAGACACTATTTAGTACAATTATGACATATATTAGCCTTCACGAGACAATATCCACTACTATTGAAGCCAAGCGCACTTTATACAGAAAACTAACCATGCAAGCGTTTGTAAGGGGTTTACAGGAACCTCTAGGTTCACGCATTAGGTGTATGAGACCTGACACGATTGAGAAAGCTTTAGAATATGTTCAGGAGGAAATGAATATATTGTATTTGCAGCAGCGCAATGACATAGCTAGTAAATTACAGCCGACCCCTAAGGTCACCCACTCTACTCCTGTACATACCCCGAAACTTTCAAATAACTATAGCCATAGCCCAACCGCATCATATTGGCCTGCACACGTAGCAAATAGGCCGCCACCTCAGCCGATGCAACCTTTTAGGTTTGCACAAGGGTTCAGGATGAATCCTAAGCAACATCAGCCCTCACCACAGGTACGTATGCCCACACACACACAACACATGTTTAGTGCTAGGCCTCCAAATTATAATCTACGAAGTAATACGTTTAGGATGCCACCTAGAACTCAACCCAGTCAGCCACCTGGCCCCGGACCGATGAGTGGTATAGAACACTTTAATCCCAGGCCGATGCCACCTCCAGGAGGAATCCGCAGACATGACTGGCGTACCCAGGGCAATCCACCACCTAATAATTACTTTAAATCTCGTGAGATAAACTTTAATGAGTGTTACGATGATAGCTATTATTACGACCACAACTATAACCCTGACTATGACTACTTTTCACATACCAATGACTATACCCCCTATGATGACTATGACACGAATCAAACACAGTATCAAGGCTATGATCTTCCTTTAGAGTACTCTTATAACAATTCAAACGATAACCTTGAGAGTGCCAATTCAAATTTTCGGACGGATCAGAAATTAGAAAAGCCAGGATAGAAATAAACTTACAAACACAGAGACAGTTACCATTTATTCAGATATCAAATCCCCCTTTAAAATTACTTATCGATACCGGTGCTAACCAATCATTCTTAAGCCCGGAAGCCGTTCAAAACTATTACCCTGATATTCCTTTAAATTACGATCCATTTGAAGTAACTAATGTACATGCTACTACGAGAAACAACTACTCTATAACACTACCGTGCTTTAACGAATTTAATGACCCGGATAATATACGTTTCTTTGTCTATAAGTTCCACGATTATTTCGATGGTCTTATAGGACTTGACTTAATGACCAAATGGGAAGCTAAAATAGACCTTAAAGACAAGACCTTGACTACACGACATACAGTAAACCCTATTAAAATATACAACTCCCACAATGTGAATTTATACGAGGATATTATCCCTGCAAAGAGTTATAAGGTAGCTACGTTACCGATAAGTGCCCCGGATGGCGATGTAATTATTCCAGAACAATTAATTTGTAACTGCACTATAGCTGAATGTGTAACTACTGTAAAAGATAACCATGCTCTTTTAGAAATTTTTAACCCTACTGATAACGATGTTGTATTTGCACTTGAATACTCAATTAAAGCAGACGCCTTATCTAGAATTGAAATTCATAACCAGGAAACCAGTTCGACCATTGCAAATCCCACCAAGAAGACTCCCACTATAGATAATTCAGCTACTAGTACAGCCCACACAAATCAGGAAAATCGAATTTTGGAAGTACCTAATAAAGACGAACCAATAACATATCTTGTACCCTACGCCATAATAGCTTACAACAGCTCTATTAATGGTTTTACAAAATGCAGACCCTATGACATATTAAAAGGCCATTTTGACCCCAGGGACCCTATTGACATTGACATAAACGAAAAATTACTCCAACAATATGTAGTGACTCATAGAGCACAGATGAAGACTGTCCATGACATAAACGAGACTTCGTTAGCCAATAGAACTGCTCTTAAAGAATCCCGTAATAAGTCTAGACAACCTGAAATTGACTATAAGCCAGAACAACAAGTTTTTATAAAAAAAAAAAGAAGAAAAAAAAAATGCTTTCTGAAAGACCTGAAACGAAAACCCAAGAGTAACCAATTGTTACAGGTTACTACTACTGACATTGATGCTGGAACCACTTCTAATACGACCTTAAGAGATAAGACTTGACAATTTAGATTTATTACCATTTAGGCTAGGATATGCTAGAGTAACGACACATTATTATACATTTTTACAATACATCGTACGTACGTACGTAAGTACTATCTAATTCTACACATAAACATACGTACATGACTATAAGAATAGACTCACTAACGAAACCTACTTATTATACGAAATACATCTAGAACACCTAGTAAAAAAAAACAATATCCTTAATCATCTATACACCTTAGAGCCTGGCAGGACAAAAAGAGGTCTACTTGACGTATTAGTCTATAATTAAAAGCATTACCGGCAATCTGGATTATCAGGATGCACTTAAATACACTCAAGCTGTAGGTACCGTAAAAAACAAGATAAAAAAAAAACTGTAGAGTTTAATTATCGCGCTAGTCTAAACAAACTTATAGATAGTTTAACTTATCAAAAACAAAAGTAATATTAATTATATCCTTCAGGTAATCTTAAATGAAAATGCTTACAGAGCCAATAACATTATTAATTATGGGAAATTGAATTTGTTAGAATAAAAAAAAAAAACTAGCCTTTACTAAAACCTGGACAACATAAACTTAGAACTTAGTTAGTACTTAGGAATACTATGATATTATAAGGTCAGGATCGAATTTTGTAGTTTAACAGATAATTATAGTTTTCAAACTCCCCGTAGTCTTTCCGAATATCTATGATTTCTGTAAACTATCCCTCGCACAAAATAAATTTCACCAATTCCTTATTCCTTCTCATCCTTATATAGCAACTGATAGAAATGAATTTGTGTACATAGAGGCAGAATGCCCGAAGTATAGTAAGCACATATGTCTGTGAGAAAAACGTAGCCCAGCAGATCCGGACAGATCCTGATTGCACTCAAGTACTGCAGAACTGACCATTATTAACGACAACAACAAAATAAAAAGTCAACCTTTGAAGTAAACCTTTAAGATCTTCACAGCATCCAGAATAAAGTATCCCAGGAAACACCGATAGAAAACGACAACGTCCAGTCAACAAACCAGTACCATACGACCATTCCATTCTATGTATTGGTATCAGTTACAACTGCAATTATCACCTACGCAGTAGGCCGTAACTACAAGATCTAGCACCTAAAACTAAATAGTTCAAAAGAGAACCCAACACTCCAGATACACACTATGGAAGATCCAGCCAACCCTAAACCAGAAGAATTTTCAGCAACATTTTCCATTAACATGACAAAATAGTTGCTGAACTGAGGGTGGAGGTGTTACATACATCATACAAAGGGCTATTGTTAGATCACGCACTCGTCCAATATGCCAACGCTGCAGTCTCCATGACACAGGGTGCCGACGTAGAATTACGATAACACACCACAAAGACCTGTTATGAGATCAACGGTGCCACGAAGGTGATGACAGCATTACGAACATGGACAACAAAGGCCTGTTATAAGATCAACACCGCGTCACTAGCACAAGGCGCCGACACAGCATTGTTATAGTATATATATTTAAGATTTGTCATTTCTACGCACACTTACTTTTAAGCCAACATCGCGTTAGCAACTTAGACTAATTAGTTATAGTTTAAATGTAATTTTTATAATCTTTTATTAAATTAACTTCAAGTTCTATTTCGTTTCTCTAAAACTCCTTCGGCTGTGGCAAATACGTAATTTGCATCGCTTGTTGGTGTATTTGTATACAAAGAGAAGTTTTCATCTTTGTTGACTTAGTAGATAACACTCAATACAAATATTAATTGTAGTTAAGAATACCTTACCTTTATCTGATGTTAATTTATTGATACCGCTTGCCTGTGTACAAAGTGAAGTATTTTGTTAAAATGACAATCTTTAGATCAGCCAAATAATTTTTGTTACATTTTGTAAAGAATAGATTATCGGCGAAAAAATATCACTTTGCCATTTTTATGAACAGAGGGTTTTAATAACTTTATATCTTAATATGGAACAAATGATATGTGGCATCATTTTTTAGAATTAGTTGTTTTAGTTTACAGTCGAATACATTTCTGGCTAAGAAGTCAAGGTTGAAGGCATTATATGTATTTAAGTACTTTGTGTAAATATTGCTTAATTCGTTTGTGCGACAAATGAACCATATGTAAAGATTCCTATTCTAAAGTATAGATTTTATTATGATTGTATATCTTGCCCGATTAATTTCAGTCATACTGCTCATGCGTTCGGAACTTATATACCCGCCTTGAATTAACGGTATTGTGTGCTCCACATAGGGGTTTTATTTAGCGGTAAAGTGCTAGCTATAAGCTGCAGGTTGCATGTACCGGGGAGTTGCTTGCCCTTCTTCAGTTAATACTCTTCCTACGTTGTGTTGGTGCTTGAAACCAACTTCAAATACTTTTTAAACTTTTATTAATACCATAGATCGTTAAGAATTTAAAAGCATGTTAATGTATTGATTGGTTATAAGTATCGTCATTTATCTCCTCTTTGGAAAGCATCATGTTTTGAACGAAATGCCACAAAACCTGTCCACTCATAAAAGCCATTTTACGATCCATTCTGGGCCGCAAAACGGCCATTTACAGGGCACAATGTGTTTCAGAATCACGCTTCAGCCCCTTTTGTAGACCATTAAAACATAAATATTATGGTTTAAATATTTCATGTTTAAAAAAAAAAATCGAATAAATATTTCAAAAGAAAAAATTCAGTTGCGCTTGATTATCCTACACTTAAATATTATTTCAAATTGTTAGAGTTTCAACTATGATAGTATTAAACATTGATAATAATACAAGCAGATATAGGCGAGAGATTTCATAGACTATTCTGTGCTCATCTTTTAAGCGTACACACACGACTACCTTTTCGAACAGAAATTAATGTAGTGTGGACCAATATGCAAGCCTCGAACGACCGCGTTTCGAGCATTTGATTCGTGCTCGACTGAGTTCCGGCAGTTGTCGATTTTTTGAAAAACACAAAGGGATTTGCATCGAGCTCGCAGTGCGTTAAGATTTAAGGCATTTTGTCTTTTTGAAATTTTCTAGTCAAAAAACTTGCCCAATTGTGAAGTTTTTACAATTAAATTACTAGTATCTTTGACACACACATTGAAATTGACACACGGACTAACCAGATAAATACTTTGATTAAAAATATTCCTAGAAGCTGTCGAATTTTTTATTAATTAACATTTAAACCGATATGTCAAGTTCATTTTTATTTATTTAAAGTTATTTTCCTTTTGTTTTTCTAGTGGTTAGTATTCTTCTAATGGCTTACTGCTTGTAAGCCATTAGAAGGATACTAACCACATGTTGTAGGTTCAGTGCTCACTTATGTTCATTTCTCTATGTCTGTATTTAATATGTAAGTATATTGAAACAATATGCCTAAAGATATAAACAAAGGTTGAGTTCAATTCTTGATCAGAGGTGACGTGCATAAGAATGTCAACTTAATTTTCCGTCCCAAAGGTCGGCAACGCACGCAACGTGACGCCTCTGGTGTTGCGGGTGTCCATGGGCGGTGGTAATCGCTTACCATCAGATGACACGTCCGCTCGTTTACCCCATATTCCATAAAAAAAATATTAAAATGCCTTGTTATTATTATTTATAAGAAAACTAAAACCGGAAGAATTTCTATCGTGTTCTTCCAATACAACGGGAGGATCATCCGACCAAAGTGATCGTACCCCGCAGATCGCTTCCCAACGATTGATGTTGAGAAGTTACATTTCAGTTAATAATACTTTACGACGAGTACTTTTAATATCGCGATACAGGATTAACAGTTACTTCGTAGTTCTCTGTGGCTTTGGTACATGGCACTAAGGTATGTTTAGTTTTAATGTATGTAAAACATTTGAATGGACTGACTTTTTAGAAGCAGTTTTAATGGGTTAAGGCCATAACATTTGCAGTATGAACATTCAAACAACAGAAATAACAAGTTTGCGTGTACTTTTAGTATTATTGTGTATTTAAAATATCGTGGTATTTAATTAATAATAAATAAATATTTTGTACATCTAACACACAGCGCCATCTAGTCTCAAACTAAGCAGAGCTCGTGATATGGGTACTAGACAACAGATATAAATACATACCTTTTTTGTAAATACACACTTATTATACATAGAAAACATCCAAACTCCGAAACAAATATTTGTAGATCATACAAACATTTGGTCCGTCCAGGGAATTGAACCCGATACCTCAAACACAGTAGTTGCATACGCTACCACTAGGCCAACGAGACAGTTTTATTACAGACAGTATTAAATACATTGCACATTTTTTGTATACTTTTATTAGCACTGGAGTAGATATGTTTCACGTAAAAGCTCCCAATACGAGTCATGTTTTCCTCTTTTAACGTAATTAATGGCAGACTCTGTTGTTGACCTATTTTGAAATTCACATTGTGAATAAGGCGACTCCCCACATCTGTGATACCTACCTATATCTATAGGTATCACAGTGTTTTACATACTGATAAGGCCTATATTCACTTTGCTTAGTGCGAGTGCAGGTGCTTAGTGCGGGTGATCGGTGATTGGTGGAAAGTAGGTGTGTACAGCGAACTCGCGGTCCACACGTATTTTCTACCAATCGTTGATCGCCTGCGCTTCACACCTGCACTCGCACTAATCAAAGTGAATACGGGCCTATAGACAGAATAAAGTACTCATGAAGCTTGTGTCTTGATTGCACGTTTGGCCCAGTGGTTTAACGGTCACCACGCCGTTTCCTACTTCGCCAAGTGTCGTGGACACGTCCCACGTAGGACAACACTTTGTGTGATCCACAAATTGTTGTTCTGAGTCTGGGTGTTATTTGTGTCCGTTTCATGTATGTTTGTAAAGTCCCCCGCGACACAGGATTTATTCCTAGTGCGGGAGTTGCCTTAAAAAAAAAATGAACGTTTATGAACCGATTTTGATGATTCTTTTTTTAATGGAAAGGATATGTCCCAAAGGTGGTACCATGATTAGGTAATTAAGATCTGATGATGACATCCGAGAGAAATCGAGTCGTATCATGAAGTCGGTTTTTGTTTTTGTTAATTTCTATACAGTACATTTCAAATTTTGCAGAGTTATTGCTGTCCGTAAATGTTACCTAATAAATAATAATAATCTGTCCAGGATAGAATTCGAACTCAAGTTCCAGGCAGCCAGGATCAATAAACACTTCGAGAAGTGGGCCGACAAATTAATTATGAGCTATGTTAATTATATATGTTAATGTATATGTCAGAATGAGGGTATCCGAACAATAAAGTGTTACAAACATTTGCCATTATCGAACGGTTCCGTGAGTCGGGCGAGGTAGTCATGAAGTCTATATAAAGCGGCGTGATCGGTAACAGGACACAGTTTCTCTTCAGAACTCGCGACGACCATATCTCTTGATTGTGACATGGGTCACTCCTGAGTCGTACGTACGTACGTAGTAGTTTTCTATTGTTTGATTTGTGATTTATTGTATCTCTGTGTTTTATATCGTGTGTACGAGGCGATATTTATCTGTGGGGGAATTACAAGTCTGGTGACGAATTGCGCAGGGCACCGCGGAGGAGTGAGCGTTGCCCCAACCCCCTCGTGGGGGTTGCTGATGGTGTTTAAGTTAACTCGTATCCGTTTAGTAGTGATTAGTGTTTGGCTTCAGTCCAGATTGGCTGTATCTGTGATTCATGTGCTCGTTTTTATTCGCGTGCCCTCCGAGATTATATATTATTATTATGTAGATTATAAACACTATTGTTTTTTTTCTTTTCAGCCTAAAGACATTCAACTGCTGGACACGGGCATTCTCCAAATTATACTTTCGACTTACTCGTACAGGCAAAATGATTTAAAGAGGCCAAGCTTAGAATAGTAAACCTATGAATTAATGGTTTTATTATTATTCATGACCTGCTAAAGCGACTGTAAACTGCTTTATGGAAAGCATGAACAGAATCCAAGTGTAATTAATGGTTACCATACTTATAAAAAATACTTATTTACATTTCACGAGAAATTATAGTAAAATAAAATTACATTAATTTTCTTGTATATATTATAATATTCATCATAACGTAAAACTATTGCACTGCATGCACTTAAATTAGATTCGAAATATATAGTGAGTGTGAAAGAACGTAGATAGAATGAAAATCAAGCCTATCAATTTATTAGACGTTCACAAACATGACACAAAATCTACCTTTAAATGTTTATAACAAGACGCCACACTCACCAAATTGATTGTGGTCGGAACGGGTGACAACCGTTCCAGGTAGGCAAACAACCACAACAGGGGTTGATTGAAACTTGAAACAATGCCTACTGAAGGTGACAGAAGTTAATTGGTTTAGTTAAAATTTGTTATTAATATTGTTATTAAAATTGAAAGCTTTGAGTTGAAACATTGCCGTTGTTGATTTGTTGACGCGTGTGGACTGTAGACTAGAGTAATTGCTAGTACTAATTTATATGTGGTGTGGATTTAGAAGGCAGGCAGCGGAGGCATAAAGTTCCTAGAAAACCAAACAGTTATTGACTGCCAGCCATCTAAGTGATGGGGTTGACACTGCTGTCGCGTAGGACGAAGGCGGAAAGAGGCGGCAGGAATCAGTCCGAACAATCTTACTGAAGGTACTGAAGGTTACTGAAGTCCAATTTAGCCGGAGGGCCATATGATTCTGGGTGGAAGAGGCTTCAAGTGCAACACAACGCACATGCACGTGACCACATGCAACCTTTAGGCGCTGGTGGTCTATAAGTGGAGGTAGTAATTTACATCAGGTCTCATTAGAAGTCTTGACGCACCATAGCAAAAAAAAATATAAATTATACATGTCACAAAAGTTTTCACTAAACTAACGAAAAAATTGTGTTAAAATTTTAACATAATTCAATGACAGAAATACTAAAATTAGTTTGTTATACTTTCGTTATACTTCAATCAACACGTTATCAGTTAAATAAAACAGTTTCTGATGTAGGTAAGTATATTCAACTACGTGAAATAAATGAGAGTATCGAAATTGTATGTCAGATTGAAAACAATTAAAATGAAAAATTCATTTGAATTCTTGAACTTTACAGCTACATAATATATCTTTGGTTTAATAAACATGAGAAGTTGTGTTCCCTCACATCGTATTATGAAATCAAATTTATGGTATAATAAAATCCTAATGGCTTAATTACGAATTCAACATTAATATATATTCATGAAATTATCGGTATAACTGCGGTGTAAGACCCGCTTCAAATTGCTCCTTTCTTTAGTGTAACGAGGTCATACGTTGGCTTAAAATGTTATGACCGTATCAAATCTTATATATTGTATATTTATCAAATGTAACAGTAATGATATTAGGTCTACAATTTTCAAAATAAATCATCATGTTTAGGAACTTAAATAGACGAGACGAATTAACGCGATCACATTAGAAGTATGACTTACCTTTGATTTGCTTTTCATTCAATCAGGTTGCACTACACGTAGTTCTTCATCCGAAGTACTTTGCTCCTATTTTTCAAAGCCAAATATGTATTTATAGCAGGCGTGGTTCAGGGGGGGGGGGTCACAGGGGACGTGACCCCCCCCAAAATCTGCTACTAGAACCTGATTTTCTTATTCTTATCAGTTTCCATAATTGTTCAATTGCGATAAGAAATCAAAGGATATGAACTCTTTGAGAGAGTTATCTCTGGCCGTATCAGCGAGCACCTGTCGCGAGTGGGCCCTGATCCATCAGACTGCCAATTTGGATTCCAACGGGGACGCTCGACAGTGGACGCTAATATATAGATGTGTTCGCTGCCTGTCGGGGTCGGCAGTACGATCGGAGGGGTGGTGTTGGTAGTTAGCCTTGATTTCGTTTACGCTTTAGGGCGGCCCTTGAATATCACGAGGTGCCGATTTACCTGCGTGCCGTCATAGAGGTCTGTCAGCGCGACAGGATAGTGAAGTTTGTCGATCGGTACGGAGTGGAAAATTGAAGGGAAGTGTGTTGTGGGGTTCCCCAGGGCTCTGTATTGGGCCCATTGTTATGGAACCTCGCATACGATGCGGGCCTTCGCGCTAGTCTGACTTCGGACATGTGTCGCCTGCTATGCAGACGATACCCTAATACTGGCTAGAGGGTCACGCTTCGGGGAAGTGCTTCTGCTCGCAAGGGGTGGCTTATGTCGTGGATAAGATTCATGAGCTGGGCCTGAGGGTGGCGCCTCAGACAACTGAGGCGATATGGTTCCATGGCCTACGTAAGCGCCAGGAACCACCCAGCTCATACCTCCGGGTGGATGACACCGAAGTCCAAGTGGGTCAGTACATGAAGTACCTCATCATGGACAATCGGTAGAGCTTCGAAAAGCATTTCGGGCGACTAGTCCCCAGTACGAGGAGTAGCAGGGATGCCACATTGTCTGCTGCCCAATCTCGGGGGACCGCGGGAAGAAGTTCACTGTCTCTATGTGCGTGCGTATGGGCGTCGTGCGATCCATGGTCCTCTATGGGGCACCGGCGGGATCTTCCCGCTGTAAAGCTCAACTCGGCAGTGTGCAGCGGTTGATGGCCGTACGGATCGTACGAGGCCACCGTACGATCTCGTACGAGGCGGCGACGATCCTGGCACGATCTCCACCCTTCGACATTCAAGCCGACATGAACACAATGGTGGTGGAAATTCGATCTGTCGGTCGGAATGACGAAGAGATAGCGCCGTATCATGAGCCCGGAATGCTTCGTCAGAACACACATACGCAAGCCCTACGAGTTTGGCAGGCACGGCTCGACACCCAGGGTTGTGCCAGCCAACGCGCTGTCGGAGCCTTTCTGCCGAGCTTCGTAGCTTGCATAGAGAGAACCAACTTATCACCTACCCATTCACTAAGATGCTTACCGGGCACGGTTGCTTCAGTGACTTCGCCCGGTCAGACAGATCAGACGAAACCTGTAGTGTGAAGACGTTATGCTCCAGAAGGAGTCCGAAGAGCGGGATCGGGAATTGGCCGATCCCGCTCGAAAGAGGCGACTAAGGATAGGATGCGCGATAGAGGCAGCTAGGTCCCCAATCGTGGGTTAAGGGTCGTTGTGGCTTTTGGACGGACTTAGTAAGGACGTCCATTAACCCGGCCCAAGGCGAAATAGAGTCCTCTTCTCTATTTCTCACTTGGGTAAGTCCTGACCGGCGCGTCCTCGTCGCGGGGGTGGGCACCACATGCTTCAGTAGGCCGGAGTATGCAGGTGGCGGAGTTCGGCCAGGGACCCTGTCCTGTGGGGTATAACGCAGGACCTTTACCAAGGCCAGCAGGCGGCTTTGGTGGAGTATTATGCCTGCCTGCGCTAGTCCTGCGCAGTCGAGCGCCGTAAGCCAGGATGAAGGAGTCCTGGAGGGTTGAGCTGATTGGGGTCGGGGTTAGATACTTCCATGAAGCAACACGCCCTCTTTGGTCCGGAATTCAGGCGAAACGGTAGCCCTGTAGCTAGCCACCACAGGGAAATGGACACGCGTCCCGTACGGATGAGGTGGTACGGTCCGCAGGCGAGGTTCGGGGGGGGTGTTCTCCGGGAGAACACTGGGACTCTGCCATGCTGACGGAGCGAGGACAGGCGGCACATCTGGGGGCCGCATGTCTGCAGTTCCTGATGTCGCGCATGAGTCCCAACCCAACGAACCTATACCTCTCGGGTATTCCTGGTGTCCTTAGGGACATCCCCAAAGGTGCGGGCTCCACGGAGGGTGGGAAGCTCGAGAGGTGAAATACATACATAAACATAGAATGGACACCAAAAACACAAAAAAAACCCCAAAGGTGGACGGTACGGCAGCAGCTGGACCGGACACCCCAAAGGTGAAAGGTACGGCAGCAGCTGGACCGGACACCCCAAAGGTCGAAGGTAAGGCAGCAGCTGGACCGGACACCCCAAAGGTGGAAGGTACAGCAGCAGCTGGACCGGACACCCCAAAGGTGGAAGGTACGGCAGCAGCTGGACCGGACACCCAAGGAAGAGGTCCAGTAGGACCTCCTTCCTTAACACGAGCCTTCAGGGAAGCTTCGGCGACCCAGGAAGGCAAACACAAACAGCCTCGTGTCGGCGCCGCTACGGTACCGACACCGAAGACAAAACCGACCGCGGAAGGCAGAAAGGTCGCTGGCAAGCCGGTGACCAGGACGCCTAACGCGAAAACACCTGCTGGATGGGTACAGCCTTTAAAGAGCTCCACGAGCTCAGGCCGGACCCAGCCAGCCCCCGCAGCTGTTCCGGATGTGGCTCGACCCACAAACCTGGAGCAGACCGCGGGGAGGAGGTCTCAACAAGGCGAACCAGCCACGGACCCTAGCCTGTCCGGATGGCAGGTCGCCACGTCCAGGAAGAGAAAGGGGAAGAAGGCGAAACACGTAGTGTCGGCGCCCCAACCCCCAGCTTCTTCCGACTGTGCGGCACAAGACAAGCCGCACAAGAAGAAAAACAAAAGGCAGCGTCGCAGAGAAAAGGAGAGGCGAACTGCCTTAAACACAGACACGCCTCTGGTGCCTACCCCAAGGCAAGGTACCCGTCCGCAGGGGGGGAGTGATGCGTCCGCTGAACCCTCAGCGCCGCGACGCCCACCTCCCCCCAAGGGCAAAGGGGCGCAAGCAGGACCTCAGGGTGGTAGTACCCAGGGGGGCCGGTACTCCGCCAAAAGGGCACGTCTCGACGAGACAATATCTCCGAGAGGCGAGCCTAAGAGGCGGAGGACCGGACCACCAGGGGAAGCCGCTCAGACTGACTACGCGAGCGCGGTCAAGGCAGACCTAATGGCGGCGGTAACTACTGCGGCCATGGAAAACCTAAGCCTTAGTCAGTCTGAAGAGGTCCAAAAACGAATTGAAGAACTGCTGTTCGAGGAGTCGATGAAGCCGGGCAGCAGCAATTCAGAGGGCCCAGCGTTTCGAGGAAGGCCGATATTGACCGACGGCTACCTGAGACTCTGGTGCGAAAACCAGCCTACGCTGGAATGGCTGAAGCGCAGCGTGGCCAGCATCACCCTTCCCACGGGGGAGAAGTTGGTGGTAAAGCGCCCGAGCGAGATGACGAAGCGGGTCCGCTGCGGCATCTTGCTTCCTGGGGTCCACGAGGACCACAGGAAGGTAGCACACATGCTGCGCTTCCAAAACCGGTGGGCAGACATCGAAAGATGGCTCCTACTGAAGATGGACAGGCAAGCGACGGACACGTTTGCTGTAGTCAGCATCCCGGAGACGGTGGTAAAACCCCTGGTCGAGCACGGGCGCCGGCTCAGCTTTATGCTGGGAACGGTGTACGTCAAGTTCCAGGGGCCCCGCGGCAAGTTTGTGGAGCATCCACCAGCCGAAGCCGACTCCAGGGATGCAGAAAACAGTGCCTGCACCCTAACGATGGACACTGCGGAGGGGGCAAAAGATGCTGTCGACATAGTCGCGGCACCTGAGCCCCAGGCTCCGACGCGGGCCGCCCCCGCCTCCGATGCGGAAGAAGAAGATCTTCTTCGCGACCGCACGGACAGTGGGGGTGAGTGCGTGGAGGAGCTACGCAGGTTGGCCATCCAAAAGGAGAGCGGAGCCGAGGACGAGGACATGGCAACGGAGGAATCTGATTCCAATGGCGCTGTCTCATTCCTCGGCGTGTAGCATCCTACAGGCTAACCTCCACCACAGCTTGACCGCGACGGCTCAGATCCGCAAGTGGTTGGAGGTCAACAAAACAGCCGTCATACTGATCCAAGAGCCGTGGGTCAGAAACGGCACTGTCTGCGGACTCCGCAACATGGGAGGTAAGCTAACAGTTTACGCGGGACCAGAGAATCCCCGCACATGCATATACACTACAGCTGACATAAACATGCAGGCCCTAACTAGTTTCTGTTCTAGAGACATATGTGCCATAAAGGTGCTGGGAGCCCAGGACACCGGCCTCGCGCAGGTGGTCATGGCATCGGTCTATATGCCTGAAGCCGATGACCCACCACCGCACGACCTATAGCGGCTGGTCCACTACTGCGAGGAGGCGGGACTCGAGCTAATCGTAGGAACCGACTCCAACGCGCACCATGCCCTGTGGGGCATGTCTACAGGAAACGACAGAGGTAGGAAGCTCGTTGAATACCTATTTACGACAAACCTTAACATAGTAAACACAGGTTCTGTACCAACATTCGTCAACAGACGAAGCAAGACAATCATTGATTTGACCCTGGCAACTGAAGAAGTAGCGAAACACATCTCAAACTGGCACGTGTCCAACGATTTATCATGTTCGGACCATAGATGGATTCGTTTCGACCTTCAGGTAAGCATACTCACGGCACCACCTAGGCGAAACCCGAAAAAAACCGATCGCGCGCAGTACTCACTGCGGATCGGCCAGGCCCTGGAACAGGGAAGTAACCCAACTAGGATCATAGGTACCGTAGAAATCGAAAAACAGGTAAAGTTCCTCACAGACACTATGATGGACTGTTACCATCACACATGCCCCCTATCCATCCCACCAGCAGGCCAAATGAAAAATAAGAGCTGGTGGGGGCCTGAGCTGGAGAGACTCAGGCGCGAGATGAGGAAGCAACTCAATAGAGCGATGAACACCGGCACAGACCAGGACTGGGATAAATACAAGGCCACCAAGTCCAGGTACAAAAAACGACTCAGATACAGGAGTACCAACTCATGGCGGAACTTCTGCACAAATATTGAGTCTACTGCACAGGCCAACAGGGTAAGGAAAGTTCTCTCCAACAACTCAGCCATATCACTGGGGTCCTTACGAAAACCAGACAACTCCTTTACCACCTCGGCGGAAGAGGCAGAACGCACTCTGGTAACAACACACTTCCCGGACTGCGAAATAATCAGTCCAGGCGGATGGCCAGATGAAGAAACCATCCCAACGGAGGAGGAATGGCAGCTGGCCCACAAGGTAATCGACCCATATAAAACGCAATGGGCAATCGACAGCTTTGACTCATTTAAATCTCCAGGCCCGGACGGGATCTTCCCAGCCCTGCTTAAATGGGGAGGGAAGACACTTACTCAACGGTTGACCTACGTCCTGGGAGCCTGTCTGGCACACAGATATGTGCCAAGACAGTGGAGAGATGTCAGAGCAATCTTCATACCAAAACCAGGTAAAACCGACTACTCGGATCCCAAATCCTTCAGACCAATAAGCCTAACCTCCTTCCTCCTAAAAACACTGGAGAGGTTATGCGACAGGCACCTGAGGGAAACGGCGCTGACACAAGCACCGCTACACCCGAACCAACATGCCTACAGTCCAGGTAAATCAACAGAGTCGGCACTCCATGCGGTCACTACCAAAATTGAGGTGGCGATCAAAAACAAGATGTTGTGCTTAGGCACCTTCATAGATATAGAGGGAGCCTTCGACAAAACGAAATTCACCAGCATAACAGCAGCACTGGTAAGGCACGGAGTGCATGCAGTCATGATAGAGTGGATAAACAAGATGCTGAGCCAGAGAGTCATCAGACTCGAAGCAGACGCTACCAAACAAGCACTGGTGGCGAAGGGCTGCCCCCAAGGTGGCGTCCTCTCACCAATCCTATGGAACCTAGTGGTTAACGACCTTATCACCACTCTGAACAACAATCACCATTATACCATCGGATACGCGGATGACATAGTGATATTAACAAGCGGCATGCACGCAGGTATAGTATGCGATGTCACGCGCTCGGCACTGGCAATAGTGGAACGCTGGTGCGTGGACAACGAACTGTCAGTCAACCCAAGGAAGACTGAAATGGTAATGTTCACCAACAAACGGAACCTGGGAAACCACCGACTTCCCAAGCTGTTCAACACAGAGCTCCAACTTTCGTCTGAGGTAAAGTATCTAGGGGTAATATTCGACCACAGACTAAACTGGAGCGCCCACCTCAACAACAAAATTGAAAAAGCAACAGTCGTATTCTGGCAGTGCCGCAGAATGGTAGGTAAAACTTGGGGACTAAGCCCAAAAACCACTCTGTGGCTCTACGAGGCAGTTATCCGACCAATGGTAAGTTACGGCGCGATAGTCTGGTGGCCACGGACCAAGCTATCCACAGCCGAAGCTAAACTACAACGACTCCAGAGATTGGCCTGTCTGGCGGCCACGGGCTGTATGAGGACTACACCGACTGCGGCTCTGGAAGCCATTATAGGTCTTCCACCACTCCACCTCTTTATAAGGCAGGAGGCTCTAGCTGCAGCATTGCGGCTAAAGAAACAAAATCTCTGGAGACCGCCTAGGGTACCACACACCGAAATCCTCTATGAGGCCATAGGTAAGGAACCGCTCATGGAAGCGGTAACTGATTCAATACCCAGGCAATTCGTCTTCGACAAAAAGTACAAGATACAACTGTACGAGGATCCCCAAGAAGGACTTAACCCAAGGGAGTTAAGAATCTTCACCGACGGATCCAAAACAAGGTCAGGCACTGGCTCAGGAGCATTCTCTGAGGACCTGAATATACACATCTCGACACCATTAGGAGCCCACAACACAGTCTTCCAGGCAGAGTGCATGGGTATAATAATGGCGGCACATGCGATCATCTCCAGAAAGATAACGGAATACCCCATCCGCATACTTTCCGACAGCCGATCAGTCTTACAAGCTCTACAAAGTCACACGACTACCTCAGGGCTGATCTACGAATGCCACAGAGCCCTGACAAAGGTAAGTACTACAAATAGTATAACTCTCCAGTGGATCAAAGGACATAGCAACTCACGCGGAAACGACGCAGCTGATGCACTGGCAAGGAGCGGATCGGAGACAAGGGCAGTCGGCCCAGAACCAATATTGCCCTTGCCAGCTGCTTGGCTACGACGGACACTGCAACAGAACACCAAGGTAGAACACCAGTTATATTGGTCCAACCTTTGTACCTGCAGGCAGACCAAGGAGGCCCTCCCGACGATCAACCCCGGATTGTCACGGAAGCTGAAACAACTTAAGAGGCCGCCGCTTCGACTTCTGATCGGAGCAATGACTGGTCATGCACTATTAAACAAACATCTTTTTACTCTAGGTGTAACGGACAGCCCTCTGTGCAGAGCATGCATGGAGGAGGAGGAAACAGCCGCCCATGTCATCTTGGCATGTCCTGGGGTGGCAGAATACCGGGCGAAACACCTTGGATCGCCGAGGTCACTTCAGGAGGTCGTCGGCAACGCCAGGGGTCTGCTAGGCTTCCTGGAGGAACTGGGATGGCACCACTAGTGCCGACCCACTACGCAAAATAGGCGCACCAGAGTCGTCGAATTGCGGAAACCCGGCCCGCGAGTTCAAGTTCAAGTTCAAGTTCAAGGGTCGTTGTGGCCACATGCAGGGGAGATGTGGCCACTGGAAACAACCCGACACCATGGTGCGGCCGGGAGTGTCGTCTCAGGCGGGTCGGTGTTCCGACTCTCTTACTGTGTAGAGCGGTGAGAGGTACGACAGCGACATGCCCCGGGTTTGAATCTGGTTACCCCGGGATGTACCTCAGTGATGAGGTAAGGCAGGGGGAACTCCAGAAGCCGCTGAGGCGTTCCTGGAGCTCCTCTTGACTGCAGATGTAGGCCGTCGTCGGGGTTTTGTGGTTAGACCGATTTGTCGGTAGTTCCATTCACGCCCTTCGTCCCCCAGTGGAGCTACATCCTCTAAATATTCATCCAGAGATTGTCACAGATGTCTCAAATATTATGATCCCAATATATTTACCAATAAAAACAAAATCTATCCATTTTTTTTAAATTTGTGAAATAAAATTGTGTATTGTGCAATAAAGTCTAATTTACTCGACTTATTTGATTAGTGACCCCCGCCAAAATTTCAGGCTGTAACCGCGCCTGATTTATAGGAACTTAATAAAATTATGAATAAGTATTAAACTCTATTTCTTTGCTTTATTGGACACCTACAACAATTGCTGTTATTAAAAAATGTGAGATCTTAAAAAAGGTTAGATTTGACTAAGCCAGTTTTCGTAACATCAGTCATTTTATGAAGTTATTCAACATATTATATATTTTCATTCTGATAAAAACTGGCCAAGTCAAATCTAACCTTCTTTAAGATCTCACATTTTTAAATAACAGCAATTGTTATAGGTATCAAATAAAGCAAAGAAATAGAGTTTAATACTTGTTCATAATTTTATTAAGTTCCTATAAATACATATTTAGATTTTGCATAGAACTTGGCACTCATTTAGATCTCCATTCTTTTTGCGACGAAGCCGACAGCTAAACATAATTTTTGTATTGAACTTGGCTCTCCTTTTTTACATTTATGTTTTTGGTGGGATATCATTACTTTTTGTAAAGAAAGCTACATATATAGATAATAATACATATATTGGGATAGTTTCAAATATCGGCTTGTAACGACGGTTCCAACGCTACAATAAAAAAAAATTGTATGGGGACCCCCCTATTTTTTAACTTTTTTTTTTAGATTTTTTCCTACGCTTACACACAATCACCTAGCTGGATTCCAAATTTCATCCTTCTAGGTCATCTGGAAGTAGGTTAGGTTTAGGTAGGTACTATATATATGTCAGTCAGTGCTAACATTTACGACTTTTTGACCTTCATATCTTTATAACCGTTTTAGCTAGCTTCATGAAATTTGGAATTCTAGATGTCCTTATGGATATAACTAAACACACGTAGTTTTATGTGTTTATGTTAAAGAGGTTTTGAGTTATAGAAGGGTCAAAAGTGGCACCAAGTTGTTCGTGTAATATTACACTCGGCGCTGGCTAGCCAGTTCCTTTGCTTGAACTTGGCTTGACACGCTGCCGCGTGTCTAGATTTCAAGACACTTTTGAAGTAATTTGATTACATTTAAGTAATATTACGGGCTTTTTTGCAGAATTTAATTAATCAACAAGAATCTTACCAAAATATAAATTAGACTTTTTTGCAATAGCCAAATCAACCTTGGAAGAGCTACGCTTCGGCATGAAAGGGCCGGCTCGAACGGAGTGATACCAGGGCCTCACAGAAACAGCGCTTGCGCCGTGTTTCACCGAGTGAGTGAGGATATCGTAGGCCCATACCCAATCACCTCCCCCCATCCCCTCCCCATCCCCGAAGGCCGGCAACGCACTTGTGGCGCCTCTGGTGTTGCGGAAGTCCATGGGCGGCGGTAGTCGCTTACCACCAGCGATACGTCTGCTCGTTTGCCCAATATTCCATTAAAAAATATCGAGTTACGTGTATGCGACTCTTACCATCCCGAGAAATAGCTTATATTTAATGCGTATATGCATATCTATATATATATAAAAGAAAGTCGTGTTCGTTACACTATTTATAACTCAAGAACGGCTGAACCGATTTGGCTGAAAATTTGTGGGGAGGTAGCTTAGAACCAGGAGACGGACATAGGATACCTTTTACCGCGGGTAACACCGTGGGTTTCAGCTAGTTATATTCTTTCATCTTACTACAAATTTTCCTATCTAATTTCTGCTGCTCAGTTGACGGTATTAAAGATCTTCTGTGATGCAAGTCGATCTAAATTATAGTAGTGAAAATATTTAAATTAAATACGTCTCTACCTGCTTTAGTACTTATGTTTGCCGAAAGCCAGAAGTTATTTAATTAAAAATGTGACTTTAGTCCTAAGAATTATTCTACTTTACTAACGTAATACCATAAGCTTCTTAAAACCGAGTCCAGCACTAAATGAATATCCTAAAATTATGTGTACTGCTGAACTAATTAACTTTACTGTACATACTTCGTTCTCTGTATTCACTCGGTAAATTTAGGACGGTCCTCGGTAATTTTCGAGGCTCAGCGCATGTCCTTACATAAAATCGTGTAAGGCCTAATGACCAGTATGCTGGAATTTCCACCCGTTCTCAATTTATTCCAATGGTCCAAAACATTTTTGAAATGTTTTTAAGATTTTCGAGATTACATGATCTCTTTACGTTATTGGAACTCTTAGAAGATTAAGAATATTTAATTTAGGTTAATATCAGGGCTTTGAACATAATAATATAATCTAAATTGTAAATAAATTTATGAATTTTAATATAAAGCAATAGATATTTCAAAACCAAGACTGATAAATTTTGAGGATAAAGTTTTGTAAGAGACGAAATAATAAACTAATAATATAAAAGGAAAATAAATATTTATAATATTTACTCCCGTAAATATCGTACCGTATCGGTATTCTTGAAAGTTACTGAAGATGTCCACAGCTGAACGAAGGAGGGGAGGGTGAGCCCAAAGAACGCCAACCATCCAGGTCTTGGCCATTTCGCATCCATCCACATAAGTGACAACCATATACATCGGTATATGGTTGTCACTTATGTGGATGGATCATCGGATACAATAGATCATCGGATGATGACGATAAGTAATTTCTTGCCACAATTAATTTGAGATGGTTTTCTACCAATCAATACGCATTTAAATTATTTTATTTAAGGAATAAAGTAACTTTGGAACTACTTCATGTCATTATTGCCATTGATTGTTTAGCAACTCAATGGTACCAAAGTATGTAATTCTAAATCGAGAACTGTATTCATTCTGGTACATTTCATCAATTATACCTGCGAAAATTTAAGTTAGGGAACGTTATTTATAAAGTTTTTATAAAGGAATCCTAACTAGGATACTTTTATGATAGGTGTGGATACATTTTTAACCGACTTCCAAAAGGAGGAGGTTCTCAATTTCATCGGTATTTTTTTTTTTTTTTATGTAAATACATTGATTACTCCGTCAATTGTGGACCGATTTTGAAAATTATTTTTGTATTCGAAAGGGTATGCTCCCCATGTGGTCCCATGGTCACCATGTCAGGATCTGATGATGGGATCCGAAGGAAATTGAAGGAAATCCTCAAATTTACGTGAGCGCCTGCAATAAAGTTAAGGCAATTGTCTGCATGCTTTCACATTCTGTGAACATCATGTTCGAAATATTTATTTATTATTGTATGTTACCTTTAGTCGTATTCTTTAAAGTTATTTAGGTGAAATGATGATGAGAGACTTGAGAAAGACTAAAAAGCGAAAAAATAAAAAAAAAAACTTCGTTTAAAAAAACCAACTTCAAAAACTGAAAAGTATAAAATAACTTAATTTGTATGTGCTACCTATTCATATGTTTGAAGTCGGTGCCGAGCCAAAATGTAATAGTAGGACTCGCCGCGCGTGACCTTGAGCGGGATAGCTGCTGGTGACGTCGTTGACGTTCGTCTCGAAATATAGCGAGTGTGGTACCTACTATTACATTTGGCTTGGCGCCGAATTCAAACCTATGAATAGGTAGCACATACAAATTAAGTTATTTTATACTTTTCAGTTTTTGAAGTCGGTTTTTTAAACGAAGTTTTTTTATTTTTTATTTATTGTGTTTTTGAGCTGTGAGTCTGTGAGTGAATTGTTAATCTGTGATGATGATGATATTATGTATTTATTGGCTTTATGACATATTTTTTTCATTTTAAGAAACGCGTCATTTTTTCGGATTATTTTTTGGAAAGATCGACAAATAAACTGTCGAAACAAAATGTCGTTTCTTTATATTACAAAGCAACACGTGGTTGATTTATTTGTCCTTTAAATTCATAAAAAGCATAAAATAGACTAATCGTCTTATATAGGTAGTTGAGCCACGCTGATTTCAGCACGTACGGGCCGATTCGACCGGGGTGGTACTATCTTCGCACAGAAAATCAACGTAAAATTACAGTGTTCGTGCTGTCGTGATTCACTGGTGAGTGCGAGACCGGATGCAGAAGCATCACTAGGTCTCCGTGATGTGGGTCGCCATGCTGCATTGTTTGCATTCGCAATGAGTATGGTGGCCACAACTCTTGGATTCTGCTTATGCTTTCAATCAAGCGGAGTAGAGACGTTTTGGCAGGATAATACTTAAAAAAATTGTCAAAGTATTGAATGCCACCGTTTTTAATAGAACTACATACATCAAAAGCGAATAGGACAAAACACAACATGTATGAAAGCCACTTGTTTGTTGTGAAATGCAATAAAGCTTTCACAGTCGAAACTGTGAAAATTGTGACGCAAATGAACTTTTTAATTACACTTCCCTCTCAATTTTGGTGTCATAGAGGATTGTCGTTCACGTTCTAAATTAGTTATTATTTGTTGGGAACATTACGTTTTCTACTAAAGAATATCTAACTTAAAACGGTGCCCATACCCTTAGCGTTAGAGAGTCATACATTGATACAAGTGGTCCAGACCGGAGTGTTACATACATAAAATCAGTATCAAGCAATTTTTTTGTTGATTTTCAATTTGTGATTAACGTTTCCCGAGTTCAAACTCTAACGCACTATTCAAAGAGTGGTAATGTACTCTTTGACTCTTTTGTAGGTGTCTCAGTCACTTACCATAAATGACCCATCTTTTTGGTTGTCTCGTCCTATATCATAAAAAATACTAAGTTGTGGAAAAAAGCTTCTCTTGATCCAGTTTAGAAATAAATTAAACTACCTTTTAATTAAACTCGCTGCACATGTTTATAACACAACATTTACTGTAACTGATTACCTGGAAGCACCTCAACTGTATATACCACCGGGAAATAGAAGCTATTAGTGTAGTAAATTGCTACTGAGTAACCAGATTTATTTAATGACTAGATATTGTACACTTATTTATTAATATTAATTAATAAATAAGTAGACCAATTGTGTTATGAGCAATTCATTATTTTAAAATATAACTTTTTGGAAGGAAATAGATACTGCTCATAGGAATGAATTGGAGTGAGTGTAGAAAATTTACCCTGCTGTTTGATAATTCATACTAATATTATAAATTCGAAAGTAACTATGTCTCTCTGTTACGCTTTCACTCTTTGATTCTGTTTATTCTCTCCACCAAGCAGAGTAGAGTCACTTTGGCAAGCCCATACATAAAAAAACAACGGGTTGCGCTCCGGGAGTGCCGGCAGAAGTGAAAACTTGAACATTAATGTGCTGCATTTTTGATTGATTAAATTTCATTTTTTTATTTCCTACATTTATTAAACACAATAAACGATGCTATACGAATCCATGCCTTGCTTTACCTTTAATATTCCTTGAGAACCGATAACTACTTGCTGTCGTGATTCGTTGGTGAGTACGAGACCGGAGGCCCAAATAGTCAAATAGTCTAGTCAATAAGTTCCATACTTGTTGACTAGACTAAAATCTGCAGAAGCATCACTAGGCCGCTATGGTGAGGGTCACCATACTGCATTGTCCGCATTCGCAATGAGTATGGTGACCACCACTCTTGGATTCTGCTTATGCTTTCCATCAGGCAGAGTAGAGTCATTTTGGCGGGCCATACATAAAAAAAAATTACAGAAATGCTTATTGTGATGTTATAAAATATAGGTTAATGCTATACAGTATAAACATATTACCCGGGCGAAGCCAGATTTACACACACGCACACTCGCGCAAGCGCCCTGCGCCGCTTAAACGAAACAGCAGGAGCAGGCATACATTTTCGCCGCGCGGTGGAAAGAGAGGGGGTTATTACTTCCTCCCCTACGCCACGCCTCCGTCTTACGAATATTCGATCAGGTCACGTGTCCTGTCGCGAGTTTTTGACGCGAGTTCAACATTTTTTACCTATCCCAAAAAAGTGCACAACGCCGTTAAAGAAGTTTTCACTTCACCGCTGTACTGATTTCAATGGACACACTTTGATTTTTGAAGAAGGATATAGACTACTCTTTACCGTGATAACCAACATGTTCGCGGGCTGAGCCACGGGCAAAAGCTAGTAAGGATAATAAAAAAGAAATTAAAGACATCAGAAAAGAATAAGTACATTGAATAACAGAGATGCAAAAATTACTTCGTTTATAAAGCTTAGGAAATAATGTTAAGCTAACAATGAGCCCAGAGTTCACAAATAAAACAAACCATGACATATATATAATTTGTATTAAATCAACAATATTCTTAAGTCTTTACATTCTTTGGCATAGTCATCAGCTCTTTAGGTACAATTAACTATTTTCATTTAAATTCACAATTTTATCCGAAGTTATCGAATACATCTACCTATTTATAATTTTTATCATTTAATTTATATTTATACACATTATACCTTTATGGTTTAACACCTATGTGTTGTTTGCCCAAACAACAATTAGAATCAACAGCAGGAATTGGCACACTTGTAAATGGGAGGCAGATCCTGGTGATGTCACTGAAACAAAAAATATTGATATTAAATGTTACATATACTGAAACACAAAAATCTTTAAAAAAAATAAGCCCCTCAAGGAAATAATTCAAGTTGAAAAATGTTTTAATAAGTAAAGTATAAAATAGTGATGTCGGTTGGACTTATCTAACATACTTAACACACTTAGATCATACATTTGTCGTGGTAGAGCGACGTTTCGGCATGAATGAGCCGGATCGACCGGAGTGATACCACGGCTTCACAGAAAACCGGTGTGAAACAGCGCTTGCGTTGTGTTTAACCGAGTGATTGGGGATACCGTAGGCTCATCCCCAACCCCTACCCCCATCCTCTACCCCCATCCCTCTCCACATCACCCAAAGGAGGCAACGCACTTGTGACGCATTTGGTCTTGCGGGTGTCCATGGGCGACGGGATAGTCGCTTGCCATCAGGTGATACGTCTGCTCGTTTGACACCTATTCCATAAAAAAAACCCCTAGCTAAATTGATATACTACAAACGTGAACGTTAATAGAATTGAAACAAACATATGGAAAAGATGTCATCTCAACTTTAAGTCACGTGGTCATAATAAAATATTAGCCGCTAATACTTGAGAATATAGACTTTATCAATTAAAGAAAGAGATTGGACGTGAAACACTTGTATTGGCTAAGAAGGCAGACCTACACAGGCGATCGAATTTCATGGTTACGCCTTAAAACACTTAATGGTAAATCATATTGCATATTCCATAAGTTTCAATCCAATCGGTACAAGAATGAACAAAAAAAAACAATCGATTTAAAAAAAACATTTAAAAAATTCTTTCAGCTTATTTGCTTTCATTTAAATGGAGGTATAATTGTTAACTACCGTATTAATTGTGTTTAAGATCAACCAAAAAATCATTTCGTTTGGTAAATTCAAATACATTATAACGTATTATTTAAAGTAATAGTCTAAACATCATTCTTGCTTAACTTTTAGTAACATTTGAGTAACATTTATTCACAAATAATATCAGAATTAAGATAACTATTAAATATTATTTATTTAAATATTATTACAGTATTAAATATTATTTAATACTATATAGATACCCAATATTCCAGAAGTAAAAAGCTACAAAATCTGATCAAATACAAATAATTACCAATAAAATATAATTTCTAAAATTCCAATAACCAAAATTTTGCAATAACAAATGTTCTTTCATTAACTGAAGCAAATGAACCCATTACTAACGATGTAATATTTATGTATAAGGGCATTGTTCTAAATATGATAAATTCCTAGAATAGAATTACAAACATGTGAGAGTAGGCGTGTATCCCTTAAGTCAAAGATAAATTTACTATCTACCGACAAACACCGCACTGTTGCCCACAGAGGAAATTGTCTGGGCAAATGAGACGGCAGGCAATAACTCACTGGGCCCTCAATGCCCTCTTTGGTTCTCGTAATCTTATTAGCCGGGCTTCCTCTCGTCGGATATTAAAGAGATGCGGGCGTGTTCTGCAATTTTTGGAATTCGCCGCGTGAAAATATTTTGTTTTTTCCATTTCACCTAACGGTAATCAATTTACTACGAAATTGTTTTTAATTTTGTCTTGAAGATCTTTTGTCATTGTAATGTTTTTGTTTGGGCTAAAAGTTGAAAGCATTTTGCTTTGAACTTATCTGTACTGTACCGTACTGGATGTTATCTTACTTTGTCATCATTGATTTATATATTTATGCGAAATAAAACGATCTTATTAGAATGCGCGTTATAATGTACTTAGTCAAGTTGCAACAATACGTGGTTGTGTTCTTAGAGTGACTGTCGATTATATCATTGTATCTTTGAATTGTGTTGAGGCTCGTGATTACTGACTATTTCAGTTACTTTCTATTGGTAACCTTGAAATTGAAATAGTTCTTCACACGACAACCACTCTGAATGAATACATGGTACTCGCATAGTTTAGCCTAGTGGTTTAACGGTCACCACGCTGTTTCCTACTTCGCCAAGTGTCGTGGGTTCAAATCCCACGTAGGACAACACTTTGAGTGATCCACAAATTGTTGTTCTGAGTCTGGGTGTTCTTTGTGTCCGTTACATGTATGTTTGTAAAGTCCCCCGCGACACAGGATTTATTCCTAGTGCGGGAGTTGTCTTTTTTTAAAGAAAAAAAAAGAAAAGTTTGAGCTTATTTAGATTTGAATACTTGAGTTTGTTTCTAGTATACATATTACTAGTATATGTGCAACACCTAGTATTCAAGACGGAAATGTGTGAGTGTCGAAAATATTCTCATAAATTTAGTAGTGTAAAAATATTTTTTCGATAACAAAAAACCTTTACGTTTATTGCGTTAAGGTTTAGACCTACCGATTGTGTATCCAACCTAACCAATAAACTTTATTGATCACACTTTAATTTTAGATCACGATTTGATGACGTTCTGTTAGAGCGTTTGACGACGTAATCGATTTCAATATGGTACGTATAGTACAATTATAACATTTGACTATAATCCGCTGCCAATATGTTCTGTTGACGTAATGCCCAATTAGAATAATAATATTATTATCACTATAGTTTAATTAGTGAAATTCAATCACCGTCCTTACTAATATTAATAGTTTCGAAAAGGATGAATTAAAAGGGATTACGGAAACGAAACAAATATTATCACAATGAGTGGGACACTGAATTCTATGACTAATGCTTTAGATCAGATAAATTACCTCTATTAATAGCTTTAGACTTAGAGACGACTTAGAGAATAGAAAGTAAGCCCTTTTAGTACACGATTTTCACATGTGAATTGATAATCTTCAGATTTTATAACACCAAGTCATTATAGACCGTCATGAAAAAGGCAATTATGCTTGAAGGGAGCACGACGTACAAGCCCTTTCTCAGAACATTGTAATGAATAAATTTTGTGAGTACTTTTAAGCATTTTACATAATTTCATATTATGAATCTACCCTTGAGATTACAGAAATCCAGAATCCTGTAAAAGGCATAATTTTATTTGCGGCAATTCAGGCAATGTTGTAATTCGAGTAAGAAAATTCTAATTTCTAGATAAAGTATTTTAATTCTGTGTTTGCCAGATGTAGTAATAGTAATATTCATTAAATGTTAAGTGAAAAAGGTTTTAAGTATATTACAATCTTTTAGATAGCTAATTCTATTTGAAGTTTCAATCTGCATCGCGTTTTGAAATTCGTAATATATTTGTATATAACGTTCATACACTTTTTTTTTTCACCGAGCATAAAAAGAAAAGAAAAACTTTTCATTTCACAGAAATTCTTCTGGGAACACTAAGGGATAGCATATTTTCATAACGCTAGGTAGTTCGAAAATATATAGGTAGATAGTGAAACTATACATGTATTTTCTTCTTATTGTTACTAAACATTTATCCAAATTTAGTGACTTACCTCTTTCAATTTTAGGATCACTATTGCCCGAATACAGAGCAATGACGGCATCGTCTCGGTACAAGTCTCCAATTCTGGCTTGGCAGCGAAGCATAGGTGCCCCTCTCTCAAACTGAGCTGGCCAAAGCTGGAAGTTTACATACAGCTCGGCGCGAAAGAGGCCTTCTGGCGCTGGGTATACTTGGTGTGAGCTCGGGGTGACCTAAGAAATGAGAATAATATTTATCTGCTATTTAGACTTGGTTGACACATTTTTTTAAACATAGGTTATGGTAGTTTTACCGATGGAGAGCCACGCTTCGGTATGAATGTGCCGGCTCAACTGGAGTGAAACCATGACCTCACGGAAAACCGGTGTGAAACAGCGCTTGCGCTGTGTTTCACCGAGTGAGTTAGGATACCGGAGGCCTATACCCCAACCCCTCCCCACTCCTTAAAGGCTGGCAACGCACTTGTGACGCCACTGGTGTTGCGGGTGTCCATGGGCGGCGGTATCGCTTACCATCAGGCGATACGTCTGCTCGTTTGACGCCTATTCCATAAAAAAAAGTAACACCACTCAATCAATGTTTGATCTTTTGAGTATATTTTAGCCTATTTATATGAAACCTATACAAGCAGAGTTTTTATTTGAACTATCTACTTGACAAAAATATAAAATAAATTCTTTCTCAGAATACCGACTACCATAGGTTCATCGAAACAACGTAATAACAACCAATATTTAAATAATATAAAACTTTCTGAATACATAATTAGGCTCAAATTTACTTAAAAGCAGCTGTTGTAGAAATGTTGAGACCTAAAATGTCCTCGACCCAGATGAAGGAACGAAAATTTGCAAACATCAACACAACAAACAATGAGTCAACAGTTGTTGTGTTTACGCCACAACAAACACGAATGGCTGCTTACTGCTATTCAAATTTGTAAATGTGATTACCATTTAAGTGTGTGCATAGTAATAAGCTATTAAAATAGGTTGATGAAAGTTTTAAAACCGTTATAGAGATGTTTTTGCCATACTCGAAAGACGTAAATGGAAAAACGTTTTGCCATAAAAAAATTGGGGTATAAAAAATAGATGTTGGTCGATTCTCAGACCTACCCGATATGCACACCAAATTTCATAAAAAATCGGTCCAGCCGTTTCAGAGGAATATGGTAACTAATATTGTGACACGAGAATTTTATTTATAAGATATCCTTAATAATATACATAGTCCTACTAATTCTGATTAGTACTATTAGGATTAGTAGGACTAATACTATAAATGCGAAAGTTTGAGGTTGCATGTTTGTTACTCTTTCACGCAAAAAATACTGAACGGATTTGGATAAAACTTTACAGTAATATATCTTATACATCAGAATAACACATAGGCTACTATTTGCAGCCATACATCAAACCGTATTGTGCGTCTTTATGTGTATCCACTACCACCATTTCAGTGCAGTGGATTTAGATAAAGTTTTTAATATCACTAACACAATTTATAATATAATATTTGCTCATAACATTTTACTTAAATTTAAGAAAAGAAACAATGCTTTCGTGGCTCGCCTAGGCTTAACCGTTAATACTTTTACGAGCCGGGTATTAAATAAATAAAAGTAGTCGGTTGATTACCAAAAAATAACACTATATTTATTAACAACACTTTTAAAACAATAATTCACTAAATCACTCGTTAGTCGCACTAGAAAATCGCTCCGATGTCAATCCGCTGTATCGTGAAACAATACCGCCCGTAAGGCTAACACGCTCCGCTTTTATCTGACTATCAAAATATCTAGAATAATCCCTAATATTCGATAGAATGTTCTGGACATTCCTAGAATTACTTTTAGCGCCATCTAGCGCCGAGAATATCAGAATCATTAACCATAATCGTCGTGCAATCGTCGTAAAACAGTCGTGCGATACTTAATACTAGATGGCGCTGTCCTCGACTCTCCAATGTTCTTGTTTATACGAGAGCCATTTCTCTATGGCGTAACAATACTTAAAATAATCTAGACAGGGATTTGAAGTTTTTTCTAAAATATACGTGCAAAACCGGGGCAGGCAGCTGATAATATTAAGGTAGGTATAATAAATACCACGACACATTCTATTAAAACCTCCTAGAATACTGCACTGTTCGTAGTATGTCGTTCAATGTCATGTGGAGTTTTTTGGGCTCGTTAAATTAAAATGTAACATCAAACCATCTTCGTTTTTTGATAACTTTGAGTTTGAAATTCGTTTCGTTGTTGAAAATTGTATTCAAAAATCATAATATTATCACTGGTCCAAACAAACTGGTATAATGCAGTTAGTTCATATCTACTTAAACAATACTTGCCGAACAGCGTCCTAGATACTAAAATCTCAAAAGCATTCGCTGTGGTATCCGCGAAATGTGAAGCTATGAAGGCATTAAAACTTGCCACTATAGAATTTCAGTTGAAACAACCGTAGCTTTCGTAAAGTTATTTTAAGTTCTGCTAAAAGATCTCAATCCGAGGAAGTGTAGAATTTCATAAGCGGATAATAATGTTGGTCGAAACGAAACCTGTGCCAATGTATATAAAATTGAAATAATACTAGTAGGTAAAAGATTACGTTTAGTTCTACGCAGTTGGGTGTCTTTTTGATAATATATAAATTTATATTATCAAAAAGACACCCAACTTTATTACCTATTTAACCAAAGTTCCAAATTACTAAATAAGTTTTTGGTATACCCGACTTTGTTAATATTTAAGCTGTTCGTTTTTCCATTGGTTTCAAGTTCTAATTGAAATCTCGAAATAAGTTTTTCATTTACATTACATCTTGTAGTTAGTCAAAGGACTTAATCTTAAATAATAAAATGAGCAGTTATTGCGTTTAGCTAAGTAGATGTTTATAGTAATAAATTGGCTTTGTGAAAAGCTATAAATATTGGACAGGATATTGCTTTAAGATAATGCATTGGTTATGAGATAGCCGTTCCAGTGGCTTTTTGCCGCAAATATCCGGGTTCAGCGTTCAATTCTGCGTAGCACTTGCGTAAACTAAATGGTAATAAATTGTATTTCTGTGATATATTAGATTTTAACTACTAAGAAATCACATTATTATGTATTAAATACAAAGAAACAGGAAATAGATTTAAACTATCATGATGATCATGGTATTTTAATCACTTTCGCCCTTCTTTAGTATGATCATTCATACTTGATAAGTTATATTTACGATCAGTTTTTTGAGAATTACCTACCGATATTTCGACATTGTTTTAATTGCCATGATTATGTATAAACTGAACCTATCATAAAATATAATATCGTCGTTATTTGTTTAAGAATATCAGTCGAATTCCATCGTAATTATATTCAGAGATATTAAAACAAACTAACTTTAGCAGAAATTTAGTTTCAAAGTGAGGATCTAAATCTAAAAAGTCAACAAAGTGAAGGAATGCTCATATTCCTTACTTTATAGTATTATAATTCATCCGTGTACTCCACCTTATTTAAAGGAACGTTTTGTTTTCCTCTGTGACACACATTCAAGATCCCTGAAGTCATCTAAATCTCTGGAACTGGCAGTACCAACTCACTACACCAGGTTTTATGATAAGTCGTTTACTGTACTGGCTGCCCGACTGCGGAATGATTTACCAATGGCTATATGGCGTGCCAAATCTTTAGCTATTTTAAAAAAAATGGTCAAAGAACATTACCTATCATCATAATTTCTGATTTGCCTAAGAATACTTTATTTATTTTTACAAGCTATTTATTAACTTGCAATGTATATACATTGTACATGTGCTCGTATATTCGGGTGGAATCTTGCAACTCAATTTTGAAGCAGATATCTTCAACCGATTTTGCTGAAATTTTGCAAGCATGTGTATACAGCGTGACAATGCAATATTATAATGATATAGAGCTGATCTGATGCTGGAGCTGCAAGGTAGATATTGTGTATATTTATATATTAATAGCCGACCCACGCAACCTCGTTTGTGTCTCCTATTGCCTGTAGCGTGAAAATTCCCCCCCGTTTTTGAAACATTTTTCATTGGTGCTCCGCTCCTATTGATTGTAGCGTGATGATATTTATATATCATCACGCTACAACCAATAGGATCCAGGATCCAGTACATTTATCGAGGAAGGCTACCTTGCCTTCCTCTATAAATATACTATCCAACACTGAAAGAATTTTTCAAATCGGACTAGTGATTCCGGACATTCTGTAATTCATTTATTTATTTTACACCAAAACTACCCATAATTTCAACTTTCCACAGTCAGTTTGTCCATCCAAAAGTTGCCTGTAAGAAATTGCTTTTTAGCGATAAGGCCGCCATTTGTACATGGTTTTTAAGTTGATAAGCTTCTGAATGTAAACTGTTTAACTGGTGTACAATAAAGTTTGTTCTATTCTATTCCTCTATTCTAAAGTGAATACTTCGAAAGAAGTCAAACAAGAATGAAACTATAGGCATTTAAAATAAAGAATATTCTGTAACATCTTTATTTATTTTTTTAATACCTAGATAAAAAATAAATTTGTTCTAATAGCAAACTCCACAGTCTATGATAGAAAGTACAAAATTGAGCATCCACGCGAAGAAACCTCTGTTATCTCCGGTGTTTACCGATAAGCTAGCTTGTAGCTAAAAACATCACCGTTCGTGGGATTGCTTTACAACATAGAAAACTTTTTTATACGACTTAAAAAAGGAGGAGGTTTCTCAATTCGACCGTATATATTTTTGTGCTTATTTATTTTTGATTGAATTAGCATTTAATAAAGAAGATCTGTTGGTCTAATGGTTAGCGATCCTGACTGTTAACCCGAAGGTCTTGGGTTCGACTAACATCCAAGACAACTAATAATGTGGTGAGAGCAACAATATTAATATATCAAATATAAAATTACATGTAGTAATATTTAATATGTTTATCAACAAAATTGTCAAGACTCAGTTATGTTTGGGATCAAACTGAAAGTTTTATGTGACAACAATTTCATTAATTAATACCTGTGTTACGAACTTTGCCCGTGTATTCTTTTTTAAATTTGGCCCTGGAACCGCCCGAAAGGTATTAGATTTGTATTTCTCTTGCTTTTACTTAAAACAACACCGTAAAACCATTATTAGGTACTAAATATTTTTGTTAACCCCACCAAAAAACTGTTATTGATTTCTTAATTGGTTTATTCGGGTACACTCCATTTCATTTAATTAGAATCTGATGATACTTACAGGCATATCATTGATGAAGAATTCAAGCTCTGCCGGCGGTCGGCTGGGGCCTACCGAGCAGTTGGCTCGAAGTACATCCCCGGGTATGTAGTAATGCTGATTTGTCTGCAGTATCGGCATTGAGGGTGGGAGGGCTGTTCATAAAAATAATAATTAGCTTAATTCATATTTCAATATATTTTATAGTAGTATGTAACATGTTTATGTATATTTTAAATAACTTGAAAAAATTCTGAACCGATTGGGTTCTAATTTTTCAACACGCTTCAAACATGTTCATAATTGCATCATATTTGAACATTATTTCTCAAATTGGCAACCACTTTTTGCCACAGAGAAGGGTGTCATAGTACTGTGGATAAAATTTATTTTGATAGGCTGAATAACCAACAAAACAATGGATAGAAAATTATGGTTTTCAAGTCTGTCTGGTTAGTGATACTTACTGCTAAACTAAAGGAAAGGAAAAAGAAGGGTATTGAAATTCGCAAAGTTTTAATTTCTCAGATTTCAAATTAAAAGGATATGTCAAAAAAATCTTTTAGCACTTACCTACAACCTCCATGGTATTAGAAACAATGGACGTGGCAAAAGATGGGGCATCTGCCGTTACTTCGCAGCTGAAGTTTCCGGACAGGCCAAAGCTGACTCTTGTGAGGACAACTTGACTTTGGTTGGATCTCGCCAACTGTTGGATAATGATCATACATTTTATTTCTCTGTTCATAGAGCTTCAGACCTGGTTCACATAAAAAAGGGGAAAAGTTTGTAGAAAGTCATATTGAAAACCTAAATTAGCATATATTTTAATCTAGAGTGGTTTTAAGTTTTGTTAGCATTTCAATTTGGATATCAAATAAAAAAGCATTGTATTTAAAAAAAAAAATTTTTAAATAATAAAAACATTTATTTCTCAATCAAAACGTCCTGGTACGTACATACGTGTTTTTATTTCGACCTGCTTCTAATACTATAGACGTAAATACTGTTTTTCGAGTCAGTGATCTATTTACGATATATTCAGGTATTGAAAGGACTCCAGTGGTAATTTACCATAAGTTAACTCGTCTGCTCATTTACTCATCCATGTGGTAAAAAAGGACAATAAATGAATATAGTGACTGTAAACACTTGATAAACAAAAATTTCGTCAGTAAATCCAGCCCATAAAAATCTTAATAACAAAAAGACCAGTACAAAAGCACAAATAAGTTTTCGGATACCAATCATCAATTTATTGGATAGATGCCGTGGTATTAATTATGTTTTATTACTTCCCCTTATCTGGTCAATATTGGAGGCAACCTTGGAACCCTGTTATTAAGCTAGGTGAACCGAAATGAGGATATATTAAGTCCGTCGTTTATAAGAAGATAATTATTTTGTATTACACTTAAAGGGTCTTATTAATGAATCTACTTACGTAAATCCTGTTTACGTTACTATATTTATACATATTTAAAGTTTTAGGAAGTTTACTAGTCTCTATAACGACCTAAATGATCTAACAATTTGGATCGAATGAAGCAATCATGACAAAGCCGGTAATATAATCAATAGAAGTGGCATAAAATAGGAAAGTTCTATGTCCAGTTAGTTGACTGAAGTTTTTTTTTATGGAATAGGGGCGAACGAGCAGGCGTATCGCCTGATGGTAATGAGGACGGGGAAGGGGATGGGGGGAAGGGTTGGGGTATGGGCCTCCGGTATCCTCACTCACTCGGTAAAACATAAATGTGAATGAAAAATACTAAACTATTTCAAATGCTCAATCGCATTCGAAGTACACCGCCATATAAATAATTGGTGGCATACTGACAACAAACAAATTGTTTGGAATTACCGGACCGTTAGAATTTATCAAGTAGCATAAGAACAACAATTTTAACATTTAGTAGTAATGAGTTATTGGCTGGAAGGTGTAGGTGAATGATTTACGACGAAGGTGCCTCGAGTTCAAATCTCAACTGGGCGTCGTCGTGTTTTTGTGAGTGTTTCCTGGATATTGTGGTAAAAGGTATTCATTAAATAAGTAATACAAAATTGCACAAAACAAAAAAGATACGAAAACTTCACAACAAATAACAGAGGGCGCTGAGTGTGGATTTCGGAGCAGCTCGTCAACGAATCTGTCTGTCTCTGAGACTGGCAGATTTGTTGATTCGTCGTTCACAGCAGCTCATCTCGATTCGTGCGAGCTTCGGGTGGCAAGCTTTAATTTTGTTACGGAATTTTCTGATTCGGTCGCCGCGCTCAAAGGCCTCAAAGTCCGCGATAAAAGCTATACTAATACAGCTTAAAAATAATTATTCAGTCTAAACACTATATTAGTAATTGTTCCACAATAATATACATCTATACAAATAACAAAGTGTTGTACACAGTATTTAATTGAATTTAAAATTGTTATTGTTCGATTTGATTCCATTTTGTGTCAGTAAGTCTTATTACACTATTGTCATTTAATATCAGGAAATTGTATAGTATAATGACACTATTAAAGAACAAGAATGGTCAAAGTACTATAACCTAATGCAATAATAATAACAGTAAAAGCCTTATTGGTGTTTATGTTTATCGAATTAAGCGCCGAATAATGATTTTTGGCAAAACAAGATTTTGTGGTTGTTTTGGGCGCAAATGAACAAATTACCAAATTCTTGGATTTTGCAATGAGTGAGGTGACCAACATTCTTGGATTCTGCACAAGCTTTTTATCAGGCAGAGTAGAGTAACTTTGGTAGGCTTATACATAAAAAAATGGGTCATGTAATGGTAAATGGTTACCGCCACCTGTAGGCACCTGCAAATCAATTGAGTTCCCCTTTTAGATTCAGAAGGCGAATAAGGGCTCCAGTAAACTCACTCACTTGTCGAAATCACTATGGTCGAGCCATCTTACATCTGCCGAAGCACGGTTCTCCTATGAACGCTAAATTCTAAATTTCATTTGGATTTAGCTCCAAATCATGTCAACACGTAGAATGGAGATTCAGCCACCCTTATTTTTTGGTGAATTGCTAAATGCCAACCCTTTAGTGGCAGAAAATAGTCCTTCTGCATATTATGTGTCAATAAAACACATCATCATCAGCCTATCGCAGTCCACTGCTGGACATAGGCCTCTCCAATTGCACGCTACTTAGTTCGATCCTCGGCTTCTCGCATCCAACTTCTGCCAGCCGTCTTGCGTAAATCATCACTCCACATGGACTGTGGACGTCCTACACTACTTTTGCCGAGACGTGGTCTCCACTCAAGAACTCGTTTACCCCAACGGTTATCGGTTCTACGGCAAATATGGCCAGCCCACTGCCACTTCAACTTGCTAATCCTATGGGCTATGTCGATGACCCTGGTTCTTTGCCGGATCACCTCGTTTCTGATACGATCCCTTAGAGAAACGCCGAGCATAGCCCTCTCCATAGCGCGCTGAGCGACTTTAAACTTGTGGACCAGCCGTACCGTAAGTGTCCACGTTTCGGCTCCGTATGTCATTACGGGTAGGACGCGCTTATTGAAGACTTTCTTCTTTAGGCATTATGGGATCGACGATGAGAAGACCCGACGAAGCTTCCCAAACGCTGCCCAACCCAGCTGGATTCTCCTGTTCACCTCGTTCTCAAAGTTGTATTTACCTAACTGCAAAGTCTGCCCGAGGTACACATATTTCTGAACAACTTCGAGAACGGCGCCGTGTACCGCAACCGGTTCCGGTAGTACATGTTCATTGAACATGACCTTGGTCTTGTCCAAGTTTATCCGTAGGCTGATGCGTACAGAAGAGTCAGCCAGGTCGTTCAGTATCTGTTGTAGGTCCTGCAGCGTCTCTGCCATGATGACGATGTCGTCTGAAAATCTCAAGTGAGAGATGTATTCGCCATTGATGTCGATGCCGCGCCTTTTCCAGTGCAGCGTCTTGAATATATAACACACATATCATGTAAACAACATGCAAACATGACTAATCCGCCTTCATGAGTTAGTTTCTAATCTGTTTATTGAAGACTATCACAACAATGAAAATATATATAAGAGAGTTTTAATTGTTTTAGTTTACTTTCAAGAATTATCTAATGAATTCAAGAACTAATTCTAAAAACAATCATAAAACTGAAGTACAAACGAATAGATAAGACAAGAAAAACAGTAAAGAACCATTTCTTGATTGTAAGGGTGAACACAAATAGGACTATAAAGTACTGTCTCCTTCAGTAACTGGAAATCAGATAAATACAAATTCAAAGAAACTGGAAAAATAGTTAGGATGAGAATTAATTGCTTACAATCTGAGCCTAATCCTATCCAGAATTAGATTAAACCTGCTTGTTAGCTTGGTGCCCAGACAAACGAGGTTCATTTGTAACGATAATGAATGTCTGTTATTTTCTTTCTGTAGATTTTATATTACAAACATTTTCATGTAATCTGTTTATAACTAACAAGCTACGAATCAAAGCTATTACCTTGTTTATTTTTTCCTAAATTGATGGACAAAACAATACGTGAAGACTTTATTGGTGGCTGTAAACACTCTAGCTACTTGTGCCTTTAAATATATTTTTAGTTAAAAGGATTTTTTTTAATGGGAGACGCGCTATGCAGAACGTAAAATAGTAAACGAAATTTAAGATGCTCTCTGGCCAGATAAACTGACTACCTGAAAAAGATGGCAGGGATGTATTTCATTCGGAAGTTGGTGGATGCTATGGCATACCTCAAAAGAGACTTTTATAAGCAATGAACTTCTACAAGTTAATTTAAGATGAAGTTATGGAAGCAACAATCTTCGACCTTTAACATACCCAGACGATTTTTGTTTATATTCAATATTATCGTTATGCTTAAGGATTAAATGATCTTCTATGTTTCTCTCTTTTCTTGAACGAATTCCAACAAAATTGTAGAAGACCTTTTGTCGTCAACCTACATTTTCTTATAAAATAGTACATAACTATTAACTTTATATTGCATTTTTATATGAAATGGTTTCCCTCTCTTTTAACCCAGCAAATGCGAGCCAGCAATTGAATCAGATATCCACTATAACTTTTGTGTTACTCTGTCATAAAATCAGATAGCAAATAACATATATGACAGCTGTTACCGAATTGAAATATAAGTCTGGGCGCACACCGGAGTCAGATAGTCTCCGACGAGACAGTTTGTCGAGGCTCGACTAGATTGCTGTAAAAAGCATTGTGTTAGGTGGGACCGTCGCACACCAAAGCCGTTGTCAACAGACTGTCTCCGACAGGAAAGTTTGGCAAGGCTTGACTAGGTTGCCGTTAAAAAGCGTTGTGTTAGGTGAAACGTGCGTCTCGAGTGGGCAGGGCGGCAGCACGGGACCCTTTCCTTCCGACTGACGCAGGTCCTTTCCGGGCACGGTTGCTTCGGGAAGTACCTGCACTCGGTCGCTAGGAGGGAATTGAGTCCCGCCTGCCACCACTGCGACTGCAGTGAGGACTCGGCCCAGCATACGCTGGCGATTTGCCCCGCTTGGGCGTCGCAGCGCCGGGCCCTCACTGCAGTCATCGGAGGAGATCTCTCGCTACCGGCCGTCATACGCTCCATGGCCGGTAGCGACAGCAGTTTTACCGCGGTCGCAACCTTCTGCGAAGATGTAATCTCGCAGAAGGAGGTGGCGGAGAAGGCCCGGGAGGATGATATCCACTCGGACCCAATCCGCCGCCGGCGAACCGGGCGGCGGAGGCGCGCCTATCTGCGCCTCATGCCGCCCTGAGTGTGGCCGCGGATGGTCGGGACGGGTTTTCCCCTCCATCCGCTGTAGTGGCCAGCCGCGAGGGGGCGACGTACGCGTGTGCCGTACGTCGCCTACTTAGATAGTCCATCAGGTGACGGTGCCCGCTTCTGTGCGGGCAAGCGCTGGGAGGGGTCCGGATGTGTTAATATCAGCAGTTCCCGGATTCCTCCCTTAACAGGCGCAGAGTGGCACACCGTGTGGTTTTAGTCGGTTCGAGTCCGACACACCGCCCCGCCGTAAACCCCGGTGGGGTGACGGTCCGATGGGATTTCCACACGTTAAAAAAAAAAAAAAAAAAAAAGGTGAAACGTGCGTTGTAGAATCGTAATGCAGGAAGTATAAGTATAAAAAAAGTAAACAAACACTCTTTAAAGGCGTAATATTCATAATCAAATCGTCCCTTCCCCTTCTTCGACCGTTTGTTCGGTCTCGTGCGGGGTGCGTCAGCACAAGACAACTGTCGAAAACCGTCTTGTCGCGGACGGTCTCGTCGAAGACCATTTCGGTGTGCGACCGGCCATATAGTTAAGTTAAACCATAGAGGTATTATAGATAGAGTAGGGTAGCCAGGCCTCCAGCCGTCCCTCGGTTCGAAAGAGAGAGAGACGATCGCTGTACCCATCTGTCTCTCTCTACTCGCGCATGCGCATAGCAGAACTATTCGACGGTTAATTATTGTGATTGGATTACCATTATTAGTCCTTCACTGCGCATGCGTCAGTAGGGAAAGACAGACGGGGTAACGCGATCCTCTCTCTCTCTTTCTAACCGTTCGATGTTTCCGCTTACTGTCAGACGTATGTCTTCCCACTCTATCTATAATAGCTCTATGAGTTTAACAGTGTAATATTCAGACTTTCAATGAGGATGTTGGATACGATTTTGTTTTACTTTTTATAGGTAGAAAAAATCGGCCAAAACATTCGACAAAACTTACAAATATTATAATAAAATTGGTTTACATTTTTTAAGATTAATTTACATATTTAAGTGACGAAGTAGACTTATCAAACACTCATTTAGCTGAATTTAATTTTAGCCTCATTAACGTAATAAGAAACATGTCGCTATCAACCGGCACTTTGAGAGTCAAATGGGAAAATTGCGAATGTACTGAAGAAAAGTCACGTGAAAAGAGAAGATAAATAATATCTGGAACAGGTACGGGTTGTATAAATTATTAAACATCTAGTGACGTACTTGACAGGAGCTGTTTGGTTAAGTGAGTGAATTCTAATAAATATTTGTGCCTGTTTCTGTAAACAGCACAAATCAACGTAACGGGGGAAACTAAGGTACTTGTCTCATTATTAAATCCGTATTGTTTTCATTCCAGTTGGGTTATTAGTGATTCCAGTATTGAGAGAAATAATTAAGGAGATTTGTCCTTGTCTAACACTTCTGTCAATTTTTTTTAATTATATTTAAGAACATTTAGGTTGATTTGAAAATAGGAAATTAATAAGCTAATTATTTACTCTCGTTAAGGTGTCATTTTAAAGCATAGGGTACGAAAAATACAGTATAACATATTTAGTATAATTGAGGTGGTTTTTAAAATATAAATTGACTACCTCGTTAGCTCAGCGATAGCGTATGCAACTGCTGTACTTGAGGTCTCGGGTTCGATTCCCGGATCCGACCAAATCTTTGTATGACCTACAAATATTTGTTTCGGAATTTGGATGTTTTCTATGTATATTATGTATTGTATTTCCAAAAAAAAGTAAAAATGTATTTATATCAGTTGTCTAATACCATAACACAAGCTCTTCTACGCTTCGGGACTAGATGGCATTGTGTGTTAGATATCCGAAATATTTATTTATTTAAATATAATTTTTCGACCAAGTCGAGAATCGAGCTAGCAGTAAGAGTAACGTTATTATAATAACATAAAATAGCCTTTGAAATTTCAGGTGCAATTCCTGACGTCACATATATTATGCTGTTTGAATAGTGGCTCACAATATCAGTACCTACTGCGTATTCTACCATAAAATATGCCCAGAACTAGAAATAAAACGGAACAAAACACCCATAGAGTTATTATAGCAGCGAGACTGCAAAATAAGAAGCAGTGATAAAGGGTTAGATTTATGAACACGTTCCGAGTAGACGACGAGGAGAAATGACGCTTTTCCAGGGAAAAAAATGTTCAAATGGTTGCTCGGATCATGGTATAAACTATGTGAAAATTGTACGGATTTCCTTCACAGTGAGTCAAGCGAATGGTAGGTTGTTTTCTTTTAGGGTTGACACAAAGGGAATAAGGAGCAGCTGCTCCGAAATTAACTCCCAAATAGCCAAGTTTATTTAGTAGAAAAAACATGTGTTTGAGCCCATTGTTCTTGTACATCAAAGAGAATGGACTCGAACTGTGACTATTGTGTAACATAACAAAGTGCCTTTTGCCTAAAATTTTTGCGCTGCTTGCGTTTCTAGTTTTAGACAATGGATTCCCATTTAGTAAATTTTATAACTAGTTATTTCCACAAAATTCAACAAAATGATAGATGTTAGAAATTCCCTTAGTAAATTTTCACAAAAACCGCGTTTGGTTTGACTACGGATTTTTCACTCATGTAGAATCTACACACATCAAAAGTGTCTAGGGATCAAGCATTTTTATGCGGATTTCTTGAGATTGAGATGTGGCTTTGGCCCTGGCCTGCTCAGTCGCCAGACTTGAACCCGATTGAGCATGCATGGGATATGCTACAGAGAAGAGCTCTGCCGAATATGGAGGGTATCCAGTAGCAAGAAGACCTTTTTTTGTTGTTGCAACGAACATGGGCGGCCATTCCACAGCGTGATTTGGATGAACTCATTTTGAGTATGCCAAACCGATTCTTGGGTTGTTAGTGTTCGCGGTAGAAACACGGATTATTAATTATTTAAGTTTCCTAATAAAATTTTAAAGAAAACTGTTATTTCAGTATTTTTTTCGAACTTTAATGCAAAAAATGGTTCAAATGTCAAAAATCCCTTTATTAGGAAAATGGCAAATTTCTTTATTAATGCAAAGGTGACTTGGTTTATCGTTACTGTGACAAACGAAAACACTTTATTTGATGAACCCTTAAAGAAAATTTTAATTAATATCAATTAGGAGAAAAGTTATTGCAAAAATATATGTTGATCCCTAGACACATATGTTGATCCCTAGACACTTTTGATGTGTGTATTTAACTGACGTTATCTGCAGATTCATTAAAGTAAAATTTAGTACCAGGTAGTATTTTGATTGTCCTTTAAAATATAATAGGTTTTCACCCTAAGTATGTATGTTAGACCAACCCAGATTACCTGAATACCAAACGTTCTCTTTGCATGCCGCTTCATTGAAAAATTGAATCCCACCAAAAACATTTTTATGTAAAATGTTGCCAAGACGACTGCATGTGGCTTACCCTGGGAAAAATATATCAGATCTCATGTAGAGCCAAGGTTCTGAATCTACACGCCCGAACTCTACCAACCCTAACTTCACAAACTCTACATCTTGGTAAAAATGTTTTTTTTTTTCATTTTTTAGGGTGAATTTTTTTGTACATCTTCTTTCTTTTTTCGAAAAGGTCCGTATACCAAAAATAAAATAGCTCTAGCATAAAATTTGTGAGAGTCTCATACAAACTTCCACCCCCCAATTTTGGGGGTTGGGGGCAAAAGTAATAGGTTTATGATTTTTTCTGTTGTTTGTATATTAAACTTAGTTTACATACCAAATTTCAGCTTTCTAGCACTTCAGGAAGCACCCTAACAGTTTTGAGATCATCAGAGTGTCAGTGACGAAATCGGTGTTTTTTAGGTATCGATAAAATCTAAAGTATCAGAGCTATGCAATTGAAACTTTGTATGTTTCATTAGTCTATTATTGTCATCATATCCTGAGAATTTGAAAGATCTGGTATACCAGATCTTTCAAATTCTTCATGAATTCAATCGTTGAATCAAAAATCATTGATTCAATAATTCAAATCGATATATCGAAAACCAAAGTTATGAGCGTTCAAAAATATGACGAAACACTTCGAGAAAAGGTAGGTAGTGCCCTTGCGCTTCGCTTGGCTCGTCTTGGCGGGGGTACGACCGTGCCCCCAGATGTTATTATGAACGTATGTTCTCAAATATACATACTTTTGACTGTGTTTATTTTCAAGAGTTTTATGGATACAAGGATATATGGGAGATACATAATAAAAAAGGTGGGAACAATTTATTCCTATGTATCAAACTGATCGACCAATTTTATTATTTTCAATATTAATATTGAAGAGAAGAAGATGAAGATTGTCCCTTTTCAAATAGTAGGTTCATAATATTAGATAGACGATTTATTATCTTAGCTTGCCCAAAATAATTAATCACTAAATACATTTTCTTAACTTTTGTTGTCATTAGCAAAATCCTAATAACTCCTGACTGAACCTTTAGTGTATTTCATTTCTTTGAAAGTCAGTCGATTCTCAATTAAAATTAATAATGTCTGAAATAAAATGTCGTATTGAGGGGCAGGATTCCAGGCGGTGTTTGTTAAATAAAAGCTGTCGAAAACAAAGCAGATTCCAGTGGCAGTTCATTATTTATATTGTGAACAATATTTACCTTTCAAATAATTAATTTCCTATTTACATATGACGGTTTATTTAAAAAAAGGAGATGAAATTTTCCAAGATAAAACGCATGTTTCAAAAGGTGAAATGCATCTTAAGGCTTCGATTTACAACACTTTTTATTATAGAGGAGACTAACAAGTAGATAAGTCACCAGATAGCAAGTGAATCCCGCTATTCATGAACAACTTAATCTTAAGAATCATAAGTGTATGCAATGCCCACCAAAATCAGGGGTGAGGAATGGGGAAGGATTGAAGGTTCCTTTTCCTTTAGTCACTCTTTCCTTTTAATCGTGTACGTACAGATGAGCATACCACGCATACTTTTCAAATATATCCATTTCGTTCGTAATGCTTTTGCCTTTCAATATAGACGATCTTCAAAGTAAATTGAAATGGGAACAAAAATAATATTTAGAACAAGCGAAGCGTGTCTAGGCTTTAGATTGAAACTTGGAATAGTGACACAACGTCACGTTATAGAAATCAGAAACACACAAAGCGACGTATCGTAGGAGCTTACAGATCGTTCGTGTATTTCTGTTATAGTAGGTTCGTAAATTTAGGATTGGCATTGAAACATGTTAATATTACCTGTAAACGAGTTCTTGATTGCAAAATTTTATGGTATAATGAAACGAAGATCGATTGTCGAAAGAACCAAAATTTACAACTTTACATTGTCAACATAAATTAATTCATCGGGTAAGTGATTACAGCTTCATTGGATTATAACTTGATAAAAATATGTATGTAAAGATATATATTAGACTATAAGCAATGACGAGTTGACGTTTAACTTGACAATTGTTTAGACAGGTACCTGATGATTTATTTATTTATTTTCACCACGCCATCTAGTCCCAAACTAAGCAGAGCTGATATTTTGGGTACTAGAAACACTCAAACTCCAAAACAAATATTTGCAGATCATACAAGCATTTCATCCGACCTGGGATTCAAACCCGAGAACTCAAGCACAACAGTCGAACACGCTACCTGCTGCGCCACCAAGGCAGTTATAAATAATTTGTTTTCTAAGAATTTTATTTTATTGTATTTGGGTTACCTTCAATTTCATATAGATATTTCTAGTCAAACGTTTTCTGTCGATCAGTAATAAAATTACTTTCTCATGTATTATTTTACAGCAGTTTTTCTCTATAATTCCCATATTTGTTACCAGGATAACGAGATCCTCTTTACAACTTAAACTACCCATCTTGCAACACAAAGCAGACCGCTCAACGCCTGTGTAATATTCTATGAGACATAGTAATTGTTATCTAGCCATCCCTTTGACAATCCTATCTAAATGCTACTGTTTGTAACCCACTACTATTACAGTTTAATGTAATTAAAGTAATTTAATTTAATACACTAAGTGGGTTTCTTGTTTTTATTATTTGAAGACCTGCCAAAGTGATTCTGCTCAGCCTGGTGGAAAGCTTGAGCAGAATTCAAGAGTGGGGGTCACCATACTCTATGCGAATGCAGACAATGCAGTATGGCGACCGACTCTTTTTTGTGAGTTTTTTTACTATAAGTGTTTCAAAAGCAGTTAGCAGTTGAAGATTTTTTATAGTCTAACTAAAGTCTCAAGTCTTTCACAGAGCTTGACCGTAATTCCAAAAATGGCCTATAGAAATGTGGTAGGAAATGAAACACACGTCCAAGCGAGGATATTTTTCATTGATTTAGATGACATTTATACAATAGTCCGTAGTTCTTAACATCGCGATACAGAAAATAGATATAACGCCATCTATCGAACTCAAACAAAAACTAATGTACATTATTTACATGTAACAGATCTCTTCAAGAGACTCATAAAGATTAGCAGCCGTACGTATACTTGAAAATTTGCTTTGAAACTAAATCACTAAATTACAAGTGGTTTAAGAGGTACAAGCATAAATTACAAAAACAAAATCAATTTAAGCAAAAATGTCTCTTCTACTGAGTAAATAGAGTATTGTTTGAACTCAAATGGTTTACCTCTTGTAACATTTCGATTCCAAGAATTATTGTGTTAATTTTATATTAGAAATAGATAATTCTTTTATTTCAATATCTACTGTATATGAAAAGGGTTTATCTAGACTACTTATAGTGGTAAACTTTTAAACAGAATTTTATTTTTTAAACATTGAAATGTGAATTTATAAAAATAATGAATTTTACATTTAAATGTCAACACACTTCACATTAGAATAATTTGAAAAATGGCGATAATGTCTATTTTAGTTACGTTAGTGATAGGCTGAATTATCTTGTCTAGATTTACATAGTAGACTCCTCCTAGTTAATACTTGATATACACACATCAAAAGTGTCTAGGGATCAACATATGTGTCTAGGGATCAACATATATTTTTGCAATAACTTTTCTCCTGATTGATAATAATTAAAATTTTCTTTAAGGATTCATCAAATAAAGTGTTTTCGTTTGTCACAGTAACGATAAACCAAGTCACCTTTGCATTAATAAAGAAATTTGCCATTTTCCTAATAAAAGGATTTTTGACATTTGAACCACTAACATTAAAGTTCGAAAAAAAGACTGAAATAACAGTTTTCTTTAAAATTTTATTAGGTAACTTAAACAATTAATAATCCGTGTTTCTACCGCGAACACTAACACAAGAACATCGGTTTGGCATACTTAAAATGAGTTCATCCAAATCACGCTGTGGAATGGCCGCCCATGTTCGTTGCAACAACAAAAAAAGGTCTTCTTGCGACTGGATACCCTCCATATTCGGCAGAGCTCTTCTCTGTAGCATATCCCATGCATGCTCAATCGGGTTCAAGTCTGGCGACTGAGCAGGCCAGGGCCAAAGCTACATCTCAATCTCAAGAAATCTCAAGAAAGAAAGAAGAAAGAAAAATGCTTGATCCCTAGACACTTTTGATGTGTGTATTTGAAAAACAATCATCTGATCTCCATCAGATGATTGTTTTTCAAATATATCAAGTTCTCATTATTATAATATCATTATTATTATTATATCCATAGACAGCGAGGCCAAATCTCGTAGATAATTACTCAATAGCATATAACAAACGCCTAATTCTCGTGAGACTAAGGTAGTGGAGCCACGTTGATTTCATCACGACGAAGGCCGGCTTGTCCTCGGCAGTACTACCCTCTCACAGAAAACCAACCCGAAATGACAGAATTCGTGCTGTCGTGTTTCGTTAGTGAGTGGGAGACTGGAGGCTCAATGATGCAGAATCATCTCAATAGAGCGCCATGAGTCACCATGCTGTATTATTGCATTGTCTGTATTCGCAATGAATATGATGACCACTACCTGAATTCTGTTCAAGCTTTCCATCAGGCAGAGTCATTCGAAGTAAAGTAAAGAAGAAACTGCACGGTTGGCCTAGTGGTTTAGGCGGTCGCCACGCCGCTTGCCAATTCGCCAAGTGTTGTGGGTTCAAATCCTACACGGGACAACACTTTGTGTGATCCACAAATTGTTGTTCTGAGTTTGGGTGTTAATTGTGTCCGTTTCATGTATGTCTGTAAAGTCCCCCGCGACACAGGATGTTTATTCCTAATGCGGAAGTTGTCTTTTTAAAACATGAAAGCATGATTGACGCTACACCGTGTCAAGACTGCCCCGTGCCCCGGCCGGGCCCCGGCTAAACATCTATAGTATACTTTTGTATGAAGTGATTCATGCTTGACCGTGGCCCAACCGTGCGCTGCCCGGGCCTGGACGGGGCACGGCGTCGAAATGTCGGTGGGTATTGTTTCCCGGCTCCGGCTCGGTCCGGTCGCGACGAGTTATAACATGAACGTGTGCGCCGGGCGGCCGCAGGGCATTCAACGACAAATCTTAGTGATGTAAACATCAAAATAAATGATGAAGAAATTATAGAATGTGTGCACAAGTATCCTGTAATATATGGCATGTGCCATTCTTAGTATTTAGATAATAAAAACAAAAATAATATTTGGAAAAGACCCGGAAGACCCGGCCGTGCAAGGAATACACGCCAACAGCCTGGTGTAGCATGATTGATTGGCCCGGCCTGCGCACGGTGGACGGCACATTTCGGTCGCGACACGGTGTAGCGTGAATCATGCTTAAAATCGTTAAATCACAATCTGTCGCGTGTCAATTTGTCAATTGTCCCTGATTGGTCGATCTTATATGCTTATATATTTCTAAAAATATACAAAATTATAGACATATTACTTCCAGACATAAAACAAACGGTCCTGTTCATCACACAAAATTAAATATTTGGCCTAGGTGGGAAACGAACCGACAGATTCTGGTTTACCAGTCAGGATCACTAACCACTACACCAACAGTATAAATTATAAACCAAAATCTACTGTAAACGTAGACATTCTTCTACGTTCTCTGAAACTCAATAAAACAGTGGGTACAGAAGCCGACCGTTACACAAACAACTTCTCCGGTACTACAGCGACACATTTTCTAAACCGACTGAAACTTACAAGGGATGATAGCTAGCATTAGCATGAAAATAGCCCGCATGTGATATAACAGGTTATAAATCCCTCATATTTTTCCACTAGAACCCGAAAGAGGAGAAATTTTCGCACGAATAAATTTTGCGTAAGACATGTACAGGATACGTAAGATGTCGCCAACTGGTAGAATAGAGAGAAAGGCGTCGGTTTACATTTAACGAATTCTGTTGTGACTTTACTGCTTTTATTTTTTCAACCTGAAGTAAGTTATCATCGGTATTTATGTGTATATATATTTTTTTTAAAAGACAACTCCCGCACTAGGAATAAATCTTGTGTCGCGTGGACTTTACAAACATACATGAAACGGACACAAAGAACACCCAGACTCAGAACAACAATTTGTGGATCACACAAAGTGTTGTCCCATATAGGATTTGAACCCACAACACTTGGCGAAGTAGGAAACGGCGTGGTGACCGTTAAACCACTAGGCCAAACGTGCTGCCAGCTATCAAATATTATACCTATGTTTTAATTTATTTTTGAACACACACTATTAGGCAGTAATAAGATAAATGAGCCTGCATAGATAACTCATTTTATTTCCTAAGGGTTAGTAACAGTTGTAAATTTTACCTTACTACTTATTTAAATAAAAAAATTAAAAGCATTGTAAGAAGAAACAAATCGGTGGTGGTTTTCACTTACAGCAAAGCAAATACATGCTTCAAAATCATCTAACGAAGATAAATCGAATTACGGAGTAAATACTAGTCTTGCATAACGTTATCAAAGTTCCAGTACCGATTAGTATACATACTGCTTCCAATCAGCAAATATTTAACACATCGCTAATAATTAGCAAACAGCTACAGTAAAATTTACTTTATTATTCCAATCTTGAAAACAAAGAATTTTTTCTTTGTTTTCAACATGCAAGAAATAAAACATTGCTAATAAATTACCAAAAGACTATATTCAAAAAGCGGCCAAGTGCGAGTCGGACTCGCCCATGAAGGGTTCCGCAGCAGCAAGTAACATAATATAATTTTTATTTTATATTTTTACATTTTGTGTTGATTGAATGAAAGGTAAATTGCAGTTCACGATTTATGACGTATTAAAAAAAAAACTACTTACTAGATTTCGTTAAAACCAATTTTCGTTGGAAGTTTGCATGGTAATGTACGTCATATATATTTTTTAGATTTATCATTCTCTTATTTTAGAAGTTAGAGGGGGGGGGGACACACATTTTACCACTTTGGAAGTGTCTCTCGCTCAAAATATTCAGTTCAGAAAAAAATAATGTTAGAAACCTCAATATCATTTTTGAAGACCTATCTATAGATACGTATGGGTTGGATGAAAAAAATTTTTTTGAGTTTCATTTCTAAGTATGGGGACCCCCAAAATTAATTGTTTTTTTTCTATTTTTGTATGAAAATCTTAATGCGGTTCACAGAATACATCTACCTACCAAGTTTCAACATTAAAGGTCTTATAGTTTCGGAATAAAGTGGCTGTGACATACGGACGGACAGACAGACAGACATGACGAATCTATAAGGGTTCCGTTTTTTGCTTGGCACGGAACCCTAAAAAGTGCTCCGTCATGACGAATGGGTAAATATTTTTCATTTAATATTCACCTAGAAATGTTTCATTTTAAAAGATCGCGGAACAAGCAGATTACGAAATTATTTAACCACAAACATTTGAGATATTTTAACAGAGACTCAACACATTTTCTCTTCCGCTAAACTGAACCAGTATATTAACCAAATTCCACACCATAAAATACATTGTTTCAACAGCTCAACAGGTAAAAATAATTGCAGGGAACTTTCTCTGGCCGACGACAAGAATAATGGATGTTAGAGGCATTTCGTCTGATATTCGAGATTTTTCTTCACTTTGCTCTGAGATTCGCATATTTTCGCCAACAAGACTTTTCACATTAAGGCGCGTCTAAACCGAAATTGATGGCAATTTCAGTGTTTCCAGCTGTTGGTAACTCTTCAAAAAATCGCCAACTTTTGTTTCCATTGTGTCTACATCGAGTCGTCAACAATTTGAAAAACATATAACTTAGCGTTTACAAAGAGCCAATAAATATCTGCAACAAGCGTATTCTTTTGATGTTTACCGCCAAAAACAGAAACACGGTAGCCAACATTTGTTGTCAATTTTTGTTGCCAAGACAAGGAAATTATAGCAACTTTTGTCACCAACACGTGTCGACAATACAAATGCTGTCAACTTTTTCGGTGGAGACTCGGCTTTAGATATAATAAATCTGTTCTGTGAAATGAAGTTTTAACCTCGCGCACCAGCTAGGGATAATGCGAGCTTGATGCGACGTTTTCGAATATGTAACATTCTAAATAGCTTTCGGATAATGATCGATTAGATAAGACTTTATGACATAGATGACTAGAAGAGAACAATAATTGAAAATAATGATTATTATTTTATTCAGGAATTAACGCGATCACTTATTAAAAGTTATTACATACGCGTTAATTCCCGTAAAAATAATAATTATTATATCATGGAACGCGAAAGTTAAAAAAAAATAAAAATTGGCAGTAATAAAAACGAAATTTAATCAAACTTTGGTATCGCCTCACTTCAATTTTTTTTTGCCATACTTATGGTCTCTAATAAATTGGGGTCATTGGACAGTGGCAGCAAAACTAATGTGGTTCTTTAGATGAAATTAAGTATTTATACTAATTATATTATGAATGCAGAATAATATACAACTGTTTTCTAACATTTTATGCAAGAAGACGTCGAAGATAAAGAAGAAACGGCTAAGAAGAATACTGCAACAGCGATAAAATCAACAAATCACTACATAGGTAGACAAGTTACAATAGGGACTAAGCGCCATCTATCGGTGTTTAGTCACAACAGATAGAGTGTTTTTGAGGAAGGTTTTGGTACATATAATTTGTTCAACTTTTGAGTATATTCACTAAAATATAACGACATTTGTTGAAGACGTCGGAAAAATTTAAGCCTCAAATCTTCTCATAGTAACATAGGCTACATTATGACTGCACGGTTGGCCTAGTTGTTTAGGCGGTCGCCACGCCGCTTTCCAATTCGCCAAGTGTTGTGGGTTCAAATCCTACACGGGACAACAATTTGTGTGATCAACAAATTGTTGTTCTGAGTTTGGGTGTTAATTGTGTCCGTTTCATGTATGTCTGTAAAGTCCCCCGCGACACAGAATGTTTATTACTAAGGCGGGAGTTGTCTTTAAAAAAAAAACCGTTAAGAATCCGAGCCAAGCCAGGGCAGATTACTACTTATATATATTTTAAATGAATTATTTTTAATTTTATAAACCTGTGAGAGATTTATAAATGTTAAAGGCAATTGATTTCAAAAATTCACTTCTGCAGACAAAAACAAACATTTCCCGTTATTGCCGATCGATATTTCATTAATAATTTTATATCCATTTTCGTATCCAAACTTGGCAAGCAACAAGCATTTACGATTTTATGTCATCCATTATGTATATAGCGTCATAAAGTATAGCGAACTCATTTTAGTACACATCGTACTTTAAAACATGCATTTACATGACATGAACAGTCGTTTTTGACAGTCTTCAGAAGACAAATCGTCTACTTCGTATACAAGTTACCAAGATTTGTGTGTACGAAGGAATTCATTGCACTGACTTGCGTGACACGAGATATTTGCTTAAAAGCTTCTTTAGAATGTTCACTGTGGGCTTTAATACTGAACTTTATACAATGTGATACATAAAGTACGGCATTTGTTATGTTAATTTTAAACTTGGTATTTCCAGTTATTTGTTTTGCACATGAAGTAGCGAAATGTTGCTTGTTTCCGTGTTTTCTTTTTCTACTTCTTATTTTTTAACCTCCGACCAAAAAGAGGGGTGTTATAAGTTTCACGTGTCTGTCTGTCAGTCTGTCTGTCTCTGGCACCGTAGCTCCCGAAGGAATGAAGCGATTTCAATTTAGTTTTTTTGTATGAAAGGTAAGTTACGTGCGAGTGTTCTTAGACATGTTTCATGAAAATCGGTTGAGCCGTTTAAAAGTTATGGGGGTGAAAGTGGGGAAGACTAACCGAATGTCTGCAAAAATATCATCGAGTGGGGTCTCAAATGAAAGCACATAACGTGTTTTTTACTTTTAAAGGGAACTCAGGTTATTATATCGGGGTTTTTTTTAATTTTGAGGATTTATAGTTATTACATCTAACACACGCCATCTAGTCCCAAGCTAATCAAAGCTTATGTTATGGGTACTAGATAACTGATATATATACATATATACGTTTTTTTTGTTTTAAATACACACATCAAAAGTGTCTAGGGATCAAGCATTTTTATGCGGATTTCTAGAGATTGAGATGTGGCTTTGGCCCTGGCCTGCTCAGTCGCCAGACTTGAACCCGATTGAGCATGCATGGGATATGCTACAGAGAAGAGCTCTGCCGAATATGGAGGGTATCCAGTCGCAAGAAGACCTTTTTTTGTTGTTGCAACGAACATGGGCGGCCATTCCACAGCGTGATTTGGATGAACTCATTTTGAGTATGCCAAACCGATTCTTGTGTTGTTAGTGTTCGCGGTAGAAACACGGATTATTAATTGTTTAAGTAACCTAATAAAATTTTAAAGAAAACTGTTACTTCAGTCTTTTTTTCGAACTTTAATGTTAGTGGTTCAAATGTCAAAAATCCCTTTATTAGGAAAATGGCAAATTTCTTTATTAATGCAAAGGTGACTTGGTTTATCGTTACTGTGACAAACGAAAACACTTTATTTGATGAATCCTTAAAGAAAATTTTAATTAATATCAATCAGGAGAAAAGTTATTGCAATAATATATGTTGATCCCTAGACACATATGTTGATCCCTAGACACTTTTGATGTGTGTACATACATATTATACATAGAAAACACCCAAACTCCGAAACAAACATTTGCAGATCTTACAAACATTTGGTCCGACCCGGGATTCGAACCCGAGACCTCAAGCACAGCAGTCTCTTACGCTACCACTTGCGCCACCGAGGCAGATCTTAATAAGTTGTGTTTTAAGTATAGAAACTGGGCCGGTATCTTTTTATAACTTTTTAAACAATATTTTATTTATGATCTAGCTTTTGTCTGCGCTTTGTGCGCGTATATATCGGTTATTGCGGTGATTCTTTGATTTTTTTTATTTGTGAAGCTTTCCACAATACTCGACAGAAAACAGCATCCATGTTGTTAAATCCACTTCTGAGGTTAACGCACACAAACACAGATAAAATTCTAAAAAATGTTGTTTTATCATTAGTTTCTCATAAATATATTTATGACATTGACAGTATTTTATTCCCTTTTTACTTATTATTTGCTTTTCACTGTATTTTTTTTAAGTTACCTCTATCTTAGTGACGCGCCGCATCTATCTCTCGCTTGCACTTCAAGCTTTAAATCGAAGCACCTCATCTATCTGTCATCATTTCCTCAATATTTCGTTATGACGTTGTCACGTTAAACTATCGTCCGTAAACAGACTTTACAGACAACCATTTTCTTAACTTAAATTTAGTATTTAAAAATAAAGTACTTGTTTAAATCCTCAACTATCCGATTGCATGACTATTATATAGTTCCTCAATATGCCGATGATAAAGCCATTGTTCGATGTCAAGCAACTGTGCTTTGGTCGATAACGAATAGGAACCTACAACGTGATGCAAATGCTGCATTCAGTTACTAGGTTCAAAGTAATTGTTCACGTGTCTTGTAGTTTTTAACACGCTTTAACTTGACCTGTATGTATGTAACGGAATATTTTAACTTCATTTTCACCTACTTCTAGGAGTCTGATTAACTTGAAAATTTGCAAAAGGGTCAAGGGCCAATGACAATACAATAGTTTGAAATAAAACCTAAAAAATTTTTTTTTTCTAAAATGAAATAGTTTTAAAAAACAAAACAAACACGCTTTTGTAAATAAATATACCAAACTAAAATGTATAAAATAAATTATGGTTTAAAATACTAAAAAAACACGCTTTAAAAGCAATCGAACTAAAAGTAAAAAATAACTTTAATGTACATTTTCAGAAAGCACCCCACGCTTTTTACATTAAAATTATTTTTTAGTTTTTAAACTATAATTTATTCAATAGGACTTTCACTATCTTAATCTATCTTTCTTCTATATGTTTATTTGTTACCTAACTCCTCCTAGACGGCTAGACCAATTTGAATGAAAATTTTGTGTGTATTGAAATATACATGGGTACCTGGATAGTCAGTCGATAACATAACTGGGCTCGGTAGGTGGCGCTGCTGACGTTTATCACCAAATTTAACAAAACATTTATTAATTCTAAAGCGGTACGAAGTTCACCGGATCGACTAGTAGTCTATAAAAAATTGTTATCCGGTAAAGATGGCAAGAAAAAAAACACATGTCTTTGATGCTAAACGGTTACCGGAACCTAAAATCACTTACATTACTGATATTGTCACTTATCGTGGACCAAGTGGAGTCATAACACATTTTGCTTTCACTATAAAGATATAAAGGTATATAAAAAAACTTACATCAACATTAATCCCAGCGAAGGGAAATATTTTCGTACTAGGGCTCTCTGTTGGCGAGTAGCGGTAGAATTCGTGGCGCCCTCTGTACCACTTAACAGAGTACAAGGGCGCGTCGGTAAGCTCGTAAAGACAGGCTAGGGTAGTATCGTTACCCCGCTGCACAACTGGTGGAGATATACGTAGATCTGTTGCTCGGAGACCACCAACTCCTGGGAATAATGATCATAATTTTAGAACATGCTGAAATATTACTTAAGTTGTGCTCACGAATTTTATATTGACGCTATTTTGTTGACGCTAACATCAGTAAGTGCCTCGAAGACCGAGTATTTTAATGTTGGTAAATTTTCTATAAATTACTTCTAGCTAGATCGATTTAAAGCCTCGAAACCCTCTGCGCACTGAATTTCATTAACAATTGTTGGAGCCGTTTCCGAGATTCAGATAATTAAAATAAACGATATGAATTGTGGAACGAATTGTGGAATGCAAATAAACAATATGAATATGAATTGTTCGTTTAAAGGTATTAGACGCTTAGCCCAATAGGAGCGGAGCATGATTAAAAGAGATACAGACTAAATATGTCAGCTAGTATGATTTAAGAAAAAATTGAGTAGACGAGTCAGTAAGTAACTACTGCTGATGATGAACATCATGGAAAAGCAACAGAAAAGTTATGTCACACCGGTTTTATGTCAGGTTATGGATCAACCTTCTCATTTCTATCACAGCATGGCTCTTCCACGGTCACGTTTCCTTCTGTCTTTTCTGGGATTGGCAAAAGTAACAGCATGAAGCTTACTTCAATGTTTACATATCTGACTACCTTGGTTTACTATCATATATTTTTTTATAAATCCAAGTCTAGGTACTTCCGAACTTCAAAATTTGATCAACCATTAGTTCTTTCCAGATTCCAACTAAATGTTCAATAAGTAACATTGGAAAAGATTTTGATAGTTTGCAGTGACTCTATTACAGTTAAATCGAGCTAACGTATCACCTGAGTTTCTCCATGAGTGAGCCCATGGAAACTTTCAACTCAAGACTCACAAGTGCCCTTTTAGGATTCTCTTCTCAAAGAACCAGAGGATTGTAATAAAAGAAAACGTTATTTTTGTCTTTACACTGTCTGAAGGTCACAGTTAAACAAATAATACCTCAGTCTCCAAATTTCTTATTTTTTTAAAGATAACTCCCGCATTGGCAATAAATCTTGTGTCTCGAGGGACTTTACAAACGTACATGAAGACACAAAGAACATCGGTTTTCTTTGTGTCTGGGGACTTAGAACATCAATTCTTGGATCTCACATACAGTAGAAAGCTGCATGGTAACCACTTAAACCACTTGGCCAACCGTGCAGACAAATGACGTGAAGTTGTCTTTTTTTTTTCTTTATGGAAACGGCATGCCAACGAGCAGAGGTATCGCAACACTCACAAGTGCGTTGCCGGCCTTTTGGGGATGGAGGGGAGGTAGGGGTAGGGGATTGAGGTATGGGGATTGGGGTATGGGGATTGGGGTAAGGGGATTGGGGTAAGGGGATTGGGGTATGGGAATTGGGGTAAGGGGTATGGGGTATGGGGATTGGGGTATGGGGATTTAGGTATGGGGATTCGGGTATGGGGATTGGGGTATGGGGATTGGGGTATGGGGATTGGGGTATGGGGATTGGGGTTGGGGTATGGGCCTCCGGTATCCTCACTCACTGGGTGAAACACAGCGAAAGCACTATTTCACACCGGTTTTCTGTGAGGTATAACTCCGGTCAAGCCGGCCCATTCATGCCGAAGCGTGGCTCTTCCACGGGAAATGTCTTTTTTATATATTAAAAATTATATATATTTATTTCTGTAAACCATTATTCCCAAACTAATACCACCATTAAGAGGCAGGTTTGTAATAACAATTCAATTACAAATGTCAATTTGCTAAAAAATTCCCAAAAAAGTGTTTATATAATAAACAATTGTTTAACATTAAGACTTCTTGCAAATTTATGTTGACTTTACGCAAAGTTGTTAAGCAAGAGTAAGTAAACCAAAAATTACGCAAAACAATGCTTATTCTAACTTTGTATAACTCACATTATTGGGGTAATAAAGAAAAACAAAATGATTCAGCTATTTGTCTTCCAAAGTTTTAACACCAAAGACTTTTAGGCTGAGGAAGTAAATTATTATTATAAAGAAACAATATTAAGATTTTCTAGGTAATAACGGCTATTCTATAGCAGACTCCAAACAGTATAACTATAAATTCTCAAAATAAAAAAAAACCGATATAATAACCTGAGTTCCCTTTAAAAAGTTAAAACACGCTATGCGCTTTCATTTGAGACCCCACTCGATGATATTTTTGCAGACATTCGGTTACTCTTCACCACTTTCACCCCCATAACTTTTAAACGTCTCAACCAAATTTCATGAATCATGTCTAAGAACACTCGCACGTAACTCACCTATCATACAAAAAAAAAACAAATTTAAATCTCTTCATCCGTTCGGGAGCTACGGTGCCACAGACAGACAGACAGACACGTGAAACTTATAACACCCCTCTTTTTGGTCGGGGGTTAAAAATAAGAATATTACTTAGATAAAACAGGGTTAGTCCGTGAGGTGACGTATTTCAAGGAGGAGAGTATAGAGCCACGCTGATTTCAGCACGAACGGGTCTGCTCGACAGGGGCGCTACTACCCTCGCACAGAAAATCAACGTTAAATGAAAGCATAAATGTTGTCGTGTTTCGTTGGTGAGTGCGAGACCAGAGGCCCAATGATGCAGAACCGCACTAGGCCGCCATGATGTGGGTCACCATGCTGCATTGTTGCATTGTCTGTGTTCGCAATGAGTATGGTGATCACCACTCTGGATTCTAATTGTGATTTCCATCGGGCAGGGTAGATTCATTTTGGCAGGTTGTTGCAGTGCGTTGGCGTAGTGGTAGCGTACGCGACTGCTGAGTATGAGGTCTCGGGTTCGATTCCCAAATCGGACCAAATGTTTATATGATCTGCAAATATTTGTTTCGGAGTTTGGGTGATTTCTATGTATAATATGTATGTATTTACAAAAAAAAGTATACAAGTATTTATATCAGTTATCTAGTACCCATAACACAAGCTCTGCTTGGCTTGGGACTAGATGGCGTTGTGTGTTAGATGTCCGAAATATTTATTTCTTATTTATTATTATCAGATTTCGATTAGATTTTCCCTAGTTTAAAAACATGGTCAAGCAATTAAGGAAGTTAAAATCAATAACCATGTCCATGTACCTAAATAATCCATCAAAAAACAAAACATGACCAGATTTCTGATACACAATAAAAGAGCCCACTTTTGTAGAATATTTTTCATAGTATGTTGTTTTATTTGCAACAAAAGCCTCAAAACTATTACATGTCATCCAATTCCAACACTTATATCAAATATCACAAATTCTGTTTCAACGTCTACGTGTTTTTGCAAAAAAAAATAAAGATACACCGAAACTCGTATTATTAAAACTCTTTGACCGTAACAGACAATGGGCAACAAAGGTGGAATCATAAAAATGTGATGTGGAACACAAAGGGGACCGTAGGTTGGTAGTAAAATAGAAGGCGACAGCACCTGCGACCTCAACCCGTGGGAACGAAATAGCGAAAATTTAGGAAATTGAATTCCGCGAGGACGACGGTTGAATTATTTTATTATACCACAAGAACTTTGCAATTATAATTCCTTGTAAGAAGGGTTCGGATTATAACATACCGTATTGATATAACACGGATAAATTTGAAAAGATACTAAAAGTGAATGGACATAAAACTTTTTGTCTTTGCAATCTATCCGTATTATTTATTTAACCATGTATTTTGGTGTGCAACGTTCATGAATATAAGTGGTAGTTAAACCATTTTACTATTGAGTCCCGCCGGCGTATACCCAGCCATGTACATAAAATATAATTTAAAAAAAAACAGCAAAAACTTTTCATACCAAAGGAAAAGCTTCCCATATTTATTAATAGATACATTTAATTTATTCTAATTAAGATTAATTTCATAAAAATATAAGCGATTTGTCTTCAAATCGCTCTCCTATAAAATTACTATAGTGTTAGTTGACTCAGTATACGTAGGAGGTATCGATATCATGGCAACGGAAATTAAAATAATATCGGCCGAAATTTTTCTATTCACAGAGGCAGGTTGTAAAAAAAAAATTAAAGCCAAGATTTAGTCTATATTAAAAAATAAATAGTTAGCAAGAAAAGCATAAAGAAACAAATGTGCTGAAAAGAGCACAATAAAAAAAACAAAAAAAATTACGTATAAAACAAAATTAATTACAATTAGGTTTATATTTCTTAAAAATCTCTTTCTTAGATAAGTTTAAAGGCACTTTATTAAAACTTTGTTGCGATTCCCTAGAATTCTCGTTTATGACTGTTCTCATAATTAAACCGACTACTTTATGGGAAGTTCATTCGTCATAAAATACAGCATTTCACAATTTCAAGTTATTAAACGTAATTACCACAAAGTAATATACCAAAAAGAAGGGTTTTGATTTTATGTTGCTGTCAAAGACTTTTCGTGAAATGACTTGATTTTTTTTTTCGTGAAATGACTAGATTTTTTTATGTATGGCCCTGCCAAAATGACTCTACTCTGCCTGATAAGAATCTGAATATCTGTATCTAAAATCTGAAAGCATAAGCAGAATCCAAGAGTAGTGGTCACCATACTCATTGCGAATGCAGATGTCATGGCGGCCTAGTGATGCTTCAGCATCATTGATTATATTTAAGCAAACTATAAAGGTAGATATTTTTTGTAAGCTAGCTAGGTGCAACTTTTGTATACTTGTAAACGAATAAACAAAGTTAATTATTAGGTGGAAGTTCGTGTGTTCAGATTTCATAAAACATGTTAAAACAATATCTTCATAAGTAAAAAGAACTTTTGCCAAAAATATAAGTACAAATATACACAAAAGATTTTTGGTGCAGATTTATGCGTCAGCTTACAGCCTTTAACTGGATAACTTTCAGGAAGATATTGTGTTACTTATTTGTAATATTCGAGACTAGCACAAACAGACCGGTAAATTTATCTTAGATATACAAAAAATATTTTGTGTTGTAACTGTCAACTTACAATATAAATAAATAAATAAATATTTCGGACATCTAACACACAACGCCATCTAGTCCCAAGCTAAGCAGAGCTTGTGTTATGGGTCCTAGACAACTGATACAAATACATTTATACTTTTTTTTCTAAATACGTACATATTATACATAGAAAACACCCAAACTCCGAAACAAACATTTGCAGATCATACAAACATTTAGTCCGACCCGGGAATCGAACCCGAGACCTCATGATCAGCAGTCGCACACGGCAACCGCGAGACCAACGAGGCAGTTAAACAGTTTGCAGCTAAACAGTTTTCAATAAAAAAATCAGACAGAGGTAAATTTGATTCCCAGATGACATTATCATCAGTTAAAAGTTCTCACTAATTTTAACCTCATACATTTCACGCAAGGTTATTTAATCCCAAATTTGGCAGAGTCTATACTCAGGAGAGGTCGATGCTTGGCATAACTCTGACGCACAGAAAGAGAAACGAGTGGACCAGAGAAAAGACTAAAGTCGTAGATGTCGTACAAGAAATAGAACGTCGGAAATGGAGATGGGCAGGACACATTGCTAGACTGGACTACAGCCAGTGGGCTCTGCAGGTAGTAGAGCCACGCTGATTTCAGCACGAACGGGCCGGCTCGACCGGGGCGGTACTACCCTCGCACAGAAAATCAACGTAAAATGACAGCGTTCGTGCTGTCGTGTTTCGTTGGTGAGTGCGAGACCGGAGGCCCAATTAGTCTAGTCAACAGTTCCATACTTGTTGACTAGACTAAAAGATGCACAAGCATCACTAGGCCGCCATAGTGTGGGTCACCATGCTGCATTGTTGCATTCGCAATGAGTATGGTGGCCACCACTCGAGGATTCTGTCTGAGGAGTGTTTGAGTGGAGACCCCGAGCAAACACCCGAGGCAGAGGCAGACCACCAAAAAGATGGGTTGACGATATGGGGACGAGCGGGAGTGAACTGGATGGCGATGGTACGGCATCAAGAGAAATGGAGATTGGGAGAGGAGGCCTACCTCCGAAGACCGACAAATTAGAGGCTGCGATGATGATGGTGATACTCAGGTAATAAACTAAAATTAGGCCAGCTGATAAACATACCTGAGCATACATTTCTAAATATTATAGATAAATCACACCTAGAATCAGAAAAACTTATCAGATAGTATTTTTCTTCGGTAGGAGTTGAAACCGCGACTAGATAAGACAAGATCGCTAACCGCTAGATCGATAGACCAGTCGAAAAGTCAGATGTAAATTTGACCGATTTTTAGTATTATAGAATTTATGTATGTTACAGTCTGAACTGTAACATAAATTCTAAAACTAGCTACAGATAATATACCCGAAGAAATTGAGTAGGTACTACATTATTATGTTAAAATATACATATAGTCCAGTCGGGACAGACATTTAAATAGAAAAAATTCCGGGGAGCGATTTTATTTTTTTTAACGTCGGGGGGGGGGGGGGGGGTCGGGTGGTTTGAAGTATATCTCGGTTTTGAACTAATCCCGGTAGAGGGTTCGAAGTTATTTTAAAGTAAAGTTTTTTTTTTGTTTTTCTGAAACAGCTCGTTCATTTTCAACTTTAGAGCAAAAATTACAGTTTCCAAAGTTGTTCGAAATTTAATTTCCAATTTAAAATCCAAAGTTGTTGGTACTTATCATTTTTACGCTAGGATCAATATTTGCAGAGTTATATACTATGAAGCTTATCAAAAAAATCGTAATGGGTGGAATTTATTTTCTTCAACTTTGGTTCTCGCACCTTTTTTTACTCCACGATCAATATTTTCGGATTTATCCTCAAATTGGAGGTGAAATTGTTTTGATTTTTCATATATTTTGTTTATTATCTAGTTTATTTGTAAAAAAATTGTTTTTATGTTATTGATAGTATAACTCTGCAAATATTGATCCTAGCGTAAAAATGATAATAACCAAATTTGTGAGAAATAAAATTTCCAACAACTTTGGATGATGCCATTTTTGCTCTAAAGTTGAAAATTAAGGAGTTATTTCAGAAAAACTAAAAAAAATAACTTCAAAACAAGATGGCCCCGAACCCTTTACCGGTATTAGTTCGAAAATCGAGATTTATACTTCCAACCACGCCCCCCGACGTTTAAAAAAATATAGCTCCCCGGATTTTTTTCTATTTCAGGCTATTTTTATGTCTATCCTGGACTACTAGCATATATATATATATAATAATAAATTGTAGTTAATTTGAATATGTAAATATATGTATATACCAATATATCAAGACATCCTTGTTCTAAATTATAATGTTGTTGTTGTTGCTTTGTATGCCTAAACTAAACGTTGAGTAGTTATAATAATCCTACTAATATTATTAATGCGAAAGTTTGGAAGTATGGATGGATGGATGGATGTTTGTTACTCTTTCACGCAAAAACTACTGAACGGATTTGGATGATACTTTACAGTAATATAGCTTATACATCAGAATAACACATAGGATACTATTTGCCGCGATTACCGACATACACGCGGGCAGAGCCGCGGGCAACAACTAGTGTACAATAAAAGTTTAAGATAACATAACATAACAAAATATCTAAAGTTATATTTGAGACACAGAGACAGAGAAATGAAATATATCGCGGTTAGTTAGTTGCCTGATTATATGACATCATAAGAAAAATACGTACCAACAACATCAAGCCTGGCTGAGGCTGTGTAGTGCGGGTATGACGCTGGAGCGTTAAGTATCACTTCACAGCTGTAGTTCCCGCTGAGGTTTGGCAGCACTCGTACCAAAACCACGTGTGTTTCATTGGATCTTAACCTCTGTGGGAAAAAAAAAAAAAAAAAAATCTCATACATCACACACAAGGCGTTTAACTAATCTAGCTATAGCCTATACTTTGGTATACAGGCTGCTGAAAATCATTCTCATACCAATATTTCTAAGCATAATATAGGTATATATTATATAATTATGTCCAGCAGTGGACTATTTAAGTCTGATAATAATGACGTGAATCTCCCAAGGAGCGCCAAGTATCCCAGTCTTGGACAGTCCGCATCCATCCACTATCAGTCACTTTCTTCAAATCGTCAATTCATCGTATCGCCGTATGTTCAAGAGTAGGTACATATTAGTAGGCATCAATAATCACTAAAGTATATCAACTAAGTATTCTGTAACTAAAAGTCAATAGCCGTTAGGCATATCTCTTGACTTTGATACATGAGAAGAAATAAGATCAAATAAACTGAAACTCGAGTTTATTTTTCATACTATTAGGATATCACACCAAAAGCGTCTAGTCCGCTAGGAATTCCAAGTGATCAATCATATAAACCATTTATTTCTCTATAGGTTGATATCTATATGACTGACATGTTAATGGATATGAAATATACAGAGATATTTGCTTTTAAATAGATACATCCTTCCCACTAATATTATAAAAGCGAAAGGTTGTAAGTATGGATGGATGGATGTTTGTTACTCTTTCACGCAAAAACCACTGAACGGATTTGAATGAAACTTTACATTAATATAGCTTATACATCAGAATAACACATAGGCTACTATTTGCCGCGATAACCGACATATACGCGGGCGGAGCTGTGGTCAACAACTAGTAATAAAATATGTTTATTAAATATGTGAATACCATTACTCGTATAACCCAAAAAAATAGCTAATCTTTTGGTTCGTTCGTTTATTAATACGTAAGTAATTTATTGCCTTCTAAATTACATTGTATAATTTTATTAGAATGAAAAATACCTGTTTTTGTAAGCTTACGAAAAATACTGTTATATTTAGAACTTTATACCATCGGACAGTTTTAATTGAAATATCATTGCCTAGATTTTTCTTCCGTAGTGTATCAAAATGAACACTGAACAAATTTAGTACCTTTTTATAACTATTTTATACAATCATGAGTTACGTTCGTTATATTTGACCTATTTTTTCGTTTAAAAACAATTCCTTGGATGAAGATAGTATTTCTAAGCTAGGTAAAAAACTTACAAAAAACACTTACATCAATTTTAATTCCATTAACAGGCAGAACTCTTGTCGTAGGATTCTCCAACGGCGAGTACCTGTAGAATTCTTGAGTACCCTTGTACCACTTTACTGAGTATATACCGTAGTCTTGCAGCTCGTATACGCAGGCCATTGTTACGTTTCTCTCTCGCTGGACGACCCTGGGTGTGATCCGGAGTTCTGCAGTACGAAGGCCACCGGCTCCTGAGAACAAGAGAAAGAAATCTATTAATTTAGATATACATAATAATCATCATTTGAACAATCAATCATTTGAAAGAAAATGTGACATACATAATATCAATACACGTCACAAGAATAAAATAGTTGTACCAGGTTTTAGACTCTCCAAAACCAGTAAATCATTTCTGGATAACTGTGTCCGGTTATACAACAAAATTCCGTCCAACATTACTGACTTACCTGACACCAAGTTTAAAACTTTTGTCAAGCGCATACTAATATCTAAAGCCTATTATAAGATAAATCAGTACTTCGCTGATAACGATGTCTGGCATACGATTCCCTTCTGCACTCTGCGACCCCCTAGCAACAAATCATAATTACACACATCAAAAGTGTCTAGGGATCAAGCATTTTTATGCGGATTTCTTGAGATTGAGATGTGGCTTTGGCCCTGGCCTGCTCAGTCGCCAGACTTGAACCCAATTGAGCATGCATGGGATATGCTACAGAGAAGAGCTCTGCCGAATATGGAGGGTATCCAGTCGCAAGAAGACCTTTTTTTGTTGTTGCAACGAACATGGGCGGCCATTCCACAGCGTGATTTGGATGAACTCATTTTGAGTATGCCAAACCGATGTTCTTATGTTAGTGTTCGCGGTAGAAACACGGATTATTAATTGTTTAAGTTACCTAATCAAATTTTAAAGAAAACTGTTATTTCAGTCTTTTTTTCGAACTTTAATGTTAGTGGTTCAAATGTCAAAAATCCTTTTATTAGGAAAATGGCAAATTTCTTTATTAATGCAAAGGTGACTTGGTTTATCGTTACTGTGACAAACGAAAACACTTTATTTGATGAATCCTTAAAGACAATTTTAATTAATATCAATCAGGAGAAAAGTTATTGCAAAAATATATGTTGATCCCTAGACACATATGTTGATCCCTAGACACATATGTTGATCCCTAGACACTTTTGATGTGTGTATACTATATTGTATAGGTACTATGTTCTATTTACACATAAACATACTTTCATATATTAAAATTTGACATGTTGGTACTCCGATTTGAATTGTTTTTATACTACATCCTAGTGACATGTAATTTCTTATTTTACAAATTGTTAATTTTACTATTTATAAGTGCTAATAACTATTCATAATTGCCTGTAAAATAAGTGCCTATATGAATAAAAATCTTTTGAATTTGACTTGACATCATAGGAACATAAGTAGAATGGATTTCTGAAAATGTATACCAAAAAATAATATTTTCAATGTTGGAAATCGTAAAGTTTTAATTGGATCTCAATTTGTGCGCATGGCATCTAAATAAACAGAGTCAAGCAAAACAGTAAAACAAGTTAACAAAGCATTTCTTGGAGGCGAACTCAGAACTAGAGCAAATAATTCGGACGCCAAACAAGACTACCCATTTCTCAGCATAACGATTTCAGTACTACTAATAAATAACATCACGGCCAAAAAGCCGACAAACAAAACCACTTAGATTCATCTCATCATTAGCGAAAATGTCTTATTTTCTATTCTAGATCATCACAAGTCAGTCTCAATTTTCTATTAAGATATATGAGCCCAATTGTATTAATTTACCAAGTAGTATAATATTCTGACGTAGTTTCAATCATAATATTAACGTGATTATTGGAGCAGATGTTCCAAAGATTACACCGTTATTGTCTGATAAAGTGTTCTGGAATTAATAAATTTGACACATCTGTGTATAATGACATAGTTACTAACTGTATTTATATTTAGTAGTTTACTTGTTTGGATTATAATTTTATGTAGTAATATTATAATAGAGCTACTATACTAATAAAAGATTACTCCATAGGAAGACAGTTTATAAAATATCCTTGGCTGCATGTAGGCCGTTAACTTTTATTCTTTAAAAGTTTATTGTATCGATTTACATTTAGTGTATTGATATTAAAATATTTCTCAATCAATCTACATCTTTGTATCTATATCCAACTCTCTCTATCCCTATCTTTCCATCTTACGTTTGACTGCCTCGTTAGATTCGATTCATAACTTAGTGCATCGCCTCGCTTGAGATCATGAAGTTATTGGGTTCTTCTGTTGAAAATTCTCTGTAGATGCACAGACTCTAGACTCTCTTCTAACAGGCGTTGTTAAGAATTCTTTGTCGAAACGTGAAGTTTCTCTATGGTACTTCTTTATAGATATGAATATATAAATCACATTTTGATATTGTTTGCATATTTATTACAAAATTATCAGTTTATCAAGATACTCGTATTTAAAAAAAACCTTATTATTAATTTACTTTTATTAGTGTTTTCACATGTCCGTATTGTTAATTGAACGTAATACTGTTTTTTTTGTTGGGTCTATTTCGTTACCTTGAAAGATTTTACAGGTTGATAATGATATATAAATAAATGATTGGGAAAAAATTTGCTATTATATTAATTTTCGCATTTTTAACATCTGTTATTGATAACAGTACTTAATAAAACAGTATTTACCAATACCAAACACAGAAAAGCTTTTAACATCGTTATGAATTAACAGTACTGCTCAAACTATGCTACCGATTCTATCCAGTTTCAATATTAAGAACTTTGAGTACTTAATATACTAAAAATATTACGACTTGACATTAATTTCTTCGATAATTTTATTTATCTGTCCATTAGTCTGTCAACTGCATATCTTACGCTAAAATCACATCATTAAAAAAATGTATTAATGGCTAATATTATAATGAACTAGCTTTAGCGCGCGGCTCCGCGTGTTTGTCGGTTATCGCAGCCTATGTCCTTCCTCAAGAATCAAAGTATCTCCATGCCCAATTTCATTAAAATCGGCGCAGCGGTTTGGCCGTGAAAGTAGGACAGACAGACAGAGTTACTTTCGCATTTATGATATAAGTATGGATGGCGGTATAACATGATCATAAATGGAGTTAGTTAGAAAAACTGCTAAAATATCGTAGTAAGTAACTGATCATAATACACGACTGACTTCAGGGATGGCGCAGTAGTTTAAGCGGTCGCCCCTTCGATGTTTTCTACTTAATGTTGTAGGTTCAATCTCCACATGGAACAACACTGATCTACAAATGATTGTCCTGAGTCTAAGTATTCTTTGTGTCCGTTTCACGTATGTTTGTAAAGTCCATACATAGTATTTGTTCCTAAAACTCGAATTGTCGTTTAAAAAAAAAAAGGAAGACTTTCCTAAAAGCTTTACTACTGAACAATTATTGAGATAAATTTACAAGTAAACAAGTAAGTAATTTCGAAAAGAAGAACAAAAGTAAATAACAGGATCCGTTTACATATGCAACCATACATCTGATTCGTGTTGCAAATACCTCTTAGAATGGAGACCGTGGAATTAAATAAGAACAGTTGGCAGGACGCGATGACGCAGGATGAGATAGAAGGACGATATCAGGAAGATGGCGGTCCAAAATTGGATACAAACTGCCCAAAATAGAAAGAACACTACACTAAATTGGTTGAAAAGGCTTGAGATTAAATTATTAAATAAAAATGTTTATTTGATTCCAAAAATTACAAGATAATGCTTAAAAGTAGGAACATCGATTACTTAATTACTATGTTGGTGTAGGTACTAGTACTGATTCCCAAACTAGGCCCAAGCCCGTATTTTGGGAAACAGTGTTCAGTTGCGCTAAGGATGACAAAATAGATTATGTACTTGCTGTATGATGATAACGATGATGATGTTTACTTGCGAAGTTTGATAAAAAAATATGCTGAACTGTTAGATATAGACAAATATATGTTTGTCTAAATCTGTTGGCACTTTATTTGATTTACTTTGAAAGCGTCTGTATCAGTGCTTTGTCTGGTTTAAATTCCACCCGATATTCTTCAAAATAGAAAACGTTGAACCGTTTGATTCAGTAACGCAATATTGAACTGTGCATGGTAAATCGAAGGTTGCATATCTTTGAAAATCTGAACACACACGTTTGATGAAAAATATTGTGAAGATATTGCATATACAGTCGGTAATAGTGTACGCTTCTTTGAAATCGACTCAAATAATATTGTCTGAATTTATCTAGTAAGGAGTCAGTTTAAACATTGGTATTAGTTTTATTCATTGTTGTAGTTATTTTATGAGTTTTGGTCGTCGTAAAATAATGGTTCTGAATCGTATTTTTAAAATAATCGTCTTCTATAAGTATACCTCACTAAGCCATTTATTGTAAGTCACTGCCTTAGAGTCGTAGAAATACGCTCTTGAACTAAACGGTTCGGTTCTTCCTGCCTGTACCTAGCAGTCAAAAACTGGAACTCACTACTAGCGCACGTGTTTCCCTCCCACTAAGACCCCGGTTCCTTTAGGCAGGGCGTGCAAAAGCATATCACTAGGCCATCATAGTGTAGGAGGCCATACTGAATTATCAGCATTCGCTGTGAGTATGGTTGCCCCCACTGTTCGAAACTACTCAAACTCTACATCGAGCTGAGTAAAATTACTTCGGAAGGCTGTCAAATATTAAAAAGTAAAATACGAAACATATTTTCTGATTGAGAGCCAGAACCAATAAACATGTATTAAAGTCAACAAATAACAATAAAAAGTAAACCAGGCAGTAACTGTTACTTTATAAATGTTATTGGAATAAAAAAACTGCTATTATGTCATTAAATGATTGCAACTATATAAATAATTCATCTTCCCAACCCTTTATTATTCTTTACTAGTTATATTATATTTATTTCTTTACTATTTTACTTGAAAACCAGTTTTTCTACGGAGCGACTGACATCGAACCTCTGCAACACTGAGGACGAACTGAATTCAAAGGTGACCAGTTTTTAGTATATATTGAGGGCACTGCCTTCGCAATAACGATTGTCATAAATGTTCATGACAACCGGGACCGACAGCTTACTATGCTTTCCGAGGATTGAAATACCACCAAGCTTCTATACCCTAGACTGTTAAGAATTTCTTGTGTGAAAAACCCAATAATACTTTTGTCCGGACCTAGAAATAGAACCTGAGAGCTATTAATTGGCAGTGTCTTACGCTAACCGCGAGCCCAATGAGACAGTATATTATTTTAATAACTGTGCACAAATAATTTTATTAAAACTTACAAATTTTAAATTAATGGTTTAAATAACCTAAACAAATGAAAGCACCAAATTTAGTTTCAAATCTTGCTTCGATCCTTATGCATCACATGTAGACAATAATTAACGCGCTAAGGCTAATTAATCGCTATTTACTTTTTTGGGTGTGGGGAGAGCTTTCGTGAGCTATAAATAGATGTCCATTATCTTCTTCATTCTAAATATATACTCAGGGTATAATCTTACCCATGTTATTATATTATTAGTTGTAGTAAAAATATCTTCACCATCAGATAAAGATATCAGGCAAACATAAATAATACATAAATAATACTTTTATGATGCAAGAAAAAAAATTCTATCAAATGATTATCGACACTTGATCAAACTACTATGTTATTTGATCGATAAATTTGAATCGATTTAACGGAGAGCGAGGCAGTTTTGTTTATTAAAAAAACCTAACTTGTACACAATAATCATTGTCAAAATTGTAAATAATTAGTTATATTATAATTACTAACGGTCAGAATCTGAGCTCTGATAAGTCAGATATTACAATTTTAAAGTTTTGATTAAAATTTTAATGTCTAAGGATGGATCATCATAAGGATGGTTTCCGTATGGAGAAATCTAAATTGTCTGAAAAAGTTATTTATAAAAGTTAAACTTACAATGGTTTTAAAATTATCTGTAACAAAATACATCGTATGAAGAAATTGACCCCATTTCAGTGTTCTCCTTAAAATGTAGTTCTAAAAACTCTGTTAAACTAGTATCCGTATCTTTTCAACGGGTTTCAGCTAGAAATCTAATGCATCGCAATGAGTTATTTTTTCTTTTTTTCCAGATATCATAACGGGAACGTACCCTGGGGGATTACCAGGACAATGAATATAGAACGGGCTCGTTTTTTCGCCTGTGACAGAGAAAGTCTACCGTTTATTTAATTTTCCAGTGTGATATTTACCTAGCTTGTATTTTTTTCCGTTCATAGAGAAGGTAGATTCGGTTTTCAGATATATGTAGGTTTATTTATTTTTATTTTTAAACAGATTGTTGAATAGAAAACAGTCCACAATCGTACAAAACTCTTTTTTTAAATTTGAAAAAGAATTTGTTTTATTTTATTTTTTGCGAAAAAGATTTTAATTACAAAAAAAAATATAACTCATGTGACAAGCTGCTAAAGTTCGATTAGCTTATATAATATAATTGGTTGCATGTTCGTCATAAAAAATAACTGAGTTCTAAGAAAACCATTTTATAAATTCATAAGCGGCAAAATTAAGTTAAAAATGGAAATAATAATTAAAATAAAACTCATAAAGAGTAAGTCATAAGGGCAGTCAAGAAGGAGGGAGGTTCTTTCAAAAGTACGTAAAAAATAATTTATATTGAATTTCAATAAGCAAACACACAATATAAATCTAAAACCAAATAAATTCATTAAATTACAATAAAAGTATGTACGCTCATATAACACCTTTTCGAAAATACCGACGAAATTCCAACAACGCTCCTTTGACACACCCATTTAAATTTATGTTTTCTAAATCTAAAAATTACAACCAAAAGCGTCGAAGTCACAACAACATTTTTTTACCTACAAATAAATATTCTCATAAATCAAGCACTAAATGCTTCAAACTCGCTTAATATTGAGCAATAACCGTAAGTCTGAACGAATATAGACTACTTTAGTTCTTATTGGCGTCGGAACGCACCTGCTACTGTCCAAGCAGTAATATTTCTCGCCTCCTCTGCTCCTTGGTACGTGGTAGGGGCGTTGCGAGAACGATTTAGAACTAAATTTATTGGTTCATGATTAGTATTTTTAGTGTATATAGCTCTCGTTGCTCTATTTGATTTATTTTTAATAGTATGTGATTATTGGAAAGAAATACGTAGGTATTAACGGTGGGTATTAGTTTCTATACTTCCTACTAATATTATAAACGCGAAAGTTTGTAAGTATGGATGGATGGATGTTTGTTACTCTTTCACGCAGAAACTACTGAACGGATTTGGATGAAACTTTACAGTAATATAGCTTATACATTAGAATAACACATAAGCTACTATTTACCACAATAACCGACATACACGCGGGCGGAGCCGCGGGCAAACACTAGTATATTATAAATGCGAAAGTTTGTAGGTATGGTTGGATGGATGGATGTTTGTTACTCTTTCACGCAAAAAGTACTGAACGGATTTGGATGAAACTTTACAGTAATATAGCTTATACATGAGAATAACACATAGGCAACAATTTGCCGCGATAACCGACACATACGTGGGCGGAGCCGCGGGCAACCACTAGTACACTATAATTTAGTAGAGTGTTATTAGATTGATAATAATTTTAGAAGAAGTAGGAAAGGTTCCTCCTACATAAGAGCGGGATGGGTAAAAACAAACCCTACTTTCTTTTTTGGGTCGTTAAAAATACCTTAGAATTTTATTTATTTGCTAACGTAGGGGAGAGTGAAATTGCAGACTGTAATAAAACGCCCCCGCTTATGAATAAACACTGTTCAGCTAAAGATATACTCAGTCGTTCTTAACTTATTGGGACTGTAATTTTGAACCAGAGTATCTTTTATTCTTATCGTGTAATACACCGAAGATTAAGTGCATCGTGTCTATATTTGGAAGAAATATATGTTATATGGTTTTTGTTTTCATTTAAACAGGTTACTGTCAACCATTATTTATCATATAGCCATAATCTTCTCTTTTTTGCTCAGTCCATAACTTTATTTAGACTGAGAGATTAGATTGAGATATAGAATATAGCCTATTGTCTATCTGATGTTTTTTTATGATATAGGGGGCAAACGAGCAGACGTATCACCTGATGGTAAGCGATTACCGCCGCCCATGGACATCTGCAACACCAGAGGCATCACAAGTACGTTGTCGGCCTTTTAAGAAGGAGCACTGTTTTGGGCAATGTAATCGTTTTCAGACGGCACAAGGGAAATGGGTTAATAACAGTTAGAAAAATAGGTAATAAAGAGGAACTAGGATAAAGGTTACTTTAAGTCTCAGGTGGGGAAATAGGACTGAAAGTCCAGTAGGTTATTATAATTTCAATGTCAATTTTGAAGTACTTATTTTTTCTATATAGCATTTAAATTATTATCTAACTCATATTACTGATAACGTAAATGTTACTCTTAATCTTGATCTTGACCTAAAATCATTTTCAAAATTAAAAAAATATTTTCCCCTTACATAATATATGTCACCATGACTTACTATAACACCTTATACATTTAATTAGGATTCAACCAACCGTTACCTTCGAATAGCACCGCACTTGTACCTACATTAATTTATTCAAAACCTTTGAACATAAATTACACGACAGATGTCTCGCTATTATTCAAAGTCGATGTTAAATCTTCCCGCCGAAGTCTACAAGTAGAATCAACACGCGCGTAAGAACGCGGCTCAGTGGATACGACAAAAATTATTTACACTACGATGTATTAGTTGAAATAACTGTGAAATATACGGGAACTAAATTGACTAAGCATAATTGGCTGTGTTGTCTGTGCTATGTCGACAAAGACACAGAACACAGTCAATTATGTTTACTAATGCTAGCCCAGTGGTCGAACGAATTCGATCATGATTCATTTTTTTAGTTTACTGCACTCCATATAAACTTTAACTGTGCCGAATTTTACACTAAACAGTTCGAATAATTTTCTTAAATAGGAGTACAAAAGTTTTGTAGTAGTAAGCAACTATTGGTGCCCATTGACATCTGGAACTCAAGAGTAAAAACGGCGTTGCCGTCATTTCAGTTCCTCCCTTTAGAATCCGAGGGAAGTATGGTTAGTAGGCCTTCGGTATTCTCAATCACTTTATAACAAGAAATAAAAGCATCGCGTAACGCCAGTTGTCTGTGTATAATCTATAATGTGGTAAATATAGCCCATTTTCACGGTTTCCTACGTTAGGAATTCACATTTTGCAGTTTAAATTTCTATTATTTGTTACGTTCATAGTTATTTATTAATAATAATATTTACATAAATTACTTTATAAGTTTTAAATATTACCTTGATTTTAAATCACAAACACCGTCAAATTGCTAATTAACTTAGAGAATTAAATTGAGTAACAAAAAAAATCTTAAAAGTCATTCATTTTGTTTCCCTTTAAACTAAATTTAAACTAGCGTAATAAAGAAAACATCAAAGTACCTAATTGTGCTGTTCTATAAATATAACTTAAAAGTGACGGGGACAAAACATGGGACTTTTTCCTGGCGTTATTTTCATAAATAACTCGGTAGTAATTAAGTTTACGAAATGGTTCATTTAAATCTAATCTTGCTTTGAGGGAAGTTGGCAATAAAATTAATTCAATTGTTTCATAAAATTAACTATCTTAGCATTTCTTAATTATGGAAATAACTTCCGTGTCATTTGAGATTTGATAATATTTTTGGAACAGAACTGGACTTTATGGTTTTGAAATACTATATAGGTTTTGTTTGATGAGAGAGCTCTTTCCAACTGGAGTGATATAACAGTCCCACATAAGACCGGAGTTAGACAATTTTTTTTATTGACTTTTGCTGTTACTGTTACCGGAGGAATATATAAGGAGATAGTATTCAAAGGCGTGAACGCAGGCCTATCTCTTAATTTCGAGCTACCCATACACGTACTATCTATTAAAATAATAATAAAATATTTGAAATTATATACGAGTTATTTAACTATCTATTGAAATCATAAACAGAAGTTATTGGTGCAGAAATACTAGATAGTAAATTTATATAATATTCTAATTATAGCGTTTCATAATATAGTCCATTCGTTTAGATAGTGTCGGTGCACCCGAACGTAATTATGGTTATTGTTGTTGAATACGAATATATTAATTCATACTTTTTTGTGGGTGTACGCCGCAGGCGGGCCCTTTGATTTTGTGGCGGCTTGCCGCACGTGTGACGGCGGCGCGATCAAGGTGACCGTATCTAAGCGAATGGACTATACATTATTACGTACATGGGAACTAACGCGTTTACGGTAGGTATTAATATTTTTCCCACATTTTCGCACATCTCACATAAGGTCCACTAATCACAAACTAGGCAGAGCCTGTACTATGGTAACTACACCTAGCCCTATCGTAGTCAAAGTGAGGCACTAATTAAAGTCTCCACTAATTAAAGCAACAAATCTACTAATGACTTGCTGTGCCCCACGATGTGATGCGGTTGTTGTTGTACCATAAAAAAAAACAATAGCTGCGGGCAAGGCCACGGGGCGAAGCTAGTAAAAAAAAGTAGACTTCATTACTCCTTATATCATCAGATATCTGCCAGTGAAAGTCTTGTCACAATCGGTCCAGCCGTTCTAAAGATTAACAGGAACAAAAAGACATAAAGTTTAAAAAAAAATTATTGATGTAACTATCATAATATATGCGTTCATATGATTTAGTGAAAATCTGTTAATTGGAAATTACAAATGTTAAAAAACCCTTCAATTATATTTCTTTGTATAGACTTGCTATGCATGCTTTCTAAAATAATTCCCCGTATGTTTTAAACAAATAGATTCACAATTGTTGAAGTGTTCGACATTTTCAATGAAAACAACTTTACTGAGACGATGTTTGATATATTTTTGTGGACTTATGCGAGCACGAAGTGTGAGTATTGTTCATTCAATACCAATATTGCTACTTGAATTTATGAACATATAGTACCTGGATGACCGAGATATGCTCGAATTTTTGAAGTGAAAACTTCTTTAGAGGCGAATATTAGTATAGATTAGGTATATTTAATTTGTAAAGGGTAAAAAAATAGCACACTTTATATTTTTAAATAATAAGAAACAATCATAAAGATATTACTATAAAATTACACTATATAGTAAACAATATTTAAAATTAACGTAATACCTAAAAAAAAATTCCTACTACTTTTGTTAAGGGAAGAGCTAATATTATGCAGAATATCAGTAGCAGAATGCAGCGAAAAAAATACACCTTTTCTTGCATTTGTAGGTGACGGTTTCATTTTTCCAGCAAATATTGTAGCAGTACTAGAGGGAAATGCACATTTTCTAGCAGGAATTTTTTAAATCTTGATTGTGTATTGTAAATGTCTGACGTCTGATTGAGTCTTAACGTTTCTTAGTCCATGTACATTGTTTATACAGACCTACAGAATTTTCTTATTCTACTTCAAATATAAGCTTATTTGAATATTATGAATTAATAGCACTTTTGTGCACCATTTAATGGGTAATTTCAGCACGAACGGGCAGTAGTCAGGCTGAGTGTGAAACCGGGGCCCAATGATGTAGAAGAGGTTACCATACCGCATTGTTGCATTGTCTGCATTCGCAACAAGTATGGTGACCACCACTCTTGATTCCGCTGATGCTTTCCATCAGATAGAGTAAGTCGCTTTCAGGAACTTTAAGGAACTTTCAGTTTTGATTAATTAATGTATAACTAATTAAATTGATTAATTAATTTATAACTAGAATTTTTCGCTTCGCCGTTTCGCTACCGTCACGAAGGCGAAACGAACGCCTTTTGTGTTTGTAAATATCTAGTTTCTAAAGTAATGTGTTATGCGAATATAGTTTCTGAAGTAATGACGCCATACATTTTTACTGAGATGTAGAGTTTGTGAAGTTAGGGTTGGTAGAGTTAGGGCGTGTAGCTTCAGAAGCTTGGCTCTACATAAGATCTGATTTATATTTCACAGGGTAAGCCATATGCAGTCGTCTTGGCAACATTTTACATCAAAATGCTTTTGGTGGGATTTTATTTCTGTTTGTAAGTTACTTAAGGCAGTATTTTTTTCTTTTTTTTTGGATGTATTTCTTGTATATCTTCTTTCGAAAAAGTCCGTATAACAAAATAAAATCTCTAGCATAAAAATTTATGAAAGTCTCATACAAACTTCCACCCCCAATTTTGGGGGTTGGGGGTAAAAGTAATAGGTTTAAGATCTTTTTGTTGTTTGTATACTAAACTAAAGTTTACATACCATATTTCAGCTTTCTAGCACTTCAGGAAGTACCCTAATAGTTTTGATGATCATCAGTGTGTCAGTGACAAAATCGGTGTTTTTAGATATCAATAAAATCTAAAGGATTAGAGCTATGCAACTGAAACTCTGTATGTTTAATTATTTTTTTATTAATTTGAACTATCTGGTATATCGGAAACCAAAGTTACGAGGGTTACAAAAAACGACGAAAAACTTCGAGAAAAGGTAGGTTGTGCCCTTGCGCTTCGCTTGGCTCTTCTTTAAGGGGGCACGACCATGCCCTCAGATCAACATTCTAGTAAGCGTAGTACCAACTCTGTTTATCTAGTCTGATCCCAAACTGAGTGAGAGAGAGAGTGTTTGAAATATGTGAGATTATTATTATTCTAACCAGACATTTCGTGAGAGAGCTACGCTTCAACATGAATGGGCCGGCTCAACCGGAGTGATACCACAGCCTCACAGAAAACCGGTGAGAAATAGCGCTTGCGCTGTGTTTCACCGAGTGAGTGAGGATACCGAAGGCCCATACCCCAACCCCTCCCCCTCCTCATCCTCCTCCCCATCCCCCATAGGTCGGTAACGCACTTGTGACTCTCTCTTCTGTTGCGGCTGTCCATGGGTGGCGGTAATCGCCTACCATCAGGTGATACGAATAGGGAGCAACCCTATTCCATAAAAAAAGACATTCGGATAAATTAGATGGAACATAATCTTAGGTAAAAGGTAACTTAGCTTCACTTTATCAACATTCAAACTTTGTTTTAAATTGCCCTATGTTTAATACGATATCCTGATCATTCAAAGACATTTTGATATTCAACTCCACTTGAATCAAAACCATTTGTGGTTCTGCAGTTACATTCCAATATTGTGTCCATCACACGCTTGATAGCAATCTTATGCACCATCAACTGGAAACTTCCGGACTAGACAATGTGAGCGTCATGAGCGATAATATGACATGACTATGCTGAGATCATTTATCTTATGTCAGGCCACTGTTACAGAAACAATAGTGCTAATTCTGTTGTGCGGAAATTCTCTAGACTTAACTTAAAATTACATAAAAATCAGAAGTATTCTATAAAATGACGTTCTAAACTCCGACAATTGACTAACACTAGATATGTCACACTAAAAATAGATGTCATCTAAATATTATTGCAGAAATTGTTGTACTAAAATTTTACTACTGACTATTAATGTCTGGTCTTTGGATTTAGTGAATTTAATAAAAAAAAAACTCCTTGCCAAAAAACACTACAAAGCGTAAAATAAACTGGCTCTTCATAAATTGCTATGTCCCATTTCTTGTCTACACCTAATTCTTTATTCATTTAAATAGTAGTATTATAATGTGTGCTAGGTATCTAGAATCTGTTTGAAGTCGGTGCCAAGCGACTATAGCTTAGATTTTTGTAAATGTTCGTTCGTATTCTTTTTGGCTTGGCACCGACTTCAAACAGATTTTCCTCTTTTTTGGAAGTTGGTTAAAAAATGAATGGCCAAGGCAGTACCTTAAAAAGGCATGCTCATTTGTTCTCAATAGCTTAGTTTAATCCATCAGGAATTCATTTAAGAATGAATATATTTCCTGCTGAAATCCCCAGGGTTTTGTTAATCATATATCAAAGCACATAATTTAATATATATAATTCTTGTGTCACGTTGTTACTTACGATGATCTTCGAAACTATCTAACTGATTTTCACACTTTTTTTTAAATAATAAAAAAAAAGATTTTCACATTTTTTTTAAAATGTATGTTTTGCTGGCGTGCCTAAGATAGGATAGTTACCATCACGCTTAGACCAATAGGAGCTGAGCATCCTAAAAGAGACGCAGATGAAGTTGCGTGAGTCAGCTAGTTAAGTTGTATATTACAAGGTTTGAACTAGCAATATTGTCACAATTATGTTCTAGTTTCAAAAATGCATTATTGAATATTTTGTTTAATTTAATTTATACTAATCTTACACCAAGAAAACAACAATATTGTACATACAGATAAACGAGAAAACCATTAAACAATTGAAATTTGTACCATTGTGATTAAGGAGAAAACCACCACTCACTATCGGTTTGTTAATTTCGATGATAATGGTAGCTAAGCGGGAAATACGAATTGTGGTAAGCAAGCATAACAAACAGAGCTGTGTAAATAATTTACCATTACGATAGTTACTTCTAAATTAGTAATCTGACATCACATGAGTTGAAACTATCTACGTAAAAAACTGCCTAAGATATGTCTAGATAAAAGTATAAAGTTTATTAATTTAAGAATTTCACAACAAGGAATACACAAAAACAAAACTTATCAACAGGACAACACGTTATGTGCTTCCTCACTTATAGGAGACCACATCATGCATAAAAAAATTCAAATACTTTTGTAATATACTTAACTGAAATCAGCTTTAGCAGCTTTAAATAGTGCTTGGAAGTGCAGATTTAAGAAATAGTTTTAAAAACAATAATCCGTGTACTTAAAAACTTTTGATAAAGTTTATATAGCTTTTGTCACTCGGGCCGCTTTTACAAATCTCTTGACAAAATTTCATTAAAATCCGTATAGAAATTTAAGCGCTACGGTGGAACATACTAACATAAATCGTCTGCCAAAATGATTATACTTTCTTTTGATTTCGCCGTAGTCGAGTAAAAAGTGTGTCAAATGCACAAACTTCAGACATTTTCTAGAAATAGTACCTATTGAAAATTTCTCTTTGATTCCTAGCTTACATAATCTAGAGCAAATTCGACATAGCATGAAACATTCAGTTCTCATTCAGTTCTAATATCCAACCGTGTTTAGATAAAGCTGGACTGAAATTAGTAATGCATTCATTTGGAAAAGTACATGAATAATACCTAATGGTCTATAAAAATATCTATAAAAAATAATTGTTGTCTGTTTTCCTCTATAATTCAAAAAGGGCTGGACCAGTTTTGTTAATTTTAATCTTGAAATATTTGTGGAAGTTCTGGGAAAGTTTACACGGTGAGAAACAGAAAATACTAAAAACGCCAATTTAATTTTGCAATGCAAACTGTTCCCAGCTTTTAAACTTTTGATATCTTTCGTCTTGTTTGAAATGATGAAATTATCACTTATCTGTCAAATATTTATAGATACGTTTAGAAATTTGCTCAAAAACATTTCACATAATATATGTAGGTCATACGAAGTTCAACGGATCATCTAGTCTAACAATAAAAAAAGTGGCCAAGTGCGAGTCGGACTCGCCCATGAAGGGTTCCCCAGCAGCAAGTAACATAATATAATTTTTGTTTTATTTTTATATTTGTGTTGATTGAATGAAAGGTAAATTGCAGTTTACGATTTATGACGTATTAAAAAAAAAACTACTTACTAGATTTCGTTCAAACCAATTTTCGTTGGAAGTTTACATGGTAATGTACATCACATATTTTTTTTAGATTTATCATTCTCTTATTTTAGAAGTTAAAGGGGGGGACACTCATTTTACCACTTTGGAAGTGTCTCTCGCGCAAGCTATTCAGTTTAGAAAAAAATTATATTAGAAACCTCAATATCATTTTCGAAGACCTATCCATAGATACCCCACACGTATGGGTTTGATGAAAAATTTTTTTTTGAGTTTCAGTTCTAAGTATGGGGACCCCCAAAATTTATTGTTTTTTATTTTATTTTTGTGTAAAAATCTTAAAGCGGTTCACAGAATACATCTACTTACCAAGTTTCAACATTATAGGTCTAATAGTTTCGGAAAAAAGTGGCTGTGACATACGGACGGACAGACAGACAGACATACAGACAGACACGACGAATCTATAAGGGTTCCGTTTTTTGCCTTTGGCACGGAACCCTAAAAATGGTTTAGAAATATAACGATTAATTTTGTCTTGTTTTCTTTGATGAATCTATCTAACCATACATACATAAATGAGTAGTTAGTACATATTTCAGTATACATAATATTAATCCATGTATATAGTAAACACAATTAAATATAGAATATGTACTCTCTCAACAAATTAATAGAATCCAATATTGTTCGACATGTTCACGCATTTACGCTAATGGATCCAGACGTCGCTTCGCTCGCTCAATTTTATCTGTTGCTTACGTTTACTTAATGATTATATGATGGATACCTCTTAAACAAGGCTAATTATTGTTAAATATATTAAATCTAATATAAAACCTGCTTCTATCATTATCTTCTCCATTAACATCTTTTGAAAGGGGAAAGATTTGATTGGCATATATTGGTACTAGTTGTTGCCTACGGCTCCGCCCATGTGTATGTCGGTTATTGCGGCAAATAGTAGGCAAATGTGTTATTCTGATGTATAAGCTATATTACTGTAAAGTTTCATCCAAATCCGTTCAGTAGTTTTTGCGTGAAAGAGTAATAAACATCCATCTATCCATACTTACAAAATTTCGCGTTTTAAATATTAGTAGGATTTTAATAACAGTCTATCTATTAGTCCTGAAGTGACTTTCGAAATCCATACTTACAAAAATTCGAAAGTAGCTCTGTCTGTCCGTTTGTTACCTTTACACGGCTAAACGAGCGGACTTCATTTGAATTCCGGTATAGAGATAGAATAGACCTTGGAGAAGGACATAGTTAATTTTTAGCGCGATAATCAATCGATATAGTAGAGGAAGTTCCTGTTTCTACTCATGAATCAGAGTGTCTTCATGCCAAATATATAACTTTTTATTTCCCAAACACTAAATGTTAAATGAAGGTAATCATAATACGTAAAGGCAACCGCATTCAAATCGATCAATCTAAACCTGAGATTAGCCCGAAAAAACACGGCGCAACAAACAAAAGTTCTAAAAGCTTTTATTTGTAGTTTTGTTACTTTATTAAAGATCCCTTTCATATGTTTTTCTTCAATATCTTTAATGTACAGACATCGACTTCTTACACTTTTATTACATTTCTAGAAGAGCTAATGTAACGAAGTTTTTATATCACTAAAGGTAATGTGGGAATACTTAGATTTTATTTAGTGAGAACATTTTTACTTTCCACAACGATTTCTTCTTAAACTAGATTATAGACAGCTTTGAAAGAAATTGGGAGAGCCACGCTTCGGCATGAATAGGCCGGCTCGACCAGAGTGATATCACGGCCTCACAGAAAACCGGTGTGAAACAGCGCTTGCGTTGTGTTTCACCGAGTGAGTGAGGATACCGGAGGCCCATACCCCAACCCGTTCCCCCATCCCCCAAAGGCCGGCAACGCACTTGTGATGTCTCTGGTGTTGTGGGTGTCCATGGGCGGCGGTAATCGCTTACCATCAGGCGATACGTCTGCTCGTTTGCCCACTATTCCATTAAAAAAAACTTCAGACATAATGTTGTCGGACTTTTAGGGCTTCAATTACCCGAAAAGATTAGATTAGATCGTATGCCAACCGGGTCCGACGGGATAACGCGTTCTCCAAGGCACGGAGGGGTTGCAATGTATTAGGAATGGTCACTATTCATGAACCAGTCGGTTGCCTGGCTAGGATTGAATAACTCTGCAACTAGTTAACGTACACCATTATCACTGATAAGCAGTGGGAACACTATTATTGCTAATTAAAAAATAAAACGACAGTATGCGGAATACGATCACTTATGCATATTATGTAAATATGTTTATCAAAAGCCTTGTAAAAGCATTGGAAAGTTTAGAATCCATCAGATAAGTGTGACATACGTGAAGTTATTTAATTTATACTATATGTTAATACCTAGATATTATAGTGTGTCAAACATAAACGGTAATATCAGTCACAATGTCCTGTTAAATCTAGGCTTCTGCCGACTCAACTAATGCGAGTGTTCTTAGACCAAAACGAAGCAATTAACTTAATCAAGACGGGAGAAATTAAGTGAAAAAGCTATGAAGACATCAAAAAGGTTCTGGAAGATATTACGTTTAAGAATAACTTATGTTAGAAACTGCACGACTTCTGTTGCTTACAATACGTCCAGATTAGGAAAGTCTATCAATACTCTGATATCAACTAGACTTAGATAAAAACTATGTATGGTATTGCATTTCAAAATCTATTTATATAAAAGCGAAATACCACTCACTTCTTAATCACAAAATCTCAGAAACTATAACACCTACAAACTTTAAATTTAGCAGGTAGGTTCCTTATAGGGTGTAGACATCCGCTAAGAACGTATTTTACTAAACACCTCCCCTAAGGGGGTAAAACGGGGATTGGACGTTTGTATGAAAGTCCTATGCTTTTGAAGTAAGAGACTTGAAATTTAAAATGTATGCTCTATAGATGGTGTGGAGGTGTACTAACAATGTATCGTTAGAAATCAACCCCCTTTGGAGGTTAAAACGGGGGATGGTAGTTTGGACGCGAACAAGGTTGCGTGGGTCAGCTAGTTTATCCTATTTCTCAAAATCGAGATCCAGCAGATGGGAATTACCTTTGGTGTAATTTGGTGATAACGAGCTCCTGAGTTTTGATAAATAAACCGAGACACTATCGTGCATTTATAGTTTTTACCCTCTAAAAATATCTATACTAATATTATAAAAGCGAAAGTTTTTAAGTATGGATGGATGGATGTTTGTTACTCTTTCACGCGAAAACTACTGATCGGATTTGGATGAAACTTTACAGTAATATAGTTTATACATCAGAATAACACATAGGCTACTCCTATACTAATATTATAAACGCGAAAGTTTGTAAGTATGGATGGATGGATGGATGTTTGTTACTCTTTCACGCAAAAACTACTGAACGGATTTGGATGAAACTTTACAGTAATATAGTTTTTACATCAGAATAACACATAGGCTACTATTTGTCGCGATAACCGACATATACGCGGGCGGAGCCGCGGGCAACAACTAGTAAGAAATAAAACAAAACAAATATAAAAGAAAAAAAAAATTTTACCACGTGAACCTCTGACGTCAGTCTTTTAATATCATCAAAAAAAATTAAAAGCTCTCTGCTGTCTATAGTATCAATTACTATTTTTATAAAGGTTTTCAATCCATTTTTTTCCTTTCTACCCGACTCCAGTGAAGCCAAAAGGAAGAGGAGAGCCACGCTTCGGCATGAATAGGCCGGCTCGACCGGAGTGATGCCATGGCCTCACAGAAAACCGGTGTGAAATAGTGCTTGCGCTGTGTTTCACCGAGTGAGTGAGGATACCTCCCCCCATTCCCAAAAAGGCCGGCAACGCACTTGTGACGCTTCTGGTGTTGCAGGTGTTCATGGGCGGCGGTAATCGCTTACCATCAGCGATACGTCAGCTCGTTTGCCCGCCTATTCCATAAAAAGAGGAAGGGTAGGTAATAGTTTTGGCAGGTTATGCAGGTTGTTATGTTCCACCGTAGCGACCAAACTGTTATACCAACAAATATATTTGTAAAAATGGCTCAGGTGACATAACCTCTATAAATTTTATCAAAAGATTTTATATAGCCGGGTTATATATATTTTTATATATTTTTTTGCTATTTTTTTATTTCAACAAAACAATGAAAAACCATATCAATGAAGACATTGTGTTTTGACAATGACTGGAATAGCAAAAATGTTTTTTCTCACTCGTGAAAGTTCAGGAACAATACAGGAAACCATAGGATATCATAGATTACGCTCACATTTGTTTGAAAGAAAATGTTTACGTATTCATGTTTGCTGATAATATTGTTATTTGAAACCGTGAGAGAATCTATACTAATAATATTATAAAGCTGCAGAGTTTGTTTGTTTGTTTGTTTGAACGCGCTAATCTCAGGATCTACTGGTCCGATTTGAAAAATTCTTTCAATGTTGGATAGTCCATTTATCGAGGAAGGCTATAGGGTATATTTAATTTTCAAAAAAATTTGGGATCCGTAAGAAAATTGCTATTTTGTAACCCAAGGTGTGAAATCGAAAACCTTTTTGTGCGTGCGCTGCAAAGACTATTGACAATAGAACAAAATAATGTTTTACGGGTTTGTAGGGCACATTAAGATCTACAAAAAAGTCCGCGAGAGCATATATCTAACTATCATGGTTTAGTTACAATAACCGCTTTTGTATTCAAAAAAAATATTAAATCGTCAGAAGAAAGAAACTACGTTAAATGTGTACCGCAATATTAATCCTTATGCAAATTAAGCATTACGTTATCAAGGGTATTTATGTAGAAGTAAAATACTTTTGATTTATCCCAATCAGACATTTCGTTTAGAAGTTATCACGATAATAAGACGCTAAGAGTTGGTATCTAATAATGAGTTATTTGCCAAAGAGTTTTTATCAACATAATACCTAATAATAATCTTTATCCAAATAAATGTGTTGTTGATTATGAGTATTAGATCTAAAAAGAGTATAATAAACACATCTATACTAATATATAAAGCTGAAGAGTTTGTTTGAACGCGCTAATCTCAGGAACTACTGGTCCAATTTGAAAAATTATTTCAGTGTTAGATAGCCCATTTATCAAGGAAGGCTATAGGCTGTATATTATCACGCTAAGACCAATAGGAGCGGAGCACCAATGAAGAATGTTCCAAAACGGGGGAAAATTATCACGCTACGGGCAATAGGAGACGCAAACGACGTTGCGTGGGTCAGCTAGTCATACATAATTATGGACCGACTTGACCGGAACACTGCCAGAACATCAGAGAAATCAGATATCTAATAAATTTTTCATTGTTTATTTTATATATACAATCTTTATTTTTCTAACCAGTGTAGGGATTCGAAATGAAACGTCTATTATTTAAATGTATAACTCAAAGAAAATATTAGTTTCGAAAAGATTATGCAGGGACTTAAATTGAAAATAATATTTGAAGCCTAATAAATTGTGGAGGAACGGGTGTCATGTCCCTCGAACACAAAGGGAGGATCCTCCGACCAGGCGAGGTGATCATGCCAGGCGGGCCAACTGCTCAACGGTTGATTTTGGGATGTTGTATCTATACTATTACATAAAGCTGAAGAGTTTGTTTGTTTGTTTGAACGCGCTAATCTCAGAAACCGCTGGTCTGATTTGAAAAATTATTTCAGTGTTGGATAATACATTTATCGAGGAAGGCTATAGGCTATATATCATCACGCTACGACCAATAGGAGCGGAGCACCAATGAAAAATGTTTCAAAAGCTGGGGAAAATTATCACGCTACGGGCAATAGGAGACGCAAACGACGTTGCGTAGGTCAGCTAGTATATGATAATTAGCGTGAAAACTTCTATTGTGCGCTTCAGGATTGGTAGTTTCTTAGTTTCCTTCGTTACTACGTAGTTCGACGTATCTTCAGTAGATGGCGCTGTAGTGTGTTATGTTGTTGATGCGCTGTATGTGGAAGTCGCCACAAAATAATACGAATTATAGTCCTGACAGTGATATATAATTTTAGTACAGGTTGTGCTCTTTAGACACTTGCGCCTCTTTTCTCAAAATAACTCTCACAGATTGCTGGAAAACAGTGAAAAAAAATGACACGACAATAAATAAGATAATAAATGAATATTGATGGACAAAGTTCAAAGAAACAAGATCAGTGACGATACTTTTGACTTTGTTATCAACGATTTTACTTTCTTCAATACTAGATAGACAATAGTACGTATGAACACGTACTTTATTCAGTCTCACAAACAAAAATATATCATAAAATAGTGCTGCTTTCTGCGTGTATTTTTATATATTTTACTCAACAAATGTCTCAGTCTTAAGAAATATTCTGTTATTGGCAGTTCTTTTCTTGTTCAGTTAAGCAGTAAATGTGTAGAAAGGCTAGAGTTCTAGAAGCTTCCCTGCGATACGTAAAATGTTGAAACTTTCAAAAGACTTTTGATTAAAGGAAACGCGTCGTTAGGAAAAAAAGACGTTCAAGACTTGAAATATTAGGTCTGATGTTTTCGTGCCAAAACATCGAGGCCTTCATGTCGATAGATTTTTCTTTCAATCGTTATTTAAAGCGTATTTTAAGAGCTAAAAGTTATTTCGTTTATTTCTATGATTTCAGTGCCATTAAATTAGCAATATAAATGGAATGATAACAAGATTAGGTAATATACTTATACCTATGTTTTTAACAAAACTAAATAGAGTCATCTAGTAAGTAGTTTTTTTTAATACGTCATTAATCGTAAACCGCAATTTACCTTTCATTTAATCAACTCAAATATAAAACATCGATCAAAGTCAAAAGAACTTATAAATTATGTTACTTGCTGCTACAGATTCCTTCATGGGCGAGTCCGACTCGCACTTGGCCGCTTTTTTATATATGTTTATAGGTACTTCTTTTTACGATGGATGACCGACGTCGTAGGCCTGGTTTGCTAGTGTGGTCTACTAGGGATGATCAGACAATTAACACTTAAAGTAAGCAAAGTAAAGCATACTGAAAGACATAGTTTTAACACAACAAGCATCCCCATTATTATCAATAGATGTTCATACGCACACAAGAAAAGAATAACTTACTTGAAAAAAATTGAGCAAAATAGGGTAGTTCAATAAATAATATCACTCAATTTCCTTTCAACCGTACAAAAGATAAAGATCACGCCGTGAAATCCAAACAAAATCTCAACGAAGAAAACATTATTTCAAAGAATAAAAATATGTTTTATCATAATCTTGATGGAAACAATCTTTTAGGTCTCAATTTGAATGCTCTACTAAAAAGTGTTTAACTTTTAGTTAGACGACATTGCTCTTCTTGTGCACTTTTTTAATATGCAAAGGAAATTTACTTCGATCGTTTCATCGGTGCAAGATCCTGGGAAATTCGCTGCCACTTTGCAAAAAAGGTTTTTATTAAACTTTATGTTTGAACTTTCCTTGACTTCAGCTCAAACTTTGCTGTTTTCTATACCATAACTATCTTCCATTATCATTTCACTTTTAATAATACTATCAAAGTTAAGTCTTAAATATCGGACTTCGATAAATCTGTTTGTACAGTTTTCTTAGCTGTTCTCAGTTTAGGTTGATGTTTTAACTTTTTTATTGTGTTCATTTATGTTATGCAAGACGATTTGAGGCTCCGGTGATCTCACCCATGCAGATCGGCTTCTATGACGCCACCGTGTATTCAGCGCGAGTCACCTCATTCGTATCCAAACATGGCTTTCACTAGAAGACTAATCTCTCTACAGAGAGGCCTACTCCTGGACTATAATATCTCCTGCTTAGTTAGTTGGCTGGACTCCAGTGAGACTAGCCGCCGTGCCCGTAGTCGGCTAGGAGTAAATTATCATAAGATTAGTAAATTAATATGAATTTCGGCTATTTCTTTCTATTAAATCGTCACTAGATCGTCGTCATTAAATTTTGATTTTTTCAAAAAGAAAGAGTCATACAGCATATGAGATGTTTCATATCAAACACCCATCGCCACACGCACTCATTGATGAAACGATTTCACTTGATCAAAATCACCTTATTTTTTTATGGCTCTGGCTCTGGCTGATGGAAAGCATAAACAAAATCCAGGAGTCGTGGTCACCACCCTCAATGCGAATAGGGACAATGCAGCATGGTGACCCACACTATGGCAGCCTAGTGATCTCACTTGGCCGCCATAGTGTGGGTCACCATGCAAAGTATCTACTTTTTCACGCTCCGCTTAAAGGACCCGTTAATTTTCCAAAATCGTTTCCAGACTGTATAAAGTGGTAGTAAAGATGTTATACGTCAAAAATTCGAAATCAAAATATCTAATTTTGACTTATCGTATCGACCAGAGGTAACGTATTCCCACATGCACACGGGTATAAAAGGCATCGCCTGCTTATCGTCTGACACAAAGGTCGTAAAATAGTCTACGGGAAAGGGTTAGGCTATCTGTCCTACATACAGCAACCTTATCGTATCTTCGCCACCTTTATGTGTTTTAAACGCGTTTTTTGGTATTACACTTCTATTTTCACTAAAACTTTTTCTCTCTAAACCTACACGATTTCTTATCGAATCATAAAACTATTGAATTATTGAATTGAGTTAAATTTCAATTACATATAAAACTATTTAGTTTATTGTTACTTTGACTTATCTATAAATATACATTTAATTAAAAAAATTAAATAACATACTAGGAAATGATAATTAAAAAAAAAAACAAATAACAATATTTACATACAAACGTCAAAAAACTCATTCATTCTCGGCTCCTATTGGTCTCAGCGTCTTATTTTAGACACGGCAGCAAAACACACATAAAAAAATGAAAAATCGGTTAGATAATTTCGGAATTCATCGTGAGCACGACAATTGGCACACCATCAGTCCAGTTTCTTTAGTTAAATAAATATTTATAGTTGTACGCATGTTGATAGACGTTTATCCCTATCAATATTAACCATTTGAATCCAAACCATACCTACTAATACCAGCTAATCTAAAATTATAACCATGATCTTCAGAAAATATTCACAACGATAGTAAGAAAATAAACAAAAGTGCATTAACAGCTAATGGCCAAGGTGGCTCGCTTCACGATCCTTCTCAATGAAGAATATACAAACAAATTGTAAGTTCCCTTTGTTAAGTGTTCGATGTTGCCAGTATTTTTAGAAACAATCTACCTAATTTATTCCAATTTAAAATAACTTGATATATTGAGTACATATTTTATGGACCAAGAGCTACTGAACCTTTCGACCAACGGTGTGTCTGTAAGGCTAGAAACTCTTGTAGTGATGAGTCATAACGTGCTAAGTACGTAACCATCGCCTGGCAGGCCTCAGCCCTGCACATCATCATCTTTCATGGTTTTGAAAGTGTAAAAATAATGAGAAAAAAAAACTTGTTCCTGTAAGGCAGAAATTTTTATAGGATTTAGTTCATTCATTAAGAAGTTCAAAAACAAAATGACAGGCGATTCCGATGAGCACTAGTACCTGCCAGGCGAACAGAAGCCACACACATAAATTTTATTCTGTAAAGTTGTTTTTCATATATTTTTTTCATATATGTTTGTGCGATTTAAAGAAAGTAGGAACAATGACCGGCGGTGCTGGCTAGCATATTTTCTTGACAGGTAAGGATGTAAAGTAAAAATCCAAGATCCAAATAAAAATGTGTCAGAGAACACTTGGTCGGTCTTAACACGACAAACTTCACATTATTAGTCATAAATAACATTAAATCGTCGAAATCATCTAAATCAATGCAATATACATTTCAACTAATCGATATATACGATTTTATGAACAAAAATAAAGCATTGCCCACACTATTGTGCGTATGACACATATATACAAATGTACATGTACCCTGAATTTTGAGTATTTAGTACCACTTATGGTGGTAACACTGACTATTTACGATGTTTGACTTGACGGGTAGCCCTTTTCCTTTAGCTGCGTATGTAATTGTTTATTTTGATGCGAGTCATGCACAAGCTGCCTTTCGAAGATATGCTTTGTTCTAACAATGTGTTATGATGTGTATGCAAATATTATTACCATTACTTAGGATTTCAAATATTAAACAATTTTTGAAGTATTTTTTTTTATTGAACTTAAGAGTTTATATTTTTTACCCGACTACAGCGATAATAAAAGGAAGAGTAATGCCAATCGTATCAATGGTTTTAAAATTAGATCGAGAAATTGAAACATTAAAATAAAAGATGGAAAAACTAATTAGGAAAGCATGCCTCAAACTCGATCTAACCGTTGTCGAGAAATGCGAGTTCTCTTACCAGAACGAACAAATTATAACAACACAATTTCAATAAAAATATAAGTTCCTACTATAAATCAGAAAATGAACACATCATTACACATACACAAACGTCTCAAACGCTTAATAAAAATCCAAATTTATGATGATACAGGCAGTAAATAAACTTAAAATAAAACTGTACATTTAACCTCATAAATAATAAATAACGCTAAGAATAATATAAGAAAAAAACATATAATAACACCCGTTTATGTTGCAATAAGTCATCTTCCCCACAATTGGTTTCTATTTGAAGATGAAACTCCCTAAACATCCTTCGACAATCCTTTCATTAGACTACGTTCTCACTAAACTAACAAATTTATCGATTTTTTGCCTTGTCGGCCAATTTTGAGTTATGATTTGCTATAGTAAATTTGAATAGAATGAAAAAAGAAAAAAATTGTTTTAATTATGCTAAGACGCAAACGTGGTTTTGACTGCGCTGAAGTTTATGGGGTGTGAACAGTGTTTTTGCTGGAAGAAAGACATTCAATTTATCTGCAAAATATGATGATTTGATCGATGAATCATTGTCGTTTAAATATATTTTTTTCGCGATCGATCTAACTTGTGTATAGATTTCGTAAAATGCATCACAGTTTGTTAATTAAACCAATAAATGACATCGTTCCTCGACTTTAAGCAATATCATTTAATTTAAACACAATGATCATAATTAGGAAAAAAAATGATTCTCCTTCATAAGTCCCTCATTTAAACTGATTTAAAAATCATCTTATTAAAAGGAGAAAATTTGCCTAATAAACTTCGCTGCAAATTGTTTGCTTACTGCAACCGAATCATAAAAAAGAGATAGAGTAGCCAACAATCCATTTTATAGTTATTTAGAGACACAAAGTGCGTATTCGGAATATTCGCGGCAACAAATCATACGCCGCCTTTAGAAGCCATGAAAGAATTTTTGAAACAAGAACATAAAAAAGAATTTGAACAACACGGTTAAAGAGGTATGTAAGATATCAGCGGCAGCGGGAAGCGATTTTATAAATTCAAAATTATTTACAATGCAATTTGTTAACTTAAAATTTATTTAAATATTATGCATGTGAAGTATTTAAACTTAAAATGCAAATAGGAATTATTGTCGTTTGTGTGGAAAAATACTCTAAACTGTACAACAAAAATTATTTTAATATACTGATTTCATGGATAAGGAATTGTTGCTCTGAGTCTGGGTATTCTTTGAACTTTTTTCTGTACGTCTCATTTATGTTTATAAAGTACCCCGCTACACAGAACATATTTTTACTACATTATTTTAAACATGGCATTAGTATACTTCATAGAAATCTACCATACATTTTTAAGGGATTCTTTATGGTCAAATTTTTTATGCTTAATAGGCAAATAAGTAGACGAATCACGGTAAATGACTGTAGTCATTCAAAAACAATTAATGCAATGTAAGTGCCAAACATATTTTCTTATCAACTTAGAAAGAAAGAAAGCAAAAGATGAATCAAAATCTGTTGGATCACATATTAATATTAAACGTTCTCTTTTATGAACCGGTTCATATTATAAATTCATGTATTCATTTTCCATATATTTTCATCACTATGTTTAACCAATATTTTCATAATACTCGTACTTATATGCAAATATATTATTGGTAATCACTTGACGTATCACATAGATAGTATACTATATATTCATATTTGATACTTCGATATTTCGAAAATGCGAATTTCGCATTTATGTGAATATTATTTCTATCTGCTTTACATAATATAATTTATTTTCATAACATTTGTTATTCAATAACATGTTTTCAATCGGAATAATTTATTCATAACTACCATAATATTCACTTACGTATAGTTCATTACATCAAACTACAGTACAAGAATTAAATTATAACATTTTTTTTATGTATGTCCCTTCCCTACTCTACCTGATGGAAAGCATAAGTAGTATCCAAGAGTGGTGGTCACCATACTTATTGCGAATGCAGACAATGCAACAATGCAGTATGGTGACCCACACCATGGCGGCCTAGTGATGCTTCTGCATTATTGGGCCTCCGGTCAATAATTGAAATTTATAGTCAATCATATTACTTGCACATTATTCCGATTACATTGTCTGTTTGGTACCGGATAAGGACATGGAGTGTCACCACCCTTATTGATCCCATGGGTATCGTAAGAAGCAACTAAGAACAGGACAACATCACAGTCAAGGACTGCCAACGATAGGAAAACTTGAAACTAACCCTACATCAATCTGTCTGGACAGCGTACTACAGTAAACCAAAACCTTCGGCCTAAGGAGAGGCTTCTATGTCAAGCAGTGGACTGTTAAAGGCTGTTTACGTGATGTGATGATACGCATCTAATAAGTGACTATTTCCAATATGGGAAGATAATGAAAGAAGTATGCTACTAAAGTTATAAAGTATAAAAGTACACTATGTTTGCTTGAAAACGTAATCTGCATAAAAAAATATTTTACTTTCTTTGGTTATCTAAGTATCTAAGTAAAGCAAGCCAAGTTAATATTAAAGGGTAATCTGTAAATTTTGAACACAATACACGTCCCATACGAAACTGAGGCAGTTACAAAACAACTAGATTTTTTCCGAAGAGAAACTTATAAAATATTTGCCCGTTCTTCAACTTGGGCCATACCAAAAAAGAAACGTTTGAAATAAGCCAGTGAATCACAGCGGGAAGTGAGGAATGCGATAATAAGTCCCGAGCTATCCCGGATTCCGACTTACCATATACGTACAAAATTGATGCCATTACACACACATATGTCTTTACATAAATATATTATATCCTTGTATATGTGCGAAGCTTCACTGAAAATATAACGAAATGAAGAAGCAGTATGATTAAAAACAGGGTATGTATGTGAAGGGTTTTGATTAACATCTTTCGTATAAACAATTCGCAATATATAAAATTTTATTTGGATGTTTTTTTATTAACTGCCTTAAAAAGCTTACTCTTTTAAGTACATGTACTCTTTTAAGATACAAGAAATCATGCTATATGAAAGACAAACTCTGTTTTTGAATTTCAGACTTATAATATTTTTAGAAAGAATGTTAAGGCAGTGCAATTTTTGAAAGAAATAGTGTGCAAGTTGGACACTAATTTTGTTTCCTTGAAGCTGATATCTATGACCGATTTTGCTGAAATTTTGCAAGCGTATGTATACAACGTGACAATACAATATTATAATGACATGGAGCTGATCTGATGCTGGAGCTGGAAGGTGGCCATAGGAACTCTGTAAAGAAACGTCGCAACATCATCGAGTTTGGACTCGTTTGATTCGTCTCGAGGCATTCCAGTAAAAGCTTGTTTTTGAAAAGATTTTTAATTTAATTCATTTTATTTCTTTTGAAGTTTGACACGTGTTTAGTTGTTTTGAATGCATTGGCATTACAGAATTAGCGTCAGGTAGGTGGTAAAAGTGAAACCAAAACAATTTTGGCGTGAAATGATAAGAGCTATAGAGAAGAACCAAAAGAAAAAGAAAATGGGGGAGCAAACGAAAGGACAGCTTTGATCTGGCAACTGATAGACGAGAATGGAATAAGAAAACTGATTATGACAACCGCCAATAAATTTGGGAAAATGGTCAAAAGTCGATGATAATCAAATTACGTACAACCAGCCAGCAAAACTTCGCTAAACATTTTTTTTGTTAATTTTGGCATTTTTAATAATCCGTAGCATATTTTCAGAGGTTAGTAATTTTGTTCTAGAAGTCGGCTGTTTTACCAATCTACTTTTATGTACTACATCAGGTACGCAATAACAGTTTTATTACTGTAAGAGTGAACAAGCCAAAGTGCCACTTCGCGAAATTCTATACAATTAAGCAGATTGATGTTTTTTTTTTATGGAATAGACGGGCAAACGAGCACACGTATCGCCTGATGGTAAGCGATTACCGCTGCCCATGGACACCTGCAACACCAGAAGCGTCACAAGTGTGTTGCTGCCCTTTGAGGGATGGGGGGGAAGATAGGTGTAGAAGGTGGGGGAGATAGGGGGAGGGGGGGTATGGGCCTCCGGTATCCTCACTCACTCGGTGAAACACAGCTCAAGCACTATTTAACACCGGTTTTCTGTGAGGCTGTGGTATCACTCTGGTCGAGCCGGCCCATTTATGGCGAAACGTGGCTCTCCCACGGTAAAGATGTAGAAACCAGTTTCAAGTTTTTTTTTGCTTTTGTATAATTCGCATTTCAGTATAATAATAATAATAAAACTTTATTTCTCTCACAGGAAGGTACAAATTGGTTACAAGATATCTTGGTACAAATTAAAGTTTCCAAAAATTTCCCTAGTGAGAGCTGGAGTCCATACTAGGCTCGAAGCCTGTATTACAGATCTCCAGGCCCACCCTACGGCCGACAAAATATTTTTATTTTATTAAATATGCTATTCAAAAACATACAGAAACAGAAAAATGCAACTGCACCTCCAAAGAAAAGAAAAATATAGATTAAGGTAGGAACTTAAATTTATACAAAATTATCATTATTTAACAAAAATAATTAACAAAAATGAGATCAAAATCTATCTAAGGTTGTGTGTAGTAGTGTTGTGTGTGTGTGTGTGTGTGTGTGTGTGTGTGTGAGAGAGAGAGTTTAATTAAATTACAAAATAAGTGTGAGTTTAAATTGAGTGGAAAGAATTATAATTATATTATTGGCGCGCGTTGTATGACGAGCGTATGGTACAAATTGTGAGAGTTTGTGAATGTCCAGTGAGAAACTATGAAAGTATGTGTAAAAGACTTTCGGTCTCATCATAGGTCAAACTAATAAGCCAGTTTGTGGTGTCTTTTTTGCATTCATGGATTGTCAGTGGATATATGTAGATATGTTTATTTACTACATTGTACAAATAACTACTAAGGAAGTGAAAGCTTCTTTGTGCTAGGCTTGTGTGAACTAATTTAGGAGGCAAAATAGCATGTCTATGTCTATTAGTTTCAATATGATCCGGATTGTAATATGTCTGTATAGATTGTAATATGTAGTATAAATTAAGAGACGAGAATAGAAAAGTAATAAAGATTATACGTAATAATAACATATCAAATTATGATAGAATTTAAAACTTATTACAAAATGTAATGAGAAATATCCAGAATTCCTTCCTTTCGAACATGTCTGAGGGCATACTAATAAAGGAGTGATAATATAAGATCGATCGAGCCAAATACTCTACTTGAACTACGAAAGAAAAGCTGTTATCGATATTTTTTTAGTGTTTTATAAATGAAAATTTACGAAGAACCTTAGATAACAGTATTAAGAACACTAAGTAAAGAACAAAGGCCTGTTAGTTTGAAGTTGTTTTTGTTTCCGACTTTTGACAATTTACGAAAGAAACAATAGTGTTAATTAAAGGAACCTTGGAATTTAAAACTCCTTGGTGAAAAGTATCCGGTTAAAAAAAACTTGTTAAGTAGTAGGTACTACGTAGCCAGCAGTGTATTTTCTAAGCAAAAAATTCTGGTTTTGACAGACGGACAATACGCAAAAGACACGTCTTTTGGATAACTTTTCTTTCGGTATACCCCTCCAGTTGGAAGAGGTTGGAGTTTGAAAGATAGAAATTTAAATAGGTTATTTAGTCTAGATTATTATTAGATATTACCAACTAATCTAATCTATCTTTAAATTTCTAATGTACAGGACCGGTGGCTTTTTAGGGCTCTACTAAATCAGAACCTTGTATAAAGCCCGCTGCTCTTACACCTAATAGTTCCGAATTTTTGGTTACTACAACATGTTTTTTAATTCTAAATATGTATATACATAACGTTATGTAAATCCCTCTATCCATCAGTAGGCTGTTGTTGACGATGATGCCATTAACATTTTCACAATATAATGTTCCTGGAACGATTATTAACTAAAGGTTTTATTTCAGAACTGTATAATTCTTATGTATGATGCATTTGTACTCTATCAAGGCTCAGTAAGCATTTTCACATTACTTTATAAATTATTATATATTATAGGATTGTACATCTTTACGATTATCTCTAGTGCCCTCACTTCTTTTTAAACTAACTAGCTTTTGCACATGGTTCCACCCACGTGTTTAGTCTATTTCCATCCTCAGGAATCAAAATATCTCCAATTCATTGAAATCGGTGCAGTGGTTAGCCGTGCCTAAAAACACAGACAGGTACGGCAGGGGAGCCTCCAGAAGCCGCCGATGCATAGCTGGAGCTCCTCCCGACTGCCGAGGTAGGCCGCCGCGGGGTTTAGTGGGTAGTCCGGTCCTCCGGGAGTCCCAAACACGGCCTTCGTCTCCCCACGGAAGGTATGGTGCGAAAGCATTCCCCGCACAAAACAAAAAGATATAAGTAGAAATGACTAGTAGGCGTGGCGCGCTTGCCACTGATAAGCGTTGCAACGCATACCTTTATAAGTTGTAGGTATTTTGTATCATAGTCGTGTTACAACGCTGCGTTGAATAGGTCGTCCAATGAAAGTTCTTTTTTATGCCACAATGCAGTACTGTTCTGTTTTACAGTGTGAAAATGATAGCAGAAGGAAAAATATTGATAATGGAGGTGTTTCTTACCATCTGTAGGTACAATTTTATATGTTTTATCAATAAAATCTTAAAATTTTATTTAACTAATAATTGACTAGAGATTTAAGCTAAACTCTTCCTTATCCCATTCACATAAATCTCAATCTGGTATGATCGAGTCTTATCAGTTTTCAACGTTATTCTCGTATTTTCTATTCTACTCGATTAGTGATGTAGCCAGGTAGGATGTTAGCTTTATCGATTTCCATACTTTTAAACGTGTTATATATTAAATTTTGCTTGTTTGTTTACGTGGCCTTGAAAGAAAAACACTTGTTTTAACCATTGAATATCTATACAAATAAGTATATAGTAAGAATATATATTATATATAATAAAAGTGTCTGTTTGTACTATTAAATATTTATATCCGCTTTTTACTGAATGCATCTGCATGTGTAGGTACACGGTACAATTTTTTTTTTACGGAACAGGTGGCAAACGAGCATCACCTGATGGTAAGCGATTACCACTGTCCGTGGACACCCCCGCAACGCCAGAGGCGTCACAAGCGCGTTGCCGACCTTTGGGGGGTGGGGGAGGAGTTGGGATATGGGCCTCCGGTATCCTCACTCACTCAGTGAAACACAGTGCAAGCGCCATTTCACACTGGTTTTCTGTGAGGCCGTGGTATCACTCCGGTCGAGCCAGCCCATTTATGTCGAAGCGTGATTCTTTTCTCTGCGAAATTTGCAGGCACGGGCCGTATACCAAAATAACATTTTTTTTAATTTTGTCTGTCTCTCTGTCTGTTCCGAACTCTGACTCAGCAGTCAGGATCGCTAAACACTATACCAACGGTTAAGTGGCTAAACAGTATTTATTAAATATAATATGATTATAATACAGATTCTTAAAATTAATAAACATTATTAGGCAAGTACTTATTTTTTAGCTTCTTCACCTTTATAATGTTACCTCCTCAGATATCCTTCAATTCATGTTTTTTATTCTGCTCCATCCTAACAACAAAAGTTAGGTATCGATATTATTGATAATATTGTAATATGTGCCACAACACTAAGCGAGTAGCGGTAAATATCGAAGAATGACACAAATATCGAATTTATTCTTATGGTGATTAATGTTATAATTGCGTGCATTTAGAATAACGCCATCTGTTTTTGAATAGCTTGCAATGAAGTATTCTTACTTTCAAGATTACGAAACGTTGTAAGTTCTTCTTACGCTATGGCAAAATAACTGTTAACATTACGCGATAAGATATATTATCAAACGTGTGATTTTATGTATTGTAGGCTAGTTTTGAGCAAATAAAAACATCAAATCAAAACAATTCGTTAGTAGTGTGCAGTAATAAAATAGTGCTTTCATTTGTTTGAGTTTGGCGACAGTCGTTCCGTTGTAAATTATGACACATAACATTTCTACCTATTCTTTATGTTCTGTGATTCCCCGAGTAAAAAAAAAATGGTAGGGTTACTTTCCAATTAATAATATTAGTATGAATTAACTTTGGTCCACTTAATAAATTGGTGTTTATTAAATTCATAAGTATTGAATTATCAGTACAGGATTCTGCAAAATTTCTACACCCCTCTTATTTTAGCAGCACCAGAATAACGTTATTGATCTAGTGAGCTACTATTTATCTGCAGTCGATCCACGCAATGGTGCAGGTCGCCTATTTAATTACTATTTTTAAATGGATCTGTCCATCAATTTTCATTGCAATCATTTACATTTCCAAAAGGAAATTGAGTCTGCCTTTTGGAATCAGATATTTCCATTTGTTATTTTTACGTAGTTGATGAATTCAACCACACCTGGAATAAAATGCAGGTAGTAATTGTAAATTAAAATTTGTAAATATTGAAGTAATTTTGTCTTTCTGTAGTATTTTGAACGATACTATAATAAAAATATACAAAGATGAAAACAAGAAGTTTCATTCCCATCATCTTGATGGTTGGCAGTCCACAACTGTGCGCTTTTCCAGGAACTTTCTGCCTCTCACAACAAAACTGTGGAATGAACTGTCGCCTGCGGTATTCCCGGACCAATACGGCCTTCAAGAAAAGAGCGTACTCCTTCTTAAAAGGCCGGCAACGCACTTGTGACGCCTCTGGTGTTTCGGATGACCATGGGTGGCGGTAATCGCTTACGATCAGGTGATACGTCTGCTCGTTTGCCCCCTATTTCATAAAAAATGATGAGGCATTTAACTCTTTATCTATTACGAAAACATTTAGATACTTTGAAAGAAATGCGCGAGTCAAACATTGAAAAGTCTTTGAAATGAATTACTTCATTTCAAAACATGTAGGTATGTAAGCAATAGCATCTGTTCCAAATAAAAATGTTAAAAACTTCCGCAAGGGTGGTCGCCCCTAAAGTGTTTCGCTGACTTACCCTCCGACAATTTAAGATCCCGCAGCGATTGTATGAAATTGAAAGTAAGCCCAATATAATGGCAATAAACCTACCCCTAATGTAGCGATGACAAACTGTAATTGAAAACTATAGGCAGTTTTGAACTGTACGAGGGGTGCACTCACTAGAAAAGTTTTTCTTATCATTGTCATTGAGACTTTTCAATTTCACATTTAATTGAAAAAGTTATTGAAAGAGGTAATGCCTAACTTAGTATGACTTGAACTTATTTTTACTCATAGTAAAAACCACAGACTATAAAATAATGATTTATGCTCTCTTTATGTATCATCGAGTATAAATCTTTCTTTTATAGTTTCCTAAGCTAAGTTTTATCTGTTTTGTTGTAATATGATTTCAAAATATCGTTAAAAATATCGTTAAATTATCGGCTAAACTTTTATTAGTAACTAGATGTATTTTTCCATATTTCTTCTCTGTAGCGTGTAGTGTGCTAGCATCTATTTTTTATTTATTTATCTTTATTGTATACACAAAGTAAAAAACAAAAAAATAGTACAACAAAAACAGTTAAAAAGTATGTATATCAAATGGCGGTCTTATCGTTCACGGCGATTTCTTCATAACCATAACACGGACATTAGGTGTTAGAATTTAGGGTAGCTTACACACAGGTAACACATTATAACATGAATATTTAAAAATATCAGTAGAGATCCATATACAAATGTACACTATTCACACTACTCATACATACTTATACCTACACAAATACATACACACACTGATATATATATATACATACAGACTAATACATATACTATATAAAATTAAAATTAATTGTCTTAGTTGAGAAATAATGAAAATAAAACAGATGCAAAAAAAAATTAAAAAAAAAACTTTGAAGAAGGTTGTGTATGGTGTTATCATTCAATCAGTGCGGAGCTTTATATCCCTTCCTCCCTTCCCGAGTTTACTAAAAGCCACTCTATTTATCTCAGAGTACTGTAAAAGGCAATTATGGAAGAAAACTTCGCAGAGCAATTTCACAGTAAAGAAAAGGAAAACTATATCAACATATAAGACCACCGTGGTATGACATGCCAAAAATCTTCTTGCTAAGGATCAGCCTCTGCTCAGCAGTTAACTATTAAAGCTGTTGATGACTTTGTTAAGCTTTGAAAGTGTACACAAACCAAGCTACTTATATTTCTAATTCTGTGAACTAAGCAAATGGAGTATTTAACTAAATTTTTTGCAGTGAAATTACTTCTTCAAACACGTTTTTTAGGTATAAGTGAGCAAACGAGTTCATAGCAGTCCTCTGTCGTCTGTATCATGGGGAGTGTTCTGAAGAGCTCTTCCAACTGGTCCCCCCTTTTCCCTTCCTCTACAGGACAACACGTGCTGGCCTTCGCAGTCACCCTTTTAGAGTGGAAGACATACGCTCTCGAACGCAACGTTTCGGTTCTTCCTTCTTGTGTCGAGCGATCAAAACATGGAACTCACTACTACCGCTCGTATTCCCTTCCCATTATGATCCCGGGTCCTTTAAGCGGGGCGTGAAAAAACATCTCAATAGGCTGCCATAGTGTGGGTCACTATGCTGTTTTGTTCACGTTCACATTGAGGATAGTGACCACCACTTTTGGATTCTACTTAATATGCTTTACATCAGACAGAGTAGAGTCATTTTGGTAGCGAGGCTCAGATAACCTCACTCACAAGGAAAAGCAACGAAGTTATTACTTGAGATCGGTTTTCTACGATTTTCGATACTTATTGCAAAATATGGTCTTTTTAATCATCAACGTTTGCCAGTGACGGGTATTTTGTGGTTGATATACGAGTTAATCAGAGCCTGTGAATATGCATGCCCTTATGTATGTGTGTATAGAGTCCCGGCACAGAATGTCTGCTCTCATCGGGCGCGAATATTTGCATAATTTAAGAGATATCAGTCGCACTGGGCTGTAATTTTGTGCAACTGTCAAAAGCATTTGTAATCTAAATATGAATTGATCTGTCATGGAACTGAAGTCTTTATGATTTGTAGTTCATTTTATACTGGTCTATATATCGAATCGGGCATAATTTGAATGCAATGCAAAAAAAACGGCTTACTGTAAATTATTTTAAAATATAAAATACTTGCCCTAACTGATTAATTCATCAACGGTTTTAGGTATCAATGTCTGTCTGTTTAGCTATTGATGTGTCAGTTAGTCAGACAAGTCATTTTATATGTACAGATTGTAAACCATCAGTTTAAAATGTCCATTTATCAAATTCCTACAAAAAGATTAATTCCCGCCAAAATTTCTTGACAAGAAAGCAATATGTTAGTTCTCTAACGCCGTAATCGAATCGTGTTTTGGAACCCAGCCAATAGATACGTATGATAAATTTGAAAAAAAAAACATTTTAGTCTTTCTAGGAGCAGATCAATAAAAAATTAAAAAGGGGTAAAGTATCAGTGATATGTGTATGATTATAAACTTCATTTACTTTTTTTAAGAGTTAGAGCGTGGTCCGGAAATCGGTTACCAGAGAACCACGAGATTGAGGATACCGGAGGCCCATACCGCAACCCCTCCCCACATCCCATCCCCCAAAGGCCAGCAACGCACTTGTGACGCCTCTGCTGTTGCAGGTGTCCATGGGCGGTGGTAATCGCTTACCATCAGGCGATACGTCTGCTCGTTTGCTCGCCTATTACAAAAAATCTCTTTATCTTATTCTACGCCTGCTCGAGTCAGAAGTTAAGTCTCTCCTCTGTTACGACTGTTACGAGAGACGCTGTAGTGGAACAACTTCTAGAACCTTCGCCCTGTTTTAATCTCATGTCTCCTATATATATATACGCGTTAATATATTCTATGTAAACTCAGTTGTGTATAGTAATTAAAACTGTGAATTTGGCCTAGTGGTTTAACGGTCACCACGCCGTTTCCTACTTTGCCAAGTGTCGTGGGTTCAAATCCCACGTAGGACAACACTTTGTGTGATCCACAAATTGTTGTTCTGAGTCTGGGTGTTCTTTGTGTCCGTTTCATGTATGTTTGTAAAGTCCCCCGCGACACAGGATTTATTCCTAGTGCGGGAGTTGTCTATTTAAAGAATAATTTTAAAAAAATAACAATGGGTAATGAAGTGAAAGTTTTGAATTAAAAAGAATAAAGTAGTAAGTAGTACGAGTATTATAATTTCTAAATAAAAATCGATTAACTAATGCATTGCTCTGTAGGCTTACTAAATACTTTATGGTTCTAAAAGCGGGGACAATCAGTAATTGTTACCTACGGCCATAGAAAGGTCTACCAAAACTCTGTTTGCCACCGTCATTAGTCAATAAAATTTTATGACGCAGTCGTATAAAAAAGCTTCGTCTTTATGTAAATCGCGAGCAAAGTCCCAGACAATACTCAAAAATCATGTATGTATTCATGTACGTATTTTAACTTTACTCAAACACTATTCGAGCCGTGACACCATCTATTGTGATTTATGTAAACCAATTTTCCGCGTTATATATCAACGAGGCACCAATAAAATTCCAAATAATGTTTGGAAAGACAATACTTTAGTGTTCTTATATGTATGTAATAAATTTTTATTATCCGTAGTAAAAGGTAATATCTCTGAATATCTTGCGAATGAATACATTTATAACAATTCAGGCATGATAGTAACTTAGACTATTTGATTTAAGCGGTGGCGACGTCATAGTTATGACATCATACCCACTCAGCACACCAGTAAAATGAATCTACTGCTAACACTAAAAATTTTAAACACTGATTTTTAACCTCTAGACAAACATACTATATGTTCAGTCCTCCCACCAATGGAGCGATCACTTTGTGATACTTGTAATACCTATAGGACCCATGAGTATAAGCATTAACTCGCTACTAGTTCATTGGCGAGAAGAATAAACCACGGCGCTCCACCGTGTTCTTAATCTAAACTAAAATCATCAAGCACTTACTGGAGTTGCGGCATTACACAGCGTCTGTCAACCATAGTACGGTCGCGCATACTGCAGTACTTTGGCCATGTCTCTAGACGGAATAGTGACTCAATAGAGCGACTGGTGGTGCAGGGAAGGGTGGAGGGGATCAGACTCCGGGGCAGGGCACCCATGCGCTGGACCGACCAGGTGAGGTCCACAATCGGAAGCCGTGTGTCTGACTGCAGCCGGCAGTCTGCTGACAGGGTGAGATGGCGGGAAGTTGTACGAGGGGCTTTGTGCGCCTCCACAACCAGTGTGCACTCTACGTGATCACGACCGCTCTGCCAAGAGTGAAGCGAGTTAGAAGAACTGGAGTTGTGTGGCTTCAGTGTTCTCGGCGTTTCAAGAGATCTCTTGGGTAGTTTCTTCTCTGCGTCATCACACAAACTTGCTCCAAGTGCTGTATATCTTTCAAGGTATTCGAATTACAATAAACTCGTATCAGCTATCACGGATATTCGAATTACAACTCATTCGCTTCAGCGATCGCGGAACGCGCCTACAAAACTCGCGAGTCCAACCAGACCTAACAAAACGATAAATCACTAAAGGGACCGGGTCGATGTACAATTAGCTTAATATCAATTAATTACGGTTCTCAAAACAACAATCGTCGACCGTTCACAACACGAGTCTTTTTAGTACTCTGTTAACCTCAAACGTCAAAACGTCAAACACGACAAAAAATGACAATCGAAAAATGTTGCCATTACAATGACGTTCGAAATCCAACACTATAAATAATAATAAATAAATATTTTGGACATCTAACACACAACCATCTAGTCCCAAGCTAAGCAGAGCTTGTGTTATGGGTACTAGATAACTGACATAAAATATATTTACTTTTTTATGTAAATACATACATATCATATATAGGAAACCTCCAAACTCCGAAACAAATATTTGCAGATCATACAAACATTTAGTCCGACCCGGGAATCGAACCCGAGACCTCAAGCACAGCAATCGCATATGCTACCACTGCGCCACAAAGGCAGGCACTAAAAACCTTAAAACAGTCAGGAAAGGAATAAACAAACCTCAAGAAAATAACAACACATTATCATACCAACAGCCTTTTATATACCCATAGCTATATATATACCTCGCTAGAAAGGACAAATACCATTACAGCACAATATTAAGTAAAAACTCACATAAAAGTATAGGCTAACATCAAATTATTTTACTTTTTTGTTTTGTTTTCCAAAAACTAAGGATTTTGCTCCACGACTCGATGTCTAGTTGCGATAATAAAAGGTCCATTTGCTCTTAATTCTATTATTTTATTGCGTTACGAGTACATAATAACCTTTTTCTTACAAAAAGTACTTTTTCAGTGTGTGAAGCGTGGGTGATGTCATTTTCTACGTGACCTCTATACGTGATTCTTAATCTTATGAAGCATTCTACAAATAAATAATCTATTACTATTAAAGTGAACATTAATTCTTTTAGATTTAATGTAAAGAGTTCTTGAGTGTGTTTGTCTGTTTTTTGAACGCACTAATCTTTGAAATTCTGTAAAAGATATGATACCAGTACCTAATCATTAACGTAGGTGAAACTATGCCTAATGATGCTTTATTGCCTATTGCCTATTTATTGCCTATTGCCTATTGCTTTATTGCCTAATGATTGCTTCACTAGGCCGCGATGGTGTGGGTCGCCATGCTGCATTGTTGCATTCGCAATGAGTGGATGGACCCACCACATTTGGATTCTGCTTATGCTTTCCATCAGCCGAGTGGAATCACTTAGGCAGGCCCACCTGCCTAAGTGATTGCACATAAAAAAAACATTGGAAGTCATGACGCGGTTTACGGCTTTTTTATTTGATAGGTTTAGGTAATATGCTAATTAAAAAAAAATTCAATGCGTTTAAATAAAATTGCGATCATGTCACAGATCTAAGTATTTACTAAATGTATAGTTTACAAAACAACTTTTACTCAAACGGAACTACCTACAGATGAAAGTTAGAAAATATAGGTACCACTAACTATATCGAAGAACCCCCAATAAATTCAATAGTTATTATTAGTTAGGATGTAAATCTCTATTCGGATGATAAAGGCAGAATTGAATTTATGTTCCGAGTTTCAATATCCGTGAATCAAAGTCTTCGTAAATTAAGATATATGGAAATAGATGTCTGACTCATCGTAGATCAATCTATGAAGGATTGAATCGAACTAGATTTGGTGCCAAAAAATTCCATTTATGTGGTCCGGGTTAATAAAGATATTCAAACAATATTTCATCGTTTAGTAACTTAATTTATAATAAAGATTTATTTTTACTTGATATGCTCGCAAGTTCGCTAGGATCGATTAAATTTGTGTCCGGGATTTAAAGTAGTTTGTAGTTTGAGATAAGTTGATGGAATTGTATTCAAAAGCGCTTGAATTTTTTATATTTGTAATATATCTACTCGGTTACCGGTTACAGCTTTAATATAACTAAGAGCGTTTACACATTATCCGATCCGATATCGGTGTCGGGCGCCGATACGATATCGGAGGAAGTTAAATGTATGAAATATGACATCTGTCTTTCATATTGTCCGGCCCGATATCGAATATCGGAGCCGACATATACGTACATCTTATATACGCGCACGTTATACCGACTAAAGAACTTCTTGCCTCCAGAGACAAAAACTATGTTGGTGCAGACGCTGATCATGCCCATTATTGATTATGGTGATGTGTGCTACTACGACCTGAATGCAGATCTCCTCAACAAATATGACCGACTTCTGAACAACTGCATTCGATTCGTTTTTAATCTTCGTAAATATGATTATGTTTCCTCCTTTCGTCTCAAATTAAATTGGTTTCCCATTCGTCAGCGTCGCCACCTCCACGCCCTAATGACTCTCTACACTATTCTCAACTCCCCTAACTCACCTACTTACCTAACTTCTTCTGTCCAGTTTCTGAGTGCCAATCATGATAGAAATCTTCGTTCTAAAAATAACCTCTTACTGTCATGCGTTTCCCACACTTCTGCGTGTGTTCATTCTTCCTTCCTCATCCAATCAGTCCTTCTCTGGAATGCTCTTCCCCAGGAAATCAGAATGGCCCCAAGTCGTAATTCGTTCAGGGTAAAGGTACGAGCTCTCCTTGCCCAAAATATAGCAGATTCTTCACAAACTTGATACTGTATTTATTGTGGTATGTATATGTGTATGGTGTATGTATGTTTATGTATGTATAAGTATATGTATATTTATGAGTGTATTTTGTATGTATGTACGTATGTATTCTTGTGTTTTCTTCTGAATAATTACCCAATAATATTCTGGATTATGTTCAAAGTCCTAACGAAAGTGTAGTGCACCATCTCACTCGTTTCCGCACCACCCAACGGTAGACTGGTAGAGAATGCCTTTGGCATTAAGTCCGCCATTGTACTTTTGTGCATAAAGTTATAAAATAAATAAATAAAATAAAATAAATAAAGTATGGCATAATATGTTGCTCGCAGATAATGTAGCTTCCCGTTGGTGCAAGAACCGGTTTAGTTATGGCACAGGCTTATAAGCACACCGACATTCGCATTTATAATATTAGGTACTCAGGACGGGTTCTAATTATTTTATGTATAGACCTTAAGTTGAAATGAATGAAAATAATAAGAATGCAAGTAATGCCTAATGTTTATAATTTCACCAGGCTTAAAGGTATACTTTTCATATCATGGTACAAAAATCTGTGTAGTACAAATAACTTTATATATATAGATGTATCTAGTCCATTAAATCAATCCATCCAGACAGCCTTTACGGCTTACGTCAGTAGGTGAGTCGCTTATAGTGCCCAATTTTATTTTTATGACACGAATAATTTTTGTTTCCTGTAGGCAGAGTGTTTTCGAATAGAATTTATATTTGCCGTACGGATCTGAAATAAGTAATCTTACAAGAATAAAGATACAGTATGTTAGATTTCGAACGTCATTATAATGGCAACATTTTTGATTGTCACTTTTTCTTTTGACGTTTGAGGTTAACAGATAGTAGTATGGAGACGCTTGCCGGCCGAACACGTTTTCGCATTTGATTGTCGGTTTAAGCGAATTGAATTGATATTAAGCTAATTTCCCAAGACTCGGTTTTCGTCGGTCACCGTTATGATTGGTCTGGTTTGGACTCGCCAGTTTTTGTAGGCGCGTTCAAAAGGGCGTGATCCGTGATAGCTAATACGAGTTTATTGTAATTCGAATACCTTGAAAGATATACAGCACTTTGGAGAACGTTTGTGTGAACGTACCAAGACAAAGCAGTGGGGTACCCCGTCAGCAGCGCAGAGAACAAGGAAGCTACACAACTCCAGTAAGTGCTTGATGATTTTAGTTTAGATTAAGAACACGGTGAAACGCCGTGGTCCATTTCTCTTGCCAGTGGACTAGTAGCGATTTAATGCCTGTACTAAGGTCTGCAAGCATTATAACCTTCACATGGTGATCGCTCCATCGGCGAGAGGATTGAACACAGTATTTTAAAGTTCAGCTGCCTTCCGAACTTATTTTGTTTTTGTTTTATATATATATAAAACTAAAAAAAGAGTCTAATTGGATTATAGACACTTATGACTTTTTTTATACAGCTCATATGTTCAGGTTAGGCAATTAGTATAAACTTCCACTCAGGTATCGATGGACATAAAAATCCCATGAATTTGTCATTAGTTTGACCTTAAGTTAGGTTTTTTTATGTTATAGTGGGCAAACGAGTAGAAGTATCACCTGATGGTAAGCGATTACCGCCGCCCATGTACACCCGCAACACCAGAGGCGTCACAAGTGCGTTGCCGACCTTTGGGGTATGGGGAACGGGATGTGGGGAGCGGGCCTCCGGTATCCTCACTCAACCGATGAAACACAGCGCAAGCGCTATTTCACACTGGTTTTCTGTGAGGCCGTGGTATCACTCCGGTCGAGCCGGCCCATTCATGCCGAAGCGTGGCTCTCCCACGGTTTAATGTAACATTTCGACAGTAAGGTCACGATTTCTACAAAGAAATGGCCTTTGATATACAAGAGGTTATTTTTGTCGCACTATTCGTATTTTTTGTTAAGACTGCCTCAAGAATAACAATATATTAGCTAGTCTTTGTTTGGATCTCCACAAAGGTCAATAAAATAACAAAGGAGTACCAATTTCAATATAACATTCTCTTATTTATATTCAATCTTCAGGGATGCCTATTGAATTTACATGGATTATAGCATTTCTGAACTTAACAACTTCTCTTATCACGTTCGATTTAGAGTTCAAAGTTGAACTGTCAATCGTTATTTTTATAAGCGGCGAAATCAAATATCGTTGAGTGTTTGCTAACTAGATTTTTTCATGTTTCTCCGCCGTGGATACCATTATGTGTTATAATGCCGTAAATAGGATACTTCGGCGAGTCAAAGGAATTTTATGAGTTTATTATTTCCGGTATTCGCCCTTTGAGCTCTGTCCGGCTCCCGATGTTTGAATTTTTTCATATAAAATTCTGTACACTCAAAAAGAACTAAGTCAACAAATCGTTATGTTTTGGAAGATTCCTTTTGCTTTGACGAATGAATGTGATGAAAAAAATATAACCAACACTATGCAGTACTTCTCAATAAAGAGAATACCTAGAGGTCTTGTGTATTATTGCTAATGTGCTGTAGTGTATGTGTCTATTTTCAGTCACTTCATTGAGTAACGCATTCATTCATTCACTCACTCATCTGTGAATGAATGAGAAGGAAGCATTATGTCATCTCTAGTGCATGTGGGGTCGGTTAATCAACTGTGAGCGTCAGAGGTAAGCGGGCACGTGCGTCTCAGAGCCGACAATGTATATGGATATACTACATGTGCTTATAATAACATGGCTTAAATCTGTTCCACTAGCTCTTGCATTGCTAAGTAAGGAAATTATTTTTAACCTTTTAAATAAATGTGTTGAATGGCAGCATTTCATCTCTATATCACTTTTTTTTAAAGACAACTTCCGCATTTAGAATATACATCATGTGTCAAACAAAAAACACCCATACTCAGAACAACAATTTGTGGATCACACAATCCTACAATATCATAAATTTCAAAATAACTCTAGTTGTTTGTCTGTTACGCTTTCACGGTTAAACTACAGGACCGATTTCAATAAAATATGGCATGGAGATACTGTGATTATTGAGGAAGAACTTATGGCTACTTTTTTTAGTGATGAATTTTTTTTTAAATAAAACATCAAAAACTGTCGGAATTCGATATGTTTATAGTAATATGTTACTAAAAATACTAAGTAAACTGTGGTCACGCTAACTAATTGATAACAGCGCACATCCATCATTCAATATGATCAAACATCGTCAATCTTGGTATGATTAACGGCTATTTGCCTTTGGCGATTCTAATCAAAGTCGAAAAATAACAAACTTAATACATATAATTATATATATTTTATGGATATCTTATCTATACTTAACGTAATGGATAAAAAAATAATTATGTGTTTATTTATTTGTGAGTCGTATTTTTTTTCGATTATTTGATGAAATGGACTTTGATCAACAAATGGTACATATTCAATAGAATAGCAAACTGCAACAGCTAGTGATATCTATATATATATAAAAGAGTAATGTGGCTGACTGACTGACATACCCAGAGATCAACGCACAGTCCAAACCGCTGAAGCTAGAATCCTGAAATGTTGCATGTAGGTTCTTTATATAACGTAAGTGAGCACTAAGAAAGGATTTTTTTAAATTCCACCGCTAAGGGGGTAAATCAGGGGATGAAAGTCTGCGTGAGCGAAGCCGCGTGTAAAAGCTAGTCATGTATAAAATATCGAACTAGGTGTTTTCAGAATAATCATACCATCCTAATTTAACTGTAATATAAATTCTGCATGAATAACACAAAAACACGTTCAGATATCTTCAAGAAAACTGCATGTTGTTAAAATCTTTCACATTGAAAACAGTCACAATTATATAATTATATATAAATTATAAAATATACATAATTTGTTATATGCAAGATTTAAGTAGATTTAACAGCTGTTGTAGCCAATTATAAATAAACTTGTTTTCGTAATTTGATATGCACTCAAACCCTTTATAGGAACAACTAATGGAATATAATTTCATCACAATGCATACACGACTCAACGTAATAATGCCAATCATTCTAAAGGACGATACTACATAAATAAGTGGGCACATGTCTCGTAACCCTTATTTGATAAGTTAAATGTTCCTTTGACAATCTTCTCGAGAGATTTTCACACGATTTATTCCGATCGTCTTTTATTCGATTTTATTGTGAAAGGATTTAGGCCACTTACTGTAAGTTATCCAATTTCAATATGTGCTGCTTCCCGTAATATAATATGTGGTATTTTTAAGAAATATACAGTAATAGGCAAATAAAAGAAAAATATAAAAAAGGTCTTAATAAAAAAGAAAGTATTATCTACAGTTAAGTAAAACATCAAACTTTTATATAAATTGTGATGAGCAGTCCTCATAGAATTAGAAATGAGGCAAAGTAAAGAGGGGAAGGAAGAAGAAGGAAGAAACGGATGGAGGGTAAACCCTAACTACATTGAGACAAGAGACGCAAGTCTTTTCATAGTATAGAGGTAACAGGTCGATAATCTGCAAGTAGATCTGATGCAGAACAAGGAATAGTTGGGCCGGCAGTAACGTCACTGGCGATCTTGACACAAGTAAGGAAAGATCACTGATTGGCACCGGGTTTTGTGAGGGCGTCGACTCATATGTTAAAGTATGGTCCTTTTACGATGTGTCGGCTTTTTATCTTTTAAAAAGTACTTGTTTTCAGGAACATAAAAATGACTTGAAACTGAACGAAGCTACGGGCAAAAGTTATTGTATGATATAAGCTTAATATGACACAGCTTTGAAGTTATTGTAGATACTAGAATATTATTTCATTAACAATTAATGTTCTATAGGTTTCCGTACTGAATGAACAATGAAAAAATTATCTCTTTAGATAGCAAGACAACAAAAGACGTCTAAGACTGGACCTAGAAAGATGAAGCATAAAGTGATTTTATGTTTATGTTGGCAACTAGATTGAAGCTAATTCAATACACATTCTTCATACAAGACTGGTCGTAATGTTAAAGACGTTATCCTTGCGCTTAGCATTCAACAACCCATAAATTCCCACTGCTGGGCTCAGATCTCTTCTCAGAAGAGGGTTAAGGCCATACATCCCCACACTGACCGAATGCTGGTTGGGACTGGCAACACAACGTTGTGGGTACGTAATCTTGCCGTTAGATGTTTTTAAGCCGCCCAAAGGCCTCCAACTAAGCTTCACCACTATTATCCTACGATAACAACCGGGACCGACTGCTTAACGTGACCTCCGAATCACGGAGAAACTCATGGTATGGTGCCACCAGCGGTCACCCATCCAGGTACTGACTGCGCTGTCGTTGCTTACCCTCGGTGATTGTTTCGAATCATCGAGTGCAACTGGGCTATGAGTGCTTAGCATTGATGCATTAAAATTATCACAGAAGAAAGAGTCATCTTTCTACTTATAGTAAAATGATTTCGAATGAAACGAGAAGCTAGGGATGTATAAAATATACAAGGAGATATTAGAAGCTTTAATACAGTTTAGAGGAAAGGTCAAAGGAAGCACTCCAGACGTCTATTGGATCGTCGAAGAAACTTACACTACAGCGAACTTTATACATAAACGTGCGCGTCGGACCAAAGCGTCGAAATACGCACGGTTGCGTTTCATGAAGTTGCTTCCAGTATTTGGAAACTAGAACCGGTTGAGCGAGGAGTCTCGGACATGTACTTTATTTAATCAATATAGTGCTACTTAACCACACTAAATAAACTTATAGGTCAAGAAGTTGGTTGTCTTTGAATCAGACTTAATGTTATTCAGGAATGAATAGATTTGCCGGCATTGCATGGCTGATCTCTCGGTATTCATTCACCTCATAGAGCATGTATGGTAAAGATTCTTACTGTAAGTAATACGATATTACAGATTTTGATGAATTATATTCTTCATCCTCTGTTTTGTGGGGCAAATAAAATAATAATGTTTTCTTTACATTTGAATTGGATCAACTTTGAGAATTAAAATAAAATGGGTGAAAATTATACAAAAGTGACGATTACTCTAGAAATGATAGAAAATTCTTTAAAGTTGTATGTCTACATCTTCAAAAATATAATTATAACGGTCAACAACCACACTGCTTTTGCTTTGATTTTGCTGTCTTTGCCTCTTGTTATCTAAATAAGTTAAATAACATATTTCTGAGTTTGTCCCACTTGTTTACGATCACGTATTGTGTAAAATGACTGCATACAAACTTAGACAAGACCATCCATGTTTATATTGGCACGCTTCGATGCGTCAGCACATGTTTACAGTCGACTTATTCCAAGCTCAACGGCAGCCAGATTGCTTTGGAATCGCTACGCCTGATTGAAATTACGGACCCGGAATAGAAGACCATCATTTGCTTTCATATTTTATGTGATGTCATTTAATGTACGTATTTATTATATTTTTTCATTGTGAACATATTTTTGAACAATATGAACACTTCAGATAATTATACATACCTACATACTACCATCACGGATAAATCTTACCCATATCCAGACCCAGACAAAAGAAATAGTCATGATTATCAGGCAATAAGTTAATCATTTAGTAATTCCATTTTTTTTGTCGTACCTATTAAAATTACCTGTCTGAGTATTGATAATATATGTTATACGAAATGTATGTATGTTTGTTATTATGTTATATCTATATATATAAAAATGAATATATATATATATATATATATAAATATCTATATGTTCGTTATTATTAGTTTGGTATTGTATAGAAGAAAATCAAAGATGAATGAGGAAATATTTTTGTAAGAAAAATATGGCGGTACGAAGTTCGTCTCGTCAGCTAGTTTTATCCAATTTTTATTTTTTTTGAACTATGTGTTAAATTTTAGTTCTGTTGCTATGTGACATCTTCACATCATCTAATCTAACATGAATAGAAACCTTAAATAAATAAATAAAATCAGCTCTATGTACACAAATGTAAAAAAAGTAATTTGGTTAACAATACAGTCACTTCCGAACGAGAATTGTCATATAGCTATAGTCGGTTATACATAGCATACCAATATTTATATCCAGCAAACTATACCAATAAATAGGGTGAGCAAACGATGAATGAATTTTCCAGAGACAACGGAATTCAATTTATCGAATAATTGTTTTTGTCCAACCTGTGAGAGTTTTCGAATAAATATAATGGACACACTCTGATGTTTTTTTTATTTTTGACGTTGTTTTATATAAGCGTTATTTTATATTATGAAGTCAATAAAATCTATCAAAGGATGTATGAGCACCTTCATATTATGCCGGCAAATAATCTCGTATACGATATTGAAAATGAAATTTGGTAGGTATTGTACTGGCTACAGAAAATATCATAAAGAAATATATCTTTTTATAGTTTTTCGATATAGTATATTACGGAATTATTGGTATATAAATATATTTTTGGTCTTTCAAGATAGAAGATAACATTATGTAAAAACGATATTGGCTCATATAATTCTGGATTATAAGTCGAACGAAAGAAATAAAACTGTATTAGTGTTGAAACGATTTATTTTATCTTTTAACCTACTTCAAAAAACCGACTTTGCGATGCGAAAAGAAAGGGTAAAAGCTTAGAATAATAACGCATAGAAAGATAGCTTCATACAAAGCGCCCTGTCAAAAATGAAGCACTGAACCGAGTCGATTACGTAGGTACGCGCGGCGATACGCACACATGCAAACGGAATATTGAAACAAAACATTTCTATTTTGACCTAATTATTTACAAAATACTGTAAAATAAAACAAAACATTCACAGCGAGACACGTTTGGCGTACTTTGACCTTGAACACTGCGAAGCGGCCCGGCGTTTGGAGCCATATATGGCTCCATTTAAGGTGCTTCAAAACGGACGCGCGGACTCGCCTTCTATGCTTTATTATTCTAAGGGGTAAAAGTTTTGGCACACTATGTATGTTTGTATGATTCGTAATCATGGTCGATTACGAATCTATCGATTTTATACAGAAGACGTGTAAAGATTCATAATGTTGCCGTCGAAAGACTAAGAAGAAGATTCGTGATCGGGTGATGTAGGCTATCAGAAATTTATCAAAAGTTTTTCGTAGTTCGGTTATAATTTTTTAAACTTTCCTTGTTTGGGAGTCAATGTTATTAAAAATATTTTAATCAACTCTGTTACACTCAATGTAAGTTCCATTTAAATTTTATAATATCCATTTTGTACCCTTGGCAACACATATTATAATGTTCATGTAAGTTATTTATTGGTATAGTTTGCTTTACATGTATTGGTATGCTATGACCGACTAGATACTTGTAAGTAACCATGCTGCATTGTCCACATTCATAATGATAATGGTGACCACCACTCTTGGATTTTATTCTAGCTTTCCTTGAAGCTGGGCAGAGTAATTTTGGCAGCTATTTTTTTTAAAGTGGCTGGTGGCTAGTCAAGAGTGTTGACATCCTTAAGAAGCCTTCTTAATTGAAAAATTGAATTAATCGTTTTTATAACATAATATGTATTACATAGTTTTAAACTAGCCGACGTTTGATCCAGACGATATTGCGTATGTAATATAATGTGAGTTTTCATGAACAGTAGACAGACGGCAAAATGTTGCTATGTCTTGTAATAAATCAAAGTCATCTGGCATAACGTCTATTAGTCTAATCCTCTTTGGATGAGTGGAAATGAGGACAAATGATATTTATATAATAGATTTAAGATATTTGTCTTCCTCCAAATACGACTACAGAAATGTAATTATCATTCAATATCTATATTTGTAGTTTTTTGCTTACGTCGAATTCGTAGTTTGGCTTTCTTTTTATTCCTAAGACAGGTTGGGGTCGGTTTTAAGTCTGCTACAACTGCTACAGCTGATTTTTGACGAAAAACTTTATTTATTTACACAACTTTATTGCACACCACTACAGTAAACATTTGTACAGAGATACATTTACGGAGATCAACATTAGATATTACAATACGCGGTCTTATCGTTCACGGCGATTTCTTCCAGACACCCTTTACTTTAATTTATATTTAAAAAAATATAGAAACCAGTCAACGGTAAATTGGACAAGTCATGTAGTTTTAATAAGCGAATCGGTTCTCAAGATTACTGACTAAAATTATAAAATATACAGAGAGTAAAAGCACAATGAAAAAGTGTGGCAGCATATCAACTAGTTTATATCCCAGATTAACTAATCACTTCAGTTCAAATAGCTTCACAGTGATCGCCCAAAAATTGTGATCCAAAAAACAAACAAAAACAAGTGTTTTGTAACATAGCTTTAGTTCGCCGGCAAGCGGATTGACATTGATCGACGGCTTGCAGACTGAAGCGAAAATTTTTCAAAGTTAGGTAGTGCCTAAAATGGATACGATTATTTTGTCTTTAAATTGACTGACTTCAAGGCGATAAAGTATGGTTTGAAATATAATACTTTGTGTGTTTAGGTTATTTGTAATATGCTATGTATGTGTTTAGAAGAAGTATATGAGAATACTAGCTGACCCACGCAACAGTGTTTGCGTCTCCTCTTGCCCGTAGCGTAACAATTTTCCCCCGTTTTTGAAACATTCTTCATTGGTGCTCCGCTCGTATTGGTCTTAACGTGATGACATATAGCCTTGCTCGATAAATGTACTATCCAACACTCAAAGAATTTATCAAATCGGACCAGCGGTTCCTGAGATTAGCGCGTTCAAACAAACAAACAAACTCTTCAGCTTTATATATATATTAGTATATAGAGTATAGATTTTTCTTATCAACAGTCTTGTTACTATCGCATATAGGTATATAATATATATAGCCTAGCCAGTTTCGGAGTTCATCGTGACCAGCAACGTGACACGAGAATTATATATAATAGATTTTGCAGCAAATGCTTTAACAAAAATAAAGTTCATTATCCAAAATTGAGAAGTTTCATCGCAAAGCGAGTTATAAATAATTTTCCGTTCACAGTTTATACTAACTTGTTCAAAAGTTATTAGTATCTAGCCTCGCATTAGGAAGTTCAATGTTCTAAAACATAACAGCACTTAGTATAGTATATCAAATGGCAGTTTTATTAGTAAAACATTTATTTTATGTCTTGTTTTAGTAGCTGTATTAATATTCACATCGATTTGGCAGCTTTACTTGTGATTAACAATGCTAAGTTTGTTTTCTTGGAGTTTAATTTTCACCTACTTATAGTACAAAATGTCGTTTCGAAATGAAGTTTTATAAGTTGTGTTTCATTGTATTACATTTTAATACAGAGACTTGCTGACCCGGTGAACTTCGTACCGGATATAGGCTATTATTATATTATTATTATTCTTCTTCTCTTTATTTCATTTATATATACATATTAATTACATTTTTAAATATACATATAAAAACAAATACATTTAAAAATATGAAAAATAGTAGACCACCGACTTCGGGTACAGGGACCAAGAAACCGGTGGTTAGGGCTCCAGAGACAGGAACCTCCTCACAATTCGAGCCGTGTCAAGGAGGACTGCCTTCTGCATCAGACTCTTGATCCAGCCCCCTAACGTGAGCCTCTTAAGATGTTGGTTGAGGCTCTTGGCTATCAATCCGTGAGCAGATACGACTATCGGAACAAAGATCACCGAATCCACATTCCACATATCGACAATCTCGTGAGATAAATCCAAATATTTTATTTGTTTTTCTTTTTCGACTTTCACGAGATTCTCGTCATGAGGAACGGCGATATCGATAAACATTGCGCGGCGCTCTAATCGATCTATCACCACAATATCAGGCTTATTGGCAACAATAGTCCTGTCTGTGATATTATTATTATTAGATATTTACATATCTGCCTCAGCTTCCCACAGGCAGTGTACAGTCGCGGACGAAAAAAAATACTTTTCCCCTTATCTTTTAATTTTTCTTGTACCTAAATCTTGTCCTAACACTAAGGAACACATAAAAGAGACAATAAAGAATTATTTAATTTGGTGCAGCCAATCTGAAGTTATGCGCGTACATACATTTCGGCGATTCATTTTTATATATATATAGATTAAGCTCTTTTCTTGTAGATTTGAAAGTCATATTGGTTTGAAAATACTGCAGGCGATAAAAAATGCGAATTGGATGGACGCCGCAAAAAGTGTCTTGAAAAGCATACAGTGGTGGAATGCCAAGTATTTAAGTAATGAGGATAGGAAATTAACAAAAAGACAAGCGTCAGACTTGAATCTACGACTCCCATCTTTTATAGAAATATAAATATACCTGCTAAGTCTTGTGAATCATCATCATCATCAAAAGCATTTAATAATTGAGTACTAGACATAGGTCTCCCCTCAGAAGGGGTGATTTAGCTAACTATACCCCGCTGGTCAGAAGGGTCGTCTTTACATTACTGTTGTCTGGTCAGCTAGTTTTTTATACTTCGCACCATAATTAATAATGGTGTTATAATTATATGTTTGTCCTGTGTCTATATGTAATCCGATGATGTCTGAACTGCCTCGATGGTGCAGTGGTAGCGTATGCGACTGTTGTGCTCGAGGTCTCGGGTTCGATTCCCGGATCGGATCAAATGTTTGTATGATCTACAAAATTTGCTTTGGAGTTTGAGTGTTTGCTATGTATAATATGTATGTATTTACAAAAAAAGTATATATGTATTTATATCAGTTCACTAGCACCCATAACAAAAGCTCTGCTGAAAGCCTAGGACTAGATGGCGTTGTGTGTTAGATGTCCGAAATATTTATTTATTATTTATTTATGTCTAATTCAACTAAGAGTTGATTAGACAAAAACTATATTTTTCAACTACCGAACTTTTCAACAACTAACATTGTACTTAATCAGAGATTTACCAGACAAAACATAAACACATAACCATCAGGCAAATCAAGATCAATACACCGTAAGTGTATCCTAACATCTCACTTACTGTTCATTACTAGCCTCAATATGTCCTTAGACAGAGGACACTACAAACATTTGCTCTTGCATTGACCTCCTGTTAACATAATAACAAAGCTTTGATGTCAAAAGCGACCGTAAACATGGCTAACGTTCGCCTTAATGATGGGCAAGAGCAATTTCGTCGGCTAGTATATCTAATTAATACGTCTTAATAACGTGCAATGTATAAATATAAAGGGGCGTAGGTGTTATGTCTAAGAGTAGGCGTCGTTCACAAAAGATATGCCTTGTTAAGATAATAAGATTAGACAAATTTTGAATACCGTATTGAGTGCTTGTGTCACCTTTAGTTATTTATGTAATCTGTCATGGATTATAGAACGAGTGTTTATGCTTGTGGTGAAATATTATTTGTATATTTCACTATCGTTTAAATTTGCGTTAACTTTATTTGAATCAAAAAATATTTTTTGAAATATATCTTGATCAAATATTGCCATTTTTTGTATGTATGGCCTTGCCTAAATGACTCTACTCTGCCTGATGGAAAGCAAAAGCAGAATCCAAGAGTGGTGCTCACCATACACATTGCGAATGCAGACAATGCAGCATGGTGACCCACAGCATGGCGGCCTAGTAAAGCTTCTGCATCATTCCAGTCTCGCAATCACCATCAATCACTACAGCACGCTGTCATTGCACGTTGATTTTCTGTGCGAGGGTAGTACCGCCCTGGTCGAGCCGGCCCGTTCGTGCTTAAATCAACTTGACTCTACTACCATGAAATTTTAAAATTTTAAGTAGTAATAGCATTCCACAATAATCTCTAAAATGTTTTTTATACATCCTACTAATATTAAAAACGCGAAAGTTTGTAAGTATGGATGGATGGATGGAAGTTTGTTACTCTATCACGCAAAAACTACTGATTTGGATGAAACTTTACAGTACTTTACAAACTTTACTTGAGCCTCTGCAGTTGCGTAGAGATATCGCCTCCATGGCAGTCCTCTATCGCTATTATCATGGAGAGTGTTCTGAAGAGCTCTTCCAACTGATCCCTCCCTCTCCCTTCCTCTACAGGACAACACGTGCCGGCCTTGGAAGTCACCGCTTCAGAGTAGTAGACATACGTTCTCGTACTCATCGCTTCGGTTCTTCCTTCCTGTGCCAAGCGGTGAAAACCTGGGACTTACTACCAGCATACGTGTTTCCTTCCCACTATGATCCCGGGTCTTTTAAGCGGGGCGTGAAAAAGCATCTCACCAGGCCGCCATAGTGTCGGTCACCATGCTGCATTGTCCTTATTCGCAATGAGGATGGTGACCGCCACTCCTGGATTCTGTTCATGCTTACCATCAGGCAGGGCAGAGTCATTTTGGCACCTAACTATAAAAAAAAAAAAAAGAAAAAAAATATACCTAGCTTATACATCAGAATAACACATAGGCTACTATTTGCAGCGATAACACGCGAGCCAAGCCGCGGGCAACAACTAGTTAAGACAATAATTTACTTGTAGAATACACTTTCACCTAAGTAAATGAATTACGGCCAGTATAACAAAATATGCAAATTGTTATTAAACAATTTCTTAACATCTGACTCAATCTTAAATACGTTTTATCGCTTAAGTGACATCCAACGTTAATGTCTGTCGTTAAATAAAGAAAAAAATACTTTCCTGTCCCGTAACACGTGTCAACTTCTAAAAGGTGATTTAATGAATCTGCGTTAAAAAGGCATAATTAAGGTTTAGATATTCCGGCCGCGTGGCGAGGTCCCGATAATTTTGCCTCCCTTGCTTCTTTCTCATCAAAGATTTCTCTCTTATGTTGATTTACTACGTTTCAGATCGTTCGGCATTTTAATTAATACTTTTCAACGAAGCAGAAAGTTGGCTGAAAAATTTTCTCACTAATTACCCAAGATTAAGAAAGGTGCCTTAGTCTTCCTTTAAAAATGTTTGACGTTTCAAAATTTTGCCATGATATTTCAGTCACGCCGAAAAGTTTTATCTTTTTAAGTGGTTAGCAGTTTCGTAGAGTGACTTTGAATACAGCAGCGCATTTGTATTTGTGTTAAACAAGTACTTAAATAATACTAACTAAATAATTTTTCACGAAAATTCTAGCCTTGCATGGGAAGTGTTAGATAGTCCACGTGGTCACAGATTATTAATACAAAGTATTCACGATAACACCTCTATCCATCCCGTTTGTGTCGTAAAAGTGTTGGTTAAAAACATGACATGTGTAAACACGAGCAAATTCTAAAAGACAGTTTCACTGTAAAGAGAATAAAAACATGAAAGAAATCATATACTGACCCATCTAGCCAGCGTGGTATCCAGCAGTGGACTATTAGTAGCTGTTGATTGTGATGATTGATATAATATGGGAAGTGGTAATTTAGCCAAAACTAATTATTGCTGTCATATTTTAATAGGACATGTCTATGCCCTTTTCCTAGTGACTGCTCCAATTATATGAGTGTAGAACGATAAAAGTAAACAAAAACGACTCTATTCCTTAAAAGGAGTTGGTGTTAGACCCGTCATGAAAGAATCCACCCAAAATCCTTTACAGCATATTGCACATGAAATGTAAATGAAAACAAGGAAGGGATATGTTGATGATGATGAGTTTAAAGCATTTCTTTACAAAGGTATTAGAATCAATTTGAGAAGCCCAAATGAGACTTTATAAATTTACCAGAGTACTGAGCTTCCTGTTTGGAAAGTTTTAAGTTAATGAAAATGTTTTATATTGTGCAATTTATTATATTAACAAGATTTATTTTTGTCTCGACTTTACTTAATTTCGGTATAAAATATACGACTTTGTACAACGTACTTGAAGGAGAAATCCCTCATATTTTTCAAGATTACCTTGCTTAATATTTTTAGGCTTGGAAATTTAGCGAGACTTTATTACCGCGGTATTTTTGTAAATCTGTAAACTTTATTAGAACGTAATAAGGAGGGAAGACTTAAAGAAATTAATATATCTAGTTTAATAATAGTGTTTTTTTGTTCCCTTTTTAATTTCTTCTTTCGTAATCTTCTTTCGTTATAAAGTAATGAAATTGATAACCGAAATAACTTTAATTTATTTGAGGAGGGAAAAATATATTTTGGGCAAGTCTAATTTCATAAAGGTAGTTACTCAAAATTAGGCGCTTTATTATAGCCCAGTTGTGCACAGCAACGACACGGCGTGGTCAATACCTGGATGAGTGACCGACGGTGGCACGACGAATCGGCACGATACCATAAGCATGATCTCCGTGATTCGGAGGTCGTGAAACTCAGTTGGAGGCCTTTGGGCGGCCTAAAAACATCCAACGGCAAGATTACGTAACCCCAACGCTGTCTTGCTAGTCGCCAACTCGCACTCGACCAGTGTGGGGACGTATGGCCTTAAACCTCTCTTGAGAGGAAACCCGAGCCAAGTAGTGGGTTGTCAATGATTCAAAATTAAGACCGCTGGAAAGACATGCTTTGGCTCACGTTGGCCGGCTCAAACGGAGTAATGACGCTATCTCCCCCTCTTATTCTAAGTGGGCTACCTGAACAGAGCACTCAAAGGGTGGCAAGATGACTATGCGCAGTGTTAATCACCACCCAGTCTTTTTGTACTAATTTGTGCGCTATTCCATTAAAAACTATTCGTGTCTCATAAGTAGAGAGTAATGGCAGTAATTTATAGAATGAAGCATTTGCTTCCTCTAAGGAGTATTACATTAAATGGTAGTATACTAACGATTTAAAACAGGAAAACAAAAATATGTTCATATCATTAGTAAGTCCAACACTAGCTGAGAGACTCCTAGAATAAATTATACAAGAATAACACTTGATAAAAAACGTAGATATTAATTGCGATGTTGTTTCGTTCTTGTACATTTTAAATGGCTGTTTTATCTCGGTGAAAAACATTTTCTAGTCTTGTCTACTAATGACTCTTTGTCACGAATGAAAGTGTCCAGTTCTATAATTATATACTAAGAATATATTTTGGTCTTCCACTATTATTTTCTCTTGAGAATAAGATAAAACTTTGTGCCAATAGCCTAACAATTGGTTACAGATAACCTTTCCTGATCTACTTGAGGTTTTCTTACACTCTCCAATGCATATAAATAATACTTTTCTTTCTTTGTTGGCATTTTGTATCTATGAGTAACGACTACACTGCCCATACTGCATTCATATACTAAGAGTCCGACTTGCAATATAAACGTTTGAGTTGGGCGTGCGATCTTTCGAAATAAATCTTATATTTAAAAATCAATTGGTCTTCGTTTGTCTCGCTTAAACTCGAGAACGCCTGGGACGATTTAGCTAATTTTGGTTTTGAAATGTTTGTCGTAGAACAGGGAAGGTTTAAACGGTAAAATTTAAAAATAACTTGAAAATTCAAATATCACGTGTACGACGTAGCGCGCACAGCTGGTAACCTATACATCGATCGAACTGTAAAACCAGCTACCGACTGACTTTGGACACTAAAAATTAAAGAGTGTAACATAGTTTAAAAAACATCGTAACTTACTCGTATGGTAACTCACTCGTTCCAGAAATGACTGCCAAATAACCAACAAAATAGTAATAATGTATGTTATCAATTTCTTAGCATAATATGAGGAGAATACACAACATTGAAACCTGATGGCTTATTATTTTAATTGGACATACATATGTACGTTAAACCCCGTTTTTCTCAGAGTTTTAATGACGACTTTTTATCAAAACATATTTTTCTGTTTGTGTATTTATTATCATCATGGATTCTTATTTTTATGATAGTAACTAAGGGATAAAATAAACAGTGAAGAGTGTTATGTCCTTTCAATACCGAAGGAGGATCGTCCGACCAGATTTTTGATTTTTCAGATCTCAGGTTCGATCCGCAAATATTTGTTTCGGAGTTTGGGTGTTTGCTATGTATAATATGCATGTATTTACAAAATAGTATATATGTATTTATATCAGCGTTAGAACTCATAATACAAGCTCTGCTTAGCTTGGGACTGGATGGCGTTGTGTGTGAGATGTCTGTAATATTTATTATTTATTTATTATTATTGCAGTCAGCGATGACTGAGTGCCGCTAATCCCAGTGAGTGCTGAAGTCTGGTTATCCCAGTGACTCAATATTGCATATGACAGGCGATGTTGTGGTGAAAACCCCACAGTATTTTTTTTTTCATGGAATAGGCGGGCAAACGAGCAGACGTATCGCCTGTAAGCGATTACCGCCGCCCATGGACACCTGCAACACCAGAAGCGTCACAAGTGCGTTGCCGGCCTTTTAGGGAAGGGTGGGGGGGGAGGTAGGGGAAGGGGATTGGGGTATGGGCCTCCGGTATCCTCACTCACTCGGTGAAACACAGTGCAAGCACTATTTCACACCGGTTTTCTGTGAGGCCGTGGTATCACTCCGGTCAAGCCAGCCCATTCATGCCGAAGCGTGTCTCTCCCACGGTAAAGATTCCGGACAGTTTGCTTCGTTATTGCTAGCTGCTACGTAAACTGAAGATATGTGAGAGATATCCTTTTGTAAAGGGAACTGCGGGTCCAGTGTGCCGTGCCTAAACGCCGGTAAGGAGGTCATACTGGAACCCAGAGTAAAATGGTCTCTCCAGGCTGTTGTCTCTCGATTTTAAACTCTTTTCCTGCTTTTTTAAAGTCTTTACTACAGAAAAAAATATTTTTATTGTATACAGCAACAAATAAAGAAAAACAGAAAATAAAATATAAAAATCCTAAACCTTCAGAATTGAGTAAAAAAATATATCTGAATGCATGATTGACATTTTGTTTTAGATCTCCATATACATATATGCTCATGATGTAAGGTGTTTCGTTAATAAAAATGATTGGGAATGTTTAAAGACCGAAAATTTTAAAGTAATACAATTTCCTAAAATACAGTGAGTGAAAAATTCAAGCCCAAATCCTTTGGTTTCACAGATCCTTTGGTGATAACAGAGTTCGAAGACTCACAGAAATTGTTGTTCTGCCTGAGAAAATGTAGGTAACACAGTTTGATTAAGTGCAAATCTTAATTATATTGACCTGTGAAGTTATAGAATCAATAACTTTATACATGTTTTCATATTACTCTGCAGAGTGTGGCAACTAAAGTTTTTACATTCATTTCACATCTTACATGCATACAGCAATATTGTCTACATAAAGGAGTCAAGAACTCATATACGACGAATGTTGAATGTCAGAGTTGTACTATGATGGTTTATTTAGTGTTGGAATACATTACATCTTCCTTCTCAAGATACACTGAAACTTTTGCAGAATCTGAAGAAGTAATGCTTAATATATAAAATATGTGCATTGTGCACTCACACAGATATTTTCCTTTGTAGTTCATCCCCTAATGAGACAAGAATCAGATTACATCTCTTTATTCACTTCAAAGGAAGTTTTTATTTTTTCAAGATAAAAAATTCTTTGTGACGTTTAATATTTCTCAGACCAGTTTAATCAAACTTTTTGAGTAAATTGTCAGTTAGTTTATTGTTTAGATTAGCCTTTACATCGACATTTAAGTATGCTTGGCGTTCGTAATGGTTTTTTTTAAATATATGAGCCTGTCACTCTACTCTGTCTAAAGGAAAGCATAAGCAGAATCCAAAAAAAGTGGTAACCATACTCATTGTAAATGTATACAATGCAACAACGCAGCATGGTGACCCACACTATGGCGGACTATTGAGATTGCGAAATACGATACCATCAATTTTAGGTTGGTCTTTTGTAAGAGAATATTACCGTCCCCGTTCGACCCAGCCTGTTGATGCCGAAATCAGCGTGGCTCCACTACCTTGATATTAAGTGTATGGTATTAATTACAAATACCAAATTTTTATAAAGGATTTAAAGTCTCAGATTCAGATTTAGACTCATAATAACAATTTGTGGATCACACAGTGTTATCCCATGTAGGATTTGAACCCTCAACACCTTAACCCAGTATAAAGCAGGGTAGCGACCGCTTGAACCACTACACCATCCGTGCAGTCAATAAGATATAAAATCAGATAATATTAGAAAAAAGAAAAAGAAAGAAACAAGTTTTCTTTTTCTATCTTTGCAGTATTTCTGCATCTTCAGAAATAAACTCTATTGAAACCTCATTGCTCTGCTCACAACAACTTGTATTTGACGTGTAACTTGCTGGACGTTCAGACGTTTCATTCTCTCATATTCTCGTTCAAAATGTTATGAAAGATAAAAAATAATATAGACAAAGTACGACACGACACAATCTATTGTAGCTCCGAGTAGAATGTAGGAAAACAAAAAAAGACGGTCAAGTTTCTTTTATAATTTACTTTGTGTTTTATCGAAAAATAGAACTATTCCTTTGATTGGTATCCTTTTTCATAGGCTATTCTTTCATTTTGGAGGGGTGCACAATTCAATGGTTATCATACATAACGATAATAATAAATAAATAGTAAAAAAACATGGTTACAAAAATGGGTTACAAACAAATAAAAGGTAAAACTTGTAATTGAAATCACAACAAAATTGCAATTTCAATTTATTTTCAGAATATTACAGACGTAAATGTCTACTAGTAATTTTTTTGAAGCATTATTAATCAAAGATAATAAAAATAACATTTGTGTTTTCAGAGCATTGTAATGTAACTAAGTATTTAAAAAACTCTATCTATCATTGCATAACAAACCGCTCCCTATAAACAAAACAATATCATAAATCAAATCATTAAAATTCAATCCACGTGTTCCAAACAAATATAGCAAAAGTGAGACAGTAACACGTAAAACCAGTTAGTGTGAACGAGATAAAAAAACAATAGAAGGGAAATTGGGCGGAAATAAGCCATGCAGTTTCATTAGAGACGTCGGCAATTAGCTCGAGCTATACACCCGTGATGGGACAATTTCCATTCCTAGCTAATTGTGTCGAGAAATTTTTACAGAGATTTATTAGGGAGTTTCGAGATTATTTTTGCTATTTGTTGTTTGTAAAAAACATCAGAACGCTTAATGTGGCTTAGTCATTCTCCATTTAATAGCACTATTTTTCTTTTTCTTTTAATACGCGTATAACAAAATTGTGCTATATATATACTCGATCTGCCAAAACTTTGGACTGTTAAAGGCTGTACTATTTGCCTATGTAATTTTATTTTGTACAATTACCTTTCAGAGTTCCAGAACATAAACACATCAAATATCCGTCAATATATAAAATTAATAGCTTTCGCCCGAGGCTTTGCTCGCATTTAATAAAAAAGTATCTTAAGTTACTTCTAATACCTCCAAGAATATGGGTACAAAGTTTCATAATGATCGGTTAAGTAGTTTTCGCGTGAAAGCGAAACAAACAAACTTACATTCACATTTATCATAATTATCAGGATGTTATTTACGAAACAAGTAAGGATATTATATATATATATTCAATACAAAATACTCGATATATCAAAGTATCGATAATTTGTTTCGTTTCTCGTTAATTCACGTAGACTTTTCTTTAGCGAAATATCTTCATTGTTAACCTAATACCATGATATATTATTTTTTATTTGTACATCATTATATCAAGGAATTGCTTGATCATTATGATCGTCTGATTAGTGAGCAAGAATTAGCGTTACATCAGTAAATTGGACCTATTCATTTAGTTTATCTGTACATTTATGAAAGAGTTTCTTTAATTATCTTCCTATCGTTCGAATCTTGAAGAAAGTAATTAATATGTACTTTTATGTTTATTAGTAAGAAAAATACTATTATCTTTGTTTTGCCCTCAACCTATTGCAATCCATTACAGAATGAAGGTCTTCAGCTTTGGTTAAAGTTAAATAGCATAAACTAGTATTACTTACTACTGATCATTGATACAATTACATTTGAACTTTTTTTTGTAAATACATAGATATTATACATTAAAATACCCCGAACAAATAATTGCAGATCATACAAACATTTGGACCAACCCGGAAATCAAACCCGAGACCTCAAGCACATCAGTCCAATACCTACCTACCTACCGCTGCGCCACCGAGGCAGTCTTGACATCTTCGCTACATTTTGGTGAATCAAAAATCTTGTAATTTCAATAATTAATGTTTTTTTAGATTATCAGAAATATATTTATGTAGGAACTTCAGAAAAAGAGATTAACGTTTATTTCCGTGGGAGAACCACGCATGAATGGGCCAGCTCTACCGGAGTGATACCACGGCCTCAAAGAAAACCGGTGTGAAATAGTGCTTGCGCTGTGTTTCACCGAGTGAGTGAGGATACCGGAGTCCCATAGCCCCCTCCCACTATTTCCTCCCTCCCATTCCCCAAAGGCCGGCAACGCACTTGTGACGTCTCTGGTGCAGCAGGTGTCCATGGGCGGCGGTAATCGCTTACCATCAGGCGATACGTCTGCTCGTTTGCCCGTCTATTCCATTTAAAAAAAAGTCTATTAAGCATGTCAACGTCTCCGTTAATTATTTGACCATCTCTAGTTTCTGGTTCTATAAAGAGTATTTTCAAAACAAAAGTAAATGGTCACAATTTCACATGTAAAGTTTGGCTTTTAACACAATTTTCAGAATTCAGAGATACCAGACTACTGGTATAATCCTGACCTAGTTTTCCAAAATAGATTCATATTGCAATGGGATCTATCTATCATCATTGACAGTTTTTGTCAGTTCAGTGATATAGTAGTGATAGACCGGTTATAGCACCGAACACTGATTATCGAAATTAGAGTTTCTTTAATACGAGAACTGCATGGTATCGAAATAATAAAGAAATGAAATGTGTATCTTACTCTGTTGAATTGGCAAAAGCCTTTTGGAAGAAGATCACTTTAGACAACTGCGTTAAGGTTCTAGGTTCTGAAGCAAAATATATAGACGGTATTTTGAAACATTATTTATGTAAATTACTGTCTCAAATACCGAAAATTTCTATGCTTTTAAACTATGCTGAGTTTATTTTTTAAACTGTTTTAATCCGAACAAACGAACGAACGTTTTTACTTTGTGTCTTTTTGACTTCCAAATCAATAACTTTTTACCACCTTATAAATTATAATTCGTTATCAATTGTCTATCATGTCAATACTATGTTTAGATTTGTAACGTTTAACAGAATATCAAGTAATAATTGCTCTATCTTTCTATATTAGAGTGAATGTAGCCTACATATATACCACCAACACACGACACATGCTGTGTGACCCAAAGAACAACTTTCAGAAACGTGACTTTACCATCCAATACATATAATATAATATTAGATCCTGCCATGTTTTCTAAGTTCGCCAAAGTTCTCACGTGTAACAAACGCGCGTAGGTCGGACAAATTAGGTTTGATATCGAAACAACTTTGTTCTAGGAATGTTCGCGATGTGTGCTCAAAATCTGGATGAAAGCCTGACTATGGTATATCATAATTATATTTATAAAGTTTTCAGGAGATACAGATTTAAACCTACCTACCTTATTTTAGACAACTTAGGTTACGAAACTGTATATTTTACCAACTTTTATTTAACTTGTTATTCATATTTAAGTATGGACGTTCGGCACGAATATTGGAATTTTAGCATTAATAATGTGATGAAGCTGTTCTGATGATGGAATTGGAAGACTACCATAGGAAATTTTTAACTAAATAAGACATATCAATTTCGTTTGTGGAGGTCTAACAGTGGACATATTTTGTCCGAGATATTGATGCTGATTTTAGTTTAGATTAATTTCTTGGGAGCAATTAGGTGCTGTTCGAAATCCAGGATTGATAAAAACTAAAAAAGTCGAATACATAGTTTTCATTAAAAGAATTATTGTATTTTTTTGGTGGTTTTTAAGATACTATGATGATGTAGCACATCATTATTCAGAATATTTACATGGATACATTTGTTATTCAAGGTGAAACTCCGCATACATCTTTAAGTCCAGCTAACATTTACATATGATGTTACATGTACTTGATAAATATTTCATTTATTCAAATTTTTGGGGAACTCCCAATGCCACGAGTCGACAAAATTCCATACATCAAAATGTTTTATTTGTTTGTTAGATATTTACTTATAATAAAATGTTAAGTTTGTGTACGCTTCTAAAGCTCAAAAAATTCTCTATCGATTGAGTTCAAATTCTTTGCAATTTTTTTCTTCTCTATATCAGTTTTTTTATGGAATAAGGGCAAACGAGAAGACGTATCGTCTGATCAATTGATTTCTTGGTATTATTTACTTTCAGTAAATCAATTTTAACCAATATAAAGTTTATAATGGAAGAATGTTCACTAGGTTGCACCTGAAAACTTTCAAAAAGTAAATCTACTGTTTCAGTAGGAAATATCATTAGAATATCATCAATCTTCTAAAGCGAGTCACCGCCAACTGTTGGCTATTTTGATGGTGCATTTTTAATACTCTTTTCCGTTTCAAAATGGAGTGGCCACAGCATTGGTGGAAGAAGCATGATTTATTTTATGTTAAGTTTTTAAGTATTTCTCGATGTCTCTTGTAATAATAAAGCAAATTAGTGTTCAACATTGTTACAATAATAAAATAGTCAACAAAGTTTTAATGAACCTTTGTAATGTCAAACAAATGTACTTAATGAAGTCTTAATTGAATTTTAATGCCTAACATAAATAACAGCATCATGAAATAAAATATTTTAGTTTAGGTATAAAACTTCAAGAAATATTCCATCTTTTTTGATCTCCTTTTTAATGCTTTACAAAAATATCATCACATTTTTTTAAATTATGGCTATACCAAAATGACTCTTTTTTGCATGATGGAAACGATAAGCAGAGTCCAAGAGTGGTGGTCACCATACTCATTGCGAATGTAGACAATGCAACAATGCAGCATGGTGACTGACACTATAGCGGCCTAGTGATGCTTCTGCATATATCATCATATTTCAAAACATACTCGAGTGCATCCATCATCATGCATTTGGTGTTCATTTTGATTGACTGCTATCAAAAGATGAACATACAGTATCCATCATGTAGCCTGAACTTTAACCTAAAGGAGGTAGCAAGAAGCTTAACATATTATTTGCCGTCAATGTGTGAGACAACGATCAAATATCTCATTATTCTTGAGACTTTTGAACACATTTCCAGAGTTCAAATTCTCAAAGAAGAATGAGAAAATATCCCGAACGACAGCTAGTGCAGATCACAATAAGTAGGTATTACAATGTAAGAAAATTGAAAATCTTTTCAGTGTTGCAAGCTAACAAACAATAAGAAATCTCCGCCAAAACGCTTTACAAATGTATTAGCTAAATTAAGTCTCGACAAGTTTAATAGTAGTATTCCATTACTACACGATACAATTTGAGAAAACGACCGTAGAATTTCATTGGCTGAAATTATATAGCTAATCTGGTCTCGGTGACATTTTACATATTAAGTCTTGAGACAAGTTTTTAAGAACGAAGTTAGAAAGTCGACAAGTGCTGAGTTCTACTTAAGAACTTTCCGGAATATCTTAGGTCTTACAAGTTTTCAAACACTACTTGCAATAACTTTTTTCCATGAATTAAACTGGTTACAAAGCCTAAATGGGGAAGGTGTTATGTGATTGTGAGTTATATTATTATACCTATACATATGCCTACTATACTAATTTGAATCTCACTATCACTTAATGACCTTCCTAGTGATCTCTCCAAACACAGGTTAGTTTGTACATAGGCACAATGAAATACAATCGGCTTGGTCGATCTACTAAAATTTCAGCACCATTGTAACTTTGATTTTCTCAGATACCTGATCGCAATTTACCCTTTATCTTTGTACCGTCTAATCGTGAGATAATGATAATAACTGGTCTTGGAACCATTAAAAAAAAAAGAAAAAAAAAACTTCGTTTAAAAAAACCGACTTCAAAAACTAAAAAGTATAAAATAACTTAATTTGTATGTGCTACCTATTCATAGGTTTGAAGTCAGTGCCAAGCCAATGGAATAGTAGGTACCACATTCGCAATATTTCGAGACGAACGTCAACGACGCTTCGGTTGTTTTGTTCAACGCGAAGAGCAGCTATCCCGCTCAAGGTCACGCGCGGCGAGTGCGGTACCTACTATTACGTTTTGGCTTGGCACCGACTTCAAACCTATGAATAGGAATAGGCACATACAAATTAAGTTATTTTATACTTTTTAGTTTTTGAAGTCGTTTTTGTAAACGATTTTTTTTTTCCGCTTTTTAGTCTTTCTCAAGTCTCATCATCATTTCATTTAAAATTTAGTGATGTCTACAGAATATGAAGGCATGCAGACAATTGCTCGTAACTTCATTGCAGGCGCTCACGTTAATTTGAGGGTTTCCTTCGATTTCCTTAGGATCCCATCATCACATCCTGATATGGTGGCCACGGGATCACATGGGGAGCATACCCTTTCGAATACAAAAATAATTTTCAAAATCGGTCCACAATGGACGGAGTAATCGATGTACATACATAAAAAATAAAAATAAAATATACCGATGAAATTGAGAACCTCCTCCTTTTGAAAATCGGTTAAAAAGTGATCGTAATCATCGTAAGATATTTCTCCATGGTGGTTATCGAACCCATGACCTCTGACTTAGCTGTTAGGGTTACTGATCACTAGACCAACAGGCCAGTCAAAGCTAGATAGTTAGACTTAGGCACATATATACCTACTCAACCAAAGTGATGCCATGGGATGTTGTTCAGTAAATATTTCATTACTCTTCAATAAGTAAGACGTCAGTAAGATTACCGGAATTCCAATCTCTTCCTTATCCTGTTATGGGGGAGGGGAGAGTAAACTCAATGGGCAGCGCTGTACGTTGTTCTAATGAATTATTTTCTAGTAACCAAATTAATCATTAACACTTGTAACGAATTTTTAGTACATTTTGATGTTTTCGGTTCTTGTAGTACCAGGCTTCATACTGTAAATTAAATGGCAGTTTAGTACAAGTACCTGAGTTCAATATAAGGCTTATACAATCAGTAATGTTTATCTCGTCTCTAAACCAACGATACACTGTTTCAGAAAACTTTACTTGTTATCACCACCTTTAGATTTCATATATATCAAGAACCCATATTCTTAACCTCTTTATTCTAGGATTCAGAAACCTTTACAAATGTAATAAAAAACTTTTAATCTAAATTAAAAGAGTATGTATTTACCTAAACAACCTTGACACAAAATATAATTTTGTCTTTTTTAATATCAAGAAGGTGAGCAATACGAATAAATACATTGGGTAAACACTTCTGAGAGCCTTAATTGTATTATATTTCATTGTGACTATATCAGACGACGCCCGAAGGTTTTTAGGTCGACATCTCAATGAGCCTTGCCAAGATTTTTTGAACAAGATGTTCTTGGAAAATAAAAACCGCATACGACGTACATAGTCATGCTGATGTTACGACGATATTGTCTGCAATAAAGTTTTTCGTGAACTTTCAAAAGGAAACGTAAGTATGTCATCTAAATTGAATTTAGTTGGTGAAATTAACGTTGTTGTGAATTTTTTAACAAGAATTAATGAATATGTATTTGCTGGATGTAAAGCGATATCTTTAAAACAGTGTAAGATGGGGATGTCTAAGCGCAAAGATTCTTCCGCATATTTCCATAGGCGGTGGTAATCAGAGGAACCTATTGCTTGTTCGCTTGCTCCCGAAATATTAGTTTTAAAATTAATGATTATCAAATGGGATACTGAATGTAATTGATGTTATTTAAAGAAAATAGATACGGGTTAATAATACCGCATACCTTGTAAGGGGAAACAAGACTAGAATTAAAAATAATAAATTAAAAATCCTTATAAAAACAAGCTTTTATTGGAATGCCCTCATAAAGTACTCGTCGAGCTAAACCAAATGAGTCCAAACTTGACGGGGTTGCGACGTTTTTTTTACAGAATTCCTATGCTCACCTTCCAGTTCCAGCATCAGACCAGCTTCGTCTCATCATAATATTGCATAGTCACGCTGTATACATACGCTTGCAAAATTTCAGCAAATTCGGATGAATACCTATATCAACTTCAAAATTTAGTTGCAATATTTCACCCGAACATACAAGCATACATTGCAAGTCAATAAAAATCTTGTAATAATTAAATGAGCTTAAACAGACAAAAATGAAATAAAATTACAGAAACTATTCAAGTATCATAAACATGTTGTGAAAACTAATGGACTTCAACAATAATATAAACAAATGATTATTTCCGAAACATTTAATTACATTTATTGAAACTAGCAATTATTTTTACACACATTTCTGTTAAAAAATAATTCGGAAAACAACTGGACTCTGAAAGCCAACATCAATTCTTATCAGTTGAATCAATTATAAATTCTGTGTTGTTTAATTTGCAGCCACACAATTGTCCAATACCAAGCCATAAGCGGATTAAACTACAGCAAGCTTAACTATCCATATTTAGCTGAGGTAGTCTACAAACAGTTCGTGTAATACTTGAATACTTGCCTTAAAACAATCTTAATCCTTTCACAATTATGAAATTTTTACAATTAAAACTGTACTTCTGACCCGTATATTACACAATTTTCCATTACATTTTTTTAATTAATAGTAACAAGATAAAGTTTTAAAAACCATAATAGAACCAGAAGATTGATTTAAGAACTTTTGATATGCTTTTTAACTTATAACTTAGTAACTTTAGCCTTTGTTGCCCGGCCATTATTTCAAATCTAGTGACATCTCATTAATTAGTTTAGGCGCTAGTGGAACGTACGAACATTTATAGACTGCGAAAACTATTACTTTTGGTTTCGCCGTAGTCGGGTAAAATGAAAAAATTTTTTTTTTTGCATTCCTGCGATTGTCATCAAACCACTACAACCTACTGGGTAAAAGTTCAAAGTTCAGTAATATTAAATTTCTGTAGATAGACTATTGTCTGATTTTTAAAGCTCTGAATTACGTAACGATTGCTATGGATGTTTATATGATTATTTATTTTATTACTTTATGCACAAATACATGCATCGGCGGACTTAATGCCTAAGGCATTCTCTGCCAGTCGACTGATTGGGCAATGCAAAGAAAAGATGAGGTAGGTGCGCTAATGAGGAAATGATAGATTTTAATAAATACTACAATTGTTGTTGTTGGATGTTCGTGTGTTCTCTGAGACATTAAGAGATCTCAATAAAATGAAAATAGTCACAAAATAAACCGACACCCGACACGGCTGGAATTGCCTAACTTTTCAATGTGCAAACGTCGTTACCACTTAACCACGAGCCGTTAAATCAAAAATGTATAATGTCAAATGTATGTATAAATACGTCTAAACTCCTAACAAAAAAATTGAACGGTCACACCCAATTGGTCCAACTAATATCATGAACCCCAGTTATATTACAATTATAGTTACCATAAAAAATCACTGACCCACATCATCTATTGTTTAAAAGGAAATGTTGCAATATTTAATGTACTGACACGGTTCCAATACGTCTTTCCATGTAACTCAACATTAATTTTTATGGGTATTAAATAACATAATGTGTTTATAATACGCTTATTTTTCTATCACGCGTTAAAAGAATAAGATTTATCTGGTTATGTAATCTTTTTGTTAAAAATGATTGTACATTTTTCGTTCTTGCAATGCCATTAAGAGTACATATATGTATCTTAACTCTAATGGAAAGTGATGATGAAGTGAAAAACTATACCTACTTATTATTGAAAAATGAAATCTATTCACACTACTTTTAAAAGGAATTTTTATTGCTGTTATCGGCAATATATTTCATACCTCAGTAACTAGAATCTAAAACAGAGATCACCTTGGCTTTTTGAGTATTGACAAGGAAAAGATGCCGATAGCCCCGATAGGGACTCTCCCGTTCGGCATTTTGAAATCCAATAAAACGGTGAGGTCAATTATATTAAAAAGAACTTTTGGACACTCCCTGAATTGAATCTTTTGAAATATTTCTAAGAATTCAAATCAAATCTTTCCAATTAATTTGATTGTCTTTTAATAACTGCATTCGATTATAGTCTTTGTTACTGCGACCCTTGATTCTCATTTCCAACTTTAGAGAGCTACAAGTTTTACGTGGGATCTCTTTTCATAAATCAGTCTAAAATTAAAATTTTACTGTAATGTTGTGTTACTTACAAGAATAATTTAAAATGCTCTTAGGTTGATTGCAATTTTTAAGCAATATTTTTAAGTTACCGTCTAGACAATTTAAATATTCTTTTTTAACAATTAACTGCTTTTCATTTTATTTTAAAGTAGCTGCCCCGAGACTTCGCTCTGTCAATTTGACAGTGTCAAAGGTTATTGGCAAATTGCGGTCCAATAGAAAAAGTAAATAAGTGTCGTTGTTACTGATTTTTCTTGCAATTTTTACGTTTTTTCTCTCCATAAGAACCTCCCTTATGTCTTAAAGAAATATTTAAAAAAATGTCGAATTGGTCGAGCGGTTCTCGATTTTTGCGATCAGAAACACATTTGGCTATTCATTTTTATATGCATAGATTTAAGATTTCAGAATATTCTAAAAGTACAAAATCATCATAAGAAAGTAATAATATTACAAGTACTATTCAGAAATAAAATGAATGTCTGATCATATCATAAGATAGCGTAATTAGAACTTGTATTGTCTGTTATGGTTTATACTCTCACTTGAGTGACGTTGAAAAGTGTTTTTGTAACAATAAGTATATTTATCACGCACAGAAGACGAAAATGAGTCTCTAGAGACTCTGGACTGAAACTAAGAGAACTACTTTTACTTATTTTTGATATATTTTTATTGGTACCTATTTATTTGTTTTATAGAATAAATATCTGGCAAAAAGGCACATGATTGACTCAATACAGATAGTAGAAGGCCTTTTCAAGGCAGTCATGTGCTTCAAACCACATGAGTTATCATTACTCTCCAAAAACTTAGCAACAGCTTGTTTGTGCAGGGTTTGAGCAACCCGGGTTTTACAAGCATTCAGATGTTTATCACTGACAAACTCAGATGATAAATATGTACTTGCCATATGGCAGTCCAAAACTTTCTTCAGTTACCCCATATGACTAGAAATAAATACGAAACAGTAACTAAGGGATGATAGAAATAACGTCATAAATAAAATAATAAACCATATTTAACGAAACATATACCACTATAAATTTGACTCCTGTCAGAACACAATTAGTCGCGATATCAATCTGTCTTTTATTAATGTCAATCCTACGTGAACACGTCGCGAAACGTCTTGAGATAGGTACTCCAACTTTGTAAAGTTTCATTCGAAAAATACCTAAAATATCAAAGCACTGCCTGTACGCACTGCATTAAAAAGTCACAACCTAAATACATTCTTAACGAAATGCGTTAAAGTTTAAAATTCAAAGTATTTGAAGTAGCAACTTGGGCGCCATTCAGACGTTTCTCCCCATTAACATTTTACAGAGAGTTTCAATAAGCTTTGCTTCGGAATTGGCTTTTCATAGTTTTTTTCTTCTTTTGATAACATTATATTACTCGGATAAATAACGTCATTATTCCTTGTATTCATTCTCGAGGATCGCGACCCTTATTCAATTGTTCATTTTGCGAGGCCTTAATGTGTTCTTCTTGAATGAAAATGTTTCAATGGAGCTTTCTTTCTTGAGATAAGATGTTTAATATCCATTGCTTGTAAGTAATGAAACAAAACATTGTTGTACGATCTGTTGATCCTTGATTAGACTTTCTATGAATTTGTTTGTTGAAAATATGATATTAGTGTGTTTTATGTCATCATTAAAATACCATGAATGCGTTTATGTTCACTTTTATTAGCTTCCATCTTTTTATTATATGTAGCAACAGCCTACTAAACGTGATAATGATGATTAACTTTTGTCTTATTTCAAAATTTCCTTCAGCTGCTTATTTATTTAATTAAATATATTTGTTAAGTCTTCAGATTTGCTTTGTTGAAGTTATATGTCTAGTAAATCGTATTCTCCTGTGACCTTTTATGACACTGGGACACTATTGGCTATTCTTTTACATACCTCTGTTACAAAGTTAATATTCATTCGTGTACATGTTCAAATACTAGTTTTTGAGGGTAGGCAAAAAAAATGAATAAATAATTACAATCTTAACAGGCTATAAGACGTCATGTACAATTTAAAGTCTACTTTGGTCTTTTAAGTAAAAATCTGAAAATCTTAGTTCTAACTTTATTTTATTCAAAGATTCCATAGAGCTTTAGACGACATCAAAGCATCGCTCAAAACTTTGCCCAGTGACAAAAAGACTTTGTTTTAATGATCGTCGTAGTGTAGTGTGCTCTAAAGAATTGTACTCTCGTCCAAGTGCACCGGAGCAAACAATTCCACACCGTCAGTTTTACAAACTGACATATTAAAGTAGAATTCGAATACGAACCTAAATTTCGTATCTGAAATATATTCTGAAATATATATAGTCATATTCTAATTTTTTACAAAAAGCTAAAAGTAAAACTGTATTTTTTTTTAAATCTCTTTCAATACGAAAATAATTAAAATGAGACCCGAAAACAATGAAAAACGCTTAAATTCGGGATAAACTTTAAAGCTCGGAAACCTTTTACCGCGACGCCAAACTCACAAAAGTGATTTAATTCCAATTCATTCATGACCCACTGAATGAGTCCATCTTAATTCGTTCTCTGCTCTTCACTTCAATGAAAGTTACAAGATTCCGAAAATTACTTGTTCAATTGAAAAGTTTTTGAATTCCCACCGAGAATTATAATTAAATTTAACTCAAAACTCTTATGGAAGTGACTAAGTTTTCTAATGGTTTACGAATATACAGATTTCTTAAGACATTAATGAAAGTAGAATTAGCTTTATGTACTAAAATAATTTGATAAGAAAAACTGATCGCATTAATACGTTTACTCCTTCGAATATTCTGAAGCCAAATCTATAGTAACTCGATCAAAACTAAAAAAAAAGTGGCTAAGTGCGAGTCGGACTCGCCCATGAATGGTTCCGAAGCAGCAAGTAACATAATATAAAAGTTCTTGTAGTTCGTTGTAACTTTCATCGATGTTTTAATAATAGTGTTTTTTTTGCGGTTTACGATTTATGACGTATTAAAAAAAACAACTTACTAGATATCGTTCAAACCAATTTTCGGTGGACGTTTGCATGGTAATGTAGAACATATATTTTTTAGTTTTATCATTCTCTTATTTTAGAAGTTACAGGGGGGGGGGGACACTTTTACCACTTTGGAAGTGTCTCTCGCGCAAACTATTCAGTTGAGAAAAAAATTATTTTAGAAACCTCAATTTCATTTTTGAAGACCTATCCATAGATACACGTATGGGTTTAATGAAATTTTTTTTTTTGAGTTTCAGTTCTAAGTACCAAATTTTGGGGACCCCCAAAATTTATTGTTTTTTTTTATTTTTATGTGAATATCTTATTGCGGTTCACATAATACATCTACTTACCAAGTTTCAACAGTATAGTTCTTATAGTTTCGGAATAAAGTGGCTGTGACATACGGACGGACAGACAGAGAGACAGACAGACATGACGAATTTATAAGGGTGCCGTTTTCTGCATTTGGCACGGAACCCTAATAACTCAAAAGGATGCACATATCAGTGCCCAAATGAGTCTATGCTATCGATTTGATTCCTATTGTAATAAATAAATTTGTTTATTACCTAATTAATACAAATATTATAAAAGTAAGAGCTTATGCAACCAATTATATTATTAAAGCTGATTTTTTTATCATTAACAATCTTTTCTAGTCCACTGCTTACAATAGGCCTTAGTAAGGTATAATATTAGGTCTTTACCTATGAAATTGCCGTTTTGTATGCAATAAGCGAAAGTACTTATTTTTTCAACCTTTTTTATTTTTTTATTCGAAGTAATCACCCATGCAATCGACGCATCTTTGCCAACGCTTTGGCAGTTTATTGATGCCCTTCTTGTAAAAATCAGCTGGACGGGAGGCAACAAACTCTTCAAAGGCATTTTGTACTGCCTCTCGGGAATTGAAATTTTTACCCACCAAAAAGTTGTCTAAATTTTGGAAAAAGTAATAGTCGGTAGGTGCAAGGTCTGGTGAGTATGGCGGATGAGGGAGAGCTTCCAACCCCAGCTCTTGCAGTCAATGTAGCTTTCATAATACAAGCTCTGTTTGGTTTGAAGCTAGATAAATGTGTTACATGTCTGAAATATTTATTTATTATGAAATCATGTCAAACCCAAAAATGCTATTTTTATGAAGTCAGGATTTCATTTTAAAAATGCATTATTATTTCCAAATGAAATAGCAATTTACCTATTAAATATCAAGTTTTAGCGTTTTTATTTAATTCTACTTGTCATCTTGTACTAAATGAAAATGTATTATATATGTATTATACTAAAACAAAACTACAAAAGATAATATTGCTAGCATGATTACGCATTTTCTTTGAAGAAAAAAAACTAAAATAAGAAGGAGAGTTTTCAATTTCGTTATTATTAATCAATTATTTAGATGCCAAAAGCTCGGCAAGCAATCAATATAAAGTGTTTACTGGGTCATGGTGAGAGCTTTCAAGAATCTTTGATATTGCGAGAACTTCGAGTAGGAACCATCTACATTTTGAAATAATTAATAAAAAGCGGCCAAGTGCGAGTTGGACTCGCCCATGAAGGGTTCCGAAGCAGCAAGTAACATAATATAAAAGTTCTTGTAGTTCGTTGGAACTTTGATCGATGTTTTAATAATAGTGTATTTTTTTGCGGTTTACCATTTATGACGTATTAAAAAAACTACTTACTAGATCTCGTTCAAACCAACTTTCGGTGGAAGTTTGCATGGCAATGTACAACATATTTTTTTTTAGTTTTATCATTCTCTTATTTTAGAAGTTACAGGGGGGGGTGGAACACACATTTTACCACATTGGAAGTGACTCTCGCGCAAACTATTCAGTTTAGAAAAAAATGATATTTAAAACCTCAATATCATTTTTGAAGACCTATCCATAGATACCCGTATGGGTATGGGTTTGATGAAATTTTTTTTTTTGAGCTTCAGTTCTAAGTATGGACCCCCAAAATTCATTGTTTTTTTTTTATTTTTGTGTGAAAATCTTAATGCGGTTCACAGAATTCATCTACGAACACGGAACCCTAAAAAGCTCTTAAAATCAAGTGCTTTTTGAAGATTAGAACGATCGTAAAGCATAGAAAAGATAAACATTCATTCCTCACAAGATAACGTTATATTATCTTGAAATTGTGGGTCCAATTTTTGGAACACCTCTAAAACTTATTTGTTAAGGCATTAGGCTAAGAATGTATGTGTCGGAAACGTTTATACAATTCCAAAAAATCCATTCACGGAGATAATACTTATCCAATGTAAAGTTCAAACTAAACGTATACGTTTTTTTTTTCAATTCATTTTACTTCGTCTTTAAAACTGTTCACGTGAAGAATTAATTGATGCAATTTACTAAACTGCAAAGTCAATTCACGGATTTAATGAACTTCTCGAACTCAGACTCCACTTTAACTTATAATAAGAAAACTTATCGTTTTCATCATTTATTTCCAAGAACGATTAAAAACCTTTTTAAACTATGTGATCTTATATGTTCCAATCCATCTGACCAGTATTGTATTGTATTCCAAAACCTCCTGATAATGGTAAATATATACGAAAAACAAATATAGGAATTCAACGGTTATATAGGGCCATTGTGATAATTATTCACACTGGCTAGCTCTAACTTAATTTGAATGAGTGGGTGAGCGTAAAAGCTTATCCTGGGAGATTAATGTTGAAAGAGTACTACATTACTCGAAGTAATTACTGACAGAAGCAATTAATCCAGCCACGGTCTTTCCTCGCTTCGGCTAAAATATTGTCGCGTACGTAAGTTTCCAATCTATTTCTATAGGTTTCGGTGTGATTGAGAGCATTTTTCTTTATTCCAAGCAATTGATTTCAAAATAGAAAAAAAATCTGATTAGATGCATTCTTTCCCTCAATTTATCTCTCGTGAGTTTCATCTTGTCCGTCCTAAAGAGACTATGTGTTATTTCATATTCTGCCTCTATAATGAATTTTACCTATCGCCGACAACCATTCATCTAAATATTTCGTTTTATACCAGTAATATATAATTAAAAAATCGTGATAATTTATTTAAAAATTCAACAGTTATCAACTATAGGATCATAAGCATGCGTGAATCCACCCCTAACTATGATCAGTTCAAGGTATTATATTATTATTAAGAAGTCCCAATTCATCAGTATATAAAAGTAAGTTATCCATATCATGCTAAATGCTCTTCAAAAATATTGTATCACTGAAATGATAGAACTTTATTATCTATCTAAAACAAATCTTAATGAGTAGAACTGTTCACATATTTATTAATATAACAATATATAGTGTTCCATTCTCAATATTGCAGATATCCTTCAATATCAATCAACGCATTCATTAAAATATCAAGCTTATGGTAATTAAGTAAGCGCTACGTTTGCAAAATATAATCACTCACCGTAAATCATCGAGATGAATAGCAGTATCGCATTCAATATGTATGAATGCTTCTTTATCCTCTTCAAATCCCCGGCCATTTTGTTGCAATATAATTATATTTTTAATTACTTCTTAATTTGACACTCTCCTTCTTTTCATCATCACTTTACACTAATTAATATTGCTGCTTCTAATTTTACCCTTTAATCTCCTATCTCCTAATTACTATATAGATTAACATGTTGTCACAACTTATTATTTTGTCCAACTACATGCGATTTCACTAAACGAGTCAACATTTATTTTACGTGGCTATTAACGCGCTGACAAATTGTTTTATGACACTTAGTTAAAACGATCGTGTCTTCATAAATTTAAGTTCCTACTTAAGGTTGTCTATTTATATTTTATCTTTAACCGATGTTTGGCGTAATAATCTTACGGCGTTAACGACTTCAGTAACTTTAGCTTCGAATATTTTACTGAACATAATGAGTGAACAGTCTATAATTAACACGAAAATCTTCGTTGCTTTCTAAAATAAATTTTATTTAATCCCATCATCAAAGTTTTAAATGACTTTTAGATTTTTTATCTGTTTCTTAAATGTAATTTTTAAGTCTCACTTCATACACAATGTACACTTGAATTCATAAAAGTTTCGCATCACAGTATGACTCACTGATATTATTTGCGTTCAAGAACAAGTTGTATATCGGCATCGTCGCTACTGTATTTTTCAGTAATCGAGCACGCGTCCGTTTGAAGAGGGAGCCGCAAAAGCACTGACTTACATAAGGGATTCGCCCGGTGCCAACCGAGCGTCTGTCAGAGAGGGATGGCAGACAATTTTCGTAAGGGTTGCAGGTCGCTTGCGGTGGAAAATGAAAAGGACAGAGGAGATTTTCGCATTCAGGCTATAGCCCGCTGTAACGTAACGTTAAAATCTTGTGTGAAGACGCAATTAAAATGTACATAAATCTGGAAGAGATACGTTTTAGAAGTAACACGTCCGAGTTAATAAGCATTTAATCTATCAGTTAATAGCTTATCTAGTTGTATGAATTCTGATGAGTGATAATTATCTCCTGTTACATAGATAAGTTCTATTAAGGAAACGATCACCAAAACTAAATAAATTGCAGGTGTTTACTTTAATCCTAAAATAGGAAACATTTCTTCTGACTGGCTTTGTAAGTTATTATAAAAGGTAAATGTGAATAGAAATGATTAGAATTTATGTCATTTCTTAGGCTTTAAAGTGAAAATTATTTTATATATGAGTGATTCATACTTTAAAAATACTTTCATAAGTTTGCCTTTTTAACCGACTTCAAAAAAAAGGAGGAGGTTTCTCAATTCGACCTTTTTTGTATTTTTATGTGTGTTCGGGGATAACTTCGTCGTTTATGAACCGATTTTGATGATTATTTTTTTAATGGAAAGGAGATATTTTTTAATGGAAAGGAGATATCCCAACGGTGGTACCATGATAAGGACACTAAGATCTGATGATGGCATCCAAGAGAAATCGAGTCGAACCTTGAAGTCGGTTTTTATTTTGTTAAAATTTTTATAACTTGTATCTTAAAGTTATTAATTTAATGCATTGTGTTTTGAGGAATACTTTTAGAGGAGTAATAATTAAATACAATTAAGTTTAACTGTTCAAAATTACTTTGAAAAACACACTTCGTCAATCATCCATTGACTAATCGTAAAAAAAAACTTACATTTTAAAAAAATACTTCAAGTTCAGAAAATCACTAGTTGGATTTTTATTGCGGCAACAGCGTAATAGCACAGAATAAATAATAGTACTTCAGTACAGAAGTTCCACTGTTGAACAAAAGTCAAGTTTAGGCATAAAAAAATTTCAACTCTGTGACCTCGCAAGCGACTACCTACAAACATAATAATTAGTTCGTTTCGGAGTCATTTTTCGCAGTAAGTACACGTAATATTCAACTTGTTTACGCACGACGCTTGGCGGCTAGCGTGCGCAGCGTGCGAGCCGAGCGCCGAGTGGCAACCATTGCCTAGTAGTCCTTCTCGGAAGGTGCTCGGCGGAACATAACTGAGAAGTGAAACCCCCCTGGTAATAGGTAAGCTATTGGTATAGTCAGAGATGATAAGTAATAAAAAAGGGTTTATTTTGTTAAAGTTATTCATTTAGTGCTAGTAATTATTATTAGTTCTTTATTATCAACTGTATTAGCGTAACATTAGAAGTGCCAAAATAATTACATAAATTCGAAAATTATTTTGTTTATTAGTGAGCTCCGATTCGCTGTCTTGCGAGATTCGCATTAGTATATAATAATAATTTATTTAGTTACAAAATACAAACGCTCTCGCACAAAAAAAAAACATATTGAAACAGAGCCACTGCCATTTAGTAGTTTTTTTTAGTGAAATTAGATAAACGTCAAAATGTATTTATTGTTATTAACCGACTTCAAAAAAAGGAGGATTTTTTTTTATTTATCAACTTATTTACAGTTACCAACATTTGTTTGCGCCAATACAATAAAAAAAAACAGAACAAAGAGTGGAACTAATGGTAACAAACAATTACAGGTAACTACAACTTTTATAAAAAAAATAACAAAAACAAAAACCGACTTCAAGGTTCGACTCGATTTCTCTTGGACGCCATTATCAGATCTTAATTTCCTTATAATAGTACCACCGTTGGCACATCTCCTTTCCATTAAAAAAAAGAATCATCAAAATCGGTTCATAAACGACGAAGTTATCCGCGAACACCCATAAAAAAAAAACATATATATACGGTTGAATTGAGAACCTCCTCCTGTTTTGAAGTCGGTTAAAAATTAAATGAAGCTAAACAATACTGTCGTTACGTTATATTTTAAATTTATTTTTAAAGTACTAAGTATTTCATTTTGAACAGACTTAAATGACGAATGGGAAAGGTCCTCAATTTGACTAGATATTTGTGAATCGATTTCTATAATTTTTAATAAAATTTATTAAGTTGTATTTAAGATTTTTATTATTTACTAGCTGCGCCCGCGACTTCGTCCGCGTGGAACAGTGACTTTGGGTAGCAGTTTTAATTATTAAGGCTAATATTATTTTAAAAATAAGACACTCTTTTCACTGTTAAAAACATATTTAAGTATTTATATAAGTACATAAAATAAAAAGTATTTTGTATGAAATTATTTCGACATTCGACATGGCCAAGGCTTTCAACCTGTTCTTGCACCGTTCGCTTCTCTCCGATCTCTAAGCATTCGGTCTGCCTCCTAGAGTCGTCTCTAGATTTACTATTTTCTTCATCAGCGCCTTCGCATTCGGGTTCTTTGCGACGGACGGCGCGGCCTCTGTTTTTCTGGAGGTAAACGCTAGCGTACCTCAGAATTCGGTCCTGTCGCCCAAGATGTTTCTTCTGCATGTCAATTACATATTAGCCCTTGGCAATATACATTGCTATGCAGACGATAGCACAGTGCATGGGCGATATTATGGATACCCTGCAGCCAAGATAGTAGACGTTGAGGAAAATGGATAGGAGATTGTCGCTGAGCTTGACCGGGTTTTGAACTGCATTTAACAATGTGGTGATGAGAATCTGGTCGAGTTCAACGTTAAGAAAACACAGGTGTGCCCGTTCTCTACCAAAAAGTCTCCGTTTCTTCCCCTCCCCACTTTTCAGAGCACTCAACTGCCACTACGGGGTAAGCTCGGTGTCCTGGGCATGGATATTTGCCGGGACCTCGAGTACTGTCTCATTAGTCGGCGGATCAGAATTTATATTATTTTTAGATCATGTGTGCTATCATATACCAGAACTCACGTCTCAGTGTAATCATGTCGTTACTGTCATTTGGCATACAATCATCTCCTATTTTAAGAAGAGCATTTGCATATTGACACTGCTCATAAATCATTGTGAAGTTGTACTCGCATAATTGTAGTAAGACAAAACTTTTTAACATGTACCCATAATACATATGTTTCATACAGGCATTTATTTCATCTTGCGGCGTACCCCTTTTGCTTTTTTTGTGTTTAAATCCCGCCGGATACTTTTCCTTCGGATTTTTTCACGAAGAAAATTATTTGAATAAACAAAAAATCATGTTAACAAATCGAATCCTAGTGAATAATAACGAATTTGTAGTAGCAAAATTCAACATCCGCATGCGGCACAGTCGTCTGCCCTCACATGTCTGCCCGTTCGGGTAAGCACACTTAGGCATATTGTGATAACTCAGTAAATGTTACATCTGAATAGCTCTAATATTTTGTCTCCTGTCCCAAACTCATGAAACATTTTTGCAAACCTTGCATCATCATCATCAGCCTATCGCAATCCACTGCTGGACATAGGCCTTGCCTTGCCTTCACAAACCTTGCATATTTCCATACAAACTTTCATCCCCTATTGTTATTTTACCCCCTTGATCTTAATTTTTTTACGAAATTTAAATGACATTTTTATTTATATGTAATCAACAGCCTAAAAAATAAAGTTTAAGATTTTAGCTTAAAATGACGATACTGTATACACTGTTTTGTAATTTGTCTTATTTATTTCTATTAATATAATGAACATACAAATCATATTTATGAATGTATGTTATTTACTATATTATTATTATTATATTAATTTAAGTATTCGTTGAAAAGGAGAAATATTTTTAATGAATTTGACATCCTTGTTACCTCGTTGCCAAGAGTGTCCGGTGTACCGGGCGGTGTCACCAAGGTAATGCGCAGGCGATTAAACCACCACTCTTCTATACAATCTTTCATCCCCCCTTTCAACCCCTTATTACCTTTTTTTCGCAATAAAAAGTAGCCTATGTCCTTTCTCAGGCTCTAGACTATCTGTGTACCAAATTTTATTGTAATCGGTGCAGCGGTTTGGCCGTGAAAGCAAGACAGACAGACAGACAGAGTTACTTTCGCATTTATAATATAAAGTATGGAAGTATGGATAGCCTTCCTCGATAAATGGGCTATCTAACACTGAAATAAGTTTTCAAATTGTACCAGTAGTTCCTGAGATTAGCGCGTCCAAACAAATAAACAAACTCTTCAGCTTTATATATTAGTATAGATGTATTTATTATACTCTTCTAAGATCTAATACTCATAATAAACAACACAATTATTTAGATAAAGATTAATATTAGGCATTATGTTGATAAAAACTCTTTGGCAAATAACTCATTATTAGGTACCAACTCTTAGCGTCTTATACTCGTGATAACTTCTAAAGGAAATGTCGGATTGGGATGAAACAAAAAGTATTTTACTTCTACATAAATACCCTTGATAACATAATGCTTAATTTGGATAAGGATTAATATTACGATAGACATTTAACGTAGTTTCTTTCTTCAGACGATTTAATATTTTTTTCGAACACAAAAGCGGTTATTGTGACTAAACCATGATAGTTAGATATATGCTCTTGCGGACTTTTTTGTAGATCTTAATGGGCCCTACAAACCCGTAATACATTATTTTGTTCTATTGTCAATAGTCTTTGCAGCGCACGCAAAAATAGGTTTTCGATTTCACACCTTGGGTTAGAAATTAGCAATTTTCTTACGGATCCCTAATTTTTTTGAAAATAAAATATAGCCTATAGCGTATATCGATAAATGGAGTATCCAACACTGAAAGAATTTTTCAAATCGGACCAGTACTTCCTGAGATTAGCGCGTTCAAACAAACAAACAAACAAACAAACAAACAAACTCTGCAGCTTTATAATATTAGTATAGATAATTTTTTGCTATACAATAAAAACTATGTGTAAAAATCGTGAAAGTCTAAGAAGAGTTATATTTATTTTATTGCATTTTTTTATTTGGGGGACGCCCATGTCTAGCAGTGGACTGCAATAGCCTCATAATGAAGATTAATCTCATTTAAATGAAAAAGAAAAAGTTAATCTATTAATAAGGATCGGAAAAAAAATCTTTGAATTTCTGGGACTGTGGGAATGGAATTGCTTATCATCGGTTTCGCTCAAGCCAAGATGGCGTCTTGGCTTGAGTGAGCTGCAGCTTTTGAGTTTAGATTTTAATTATCTATGTTTCTTGTAAAAATAATCTAAATAAGAAGATAAATATAAAGAAGAAACGATCATAAAAATGTAATAAATCTACATCTAGTAATGTATCTAAAGCATCAGCAGCAATGTAGCTAAATATGAAATCTGTTTAATTTTTTATTTATTGTTCAAACCTTATCTACAGACATACAAAAACAAATTCTCTCGCTTAAACCACGGGGGATTTTAGGCGAGAGGGAGTTGGTAAATTAGTAAACAATAGGTTATTTAGCAATGTAAAATTTAAACAGTTTAGCAAAATATACACAAAACACAAACATAAACAAAACTTAAGGCAGGCAAGCGCATATACAATGTCCAATAGACAACACAACAACACCCACATACGTATGGTAAGCTATGCTGTCCATTAGGAATTTCTTCGTTATTTCTAAATTGCCTATGAATTTCAAATTACCTATGATTAATAATAATAGAAATACCTTAGTAGAAAAGGTCAATCTGAATTTACTTTTCTACTACGTAAATATTAAGTTGACTGCACGGCTGGCGTAGTGATTTAAACGGTAGCCACGCAACTCCTATGCTGAGCGTTGTGGGTTCGGGCCTCACATGGAACAACGCTTTGTGTGATCCACAAATAGTTGTTCTGAGTCTGAGTGTTCTTTTTGGTGTTGTCTTGTCTTTTTTAAAGATCAATGTAACCTTTTGAATGCCCCTGGGATTGCGAATAAAAAGGCCTACTTGAAATCTATACTAATATTATAAAGCTGGAAAGTTTGTTTGTTTGTTTGTTTGAACGCGCTAATCTCAGGAACTACTGGTCTGATTTGAAAAATTCTTTCAGTGTTGGATAGTCCATTTATCGAGGAAGGCTATAGGTCATTTTTTTTTCATAAAATTAGGGATCCGTAAGAAAATAGCTATTTCGTAACCCAAGGTGTGAAATCGAAAACCTATTTTTGCGTGCGCTGCAATAACAATTGACAATAGAACAAAATAATGTATTACAGGTTTGTAGGTCTCATTAGAATCTACAAAAAAGTCCGCAAGAGCATATATCTAACTATCATCGTTTGATTACAATAACTGCTTTTGTGTTCAAAAAATTTATTAAATCGCCTTAAGAAAGAAACTACGTTAAATGTGTATCGTAATATTAATCCTTATCCAAATTAAGTACTATGTTATCAAGGGTATTTATGTAGAAGTAAAATACTTTTTGTTCCATCCCAACCGGTCATTTCGTTTGGAAGTTATCACGAGTATAAGATGCTAAGAGTTGGTACCTAATAATGAGTTATTTGCCAAAGAGTTTTTATCAACATAATACCTAATATTAATCTTTATCTAAATAAATGTTTTGTTGATTATGAGTATTAGATCTTAGAAGAGTATAATAAATACAACTATACTAATATATAAAGCTGAAGAGTTTGTTTGTTTGAACGCGCTAATCTCAGGAACCAGGTCCAATTTAAAAAAATCTTTCAGTGTTAGATAGCCATTTATCGAGGAAGGCTATAGGCTATATATCATCACGCTAAGACCAATAGGAGCGAAGCACCAATGAAGAATGTTTAAAAAACGGGGAAAATTATCACGCTACGGGCAATAGGAGACGCAAACGACGTTGCGTGAGTCAGCTAGTAACAAAATAAATTGGTAGATATAAAATTCAAATTAAGCCGGTCCTTTTGTAGTCGAATCGTTTAACAATTTGTCAGCGATTGTCTCATTTTGGGAATATACAATAGTACTGTCACTATATTGTTCTGCTCTTTTTGATTTCTTTTTCTTATGTAAATTTCGAATTCTTTGTTCAGAATTTGCATACGAAAAATCCTTTTTCCTTCTGTAATTACCTTCATTAACAAAATCGCTGACTTTTTTCATTAAGGGGTAGAAATATTGTAATAGCAACACTGATTGAAATGAAAAATTTGGGAAGAAAATAATGGGTGTTAAAATTAATGAAAAAAGCATGACTTAAGTATTTTTTGTGCAACTTACTTAACAATAATACACTCGTACATTCCTACCTAATATTGCGACGCAATACAGAGTGCTATAAGTATGATGATGGATTAAAAATACGGAGTGATAACTACAATATTCGTCTCGTGGTTGTCCTGAAGGCGACTGAGGGAGCAACTACGTATTACACAACAACACTTTTTTTTATCGAATAGTGGGCAAACGAGCAGACGTATCACCTGATTGTAAGCGATTGCCGCCGCCCATGGACATCTGCAATACCAAAGGCGTTACAAGTGGGTATCTATGGATAGGTCTTCAAAAATGATATGGAGGTTCCTAATATCATTTTTTTCTAAATTAAAATGGTTTGCCGTTTCGCAATTTACCATTCATTAAATCTACTCAAATATAAAAAAAAACATTTGATTTCGTAAACATAAACCTTCAAAGGTTGTAGAGCCACGCTGATTTCAGCACGTTAGGGCCGGCTCGACCGGGGCGGTACTACCCTCGCACAGAAGATCAACGTTAAATAAATGTTTCGTTGGTGAGTGCGAGACCGCAGGCCCAAATAGTCTAGTCAACAAGTATGGAACTTGTTGACTGCATTCAGAAAAGATGCAGAAGCATCACTAGGCCGCCATGGTGTGGGTCACCATACTGCATTGTCTGCATTCGCAATGAGTATGGTGACCACCACTCTTAGACCTTGCTTATGCTTTCCATCAGGCAGAGTAGAGTCATATTGGCGGACCACACATAAAAAAATGCATTTTTAAAAATACACTATTTTTAAAACATCGATCAAAGTTACAACGAACTACAGGAACTTTTATATTATGTTACTTGGTGCTAACCCTTCATGGGCAAGTCCGACTCGCACTTGGCCTTTTTTTTTTCATAGTACGGGCTCTGCTTGATCCATAGTCCTTACCAATGCTCAGATGGCCTAGAAAGTCTTAATTATTTATTAATACACAAAATTTATCAATAAATATAAATTTGATTAAAATAAGTTTGCGAAATAAGACGATAATAATGAAGTATTGTATCATTACGTAAGAACAATTTACATTTAATTTATAATGCACTGAAGAAGTTCTAGAAGCCCAGAGGTTCCTCAAGTTATTAACTAATCGTTACCATGTTAAGCCAAATTCAAATTTAATGATTCGCATAAGAAGTTTACACGAAACTAATAAAGCTGGCGTTAAGTCCTTGTAACTGAATATGCATATCTGACTTAAGGTAAATTGAGAATAATTTGTCTTTAATTTATACGTACTTAGGTACTACGTACGATTGGTGATGACTTAAGAACACGGAGTGCTAACCATGGAGGTATTACAGATAGAGTAAGAAAGACGGCTGCCTGTGATCGGAAACGTCCAACGGTTAGAAAGAGAGAGAAGATCGCGGTACCCCATCTGTCTTTCTGTACTAATGTGCGGCGATTTTCACATACAGCGCAACAACAATATAACATACTACAGCGCCATCAACCGAAGATACGTCGAACTACGGAGTAACGAAGGAAACTAAGATATTACCAATCCTGAATCGCGCAGTGGAAGTTCTCGCGCCAATTAACATATATACAACATCCTAACATCAACCGTTGGGCAGTTGGCCCACCAGGCATGATCACCTCTCCTGTTCGGAGGATCCTCCCTTTGTGTTGGAGGGACATGACACTCGTTCCTCCACAGTGGTTCCTTTACTCGGTGTACCTGCAGTAACAGAGGACAGCTGGAGGCCTGGCTCTCCTGCTCTATCTATAATACTTCTATTTTTATTTTATTTTTTTTTTATTTTATTTTACAATTATAGGAAAACTTACAGCTATATTATTCCATTATACAAACTTTATACAAAACAAGAAGGCCAATTAAAAGTTTTCACAGATAGCAGAACAAGTAAGTGGAAATAGATAGAAATACACATTCACACAACAACACAGATACAAGCAAGATAGACATAATTAATAAATAAATATCATCAATCCTGGTTGCAAGAAGCGAAGAAGGAGTCAGTCAGGGTTTTCCTGAGCTGGTTGTTTCCATGCACAAACAAGTCCATATCAACACTCCGGCATGCCGCATTGAACATACGACTCGCTCGAACAATATATGAGTTTTGCCTGTAGGTCGTATTTGCTTTAGGTATGTGTAGCAACTGTGCTTTACGTAGGAACGTAGATGGCACGCGCAAGCCTACTTTACTCACCAGTTCACCAACGTTTATTAAACCTTTCGCGATTGTTGCCAGTAGGGATAGATCCGCAACTTTTCTTCTTTCCTCTAGTGGAAGAAGATGGAATTTTTTACACCTGCTGTAATAGTTAGGTAAGTAGCAGTGTGATCGATACTGAATGTATCTCAGAAATCTCTTCTGTATGGCCTCTAAACGATTTTTGTAGATGTTATAACACGGGTTCCATACTTGAGATGCGTACTCAAGATGACTGCGAACGAAAGAACAGTACAGAATTTTTATAGTTTTGATGCTTTTGAAATGCTATGGCGGTAACACCCCGTTCTGCGTTAATACATTTCGTGAGTATCGTAAGAGGAGACTAACAGAGTTAACTACGCAGGGCAAAATTATTATTGCACTGTGAAAAAAAAGGAAAACTTGAACCAAACCCCATACGTGCCCGTCTGGCCATAGTGGCCGAACCTCTTTTCTAACATAGACCATGTTCAGCCCAAATGGGCAGCCTCACATGGAGTGATACCATGGCCTCTCAGAAAACCAGTGTTATGGAATTGTTAAGTAGCTTTTCACCTAGTCAGTGAGATTATCGGCGCCTGGCGTCCCTTTTCGCTTATTATGTATGAGGGGGGCTTAAAGGACGATAATGCACTTATGACTTTGCTGTGTCTATTGGTAGCGGTTGTCACGTACCATTCTTTATCCTTATACCTTACCAGCTTTTTGCCCGCGGTTCCGTTTGTCGCGCATATTTTCTTTTATGATGTGGCTTTCGATTGCTAAAAGATTCTTCAAAATCGGTTCTGTATATCCAGAGATTAAGCCTTGCAAACTTTACCTTTTTGTAATGTAAGTATAGGTGAAAAAAGCGGCCAAATGCGAGTCGGACTCGCCCATGAAGGGTTCCGAAGCAGCAAGTAACATAATATAAAAGTTCCTGTAGTTCGTTGTAACTTTGATCGATGTTTTAATTATAGTGTTATTTTTGTGGTTTACCATTTATGACGTATTAAAAAAAAACGACTTATTAGATCTCAAAAACAGGAGGAGGTTCTCAATTCGACGATTTTTTTTTTGTTTTTATTTTCCATTCCATTTAAATTTCGTCCAGATTGAAGTCAGTTTTTTTTTTGAAATTTGTGATTATTTAAATATTTCGGACATCTGAAACAGAATGCAGTCTAGTATCAAACCAAACAGAACTTGTACTATGGGTACTAGACAACTGTTATAAATAAATATTTAATTATTTTTTGTAAATACATACATACTGTACCTACATCAAATCAATTTTCGATGGAAGTTTGCATGGTAATGTACATCATTTTTTTTTTTTAGTTTTGTCAGTCTCTCATTTTAGAAGTTATAGACACACACACACACATTTTACCACTTTGGAAGTGTCTCTCGCACAAACTATTCAGTTTAGAAAAAAATGATAATGGAAACCTCAATATCATTTTTGAAGACCTATCCATAGATACCCCACACGTATGGGTGTGATGAAATTTTTTTTTGAGTTTCAGTTCTAAGTATGGGGACCCCCAAAATTTTTAATTTTGTATGAAAATCTTAATGCGCTTCACATAATACATCTACTTACCAAGGTTTCAACAGTATAGTTCTTATGGTTTCGGAATAAAGTTGCTGTGACATACGGACGGACAGACAGACAGACATGACGAATCTATAATGGTTCCGTTTTTTGCCTTTGGCACGGAACCCGAATAACACTTTAGAAATATAATTTAAAATACTAAACACACGCTTACCAATGTCGACTACAGACAAACAAATAAACATGTGAAGTTAACTACCTACCTCCTTAATCTCTTTGCGCTGTAGTATGGTGCGGGATGTGCTTTGATTTTATTTGTAGACTAGAACATTCTGGTTGGTTTAATTTTATTTATTACAGTTATCAATAATTTAATAGATTGCGAATGTGATACAGCTGAAATACTAAGTCATCATTTGTAAATCGCGGCAACTTTCAAGAGTGAAACGAAATGTTACTGAAACTGTCACCCGCATCTAGCTACAGCGCAAAGAGTATAGGTATTCTCAAGTTTGTGTATTTTTGGGTTTCGCTACATGGATATTTTTGAAAATTATTACATTATTCCTAGTGAAAAAGTTGCTTTTAAAGACAAAATGGAACATATTAAAGTGTGCTACATCCTTTTTCACTACAACAAAGCACAGTGCTTTCATATACAACGGTAATAACACAAAGAATGCTTTTTATTAAAGGAAGTTATATCCTCAGCGCTTGTACACTGATTTAGATTTGATTTAAAGCTGGTGCACTTTAAAGATATTACACATATATGTTTAAATAACAAAAAACGACTTTGTTTTCAGGGTATAGAGTTTAAATTTGAATGTACAAATAAGTACGACAAAAATAGATACGACAATGAGAGGGGACGAATTTATAATTAACTGCAATCAACACTGACGGATAGAATTTCAAAAATTTGTACAATCTTTGACACGTGTCGGTTCGTGATGTTTGCTCTATAAAATTAAAAAGGAAATTTAAATGTCCAAATGTTTATGTTCCATTGAAACAAAAAAAAAGTTTAAAAAATAAACAATTATAATTTGATACAACTCACATACGTCTGATTCCAAATATGACTGTCACGGTGACGCAGTGGTAGCGAATACAACTGCTTTGCATAAGATCTCGGGTTTGATTCTCGGGTCGGACCAAACTTTTGTAATAATCTGCAAATATTTGTTACGGAGTCTGAATATTTCTAAGTAAAATATGTATGTGCTTACAAAAAAGTAAATATCCTGGGCTTAATGTGTAAAACTGCTAAATCCATTTTTGACCGTTATTACGATTTACCTACCATTCGAAAGAGAAAAATTAAATACACACGCTAGAAAATACAGCTACTGCCATTTTTGACGTTAAATTGCTAAAAACGTGTGATGAGTAAAACTGCTACATTATATTAGCGCCAAAAGTGCGCAGCTAACTCCATCTATACCGCCATTTTGTATGAAGCTTTCGATGACGACGCATATGCTCTTACAAATAATTTATTTAGTTCGTTTTTACTGGTGTAAACCGAAGTATGAATTAAAATATTGCAAAGGTATGTGTTTTTATTATTATTTTTCATATTATTTATCAGAAGACCAATCGGAAAATTATAAATTTTGCTATTTTAAAGTAACTTCACCCGCAATTTAAACAAACCGGAGTTAGCAGTTTTTATTTAGAGAAAATCACATAATTATTTCATTTAGCAGTATTTTTTATTGTAATTAATAATAATTTTGTAGCAATTTATTAGTATTAAGACTAGTAAATAGCCTTTTATCTATTTATATAGTACTTATATAAGATAAAGGATTAAAAAAATAATTATCAAGTATTCGACTAATATTATAATATGAAATTTTGTAGGTTTGTTGCTTACGCTACATGAACGGCTTAGCTTATATGGATAAAACTTTGCAGAAACCAAGGTTTATAAATTAAAATAACATAGAATTTAAATTTTACTTTACTTTTTAGATGTCATCACCGATTCATTCGCGAGGAAAAAAAATCTCGGACATATGTAATTTTACTAAAATAGAACAAAATAAAAAGAAAGAGCCGGAACCATCTGATACGCCAATCTCCGAATGGTCTTTAGTTCAAAATGTTGACGTTCAATATATTTATTCATCTGAAACTTCATCTGATATCTTATCAGATGAAGTATATCTTATCTTATCTTTATCTTATCTAACTCAAACACGACTAACATTGAAAATACAAGGCACACTAATCTTATTAATTGCAGTAGTCTCCCACAGTCAATGTCGACTGTGGAAGCACTGGAAGATTCTGTTATACTTGCACCTAATAAATTGTTGTCAGTTTTTGATGAAAATAAAAATACAGAAGAAGTTCAATTCAAAAATAGCAGTGTACTTTCCTTTTTAACTCTAAATTCACCCTCGCCTTACTTTCCTACAGTTGATGGGCAATCTATTTTCGAAAATAATAACTTGCCTGGTTTAACAGATAGTATTATTCCTAATTTTTCAAACCTATCTAACCAAATGGAAGATCTTATATCAGATGAAAGTATACAGGAAGGCTTAGTACCCTATAAAATTGATTCTGGATCGGAATCTGATTATGAAAACTACCCAAAGAAAAGTATAAAAAGAAAGAAACGGGTTCAGGTTCAAAAATCAAATTGGTTCGCTGAAAAAAATAGAAAGTTGAGAGAAAATGGAAAAAGCTATTATGGCTATAAACAAGGATGGCTATTGCTATTTATGGAACGAAACCAAAGGAGGTTTAAACTCTGAAGAGTTTGCTAGTATATGGGTCAGTTTAATTGAGAATAAGGTGTTACGACCAAATGAACAAGACAAACCAAATAAAATGTTTTTTTATAGCGATGGTTGCAACTATCAAAACAGGAACTGTGTAATGTCTAATGCAATGCTATTGACGGCTATAAACCACAATATAATCGTAGAGCAAAAGTTTTTAGAAGTTGGGCATACGCAGATGGAAGCGAATAGCATTCATTCCTCTGTTGAGCGAGCTCTTAAGCACAAAAATATCAATGTTCCTGCCGAGTATATATCTATTTGTAGGTCAGCAAGAAAAAACCCTAGACCTTATGATGTAACTTACTTAAAGCATACTTTTTTCAATAGTTTTGATGAAGTAATTTTTTTTAAAAGCATTCGTCCTGGACGTAGTAAAGGTGATGCTAAAGTAACTGATATTCGGGCTCTTCAGTACACTCCAAACGGTGAGGTATTTTTTTTAAGTTGACACTAATGAATGGAAAATACTCCCACAAAAAAAAAACACCTGCAGTTATTGCATTGCCTTTTGATTCCCTAAGAAATCAGTTTCTAACAAAAAGAAAAATCACCAAAATGAAGTTTGAAGATTTGCAATATTTAAAAAACACTTTACCCGAAGACTATCGTCACTATCATGATAATTTACCTCATGATAAGGCGCTCCTATTCACGAAGGTTATTTAAAAAAAGACGAGGATACGAGTAGTGACTCGTATTGGTATTTGTTAAAACTGATTGGTGCAATCTTAGTTATTTTTTATTTAATTTCGAATTTAATTAAGTTTAGAAACTTTCATAATGCTAAAGTTACTTTTTGTTAAAGAGAGATGTTAAGAGAGATTTTTTGTTTTGTTAAATGGTAAGAGATAATTTTGTGATAATTTTCAAAGACACAGTCTAATAATAATTAAAATTTAATTCTATAATATTAAAATATTATATTAAGATACCTGTGTCTAAGTTAAACCAGAAATTTAAAACATTTAAGGTCTTTAGTAAGTTAATATTAGGAATGAAAAACTGCTAAATCCTATATAGAAAATGTTACTGCATTACAAAAACCTGTTAAGTCACAAAAGTGATAATTAATTATTAAATATTGAAATAACTTACTCTTTGTTTATTTTATATTATAAACGAATAACAAAATACACCATCTGTATTTAAACCGTTTATTAAAATTAATTTCCAAATATTTAAAAATATTTTTTGTCTCTCCTGTAAAGTTACCTATTATGTCGTTAGCAGGTTTACTCTTTAAGCCGACGAATATGTATTTATACCAGCTGCCTAGTACAAGTTCTGCTTAGTTTAGGACTAGACGGCTTTATGTGTCAGATGGCCAAAATATTATAAATAAAAAAGACGTGTGGCACTCGGGGACTGCCGCGGTAAAGCTATTGCATAGCATTTTTTATCAACTTATGCAATTATAATTATCATCAAAGCCCGCGATAAAAGCTATGCAATAGCTTAAAAAAGAAAATCGAAATCAGACACAGCCTGTGCTGTAATAACTGGACTTAGTAGTCTAGTATAGATATATCAATACATATATATAAAAATACGTACACATAAAATTGTTAAAATACACTCAGGCATTGAACAAACAATAATGTTCTCCTAGCCGATTACGGCCCCAGCGGCGTGCCTTTACGTGCTTCCGAACTTCCAAACTCCGAGCTGTTATTAAGTATTTCTATTCAGAAAAACTCAATGACACTTTTGGCCCGACCCGGGATTCGAACCCGAAACCTCTTGATCGGCAGTCGCATACTTCAATCGCTAGAACAGCGAGGCTGAATAAATAATAATAAGTACCTGAATTACCGAGCTTTGCTAAATACACTATAGGAGAATCTTTACAACGTGATTCAGCCGATCGGAACAACGCCATCTATCGAGCGTTGCCTCAATAAACTATCTATATCTATAAAACAAAGTCGTGTTAGTTACACTATTTATAACTCAAGAACGGCTGAACCGATTTGGCTGAAAATTAGTGGGGAGGTAGCTTAGAACCGGCGGTCGGACATAGGATACTTTTTACATATGTTTTTTTACTTTTACCGTGGCGTTAACCGCAGTTGTTGATGTACTGCGGGTAACACCGCGGGGCTCAGCTAGTTTTATATACAAGAAGAAGCCAATGTCCTAGGCGGACTGTTGAAGTTTGTTGATAACTAACCAGAACAAATTGTCGCTATTAAAACCGAAATAAAAAAATATTCTGATTGTAGGTGAAGGTAAGACAATTTCGTAGCTAGATCTCGTAACAAAAAAAAAACAAAAAAAAAACGAACATATGTCCTTAACATCGTCTGCGTCGATCATTCATCTAAACTAACAGATATAGTTTCGAGGAGTACAAAAAAAATGTCTGCCAAGTTATAACTAGTGTTAGCTATTAGATGAAATATATGATAAATAACATAACGTTCTCTCCTATTTCATATTTTGTTGCTAGCAAAATACACAAAAAATTTATATAACGAAACAAAGTTTATAAGAAAATATTGTAAGTGGAGCCTATAATTTTATTGTTGAACATGTATTGCCATTGTTATTTTTAATTTACAATAATATCATTGTTTTCAGTATTTATTTTTAATCTACTTCAAAAAAGGAGGAGGTTTTCAATTAGACTTTTTTTTAAATTTGTTTATTACTTCAGAATTGTCGACTGGGTTAACCGATTTTGATGATTCCCTTTTTATTTGAAAGCTGATGCTTCCCGTGTGGTCCCATTTTGATTTGGTCTAGTTCTTGAAGTCGGTTTTTTTTTGTTAAATTTTTTATTATCTTTACACATCCACACACGGCCTAATGTCTAATGCCAAACTAAGGAGAGCCTACTATGCTAGCCAATGTGTTGAAAACATAGTTTTATATTTTTAAATTCATAGAAAATATAAACTACTTACATCTAGACACAGAAAAAATCACAGAACTCATAATGCAATTATTTGTCCTGGGTTTAAGTTGAACCCACGACCTCCAGTTTAACAGTCAGAGTCTCTAACCACTAGACTAATAGGCCAGCGACTCTGAAACTGCTTACGTTCATATTCCAGACTCTGCTTTAAGTCTAGGAGTATAAATTTATATTTTAATCGTAATACTTGGAAACTTGAATTTTATAGCAAGTTTTACGTTTTATACTATGCAGTTAAAGCTTAAAGTGGTATAATTTTTAGTCGCTACAAAACACGATAATTGTTGGTTTAAAGTTTTTACACATAATTTTCTTTTCAACGTAACAAAATAATCCGTATATCGTATCCTGTGTATCGCCCGTAATCGGAGGCCCGCTGATGCAGAAGCATCACTAGGCCACCGTGGTGTGGGTCACCATGCTGCTTGCATTGTCTGCATTCGCAATGAGTATGGTGACCACCACTCTTGAATTCCACTTATGCTTTCCATCAGGCAGAGAGAGTCATTTCGGCAGGTCCATACATAAAAAAATGGAAAAAAAAAAGAATCGCTAAATGTGTTGCTAAGCGAAAACTCGAGAACAGCTCATCTATTCGATTTTTTTTGTTTAGGCACAGTGAAGTTCATAAGGAGAGAAAAAAGTTAAAGTTGCGAGGAAAATAATAAAAACAATGGTTATTTTTTTTTTCTATTGAATCGCGACAGGCCAATACTTTTTAACAGAATCTGTCGGGGCAGCTAGGGTATAAAAAGATGTCTAGTTTCTGTTTTTTTTTTTTCTTTTTTACTTATACATATTTGTTAGACCTGCCCAGGAAACATGACGCCGTTGCGCCGTAGTAAACAAAAAATTATATCAATTTGGAACTGAACCAAACCGAAATTAGTTTTTTCATTTGAGGAGGCAACATTTTTGTTTAATCTTTTCCAAATTTAATCATTTAATTTGTTATACAAGAGTGCAAAGTTGCTTTTTAACCGGGTGCTCAATTTTGATGACCGAGTGCAACACGTAACTTTTCATCCCACCTCAGCGAGGAAATGACGAAATGCAAAAAGAAAATGGCGCGGGCAAAGCAAATTTAAAAAAGTATAGCAAGAAGGTTCTGAGTCTGAGTTTTTAACAAATTAAAAAAGGTTGTATGATAAATTCGGCACCATGGAGGTGCCACCAGCGGATTAAAACGGCTTTTGCGCTCAAAAATCGATGGGCAAAAAATACTCTTTCCGAGATGGGGAGATGAAAATAAAGTTTATTATATTTCCTCACGATGTAGACACATTGACGTTTGTACGTATGTAAGACTTTCTTGAACTAACATTCTAGTAGTTAAAACTCAGCTGCCATACTTACAACTTAACAGCTAAAACTCACGAAATGAGAAGCAATAATTCATCAAGTGTACACCGTTCGTGCTTCTCAGACAGATGTTAACATACGTTGTTTGTTTTTGTTAGTTCGAGAGATATGTTTGTTATTTCCCCTCTAGAAATGCCTCTTCTCCATTCCTTTTTATTTATGTCACAAGAAATTAACTGTCGTCTCAGTTTTGTACGTTAAATTTCTTAATATAGTTATTAGTTTGCGAAGCCATATTGTTATTTTTGTTTTGTTTTGTTGCATAGCTTGACCTTGTTTTGTTCCTATGTTAAAAAATGTGTTCTATTGTATACTAGCTTTAGCGTGCGGCTCCGCCCGCGTGTTTTTCTGTTATCGCGGCAAAGAGTAGCCTATGTCCTTCTTCGAGAATCAAAGTATCTCCATGCCAAATTTTATTGAAATCGGTATAGTGGTTTGGCCGTGAAAGAAGGACAGACACAGACTAAATATTTATTAAGTTTCACTATGGAAAGTGGGTATCTTATCTTTAAGAATAATATTTTTCTTTTAATTTTATCTACAGCTATTACAAAACAAAATCCTGTGTTATTTTACCTATTTTTAAATGGTAATTACAGTCAGTGGTCATTCAAAAGAACCGACATCAAATAATTTATCGTAATAAATTTACGTATACCCAGGGTAAATTATTGATATTTTTAGAACAAATAAACGTTATACATTGACAAATGCTTAACATCAAACATGACTAAAATCAGTTGGCGGAGGGGAGTTTTAAAAATGACTTTATCTCGATGCGACATGTACATTATGTTATTTTCGTGTCCCCGTTTGGTACAAATTTAGGTAACAATTTGTCTGTGTGACTCAGGATTTTAGCATTTCATTTGTGTTTTGAATACCTTTAAATGCCTTTGGAATAAGTAGGAGCTTCTGAATTCATCCCACTTTTCATGTATGTATATATTTTGAGACTTATGAGTTTCTGCTGTATGTCAGTTGTGATAATTTATGTTTTGTTTAATTCATATTTATGTATATTATTAAAATATAAATGACCTCTAGGTTGCCTTGGTCATGACTTTTCCCGTGTATGGTTGGACCAATTAGACTTATTCATTTTTGTTTTCTTATAAAAAAATGTGGGACAGTCTTTGGGAACTGTCGATAGAAGTGAAAACTAAGTAACTTGTGAAGCGTGCGGTGACGGAGACGCGAGTTTCACGCTTTTTATTCACCCAAAAGGTACACATTTTTTTATGGAATAAGCAGGCTAACGAGCAGACGTATCGCGATGGTAAGCGATTACCGCCGCCCATGGACACCTGCAACACCAGAGGCGTCACAAGTGCGTTGCCGGCCTTTGTGGAATGGGGGAGGGGGGAGATAGAGGGAAGGATATGGGCCTCCGGAATCCTCACTCACTCGTTGAAACACAGCGCAAGCACTATTTCACACAGGTTTTCTGTGAGGCAGTGGTATCATTCCGGTCGAGCCGGCCCATTCATGCTGAAGCGTGGCTTTCCCACTCCAGAAATACATATATATTACCCCATTATCTTTTTTAGACAAGAATACTTTTACAAACCCGGTATTATCATATAATCGGTCCCCGTAATATTATGATAATAAATGCTACGAAAAATTCTACTCCCGAGAATATTTAGAATCTTAGGAATTACTTTTTGGTTTACTTTATGTGATTTAAATTTATTTGCAGGTAAGTTGAGTCTAGGTGTGTTTGCTGTTAACATACTATATGTTTTATAAATCCCCCATGACACATGAAATCACGGATTTTGCGAAAATTCTGGATTACTTTGAGCTTCGTTGAACGCTTGTATTAAGGCTTCTGGATACTTTGATTACGAGTATATATTATTTACGCAACTACAACATACTATCAATATTTTCACTCACTGAGTGAGTAAGTTACCGAAAACCATGATATAAGAATACAGGTATGACATTCCGAGATACAGTGTTCTACGAGATGACGTCATATAAAGTTTTACGTTGTCATATACTTAAATTCAAATATTTTGTTTGATTATGTACACAAAATAACAACTTAAATGCATTTTACATTTTTTTAAATAGAATGGTGACTGAAAATGTTTACATCATTTCATGTTATGTTGCTTTATAGTGGTAACTGGATAGTGACGTCACCTTGTATATCTTTCGGAATGTCATACCTGTATTCTTATATCATGCCGAAAACCAAACACTATCTCAGGGAGGTTGCAACATATTTGTAACTTTTGCATTGCAGGTGTAGGCAATAGGCGGGTCAGTCGTCATAAGGTGAACCATCTGTTCGTTATAACTACTATTTAAGAAAGAGTTCTAATGTGTAGACCGCGTCTCGAAAATGTAGCGTAGGACAAGCTTCCAAGCCAGTTAGAGTGGCCGACTTGCGCAAGATGACTTGCAGGAGCTGGATGTAAGAAGCCCAAAATCCCAAAAAATATTTGTTTTAATGTGTGTGTACACACATTAAAACAAATAGAAAAAAGAGTTGCAATTTACAAATGTGACAATTAGCGGTCTTATCGCTCATGGCGATCTCTTACAGACAACCTTAGTACGAAAAATGTACTAATGTACTGATGATGACCATAAAATAAACATTAGTTAAGATGATGAAATTACCTAATCTTGCAATAAAATATTATTTGAAGGAAAGATATAAAAAAGAATATCCATATAAAAATGACAGATTCCAAATTCAAATGTAATGTTACGTTTTTTTAGTATTACAGTATTTATGGCCAGACTATATTATAGTCTGCAAAACCGAACGACGGGTATATAATGTAAATAGGAGTTTAAATAGGTATGTATACCTACGTAATATATTGCTTTACTGTTAAACAGTTGTCTGAAAGTACGTCTTTCACCACGGCGTCTCAGCTGCACCTGTTTTTATTGGTAATTACTATCTCTTTACGTCTCGTTTCTTTTTATTTGTTTCCTGAGGGGTGACTTTTGTTTTCCATTCGCCTTTTTTGTATTTATTTGTATCGTTTTCTGCTGATCAGAATGAAAGTGTTTGTGTATATTATACGATTGTTTATCGTTAGGGAAAGTAGGGTATTCCCGTATTGCTACTCTAAAAACATTTCATGATTGACTTCACTTAAAGTAAACTTAAAGTGCCCTGCGGCCCGATAGACTGACGATTTGAAGAAAGAAGCTAGCAGTGGATGGATGCTGAGTGATGATTTGAACTGCCCGAGGCCGAGATAGTTGGCGCTCCTTGGGGGATACCTTCGTTCAGCAGTGTCAATAGGTTGATATGAGTGTAAACTAAAACAAAATGTAAAAGATGATAGTGTATTATATTTTGTTTAAAAACAAACATCCCGGATTGACCAGAATGGAAGGAACTACGGCTGCACAGAAAATCGGTATTACGATATTTATTGTTGCTTTTCCGAGTGTGGTAACTGATTTTCTGTTGTCTTTTTTTTTATAGAATAGGGGGCATACGAGCAGACGTATTGCCTGATGGTAAGCGATTACCGTCGCCCTTGTACACCCGCAACACCAAAGGCGTCACAAGTGCGTTTCCGACCTTTTGGCGACGAGGGGGGGAGGTGTTATGGTATGGTATATCCAGTACCCTCACTCACTCGGTGAATGACAGCGTAAGCGCTTTTTCACACCGGTTTTCTGTGAAGCCGTGGTATAACTCCAGTCGAGCCAGCTCATTCATGCCGAAGCGTGGCTCTCCCACGGTGACGGATTAAGTATACAGAGTGTCACCACCGTTATTAATCCTGTGGGTATCGCGAGAGGCGACTAAAGGAACAAACTATCCAAAAGAATATCAACTGCAAAAAGAAGGAAAAGAAGCTAACCCCAACCCGCCTGACCAGCGTGGTAAGGGCTCCTACGCATAACTCTGATGGGGTGCGACGCGACGTAAAGTTCTTGCCTTGCATTCGTGCGAGCTCGCAGATATTTGCGATGCGTTGCGAATTCGCCAAAACTAGGCCAAAATATTCATTCTAAGGACAGGACAGGTAAGTGTTCAGTAGTGAAGTTTTAAGTGCTGTTGATCTGATGTGTGATGTTAGGTTACTAAAATCAGAAAGGAGACAGATAGTTAATTTCCAAATTGAGGTAAACGCATTTGTCTTTTGAGTTAAAATCAAATGATGCTTAAGAAAATTCTTTCGTTAGAACTCTTACGGGCCCTTGCTTTTTTACCCGACTACGGCAAAGCCAAAGGAGGGTTATGATTTTGACAGGCTATGTATGTATGTATGTATGTTCATTTGTTCCCTCATAGCTCCTTAACTACTTCTTAAAACTGGACAAATGAGGTATCGTTAGAAGCGTCTTGATCGTCTGCTGGTTATAGGCTATGTGACGTGTCGCTGAATCTAATGTGGCGCCCTCTAGCCGACTTAAAGTAATGAATAAAAAAAAAATTGATAAATATGCCGTGTTTGGTATCATTGGAAAGTGCGTTACTTGTACATTTTAAATATATATATATATTATATACACACATCAAAAGTGTCTAGGGATCAAGCATTTTTATGCGGATTTCTTGAGATTGAGATGTGGCTTTGGCCCTGGCCTGCTCAGTCGCCAGCCTTGAACCCGATTGAGCATGCATGGGATATGCTACAGAGAAGAGCTCTGCCGAATATGGAGGGTATCCAGTCGCAAGAAGACCTTTTTTTGTTGTTGCAACGAACATGGGCGGCCATTCCACAGCGTGATTTGGATGAACTCATTTTGAGTATGCCAAACCGATTCTTGTGTTGTTAGTGTTCGCAGTAGAAACACGGATTATTAATTGTTTAAGTTACCTAATAAAATTTTAAAGAAAACTGTTATTTCAGTCTTTTTTTCGAACTTTAATGTTAGTGGTTCAAATGTTAAAAATCCCTTTATTAGGAAAATGGCAAATTTCTTTATTAATGCAAAGGTGACTTGGTTTATCGTTACTGTGACAAACGAAAACACTTTATTTGATGAATCCTTAAAGAAAATTTTAATTAATATCAATCAGGAGAAAAGTTATTGCAAAAATATATGTTGATCCCTAGACACATATGTTGATCCCTAGACACTTTTGATGTGTGTATTAATAATGGCACCAAAACATTTTAAATAAAAAAAAAAATAAAAACTAAATCCCAACTACGACAAAAAACGACGCTGAAAAGTATGAAACAAGTTTGAAAAGCCGTAGTCACACGTTACATAGAAACGCACCATAACACTTTAACAACGTGTGACTACGGCTTTTCAAACTTGTTTCATACTTTTTCAGCGTCGTTTTTTGTCGTAGTTGGGTTTTAGTTTTTACTTTTTTTTTTGTAACAAAATATATGCAATAGATTGTAATAATTACAATCTATTGCATATAATTTTGTTTTCTCTAGTACTTTCGTCATAGATAATGATATTTACATGTTCAAGATCTAGGTCGAGATTTGATCAATGTGTGCGTATAGGATGTTCGTATATACTACTGCCATCAACACTAACAAATCACCAGAAATAACTATAGAAATAGTCCTATTTAGATCAGTTGTATTTACAATTACACTTAACGATCTGAAAACGTTTATCGAAGGAAACATTTCCTAAATAGAAGATATAAAATGCACTTTTAGTGCCTTTTGATTTGTGTTTAACGTAAATAACACTAACTGTTTTCTAATCTTCATAGTAAATCAGACTTTAAATCGGTGGAGTAAAGTTCATTTTACCTTTCAAAACTGTTTTTAAAAAGCTTTTATGATTGACTATGAAGTTGGATTTACACGTTTGGGATAAAATAGATTTTATATTACGAATGTCATAAAAGAAACAGTAGTTTCTCCTAATTAAGTTTTAATCATTAAAATCAATTTTATGACGTGAATCGAACTTAACAGTTTTAGGAAAACAATGAATTCGAGTAACTAACAGCTTTTAAAAACAGAAGTTATAAGCGAGAAACAACATAGTAATTTTCTGCTTACTGTTTATTTCGACCGTAAATTTTTTTGGTATGTTCGCAGATAACTTCGTCGCTTATGCAAATAATATGAAATGAAATGTTTTTTTTTTTTTCGGAAAGTAGATATCCCAATGGTGGTACCATGATAAGGACACTAAGATCTGATAATGGCATCCAAGAGAAATCGAGAAAAAATATTCGAAATTCTTAGTGGCGATTAGTGAATATGTTTTTTTTTTTTTTTTTGAAAGCAGGTGCTTTCCGTGTGGTCCCATTTCAATTTGATCATTCTTGAAGTCGGTTTTTTTTTTGTTAAAATTTTAACTTCTTCACAAATGTGTTAACGGAAGCAAATTCCCATTTTATTTAGTTTTCAACCGACTTCAAAAAGGAGGAGGTTCTCAATTCGACTGTATTTTTTTTATTTTATTTTTTATGTTTGTTACCTCATAACTTTGGTCTGGGTGAACCGATTTTGATGATTCTTTTTTTATTTGAAAGCTGGTGCTTCCCGAATGGTACCATTTAAATTTGGTCCAGATTGAAGTCGTTTTTTTTTTGTTAAAATTTGTAATTATTAACCAGTTTAAAACTACTTCAATACACTTCATAATGGAGAACTACACACATCAAAAGTGTCTAGGGATCAACATATGTGTCTAGGGATCAACATATATTTTTGCAATAACTTATCTCCTGATTGATATTAATTAAAATTTTCTTTAAGGGTTCATCAAATAAAGTGTTTTCGTTTGTCACAGTAACGATAAACCAAGTCACCTTTGCATTAATAAAGAAATTTGCCATTTTCCTAATAAAGGGATTTTTGACATTTGAACCACTAACATTAAAGTTCGAAAAAAAGACTGAAATAACAGTTTTCTTTAAAATTTTATTAGGTAACTTAATCAATTCATAATCCGTGTTTCTACCGCGAACACTAACAACACAAGAATCGATTTGGCATACTCAAAATGAGTTCATCCAAATCACGCTGTGGAATGGCCGCCCATGTTCGTTGCAACAACAGAAAAAGGTCTTCTTGCGACTGGATACCTCCATATTCGGCAGAGCTCTTCTCTGTAGCATATCCCATGCATGCTCAATCGGGTTCAAGTCTGGCGACTGAGCAGGCCAGGGCCAAAGCCACATCTCAATCTCAAGAAATCCGCATAAAAATGCTTGATCCCTAGACACTTTTGATGTGTGTAGTTTGACAGATCGAAGTTTTGATCTATGTAGTGATTAGTGCCTCTCACGGCTTAGGCAGTCAAAGGAAGCGTGTTCTGTTCCCATCTAGGTCAAATAATTGTATAATGAGAACAATCATCATGGAATCAATCATTTGACCCGTGTCTGGGTGTAAGTTATTTTGTATTTACTAGCTTTTACACGCGGCTTCGCTCACGCAGACTTTTATCCCTGATTTACCCCCTTAGGGGTGGAATTTCAAAAAATCCTTTCTTAGTGCTCACTTACGTTATATAAAGAACCTACAAGCAAAATGTCTTTTCGATTCTAGCTTCAGCGGTTTGAGCTGTGCGTTGATCTCTGGGTATGTCAGTCAGTCAGTCACATTACTCTTATATATATATATAGATTTAGAAATGCTGTACGGATGGTAGAGTGGTTTAAGCGGTCGCCACGCCATTTTCTATCGTGCTGAGTGTTGAACCCACAACACTGGTCCATAAGGGCCCACACTCTGTGTTGTTGTACAACAAAAAAAAACAAGTATAAGTATTTATCAGCAGCCTATTTGAGACAGCACGGAATTTGTTAGTTTTAGATTAGATGGCAGGCTATGATGTATCAATTTATTATGATATAGTTTTAAACATAATATTTGAAAGAAAGTAATTAATTTATATTTATACTAGCTGAACCCCGCGGTGTTACCCGCGGTTATCGTCGTACCGCGGGTAATGCCGCGTAGCGAAGGTATTCAAAAAAAAAGTACCAGTAACTCCTTATATCACCAGCTACCTATTAATGAAAATCACGTCAAAATAGATCAAGTGGTTCCAGAGATTAGCCAGAACGAACAGACAGACAGACAAAAATGGTAAAAAATGTTATCTTGGTATATGTACCGTGTATACATATTACATACATATTATTAATTTAGTAAAAAGCGGTTATTTTAATATTACAAACAGATACTCCAATTTTATTATTTGTATAGATATAGATGATTATTGGCTAATCTACTAACCCTAAATTCACCCCAATTTAATGTACTGAATTTATGTCTGCTAAAAAATAAAAAAGCAAATATTTTTAATAACATTTGACCATTACTTTAAAGGGTCCGGAAGACGTCGTGGGGCTCAGAAGAAGCATTCGTTTGAATATCCCCACAATTTATATTATGTAAATGGTAAGCTTCAACCCGTTTCAAGGGAGAGCTAAGCAGTTAGTGTTTAGATAAACTTTGAAGGTTTATTAGTGTAATTTGGTATCTTAATACAATTTCTACTGCGCCAAGTGTGGTGGGTTCAAATCCTACATGGGACAACACTTTGTGTGAAAAAATTATTGAGAATCACATCTAAGCAAAAACTAAAAAGTATAAAATAACTTAATTTGTATGTGCTACCTATTCATAGGCTTGAAGTCAGTGCCAAGCCAATGGAATAGTAGGCACCACACTTGCTATATTTCGAGACGAACGTCAATGACACTTCGGTTGTTTTGTTCAACGCGAAGAGCAGCTATCCCGCTCAAGGTCACGCGCGGCGAGTGCGGTACCTACTATTACATTTTGGCTTGGCACCGACTTCAAACCTATGAATAGGTAGCACATACAAATTAAGTTATTTTATACTTTTTAGTTTTTGAAGTTGGTTTTTTAAACGAAGTTTTTTTTTATTTTTATTTTTTTTAGTCTTTTAGTCTTTCTCAAGTCTTTCATCATCATTTCATTTAAAATTTAGTAATGTCTACAGAATATGAAGGCATGCAGACAGTTGCTCGTAACTTAATTGAAGGCGCTCACGTAAATTTGAGGGTTTCCTTCGATTTCCTTAGGATCCCATCATCACATCCTGATATGGTGGCCATGGGACCACATGGGGAGCATATCCTTGCGAATACAAAAATAATTTTCAAAATCGATCCACAATTGACGGAGTAATCGATGTACATATGTACATTAAAAAAAAAAAACCCGATGAAATTGAGATCCTCCTCCTTTTGGAAGTCGGTTAAAAATATTGTAATCTAAAATCTAAGCAAAAGTTTGAATAGGTACTAAATTTATGTAAGCTGTCATCGACATGGTCACGTGACGTGTTAACGCTATATATATACACACATCAAAAGTGTCTAGGGATCAAGCATTTTTATGCGGATTTCTTGAGATTGAGATGTGGCTTTGGCCCTGGCCTGCTCAGTCGCCAGACTTGAACCCGATTGAGCATGCATGGGATATGCTACAGAGAAGAGCTCTGCCGAATATGGAGGTATCCAGTCGCAAGAAGACCTTTTTCTGTTGTTGCAACGAACATGGGCGGCCATTCCACAGCGTGATTTGGATGAACTCATTTTGAGTATGCCAAATCGATTCTTGTGTTGTTAGTGTTCGCGGTAGAAACACGGATTATGAATTGTTTAAGTTACCTAATAAAATTTTAAAGAAAACTGTTATTTCAGTCTTTTTTTCGAACTTTAATGTTAGTGGTTCAAATGTCAAAAATCCCTTTATTAGGAAAATGGCAAATTTCTTTATTAATGCAAAGGTGACTTGGTTTATCGTTACTGTGACAAACGAAAACACTTTATTTGATGAATCCTTAAAGACAATTTTAATTAATATCAATCAGGAGAAAAGTTATTGCAAAAATATATGTTGATCCCTAGACACATATGTTGATCCCTAGACACTTTTGATGTGTGTATATATATATGTACTTACACATAATATAGGTACATAGATCAACAAATTTTAATTTATAAGAAATTATAATAAATAAATATTTTGGACATATTTCTTTATTATTATTGACACACAACGTCATCTAGTCCCAAGCTGAGCAGAGCTTGTATTAGAGGGCACTAGACAACTGATATAAAAACTTTTTTTTTCCTAAATACATATTATACATAGAAAACACCTGAACTCTGAAACATATATTTGCAGATCATACAAATAATTGGTCCGATCCGGTATTCGAACCCTATACCTCTTGATCAGCAGTCGCATACGTCAACCACTGGACGGAGCAGTCTTTATAATTAAACAATTATTTTGAATATTCATAAATAACAACTCAACACTCGCTAACGCAAAACGTTACTATTCTCTTGTATTATTGGCTAATATTAAGTTTTGACTATGTGACTTATCTCTAGACGGACTGATGGTCGCTGGAGCCAACAAGTGTTAGAGTGGAGACCACGATTAGGCAAACGCAGTGTAGGGCACCCTGCGGCAGGATGGACCGACGACTTGAAGAAAATGGCTGGCAACGGATGGATGCGGACTGCCCAGGACCGGGATGGTTGGCGCTCTTTGGGGGAGGCCTTCGTTCAGCAGTGGACGGCAATAGGCTGAGAGATGTGACTTAACGTTGAGATGACTTCATTCTCAAAAAACTAATAAATGTCTGGTCTGATGGTGCCTATCAAGCACGTGGACGCCTGTAACTCAAGAGTCATTAGGGCATTCGCATCCTTTGAGTACCCACTACACAATTAGTGGGAGAGAGGAGTTTGGGTTCCGGTTGCAATATTAATTCACTGAAAAGCAACAAAATAATTACTTAGCAACGGTTCTTCTCTGAGGCCATGGTAACAATCTGGTTAAGCCTGGCCCTTGTGTGCACAAGCACGCAGTCGCTAGGAGGGGTCAGGCCTTCGTAATAACTGCTGTTCCTGGATCCCTCCTATCTCAGGCGTAGAGTGGCTCACGGTATGATTTTAGTCGGTCCGATTCAGACAAACGATCCCGCCGCGCCGTAACCTGTGATAGGGTGACGGCCCGAGGGGTCTCCACACATTAATAACTTATTAACAGGGTTCGAAAATATCC